>CANUEZ040000088.1:0-1450000 GCA_948099385.1 Fasciola hepatica | reverse complement strand
TCAACAAGCTCTATATCTGTTTGCAATGAGTCTAACTGTTTTTCTAAATAGAGTTTGTACATCCTACCCTTCATGGTGTCGTTTATTGAGGCCAACCCCAGATATTTCCTATTATATCGATCCCACGCAGCTTTGAGACCGGTCAGTAGTTGTTCACGTTGTTCTTCGGTGAGCAAGTAGTCAGTATTTTGTAATTCTTTCTCATTCACGTAATGTGTTAGCAAATCTTTAGTTTTTTTGATGAGTTTTGCTCGTGTTAACAAATAGGTTGGCACTTTACCCATACCTTTTTTGTATACATAAATTGGTTCTAAGCCGGAAAATGACCTATTCGATTTGAGCGGGAATTTGTCTCCTTTGCGTGTATCCACAATCCAGTTACGATGCTCTGGTGCTACTCGAGATCCCGGGGTTTGTGTGATTGCTGCAATCGCATTCCGTGTGATCCAGTTAATTTTGTGACGCTCTCGATGAAAACACTTTGAGGGTATTCCGTCTGCATTCAGCGCATTATCTATAGCTTTCCTTGTGGGTAACGGCGCTTTTGGGACGGTAAGACATTTAGGGGTTTTCTTTTTGCCCGCATTCTCTTCTGCAGCAAGTACGGTGCGTTCGGCAGGCTGAGAAGTTTGTATCCTCTCAAATGGTTGCTTACGGTGTTTCCGTAGGTATTCATATTTGTCCGGATAAACCAATGGTGGAGCCGGGTCGTGACTAGGTGGTCCCATTGTTTTCATTGCCTCCTTATTCTTGCTCTCGGTCAGTGTGTACTTTTTGTGTCTAATTTTTGGCAAACAAGCATACCTAGTCATCAGATTGGATCGTTGTTGAGGAATGAGGTTATAGATATATTCTCTCGGGCCAACTGGCGGACGAGAGAGTTGAACTTCCACGTCGCACGGAACTTTTTGTGTTCCCGGATCCTGGTCCGTCATTGTGGCAATCTGTGTATCACGTTATACGTCCACGTTTAACACACGGAGAAGCACAATTCTATCCAGTGGACATTTTGAATAAAGTCACATGAAATACATGTGGATCGATTGGGTTTCCTTTCTGTAATTGGTCCGCCTTGGTCAATTAATTGTCTTGATCATTTGATACTAGCTGAAAGTTAGCAATTTATATCGAATTACAGTGATCAGTACGACCAACGGATGTGAAAACCGAGGTCATTTGCGAAACCCTCACTCTCCACGTACGTCTGTCATATCCTATTTTCATCTTTGAATACTTTGTAAATACCGAAATCCTGAAGTCCTGATCGTCTAGTTTTAATTGAAAGCTCTTATGGAACAGTAACTAAAAATACACGATGATAACTGTACATTGAGGTGTTGTTTTCGTCTCCCATTTGATGTGAATCAAAGCGATTTGGATCGGCAAACGATTCTGACAAAGATGGTCAAATAGACACATGAATGATGGGCTGTGAATTTTATACGTTCTTCTGTTTTATTCCGGTATTTCTATTCACCCCGTAGATGATACGTTTCTGTGTTTGTGGGTTCATGTATGCTCATGTGCCCGAAATGAATCACATACCCCGCGTTGAGGTATCCTCAGTGTTGGTCGGATGAAGCCAGTCATTGGAAGAATTTAATGCACGAGTGTGTATGATCAAAGAAACAATTAGGCTCCTAAACGTGAACGGGTGCATTGATTTGAAGTTGAATAACGCGACTTCATTCCTAACGTAGACGGAGTTGTTAAATGAACGGTGAGTACAAGAATATTGTGTTGTGGTGTGTGATTCGCTATAATTGCAGGGGGTTGGGAATAATTACCAATGCTTGTTTGGGTGTGACAGTTAGAGAAAGACACACAGTCCCCCTTGGAGCAGCGGAATACACGCATGATATCACGCCAAAATAAACACAACTAGAATTTGTGCTTTCAGGTCGTGTTATGTGCAAACACCCCCATAACCACCGTTGGTTGTGATTAACACTTGATGAACACTGTGATTGAAGGTTGAGAAACACAGAACAGTGGTAGTCTGTGGGGAATTAATCAGTTTCCAGAAGTACCACTTCGGATTGGCATGAGAAAATGGTAGCTCCGGTGGAAGAGATTGAGATAGCAGTGACTTCCATTCCCACTGATCGATCGCATGCCGATAAACCTGTGTATGTCATGACAGTTGTGAATACGTGCTGATGGTATAACCGCCGGTCTGTTTCCCCATTTGGCAGCCTCCGATTGGTCTGGACCCCCTTCCTGAAATACTGTACCATTATTACAAAATAAAATAAGATGGAAAGACAAAGGCAATACCGTAGACGATCACAACTCATAAAAGACTGTGTACCAATTGTTTCACACGTTATCTGCGGCAGCACTTTCTAGTCATTTCACTGTTAAAACAGCTTTGTTTCTGGCTGATCTAACAGTGTATAGGCAGGAATACCGATCTCTATCATGTACATATGGAGGCGAATGTGTGTGGGTAGTAGCTTGTTCGACAACGTCCTTTAATTCCTGATCAGTGTCCTTATTACCAAAAGCATTCCATGTGTTTCTATATCCCGTACTGTTACCGATATGGCGGAAGTAAGAAAACTAAACGATGTTGTCATTCGGAAATGTACGCGACTAAGTGGTTCACGAGAACTGTCTGCTTTCTACACCAACAGATCAACACTCTTCCATTTTCTCAAGTTACATCGAACTGCGGTGATACTGCATGATTGGTCACGCAAAGCAAAGTACTCATCTGATAGGAAACTGATTAATTTAGGGCAGGAGATACCATTGGATCGTGATATAACTTTACCGAACCTTTGGAAAATGGAAAAAAATACTTCTTTGGAAGGCCGGGAAAGCGAGGAACCTTGGAGGAACCTTGAAGCCAAAATTATTATTTTTTTCTAACTTCCTAGTCGATGATGATGGAGCTAGGGAGGCTCACGAAGTGCCCAGAAGAAATCAAAAATAAGACATGGGTCAATAATCTACCATCATGACCAGTTTCAACCGAAGAGCTCAGCGTACTCAAAGAGGGACTCAGCTTCAACCTGGGAAAACGCCACAACGAAGAAATAACTTACTTAACTGGAACATGCACTCAAGTCATCAGGTTTGCCCGAGGACACTAAATGCGAGCTAAGGCAAATCATTGTCCCTTACATGCCCCACAACAGACCATTCAACGCTTGCTCGGACACACAACACACTATGGAGACGTTTGAAACTACTGATGTGTGGATCAAATCACTCCGCTACCAACGCGTAGCGGCTTTTGGAAAAACTAACAAACATAACCGTAGAAGAAGACGAACCGATGATTTCGTTTGATGTCACCGCACTTTTTACTCCGATTGACTTGGACCTAACAAATAAGGTAACCAGAGAACTCCTGCAAGATCACCACCCGGACAGACCACTAGAGGTACAAACAATCTACGAACTGCTGGAAATGTGCCTACATACCTATTGAAAATGTGATGGTGACGTGTACGAACAAAGCAGCACCTGGAAAACATTGCGCTAACAAGGATCCGGCCGAAACTTAGGGTTAGATATGTGGATGATACTTTCGTCACCATAAAACCCTAGGATATTGAAGACATACATAAAACAATCAATTACATCTTCAACAACATCAAATTCACCATGGAATCGGAGAAGAATGGAGAATTGGCATTTGTGAAAAGAGACGCCAACGGCACACTGGAGTCATCCGTATATCGGAAACAAACACACACGGACCAAATATTAAGTTTTCGCAGCGATCTTCCAAACCACCATAAAGCGTCATGCATTCGGGCCCTGTTTACGAGAGTTAAATCCCCTGCAGCACAATAGAATCGATAATTCAAGAAGAAAACTTCCTCTTCACGATGTTTCAGCGAAACGAATACCTAGGAAATTTCATAAGAAGAACCGTGTATGGGATGAGTAGGAAAACAAATCAAGGAACACAACCAAACACAAGGATCACTCTACCATAAATCAAAAACGTATATGAAGTAACTGCACGATTGCTTCAATCTCAAGAGATCACAGTTGCTCACAGACCAACCAAACCCAAGAAAAGACTCATGTCAAAACCAAAAGAACAACTCAAAACGGAAGAAAGAAGAAACGTTATAAACAAGGTCAAGTGAATGGACTGCGACAGATGCTACACCGGTCAAGCCGAGAGAAAAGTGGCCATTCGAATGCACGAGCATAAACTTGCTAAAACGAGACATGACCCATTCTCTCTCATATCCGTCTACGAGGATCAAGAAGGACACAAGTTCAATCTGGATGAGGTCAAAATTGTGGATCAAGCAACTACGAGGCACGCGAGGGAGTTTTTGCAAGCCCGGTACTCTTAAACGACTCGATCAATAGACATTGAATTGGATCACGTGTACAGTCGGTTGAGCAGCAGACAGTTCAACTAATTAAGAAAGCCGGAAATAGAATCAGCGGACTCAAATCATACAGCCCATATTATTGAACCTGAAAATTTCTCACACAAACATCATCGGAACTGAATCAGCGAGAATTCAAATATCAAAAGTGGAACCAGAAGCACAAAGCACAAAGCACAAAGCAGAAGAGGTCAAGCTCCCCAAACGGAACGTCAACCGACAAAGGCCAAACACCAAGTTAGTAGAGACCAAGCGGAAAGCCAAACATCGTGCTTTGGGTACAAGGTCGTCTGCGAGGCTCAAAGTCAGGACTAACGACGAACTGACTGTTTTGTCCCGGATTCAGTAAGCAGAAGGAAGGGTGCATTTTGTAGTAATATTATGGTGAGCGCCAGTACAGGATTGCAAATGAAATCCCAGAAACCTTTGCGGCTGCGTGAGTCAGCAATGTACGCGATCGAAAGTGCAAGGCAATTTTACGATTGGATCGAGCTGCCCAAGGTCATGCGACACGTGATACTACCTGACTGGACGAAACATGACACACTTCAAATGTATGCGTGTGTGCACGATTGCAATCGTGTGTCCATTTTCGCACGGGCTGTAGATCGCGCGTGCATGTGTGAGTACATGACTGTGCAAGCCAAACACAATACATAAATGCAGAGGAACACTGCCAGCAGAGCACACGCCCTGATGATGTCGCCTTGGTTGATGGTGACGCGTTTGAGATATAAACGTCAAGCTCAGCGATCAGATCACTATGGCAACCATCAACCTGAGGTACAGCAGGCACAAATAGTGGGGACCAGTTTTGTGGCACCATTTTGAACTTGGGTAGGATAAAGAACATCAAC
The DNA here is from genome assembly GCA_948099385.1 of Fasciola hepatica. Taxonomy (NCBI): domain Eukaryota; kingdom Metazoa; phylum Platyhelminthes; class Trematoda; order Plagiorchiida; family Fasciolidae; genus Fasciola; species Fasciola hepatica. Next base: position 1,444,779 of record CANUEZ040000088.1, on the reverse strand, counting down.
TCACTGGGCTTGTTCCGTTGCATGTGTGGTGACGGGAATGTGCGACCACTCACTTACTTGTTTTCAATCACTGTGTGAAAGACAGAAAAATTCCTATCGGCTGAAGGATAGCGGTCGTCACTCCTGTTCCGTCCTACTGCCTGCACTTCAGTCGCTTCGAAAGTTTTTGAAAAGTTATTTCTGCCATAAGCAAGGCCTTCCCTGGCGTTTCTGATCCCCAGCAGTTTGCTTATTGAGCCACACGGTCCACCCTCGATGCCCTTGTCACCCTGACACATTGGACTTTCTTGTCACTCAATAAAAAGAATGAAGCCGTTAGGATATGCTACCGTGACTGCAGTGACGCTTTTATTTGCATAAATAGGGACACGCTGCTCTACACTAGCCATTAAACATGAACGGATGTGACTTACAACCAAAAGCACAAATAAAGGTCAAGTGGGCAGATCGAGATGGTGTATGTATGAAACGGTCCGCTGAGCAGCGAGTCAACGAAACTACACGCAGCGTGGTCGTGGTCGTGGTTGGAAAATCAAGGTACTTCCTAACGAACATGGAGTTATAGCTTTGGTCGCAGTACAAAAAACAGCCGTAATTGGAGCATGTGAGAAGATTACCAATAAAGAGTGCAAGTAATTTTTACATGGAATGCAACAGGAAATTGATCGTTCGGTGAAAATAACCTACTCCAAAACATCTTTTCGGATGTATTTAAATTAGGCTTTAGCCTAAAGCACGATTTGACTTAGACAGTAGTTCTGTTGTATGTTTTAATGAAGAATTATTTCACGAATTACCGTTGACTTGAGTGTTGACACACTCTCAGTCTTCGATTCTCGCGTGTCTTTCATTCGTATTCATCACATCCAGTCTCAGTTTGCTATCCGTTTTTTGGCCGTATAAGAACTGAACTGGCACTACGATACATACACTGCACAATTCCTATTCGTTATTCTGCTCGAGTCTTTTCGCTCAGACCGCTGAAGGAGTTCCGCTGGTACCTCGCTTCAAGGAGTGATAGAAAGGCATGTCTGGAGGTCGATAACCGATCACATTCAATTTTACTAGAAAGTTGGTAGATTGAAAGGACGCCACTTGATCAACTGAAAAACATTATTTTGTTGCTCCATACCACGAAAGTGTCATAAGTTTCTTTTCTTCTGACTAGTGACGAAATTTTCTCCTTCTTATATGCAATAATCTGTCCAAGTATTCCGAAATTCTCTTGTAAAGAAAAGCTCGAATCGTGTTATTTCAGTTTTTGTCAAAAACGATGACGCCATAAAATCACGCGATTTTGTGTTATTGGTCTGAAATTGCATTCGTCTTGCATAGAACCACTCTTTAATATCAAAAATGAACGACTTTTTGTCTTAAAGGAATGCATTTTGTTTATAATCAAGCAGAGACGTCATTCATAAATTACGGACAATTTTCGAGATAATCGAAGGGAAATGTCAGCTATTCAAGAGTATTTGAGAATCAAAAGATTCTCTTTGGAAATGGCCGAGCGGCGAAATTCTGAACATTGGCACCGTGCACAGTAAAGAACTATTTCATCAGAAGATTATATACGGCAGGTGTAAGATACTCTGATTACTGTGTTAAGGGGGAACCTCAACCCGAGTGAGACGGAAAAAAACCCAGGGTAGTTCGTCGTGGTATAATCTGAGAATTACTATAGATCAGCATAATGCCAATACGGTTATATTGAAACGCAAAAACCGAGTTATTTGAGCGTGATTGTTCAGGCCATATAATCCAATTTTTTACTCACTTTTCGTTGTTCGCTATGTCTCCTCTTGTCTCGTTTCGTCAGCTGACCGAAATCTGTTTCATTCTAGTCAGGTGATCAGGGTCTACTACTTGAATAAATTCTAGTGAAATTGAAGGTTTGAGTGGAAATTATTAATGCTCTTTAATTCAGAATACTGGAGGGCACACTCCTTCAGCTTCTACGATCGCGTTCGTCGAAGAAGTCAACGGGAAAAGACCGTGGAGTGCTAACCACGTTTATTCTTACGGGGCCTGAGTGCAGAGACCGCACGCTGACGTGTGCCGAGGAAGTGCGTGGGAATTAGCCCTTGCGGTTGCCGCGTGCGCGAAACGCACAGTCAGACAAGTGCTAGACAATGTGTGATCGGCGGATCTCTATAGAGGCTATGAGGTATACACTTTCCGCTATGCACATGAACAAGCATGTCTTTGAAAAACCCAACAGGGTGCCAGTTCACTTCCAACTGATTACAATCATAAATGTTGGGATTATTGACATTCAAGTTAACCAGTGAAGCTGAAATCCTTCCAAAACATTCAATTTTTATGGTTTCTTAGTGCATTAGCTCTGAGTTCGGAAAAATGGTGACTAAATGCATGCAAGGAATTGTTCTCATATTTAAAGTACTGAGTATCTTTCATTCTACCGGTCAGTACTAAGAAAAGCCAAATGCTGCAAGGCTTTAGCATTTTGCGTACCCTTCTCAATCGCCATCAATTTGAAATTCATACCAAATGGTATTGGTGTACAATGAACGGACATGAAGCATTAACTACCGTGTTTCTCCAAAAATATTATATTATTTTTTATCCAAAAAGCATACTAGGGCTTATTTTCGAGGATATCTTTTATTTTGCGGATAAAAATCAAGAAAGACAAAAGGAAGTTCCATTTTCTCGCGTAAGACGAAATAGTTTCAAGTAGAAATCCGTACATAGTAATGAAAGCTTGAATAATTTCCTAACTGTATTTAGCCTAGTGCAATCATTTGGTCCTTTTCTGTGATGTCTTTTCAAGTTAAAAAAACCCGAACACGCCGGGTCGAATACGAACCCCAAAAATCGAACCTATGAAACTACAGTAGCTCAGATTACTGATCTTCCTCAAAGGAGAGGCGTGTAGTGAGACCGTAAACCAGTCCGATTCACACCGCAGCTGATGTGATGAAGGAGAGCCAGAATGTGTTCTTGACGGTTGGCTGCAGTTCATTGTACTCGTTGGTGAAAAACCTTACATATCCGAGAACCCTTGCTACAGTTCCGTTCAACGAGTTGAAGGCTCTACTGCCGGGCCACGTGGTTCCGGCCAATTTCCAGGCTGCCGAACGTGCCGAATTCCGTTTGCTGGTTCGTGGTCTCAACATGAAGTTCCGTGAATTCATCCTGACACTTCAGACTCAGGCTGCAAAATGTAATTTTGGTGATCAGTTGGAGACCCAGTTATGTGACCGCCTCATTGTCGGTATAAATCACCGGAACTGCAAAAGAAGCTATTGCTGAAGCCCGACCTTACGTCCTCTGAGGCCCGATCAACTTGCGAACAATTCGATGACGTAGCCGATGAGACGGCTGTACATTCCGTAGTGCACTACCAACACCTTCGTCCCCGTAAACCAGCCCGTTCAAGTTAAACACCTCAACCGAATCCGACCAACAAAATGATTCTTGAACGCAAACCAGTACAACCGAACCGTTGCTTGTCGTGCGGCGAATTACACCTACGTTCCACCTGCCACTTTCGTAATGCGGTATGCCATTCTTGTGGAAAGTCTGGTCATATTCGCAAGATGTGCCATCAATCCTAGTGCAATATGACGAGTGCACACCCTGAAGGTCCGAAAACTGATGACAATGCGGTATGCACACTGAAGATTTCGAGTGAAATAAACCGATTCCTGTAAAGATCCGTCCAGTTCCAATGCGGCTTGAGACATCAGTTCATTGTGGATACCGGGAGCTGTGAGTCCCTTATTCTGAAATTAGTGTTCGACTTGATTCAGCCCAGCGTAGCCATACACCCCACTGCTGTGCGCATTCACGGTGCTACTGATCACCGACTTTCACTGCTGAGCTAGATTACATCAATGGTTCTGTTGGAGAGCGACTATACCCCGGTACGATTCCTGATTTCCGTTGACAGTCCATCCATCCTGAGTTTGAAGGCCCTGCTTGCCTTGGAGCAATGGGTAACCCTGAAAACGACATCCGACAATCCGGTGAATCAGTTTGTTCTTCAGCAGTTGGTTGCACAATGCTCCAACAACAAAGGTGGCATTGTGGTTGAGCCCGCGAAGTTGGAAATAGATGATGATTTGATATTCCTGAAATGCCGAGTGTTGCCGTACGGCCTTAGAAAGGGCGTTCTGAAGGTGCTTACCAAAATGGGAGCAAGACGGTATCATTGCGCGCGTGACTTCATCTATTTGGGCGACTCCGATTGTGGTGGCAATGAAGAGCGACGGACAGACACCCTGGATTTGTGGTGATTACCGATTGACCTGGAATCCTCGTTTACGAAAATGCGCGGCAACTACGGTGGAGCTTGTGGACTACATGAAATGCATGCTCGGTAGCAAGCATTTCTCAAAAATCGATCTGGCTGATGCGTACTCACAAATATGCTGCACATGGAGTCCAAACCACTAACGACTATTAGCACTCCATGGGGCATGTTCCAATACAATTTCTTACCGCTTGGTCTGCTCGTGTCGTCCGGGATGTTTCAGGCTACAATAGACGAGGTGATCCATGATATCGAAGGGGTAATGGCATATCAATACGATGTCCTCATTTTTGGATCCACGAAGGATGAACATGACCACAGCATACAAAGGCTGCTGGAGAGGTTCGTGGAAAGAAATGTATCAATCAAAGCCCGTAAGTATAAATTCGGCGTCACTGTCAATGCAAACGGATACCGACCCGGTCAAGATCGTTTCAAACCCCTGATTGGCATCGAGTCACCGAAAAATCAGGCGCACTTACGATCAATTCTTGGGTGCTTGCAATACTACTCCAGATTCATTCTGAACTTTGCAACAAGAGCCTAACCATTGTTTGTGGCTCAATCGTCCGATGTGTGGCCGTGGAAAGAACAGTGTGAACGGACATAGCGCGGTATTATCCAAAATATCATTGATTGACCGACACTAGCCCCATTTGCACCATCTAAGCGAACCATGCTGATCACCGAGGGGTCCGAATTGGGGAAAGGAGCAGTTCTGGAACAAGATGGATGTCCAATCATCTGCATCTCTCGTCTTTCTAATACTGCAGAGAAGGGTTATTCCCGGAAGCAGAAGGAAGCTCTGGCCACTTTCTGGGAGGTACGCGGACTACACAAGTACCTATTCGGAGTGAAGTTCACGATTGTCACCGACCACCAAGTGCTTCAGTTCCTGTATAACCCGAATAAATCCGTCACCAAAACCACGGCTGCTATGATCCAGCAATGGAGAATTACTGGCAGCCTATAATTATGACATCCTGCATCGACCCGGCAAGACAGTCCCGCAGGCTGACTTCCTGTCCAATCACTCACTATTCACGGCGGAGAAGCAATGTCATTTCATTTCGCCTGCTGCACCTGTGTCGAGGGAGGAATTGAGCAAGCAGACAAAACGATACTACTCCTCTGTGGTTTTGGCGATCAGAAAGGGATGACAGCCCGAGGTGAAACGGAAGTTTCCTCGTACTGCAAGAAGAATTCAGCATCCAACCCAAAGGCATCCTTTGTCGAGGTGACCGGCTTGTCATTCCACCTACATTGTGCAAGTCAATTTTAGATGAACCACACAGAGGCCACTTGGGCGTGGATAAAATGAAGTCGCTGGCACAAAAGATGTGTTGGCTGCCGGAATTGGATGCGGATATTTTCGCCACGGGAAAGAACTGTGATGCTTGTCTGCACTAAGTCCAGTCGAGGCCAAACAACTGGAATCCATGGTTCGAAAGCTACATTCCATGGCAGAGAGTTCATGTGGACTTTTGGACTTTTGTGGTCCATTCATGAACCGGCATCACGCCCTTGTATTGATTGACTCCTACTCTAAATGGCCGGAAATGTTCCTGACGAGTTCACCAACCACCTCGTTCGTAATCCAGATGTTACGGAAAAGTTTCAGCCGAGAAGGAATCGCACAGGTACTAGTCACCGTTAATGGATCACAGTTCTGTGCGGCGGAGCTGAAATGCTGGCTTGATAGAGTTGGGTGTCGGCTTCTACGTACGGTGCCACGCCACCCGTGTTCTAAAGGCGCAGCAGAAAACTTGGTGAGTTCTGTGAAAAGTGCAATAACATCAGCCAACCCGAGAACATCGCCCGAATTGGAAACGTTCTTCGACAAGTTCCTGTTGCAGTGCAGAAACGCAGTGCATACTACCACCAAGGAGAGTTCAGCCGTCCTCTTCAAGTCCGAAAGACCACTGTCATCCCTGATGTGTCTTGATTCCAGTGATGTCACATACATCCGTGGCAAAGATCTTCGACCAACTCGTGAAACTATCACAAGACAACTTGGTCAATCTATGGTCGAGATCACGGACTTGGATGATGCATCGATGCATCGGTGCCACCTCAGCCAAATCCATTTCAAAGTGGCAACCGGAGATGTAACCAATAGCACGGCTGAGACGACTGAGGATCCGGACGGTGACCGTGTTGATGACAGTGGTCCATCTAATCCGTTCATGGAAACGATTGTCGCGGCGGCCGAGCCACAGCCTCCAGATCCAGTCCGAAGATCAGTACGACAGGCGAGCCAAATTGTCGAGGATCTCTTGAGGGAGGAAAGTTGTGGTGATTGAGCAGCTGTCACGTGATACGGTCAGGTACAGCATCGTGGCCACACAGGCGGATAGGCCCCAACCGATCAGGATCACCGTGGACAATTTCGACAAAGGCTCCCTGTGACTGGTCATCTTTGAGTCTACCAATTATATTCTCGAATTAAACATATTTACTGAATAATCCCATTTGAGAACCGCAAAACACCTACAATATTGATTGACCAATCTTAATTTGATACTGTAAATACCCTCTTTTTTGTTCCGGAAATATGCATTCCTATCGTATATATATGTAACTGTATTAGCCAGAGGACGAAGTTACCGAAAACGAGCTTGTTCGCTATCGTGCCTTTTTCTATAAACATATTTAAACAAACCAGTTCTGCAATACAACCGACGTGCTATTTCGCAGCCTTGGTCTTCTTGCTACTTCCGTTCGCGTAGTTCTGGGTGAGGGCAATTCCAATACGGACTATGAATTCAGTTCTTTACGATTATTACATAAAGTCAATGAAATAAGTAAATGTTGCAGTTCTTTGTGACTGTGAAACCGTTCGTGGGTTCAGACTGCAGCTCCAAAGCCCTCGGATCCGGTGGTACTGCCTGTGGGTGACATCCGGTCACCTGACGCGCAGAACAAATATGACAACTAAAGAAGCGTGTAAGGTTACTCCGAACTGAATGAATTATTTTTTGAGAAGTAGAAATAAACAACTGATTGAAGCCATTTTATTTGGGTTAAAAATGAATAGAAAACATAGGTTCCCCAAGGAGAAAAATAGGAAAAAAACAAAAGAGAGAACGGAAAGTTACATGTGGTAGAATTTAGCGGTTGGCACTCGAAGCGAGACACTGGAGAGAGCCGCCTTAGCTGGCTACCCAACCCAAAAACCTCGTAGGTTCAACGCGGGAGGTAGGATTGTCCGGTGATTACGGCTAAGGTGTTAATGGAGTTTTCTCTCCGCTTACCCCAGTGAATGACCTAGTAATAGTTCGGATTGATAGAGGGGTGTTGTGGTCGATCTTCTCGGTAATGCATATACCCTGCTTATGGGTACCTAGTTCGAGCGCAGTGGATGACGGATGCGTAAACTTACCGGAGGGCAGTCGTTATCGAACGGGTATTTTGAAAAACGGCTTTTAGTGATGGTGTCTGGAGGTAATGGATGAGCAGAACATCAACGAAGTAGCTTAGCAACCAAAAAAGGAAATCATAAATGGCCTCGGTGTGAAAAACCAACTTCGAATGAACAGCCACAACAGTGGGTAAAAAATCTTTATCTTTGTTCTTTTGTAAAAACTTTTTCTACTCATAGGATCCCATGTACCGTATCTGCGAAACCAACGTGTTTCTTGACCACCTGTCTGCGGTTGGAAGTCAATGGAGGCGGCTCTGTGTTAAGAGCTGCGTCAAGACGGTCAGGCAAAAAGGTCATCGGAGTTGGTACGGTTGGCGTATGGGATGCCGAAGACGTGGGTGCTGGTCCTGAAGAATTCGACGGGTGGCATCGGACGGAATGGATTCAGCCAGAAAAGCTCGTTTAAGTCGGACCATGGTAACCGTATCCTTTCTGCCTTTGTGTTCAATGACGAATGTTTTCTCTAGGCGGCGTAGGACACTGTGGGGGCCGGAGTAGGCAGGTTGTAGAGGAGCTCGTGCCTCTGTTTTAGGGAAAACGTGCGTACAGTCTTGGAGGTGTGCGTGTACGTAAACCGTCGTGTTTTGTTCGCGAGCCGCGGGAAGGCGTAACTTACGCTTCTGGTGCGGTAACCTGGCGGCGTAATCATCGTAGTCAAAAGTGACGATAGACTTTGGGGCTACCTTGTCGCCAGGAAGTCGAAGTGCGCAACCGAATGTGAGTTCGGTTGATGTGGTTTGTAGATCGGCCTTTGGAGCGTTGCGGCAACCTAAAAGTATTAGCAGTAGTGATTCCAGTCAGTCTGGATTTTTGTGAGCTGCTAAGGCTGCCTCTAGTTGCCGATGAAAACTTTCTATCATTCCGTTTGCTGACGGGTGGCTGGCGGTGGTATGAATGCGACGGGTGCCTAAACGTTGTAGAAGACTACTGAAGACTCCCTCGAAATGCGACCGCAGTCTGTGGTAACCCCGACTAGACAACCAAATGCTGCCACCCAGTGTTCTAAGAAAGCTTGGGAGACCGTTTCGCTAGCTGCATTGAGCAAAGGTATAGCTAACGGCCATCTGGTGAAACAATCTACCCAAGTAGGATATATGCTTCTCTTTGACAAGGGCAACGGCTCTACTAGGTCAACATGCACGTGTTGGAAACAAGAGTCGACAGCTGGAAATTTTGATAATGGGCTTTTTGTATTTCTGTGCACTTTCGACTGTTGACATTAGATGCAGGTATGGGCCCATGCAGTGAGATCACCATTTATGTTGTGCCAAACAACGGTCACCGACGAGTTTAGTAGAAGCCCTTTTACCTGGGTGGGACAAACCGTTTAGGGTTTCGAAAATCTGTCGCCTAAAAGCTGACGGCACTACTGGCCTTGGGTGGCCTTTTGACGTGTCACACAGTGTGTAACCTTCGGCTGAAAGAAAGGGAAGTGACTAGAGAAGCAGCGATGAGGTGCTACGAAGCTGTTCTACCTCAGGATCGTCGGCTTGAGCCTATGCGATAGCTTCGAGATTGATCGAGCCGGGGGTGCTGAGGTCCAGGTTGTGAATGCGAGGTAGCGCGTCTGCGACAGGATTATCGACACCTGAGATATGACGCACATCACTCGTGTGCTGAGTGATGTAATCCAGATGTCTAGACTCTCTGGGAGAGCATCTGTCCTTGGTGGCGCGCAATGCGTGGATGATCAGTGTAGACCGTGAATACGCGTCCCTCTAAGATGTGTCTAAAGTGACGGATGCCTGGGTAGATAGCGAGAATTTCGCGGCCAAAGGTGCCATATTTGGATTCAGCCTGTCGTGGCTTTTTAGAGAATAATGCAACGGGTTGTCAAGTGTCAGCTAAGTATTGTTGCAGCACCGCACCCACAGCTCCGTATGATACGTCGGTGACGAACGCAATTGGTGAAGTTGGTTTCAGGTGTGTTAGTGAGGCTATTTTGCTGACAGCCTGCTTCATCGTAGCAAATGCTTCTCGTGCAGTTTCTGTGAAAACCAGCTGCATTGCCTTTAAACAGGTTTGTGAGCGGCAGAATTAGCTGAGCGCATTTCGGAATGAAACGCCGATAGAAGTTGACCAACCCGTCGACAAGCCGTAGTTGCTTGACTGACGTAGGTTCTGGGTAGTCCAGGATTGTCTGCACCTTATCCTGCTATGATATGATCCCTGTGGAAGTAACCTTGTGGCCTAGGAATTGGATGGCGTCTATACCTGTTACCCACTTATTCGCGTTGAGCGTGACCCTGTGTTGAGACAGGCGGTCGCAAAAGGGTGCGTAGATGTGCCAGATGTTCTGTCTTAGACGAGCTGGTGATCAGGATTTCGTCAAGATAAGCGAACGCGAAATCCGAACCACTGCGTACCATATCGATGAAACGCTGGAAAGTTAGCGCGGCGTTGCTAAGTCCAAATGGCTTTCGTAGAAACTCGAAACAACCGAAAGGAGTGGTTACGGCTGTTTTGGGGCTATCTGTCTCAGCTACTGGTATTTGGTTTTATGCTCGCACTAAATATATTAGACTGAAAATTACCTTACCCTCTAAATCAGCTGTGAAGTCCGTGATGTGGGGAATAGGATATCGGTCGGGAGTGGTTACTCGGTTGAGTGGGCGATAGTCCCCGTACGGTCTTTAGTTGTCAGACGACTTCTTCGGAACCATGTGTAGCGGTGATGCCCACGGACTGTTGGAAGGCCGGATAATTCCCAAGTTGAGCATATGTTGGAACTCGGAGCTTGTCTGGAGCCAACCTGCGGGGTCCAGCGTAGACCGGGGGCCCTTGTGTGACGATGTGATGGGCCACTTCAGTGGTGATTGGAGGCAGGCCGTTGTTTAGACGGACAAGATTAAGGTACTCACTGAATAACCTACCGAATTCTGGTTCGGAAGTGGGAGTTGGCGTGAGGATCGCTGGTGGTTGAGCTTGAGTTAAGGAAACAGCAACGAAATTTGATGTGACTCGATCTACTAGCTGTCGCTTACTGGGATCGACTACTAAACCGTGACATTCTAAAAAATCTAAGCCTATAATAGTCTGGTGTACTTGGGCAACAACGAAACCCCACGGAAAGGAAGACACAAGCCAAGGTCTAGGGTGAGAAATCGACTGCCGTATGTTGGGATTGGGGTGCCTCTGGCGGCTTGCAGTGTTAGAGCTGTAGAGGACTGTTTTGAAACCGGTAATATACTGACCTGCTCTCCCGTGTCGATTAAGAAACGCATACCGGTAGTCCTGTCTTTCACGTAAATGAGGCGACTAAGAACAGGGGCGCCCAAGGAAGTCGTTGCCATCATATCTCGGCCTAGTAGTTTCCCTGGCTGATGCGGTGAGTACAAAGCTGTTCGCATTTACGCGCCTGGGATCCGAAACGGCGATGATAATAACACTCACCGGATTGTGAGTTTGTTCTCGGGGCGTTTGGAATAGAACAGCGACGGCTTAGGCTTCGTGAACGCAGACTATTGATGGTAGTCTCGGGCTGTTCGACCACCTGCATAAAACGGCGGACCTCCTGGCATTACTTCTGAATGTCAGAGTTGCTACTGGGTGCGTTCTGTTGGGCGGTTTTCGACGCAGGATTAACAACGGGATCTAGTGGGGTAACAGTGGCGTTGGCGAATGCGTGGGACTGTGGGGCAAAAGCACCTGCCTGCTCGAGGACTTTGTCTGCGGCCGCGGCACACTTATCCAAGGTCTGACCTTGTATTAGAACGGCAACTATTCTCTGAGAATATGGTAGAAGCCGCTGAATCCGTAATTGACGCAAGACCGCATCGCCCATGGGCATCGTACCTACCAATGAACGTATTTTCTGTAGCAAGTGCGATGGCGTAATATCTCCCTGCTGGATTTCGGAGAGAACGTGTTGGATATTTTTCTCTTCCGACGCTACCACACGCTTAATCAGAGCTTCCCGGATTGTGTCGTACGGGTTGTGATCCGAGGGGTTCATAACGATATCCCGGATTTGTGGGATCATACTAGCTGGGATTACTGAGAGCAGTTTATTATATTTAGACTTCTGACTAGATACGCGATCATCCTGGAAACGAGACTCGAGGATGGCGATGAACATCTCCTGATCCTCCGGTATGAAATCCGGTATTTTTATGTGCGCTGCATGACACTCCGGTCCATACTCGGGCTTAGACTCTATTTTTTGTGAAATAGGTGCGCTATGGAAATGAACTAGCCTGGAATTCCAAGCATTTGTTGGCGACGCTTGACATACAAACTCTCGGAATCAATGGGAATGTAAACTGACCGATACAATAATGACGATCAAAAGAACATGAAACGGTTGTGCCAACCAAAAAAAGTACGTAGTTGAAAATGCCCAATGAGGAATATATATATGCGACAAAAAAGTCTAACGAATGTTAGACCGATTATATGGCTCACGAGGTGAAGGAAAAACTACCGTAGACGTGACCTGGCTAGGTCGCTTCGATGGAATACTTCAAAACTATAAATGTAACGGGCTCACCAATTATTGGAGGCCACATTCCCTCAACTTCTACGATCGCGTTCGTCGAAGAAGTCAACGGGAAAAGACCGTGGAGTGCTAACCACGTTTATTCTTACAGGGCCTGAGTGCAGAGACCGCACGCTGAAGTGTGCCGAGGAAGTGTGTGGGAATTAGCCCTTGCGGTTGCCGCGTGCGCGAAACGCACATTCAGACAAGTGCTAGACAATGTGTGATCGGCTGATTGCCATAAAGATGAGATAATTTTGAATGGCGTGAAACAGTCACATGAAAAGAAGAGTAGACTGAAGCCAATGAATCATGTTGCGGTGGTTGTTGTGTGGTCCTCTTACTGATCAAACTACTGACTGTGTCATTACCATGCAGATGAACTTATTGATCGGTCACTTGATACCGACTACTATCACATGCATACACAAACGCACGCACACAACAGCATACATCACTCTGACTTCGCCCATTCCATGGACTGTTTGCTCCAACGAATCAGACTTCGGCATTGGGCCGTTCGTGCATGTCGATTCGCTGCCGCTGAGCGGCCCCGCATGGTTGCACTCGATCGCATGAACTACCAACACTTGCTTATAGACGATTTACTTGCTTACTTGCTTACTCATGTGCTAACAAGTGGATTTGTTCTGTTTTGTGTTTGTCCTCAATTCCGAATACAACAGTGGCCATGAAAAAAAAACATTTGTCTATCATTCTGCAGTTCACCCTTCTCTAATTTCTTACACATATTTAAGGACAGTTCCATCCTTGGCAAGATATGATTCACACGTGTTGGTTAAACTCGAATGATAGCATAGTCTTGGGAATTATTCTATCCCCTAAGTAAAACGTTGCACCCTGACAGGTGGTTTATTTTAATTGCACCCACCATTTCGTAACTGTAAATACAAAGGCATTCCGGGTTATATTTGCTCTCCGTGAAGGCAACAGGACGATAAATTCAGTAATTTCGCCATTTTTGTATACGGCATAAAGCCGCAAACGTTAGAATGCGAATCACACATGGACAATTAAGAAGTAGTCGTTTACATGCAAACTTGTGTCATGATGTTCTATTCGTATATATTGGGCCTACCAGTAGGGGCCGGGCCTTGAAAATCGGCTGCGTTGTCCTTTCCATCTCTGGGCTTTTATGCTGAATGATCAGTTCCGAACTGGCTTCATTATTCACGTAAGTTTTTGCTCGTTTCCGTAGTAATTGTTGCTCGACAAAAGTCACAAAGAATATTGTGCTCTAATGATAATGTCTAATTTTGTGTGGTACACGAGGCGCTTCATGGAGTCTCGCAAACTCACCAGCATTGTGGCGAAAGCTGCATCTGGTGGATCATCATGGAACAGAGTAAAAAGAATCTTCGGGATAACATAAGGTCACATTGGAGAGTCTCTTTACGAAGACAGAACGTCGCTAACATGTCTATATCCACTATTATGAGTTACAGCTTGCTCTCGCTGCAGGGTAACCTGACTGATTTATCGTACACTGTTCGTAGCCAGGATTACTTTTGATCCAACAAAGCTGGCCGCACAGTGACGTCAAGGATGAAATCACCAGCATTGATGATTTCGTACTTTCCGGGTAGACCGTCCAGTTCTCTACAAAAATTGTGGTGGTAGAGTCATCACCTATGTCAAAGATCGGTAGCGTAAGCTATCTCAAAATTTGTTCACTCATTCCACAAGGAACATCGGTGTCTCTGTTCTTCAATGCAAACCCAAACTTCCGAGTCACTACAGATTCCTTGTTATCCCAAATGTATATATATATCCCCTACCTATTCTTCCAATGAACTTGATGAATTCTCCGACCTTCTCTCAGTGTTCTTTCTTAATCATTAGGATTCATCCTTTTGTGTAATCTGTGGTGACTTCAGTGGTTCGGATGTTGGCTTTCTTACAACTTTTGGGCTGAAAACATTGTTACCTTTCCAGCCAGACGTGAAGCTCATTTGGATCTCTGTTTTATGAACAATCCATACGTGTTCCGTACCGATTATACGGTTATTCAATTTTCTCCTACTATTAACGGACAGAATAATCGTCGGCAGTTTACGCAGTATGGCAACCGGAAGAGTGGTAAACGCCAATGCCCCCGACCAGCCTCGCCAGACTTGTAGATGTGATTGCAGGGACTGATCTTAGTATATTTTCTCACTCAGATTTATCTTTGTTTTCCAATCACCTGACAAACTAAGTAAATTTTTGCTTCGATATATGTTGCTAGACTGAAACTGTATATATTCATGCAGACAGATTTTCATCTCCTCATCTAGAACAGCTGCTTCGTGAACAAAGTGCATACGAAGCTAAAAATTGTCTTTTGGTCAAATTCTATCGGGGTCAATCAAATCCGAGCTACACAAACTGAGTAGCATGTATGTTCGGACAGTAACAACAAATAAAAGCAGTCTCGATACTTGGAAACTTCTCACGTAGTTGAGTGGCAGTAACTAAAAAAACTCCCGTCAGCGGTAGATGTTGAGAATTTCAATCGGAATTTAATCAGTGACAGTGACACAACATCAACCTCGAGTATCGATGTCCACGGCCGTTTGGCGCCTATCAGTCACTTCTTCCATTCCCTCGAAGTATACTGTTCCAACTTCAACCTGATAAAGCGTGCCGCCCTGATAGACTCTCGCCAATTGCGCTGAAGGAATGTGCCGCCGCATCATTCCCTGTCTTATTCGAACTCTTCAATCGCTGCTCAAATCATACGAAAATCCCTGACTGGTGGAAAGTGGCTCCCACTACACCCGTACACACGAAGGGAACTAACTAGTTTACCCAGTAGCATGCACTTCTGCTAACCTCAAGGTGTTTGAACGATTACTACTTCAGTGAATATCTCCTCAGCCTAATGTGTCTAACCCTAATGAATTTGCCTGCCGCTGTTCACCTTCTACCCTCGACGCCCCCGCTTCCCCCACACATTCTGTTCTGTTGTCACTGGATCAGAAATGTATGGGGCTGGTAAAGCACTCTGTCCGTGTTATTCCGTTTTCCGCGTTTTGCTACCGACTTCTATTTTAGTAGGCAGACTCCAAGGCTGAAACAAGCGTTTTCTTTAATCTTCCTGGCCAATTCTTCTGATCTTTGCTCAGACTGATCACACATCTTGAATCCGGTCATTTTTACTCTTGAACCACCACGAGACGATGGTTTCTGCCTGAGACTGTTGGTAGTTCACCTCGAATGTAGGTTTCGCCCATGCTATCAGTTTTTTCTTGTTTATTGTGCCATTCAAGTAATTATTCTATTACAGAACCACTAACACAATGTTTACCGAGAAATTTGACTGTCTTCTGACATTATTTCTACCTCGGATGTGTCTGTTCGGGTGCAAAGCCAACGTAGATCGCGAACAAGTGATTTGCCCTCTAGAGTTGGGGTCTTTTCCTGGATTAGTGTTGCTTCCAATTGCGTGGACAGATCCAAGCTAGTACAGATCCTGACGGATAGCGGAATTCAGCCAAGTGATGCACACTTGCTGTCCAATTACTTTTCTGGTCGACAACAGTCTATACGGTTTCGTGGCAAAACCTCCTCCACACTTCCATCCAAGCAAAGTGCCTTACTAGGAGCATTCTTATCCCCTTTTTCGCTTTCTGCGTTTATCTCCTCTATGTCTGTCCAGGGCGACTGCATGCTGATAAAATATGACGATGACGTGATTCTTGGTATGCCATATCCTAGTCAGCCTACACAATCTCCTCTACAGGACAGCACAACTGAGTTTGCTAATCGGTCCTCCATACACAGCTTGCGAGTGGATCCATTGAGATCTTCTGATACATTGTTTTCACAAAGGGATCAGGTGTTCTAATCTTTTGGAATCCACTGCCTCCTTGTTCATTATCGGGAGTAGTTCACCTGTGAGATATCTCAATGTTATGTTCAACCGTGATGTTTCTTGATCTGAACAGGTCGCCGCAGTCTTTCTGAAGATAAGACGTGTTTCGCTTTGTTTTGGGACTCAAATCCTCTTGCACTCCACTTCATCTCATCCGAAAATTTGTTTACTCCTGCATTTTACCCCTCTGGCTCCATAGTTCTCCTGTAATATTCCCTGGGTTGTCTCTTAAAGACTTTTGACCAATTATCCGTTCTCTGAAGCACTTATCTAGGGGTAGTGGCACAACTCGTTTTGATTAACTTGATTCATTATAAATGCATCGTACCGTTTTTCCGAACTTTTTCAATTTGATTCTAATGTTATGACTCCTGCTCTGTATAACATTGTACAATCTTGAGAATGAGTCACCGAAAAGAATTCGTCGCTCCATCCGTCTTCTACATGATCTATAGGAATATATCACAACTAATTGTATTTTTTCATTCTGTCCAAGATATGTTGGCTTGCTTCGCTTTTCATTGAATCATCTCGGCTTTTTAGGCATAGAATCCATCAGCCCAAATGTAATACAACTAGTTATCCTGTGCTCCATTATTTGCAGTATTCTCTCCTCTACGGTCCCTTGTGGAAAAAGTACATTCATATATTTCTCCAACCTTAGGAAGAAATCCTCCATCAAAACCAAATCAGGGCTGTTATGGGGAAATTGTGACACATGAACCTTCAGTGTTGATGATCCGGCTACTGCAAAAGCACATAACAAGTGAATCGGTATGTACACAGCTATAAAATGAACATGAACGCACCACCTAGCAAGAAAATAGTGTTCTGTAGTACATGGCGGAGATGGTTAGTGGTACCACTACGTCCTCAAACTCATGTGCGTTCCATCCATAAACCGATCTTTGGGCAAGGAAAATCTCGGCCCGTTAATCAAACTATCGACTAAAAAAGCCTCCCTTACACATACACATAGGTCACTTCACCCTTATGAAGAGTTGCGAAAATGGCATAAGCACTTTATTCGAATATCGCTCAGGTTGATCCGACTCTGGAGTGAGGCTCAAACAACCAACTCCGAGTTATTTTTCAATTAATTTGGTAGCATACCGTGTCGGTGTTGTTGGTGAGATCCGATAATGTGTTCAGAGGAAGCTAGTGTTGAACGTGCTTGACCCTCAAGCTCTAACATGAGACACCTAGTTGTATTTAGTCGGGTCGAAAAAGTGGAATAATATTAGCTCGACCTGACCCACTCATCATAGTTGGTTCGCACGATCGATAAACTTGCATTGGGTTGAATTCTGGTCTGTTTGTTTAAAGATCAAGAAACTTAAAAACACGTAAATGTCCTTTTTTCAAGCTATTCTTTTGATGCAACCCAAATACATCTTAAAATAGCCAATAAATGGGAACGTAAGCAAACATTGGAAAAGGAAATTTTACTTATGTGCGTAACAAAATAAGTAGACGTACGCCTCGCTACTACTTGCGAGTAGTATGTGGGAATGATGATACTTTGTTGGCTGACTGTCCTTTGGAATAATGAGACCATCTTAATTTCCGCTTCTCATATGGTGCTCAAAGTGACCTCCACTAGCCTGCTTGCATAAATAACATCCTTTTCAGGCAACTCGTTTGAACTCTTACCAATGTTACCTCCAGTATATTTCGTATTTCCTGTGCGTGTGTGAGTGTGGGAGAGAGGTTTTTTCAGTCAATCATTTGATCAACTGGCAGGACAACAAATCGAAAACATAAAAATAGAATCAGAAGTGACGGTAGCAGTCGTAATCGATCCAACGAAACCCGGGTAGTACACCAGTCCGATGATCGGCTAATATTCCATCCCTGGATCGGTTAGCGCCCACTCGACAACATAATCACTAATTCCATAACAGTATGCGAAGGGATAAAGTAAAACGGGGCGAAGCAGAGCGGTTAGTAAAGAGAAGGAATGCACCTTGTTTCTTCACTGAATACTTTGGTTCTGTATTTATGGAGAGGCAAATGTAACAGAGAGGCCGTACAGCATTAACTCCACTGACTTCTATTTCGATCTCTCTCTCAGCATCTATAACCAACGACAGTACTCATCACTTGAGCTCGAGCAGGAAAAGCAGGAAGCACCAAACGAAGCCAGTGCTGGTGCTAGCTTATTCATACTCATATGGCCTGATTGGCGGGCCACCTCTTCCAGCCTAACCTAGCACGTGAGAATAGAGCTCGAAAAGTCATACAGTGGACAGGCATACTCAAGACATGTACAGGTCATCGGGGGTGGTTTAGAGCGATATAACGGTCAGAAGGCAACTATCTGCAGCTCGATCTTTCAATCAGACGCTGGGAATGCTTCAGAGACATCGATGGTCAAATACGGAAAGCCACCGAGAATCATCAGCACGGAGTGACAAGGGCCCAAAACTGCAATACGGAAGGCTGCCGACCGCTGGATTGTACTCCCGTCCCTTAAGGGAGAGCCGGATATCACAGCGGCGCCACAGATGTCATAAGTTGGCAAAGACTACTCTTGCCCTTGATATTCGTGCTGTGATCTCCTCGCCACCACCAACTCCACTAACTCTAGCTGATCAACACAGTGGGTGAGTGAAGGTAAAGGTTCCTGACAGTCTTTTAAACTACTTTGCACTAGATTTTATCTTGATCTTTCTGCTTACTTTCTTCCATAATCTAATAATAGCACAGTATTTCGGAATGGACGTAGAAGCCAGTTTGAGCTGCTACGAATTGGAGGGCCCGAAGGGCATACCATATCTGCACACCTATGCAGTGTCCGTATGTAGCTAGGTGAGTTACGCGCAGAACCGAAGCAAATCCTGTCAAGAACGATACGACGAATTCGGTGCAAATATGCAGTGCTATTGAGGTAAATATGATTATGATGAATGAAAGTGCGAACCTGGACAGTTATTGACCGGCGTCAATTAACGGGAACGAGTCTATAATCCGACAGTCGCTCAAGTTTAACGGGTGCAGCACCGATAGTGGCATAAGCAAATCGGAGGGGGAGAGTCACATTGATGCGACGAAACAAACGCTTCCTCCGGTGAGTAGCATAGTGAAGAACATGGGAATAGAACGAGTTATGCGTGTGGAAACAACAAGTGTGGAAGATAGCAATATTGCGAGCTGGAACTTCATTCCCGCGTTCGATGGACACTGCACTACTTACATCTTTTCGACCAAGTGTTCCCTTTCGTGTCCGGTGGTGTTCTCACCCTACCTGCTTAACCATCTGAGACACCGAGACACGCAGGACCTACAGGAGTACGCCTACGTGCCCCCTACCAGTGGAGTGTACAGGACTTACAACAATACGCCCGCCCACCTCTACCCCTATTCTGTCAACCCTCTTAGCGCCTTTTGGTCCTGCGCATCAGCACACGTACCAATAGAGATCGCCATCTTCGAACATTTTTCTGTCTGGGAGTCTTGATTTGAGATAGGTAGTGATGACAACCGTTGCATGTGTTCTGAATGCATCCAAAGTTAGTCCAAAAATCGCTCAAACTATGGTTTCCTTCCAGACACTGGGTGCGTAGGCATCTTGGGGTGTACCAACGTAATTAACAGTTCGTGATCAAGAAATGCTCACGTTTACATAGTTCATAATAGCTTTCACTAGAAATACAGAGAGTACCCTTGGTTGCAATCATCTCGTTATCTTGCGACAATGATTCACTGCTTAATGCAGACCCACGGATCCTATGGTCTACACGACGGTTTGATTGTAGAATAACACTTCTGGGTCGATGAGTCTTTTGGTTAAATCATGAAGTCTGCTGGTTTCGATTGTAGCTCGTGATGAGAAGATGAATATGGTCCATGCAAATCGGTTGTTTTTCTTTACATGTTACTCGTTCTACTAATTCGACCCGTTTCTGTTGCACTGAGCTTGGCATTTTTCGGTAGAAGTTCCACAAAATGCAATCACCTATCACATTGATGGTCCTTCCTTTACTGTAGTGAAGCGAGAAGCACGATCCCCTGCCGTCATTATCTATCTTCGACTGCGCAGAAGACTTGATCGGCTTTATGAACAATCAATCAGCACCTGTAAATCCATCGAAAGTTTGAAATAAACCTTTAATGCCTCTAACCTATTGATGATGGGTCGATAAACTTGCGAGACAAATGAATGGCGTTTGTGTCGGTGTTGCTTTGGTTGAGCGTCGATTCCGGCAGCTTTGTTGCGGGTTCGAATCTCAGTTTCATTGCAGTGTTTTTCAGAGGCTAATGATTGGGTGTTAAAGCGGCTTTTACTTTGATCGTTGCAGTCTCCAACAGATTGCTATTCTGCCTTTTTCCTTAACATCTCGAGCCACATGAAACCAGTTTGACCCTTTATTGACTCTGTCAGCCATATTCAGTTCGTTCTCCGCCCTTAACGGTTGATGTTTATATATCAGCTCAGTCTCTAAGGCCTCAAACGATAACTCCTTCTGTAGCCGCCTCTTCCTAAGCTGGGCAATCAGGATGGCTAGTTTTGCTACAACCAAGGTGCCTACCTCCATGAATGCAAACACCAGAACAAACAGGTAGGGTGACACAACTGTCCTTCGCGGTTTCGTTCGATTGAACTCATGTTGTTTCCAGATCCGGTGCCGTATTCCTCGTTAACGGAATTCTCCTGAAATAAAACTGATTATTGTTGAGTGATGTAGCGGACTCTGGTCGAGTGGTTGAGTGACTCCTAGAAGATGTACTCCGAATCCTCACGCGAATTCGGGGTTTTCCACCACAAACTTATGCATGGGTTTTGGGACATTCTTTATTTCAGTCTGCAGCCCCATGATTCAACATCTAGCAACAATCGGTTCACATCAGCGGATGCCATTGCTGCCAGAATTTGTAGATTCATGTATGATCCAGATTCGGGAGTGACTTTTGATTCGTGGTTCAAACAACGGGACGATATACTCCGAGTCGATTTTTCCAACGCCGATGATGCATGAAAGGTACGACTTTTGTTAGGTAAATTGGGTACCAAAGACCACGTGCGCTACACTAACACAATTCTATCACAAAATCCTCGTGATCTCACATTCGACGACAGTCATCCGGTTGTAAGAAACCTTTCGGAGAAAAAGTATACTACTCCTCACCCGTTACCACTGTTTAAAGCTGGTAAGGAATGAGGCGGACGATTTCCTGCTGTTTTCGAGCATTGCCAATCGCGAGTGTGCACATTTCAAGCTGCGTCCGATGATAGAGGACTAATTCAAATGTCTCATATTTGTCTCTGGTTTACAGTCACCTCGTGATGCCGAAGTCAATACCCGCGCGCTACACAAAATTGAACAGAATCCCGAGATGAATCTCCGGACACTAACCGTCGAGTGTCAACGGCTTCAAAATCTGAAGCATGGTTCCGCGGTCATAGAGAAACTTATCAGTGTTTCTCCTTCCACGATCATCCAAGCCGTAACAAACTCCAAAACGATCCCAGCCCAAAAGCCCCAGTAACCACACCAGGCAAACCACTAACCACATGCTGGAATTGTGGCGAATGGCATTTTGTCCGTTTCAGTCTGCTTACAAAACGTGCTTGTCAGAAATGCCATAATCAGGGTCATGAAGAGGATCATTGTCCAGTCAATCACCCTACCAAGTTTTATGTCAGCCAGAAGCGAAAGATGCCCTTCATGCGTCCATCATCTAACTGGAGCACCAATTCACAGTCCATCCTGGCTATCCTCAATACTGCTTCCGAAGCCAGAAGAAAATACATTACTATCAACATCCATGACACCAAAACGTCTTCAGCTAGATAAGGTGTCAGACATCACATTAATTTCCAAGCGCGTGGGATACGGTCGGGTTGACTCGAAAAACTAAGCTAAACAAAACGGCAAGGAACGCTCCCGGAGGAGAATTACTACTCACTGGTGAGCTAGACTGTGACGTTACTTTTGATGATGTTGAGTTCACGAGCATCTGTTACCTCACTAACTGCCCAAATATGAACCTCCTTGGGCTCGACTGGATTGAAGAACTTTATCTCCTGGACATGCCAATCAACCTTGTCTGCAACGGTGCGAAGCTGTCACCACAGAATACTCAGACCTCTGATCCTAGGGCTACCGGATTGACGTCAGATCTACGAAAGAAATTTGGCTGTTTTCCAAGATGGACTCGGGTGCTGCACCAAGACAAAAGCCCCTCTGTGTCTGCTTCCTGCCACGAAACCCGTCTTCCGACCAAAACGACCGGTTCCATACGCTTTTCTCCCGGTGGTCGACCGGGAACTTAAACGTCTTTAACAAGAGGGTGTGTTACAACCTGTGAACTATTTCGCATGGGCCGCACCAATTGTCGCTGTCAAGATATCTAACGGCTAAGTTTGATTATGTGCCCACTTCTCCACTGGCCTCAATACAGCTCTGGATAAGCATCAGTACCCGCTATCCGTTCCGCAGGACTTATTTGCAACCTTAATGGTGGAACATGTTTTGCATAGCAGGATTTTTCGGCCGCGTATCTACAAGTGGAAGTAGATGAAGACTGAAAGGAACTGCTGACAATGAACACTCATTGTGGATTGTCCCAGTTCACTTGTATGCGTTTTGGTGTGAAGACTGCTCCCACCACTTTTCAACAAATCATGAACACCTTGCTCACAGAAACCGAGGGAGCTGCTCCCTATCTAGACAATATTATCATCATGGGTTTCAATCAAGACGGATTGTCGCAACTTTGGAAAATGGTACTCAGCTTCATTCGAGACTATGACTTCCGACTAAAAGGTGTCAGGGAGTCGAAAATCTCCCTGAAAATAGGTCATCAACTAGGTGACAATCATTATTCTTTCAACCCACGGGCAAGTGCTTCGTTAACACTAACAGATGATGAGCCCGCGTATTCCACACAACACAACGCATGCGCGGTCCGACATCAAGTCAGTCAACCAAAAAGGGGAGGTGTCATGGTGTCGGCAATCACTCTGACAACGTCATCAGCGAGGCTGTAGTCCGCTTTCTTCCAACCCACGGACAGGGAGCATGGTGAACACAAACCAATAACAAGGCCCGCACATCCCACATAACAGTGCAATCGTGGCGCGTGTGCCCATGAACCAATCGGTCTTCCACACTATCTAGAGGTTTGCGCACCGACGCAACAAACGGACGGTCCACGGCAGTACCTAATGTATGGCCAGTTAATGGTTGACCGAAAATAACAACAAAGTCTGCTTTCTCCATGGAGCATTGGGGGTTATCTTATTCTCTCCGATAGCGGAAAGCGTGTTACGGTACGTATCTACTGAAATGGTTGGTTCACAAGTTATTTTTGACAACTAACTTTCTGTGTGGTAGGTCTCTTGGTGAAGACTTCTGTGATGTCATCTGAGAAGTTTCTTGGTTTTTTTTACTGCGTCTATGTACAACTAATCAGAATAATGGGAGCTTGCTGAATCCCTTTCAGCGACAGTCCCATTAAATCTGCTCCGTCACTTCACGGGAACTGGTTCTTCTCACTCAGTCGCTGGATTTACCGCCTCTCGTCGTAAACAGCTATTCGTTATGCTCATATATGTTGTCCGTATACCAGAATGGACCATGATAGAAACAGGTCTCAGTGGAGTATCCACCGGCAAAGTAATGATTATTTTTATCAACCGGTGGACATTTCCATCACCTACATTAGGAATGGACGCATTTGTCTCGTCCTCAGAGAGCTATTTCGGGCTAATCAATCATACATCCTGGTTTGCGCCATCGTGCAATGTTTCCACTGTGTACACTGATACACCAGAATACATCTGAAAAACAAGAAAACACGTTTTATAATTTGCGGTGTTAATTGTAATAATGGTGAAGGAAGAAGTCAGTTAATTACATTATGCTCTCATTGACAGAATATGTACAATAAAATGCGATGCGGAAAGCATACTCCAATTTTCAGTATATACAAGGGGTAAGATACACTGTCCACTACCCACACAAAGGGCAACGCATTTACAGTCAATACCATTTGGTTGACATTATATGACGATGGAAACAAAAGGGTAGGGAATTATATGAAACAGGTGGAGAAGATTGATCAACGACGATCAGCTGTCGATGAAAGTGTGAAATGTCCGTTCAAGTCAAGGGACACAAGGAGGGGTGTGGGGTGGAAAGCTAAGGGGGGGGGTCTGACAAACGAAAAAACGTAAACGGGGATAAGTAACACGGTAAGATGAAGCACGTGAAACGGGCAATCATGTGTACGAGTAAGGGCGCGTAGATGTGATTAGACTGTCATGGGAACAGGTGAATAAATGAGTTTGATTGGACAGGCATGGACATGGGAAACCAATTGAGGAACACGTAAGTTGAATACCGGGGCTCAAAGGTAGGCCAAAACAACGAGGTAGATAGATAATTACATAGACTAGACGGACGTGGAAACAGCGAGGGGACACAACGGGAAAGACAGGTTATGTAAGCAATAGTAACAGTTAGGGACCAGGATCGGATAAAGTAAACATATGGACCGAGAACAGATACGGGTTAAAGGAATGGGTGACATGGCAACAAGAGCTAGTAAGCATGTCACACGGAGTGTGGACGTAGATAACATCAATCAATCCTGTCATAGCGACGAGGATAGAAAAGATGACTTGTTGAAAATGGAGAAACAACTGTGCACACAGGAGTGGAGGCCGGTCGGATACGAGTGCAATCCATTTGGCCCATGTTACTGAGTCCAAGCCAAACGTTAGACCGGCGATGGCAACTCGTTGGAGACGTCCTCTAGGCGTAGATAGAAAGGTAAAAAATGGAAAGCTCCGGCAGTTGAACGATATTTCAGCTCGGGAATTTCAACAACAGATTAAGAATCGGATACAGCGGTCGCCAAATTCCAACGCACGATCGTCCCCTTGCATTGATCGGCTATGGTGCTCCCCACCTACTCGCGCACTCGTGTATCTTGCTTTGGGCTTTCGGGAGTCAGATAATATGAAAACACATGGAACACGGGTCGCTCTCCTTGACCTACTTTCCATGTCTTCCCCGTTTTATTCCTCTTTCGGTACCACAGGTTCACGAGAAAATCTTGTATCTGTTGTTGCCCAGTCACGTGAAAATTCAGTTTTTCCCTCCCAAATGGAAAAATGACACATTCCTGACATATTCGTGCGTAGCTCAATCTTCCACTTTCGTTGAATGGAATATCTTTCAGCCTTCGTATATACACTTTGTATCTCGGTGTCCGTGGTATTTGGGCAGAGGCCAGCGAGTGGCTGGTATCGAATATCCAGTACGAACTAATACATGATCCAAGGTGTAGGGGCGGTCGTTGGCCACGAGAACGTTAATGTTTCCTCGTGGATCAAATCCACACAAATGGTAAATGAGCTTTAGCATTGGACGCTGGACTTCGTTATTACTACCAGCTCCGTCATCGGAATGTACACTTTCAACTGCCTCAATTTCATCCAAGAATGTTTTACATGTCCCTTTGCTACGAGCTAACTCGAACAACTCTCGTTTTCCAAAGTCATTTTACACCAGCTGCGTACCGATTACACGAATGAAGGAAACATCAGTTCTGTAAGTTACGACCCGCCCGCAGAGCGTCTCATCAGCGTCGGGAGGAACGAAATAAGGCATACCATTCGGTAATTCAATTCCAGGATTGATGAACTGCTTCGGATGCAAAAGAGGCCTTTCAAATGCCTCCCTGATTTGTCCCATCTACTCTTTACTGCCACTGACATTTTCGTACGCCATGTCAGGTTTATCCTCTACGTGCATCCTTCTTTCACTCGAATCAACTTTTGGGGGTGAAAGTGAATGAATTTTATATTTGGTGTATTCGACCTAATCAATCATTCCAGTGTCCGCCAGATTTACCACAAATTTCGCAAATTGTTTTATACTAAAGATATACTTCGACTCTTCGTTTATGATTTTCGTACAACAGGCGGTTTGTCTGCTGCAAGGTCCAAAAGTACTAGCGGAACCAGCCCTGTGTCCGATTCCTAACTGTTTGTCCAATCGTTAGAACGCTTTAAATGCGTCCCACTGAGTTTCTTTGCTACTAGATGCTGCGCCATGTTTTCAACAGAGCGATGTCTCCCTTATCTAGTGCCTTTATCTCATTGATTACTTTTGTATCTTTGTCGTCTCATTGGTCTGATCCCAAATAATCTGGCAATCTAGGTGCTGTCTTACGAAAGCCAGCCTGTGAACTCGCTAGACCGAGCCGAACACTTCCCCCTCGGTAACAGGAAGTATCATGGTTTTGTATTACTGTTGTTGTCATCAGTCAATGGGGGCAGTAGGAGTAGATCCGTGAGTTAAGGCATGGAATTGTATGGCACCAAGATCTGATCGCTATCATTTTCGGATGCACCGAATTTGTTGATATTTCAGTTCCGAATTAGAGATGCTACAACAAAGTGCTATATAGGATACTTGAGATTACCAGATGAAGTATTCAGCCTGAACATGTAATGCTACTTTCTGTCTTTGAAGCACAGAAACGAGCAGGACGTTTAATGTGCTGTTTTTTGCTGCATTATGTTGAAAAGCGGTTTTATCAGCCCATCAATGAAATGACAAGGTAATGTCCCAATCATGCAGTCTACGAAACAACTGGCACACAAAACCTGAGAGCTGAGTCAGTAGACAGTTGTATCGACCCACGAGATTCACTGTGACTATCAAGAGAAGCTGGCCGCGGAGTCTGAGGCGAGAGACATTGAGTAACCGGTAGATACATCAGGAAAAAACAACAGAGAAGGGGCAAGTTTCATTTCTTTGCCCTTCAATGATAAATGTTTACTTGACTAGACGAATCGTAAAACTTACAACGTGACAAATCTACACAACAGCCACCTGACTCTGTTACAGAAAACCAGCATTGAATTTGCAAAATTACTCAAACAGTCTTACTGACCTGAATGTTATCTACCAGCTTAACTGCCATTGTTGTGATGGGTACCTTGCTAGCATGAGGCGCCATTCAGCACAATGGGTGTCGAAGCACGTCCCCAAAAGTTTGTCAAAATCTACTGTGGTCCTACGAAATAAAATGAAATCTCCGGTTTCTTAAATTGTGAAACACAGTTGCACCAGGTTATAATGTCCACTCTATCCACTCTTTCAGAGTGATAACGTATCATTTCATAACGAGGCTGTTGGCGTTTAGTGACGCAATATTTATCACGTAGTATAGATCAGTACTTTTTGTATGACAACGTTCAACACAAAATGTTTGTCCGTCTTGACACTAACCCAAATGACTCCCATATCACTACCGAATGTACCGTATGAGCCTACACCGGTGTGATATTTCACTTATTGTATCACATGTAAACTGGTTTGTTTTCCTGTATGAGTAGTATGGCATTGCATCTGGATGAGAGGACAAAATTCCTGAGAAAACACATGACCGGTTTCGCGGTTGTTGCCGATCATCAGGTATGCGTACCCGGTACTCACTTTCTTGAAAATTGGTGGAGATAAGGCCCGGATTCCGGTCAAAAGTTTTAACGGAGATCTAGTGAGATGTTGGTCCGGCCAGGATGTTTCTTTGTGTCGAATGAGACGAGACTGCACTTTGGAGTGATGTGGTGGCTTGGGTTCCTCTGCGAACTAAATAGCTGCGCCGAATGACTTTATGGAGCCGAAGGTGGAATCATGTTTGGCAGGTGAATAGGTAGAGGTCAGGTAAAGTCCACTTCCTCTGAAGCGGATTTTGGGCAACATCTGGTTCTAGCCACTATGTCCCTGGAGAGTACACTCCAGCGAATAAACACAGGGAAGCAGTTTATCAGTCTAAATCCTCCACTAGATGGACGTAAGAGTGGAGTACTTGGGACTTCCCTCGACGGTGGGAGAAGCGATCGCCCGCCTAAGCTGGACAGCCTTCAGTTCAAATGACGCTGTGCCGTCCACGTTCCGCTTGTTTCATTGGGTGCACGGGACCAAGGACTGAATCCGAAAAGCGGATCGATAAAAAGCATCAGCGAAATCGACATGATAGGAGTAACAATCAGGTCTCACGGGACAGATCAGAAGTTCCTTCACGGGCGCCTGGTCACGCTACCGTACTGGGTTAACACCTTACTGCATTGTGAGTCAGACGTTTGAGTCGAAGACTGTGGGCAGGGTTCTAGTAGAAGAACCCCTTCTGCGGTGTGGGCAGTCGTGAAATACGACTTGCTCAGAACCCTCCAGTATTCTTCCTGTAATGGGCCTCACTAACGTCTACTCTCTCTCTCTCCCTCAATTTAAGATCTATGCAGCACGTCACGGGTTACTGCTTCTCTGAAGGAAGCAGTAGTTCAGGAGTAGGATATAAGTCAAACAAACTTCCTTTCCCGAGATGATCTTGAAAAGAAGGGAAGAAATTACGAGACTGCACGGTTTAGGTCCAGGACAACTTTGTGCATATTTTATAAGGAAACGGCTAAACCGAGTTCAAGGATGGTCACTATGTATGAGCAAGCGAAAAAACTGAAACATCACTACATAGTCAAGCTGACGAACAATTCCTTCTTTTGGTACAAGGGGATTTCCACCGGTGAGTAGCGATAGTCTTGTTTCTTTTCGCATAACCAACGCGAAGCGCGATTTTCCATTCAACTTGATATTGCGTCACCAAAAGGTGACGAGCTATCGATGTTGATGGAGTTTCATGGGTTTTGATGTTGTCACTATACCCTTGACCCAACACTGATCATATCAGCGCTCGTTGAACCCACTACGTCATCCGGTTGGGTACCTTCCACTTTGTTCGCTCTAAGTAGGTGACTTGTGAAAACTACAGAGGAATTCTTTTTTGTAAGCACCGCAATCATATTACTCGCCGGGATTATTTTCCACCGGTTATTCAACGCCCGTGAAAGATGTACGTCTGATGATCAAGTGGGTTTCGGGCCCGGTCCGGGTTGTATAGACCGCATCTTTACCTTTCGACGATTTTTAGAGCACAAACACATCTTCCGCAGGCCTACAATCTCCGTCTTTCTTTATCTGAAAGTGGAACTCGACTCAGTCGACCACACAGTTCTCTGATGCTGTCTGTAATTGAGGGGTGTACCTCGTATGCGAACGGCCAAAACAAAGTGCGTACTTGTGGCGATTTTTCACCCGAGCTCATCACAAGAAGTGGTGTTCGTCAGATTTGTTCTCTGTCACCCTTCCCCTTCAATTTTGTAGTTGAAATGGTTCTTGGGATAGCCTATCCCTATGTAAGAATAGTGGCACCGACCTCTGCTCAGGCAGTAAACTGTCTGACTTGGAATACGCGGACAATGTTGTTCTTCTGAGTGAAGATCCAGGTAAGTAGCAAACTTTCTTAGGTAGCCTGAACAACAGTGCGGCGATGTTTTGGATACGTTTTGCAACTTCGAAGGGTAAAGTGCTGCGGCAGGACTGGATTGGCTTTACGCCAAAGCTTGTTCTGGCGGAGGACGTCCTAGCAGTAGTTAAGTGCGAAGGGAAAACTACCGTTGTGGCCGGATGAATGCAGGCTTGAATTCACATCACGGTCCCCAGGATTCTGTACATACTGATCCAGGTCCCTGATTCAGATTTCCGGATGTTTGAACGGTCCCAGCCAATTATGTACAGGTTAGTATTTAATACTGCGCCAATGAACGACACCATGCCGAGCGCATACTACTCAAATTGTGATCTTACTCGAATTTTCCATGCAAGGCGTTTTTAAATTAACGAACATGGTGATTTTATTGGCAATGAGCGTGGTCGTATTGGTTGATATATTACTAACAGTGTGATTGGAGTACGTTGGTAGCTCTATGCGACCACTCCACGGTAAAACGAACCATTTTTGAAGCCTAATTAGCAAATGTTATCTCAAGCGGGCAGTGTATTTTTCCCCGCCTTGCGTCAAAATATAACTA
Source organism: Fasciola hepatica (assembly GCA_948099385.1). Classification (NCBI taxonomy): domain Eukaryota; kingdom Metazoa; phylum Platyhelminthes; class Trematoda; order Plagiorchiida; family Fasciolidae; genus Fasciola; species Fasciola hepatica. The sequence continues at coordinate 1,414,834 of CANUEZ040000088.1, read as the reverse complement.
CTGCTACAGTTTTCAGTAGCATATATAGACATTTCACCCCACCGGGGTGGATCTACTTACGGTGAACACTGAATGACGCAGCCGAATAACAAATACAACCGTTTAAGTTGCAGGAGATCAGTTTTTACATAATATGATTCATCATGTAGTATGAACGTTGAACTCACCACTGAAAACCATCCTTGTTAGGGGTCAGCAGTGCACATCCAACGAGTCCCTACTAGCACTCAAGTTAAGGGTTAAAAGTTCTGAGTCGGACAAGTAACCACCAGGCCATCCGGCCTGGCACTTCAACGGCAACTGAACCTATAAACTGTTTCATACAGCGGCCTTCCGTCACCGACTTTGAACGGTTGCTCACAAAGCGATCGACTCCTATGATGGACGACTTCTCTGTAGGGGGCTTAAGTACGACGAAGACATTCCGTTGTAAACAACCTATACAGCTTGGTTACTATATCAGTGTACGTTGTAGGAGATCAGATTTCACGTATTGATTCATCGTGTAGTATCAACGCCCCACTCGCTATTGAAAACCAAAAATAACAAAATAGCAACGACCATAAAATGGGACGGGTAAAAGATATCCCACCCGGAGAAAACGTGAAATAAAAAAACTCGGTGAAACACACCACAACAGGTGAATGTGTGAGGGTATTTACTTCACTCTCGAAAAGCATTTCGATGGTTTTGGGAACGAAAATACAAAGAAATGTTTCATTCGGATCCCTGAATAATAGGCATGTTGCAGCAACAATTAGGTTTTCAATACGTATGACTGTAAGATGTGGATAACAAAAGGTGATAGTCTCAGAAAATAAAAATAGAACAGTCCTCGCACATAGGTGCGGATGAATCATCTAATCGCATCAGTAGACCGGGTGACAGAACGGGTGAAACGAGATACAAGATTAAAGCCATTGACAGTGATATCTGGTGAAGTCTCCCGCTCCGCTGAATGCGGATCGAAAATAGGCGAAAATAGGCAACGGAGTCTCACGTTTTGAAACCACTGTGCACTGGATAAACCGCGCCGGGAAGTACTAGTCTCTGAGTTGGTTTCTGTCAAGTCTGCAGTCTCCTGGACAGTTTGGGTTGCTAATGTCGCCACACGTGGCGTCTTCGGTAACTGGGAAATTACGGAATCGGAGCCTTCTGGCATAAATTGAGTCAGCCAACGTTCAAACTGCGTGGAGAGCCAAACGCCACAAAATGGACCCAGCCAATAGACACATATATGCGACCAAGACGAAACATCGCCCAAACCCCAGGATTGAATGAACGCGTTGGCTGGATTCACGTACAAACCAGTTAATCCAATCCCTGTGAGAGCGGGAAAAATCTCAAAATAAGTTACACGATTTGATCGATTCTAGATCGGTTGTCTCGATTCACGTTGTGGATAAGAATAATTCAATTCTGTAGGTGAACTTGGATCCATGATAGGCAGCTGTCCCTTGTGTGCAGTGGTTTTTGCACGAAAATGGACTCCAACGGTGTTACAATGGAGGATGACAAAACAAAAGGTATCAAGCACGCTGATCCTAATATGGTGAACAATTAGTTAATTCTAAGCATGCACTATTACATTTAAAAATGAAAAAGAATCCACTTGTATTGTTCGCACCCAAAAGTTCAACGCCGCGAGTCGGATTCGAACTGGCGACCTTCCGGATGCGAAAAATACAACTGGATTTTTCATTATCTATAAGATCCAGGCTCTTCGTGCCAATAATAAATCCTAGGATTATTACATTTACCCAATCCAAACCCAAAGCCGACTCTATGAATGAGCCTCGGTGAATAATGGCTACAATCTTCTAAGTCTATGTTTCGTCCTCAATGACTACTAATTTCCCAGTTTACCACCTTCTGGCTGACCCTATTGCCCGCTTCTGTCAATACTGCCCCGTTGACGCAATTGATTGAATGTGCTGTTGAATTTTGTACCAATATTGCTTCAGCACTAATTCTCAACATCATGACTGTTAACTGTACATTGCTGCTCGATTTCAATGGATACTGCATCTGATTGTCCGTCACACGGTGGAGACTGCGTAAGCCTTAACAACCATTATCTGTAGTATCTACCGGTGTTCGGATTTAAAGACCATTAATTGGAATTTTGCCTGCAACTGTGAGAATCCGATGAGACACTTGCAGCCCCCCGCGGAAGATCACTGGTCCTTGTATACTACACGTACGATGTACAGTAGTCCTAAAGCGGGTTTGGACTCACTACATGTGTACTACTACCGCGTTTAGATATTGCCAAATTCCCCTACAATGGCGAGCAACTATTAAACGTTAGGAAATTCTGGCTCCTCATAGCACTAATAAATTCGACATACATCTCGAAATGTCCTTTGGATATCGTTCAACCATGATGTTCGTCCCGTTGAGAATTGACCAAAGAGTGTTGTTCAGTGATTAAAACTAGGACATTTATTGAGTATCATTGGAACAATGGTTGCACATCAGGGATGTTCACTTGTTATTCCGACGGCCATACCAGGATGGCTTCGCTGATAGAACATCTGTCGGCAAGCGAAAAGTCGCCGGTTTGGTTCCGGCTCGAGGGGTTAGACTTTCGGATACGTAAAATAAGTGGATTTTCCATTATCTATAAGATCTAAGCTCCTCGTGTCAATAATAAACTGTACAAATAAGAGCGTACATTAAACATCTCCCGTAACATTAAACAAGCTGATAAAAGCATTCATGAAATGAAAAATGGAGACGACCAAATCCAAGAGTCAACAACTCACATTTGGCGGTAAGAAACAAACTGATGCTCAAACGTAAGGCAAAAGAGCTCCAAAACTGCAGCCTAGACGGAGTCAGCAGCGCGTGATAATCCGCGCGGCACTCGTCACTTGCGTCCCGGTTTGACAGAAACGAAGTGTCGGAGCATGCAACTGCTGAGCAGAAAACCGAATTTTGATGATGCTTGTTCCATCGACCAATAGCGCACGCAAACACACTGGCTAGCGCAAAGTCCACAAAAACTCCTGTAGTCTCAATCAGGAAGCCAAGCCAAGTAGAAACCCGCAAATCCGATTGAAAACTGTTCGGTTTTGGCCACACCGATGAGAAGCGCGCAGAAGATATTTCAAGCGCCAATTTGTACCGTGAAGCATGATAAATGGTTGGGCGAAATGACCACCAGATTTGAGCCACATGTAGTGCGAGAAACGCGGCAATGATCTGCATACCCCACGTGATTCCAACCCACATAGCGCTAGTTCGACCTTTCAGATAACTAAAAGAAAGTGTTTGTGTTAGTTATACTACTGTTATTTTATATATATATATATATATATATATATATATATATATATATATATATATAAAGTGCTGCCGAAATTCGAATGAAAAATATTTTCCTCATTATGAGCTTTACGTTCGTAATCATTTTATTGAATACCAAACAAAGGTTGGAAATATAAAATTCCCTATAACTGAATATCGAGCATGTTAGCTCTGTAACATTTTGTGCAAAGTTGAAATTGCGCGACCTTGATTATCACGATTAACACGACTGATGATTGATAGAAGTAATTTAATGAACGGTCGAATGTGAAAATAAAATTCATCGTATGTGATTTCCGCAACGAAGGCATAAATACTGATCCTGTTAAGAGCAATGCCTCTTGTGGAAGTTTCGGTTATATTTCTCGTTAGCTGAAAGAGGCAAAAATATTACAAACACGCTTAAAAAAACACCGCATCTGGTGGTTTATGAGCAATTTCGCCGTTGATGGCAGGCTTTTGAGAAAAAAGCTGTTGATAATTTTGTAGTACATGACCTTGCAATCAAGGACATATGAGTGTGGTTCGTTAAACTTCCAGTTTGTTTTCGCGATGACGAAGAACTTAACGTTCATAGCCGGAAATTTTCTCCATGATAGTAAATAAGAAAGTGATAAAGTCATAATCATGCATTTTTGAAAGATTTTGCTCAGAACCTTCCCGTAAACGAGTAAGTGTTTCCTCGCATTATTCATGCAAAACATGATGTTACGATATGACATAGTAGGCAAAAACCAACACAATTGGCTAGGATAGTAGTGTTTTCTGGGTTTTACTGAAAAAAGAACGGCCAAAGAGCACTAAATATATCCAAAGAGAGTATTTCTGTGTAAAGTCTCACACGCTATTACGAAGGAGGATGAATCAAAGTGAGTTACTTGGTCTGTTGGTCTGTTAAAAGTCAGCAATATACACCCAATAAGGGTGGTCACTTGCTGTAACTGTAAAAAAAACTGAATCGTGCTTCGTTTTTGTTTTGGATTTGCTTTTCCGTGATTCACAGTGAAACTTGGGGTCTAACAAGGACCTAAACCGAAATTCACAAAGAAACTCACTCCAGTGACTTCCAGATTGTAAAGATCGTTTCACCGATTGATATGAACTGCAATAAATCATGAACACCCAAATTGTGGGAGTATCATCTACGAAACTATGAATAAAGGAGGATTCTTCGGGCTGAAACAATACATTTTCCCAGTGTGTCAGATTGGAAGTTCTTCAGAAGGACTGTTTTGCCGTTAGGTAATGCATCAGGTTATAATTCCCATGGGGATGTTAATCTTATTGCCGTGAAAATATTCATTCATTTGTTATATGCTTTTACACTAGCGAAACGGTGAAAATTTTAAAGGGTTCAGCTATAAAAACTGCTCAGAAAACCCTCATTTGTATTGAACGGGAGCGGGGTGGTGCAGTGGTACCACACAGGCCTTCGAGGTGAAAAGGCCCGGGTTCAAACCCTGGGTGTGGCAGAGGATATGCACCACTCATAAGCTCTGACGAGGGCGAAACTCGAGTCTGGTGCTTCCGAGTGTAGGTTGGTCGGATGACCTGAGGTTTGTGCGTGAAAGGTGGAGTCCGAAGCGAGGTCAGCCAAGCAAACACTCATCAATCTCACACTACTAGCAAGTAATAGCGTGATATATATACCAAAAAGTGCGATGCAGGTTTAAAATGGGGGGATGTGCACCTCATCCTGTGAAGAAAACCTGACTTGGTGGGAAGCATTCGCTTGGAGTTAACGGGGCTGGTACCGTGTCTCCATTCGAAGCTGTCGGGCACCTCTGGCTGTCCTAGAGGTCGACATCTGAACGAGCTTACCTTGGCGATTCGGTTCAGCCCGGACGGGAGCGGGGTGGTGCAGTGGTACCACACAGGCCTTCGAGGTGAAAAGGCCCGGGTTCAAACCCTGGGTGTGGCAGAGGATATGCACCACTCATGAGCTCTGACGAGAGCGAAACTCGAGTCTGGTGCTTCCGGGTGTAGGTTGGTCGGATGACCTGAGGTTTGTGCGCGAAAGGTGGCGTCCGAAGGACAGTCACCTAAACAAACATATTGAATGTGTTCTTTCTAATATCTGCAAAATACGTTGATGTACTTTATCCAAATCGACGCAGGAAATTCGTATCAGATTTTACCGTTTCATATGGAGTGTATATAAATTCCAGGACCGCCGCACATAGACCACGGATAATGTTCGTCCGAACTGAATTGAACCGATCATGTTGAAAAGCTGATCCATTTATTATCTCGCGCAGAAAAAAGCTGACTGTGGGAGTTTCCTACTAAACGGTTGATCGCAAAATTACATTAACGGATCGATCGATGTTTCTTGCTTTATACCTTGCATAGATTACTCATTTAAAACGTAGGAAACAGCGAAAATACAAACATTAATCGATTATCAACTCTCGATGTCCAAATCAGTCAGTCCGGGTCAATGAGTTCATATTTTCACAAGTTTTACAAAACAACAACAAATAAGAATAACAGATTAGGTTTTAACATAGTATGGGATCCATTATGCATTGTGAACGTTCGAACCACTGGGAACCATGAAAGCACCGGACAGCTGCTTCATCCTTGTTAGTAATCATCAGCGGTGCACATCCAACGAGCCCCAACCGGGACTAGAACCCGGGATGAACGACCGTGAGTCTAACATCTTAACCACGAGGCTATCCGGGCTGGACAGTGCTTCCATGGTTTGAACGTTCGTACTGCATGATTAATCTTATGTTGTGTGAACAAGAAATCGGGGAACTTTATTGCGTCACAAGATGACTGCATAATTTTCTCTTTAGAAGCTTGAGAATAGGTTGAATGAAAGTTCTTGACATTAGGTGAGCACCAGAGTGAAAGGTGCTTCACTCAATATAGATCACTTGGATGTGCTTCAGCAGTACGGCACTGTATTAGCTCTAGTTCAACAACCGTGAGCACGTCCAAATGATTGCAAATATTTGGGACAAATGGGGGATGCACTGGGATTTTTCTCGATCATAACAACTAGAGTGAATCATAGATCGCCACTGTGATCAGCGATTTTTCCATCGAATTGGATGTTTGGATAAGGTGACGAGGAGAATTTCGAGGTAATTCAGATAGATGGCTGTGGGTAACAATAACTAGTGCAAGCATTCTCGAACAGTCACGATTACCGTTTGGACAAAGCAGCGTCTGAACGGAGTAATCACTAGCATTCGGATTACTGATTCACTCAGGACCGCTGAGCTTAACTGACCTTCATCACAAGTGTGGTCAATGGCACAATGGGAACAGTACTACGCACATATAAATACCCCATATCAAGCGCGTTTTCGTGTACCTTCTGGGCGTATCTGTGGGGCGGACGGAGTGGAAGACTGTTGCCGAACGAGCCCAGAATCGAAGAAAAAATAGTGAGCCGGATCCGGAAATGTTGAAACTAATATATCGGAGCCGGGAAAAGTTTGGAGTGCATCAAAAAGGCGATGCACCCTGTGACATGCTTTGCTTAAGTGTTTGATGTTGGCTAGAAGGATTGTCGGAAAGAATGCTAGTCAGTCAACGTTCCGGTTACCCAGGGTACCTTACTCAGGATCGGTGACCGAAAAGTCGACTGATTACCATCACTTCCGATAACGCAGTGCTACCGAACATTACACTTATACGTGTTTTGATTACTGTTATGGTGCCATGGAACACGCCAACACCGTTAAGTTCTGCGGGGAGCCTTTGAAACGTGCCAAAGAAAGTCTTTTTGAAATCGGCTCCTAAGCGACTATTGCGTTGTTGGCTTTATTGTTAATGGCGAATGCGACGCCGTAGCGCCCGGAGTTGTCTGTCGGGCCGCTATGATAAATCCAATAAGTTGCCTCTTCTCCTGGAACTTTTGTGCACCGAGTGCCCGAGTTAGATATGCAGACCTCTGAGAAACAGGCTACGTTGATGTTGTAGTTGTGTAGTGTCCACATTGTGAGGCTTTGGCTGCCCACGTCTAACAGTGTCCATGCATTCCTGCAAAGCTATATAAGCCTGTTTCGCACAATTGAGTATTCCAACTTGTTGTCATGACACCTGGACCGCTGGAGCACGAGGCACGTCGCTTGCCGGGGACGCCGTAACATGAGCAGAGTGCATGTTTACAAAACTGTTCATAGAGATTCACGGAAATATGACACGAGGCAGTGTCCCCAGCACCGCTCGGAACCGTTGTACTAATCGGTCGCCCAGTCCGGAGAAGGAAGGAAGTTGACGGCACCTCATCCGGCCTTTTTGTTCGAGGATGCACCTCTAGCCTTTGCACACCCAAGTGCAGACTGAAAGGCAGCAAGGTTGCTCCAGATGAGCCGGTGGCCCTGTTGTGTGGCTCATTCGCCTCTTCCGGAATACTGGGTCGGGTAGGTTGGACAGCTTTCCTTTGTATCCGTTGGATCAGTAGATCTCGTCCGTCCATTCAGGTGTATCTGTCATCGCATGCCGAACACCATATGACCGAGGTTTTTAGACCTTGGTTACCCTCAACCTGGATTAGTCCGCCTGTCGAGCGGTTTGCCGGGGTGTGGCCGCTAATGCATGCTTCAGCTTCGTGGAGCCACAGGTTAGAGCTGGGTGAATGATGGAGACCAAGGAGATGGAGGGATGCTCCAATGGACACTACAGTCAACCAACTCAGAAGTGCTACTCCTCTCAGACACTGCACTTGTTGGAACATGTTCGCGCGTCCCGAACAAAAACAAAGCAGTTTAGCAGAATGGTCGCAAAATGCTTAGCCGCCACATTGATGAGGCTGATGCCCCTCTAGTTCGCGCAGACAGTCTCGTCGTTCTTTTTTGGTATGGGGAATAGGATCGAGGTTGCCCAGTCTGCAAGATAAACTTCGGCTTCCCAGATACGACGGAATAGCGTACTTAGTGGACTTAGTAGAATTGCCAAACAGGATTTGAAGATCTTGGGTGATATACCATTCTCTCCAGGTAATTTCTTGTTTTTCGTTGTCTGGACGGCAGAGATGGTTATCGGTTCGTTGGGAAGCTCGGGGTCGACTGCATATTGTTCTATGTCGCCTGGTGCCGCTACGCAAATGGATTGGGAGGGAAGCGCTTGTGCAGTTGAGTGAATTTTTCGACCCATCTTTGAGGCTTCTGGTCGCAGCCTGATATTAGGTGGCCAGCTATAGTCGCGTAGCATGGGAGAAGGTTGTATCTTCCCCGAGGAGGAGCGCGTGAGTCGGAAAAGCGTCCCAAAGTCTCCAACAGCGGCCGCTGTTTCCATCCGGCCTTCAATGTCAGATCAACATCGTTTACGGTCGCCCTTCGCTGAGCTTATAGCTTCGCGGCGAAGGTTGTGGTAATCAGGTGAATTTCGGGATCTCGCGTCCTTAGTCTTAGCGCAGCGGGTGAGGGTTTCTGTGGAGATCCAGCCTTTCCCACGCTACGGCCGTAACACTGTTCGTGTTATTCCGTTTTCTGCGTTTTGCTACCGATTACTATTTTAATAGTCAAACTCTATGGCTGAAACACGTTTCCTTTAGTCTTATTGGTCAGTTCTTCCGATCTTTGCTCTGACTGGTCGCCCATCTTGAATCTGGTCATTTTTACGCTTGGACCACCTAGAGTCGGTGTTTTCTGCTTGAGACCGCTGGTAATTCATTTCGAATGTAGGCCCCACTCCTGTCATCCATTTCCTCCTGTTCAATGCGTCATGCATCACTGATGCAATTATTTTATTACCACACACACACACACACACACACACACACACACACACACACACACACACACACTATTTACCGAGAATTTGACTGTCTTCTGACATTAAATCGACCTCGGGTGTATCTGTTCGGGTGACAAGCCAAAGTGGATCGCGAACAAGTGATTTGCCATCTACAGTTGTTTTGCCTAGCTGTTCAAGGTAGGCGCTGGTGATGAATACTTTTAGCCCCGTCCATTGCCCACCTGCGCTACCATCCTCGTCGATTGCAGCTGGTCGGGATGAAATCGTGTTTGATAGGGCTTAGACGTTGTCCGGGATTGTTAACTTAGAAGTATCTACTCTGCAGTGAGGACGATATTTTTGTCGTACTGAAAGGTCAAGGTTGAGGCGAGCGCGTACCAGTGGGTGATCCATGTTATTGGCGTTTCCCGCTGCGCCGCTCCGGAATGCTCGACAGGTCTCGACCAACGAGGGCCCACCAAGATGCAGTTGATTTGGTGCGCTGTCCTATCGTCTTGGAATACCAAGTCGGTATGTGCCTTTTTGAATGCTGGAAGCGGGCACTGGTGACGACCAGCCGATTGAGGCCTGCAAACGTGACCAAGCGATCGCCATTTTCGCATCGCTTGCGGAGGCCGAATTTCGTCAGTACATGTTTGATATACTCATCTGCTGGTCGCGTTAGTTAGCAGGGTATCGCGCCTGGGAACCAGATTGACTGAATTTTCAAGTTTATTGTAGAAGACATTTTCAGGGGTTGGCTCAGCAAACAGCGTTGGGGCGTAGACTGCAATCACGGTCTCGTTAAACGGAATGCCCTTGAGCTGTGCCACGGAAATTCTTGGTGAAACTGGTTCTTAGGAGATCGGAGCGTTGTGAGCTTGACTGTTGATTGTAACCGCAACTCCATGAAGCCCAAAATTGTCTACTGGCCCACTGTGGTACATCCAGTAGGATGCGTCCGTCTGAGGCACTTGAATGTCGGTCTACGGTGTTGGGTAGGCACACTTCGGATAGACAAGCTTCGTCAATTCTGCAGTTGTAGAATACGCGCATGGTAATGCTCTGGCTACCTGCATCCAAAAGAGTTCTCACGTTCCAGCAGGCTATGCGGACTCGTAACCTTGTGTTCAGTTTCAGTTTCACAGCTGGTGTTTGGGTCACCTTGGCCACTGGGAGAGTACAGGGCGTGTCGCTTACCGGGGACGCCGTGTCATGATCAGAGCGAGCTGTAGAGACAAAATTCATGAAGAGAAATGGGAATAATGTACGAGGTGGCTTCCCCAACGTCATTCGGCTTTTGTTCGAGGTGGCACCTGGAGCCCGTACACAGCTAAGTACTACCTGTCGGTTAACAGGAAGTTCGTGTGTTGGGAGCCGGTGGCCGATTGAGTGGCTCATGCGCCTTTTGGATGGTGATATACTAATCTGGGATGCCCAACGCATTCAAGATGATTTTGGTGCATGGTTGCGGTGGATTTCTAGGAGCTCGTTCGCTATTCAGTAAGCATAACGATGACCCAGGAGTCCATGCAACCTTGTTCATTGGACGAAGTTCCTCGTTAGCCGTTGGGTCCAACAGATCTCGTCCTGGTCACTGGAACCATGTGACCGCGCTTGGTTACGGTTGGAACAGGTTGATCTAGATATGACAACTAAGCTGTACCAAGAATGGAGAGGTTCGTAGGGAATACACGAGATCGAGTCTGTCTCGATTTGCTCCATCAGTTCATTTGTTCATTCAGCTTAACTACCGCTACGTAATGAGGGCCGAGAAACGTGACATTCCTGCGAGTGGTGGTTCAGCAACGGCACTGGCGACAGTGTATTTGTTAGGAGGGAGGAACCCTTGATAAAATAGTAAGGTGAACGTGCACTGGACCATTCATCAACACACGAATAAGAAGAACGTACAAAAGACCAAATTAGAACAGTTAGATCGTCTAATGTACGAAACGGGAGTCTTGAAGGTGATCAAAATAATGCTAGATGGCCCCAAAGTCGCACCCTTGTTCGTGAAGTTTGACAAACAGGTCGATACACAGATACCAAATAAGCACCAATATCGTTACTGTCTTCTTCTACGGTCTTAGCTTGATAAGCCAATACGGAAACTCACCGATACAACGGGGTGCATGGGTTTCCGTAAGCATCACGACAGGTGAACAACAAGCCCCGGATCCCGTTCGCGGCAATGGCAATTAGCAGGCCCGTTTTTCCAACAACCTCACGCACAGTCCAACACTCCAAGCTGCAGGCACAGACTTCAAACGTGGCTACTGAATCTAGCAAGGCCAATAGAAGCGAGTGGTTCAGATGCACCTTGTTCGTCCAGACGTATAAAAACTGGCCCCAAGGGGTGGAATGATACGACTGCGAGCAAGAAAATAGCTCGGGTTGTTTGTCGCTTAACTGGAATAGAGGGAAAGAATGCAACGAGTCAGACTAACAAATGCGCCCAGCTTATCTGCGAAAAACATTCCTGAAGTCAATGTGAACTTGGAAGTAGTGAATAAAGTTGATTGGTACGAAATTCGAACACGAACGGAACAGCGCTGATTACCATTTCCGAGAGGGAAGAGCAAATAAAACCGAAGGGACACAGCCCGCACTTATCAAATAAGACATCAGGCATTTTACGGAAGATTTTGTTTGACTGAGATAACATCACTGGCATCACAGAATAGACGTCATACCCAACACAATCAATGTGTTGTGAGCAGTTTCAAATCGACAGGGAAAATAGGCACGAAGTTAAGATCATTTTCTATAATAGAATTTATGGCCATTTTTGTTCATGGTCAACTCAGAACCTCTGGGAAGACACTGCATACGATTTATTTGCAAAACAACAATTTATCCTCGCCTAAACACATAAGCCCGTTGGAGAATTATAATCGAAAACATTCTCAATTCCTGATGGGATGAAAACAGTCGAAGTGATGAGGCCATGTTCAGTCAGATGGTACATCACACGAATCCACTTTGACTGTAAGATACAGCTCGGTTCGGTTATAATGACCAGTGACCACGCACTCAATGTAGGGGTTCTTGTTATTATCTCTCGGTAGGATCCTCAGTCGAAGAAAAAACTCTAAAGTATGAGAAAAGTAAAACGAGAACTAGAAATAGTAATATCAAGTCGACAAAAAAGTGTGTGAATACAAGAGCATCACTGATCACAACACCCAGCCACATCCTTAAATATTTTTGGGATTATGTTAATACCCCTATGCGTGACGCAGTTGCTGCTCAATATCTCTTTGAAGATAGAGAAAAAACAATCGGTTCGCCTACATGGTGAGAGGGCCTGCTCAAATTTCTATATCCTGGGGAACAAGGCAAACTCCCATAACAAGCCTTATTTTGCCGCGATCGCTTATTCGGTGAGTCCACCCTATTCACTGCGATCGTTTCCTTATCCACAACCTGATGACGTGAACAGAAGTATACAGCTCTGATCTTCCGGCCCAACGTATCACGTAATGGTAAAGTGCTCGCTACAATGTTTTGGGCACAATTACACATCTTACATCAAAAAACATAAATGATTATTGAGTGTATGACGTGAAAGATCATCATAGAACACGCATTTTATAAAGAAACCAATATTACTCACATGCAACAGAAAGCGGCGCGTCAGTATTGCAATGACTGTAATCAACATCCAGAAGAACACTACACATACCAGGGTAGCCTGCACACTGGAATGGTCATATGTAATAAAATCCGAGAATCTGTCCATTTATTTCAATTTCATTATTCTGATCCGTGGGGCCTTTAGATCACTAAAAAGACATGATTAATAACAGTATCATGTTCATTTGCTAGTTTTTATCTCCTACGGTTCAGTTGTATGCTGAATAAAGCCTAAATTCTATGCCTCTGTCTTCTGTCTGTCTTAACCACTCGGGCTTCGTAATCATATACGTACAAAACAGGAGTCAGAAAAATGGACAAATCGAATGCGATTGTAGTACGCAGAGCGACTCATACACAGTATATTTCCATACTAGGCTGAAAAGCGTTGAGCTAACACCACATGATATAAGTGAAAGGAAGAAAAATCAAGTGTGACAACTCGCCCCGGCCTTGTCTGGATCTGTTTGGTTCAACGGTTGGTATCTGTAAATCTCACTTCCAGAAAAAGGTGCAGACAGAAGACATGCTGTCATAGAAGTTGCGCGAGAACGACATCCTGAGTAAATAACCGGAATCTGCTTATTTGTCCATTGCACAAATACACAAAACCCTGTTACAAAACTCCCCTAGTGGTGGTTCTCGATTATTAACCATTCTTTTGTCACTTGATCATATCTTCTTAATTTTATTTTATCCATCTGCGTACGGTCGAATATACTGTGACATTTGAGTAACTACTTTGTTTATTTTTGATTGAAGGTTTTTTGCAATAACTTTTTCGGAGGTCACATAAGTTTCACTTACTTTTACAAGACTGTCTCACGATTAAGGTTAAGCCAGCTCCATGGATATATCAGATCATTGCCGACTGTGTGCGACGGTTGGATACGGGTTCAGCGCAAATCACGACGCAGTTTTGCTTTCAATAGCGTGGACTGTGGACCAATCGTAGGTCTACGCGCTCCAAGTCCTTTTAGACGGTCATGATCCACATTTTAGTTGATGTCCTAGGCGACAATGACACTCTGCACCTGGTGCAGGACAGAGCGTTTGTCTGAACAGTTCCGCGTTGGGTCGCCGGAGAGCATGGCCGAACCACTGAAGTCGATAGCGTTAGAGGAAGACGTAAAGTTCGCCAATATTCGAGCATGGATTCTATATTTTGTCGTTCGATAGTACTTTCTGCCTGTTTGTACAGAGAATTCGCCCCAAACACCAGTGGTCAAATACACCCAATCTCCTGGTATCTTCATTTCAGAATAGGCATCCCCATGTGAGCACGGGTCGAATAGCAGTATAGAAGACGCGAATTTTGGCCCGAGGGCTATCCTTGTTGCGTGTCCGCGGCACGCATTTTAGCTGGAGAGAAGCTCTTTGTGCATTGTCAATCCTAGGTAGTACTTTGTCCTTCACCTGGTCATCGGGAAACAATTGGCCGAGGTACTTCAAGGATGGCACATTCGACTGAATGGCCACTGACGAACAGCTGATGAGCTAACGGCCCTAGACAAGTCAAAAAGCCTGCATTATCACTGTACTAACTTCGAGATGGATGGTCTTCACGGAGAAGCCAAATCGGTAGAAACTGGTCAAAGTATGGTAGAGGAATTATCAAGCATAATAGTGTCCGTGAAATTCAGGTTCGTATTATACGCGGCCGAAATGAGATAGACATCGGGGCAATAAGTTAGTGGTTGCTTACTGTCTGTTCGATGGCGTAGTTGAACAGCACCGAGAAGCCGAACTGTACAATAGAAACCCCGAAAAGTGCTGAGAACACCGTTTCTATTCCTAAGATCTTTCATGGACTATTGTGAAATTATGCGCTCTCATTATGCTACGGCGTTCCCAAGAAAAACGACGCGCGTCGTACATTAGCGGTTGAGGTGACAAGACAATGGGCTGGAATTCTCTACTGGAGGAAACTTGCACACACTCTGTTGAGATGTGATAAAGCTACTAGAAGTGGGTAGCCAAAGTACCACTATAGGGATTCCACTTCACTACCACATGGGCATTTTTGGCCTTTCGGAAGTCCGCTCACTCAACTCCGGTACGTGGTGAACCGAAGAGCTGGGAGTGAATATAACCTACTCACACTATCAATGCGGGCCAGTGGATAATTCCAGATTCCACGGTGTGGCATTCACACGACATGAAAGTAAAAACCGCTCTGGTTGTTGAAAACCTATTTCCTAGAGATGTCCGGCATGCCTCGAAGACTCCCTTGGAACTCTTCTGTGACTGCAATGTGGGTACCGACCCACCCATCACAAACAATCATCTGAACCATTCGCATCACCCGCGTCATCTGAAACTCCAAATCATCCGAATCCTCATGATCATCATTATCCGAATGTATGATGACAAAAAACTTTGATGTCTGACGCACACATCTCAGATACTTCATCTCTGACCAAACAGTTCCATAGTACAGCACTATCCACAGAGTCGCAGGTCACGCGAACGTGACATGTTAGTTAGTAGTGGTGGAACGTATCGGAAGGTAAATGACTCCTAATGTGACGACCAACCACAAATAAGGCAGGCTTAAGCCCGGTAAATAAGTGATAGCCGGTTATCAGTGGCAGTGCTATAGAAAGTGTTGGTTTCTTCACTCTAAAGAAATTCCTCTTCATGGAACACACGAGTAGCACTGTGAGATGTTGCCAAGCGGTTCGCGGCGTATTGAACTGCCTGTGAATTACCGCTCAGCAATGCGATGCCATCAGCATATTTAAAGTCAAAAATGTTCTCCGAGAGGAGTTTGACTCCACCGCTGAATATATCAGAGACGTTCCGTAGCAAAGTGAGAAGAAATAGAGATATACGGCAACCTTGTCAAACTCCGATAAAGACGAAAAGATTGGCGGAAGCCGTTCGTATGTCCTAACTCCACCTGACATATGACGACACAAAACTGTGATGTCTGACGCACACTTCATCTCTGACCAAACAGTTCCCCAGTACAGCACTATCCACAGAGTCGAGGGCCACGCAAGGCATTCTCCATTATCTCGCCGATGACGAAGTTAAACAGGAATGGCGAAATGCGACACCTTTTTCGGACATCGCTGTTCGTTTCGAATTGACCGGATAGTTCACCAGATAGTGTTACGTGGCCAGAAGTACGAGTGTACAGTGATCTCAGTAGATTCATGAACTTCTGTGGTACACCTTTTCAGTAAAGGGTACTGAATAGCGCTGTTTGATCAACTAAATGGAAGGCGCTTTTCAAGTCAAGAAAAACCATTATTGTCGGTCAACGGTTTGTGTGACGCGTTTCAAGTAATTAGCAAAGAGTAAAAATCTGGTCGATGCATTCTCAACGTGGACGGAATCCTGCCTGCTGTTCGTGGGCGTTCTCATCGCGGGCCGGTGTCAGACGGTGCAGAAAATCAAGGCTAATACCTTGATAGTTATCGGAAATAAACTGATCCCACGATGCTAACTACAGCCATTGCGTATTCTCTTCTTAAAAATGGGTACAATCAGTGACTTACCGCATGATAACGAAATACTCTCCTCGTTCCAAGTATCACGGAGCAAAGTGGTAAGTGATTTTATCAAGGCATCTCTCCACCCAGTTTGAAAAGAACTGGGAGAAGTTGGTCGAAACCGGCCGCTTTTCCACGTTTTAGTAATCGAATGCACGACTATACTTCCACTTCCGATGGGAGCTCAAGTGATACTCCCCAAGCAATCACAGTTGCTGACGTCGGTGTAGCTGCATTTGTGCGCGGCAAGATAAATTGCGCCTTGAAGTATTCGGCCCAACGGTCGAACCTTTGCTATTTGCCATGAACAGGTTCCCCACTTCTATCGCATATCGTTTCGTTGACCGGGGTTCGTCGTCCACCGGTGTCGCGAATCAGTTTGGACAGTCTTTGTTACCTGAAACAGCTGCTACTTTCATTTCTTCAGCTACCTTAACCCATTAATTTTCGCGATGCTTCTAAAGGCTTTTTGTGAATTTTTTTAGTATCTTATTCATCTCGTTACACTTGGGGGGTTGACACTTTGCTCCATTAGACTCAGTGACTCTTGGGAAAGTCAGTGTCTTTGATGGACATCGGATTCTGGACCGCAGGCGAAACTTGCTGCCGCGTACATCGCCCGTCTGATTTGGACCCAGTGCTCATCTGCATTACTGTCGGACGTAGTTCCTAGCTCATGTGATAATTTCCCTTCATTACTGATGCGAACCTGTGGGCCGGACAAACGTTGTACGGCTAACCGGGTTTGCGGTTTGCGTTAACGACTGTGGAATTGGAGTGTAAATCGCATCACATTCATGGTCCGACTCTAAATAAGTGGACCAATAGGATCCACAGTTTTGGACGGAACTGCGCCACCGGTAGCTTGCTGCGATATGATCCATCTGGCTCAGAATACCTGTAGAGTTAGGGCGCTATGTCGCTGTGCGACACGAGCTGTGTCGAAAATTCGTACCAGACAGGAATAACCGGTCGTCTGCACAAAACTGGTAAGGCACAACGCCCACCCAAACAAGCTCCTGACGCACTAAGTTTGCCAACTTGTGTATCAAAATCACCTGCTAGCATTGCAATGTCACAGCCTTTGCTTCTGCGAACGAGAGTGGTGAGCTCATCATAGAACTCATCCTTCTGCGTGTCACCGCTGCAGTCTGTTGGAGCGTATGCCGAGATTACAAACAAGCTGCGCTTAACACAGAGTTCGCGCTGTGGTGGCTTACCTCCCGTTGCCCGAGTGTTCTCACATTTCAGCAGGCAATTTGGATGTGATTTCGCCGCTCAAGGCCTCCAGCTGACATATTTGTTATCCCAGCCGCGGACAGAACACGAGATGCGTCGCTTACCAGGGACACTGTAGGAAGAGCGATGGGTGTAAAGGAACTTGCCATGAAGGGTTTTGGGAATTCGTTATAAAGTAGCGTCTCTAGCGTCACTCGGCTTTTTGTTCGGGGTAGAAACTCCAGCCTGTGTACAACCAAGTGTTACCTGTCGGACAACATGAGGTTTATGTGCTAGGGACCGGTGACCGAACGATCGGTTCGTACGCCTTTTGGATGGAGGGATGCCCAACGCGTCCTAGTGATCTTGGTGCATGGTTGCCTGTGGCTCTCTCTAGGAGCTCGCTTGCCATTCGATGGTCACCTGAACCCAGGGTCCCATGCAACCCTGTTGATTGGACGGATTTACTTGGTAGTCGTTGGATTCCAGCAGATCTCATTTGCCTGTGCATGAATATCCGTCTTCGCATGTTGGGTGCCATCTCACCAAAGTTTTTAGGCCTCGACTACCGTCAACCTCGTTTGGCCCGCCTGTCAAGCGGTTTGTCGGGGTGTGGCCGCTGATGCACGCTTCAGCTTCGTGGACCCACAGGTGAGAGTTGAGCAGGTGATGGAGACCAAAGAGATGGAGGTACCCCAAGGAGCATGACAGTCTACCAACTCAGAGGTGCTACCCCATATATATATATATATATATATATATATATATATATATATACATTATTCGCGATGTGGAAGTAGGGTTTGATATGTCTGACTCTGCCGTGCAATACATGCTGGGCTTCCTGTATGGGGTCCAAGAAGTCCACTCATTCAGTCGATAGCTGCATTTAGGGATGTGGCTGGGTGTTGTGATCAGTGATGCTCTTGTATTCACACACTTTTTTGTCGACTTGATATTACTATTTCTAGTTCTCGTTTTACTTTTCTCATACTTTAGAGTTTTTTCTTCGACTGAGGATCCTACCGAGAGATAATAACAAGAACCCCTACATTGAGTGCGTGGTCACTGGTCATTATAACCGAACCGAGCTGTATCTTACAGTCAAAGTGGATTCGTGTGATGTACCATCTGACTGAACATGGCCTCATCACTTCGACTGTTTTCATCCCATCAGGAATTGAGAATGTTTTCGATTATAATTCTCCAACGGGCTTATGTGTTTAGGCGAGGATAAATTGTTGTTTTGCAAATAAATCGTATGCAGTGTCTTCCCAGAGGTTCTGAGTTGACCATGAACAAAAATGGCCATAAATTCTATTATAGAAAATGATCTTAACTTCGTGCCTATTTTCCCTGTCGATTTGAAACTGCTCACAACACATTGATTGTGTTGGGTATGACGTCTATTCTGTGATGCCAGTGATGTTATCTCAGTCAAACAAAATCTTCCGTAAAATGCCTGATGTCTTATTTGATAAGTGCGGGCTGTGTCCCTTCGGTTTTATTTGCTCTTCCCTCTCGGAAATGGTAATCAGCGCTATTCCGTTCGTGTTCGAATTTCGTACCAATCAACTTTATTCACTACTTCCAAGTTCACATTGACTTCAGGAATGTTTTTCGCAGATAAGCTGGGCGCATTTGTTAGTCTGACTCGTTGCATTCTTTCCCTCTATTCCAGTTAAGCGACAAACAACCCGAGCTATTTTCTTGCTCGCAGTCGTATCATTCCACCCCTTGGGGCCAGTTTTTATACGTCTGGACGAACAAGGTGCATCTGAACCACTCGCTTCTATTGGCCTTGCTAGATTCAGTAGCCACGTTTGAAGTCTGTGCCTGCAGCTTGGAGTGTTGGACTGTGCGTGAGGTTGTTGGAAAAACGGGCCTGCTAATTGCCATTGCCGCGAACGGGATCCGGGGCTTGTTGTTCACCTGTCGTGATGCTTACGGAAACCCATGCACCCCGTTGTATCGGTGAGTTTCCGTATTGGCTTATCAAGCTAAGACCGTAGAAGAAGACAGTAACGATATTGGTGCTTATTTGGTATCTGTGTATCGACCTGTTTGTCAAACTTCACGAACAAGGGTGCGACTTTGGGGCCATCTAGCATTATTTTGATCACCTTCAAGACTCCCGTTTCGTACATTAGACGATCTAACTGTTCTAATTTGGTCTTTTGTACGTTCTTCTTATTCGTGTGTTGATGAATGGTCCAGTGCACGTTCACCTTACTATTTTATCAAGGGTTCCTCCCTCCTAACAAATACACTGTCGCCAGTGCCGTTGCTGAACCACCACTCGCAGGAATGTCACGTTTCTCGGCCCTCATTACGTAGCGGTAGTTAAGCTGAATGAACAAATGAACTGATGGAGCAAATCGAGACAGACTCGATCTCGTGTATTCCCTACGAACCTCTCCATTCTTGGTACAGCTTAGTTGTCATATCTAGATCAACCTGTTCCAACCGTAACCAAGCGCGGTCACATGGTTCCAGTGACCAGGACGAGATCTGTTGGACCCAACGGCTAACGAGGAACTTCGTCCAATGAACAAGGTTGCATGGACTCCTGGGTCATCGTTATGCTTACTGAATAGCGAACGAGCTCCTAGAAATCCACCGCAACCATGCACCAAAATCATCTTGAATGCGTTGGGCATCCCAGATTAGTATATCACCATCCAAAAGGCGCATGAGCCACTCAATCGGCCACCGGCTCCCAACACACGAACTTCCTGTTAACCGACAGGTAGTACTTAGCTGTGTACGGGCTCCAGGTGCCACCTCGAACAAAAGCCGAATGACGTTGGGGAAGCCACCTCGTACATTATTCCCATTTCTCTTCATGAATTTTGTCTCTACAGCTCGCTCTGATCATGACACGGCGTCCCCGGTAAGCGACACGCCCTGTACTCTCCCAGTGGCCAAGGTGACCCAAACACCAGCTGTGAAACTGAAACTGAACACAAGGTTACGAGTCCGCATAGCCTGCTGGAACGTGAGAACTCTTTTGGATGCAGGTAGCCAGAGCATTACCATGCGCGTATTCTACAACTGCAGAATTGACGAAGCTTGTCTATCCGAAGTGTGCCTACCCAACACCGTAGACCGACATTCAAGTGCCTCAGACGGACGCATCCTACTGGATGTACCACAGTGGGCCAGTAGACAATTTTGGGCTTCATGGAGTTGCGGTTACAATCAACAGTCAAGCTCACAACGCTCCGATCTCCTAAGAACCAGTTTCACCAAGAATTTCCGTGGCACAGCTCAAGGGCATTCCGTTTAACGAGACCGTGATTGCAGTCTACGCCCCAACGCTGTTTGCTGAGCCAACCCCTGAAAATGTCTTCTACAATAAACTTGAAAATTCAGTCAATCTGGTTCCCAGGCGCGATACCCTGCTAACTAACGCGACCAGCAGATGAGTATATCAAACATGTACTGACGAAATTCGGCCTCCGCAAGCGATGCGAAAATGGCGATCGCTTGGTCACGTTTGCAGGCCTCAATCGGCTGGTCGTCACCAGTGCCCGCTTCCAGCATTCAAAAAGGCACATACCGACTTGGTATTCCAAGACGATAGGACAGCGCACCAAATCAACTGCATCTTGGTGGGCCCTCGTTGGTCGAGACCTGTCGAGCATTCCGGAGCGGCGCAGCGGGAAACGCCAATAACATGAATCACCCACTGGTACGCGCTCGCCTCAACCTTGACCTTTCAGTACGACAAAAATATCGTCCTCACTGCAGAGTAGATACTTCTAAGTTAACAATCCCGGACAACGTCTAAGCCCTATCAAACACGATTTCATCCCGACCAGCTGCAATCGACGAGGATGGTAGCGCAGGTGGGCAATGGACGGGGCTAAAAGTATTCATCACCAGCGCCTACCTTGAACAGCTAGGCAAAACAACTGTAGATGGCAAATCACTTGTTCGCGATCCACTTTGGCTTGTCACCCGAACAGATACACCCGAGGTCGATTTAATGTCAGAAGACAGTCAAATTCTCGGTAAATAGTGTGTGTGTGTGTGTGTGTGTGTGTGTGTGGTAATAAAATAATTGCATCAGTGATGCATGACGCATTGAACAGGAGGAAATGGATGACAGGAGTGGGGCCTACATTCGAAATGAATTACCAGCGGTCTCAAGCAGAAAACACCGACTCTAGGTGGTCCAAGCGTAAAAATGACCAGATTCAAGATGGGCGACCAGTCAGAGCAAAGATCGGAAGAACTGACCAATAAGACTAAAGGAAACGTGTTTCAGCCATAGAGTTTGACTATTAAAATAGTAATCGGTAGCAAAACGCAGAAAACGGAATAACACGAACAGTGTTACGGCCGTAGCGTGGGAAAGGCTGGATCTCCACAGAAACCCTCACCCGCTGCGCTAAGACTAAGGACGCGAGATCCCGAAATTCACCTGATTACCACAACCTTCGCCGCGAAGCTATAAGCTCAGCGAAGGGCGACCGTAAACGATGTTGATCTGACATTGAAGGCCGGATGGAAACAGCGGCCGCTGTTGGAGACTTTGGGACGCTTTTCCGACTCACGCGCTCCTCCTCGGGGAAGATACAACCTTCTCCCATGCTACGCGACTATAGCTGGCCACCTAATATCAGGCTGCGACCAGAAGCCTCAAAGATGGGTCGAAAAATTCACTCAACTGCACAAGCGCTTCCCTCCCAATCCATTTGCGTAGCGGCACCAGGCGACATAGAACAATATGCAGTCGACCCCGAGCTTCCCAACGAACCGATAACCATCTCTGCCGTCCAGACAACGAAAAACAAGAAATTACCTGGAGAGAATGGTATATCACCCAAGATCTTCAAATCCTGTTTGGCAATTCTACTAAGTCCACTAAGTACGCTATTCCGTCGTATCTGGGAAGCCGAAGTTTATCTTGCAGACTGGGCAACCTCGATCCTATTCCCCATACCAAAAAAGAACGACGAGACTGTCTGCGCGAACTAGAGGGGCATCAGCCTCATCAATGTGGCGGCTAAGCATTTTGCGACCATTCTGCTAAACTGCTTTGTTTTTGTTCGGGACGCGCGAACATGTTCCAACAAGTGCAGTGTCTGAGAGGAGTAGCACTTCTGAGTTGGTTGACTGTAGTGTCCATTGGAGCATCCCTCCATCTCCTTGGTCTCCATCATTCACCCAGCTCTAACCTGTGGCTCCACGAAGCTGAAGCATGCATTAGCGGCCACACCCCGGCAAACCGCTCGACAGGCGGACTAATCCAGGTTGAGGGTAACCAAGGTCTAAAAACCTCGGTCATATGGTGTTCGGCATGCGATGACAGATACACCTGAATGGACGGACGAGATCTACTGATCCAACGGATACAAAGGAAAGCTGTCCAACCTACCCGACCCAGTATTCCGGAAGAGGCGAATGAGCCACACAACAGGGCCACCGGCTCATCTGGAGCAACCTTGCTGCCTTTCAGTCTGCACTTGGGTGTGCAAAGGCTAGAGGTGCATCCTCGAACAAAAAGGCCGGATGAGGTGCCGTCAACTTCCTTCCTTCTCCGGACTGGGCGACCGATTAGTACAACGGTTCCGAGCGGTGCTGGGGACACTGCCTCGTGTCATATTTCCGTGAATCTCTATGAACAGTTTTGTAAACATGCACTCTGCTCATGTTACGGCGTCCCCGGCAAGCGACGTGCCTCGTGCTCCAGCGGTCCAGGTGTCATGACAACAAGTTGGAATACTCAATTGTGCGAAACAGGCTTATATAGCTTTGCAGGAATGCATGGACACTGTTAGACGTGGGCAGCCAAAGCCTCACAATGTGGACACTACACAACTACAACATCAACGTAGCCTGTTCCTCAGAAGTCTGCATATCTAACTCGGGCACTCGGTGCACAAAAGTTCCAGGAGAAGAGGCAACTTATTGGATTTATCATAGCGGCCCGACAGACAACTCCGGGCGCTACGGCGTCGCATTCGCCATTAACAATAAAGCCAACAACGCAATAGTCGCTTAGGAGCCGATTTCAAAAAGACTTTCTTTGGCACGTTTCAAAGGCTTAACGGTTATTGCGGTCTATGCTCCGACTAACACAGCGGACAGCGAGACAGCCTCCAAGAGGTAATCAGTCGGATCCAGAGAAGTGACACGCTGTTCATCGCTGGAGACTGGAACGGTCCGTCGGACTCGTCAACGCGGCACGTCCTGGGAAAAGTTAGTCATGGTCAACGCTGTGAGTATGGTGACCGCCTGGTTAGTTTGACCGACTCTAACAGAATGGTCGTTTGCAGCACACGCTTTTAGCACCCTAAAAGGCACTTACTGAGATGGTACTCCAACTACGATCGCACTTCGCATCAAATCGACCGTATCCTAGCGAGGTCTCGTTGGGCTTCATCTGTAGAAAACTTTCGAGCATACCGAGGCGCAGTGACGGGAAACGCAAACGACACAAACCACGTTCTTATTCGTGCATTCTTCAGAATCCATCTATCCGCACGCCTTAAGGCCTCCTCACCGACCCGCAAGAACGTCACGGCCCTGGAAATGCCAAGTGCTGTTAAGTGCAATCGCCACCCGATTACCCACACTAACCGACGTTTCACCGAATTCAACGCCAGTAGAAGAACGGTGGATGGTAATCAAATCGACGGTTAGTGAAGCTGCTTTAAAAGAACTAGGGAAAATTGAAAGGCATCTCAGAGGGCATACTTCAACTGCCAACCAAAGCATACGAAGCCCAGATATCAGGAAGTGGCGAACGTCGCAGATTGCAACGCGAGGCCTCGCGCCCCTCTAGGGCTGATTGTAAGGGGCAGTGGATGGGAGTAGCTGAAAAATAGAGATTACAGCAGGGATTGGTGACTTTGGCAAACTATTCCCCCTAATTCGCAACGCGTCGGGTAGGTGCTGCAAGCAGGAATCGGTATTACGCCACACAGCCGGTCTGCCTATACCTGAGCACAGAAGCAAAATAGAACGATGGGTAGAGCACTTCGGTCGATTGCTCAACTGACCATCAGTTTCACACGACGGCCCTACAACCCGCAGTTCTTGCAGAGCCGTACGATTTCAATAGCGATCCACCGAGCACAACTGAAATCACCACAATCATCAATCAGCTGAAGAACGAAAATCTATCTGGAGAAGACGGCACTCCACCCGAAGTCTACAAGTGTTACTTATCGTCATTAGTCGACAGATTACACGCCCTATTTGGCTCCATATGGTGGGAAGAAGTCTTTCCGACTGGTTGGAGCATGTCCGTTCTGCTGCTCATCCTAAAGAAAGGGGACAAATCCGTGTGAGACAATTATAGGGGGATCAGCCTGATCGACGTGGCTGTGAAGATTTTTTGCGTGCTGCTGCTGCTCAACCGCTTCTCAGTTGTGAGAGACCGCCGCACCCGACCGAACCAAGGGGGTTTCCGCCATGGTAGAGGCTGTGTGGACCAAATTTTCACACTACGTCAAACAGTGGAGCACCGCTACAAGTTCCAGCAGTCAACAGCAGCCTGTTCCATCGACTTTCGGGTCGGCTTTGATTCACTTAACCTGGAGTGTCTCTAGGCGACAATGGAGTCCGACGAGATGCCCGCTAAACTCGCAAGGCTTCTGAGAGGATACTATTCGTCTACTAGGGCGCGGGTCTGTATGTATGGTAGAGTCATCTGAGTTCACACTTACTACGGGCATCCGACAGGGCTGTCCTCTTTCACCAGTGCTGTTCAACTACGCGATCGACTGGACAATGAGACAGGCACTGACTGATTATTCCGTTATCCAACTGAGTCAGGAGATGTACATCTCGGACCTAGAGTTCGCGGATGACATTGTTGTGCTAGCGGAGTCTCCCGTCACGCTCCAAACAGTCCTCGACCGAACCAATTTCTTCTCAAAGTCCATCGGGCTAGAAATGAACATTACTAGAACCAAAAGTATGTCAACTTACCCAGGGCCAACATCTCAACAGCTGTCTGTCAATGACCAACAGATCGAATGTGTTCTGTCATCCAAGTACCTAGGCTCTACACTATTTCCGAACGGTCAGGTAAAGGATGAATCAATACTCCGGATAGACAACATCAAGAAAACATTTCTCCAGCTACGATGAGCGTTGTGGACCCGCAGTGAAATCAGCCTTCGGACCAAGGTGCCGTGCCGCTATACGCCCCGTACTCAGCTACGGCTGCGAAACCTGGCCCTTAAGAGCCGAGGATACTAGAAAGTTTGAGGTATTTGATCACTAGTGTCTGTGACTTATTTCGAAGACAAATTGGTGCGACAGAGTATCCGACGACGAAGTTAGGAAAAGGTGCTGAGAAACTGACAAACTCTCCGACTTTCTCCAGGGTCGTCGACTGCAGTGGCTAGGTCATATCCTACGGCGTCACGAGACGGAACTAACCAAACAAACACTCCGTCCCGAACCCCGCTCTGGATGACGCTGTCGCCGTGGTGGCTAGCTCAAAACTTGGATCGAAACTGTCGAGAAGGATGCAGAGCGTCTAGGCTTACGGTCAGTCTATGGTACCCGCCAATGGAAGAAAAAGTGGATTGCGATCTGCACCGCATGGTCAGCCATGATACGAGATATTCATGGAGCCGACTTATCCTCCAGGAGATAGTCGCAGAAAAGTAAAAGTAGGCGTGGTTTTTGTCGAGGACGAGGCCTTATTGGCTGGATCTTTACGCTAGGCAAATTCTAAAACATCGTTCTAAGTTTCAGCAACTCACCAAAGCGTGTCTCATTGACTTACGGGCAGCATTCGACTCCGTTAACAGACAATTACTCTGGAGCGTACTGCAGAGCGACGGGATACCCAAAAAGTATATCATTGCTAGGGTCGTACTGCTCGGCGCGCGTACGCACCTACGGCAAAGAGTCTCCAGAGTTCCCATTCGACTCCGGCGTCCGCAAAGAGTGCCCTCTATCATCAGTCTTATACACCTGCACCATACACCAGACAATGCATCGCACTCTCAGTAACTTTCGAAGAATACAACTTACAAGGGCTTCGTATGGGCAAACTGTGGGCAATATCATTACGATGTTTGGGCAGCGATACCGAGGCCCATGTGAGCATGTCCATACTTCAGGGGGAAAACGCGCAGGCAACTAGTGTCCTCTTTACGGCCTTCGAATGAAACTTTCTGTTGCTTTATTGAAATACATCTACACAAATCTCCCTATTCCGTAGTTCAAACCCACTATTTTGTCTATTGTGTTCGAAAAGAACATAATTTAGGGAAAACTTACATAAATTATGCAAATTTACGAATTACCCTTATTAACGAATACGGTATGTTCATTCTTGCTTGTTCAGTTGGTTAGTGGTGTATTTTCGGCCTGTAACTACACATATGTATACTGGGCAATTCGCTTGAAAATCCTTTGCAGATTCCGACAGCGTGTACCGGACGAAAATACACCACCAATCAACTGAAAAAATAAGAATGAACATATCGCATTTGCATACAAGCTTAAGTCGTAAACTTCCATAATTTATGTGCATTTTTTACAAATTATTATCTTTGAACATATTAGGCAAGGGAGTGGTTTAAGACGATAGAATAGGGAGACTGGCATAGGTTTAAGCTGGATATGATTGAGTTTGAATGTGTAGATTCGTGACCAAAAATTACTACACACAAACATAACTAATTAGTACCTAGCTCTAGGCAGTTTGAATGTTCGCTGCCACAGGGCTACTCGTTGTTTGTCTACTTGCTGTAAGGAAAATTGGCTTCCGCCAATTGAAAAACACTTCTGACTGCTCTGCTTGCCGACGGTTGAACCCTTAGCTAGCATCGTGTCCGACGTCGCTCCATTACGTAAACGTTACCGACATTATTTCAATACAAACCATCCTTCAACTATCCCGCTGACTTTCACCGTCTTCTGGCAACTGTCGCAACTTTTGGCTTGTTGCCCATTTCTTAGGCCATTCTTGGGATCTAGTTAGTACCTGGTATCCGGAGTACTAATGCGCAAAGCAACAAAAAGTTTCATCTGAAAGCCGCAAAGAGGGCACTAATATCTCGCGCGCTTTATTCCCGAATTGTAGGCATGCCCACAAGGGCCCTGGTATCGCTGCCCAAACACTGGAATGTTAGTGCTTACAATTTTTCCATAGTTCGCCCGTACGGGCCCCGTATGGGTATGCTGCTTGGGTAGAAATCATGAGGAACACCTACGGAACATCAACTTGTTCTTCATGAAAA
The DNA here is from genome assembly GCA_948099385.1 of Fasciola hepatica. Classification (NCBI taxonomy): domain Eukaryota; kingdom Metazoa; phylum Platyhelminthes; class Trematoda; order Plagiorchiida; family Fasciolidae; genus Fasciola; species Fasciola hepatica. The sequence goes on along the minus strand of CANUEZ040000088.1, from coordinate 1,387,248 downwards.
GGAGGCGTGGCAATCTCATGGCGGTGTATAAGGTCCTAGCAGGCTGGGTCGATTTTGACACTCGCGTTTATGCCGTTCTGCAGCTGGGAAGGAACCGCAAAGCTTGCGGCCTCGAGGACACGCCTTCAAGAATAGGCCACGAACTCGACTCTGTGTCCAGTTTTCAGCGGCTCTTCGGAGACACAAGAATCAAAATCTTTAAATCATTTCTTCCAGCCAGTGAGTTTTGATCGCACTTGAAACTTAGATGCTCCCCAAGAGCTCATCTAGATTCAGCACCAGGTAATCAGTTACCAGTAATATTTGCGACTAGGATCACTAGGTTACTTGATTTCAGAAGCGGCTCAGAATCAGGCGCAAATCATCCACCACCACAATTAAGTCACAGACAGCTTCTTCATGGAATGCCGAACTTGCTTGGGTGACTTTCACTCATCACGCTGCAACACACGTCACGGATCGGTGACTCCACACACATTCGTAACATTAATTACATTCACCCCAAGTAAGAGGCTGATTGTTTGAGTGATGTTTGTTTAGGTGAACCTGGTGTTTTCCGGCTAGGCCTCATGAATCGTGATGCATCACTGACTCATTGGTTCGACTCTAGCTAGCTAGCCTCCCCAGATCTGTCAGTTCAATTGGACTGACAATACACCTCAAACTCTACCGGTCTTCTCTCTTGTTGACTGAATTTGTGGGGTCCACCGTTGGGATAGGAAGCCTCGGGAAGTCACGAAAAGTTCTTCACGCAGCGTGTGGTAAAATACTGGGATACACTTCCACAAAAAGTAGTCGAAGCAACCACAATGGCTGAGTTCACCCTTGCAGCAAAACCGCTCCGAAACCGATCGGCTTTTGGTCGGTTTTCGCTATTGCAATGATCAGCTTTTGGGTGATTTCTGAGCGGTTTTCGCCAGTCGTGTGAGGTACGTGATATGGTTTGTTAATTTATGTTACTTCTCCCAGAGTACGTTTCTCCTTGACCACTTTTATCCTCCAAATTGTGCATCCTTAATCATTCCCCCCATTTTGTCCATTTCAGGTGAATGAAACAAAATGATATGTAACTTGGTATTCAAGGGCATTTCAGTGTATCCAAATGAATATTTTGAAATAAAATGTTCATTAAACGGTGTACATTACACCGATCATCGATTTACTCCGTATCAATTCATTTCTGATCTGTGGAAAATGGCTTCCAAACAAACCGGTCGAGAGCTTATCGCAAACCGATGTTACGAACGGGCTGTGCGCTTTCAGGGAAGCACCGCCTGGATGAGGTATGGGCCCGAGTGTTCAATGATGGGCAAAAATAAACGACTACATAGCGCCTAGTGGATTTGTGGTAATCCTTCAGATCTTGTGCTTCCTAAGTACCCCAAGTGTCCATCTCTCAAGCTTTTGCACACCACTAATCCCCAGATTCCAATGACTTTTCGGTTCAATTTGCACAGGACAGGTAATGACCACGGCCAATGGAGTGTCCAGAATTCATTCGGTGGTATGCACACTTGGTTGGCCACCACCACTGGGTAGTTTATTTCGTCGAATATCCGCTAAGAATAGGAGGAAAACGTAAAACCTCATCGCACATCAACTGCGAAAGACATTATGCATTGTGAGTGTTCACTGAGTCATTAAGCAACAAGCGGAAACCTTCAATAATGGAACATATCACACGGACCCCAGTGTTCACAACCATCTGTCTAAAGACATGCTTCCGGCTCACTGTCAGAAATGATTTCGTTCCACTTACGATCTGGGCCCCTTTGAATACCTGGACAGTTCCTAGTTCTATTACCTTGTAGTGACCTCGATCGTTTTGAGAAAATGACTATTTTCTGGACACCATTTTGGATCTATTTTCTCCACGATCTTTTCTGACGTTTGACATTGACCTCAGTGTTCTCCGGTTGCCTACGTTTTACTGGACTGACTTTTCCGAGGTTTCCGTCGACCTCGTTTCAAATCACTTTCGTTTTCCTTCGTTCGCTCGCGGTTCGCTCTCAGCGCAGCCGTCGCGTTTCGCTCCGTTTTCCGTTTGGTGTATTTCTCGTATCGGTGCTGTTTCGGTGCCACGATATATAGAATACACCTCGCATCTGTAAACCGACTAACGTCTTCTCTATTCGCCCGATAGAGGGGATATCGTTGGTATTCGCTGCTAGACCCGATAGGAGACACGTTCGCCAGCCGCTCACGAGTGTCTTCAATATTGGTGAGCCCGAAACTTCCAGAACCTCCTGGATTATTCGCCCGCCCGGTGAGTCTGTGATTTTTTGCTGTTTCACGTCCTCCTTTCGTTGCACGATATATATTTTTTACGATATATTATCGCAACATAAGCTCGCCAGAGGATAAGATGCAGCTCGACACAGACCTCACTTTTTCTGCGGTTGCTTTTAAGCACGGGTATTGCAGCTCGAACAGATGCACACCGAATCACAGGATTGTTTTCTAACATTCCGCACGATTTTCAGTCTTTGTTTATTAAATTCCCCATATTGACTAAACCATTTGAAGAGATAGAGACAGTGACCGATCGTGTGGCACACCACATTGTCACTAACGGACCACCAGTTACGGCACGACCTCGCCGACTGGCACCGGACAAATTGGTTTTCGCCAAACGTGAGTTTGACACTTTACTTTCTAAAGGTATTGTTCGTCCTTCTCACAGTCCATGGGCCTCACCTCTGCACATGGTTCTTAAGAAAGATGGCGTTAGCTGGCGACCATGTGGCGACTATCGCGCACTAAATTCGGTTACCCGTTACGATAGTTATCCGATAACCCACATACACGACATCACGGCATCACTTCACGGCACGACTGTATTTTCCAAGATCGATTTGGTGCGAGCCTATCACCAGATCCCAGTCGCCGCTGAAGATGTCGAGAAAACCGCTGTCACGACTCCTTTTGGTTTGTCTGAGTTCCTACGTATGCCTTTTGGTTTGCGAAATGCTGCTCAGACATTCCAGAGGTTTATCGATAGCATTACACGAGACTTGGAATTTGTTCACGTCTATATCGATGACTTGCTAATCGCGTCGTCGAGCGTAGATGAACATTTCCAACATTTGACGCTACTATTTCAACGTTTGTCCGAACATCGAATAGTAGTCAATCCTGATAAATGTGAACTTGGCAAACCGGAACTTGTGTTCCTCGGCCACAAGATCACTCGAGAGGGTATTAAGCCTTGCGAGGATAAAGTGCGTGCTATTCAAGATTACGCCGTACCGTCCTCAATCAAGGAGCTCAAGGCATTTTTGGGGTTAGTTAACTTTTATCGTCGTTTCATACCCCATGCTGTTGAACGTTTGCTTCCATTGACTGACCTACTTCGTGGCAATCCACGTAAGTTGTCGCTTACGGATGCCGCACGAGTAGCGGTCTCGGAGATTAAAGCGACATTAGCTCAGACCACGCTCCTCATGCACCCAGTTCCATCCGCCACGCTAAGCATAGCGGTGGATGCATCCGACTTTGCCATCGGAGCGGTCCTGCAACAGTCTGTTTCTGGGATATGGCAGCCATTAGAGTTCTACTCTCGACGCCTCAATCCCACGGAAACCAAATATAGTGCTTTTGGTCGCGAACTGCTGGCTGCATATAATGCCGTTAAGCACTTCCGCCATGCAGTCGAGGGTCGATATTTCATCCTCTTTACAGACCATAAGCCTCTGACGTATGCATTGCATACTAAGTCTGATCGTTACTCTCCACGAGAAGTCAGACATTTAGACTATATTTCACAGTTCACGACTGACCTACAACACGTTAAAGGTGAGTCGAACTGCGTTGCAGATGCTTTGTCGCGTATTCCGCTTAATGCCATTAAATCTCCGGTTTTAGACATCCCTGCCATGGCTGCAGCACAGGCACAGGATTCTTCATGTATGGAAGCAGCCCAGTCATCGTCGCTACAGTGTCAGTCCGTACCTCTAGCCACCAGTGCTGGGACTATACTCTGTGACATGTCTACTGGTATACCTCGACCAGTTGTACCCCCTGCATATCGGCGTCTCGTTTTCGATACCCTTCATGGACTCTCACATCCAGGCATCGCAGCCAGTCTCCGATTGGTAGCTGCACGATACGTCTGGCCGTCCATGAATAAAGATGTTCGTATGTGGGCAAAACAGTGTCTACAATGTCAACGATCTAAAGTGCATAGGCACGTAGCTTCGCCTATCGGTACTTTTGCTACGCCTGATGCTCGCTTCGATCATATCCACGTAGACATTGTGGGTCCATTGATCCCATCACACGGGTATACCTATTTACTAACGTGCATCGATAGATTTACGAGGTGGCCCGAGGCTATTCCCATCTCTGTCGTCACGGCCGAATCAGTGGCTCGACATCTGATAGAACGATGGATAGCTTCATATGGTTGTCCTTCTACAATCACTACCGATCGAGGGCAACAATTTGAGTCCGATCTATTCTCTTCATTAACTCACATGCTGGGTACGGAACGCATTCGCACGACCGCGTACCATCCGGCATCAAATGGTTTAGTCGAACGTTTTCATCGCCAACTCAAAGCGGCTCTTAGAGCACACGAGAGCCCCGACTGGTACGAAACGTTACCGCTAGTTCTGCTTGGTATCAGGACTTGCATAAAGGCAGATATCCAATGTTCCGCCGCAGAGCTTGTCTACGGCACGACATTACGACTGCCTGGGGAATTCTTTACGCCACGGAGTACAGATTCACTTGCCGTACAGACTTACGTTCATCGTTTGTCTAAGTACATGCAAAATCTCGCTCCGGTGCAGACTCGAATGCAGCGACGACAGGTTTTTGTTCCGACCGAACTCGAAACTTGTTCGCATGTATTCATTTGTGTTGATTCGGTACGGAAACCATTACAACAGCCTTACGAAGGTCCATTTCGCGTGATTTCTCGTCACGATAAGACCTTTAAGGTTGATCGACACGGTCGCGTCGATACCGTTAGCATCGATCGTCTCAAAGCCGCGTACGTTGATGATAGCGTGTCGCCCGCTGACATGAGATTCGGTGTTAACCCTGCACTGCCTGTTGACGACACTTCCGTGTCACGTCAAGGTCTGCAGTTAGCGTTGCCTGCTACGACTTCGAATGAGGCTATCGTCTCACGTTCAGGACAGCACCCAGTTGGTACTGCTACGACTTCGAATGAGGCTATCGTCTCACGTTCAAGTCAGCAGCCAGTTTGCCCTGCTACGTCCTCGGATGAGAATACTGTCTCACGTTCAAGTCAGCAGAGCACGCCTACCCACCCGTCCGTGAATGAGGCTCCCGTCTCACGTTCCGGTCGGAAGATCGTTTGCCCAGCACGTTTTCGCGACTAGGTCAAACACGATCTTAACCATTGCACTTCGCAGTAATAACTTTCGTGTTTATCGTTCCGACACGATTTAACATACCTCATTAGTTATTACTGTATTCTAGTCAAGTCCATTGCGGTTGCTACACCAGTTTTTCGTTTCTTTTTGTTTCATGGAACCTCGCCATATGGTACGCTTCGCTGGTCCCACGAAATCTGGAGAATTTTGGCACCAACGTTTGCATTCTGGATCGGCCTTGTCGTTCTCGTTCCTGCCCATTTACGAACCTATCGATTTGGCTTCCGGATATCATATTGGTTAACGGTTACCCGACACTGGACGTTATTGGTGTGGCACACCTTGATGACGATTTACGCAACCGACGTCATTGGCAACGAATCTGGTTCACGCTCGACCATCATCCTACGGTTCCTGCATACCACGGATTTTGCCCGTCAGCATCCTACAGCACAGCTACGTCCACGTATTTTGCACGCATTCGCGCACACGAATACCGTTTGTATGCCATGTCCTCCTTGACATTTTTTTCGAAAGCTTTCCGTGCTTTCTAGCGGGGGGCTGCTGCAGTGACCTCGATCGTTTTGAGAAAATGACTATTTTCTGGACACCATTTTGGATCTATTTTCTCCACGATCTTTTCTGACGTTTGACATTGACCTCAGTGTTCTCCGGTTGCCTACGTTTTACTGGACTGACTTTTCCGAGGTTTCCGTCGACCTCGTTTCAAATCACTTTCGTTTTCCTTCGTTCGCTCGCGGTTCGCTCTCAGCGCAGCCGTCGCGTTTCGCTCCGTTTTCCGTTTGGTGTATTTCTCGTATCGGTGCTGTTTCGGTGCCACGATATATAGAATACACCTCGCATCTGTAAACCGACTAACGTCTTCTCTATTCGCCCGATAGAGGGGATATCGTTGGTATTCGCTGCTAGACCCGATAGGAGACACGTTCGCCAGCCGCTCACGAGTGTCTTCAATAACCTCTTCTGGCAGTCTATTACAGTAGTTGACTACCCTATTGTTAGGAGAGTGAGATCTAGCTATCAGTGTAGATCGAACTTTCGCCAGCTTTTTCCCATGATCTCTCGTTCTGGAGCCTGTTGTCATATAGAATAGACTCTCCGGTCTAAGCCCGAAAAAGCCTTTTATTATCTTAAATGTCTCTGAGATCCCCCCCCCCCCCCCGCAGTCTCCTCCTTCCAATAGAGAAAAGCCTGAGGTCCTGAGTTCTCTGCTCATACGTCTTGCCCCTCTGGCCTTCAATCATGCGCGTTGCAAGACGCTTTACCCTCTCCAAACAGGTGGCATCCTTTTTGTAAAAGGGTGAGCATGCCTGAACATAGTTTTCCAAGAGTTCTAACTGTAGGCATGTACACTGGCATGAAAACCCTTGGTTGTCGGCACGACAACGCTGAGCTCAACCTGAAGAGCTCACCGCGTGCCTTTTTCGCAGCTGCAGCACACTGATCCGCCCACTTAAGATCAGAAGTCACAAAAATCCCAAGGTCCTTAACCCTGTTTACTGCCTCTATAGTAAACGGGCCCTGGTCGTGTACAACCGTCAGGCTTGTCGTTGTTCGTGTTAACAAGTGGCTTTTTCCAGCATTGAGAGGTAAGTCTCACTTGTTTGCTCAGTTTAGAACGGCGACTATGTCTTTGCTCAGCTCCTCTCTCCCCTGAGCTCCCATTAACTTCACACCATCTGCAAAAAAGAAGCTTGGTGACCGTAGGACTGGGGTTAAATCACTTATAAACAGAAGAAACATTAGTGGGCCTAGTATGGACCCCTGCGGTACTCTGTTGGTGATGTTTTCTACTTTCGAGTTTTTGTCATTAACCCTAACCTTAAACGTCTTACCGGCCATTCCTGAATCTGCCGATTTATACCAAATGACTTCAACTTGTTTAGCAGAAGCCGGTGGTTTACCGAGTCAAATGCCCTGCTAAAGTCAAGGTAACATACCTGAGCCTGGTTCCCTTCATCCAATCTTCGAGTGGCTTCGTCTAGGAAGCTCAGGAGATTGGTTAAGCACGACCTGTCTTTTAGGAATCCATGCTAAACTGGGCAAAGCCTAGAATTCCCTAGTAGATGCTCGCAGACGTGCACCCGAATGATCTTTTCTACCACTTTACATAGGACGCTGGTTAGGCTTTCCGGCTTATAGTTACCCATAACTGACTCGGGTCCGCCCTTACATACTGCCACGACCGTCGCGGTTTTCCAGTCCTGAGGCAGCTTACCCCGGTCCACCGTGGACCTGTACAGCTTACATACCGATGAAGCCATGATACCTTCCAAAGGCTCCATGATAGCTGGATGGATGTCATCTGGACCGGCTGACTTACGGATATTTAATTGTTGTAGATACTTACGCACGATTCCCTCCCAAAGAATCAGTTCGTTTGACTACGGCAGAGGATGCACCAGCGTCAAGTCAACTAGTGCCCCACTATCTACTCTGTGGACACAGCCAAAGTATGCACGTAGGGCATCTGCTTTGCTCTGGTCATCAGTGGCGATACCGTGGTCTGCAGTGGAGAGGGGACCTATCCCGTCCTTTATTGAGCCTTTTGACTGCACGTATCTATAGAATTTCTTTGGCTGGTTTCTCACGCACTTGGCTAATTTAAGCTCACACTCCCGCTTAACAGTTCGCAGGAGGCTCATAGCCTCATTTCAAAGCTTGGTATAGCAAACCCAAGCTAGCTGACTGCCGGAAGCTTTGTAAAGGTTCCAGCTCCGGTTTCGACGCTTGATGGCCTTGTCTAATGCAGTCTTCCACCACACTGGTTTGCCTTCCCTACTCCCTCGTTTCAAGGGTGCAAACTCGTCCTGGAGGGCAATTATTGATCCCTTTATTACATTCCAGTGCTCCTTGATAGCAGCACCCTCTACCGTGTCCCATGTCAACTCCACCGCCCTAGTGCGAAGCTTATCTATGTCCATTCTACCTTGGGTTGCCTCATGCACAGAGTGATCTTGACGCAGACGTGACCAGTCTTGCCCAACGGATACATCGTTTGCGAGGTTCGTTATTGCGAGATCAAGCAAGGATGGGGCGCATCCAGCCCTATACCTGGTATTTTTCCTAATATGTTGGTGCAGCTCACAAGCATGCAGCCACTCCAAGTAGCTCTTCTCCTGCTATCCCGGCGTGCAGACTTCAACCGTCCAGTCAGTGTGTGGAAGGTTGAAGTCATCCACTATGAGGGTTCGATGCGCGCCCTTAACGAGTTCAGTTAGGGTCCGCAGTAGGCGAACGTCTTCATCGCGGTTTGTACTGGGTGCCCTGTAGACACAAACAACGTTAACCCTTCGGCCTGGAAGGATGACAGTAACGGCGCACAGCTGGACACTACGAGTGCATATCTTGGTCTGAGGCTCAAGATGGTTTTAACCTGACCTAATGAGGATGGCTACCCCTCATCCAATGCAATCGTGCTCTCTGCCCTCTTCATAGATTGCGAAACTGTCAATTATTAATCTTGGCACATTATCTTTTCTAGAAAGCCATATTTCAGTAACGGCGACTATTGACGCATTGTACTCCCAAGCGGCTCTGGAGAGTTCCCACTATTTGTTTCTAACGCTACATGCGTTGGTGTATAACACCATCACATTCGCTCCAAGGGATATATATCCCTTTTTGCTCAAACCTGCCTTTGTCTCGGGCGCAACGCCCAAGGTGGTAGCAAGTTTTTTGAAAACGGTGTTTATCACTGGGGGATATGGAGACCGTTGGATATCTAGGATCTCTGGTGCCTCTCAATCTATTTCTACTGGAGTGCTCATAACCGAATTCATGGGAGTCGCATCCTTCTCCGACTGCTTACACCACTTCCAACTGTCATCTTCAAAACGTCCTCAATGATCACGATTCCCGACGACCTCAAAAGTCTGCCTATCGCCGTCGGTGTGTTACCCCGAAAATGGAATGCGGCTTTCTGTTGTCCTTGTGGACCTTTCGCTGGTGACGTTGCAGGTTTATTCATGATTCTACCCTGCGTCCCTGTGTTCTTCCGGTACAATGTGGTATCTGCCCCTGGTGTTGTGGGTTACCAATGCAGCCCTGGCCAACAGCACATCCCTGGTATGCTCGATTAGAATTGGTCGTGCGGCATTGGTTCCCATTCTATCAAACGGAGACTTCCACGTCCCCACTGTGCGCACTTTTTTTAAGGGAACAGGATGGGGAACACCTGCGACGCGAAGTATATCTTGCATCCGTCTCTCGTCTATATTCCTTCGTGCCCTAGATTCCTGTATAAGCGGCTCCTCCTGATTGAGAATCAGTAGTCTTCGACTCGTTGTCCATCCCATTGACTGGATCCGCCTTTGGAGGTTCATCACCTGGGCTTCCAGAGTCCGGCAACTATGCTCCTCCCCCTTCAGGGCGTTATCCGTCACCTCTTGTGTTTGGGCTTTATTCTTGCTTTGCTTTTTCTTCTTCGGTTTCCGGATCATCCACTCACCCGTAGCACCATGCTCTACTAGAGCAGAGGGAGCTGCAACAGGGCAGCCATCCACCTGGTTGCTAATCACTTCCTGGGGAGATCCTAAGACCCTCGCATATGACCTCGATAATGCACCACACGGCTGCGTCTTATGCTCAGCGCCTCTGCAGTCTTCAGGAAGCCGGACCTCTTCTCGCTTGGACTGTTTAATAATGTCCAACCTTGCAGAAGCCACAGACCCACTCGATCCAGCTGTTATTGCAGTATAACGGATATACATCCTTACCAACGCCAGAACAGCTTGCATGGACCCACCTATTACATACATCACACCCGACTCTTCTTGCTACTCGCTTTCCATACCCTTTGGTCAGAGGCGGATATCTCACACGTCACGATAAGCATAAAACAGGGCGAGTTACAAACCAAAATATCCAACGACTAGTAAACAGTCGAAATATACTCGTCTACGCCAAACGAGACAAACGTTAGCAGAACAACAACAAAAAACATGAAACTCAAAATCTGGGTGAGGAGAACTAAAAGACTCTCGGATTTACTCTGGTACGTGCGGTGGTGCGAAATAACTTTTGTTATTTCGTTGCACACTTCAAAATTTCAACCGGCCCGAGACTTATGTCAGGATTTGTTTTCTCATTGTTTCTCCCCTACTTTGTTAGTTTTCTCTTACTAGTCAGTATCCTCCCACCATACTCTTCCCCTAAGTCACTATCTGCCTTCGTCCCACCTCTTATGCTCCAACAGCCAGTCTACCACTGCATTCTCCCTTCCCCCAAATCCAACACTGACGCCTCCGTCCGCCTGGTGGTTCAGTCCAGTTAAGTTCAGTTCAGTTCAATTCAGTTCAGTTCAGTTGTCTTGAAGTCTTGAAGTACTACACGGGTTCGAGGCTTTGAGCCCAATTGTCCCGGTTCTTTAGGAAATCTTTGATCTTCTGTCGGATTCACCGAGCTGAAACGAGAGTAAAAAGAAGCGGGGGGGGGGGGGGGGGCGGGGGTGGCAGCGAAAACAAGATACATATAACCTCATTCAGTGTCACACTGTGGACAGTGCCTTAAGCTGAGTGGGGGTGCGGCATTCATGAACATATATGCGATAAAAGACAACTATTTTGTTTGTTTTTTCGACAAAGGGAATTATTGGGAGAGACCCAGGTAGAGGTCTAGCTTTTTCTTGAAGATAGTTTTGTCCTGCGAGAGAACAATATCTTCCGGAAGTGCATTCCACATGGTAATAACCCTATAGCTAAAAAAGTTAATCCTTAGTGAAGTGCGTGGCCTCGGTTTGAAAACTTTTCTGCTGTGACCACGGAGAGAGGAGGCTGGACAGACGGAGAAGAAGTAATCGCTTTGACCTGTTTCAAAAAGGTGAAACATCAAAAACAGATCACCTCTTACGCGTCTTACGTCAAGGGGATAGAGGTTGAGGAGTGAGAGGCGGACGGGATAAGGTAGATGGGATAGACCACTTACTGCCTTGGTGGAGGCCCGCTGAACCCTTTCTAGGATCTCACGGTCTCGGACAAGACCAGAGTGTACTATCTGACTACCGTACTCCAGAAGAGGTCGGATATGAGTGCCGAAAATTATGGGGAAATCATCCTTAAATATGCGCGGGAAGGACCTTCGAATCATGTTTAGAACTCGAAAGGCAGACTTGTTCGCAAGTTCGTGATGATGAGAGAAGGATAAGTTACAATCTAACCAGAAACCGAGCACCTTGTGTCGGTAAACCCTTGGCAGAGTGGCTGCTCCATTAATGGAAAACGTGTGACCAGTCTCTCTGCCGAAAGACATGCTCACGCATTTGTCATCATTAACTGGGAGGTTCCAATCCTCGGACCAGCGTTTTGTTTCATAAACTGCAATTTGCAGGTCTTCAACGCTTGAACTCCAGAGGGTTACATCATCTGCGTACATGGCAATGTTCGCAGGAAGGGCTGTCGGTAGATCGTTTATATAGATCAGGAAAAGAAGAGGACCTAAGACCGACCCTTGGGGGACCCCAGTTGTTACTGGGGAGGGTTGAGACAAAACATTCCCGACTTTAACCACAAAGGTGCGGTCGGTAAGGAAGCTACGTAGGATGGCCAACATGGAGCCTGTGATCCCGTACGTCTGCAGCTTATAAAGAAGAGGGGCATGTGGGACCTTATCGAAGGCCTTAGCAAAATCGATGAATACAGCGTGTGAGAGCTGGCCATCATCATAGGCTTTCGTTAGACTATCCATGACAGTAAGCATATTGGTGATGCATGACCTGCCAGGAAGAAACCCATGTTGGGACGGGGAGAGGATCTTATTTCTATGAAGATGGGAAAGAATCTCACTCTTAAGAATTCCCTCAAAAATTTTGCTAGGGATGCTAGTGAGGCTTATTGGTCTGTAACTAGAAGCAAGGTGTCTACTACCCTTCTTATAGATGGGTGCGATCACTGCTTTTTTCCAGTTACGGGGGAAAACTCCATCGTCAACACATCGCTGAAAAAGCGAGGCATAAGGAGCAGCTAATGTATCCGCGGCTTCCTTGAGAATACGGGGGTGGATTAGGTCAGGACCCATAGAGCAATATTGGTTGAGCCGTCGGAAACCTTGAGCGACTGCACCAATGGGAATAGTGACGCGGTTAAGGGTAGTGGTCAGAGGTAACGGGTGCATAGTAGGGTGGGATGATATGGGAAAGGAGCTAAAAATTGTACGGAAGTAGGAGCTGAATGCCTCGGCTACTTGGCTAGGGGAAGTGATTGGAGATCCGGCACTATCTTTGAGAGCTAATGGCGTCGGAGCTGTGCCCCTTAGACGGCGCATGTACTGAAAGAAAAATGCCTTATTGGTCCGTGCTCGATCAAGTACAGATCGCTGGACTGCATTCTGATAGGACCTAATCTTGTCTTTGCATATGTTCCTTATGATCCTGAAGTCTTCTGCATCACGGGCAAGGCCTGTGGCTTTATATCTAGCAAAGAGGCGTGCGCGTTCGTCTAGAATGCGCCTAATGGGGCGAGGGAGGGGTCGCTTAGCGGTCTGTGGGCGACGAATTCTGGGGACAAAAAGCCTATCAGCTAGGGAGATTAACTCTCTGAGATTCTCTGCCATTTCATCCGCAGAGTTACCTGGGTTCAGTTCAGTTCAGTTCAGTTTGCACAGGACTTGGTGTGGCTAGAGCCAATCGTGTGTCTAGATAGTTGTGTTGTCGGAGCGTTTCCGTAGCTCCCAACACTGTGTGATTTTCTTTTTCTGAAAGGCAGAAATTTTGTGCAGTATCAGCCCTGGCAGAGTAAGGTGGAAACTAAGTAAATTACATCTGACCCTAAAAGCTGCTTAACATAACTCGGGGTATACTGCCACCCAACATAGGTCTACTGCTTTCTTAAAAGCCTTCACGGTTGTGGTATTTATGACCTCTTCCGGGAGCTTATTCCAATAGGGTACCACTCTATTTAATAATACTGGTATATTTCTCGGCCATGGTCGAGATGCACGCTGTAGCGCATGATCATGGTGTAACACGTTACTCAATAAGATGGAATATTCACAGATTCAGAATATGAAAGTCGAGAGTATCAAAGATGGAAAAACAAAGCCAGCAACAGTTTGAATGGATCATTCTGATAAATTTTTCGCTCCTCACTTTTGAACCGGTTTCGACTCCGGCCTGGGCACTGGTTCGCGGTGGAGATATCGGAAAATCGTTAACGCAGTGCTAAGGACGCATTATGAACGAGAATGATGCAAGCCAAGGAAACCGGAGGCCCACCGAGGTTATGCAGATGGAGTAAATTTTTGAGCAAGAGGAAAAAGGGGGGAAAATTGTAAAGAAGTATGTTCGGGAAAATCAACGCATGCGAAGAGGATAGCGAGCATGAAGACAATGCAAGCCCTGAATGACGGATTTAACGGAGTTCAATAAACGGAATGAGTTTTGAAGCAGGGGGGCATGAGACCATTTTTGTGAGAGTGAACACTGGTGGATATGGGAGAAACAGCAGACCATAAAAAGGTGAGTTTAGATTCAGGATCAGTAACATGTACCATTCTGAAATAAGAAAGCGCAATTGCAGGGTCTTCGAGAAGTGCTTCGCCCTAATGGGGAGCCTCGAGTGTTTCCTTTGTAATATGAGGCTTTGCCCCCTTGTGCCTTTCTACGGGATCTGAGGGAAGAGATCTTCTCGATTATCACCTGACAGTCCCTTCACCACCTTGAAGGTTTCTATCAATTCCCCGCGAACGTGCCGCCTTTCCAACGAGAACGGATCAAGGGCACGGAGATTCTCCGTGTAGCTAAACTCCCCTTGCCCAGTCACCGTTCTAGTGGCTAGCCCCCGTACTTTCTCCAGACAGCCTATATCCTTCTGGCTGTACGGTGTCTAAGCTTGCACGCAATACTCCATATGCGGCCTAACTATGGCTTTGTATATCGAAACCAAAATCTCCGGCCCTTTACACGACATCGTGGATCTAACTCGAAGGAGTTCACTCCTGGCCACATTAGCTGCTGCGGTGCATAGCTTCGACCACTTGAAGCTGTTGTCCATTATAACGCCGAAGCCTTTGGCCTGAGAGACCACTTGCAACGGACCTACACCGTTCTCACTGGCTCCTGTTTTTGTGCTCATGTATTGACACTTGGTGAGGTTTAGTGGGAGGTTCCATTTACGTGACCAGTTTTGTACTACAAACACGTTAAGTTCTATATCTACTCCAGCTATCTTGACGTCATCGGCAGACATAAAGGTGGGGTTTGCAAGCCCACGTGCTAGGTCATTGATGGAGATGAGGAAGAACAGACGACTGAGCACCGAGCCCAGTAGCACCCCACTTGTAACACCTTCCGGCTTTGGGACAAGACTACCCACCTTAGCACTAAAAAATCGCCTTGGTAAAAAGCTGTTTATCCATTGTCTTGTCTTTCCAACAATTCCCGTAGCCTGCAGTTTTACGTCCAGAAACCTTTGGTGCACAGAATCAAAAGCCTTGCTGAAGTCCAAGTGGCGGACCGCAGTCGACTGCTCTTCGTCCCGGCTCTCGGTTACCTCATCGAGGAACAGCAGGAGATTCGTCAGACAGGATCGTCCTGCCACAAACCAATGCTGAGCATTTGATGAGATTGCGTTGAACCAAGTGCCTAGAGATCTGTTTCCTGACTAGTCGCTCCAGGCACTTACACAGTACTGAAGTTAAGCTAACCGGCCGGTAGTTTTCGGCCTTCTGCCGGGGTCCGATGTTGCAAATTCCTACCATTGTTGTCCTCCTACAGACTCCCGGCACGGTCCCCTCCCTAATTGACGTTTCATACAGCTTTGCAGTGGAGCCTTCAGGACCTCGGCCAGAGGTTGAAAGATGGCTGGATGAACCCCACCTGGTCCCGCTGCTTTACTTCTATTCAAGGTTTGCAACTCTGCGTACACTTCTTCTCCTACAGTAAGTTCGAGTATTGGAGGCTCCTGTGGGCCCTCCATTCCTCCTCCTAAATCATTTTCTGGTCGATATACGCCCTCGAAGAATGCCGACAGCATGTCAGCCTTGTCCCCGTCATTTAGAGCTAGTCTTCCCTGTGCTCCTTTCAAAGTTGCTACACTCTCTCTCCCATATGTTTGTGGGATTGGACGTAAGCTTAGAACCGCATTGGGTTTGTGCGGGCCGACGCAGCTAACCGACGCTCGAAGGCACATTCCTCTACTCTTCGGATCGCCTGGGCTCTATCCCTAGCCATCTTATAGCTGTTCCATGCCACCTGAGTTTTGTACAGCTTGTATGCCACCCATCGTTGCCTACGAATGACTATAGCCTGGTGGACTTTTGACTTCCATCATCAAGGTTGATTTCTACTGCTAACCACCTTCAGAGTTGCAACCTCCTCTGTGAGTTCTAGTAGGCCCATCTTGATGGCCTCCCAACGTTCCTCTACGGAGGCGTTTGTGTGTCTCGGTGCCCACTGAACCCTCTCCGCCGCCTTCTTTAGTTCACCCATGTTGATTCTCCTATTGCGCGAAAGTAACACGGTTTCCTTCGGCACCTTGCTAAGTTTTGGTGTGACTCTTAGGACTATATGATCACTTTTTCTCGGTGGCTCTTCCCACTTAATTTCTTTAACGTCCCGATAGTTCCGCGTTGAGTAAATCAAGAGAGACGGGTGCTGTCCGCCTCTGTGTCTGGTGGCCTGTGTCATATGCTGCGTAAGTGCATGTTACTGAACCCACTGCAGAAACTTGTTGCCCGTCGATCCCCTTGGTGTGATCCCACTTCCCCAGTTAATTTCCAGTAAGTTTAGATCCCCTAATAAGGCGAACCTGTTTGTCTGTGCCAGCACCGCATCCAGCATTTGCAAGAGCTGAACGTCTTCCACATCTGTCACAAACGGTGCCCTGTTGATACAGATAATGCATACTGTTTGCTCTTCGAGCCTGACAAAGCAGGATCTGGCCTGTACGCTACCAGAGATCAGGTTGAACAAAGCCTCCCAATGGTCTATGTCGGTCCCTATTAGAAGTGCTAATCCGCCCCCTTGCCTTTCATCTGTTCTATCCTGTCTTTAGGCAAAGTATCCCTGAAAGAGCTTGTCAGCACCCGGCTTTATCCAAGATTCCGCCAGGGCAACGACGTCAGACTCTGCGATACTAGTAGTCATCTCGCCCATTTTTCGCGAGAGACTGCAGCTGTTTGTGCAAAATATTGACGGTTCCCTGGCCCTCGCTACTGAGTTTATTGCCAATTTTATGGCTAGAGTACCCTCGAGCGCAATCTCCGAGGCGATGCCCCGTTGTTCGCCTCTATAGGTGTCTGCGGTGCTGCATCTTGAATATTAATAATAATAATGGTATATTTCCGGACCGTGGTCGAGAGGCACACATGTAAGCATGATCAAAGTTTACAATATCACTGAATGAGATGGAAAATTCACAAATTTCAAAGAGAGATTTGCACGTCACACGAGCAATGGAATAAGTTTGAGGTGAATTTAAATGAATTGAAATAACCAAAGAATACATGGCGAGTACGAATTGATTTCTAGTCAACTACGGCAATAGTAATGGATCGGCCGGATGTAGGAATGTTCAGACGGATATTGGCTTAGGACACAGGAAATACAATATTCAGAGGAATGATGCAAGAAATTGGTCGGTAGTGCATATTCATGTTCACTTAAAAAGGCAACTGGAGCTGAGACAAAGGAGGCAGGGAAGAACTTCATGAAGGTTCGCAGAGGGATGCTAATTTTCATAGATTGGCGGATATGAATAGGAGTATTGCCCCTTGAAAGGGTGAGCCAATTTCCATGAGAAGCAGTGTGCGTCATCTGGTGTCGGCAGTTCACCGCTGTTGGAAAATGGATGAAGTTCCAGGAAGGAATAAACAGCATTCAGAATACCATGTCCACGAGGAACAAAATAAGGCAAGACGAGAGTGAAAACCTTCGCAATAGGCCAGGCTATGCTGGTAATTTGGCGAATACACCATTCTGTTGAGTTTCTCGTGGCCTTTCTGTGTCCATGTTGGGCTTTTTGTGGAAGGGTTGACTGCGGTTTTTGTTCGCTGTTTCATCGTGGGAAGGAGGCGGGCATCGCCGAATCTGGACCGATCACTGTCTAATTAGGAGTCCTCGCACGGTGGCTTCGACATCGGAGGGTATTGTAGGGAAAATTCCTCAGTAAGCCTTGGAGGGCCATATGCGGCGATACCAGGACTTATTGTGGGTGAAAACCGGTGGCTAGATCGTATTCGCGGTAGCCAGCCTTTGGTGCGGTTGTAGACGGGCAGAGAAAATGATGAGCTGTAAGCACGATATATCACAGCCAGGCAACGTAATGGCCCGGTGGCTCTGAAACATGCACTAATATACAGGGCAGAGAACGCTGTGGGTTTCGCAGCTTTTTCTTTCCCACCGGTCGACCCGGTGTCGGGCTCAACGTGCACAGCGGAAGCCTCTTCATTTTGAGTCGTCACACCGATGGCCCGGGTTGGTCCTGCGACCACCTCGGCCCAGCCGGTTTCCTCGGCATTTCCCTCTGGCACCTCCAAATTTGCTGTTTGCACCAGAGGGGACTTTTTGGGCGTCTCCTCCAGAATCAGGCCGTCTGGCTGCACTTTCTCGATACCAATCGAACTGAGTGCCCTGTGAGTCCCCTTTTTTTGGTCTGCTGAACTACCTAAACTTTGGCTTTCTGTTCACCGACGTCTAAAGCCACCTTCGGGACCTGAATTACTCCTTGGGCCTCATGTGATGACTTCCCAAGAAGGGTCATCTCCAGTTTTGCCATATGGAGAGTCGGCCGCTTTAGATCAGGTGTGCCCGTTCCCAGCGAGACCATGGCACTACCCGGTTTGACAAATGCTTGGCTGTCAGGTGCAACCCTGACTATTCCCTGCTTGCTGCCCTCAGCTGCTGCCGCCCTGGACAGCAGCACATCTCTCCAGTAGGCACTGTGGAACACAACCACCGGGGGTCGCGGCGGCGCTGGCTGTGTTCCGCGCCATAGTCTCATTCGATGGCTTTTGACTATTGGTGTCGTAGGAGGCAGGCCAGCCATCCTGAGGACCTCGGTCATATGCCGGTGGTTTTCGACCTTCCCGATTCTACGTTCTTTTACGATGTTCTCCCTAAGGTTATGAGGTAGCAGTATTCTACTTCTGTCTGCCATGTCCACCGTGTCGCGCTTCATGCGTTGCACTTTAGCACCTAGGTGCCTGGCCTGCTCCTTGAGGGATTCTACTCCCCCCAGGAGGCTTTTTTCCACATTGGTGAAACTGCCGCCTCTTTGCTTTCTTTACCTTTCGGCTTGGGTTAACTTTTTTAGTTTTCTGATCTGGCACACACTTTTCCCTTCCCTCCAAGCTGTGGATCGAATTCGCTCTCTTTAGTCTTGTTTCCAGCTCCATGTCCCTGTCCCCTTTTCCTAGTTCGCCTCGAACTGTGCGCCAGCACTCGCTTGCGAACGCGGAGCGGTGGGCGCTTATCAACTTGTGCGATGTGTAGTTGATGCGCAGCTCGAAGTCATTCTCTTCCAGCTTGGAGCACTTTTGAGGATACCAAAGTCAACACTGGTCGCATCGAATTCACTCATAATGCCCCGGGCCCGTTCATTCCTGATTCCCACAGCTCGGTGCTTGATAGATGGGATCAACCTCTGTTCCATTCATTTCGGCAGTGGTGGTCGAGTTTGTTTGAAAATACCGTATCGAACACCAGTAGGATAATAACACAACCTTTTAAACCGACACAAACGGTACACTACAGCAAGTGCTGTAAAATCTGCACTACAAAAGTTCCACAAGAGCGGTACACTAAGTGTCCCGAAAAGATGTTATCCGGCAGCGGTTGTACTGGCGCAAAAGGACACCAAAAAGTATAGGCAGTTTTTGAAGAGAATAAACTCTTCTGGAGATAATGAACTGTTCATTGTGTACGCGCACCGAGACACCAATTGCGATGCCTCAGTTAGGGCGAAATAACGTGTTACTTCACCAACAAACTGAGAAATGCTCATCACTGAGAGCAATTCGAAAATTCAAACCGCGCGGCAAGTCCATTGTTTTGAATTCTTGAGTTCCCCAGTTCGTTTCGTTTCAGTTCGCACAGGACAGATAATGGCCACGGCCAATCGAGCGTCCAAAATTCCCTCGATGGTGTGCCCACTGGGTAGGCACCCTCCACTGGGTAGTTTATTTCGCCGAATCCCCGCTAAGAATAGGAGGGAAACGTAAAGCCTCATCGCATATCAACTGCGAGAGTCATTATGAATCGTGACCTTTCACTAGTTTATGACGTTGTATTGAAGTCTTGAAGTAATACACGGGTACGAGGCCGAAGCCCAAATTTTTCCGTATCTTGTTATCATCTTGTTATCTGAATGTCACCAGTGAGCTGCATGATGTTTCACTGGTTAGTGGGAAAGTGGGAAAAGAGAAAAGGGTTCAAAATACAAATCTTGACAGCCTCTTGTCTCTGTTATTGCCGGCGAACCGGAAGACAGATCACTGGACAATACGAAAGGGATCAGGACACTAGCCTTGACTGCATCTTGCGTCATGAACTGTCGGGGATCTGGAAGGTAGGCATTTGGACCGTGGGAGAAGTTCAGCTTTGCTGCAGTCCGTTCAGCGTGAGTGGCTTAAAAGATTCCATCATGGAAAATCTGTCAGACATCAAACGATAGTGTCTCGTGGCCGAACCTTAGTGAGAAATCAGTCAGTTCCCTCCGATCGTCCTTCGGAATGGGTAACTACTCAGGGAATTTGACCCGATCAAGTACCGCCGTGCTTGTAACACTTGAGAAACACATGCTTCTGCATCAGGTTGGCAACAATGTTCCCAACGGCGGTAGATGTTTGCTCACATGCCATCGGTCATGTAAAGTGTCTGCTAGAATGAGTCTTTACCCTAGTTGCAATCGTTGCTTTTTCAAACAGTGGTCGATTCCATGCGTTCGCATTTTGCATGTGACCGACAAAATAAGATATGGATTCCATAGACGGCCAGTAGGTCGATGGGCTGTTGACTTTCGACTACCTTTGTCGGTTGGACTGCCAACGGGATTGCTGGTGGAACTTGGCGAAAATTCGCCCCAGTGCAACCCAGGTCATAAACTATCCATCAGGGAAGATTTCGGGAAGGATACATCGGTGGCTTAAGGAAGCTTAGGTAACGATAAATGGGTGAGTAAATTTGCCAGCTGAGGAACTTAACCACCGTCACAGGTTTTGGACGAGATATTGATATAAGCTGCATCGACAAAGCTACTAATACAACAGCGGACTTGGAAGACAATGACACTCCTAAAAAGTACCTACGGAAGGAAGTACCACGAGAAATACGCTTACGGTCGGGCAAATACCGGACACTTCACTGGTACCGGCCTTTCCTACTTCTTCGAAAAGTAAGGCGACAGTAGCGCTTAGAAGCACGGATGAACAAGGCATTCAGCTGATAGAGCATGCGTTGCAGCTGGTACAGTTCCGATGTTTTCATACTACTACCTCCTCACGATACCGGATACAGGAGAAGAAGCGTCGTCTGGAAAAACCGCATTCACCGATCGTGGAAAACGAGTGCAGAGTCTGTCATCTTCAGGATCCCGAAGTGGGTTTGGAACAGGAAAACCGGTGGGTACAGTTGTTACGAACGTTTGAGCAATGCGTAGCCAAATTCGCAACGGATCCCGAAATCAGAAGGCGATTATCCGTGATAATTCTACGATACTAGATTATTAAAATAAACAATGACATAAACAATATACAAACCTCAATAATACGATCACAAAGACTCAACAACGAGAAACCGAATAGCAGCGTGTGAGCAGACAGCACGTGCGTCACGCAGGTCCTGAGCAAGGATGTGCCAAAATAGCGCTCTGGGCGCGAACAAACAACAATTGGTCCAGAAAAACAACCAGTTCGTAAAGACAAGTCAATAGTGTATGGAAATGAGTGATGTTGGGAAAAAACACTGAATCGCGAGGGAAAAAGGGGGATTTTCCACGACCGGCTGTTACACCGCCCACCAAAATCCTCCTGGATCCTTAGCAAAGTCAAAGGTTCGGTATAAAGGTACTGATTCTTCCTACCTGCCTAGGCCCTGCTGTCAGTGCGCGCGTCTAATGCTCGTCGTCGACGTTCTACTACTGGTCGCACCTAACCCATTGGCTACATAGACGTGAGGCTAGTCTACATCTTCCACAGGACCAAATGACCGATGGCGGGCGTGAATGGTCACATAGACGTTGTCCTCGTAAGGGGCCGTCCGGTCCTGGATGTACGCGCTTGAGTGTGTGTGTGTGTGTGTGTGCGTGCGTGTGTGTGCGTGCGTGTGCGTGTGTGCCGGGGTTACAATGAAATCACAGTTATGACTACACATCAAAGGAGGACTTTCTGCAATGTCAACAAAAGACCGCGTGGCAAGAAAACGAGTAAATGTAGCATGCATGTGTGACCTGAGCTCCACTACTTCCACATGTGCAAGGGGCATTCGGTAGCGTCAACAAAAGGCGAACAAAGAACACTGTCACATGTATGATGGGTTTACGGGATGTAGAGTGCGTCGTGCATGCGCGTATGTATCGGGATGTATAATGGAATCGCACTCATCACCACATATCGGAAAGAACCTTCTGTAATGTCAACGAAGGGACCGCGAGCACCTTAACGTGTTTGACGGAGATTGTGTGGTATATATGGTGTTTCTTTATCCACCTCGATTACTGGTGTGAAAAAGATTTACTAGGCCACAGGGTTATCAGCTCCTCCGTCTTCGCTCTCGAGTAGGTTAATACTGCGTATGTCACGAATGAGCACTCCGTTAGCTGTCTTCACCTTCACCGTTCTTATCATTTCGTCGGTGCTTTTGATGGTTTCCGTAACTACTCCCAAAGACCAAGCGCTGAAATGTGCGCGTTCGTCGGCGATCATAACCACGTCCCCAACTTTGAATGGTCTTGTTTTGGCCATCCACTTCTGTCGAGTCTGCAAAGCCGGTAGGTACTCCCGTAGCCATCGCCTCCAGAAGACCTTGGCCAGATAGTTCGCTTGCTTCCACCCATGGAGGTAGCTCCCACGAAGGTTTACCGGCCCTTGGAAACCCTCGTTCGACCTTAGCGTCAATAAGTCGTTTGGGGTGAGCGCCAGGTGGGTGGGGTCGCCGTTCAATACTGGAACCAGGGGGCGGTTGTTCAGGATTCGCTCCACCTCAGTCATGACGGTGTTCAGGGTCTCGTCGTCGGGCGGCTGCTGCTCCATGATTGACAGCAATATCCGTCTGGCGGACCGGATCATGCGTTCCCATATGCCGCCTCGGTGACTGGCCTGTGGGGGGTTGAAATGCCAGCGTATGCCGTAGGCCACGGTTCGATTCTGCAGTTCGTCCCTGTTTATGTTCTTGTGCCAACGCTGCAATTCCCGTTGAGCGCCCACAAAGTTCGATCCATTATCTGAGTATATGTCTGCCGGTACGCCTCTTCGGTTGATAAATCTTTGCAAGGCCCGTAGAAACGAATCGGTCGTCATCGAATGTGCGACTTCTAGGTGCACCGCACGTGATTTCATGCACGTCATGATACATCCGTATCGCTTTTCTAATCTTTTCCCGCACTTGATCCACAAGGGCCCGAAATAGTCCAACCCGGTGTCACTGAACGGCCACCAGCCCGTAGTTACCCTGCATTCTGGTAGCGGGGCCATGAGTTGTTTGCCTGCTGTGGCATTGCGTCTCCTGCATTGCACACACCGTCGGATCACGCGTTTTACAGTCTCTCGTCCTCTCAACAACCAAAGACGCTTTCGGATGACGCTCGTCACGTGACTTTCCCCGGCATGTCCCTCTACGGCGTGGACGTGTTGAATCATTAGCTCTACTACGGGTTGTCTCGCAGGCAGCAGTATAGGATACTTTGTGTCGAAGTTCAGGTGGGCGTTGGTCAGCCTACCATCCACCCGCAGCAGTCCGTTGATGATTTTGGGGTTTAAACGCTTCAGCTCGCCTCTTGGAGATGGCATGTCTTCATTGGTCAGCCCCACTTCTTCCGCCCTCTTGAGTTCTCGGGCGAAAGCCTCGCGTTGTATCATTCTGAAAATATCGTACTCTGCCGCTTGTAGCTCATCGGGACCTATCGGGCCGACCGGTATCCGACCTGAGGGCCGTAGCCCTTTCATGACTAGTAAACTTATCTTGAACCTGGTTAACCAAACTAGCGAACGAAGCGTCTTCATCCAGGAAGAAAACCTGACCAGTCGCGGTAAAATGGGCGACGCTTCGACGACGTTGGTTGCTATCACTACGCCTTTGATCTCCAGTTCCAATTCCGTAGGGGGTTTTAATTCGAACACGGGCCAGTCCTGTTTGGGCAGTTGCAGGAAGTTCGGCCCTCTCGTCCACGTGTCCAGTTGCCTGAAGTTGTTCGCACCTCGAGAGCACAGGTCGGCCGGGTTATCGCCAGACCTGACATGACTCCACTGGTGCGTGGCCGATTCATCGTGGATAATCGTGAGCCGGTTAGCAACGAAAGTACTAAACCGGCTCCGTACGTTGTTAATGTAGTAAAGTACTATCGTTGAATCCGTCCAGAAGCTCACCGACCAAATGTAGAGATCGAAACATCTCTTCACAGCTTGCACCACCCTGACTGCCAACACGGCTGCGCTGAGTTCGAGGCGTGGGATTGAGACCGACTTCAGTGGAGCAACGCGGGCTTTGGCGAACAGGATCCTCGTGGTATATTGTCCATCTCCTGCGCACCATCGTCCGTACACCACAGCTCCATAACCGACTTCGGATGCATCGGAAAAGGCATGTAGTTCTCCAGTCCGTGTCGTATGGCCAGGGGTCAAACATCGTGGTATTCTTATGTCCCCTAATGTCTTCAAGGTGTTCAAAAATTCCTCCCAGTCCAGCCGGTCCCCTCGGTCCAGTGACTGGTCCCAATCAACTTTCTTACGGCACAGCCGCTGCAGCAAGATCTTTCCGGGTAGCAGCCATGGTGAGACGAAACCGAGCGGGTCGAACAAACTTGAGACGGCAGATAGTATGCCACGACGGGTTATTGGCAGCTCGGGAACGTTCAGTTCGAAAACAAAATCGTCCGTTTCCGCGTCCCATTGTATTCCTAAAGTGCGCTCGATAGGAAGTGGGGAGCCGTCCAAATCTCTTACCCTTTCGACCTTTTCGTGATACGGGATGACCTTCAGCACTTCCGAAGCGTTCGACATCCATTTAGTTAGATGGAAGCCACCCTCTTCCAGCAATCTCGTCAGACCCCTGAAACTGCTCTAGAGCTGATTCCACATCATCGAATGACCCAAGGTAGTCGTCGACGTAGAAGTTCCTGCTGACGCTTTCTACCACCGTCCGATGTACCAGATCGCCATGTTTGTTCGCTGATTCTCGGAGGGCGTAGTTGGCACAAAATGGTGACGATATGGCTCCGAAGGGGTGGACGGTCATTCTATAATTCACCACTGCGTTGTCCCGGTCGCTCCCTTCCCACCACAGGAAACGCAAAGCATCTCGTTCTCCTACCGGAATCTTCACCTGATGGAACATTTCCCTAATGTCGGCAGACAAAGCCACTTTACCCACTCTGAAACGGCACAGAACATCGATCAGTGGTGTGGTCCAGTCAGGCCCCTGTAGTAGGCGATCGTTTAACGACTTGCCCTGGAACTTGGCTGCACAGTCGAAAACCACGCGCAGTTTATTGGGTTTCTTGGGGTTGATAACCGGATGGTGAGGCAGATACCAGATACCCCTTTTGCTGTCGGTGTTAACAGGCACCCTTTCAACGTAACCGAGGTCCTCGTTTCGCTTCATCAAATCCGCGTATCGTTCCCACAGATTCTGGTCTCGAATGAAGCGTTCTTTTAGTCGTAGTAATCGTTGGAGAACATAATTTCTGTTGTCAGTCCACGGGTCGACCGGTGTGCGCCATGGGAGGGGAACCTCGAACTGTTTTTTGAGGCCTCTAGAGCCTTGCCGCACCGTTTGTAGAGCGAAGTGATCCTCTTGAGACAACGTCGGTCTTTCGTCCCCAATGTCATGAAACTCCTTTTCATAAAGCCGTTGCAGATGATACTCTATGCGGTCCGTTTTGGCGGATAAGTAATTCACGGAACCGCGTACCCCTACTGGACCGTATAACATCCATCCTAGAGCCGTGCGTACGGCATAAGGTGCCTGGCGGTCGCCCACTCTTTGGTCAAGCACCCAATGCGCCTCTGGCACGTCGCATCCGATGAGGAGATCCACCTCATCATCTTCCCAGTCTACGACGGTTACATCCTGCAGGTGGGGCCATCGAGTCAAGATTGCGTTCACCGACCTTGGTGCTCGCATGGGAAGATCCGCTAACGTGAATGCCTCCGTTGGTTCAATTTCCTTGTTAGTGTCTAGAGAGATGAGTTGCAGCCTTAATCTACCGGCAGTCATTACCTGTGTTCCGCCCACCGTGCTCACTGCTAACGACGTCGCACCTTTAGCCAGTTGGTGTTTGTCGGCAAACCGCTCTTTCACTAAAGTGGTGTCGGATCCACTATCAACGAAAGCCAACGCCTTGGCTATCCCAGTCGGAGTCACTACTCCCACGGCCACTACGCCTAAACGTACCGGTTTACTGGCAGATTGTGAAGTTGAACAGATCACGCTGGGCTTGGCACTCGCCTCGGATATGGTTATTCTCGCCTGATGCAGCAGCCGATGGTGTCTGCCCGTGCAGCCCTCGTAACCACATCGATTCCTTGTTCTACAGGCTGCTGCCCGGTGCGTGGTGTTGAGACAGATGAAACATGCTCCTGCCATCCTCGCCATTCCCCACCGTTCGTCTATTGTGGCATTGCCGAACTTGGGGCATTCTGGTAGGCCATGGCTAGTACCACAGGATCTGCAATTTGGTTTCGCCGTAGCATCTCGTGAAATGACGTGTGTGTTGGTCCAAGGCTGGTACTTTGGATGTTCCCGTACAGGGGTTTGGACTTGGCTAGTACCGGGCTTGTTTGCTCGGTTGCTGTCCCGGATAAGTCGGCCGAATCTGCTGTCAGCTATCTTCGTTTGCCTGTCTAAGTATTCAGTCAGGTCTTCGAAGTTGGCTTCTCTGTCGCCTCGGCTTATCCGTTCAGCTTCTTCCGCCCACCGACCCTGTAGTTCGGGAGAGAGGTGACGGACTATGCCTTCCAAAGTGTGCATGGCGTCTAGGTCAGCTCTGTAACCTAAATGGTCGAGGGCTATTGAACAGTTCTGCATCTTGATCACCAGGTCGGCCATGGTGTAGACGTCGCCCTTGGTTTTCTTTGCCTCTGCCATCACGCCCTCTATTAGGTTACGGGCTACTTTGAAAGGTTGGCCAAACAAGTCCCTCAGAATCTTTCTTGCCCTTGTGTAGCCTTGTTCTGGATCGAGCATGGTGCATCCGTCGATAGCTTCTCGCGCTCGGCCTCGGCAGTAGTGAGTAAGGTAAAGAAGCCTTTGCCCAGGGTCGTTTACCTTGTTTTCGACGAACGTCTCGAACTGTTTGACAAACTTGCAATATTGCTCAGCTCGCCCGTCGAAAACCGTTAACTCCACTCTAGGCAGATCGATCGATGGTGGTTTGTAGTCGGCGACCTGCGTGGGGTTCCCTACCTTATTGCACTCTAACCTATCGGAAGTGTCGAAGTCACTGGTCCTATACTCTCGCTGTTTCTGTGTACACTTCTCTGCTTCATGCGCCTGTAGTCTAGCCGAAAGTAACTGTTGCTCTAGTTCTATTATTCTCAGCTTATATAAATCAACGTCCTTACGATCAATATTGCTTTCAATAACACATGAGCTAGCACTGACAGGACTAGGCGATCTAGCGTTAACTAAAGAATCATAAGTACCCAAAACCTCCCCAGAGACTTGCCGTATTACTTCCTGTCCGGGTTCGACTGCCTTTGATCCTTTCCTTGGCATTTTGCGTGAATTTTCCTCGTTCCAAATAGATCTATTGAGTATTGTTACGAACGTTTGAGCAATGCGTAGCCAAATTCGCAACGGATCCCGAAATCAGAAGGCGATTATCCGTGATAATTCTACGATACTAGATTATTAAAATAAACAATGACATAAACAATATACAAACCTCAATAATACGATCACAAAGACTCAACAACGAGAAACCGAATAGCAGCGTGTGAGCAGACAGCACGTGCGTCACGCAGGTCCTGAGCAAGGATGTGCCAAAGTAGCGCTCTGGGCGCGAACAAACAACAATTGGTCCAGAAAAACAACCAGTTCGTAAAGACAAGTCAATAGTGTATGGAAATGAGTGATGTTGGGAAAAAACACTGAATCGCGAGGGAAAAAGGGGGATTTTCCACGACCGGCTGTTACAACAGTGCTGCCGTTGCTCACTTTGGACGCACTAACAATGTTCAAACTTCAGAAACGAGGAGAATTATGATTGCTTCCACTGTCTGGCTGCTATACCTGATGAAAGATAAGTCAGTTAAAATCAAGATTTTCATTTTTCGTTGTACTAAGTAAACGCAGATAATTATTGCTTCCATTTCCACTTTACTAAGAGAATACGGCAAAAACACCAAAACATCGCTGGTGGTGGACGCGGTTAGATCCGCCATTATGACCGTAGAACGTCGGCTTCAGTTAAGCTGTTGTTTCTGTGCACTACTGCGGATCACACCTCCTGCCTCCAAAAAAGTAAGCCGTCTTTCAGGGTTGATGTCCGGCGAGCCTTCAGTCCAGCACTGAAGTGTGTATCAGAGTATTATTTTTCACAAATGAACCACCACCTTTGAATACATTTCTTGTTATTCACCTTTTTCTCTATTTTGCATTCGCTACGGAAACAGTCCATCTGTTAGGCGCGACATATTACGTTAATCGCATGATGAACGTAGGGGATTGCTCTGGTGTGAGTCTTCCTTCACGTCGACTACGTGGTGAGTTATGTGTAGACAGGCGTGCGTAAATATAGGTTGCCTTAGCTGCCTACAATCTTACATTATTGTGGTCACGGAAACAGATAGCCGTTCAGGTTGGAGGGGATGGACCAAATCTATAAAAGTATTCCGTACATAGGTACAGATATACACATGTATGTGCACCTACGTGTAGGTATTGATAAACGCGTACATGTACGTTCATAGATGTGCAAGCACACATGGGTATACGTAGGTGCATATCTTTGTGGTTATATACGAATATATATATATATATATATATATATATATATATATATATATATATATACAGCATACATATTTGTAAATATTCACACTTAAATGTTTGTATATATACATAAATATATATATATCGATTACCACCTTTAGATGCGTATATAAGTACAGATACCACTACAAGTAGATATGTTTGGTAATGAGGGTTGGTACTTACCATATTATGCAGAAAGTTATGCTTTGGAGCGTATTGCTGCATGGACGTCTAGCATTTGATCCGCCGATTGAGGTGCATAAAAGACATATCTACGTCGAAATTCGGGCACACAAAGCCAATTTAAGCTTCTCCCTTCATATGATAAAATTGGCTGCGTAGCTCCCCATGTTGCTGTACTATTCCCGAAACGGAGTATCGGTTACCGTGGTCCGTATCTTTGTACAGTTAGCTGCACTTATCCCACAATTGCAACTCCGTTATCTCGCACCGAAACAAATAGATGTCAAATTTTCAAATAACAGCGGGATTTTTGGACCGCACTCCGCCGGCGGCCCTGCACTGAAGTAGCAAATGAAGACGTTCAATAATCAAACACGTCATATCCGTCAGTTTATTACCATGCCCGAAACATACAACCGGAAATGACCCCAATCCACTTGACGTCTGGGGCCCTTTGAATACCTGGACAGTTCCTAGTTCTATTACCTCTTCTGGCAGTCTATTCCAGCAGTTGACTACCCTATTGTTAGGAGAGTGAGATCTAGCTATCAGTGTAGATCGAACTTTCGCCAGCTTTTTCCCATGATCTCTCGTTCTGGAGCCTGTTGTCATATAGAATAGACTCTCCGGTCTAAGCCCGAAAAAGCCTTTTATTATCTTAAATGTCTCTGAGATCCCCCCCCCCCCCGCAGTCTCCTCCTTCCAATAGAGAAAAGCCTGAGGTCCTGAGTTCTCTGCTCATACGTCTTGCCCCTCTGGCCTTCAATCATGCGCGTTGCAAGACGCTTTACCCTTTCCAAACAGGTGGCATCCTTTTTGTAAAAGGGTGAGCATGCCTGAACATAGTTTTCCAAGAGTTCTAACTGTAGGCATGTACACTGGCATGAAAACCCTTGGTTGTCGGCACGACAACGCTGAGCTCAACCTGAAGAGCTCACCGCGTGCCTTTTTCGCAGCTGCAGCACACTGATCCGCCCACTTAAGATCAGAAGTCACCAAAATCCCAAGGTCCTTAACCCTGTTTACTGCCTCTATAGTAAACGGGCCCTGGTCGTGTACAACCGTCAGGCTTGTCGTTGTTCGTGTTAACAAGTGGCTTTTTCCAGCATTGAGAGGTAAGTCTCACTTGTTTGCTCAGTTTAGAACGGCGACTATGTCTTTGCTCAGCTCCTCTCTCCCCTGAGCTCCCATTAACTTCACACCATCTGCAAAAAAGAAGCTTGGTGACCGTAGGACTGGGGTTGAATCACTTATAAACAGAAGAAACATTAGTGGGCCTAGTATGGACCCCTGCGGTACTCTGTTGGTGATGTTTTCTACTTTCGAGTTTTTGTCATTAACCCTAACCTTAAACGTCTTACCGGCCATTCCTGAATCTGCCGATTTATACCAAATGACTTCAACTTGTTTAGCAGAAGCCGGTGGTTTACCGAGTCAAATGCCCTGCTAAAGTCAAGGTAACATACCTGAGCCTGGTTCCCTTCATCCAATCTTCGAGTGGCTTCGTCTAGGAAGCTCAGGAGATTGGTTAAGCACGACCTGTCTTTTAGGAATCCATGCTAAACTGGGCAAAGCCTAGAATTCCCTAGTAGATGCTCGCAGACGTGCACCCGAATGATCTTTTCTACCACTTTACATAGGACGCTGGTTAGGCTTTCCGGCTTATAGTTACCCATAACTGACTCGGGTCCGCCCTTACATACTGCCACGACCGTCGCGGTTTTCCAGTCCTGAGGCAGCTTACCCCGGTCCACCGTGGACCTGTACAGCTTACACACCGATGGAGCCATGATACCTTCCAAAGGCTCCATGATAGCTGGATGGATGTCATCTGGACCGGCTGACTTACGGATATTTAATTGTTGTAGATACTTACGCACGATTCCCTCCCAAAGAATCAGTTCGTTTGACTACGGCAGAGGATGCACCAGCGTCAAGTCAACTAGTGCCCCACTATCTACTCTGTGGACACAGCCAAAGTATGCACGTAGGGCATCTGCTTTGCTCTGGTCATCAGTGGCGATACCGTGGTCTGCAGTGGAGAGGGGACCTATTGTAACAGCCGGTCGTGGAAAATCCCCCTTTTTCCCTCGCGATTCAGTGTTTTTTCCCAACATCACTCATTTCCATACACTATTGACTTGTCTTTACGAACTGGTTGTTTTTCTGGACCAATTGTTGTTTGTTCGCGCCCAGAGCGCTATTTTGGCACATCCTTGCTCAGGACCTGCGTGACGCACGTGCTGTCTGCTCACACGCTGCTATTCGGTTTCTCGATGTTGAGTCTTTGTGATCGTATTATTGAGGTTTGTATATTGTTAATGTCATTGTTTATTTTAATAATCTAGTATCGTAGAATTATCACGGATAATCGCCTTCTGATTTCGGGATCCGTTGCGAATTTGGCTACGCATTGCTCAAACGTTCGTAACACCTATCCCGTCCTTTATTGAGCCTTTTGACTGCACGTATCTATAGAATTTCTTTGGCTGGTTTCTCACGCACTTGGCTAATTTAAGCTCACACTCCCGCTTAACAGTTCGCAGGAGGCTCATAGCCTCATTTCAAAGCTTGGTATAGCAAACCCAAGCTAGCTGACTGCCGGAAGCTTTGTAAAGGTTCCAGCTCCGGTTTCGACGCTTGATGGCCTTGTCTAATGCAGTCTTCCACCACACTGGTTTGCCTTCCCTACTCCCTCGTTTCAAGGGTGCAAACTCGTCCTGGAGGGCAATTATTGATCCCTTTATTACATTCCAGTGCTCCTTGATAGCAGCACCCTCTACCGTGTCCCATGTCAACTCCACCGCCCTAGTGCGAAGCTTATCTATGTCCATTCTACCTTGGGTTGCCTCATGCACAGAGTGATCTTGACGCAGACGTGACCAGTCTTGCCCAACGGATACATCGTTTGCGAGGTTCGTTATTGCGAGATCAAGCAAGGATGGGGCGCATCCAGCCCTATACCTGGTATTTTTCCTAATATGTTGGTGCAGCTCACAAGCATGCAGCCACTCCAAGTAGCTCTTCTCCTGCTATCCCGGCGTGCAGACTTCAACCGTCCAGTCAGTGTGTGGAAGGTTGAAGTCATCCACTATGAGGGTTCGATGCGCGCCCTTAACGAGTTCAGTTAGGGTCCGCAGTAGGCGAACGTCTTCATCGCGGTTTGTACTGGGTGCCCTGTAGACACAAACAACGTTAACCCTTCGGCCTGGAAGGATGACAGTAACGGCGCACAGCTGGACACTACGAGTGCATATCTTGGTCTGAGGCTCAAGATGGTTTTAACCTGACCTAATGAGGATGGCTACCCCTCATCCAATGCAATCGTGCTCTCTGCCCTCTTCATAGATTGCGAAACTGTCAATTATTAATCTTGGCACATTATCTTTTCTAGAAAGCCATATTTCAGTAACGGCGACTATTGACGCATTGTACTCCCAAGCGGCTCTGGAGAGTTCCCACTATTTGTTTCTAACGCTACATGCGTTGGTGTATAACACCACCACATTCGCTCCAAGGGATATGTATCCCTTTTTGCTCAAACACCTTGCCTAGAATGTAGGTTGGGCTAACAGGTCGGTAGTTCCCCATTTCCGAGCGGGGCTCCTTTTATTTTCAGCTATAACTGCTGCGTTTTTCCAGTGGCGTGGCTCTCTTCCATGGTCCAGGTTGGCCCTGTATAATGTATATACCGGGCAAAATAAGATGTTAGCCAACGGCCTAATGATGGCAGAGCGGATACCATCTGGCCCGGCAGAATTATTGATATCTAACCCTTCCATGTGTTTACGTGGTACTTTCTCTGCGAGATTTAAGCCTGTTTTGCCTGTTGGAAGAGCCCCTCGTTTTAAACTTGACCGCACACCGTTATCTACTCTCTTCATACTGCCTAAATACCCCTACAGTGTATCGGCTTTGCCTTGGTTGTCTATCGCCACTCAGTGACCATTGGTCGTCAGTGGTCCCACTGCATTTCTCAAAGAACCCTTAGACCGCATGCAACCACCGTACTTCTTTGGATGCTTTTTGACACACTGAGCCAAATTCATTTCATCCATGTGCTAAGCAGATTCAAAGAAGTCCACCGTCTAATTTCTATGATTGGTATATCGGATCCAGGCCTGGCGACTCCCGAAAGCCCTGAAGAGAGCCCAGGTACGGTTTTTTGCCTAACTGACCTGTCCATTTCAGCCATCCACCGCACCTGCTTGCCTAACCCCTGCCACGCTTCATGGGGGGAAAACCAACTTTGTAGAGTAAGTAGAGATCCTTTAATCACCTGACAGCCCTCCCCAAAGTTGCATCGTCCGCTGTGTCCCGCGTTAGGTCGACCGCTCTATTTCGAAACATAGGAATGTCCGTATTTGCGAAGTTTTTGACCAACCTCGGGGCTACTTTGGGTGGCCGCATGCAAAGAGTGGTTTTGACACTCACATGGTCGCTCTTGCCCAACGGAGAGTAAACCTGGAGTTCCG
The DNA here is from genome assembly GCA_948099385.1 of Fasciola hepatica. Taxonomy (NCBI): domain Eukaryota; kingdom Metazoa; phylum Platyhelminthes; class Trematoda; order Plagiorchiida; family Fasciolidae; genus Fasciola; species Fasciola hepatica. The sequence goes on along the minus strand of CANUEZ040000088.1, from coordinate 1,354,102 downwards.
CTACATCTTTCTCATGGTTTGTTATTGCTAGATCCAATAAAGACGGCGTACAACCAGTCTTGTACCTTGTATTTTCCCTCATGTGTTGGACCCGAGCTTTCGACTGCAGCCACTGTAGATATCCCTCATCTTGGGTTCCCTGAGTACGTGCCCCGACTTTCCAGTCTATGCAGAGTGGGCTGAAGTCTTCAACTATGGGGTCTTATTAGCTTCCTTAAGTATCATTTTAGGTACGCTGTGGAGCTGAGTATCCTCATCCCGGTTTGTACCCGGGGCCCTTTACACACAGACCACGCTTACCCTTCTGTTCGGGAGAGTGAGCTTACCCGTGCACTGCACAAACCATGGTCTGCGACTCCAGTTGGTTTGTACCTGCCCCAATGAGGATGGCCACTCCTTCAATTACACAGTCATGCTCCCTCCCCTGCCTATAGGCGGCAAACCCATTCCGTATTATTGCCGGTACTTGGTCATCTTTAGAGAGCCATGTTTCCGTAACGCCAACGATGGACACATTTTACTCCCGTACGACCCTGAAGAGCTCCACCCATTTGTTTCTACTACTACATGCTTAAGTGTAGAGCTCCACACAATTGCTTCGACGCCTGCGGGTTTTATTGGTTAGTGTTGGCTAGGCCTCGGGCGCGACGCCCGAGGTGGTGGCAAGTTTTTCGCGGTGGTGTCCACCGCCGAAGTGTATGGAGTCTTCTGGTCATCCAGGACTACCGAACTCTCCCAGTCCATCGCTACGGGGGCTGTCTTGACGCCCAAGTTAGCGACGGTCGTGTCTTTCCCGCTGGAAAGCACTGCAAATTTTCATCTTCTGGTACTTCCTCAGTTACCGCAAACCCTGACGGCTTATATGGCTTACTTATACCTGTCGGTTAGGTAGCCCGACCCCTGGATGAGGCACTCTGCTGTCCCCTTGGACCTTTCTTTGGCGCCCCCAAGGGTTGAGCCACCTTTCCACCTATGGGCGAACCACTCGGTATTACTCTATGCCCGTCAGGTGCAACCTGATATCTGCCCTTAGTGATGTGGGCTGTCATTGCCGCCTTGACCAGCAGCATATCCCTGTAGTGTTCTTCCACAGATTCGACCAGTTTTGGTCGTGCGACTTTCTTTTCCGTTTTATTTAGCGGAGATTTCCACGTCTCCACTCTGTGAACTCTTTTGAGGGGCAAAAGACCTGGTACCCCTGGAAGTTGCGGTGTCATACACCCGCCTCCTACCTATATCACTTCTTGCCTTTGATTCCCTGGTAAACGGTTCCTCATGACTCAGTGTCAATAGCCTACCGCCTGATGTCCTAGCCCGCGGCTGGATACACCTGTGCGAGACCATCAACTGGAAGTCCAAATCACGATATCCGGAACCGTCTGCCTTCGCGATGTTGTCCGCTGCCTTTGTCGTATTGTTCTTTTCCTTACCTTGTTTCTTCTTAGGTCTCCGCGTCATCCACTCACTGGTAGTAGTTCACCCCACAGGAGTGAACGTAGCAAGTATAGGGCAACCGCCTGCCGGACCCTTATTTTACCTTGAGGGCCATTCTCTCAGGCGCTCCTGGGACTTCTGCATATGGCCTCGCTGGAGAAACTCGCTACGGTGACTTGCGCTTTGCCTCTCTGCTGTCTTCAGAAAGAGGTTGGACCTCACCCCGTGTATACTGTCTTAGATGGGCCAGACTAGCAGCCTCATCGCAGAGACCACACACCCATTCGACCCAGCTGTTCCTACAGCAAAGCGGATGCGCTTCCTTACCAATCCCAGAACAGCCCTCACGGGCCCACTTACTGCATACATCGCACTCAATACTCTCGTCCACTCGCTTTCCACCCCCGGCGGTCAGGCAGGGATACACCTCGCTCGTCACGATATGCGTACAACAATAGCAAGACACAGGCCAAAAGAAAAACGGTACTTGTTACGAAAAAAGGTTAAGGTTTGTAACCACATGGTTATACGTTGGTACGTATAACACAGATAACTCCGAAAATGTTTTAGGAGGGAGTAAAACAGAAAGACTCTCCGAATAAACAGGGGACCTCGGGGTTACCCTGGTACGTACTGTGGTGCTAGATAACCTTTTTCATTCTGCAGTACACTTCGAAACTTGGTACAGAGCAGAGCGCTTCAAAAATTAAACCGACGCGAGACTTACAAGGTATTGAGTTACTACGCCGGTTCGAGGCTTGGAGCCCAATTGTCCCGGTTTCCGGGGAAACCTTTGATCGTCTGTCGGCTTCTACTAGCCGAAACGAGAGTAAAGGGAAGCGGGGGCGAGGCGGGGAAAGCCATCAAAACAAAATATACATAAAGTCAAGCAGTGTCACTGTGGACAGTGCCTTAAGCGGAGTGTGGATGCAACGTTCACAAATATATGGCAGAATAGAAATGCAATAGAGGACATCGATTTCACTTTTTTGGACTAGAAATTACCAAGAGGCACCAACTTAGTCTTGAAATCCTGAAGTGTTGCACGGGCACCAGGCTGAAGTCCAAAGGTTCCCTGATATTGTGATTATCTTGTTACCTGAATGTCACCAGTGACCCATGTAACACGCACCCCCATGCTAACGTTGGGTTTTGAACGGAACTAGGTCGGGATTTTCATTCGTCATTTTATTAAAGAAGGACCCACACTTTTCAGACGGAAATTGCAGAAGCTTTCCAAAAGTGTTTCATTTGTAGGAAAAACAGGCACTAGAGAGAGTTACGCTTTGTTTATAAATACGGCTTCCCGAGAAGCTATCGCCGTTTTGGATCGGCTTTGTTCACTGGCTGTTCGTCGTGTTGTAGAAGTGACGCACCAGTTTTCTCTTTGAATGCTTAGACTTCCACATCTTATTGTGTTGGATGTCGCTTTTCACCCATTTAGCAGTCGCAACCATTGTACACTAATAATTAGGGTTATTAACCGTCCAATTCGGTATTTTTGGTTGGTTGCATAATCCGTCGTATTTGCGCCCATGTGACATTCTCAGTAAGTTCAGTCATCATCATTGTTACATCAAAATGGAATTAAGTCTTTATTTGTCATGGTTTGTTGATATGTATGCTTACTAATTTCAACAGTCTTCTCTAGTACGACGGGGTTAAAGTCTGGCTTTGATTGAGTTATGATTGGGATCTGGTTGAGTTACGGTTGGGATTCTGTTGGGGTTGTAAGAAAGTGACAAGGTATTCATTTCTCTTTGTTCACTTTGCTTTTTTCCATTGGTATAGGACGGAGTGATGGTATAACATTTGTAATACCGCTTTTATAATCAACGTTTGAGGTAAAAGCCCAACATGTCTGGCTAATGCCGATGGCAACGATATCGTCTGAGGCGAAAATTATTATTGCTAGCCCTATGCCCGAGTTTCATAGACGCAACCTTGTGGGCGTATCGTAACGGGTATACAATTTTCAACGGCTAGGGTGCATTGATATTGGTTCTGTTTTTCCCTCAGACACACCGAAGGCCGGCAATCCTGTCAACTCCGATAATTCGCACTTGGTACCAACGACTTCGTTGGTCTCTTTTCAAGATCACTGAACGTAGTCTATGCCTGCTTCGGTCACGGAACAAGGGAAAGACGACCGTAAGTTGTTGTACATGAATAATGTTTTTTCTTCATTCCAGATGCTAAGAATGTCAATGAGATTGATAAACTACTGGACCCGTTGAGTCACCATTTTGTTAAATATCGGTTTAACATGGCTCAAAGTGCTGCCATGTTGCGCCTACTGGCCAAACATTTCCCAGGCTTTCCAACAGACCCGAAAACTCTGTGCTGTACCCTCAGAGAGTGCGACGTCAGAGGTTTACAAAATGGGGAGTACTTCATCTTTGGGCTCGCGTAGGGACTTGTCCAACTAACACATGTACTGGAACCACCCGAATGCACCCTAGGCATTCAACTGCATTGCGATGGTACCGTCATTTACCGTTCACCGGACCCGCAGCTGTGGCCCATGTTGGCGAGAATCTTCAGATCACAAGTCGGTCGGGTCTTCAACATTGGATTTTACTGTGGTGCCGGGAAGCCAGAGCCGGTTGCCCAGTTTTTCCAGGAAACCATCAATGAAATCAACTAACTGCTACAACACGGCATTTTGAACGACAACGTATTGTGCCACTGCGTCATTTCTTCGATTATCCGTGACACCACAGCCCGATCTTATATCCTACAAGCGGAAAGACAAAATGCTTATGTCGGCTGTGACCGGTGCATTCAATCGGGCTACTGCGCCGGCGGCAAAGTGACCTCCCCTTCGATGGAAGCCAAACTGGGGACGGGCGAAAACGTTCGTGCAAAAAACATGAAAAGCTCCATCTACGTGATGGAAACCGTCCTTTTTTGGATATCGGTACCGATGTGGCGAATATATTGTGCCAGGATTACATGCGCTTGCTGTGTTTGATGGTAATGCGAAGATTGCTATGGTCGTGGTTAAGTGGTCCCAGGGATAGATTCGCCGATATAAGTCCACTTTCCGCCCATGAACTTGGCAATTGAATTTTACATTCGCATGTCGGCATACCCTGTTATTTCCCACGTAAATGCCGACACTTTGGAGAGACTGAACGCCAAAAAGCCAGCGAATACCGAAATTCTTTCGTTAACCAGGTCCTAAATGTTTGAAACACTTGCTGCCTGATGTAGTCTACGAGAATTTTTGTGTTTATCCCTTTGTTCCTATATTTTGTCATCCCCATCTTGCGTTGTTTATCATAAATTTGCACCCCAACACTTCAGAATGTACAACAGTTTGAATTGCTTTATCGTACACGAGGAATCATTTATAATATACATAGTTTATTTCATTTGTCCGATTATGTAATTTTACATAGAACGTTGGACGAATTTTCCGCTTTTCCTTATGGATCTCTCGTTGGGTACCTGAAATGTTTCACCGAAGGACCAAGAAGGAGGGGACAACAACTGTGAAAACGATTGGTTGAGGGCCTTTCCGATTCCCATCCTTTGTTGCTGAATTCCTTCGTAGATGACGTGAGTCTACCTGTATGCCGTACACCCAAATGTGATAACATCTTCATTGTTCGAAGTGTTTATCTTTTTGATCAGTAACCAAACAACGAGGTCATTGGCACGGCCTTCTCGCTGTTATTATAACCATTTCAGGTGATTCACTTCATTTTAAAAGTTATAACAATCCACCTACGTTTTTCACTGATTTTTACCCTCCGATTACCTACACATTTTTTCAGTGGATACTACGGACATGGAGATTTTCTCCACCACAACCACAGACATTAAATATAAGTGTTTTTTATTGCTCTGTGGAACACAGCGTTGTAATTCCTGTTTTACGCACTTTCGCATGAAATATAAACCTGTTTTACTAGCTGGTTCCTCTTTTACCGATAGCAGCTTCGATGCCTGATGCCACTTTGGAGCACTCGCGTTTTCTAGATGTTTCGCCTTGTGCGCTTCTCAGTGGACGGCTCAGTTGGCGTGGCTCATCGCACGTGGTTTGTGGATGCAACACTAACCAGATGGCCGAGTGTTAAGAGAGCCTCGGAGTATCGGGGTATGTTGATCCTGAGAAAGGAGGTGCCAGGAGATCATCCGGCATATGGGTGCCGAGAATTGTTTTCCTCCGGCAAAAATGCTTTGACGAAATACTTTACTTTAAACAGTAAGCCATGACGAGATTCTGTAAGGCCAATGTCAGTATCTGAAACACGACTCCATATACTTCGGGCTTGTCGGTGCCTATGAATCTGTTTGCAACCAGATACTCCATGCGTACAAGGTAGATTATTGGATTTCGTCAGCTATTGTTAGACGGCCAGTCGCATTTACCAGCGACTCTGATGATGCGGACCGCGAAACAGCCGCTAAAGCAAGGGTTGTGGAACCTGTGCACTAACCACCCAAGCCGCAAAAATATCTGTGCGGAAGTCAAGAGCCAGGTTTTTCCAAGCCAACAAACTGACAATTCATTTCGCCGTAGAACATCTCCATCACAGCCTGCATCCCAACATTTGAAAGTTACATCACCCACCTCGTAAGTCACCTACTTCTTAAGGATGCTACCATACGAATGTAAAGCTTCGGAAACAATAATTGCAGCTTTTCAAACGACAAATCTTTTGGCTCACTGTGCATTGCCCTGATAGGCAACAGATCGCCATGATGGAGAAATTGATGGCTTCCGTAGGTTTATTAACACGTCAAAGTTAATAAAAAACTCATCCGGGGAAGTTATTGTCAAACTGTCCACACCGATCGCTTAGTATAACTCGGGATTTGGGTCTCTACAAAATCAATTGAATGCTTTGTCAGCTATCATAACGAAATCCTATGTTCAGGCTTTTCACAAGCCCAAAAGAGTAACGACTTAAGCTGACATGCAAACCATGGACGGAGAACTTAATGTGCCTTCCAACTATAAGCATCTGGTTAGGTCGCAAAGCTGACAACTGTTTCTCAAGGTTCCTTTGTTCGTCCGGATTGTCACAAAAAACTTTGTTTAGTCCACAAGTAGAACGCTCTCTCTGATGACCAGTGACTAGCTGGCGAAACTATGCTGCTGGCCAGGTGGTGTGGGAAAACCGCCTTTTGTCCTCTGCTACCGATGAGAGTGATCAAAGGCAAGCTTTCTTAACTAGGCGATTATTGATACTTCGGACTTCATTACTGAAGGCGAGCGGTTAGTGTATGTAACCAATGCTGATACCTACAGTGGCATGCAGCGTTGATTCAAGAATGCCAGGGACCGCGGCATTCCCTGTAGTAAACTGAAGCAATTTTTTTTGCATGCAGTTTAACTTGGTGAATGGAATTATAAATTCACCAATGTTTTTCCCTTCATAACCGCAAACTTGATGGACATGGGGAAAATAGAGAGGCTCCATAGTCTCGCGGTAACCGAATATGCTTGAGGGAAACTATGGGCAAAACCAGGACGGCGTGTTAGGGCGATCCAAAAATTCACTTATCCCGACTAAGATCCATTATGGAACCGACTGGGTTCAGACTGGGATGCGCAGTCCGATCCAGCCTTTAAGCTTGGTAATCCCAACCAAAAGCCTGCTCATCCCTATCGAAACCTCACTTGTCCCAACCAGATCCCGATTGGGCCCCAGTTGTGTTTCGGTTGGGATCGCTGCTTGGGGAGCTGGAAGATGGTTCACTGGATAATAGGTCTATGGGGAAAAGGGAAAGGGTTGAAAATACAAATCACGACAATGTCATGCACCCGATATAGCCGGTGATCTGGAAGACAGACCGCCGGACAGTGGGAGAAGTTTCAGCTTTGAGGTAGTTTGTTCAGCTTGGGTGGCACGGAAGATTCCGTCATGAAACTTCTGTCAAACACCAAACAGCGAGGTTTTCGAACCGCGAGCCGCTCGCGGCCTTGCCGCGGGTGGGTGGAAGCCTGACTTTTTCTTGAAGATAGGTCTGATCTGCGAGAGGACAGTATCTTTCGAAAGGTCATTCCACGAAATAATAACCCCGTAGGGAAGTGCGCAGTGTCAGTTTAAAAACCTTTCTGCCGCTAAGATGGAGAGAAAAAGCTGGACAGACGGAGAAGAAACAGTCGCAATGACCTGATTCAAAAAGGTGGAACGTCAAAGACAGGTCACCTCTTCAGCGTCCTAAGTCAAGGGGAAGGAGGTTAAGGAGGGAGAGGCGAACGGGATAAGGTAGCCGGGACCTACCCCTTACTGCTCTGGTGGAAGCTCTCTGAACCCTTTCTAGGATCCCAGGATCTCGGAAAAGACCAAAGCGCACTATCTGAATACCGTATTCCGGCAGAGGACTGACATGCGTGCAGGAAATTATGGGGCGGTCTTCCCTGGAGATGCTCGGGAAGGACCCCTGAATCATATCTGGGACTTGAAAGGCAGACTCGCTCACGAGTTGATGATGACAGAAAAAGGACAGGTTACAATCTTGTCAGAAACCGACCACCTCATGTCGGTCAACCCCAGACAGTAGTTGCTCCGTCAACGGAAAGATATGCTTACGCGCTTGCTCTCATTAACTGGAAGGTTCCTTTCCTCGGACCAGCGTTTTGTTCCATCAACTGCAATTTGCAGGTTACCAACTCTCGAAAACCAGGGGGTTACACCATCTGCATACTTGGCAATGTTCGCAGGAAGGGTTGTCGGAAGATCATTTATGTGTACCAGGAGGTAACAGAGGAAAAGGATCTGTAAAGGAGAGTAGTGTTAGTAGGTGACAGATTTCTAGAGGTTATCTTTAGTTGTTTCGTCCCGAAGAGTGAACGGTGCCCTGAAAGTGGATGATTTTTGCGTCCGTTGATAATGAAAGCGTGATCGCTGGATGCAACAGGAGCTTTCAGTTTTAAGTGGGAAAGATAGGGATGGTTTGCGATAATTCTGTCTAAAAGAGGGTTTCATCTAGTTGAGATAAGACATAAGTCACTTAAATCAAAAGAAAATAAGGGGTACGCAGGGGCATGAATAAAGTCACCAACGACAAAGCATAACCAGCCAGACAGTAATGGAACCGGGGCTGGTACGAAAGCACCAGAGAACAGGTCGATGTCACTCTGGGAGCAGGAAGGTGCTATGTACAAGTTACTGGTCACAGTGCCCCAAAAAGGCGAGAATTTAAGGTGAAATTTAACAACCACGCAGTCTGCGTCACTAAAGGCGAACGTAAAAATAACTTCAGACTTGCCAGCCGACTCAGAATTGGAGTAAGTGGTTACACCACAACACGTAATAATAATGGCTTATTTCTGGACCGTGGTAGGGAGGCATGCATGTAAGCATGATCATAGTTAACAATATCACTGAATGAGATGGAAAATTCACAAATTCCGAAGAAGGATTCGCACATCACAACAACAATGGAATAAGACTGAGGAGAGTTTAAATGAAGCCAGGCAACAAGAAAATACACGGCGAATACGAATTAATTTCTAGTCAACTGCGTTAATAGTAATGAAGCGGCCGGATCTGGGAATGTTAAGAGGGACATTGGCTTGGGACGCAGGAAATACAATATCACCAAGGATGATGCAAGAAAATGGTCGGTAGTGCGTACTCATGTTTACTTAAAAAGGTAATTGGTGTTGAGGCAAAGGAGGCAGGGAAGAATTTCATGAAGATCCACAGAGGAATACTAATTTTCATAGATTTGTGGATATGAAAGGGAATAGTACCCCCTGAAAAGGTGAGACAATTTCCATGAAAAGTAGTGTGTGTCTTCTTGTGTCGGCAGTTCGCAGCTGGTGGAAGATGGATGAAGTTCCAGGAAGGACTATTAACAATCCGAATACCGTGCCCACGAGGAACAAAGTAAGGCAAGACAAGGGTGATAACCTTTGCAATAGACCAGGCTACACTGGTAAATTGAGGAACACATTAATCTGTTGAGTTTCCTCTGGCTTTTCTGGGCTTTTTGGGTAAGGGTCGGCCGCGGTTTGTGTTCGCCGTTTCATCATGAGGAGGAGGAGGGCATCACCGAATCTGGACCGATCACTGTTCAATTAGGAGTCTTCGCAGGGTGGTTTAAATGGAGGAAAAATAGATAAGTGGGCAAAAAATACTGGTGCTTTTCTCTACGTTTTTATGTGTATGTTTATATATACAATAATATCTACAAGCATATGATTGGAGCTTTGAGGAGACGTGTCCGTCGTCTGATGTATCGACTTGTCGTCCAGGGCCACGGTGGTTTTGTAGCTGACGTCAACAAACATGCCAGGCGTGCCTGATAGGGTACGAGGTGGTTGAAAATAAGAGCTGGAGGTGGGTAGGCATATGTGGAGGGACCAGTTCGCTATCAACCCAGCCAGCCTCATGCGTAAGAACCAAGAGCATGTCAAGCGGACAAGGACGGTGTGGGGATTTCCCCTTCGCAGGGTCAGGTCTGAGCTAATGGGGGACACCCATGATTGGAGGTTCCCCATTTCCTTCACAGCCCGATAATGATGATATATAGATCAGATCGATCCCAGTAGGTCTTTTTTGTTTTTCACTGTTTCTTTTTCAGCTTTTTTTCTAACAGAGAATTGGTTGGGCCCACATAGGGACTTTCCATTACCCCTCCGCCCGACAGTAATTTTCCGCATATATGTCATTTTTTCGCAACTGCTGGGAGTGGTCTGTTTTTCCTAAGTCCCGACGCAGCTATAGTGAAGGTGCCGTTGACATCAGGGGTTTCGCTTGCGTGGGCTGAGAAAATAGAGTGGGGCCAAGCAAACGCACTGAGTTGGACAACGAATGTTGTGATGCACGTGCCTGCATATATGTGTCAGTCTGGTACGGCGCCAGACCGTGCCTAAGACTGCCTGAGCCCGCTCTGATGTGGTTAAGGTAGGCTGCGCCAGTGGATGGTATTGCACACACGGAGAAAGGATAGCAGTCCAGGTTAGGCGACGGATTCAGAAATGTTGGTGACTAGCGTTCATGTCGGGAAATATAAGAGGGGGAAAATGAGGCCAACAGGTAGCTACCGGGAGGTGCACGTATGGGATAAGAGATTTTCGACTAAGATGACTAAGGAAAGCAAATTACGGCCGGGCATAGAAGCTGAGATGAGCGGACGTCAGAATAAATAACAGAAGAGTCGAAGAATCAAGAAGTAAAGAAGTGTGCGATGGAACTTAGTGTCCTAGAATCCAGAACCACTAAGCCATTTGGTGCTAGGGGAAAACGTCAATGGCTAAGAGTCTTCAGCTAGAGGAAAATTGTTTTATATGGCCGCCCTAGTACTACATAACGAATGAGGCAGTAATTGTCTAGACATAGTTGTAAAGACCGACTAGTGAATTAGACAAGGCAGGGTCGTATGGGGGTTAGGTGATGGTAGTTGAGCAGCAAGAACCGGCAGATATCTAACTACTTATAGTTGTAAACGGCAGAAACTGTATCCTACTGCAATGCGGGTTGTGTGTGGTATAGGTAAAAAAGTAATCACAAATGATAAGCCTAGCGTCTGTCGTTAGGCAGGAAACAGTAGTTTTGGGATATGGTGCCATGAGCATAGTGGTATAACCGGTTTTCGAAGGTCAGCTCGACGGATAGCAGAGAGCGGGTGGGGAGGGGAGACGAAAGCTAGGGTTCTAAGGTTCGATGCCTTCTTCATAGGCTTGGTCCTCAGATATGCTGGCGCCAGTTGAAGACAACATATGACAAACGGTAAGTTGTGATTTTAGGGCATGGCTAAGCTGGGTTATTGACGCACGCTTGCGAATAATCAGGGGTAGCTTATTCCAAAGACTTGAGTATTTAATGGGAAAGAAGTTGGGTTTTATTGCCAGCCTCGGCTGTGGGATGGTCAGACTAAAGTCTCTGTGGCGCAGAGGGTAAGATGAGGGTAGGGAAAACCGTTTAGATTTGGTAGAAGTGAACTCAGAGCGATGAATAAGTCTATATAGAGGACAAAAGTTAAGCCTAACATGTCTAAGCCATACGGGGTCAAGTTTTAATAGGGCGCCTCGTTCTTTACAGCTCAGTCGAGAGGAGTACCCTATTAGCTTCTTGGTGAGGGTACGCTGGACTTTCTCAAGGTGTATTTTATCCGATTTAGACATTCCAGAGAGGGTTGCGGGACAATATTCGAGGTGGGGTCTAGCGTGGGACTGGTATGTAAGGAGAATACTATGTTGCATTCTAAATGGTCTGAGATCTACGCCTATTATCTGTCTGGCCCTGGCAGTCTAGGGTGGAACATGTTCCGAGAATTACAGATTGTTGGTGTATCGAAGCCCAAGGTCTCTCACTGATGAGCTTGGGGCGATGGGCACTTGGTCCAGTGGCAGAGTCCCGGGAGGGACTTGACATCTATAGGCTGTGTAACAGCTTCAAGATATCGAGAATCACATCTGTCATGAAGTGCACCGTTGATCAAGTTTCTCAAGATCATCACCTATTTCAGATAGCCCTCTGCTCAAATCTTGATGGCGGAACTCCTAAACGATTTTCATGCCATCGGCAAAGAGGAAAGGAGTGCCATATTGCACAAACGAAAAAGTTTCGTCAGTATAGAGTAAGAAAACTGGCGGACCAGGTACACTTCTTTGTATAACCCTACTAGCAACAGGCACCGGTCGCAATAGATGACCATTGGCATATACAACCTCGGTTCGGTCCGACAGGTAGCAAGTGGTCCTTGATAAAAGCGGATCATGAATACCGTAGACTCAGAGTTTCGTTAACAGCCGAGAGTGAGGAACTCGGTCAGATGCCTTGGTCATATCAAGGTAGACGATAATCATAGATTTGCCGTCATCGGCTGCCGCGGTCAGTAGGTTAAAGAGATCAAACTGGCAAGTGGTACAAAAACGTGGCTTTAGGAAGCCACGTTGACCACTGTGAATGAGGGTTTTGGAGAGGAGAAAATCGGACATTCGCTGTTTAATCAAAAGCTTCATTATTCTGGCAACAAGAGGGAATGGTTAATAGGACGATAATTTGAAGGGCCATGCGCTGGACTATTTTGTGGATAAAGATAGTGGTTGAAGTTTTCCACCGGGATGAAAAAGCGCCATGTTTGAGGGATAAATCATAGAGCTTTATAAAGATAGCAGTGACGCCAGTTCCATCAAGGTGGAGGAGTGCTGGGGGATGCCGTCATGGTCAGGGCGGGAGGAGGGTCTGACACACAGCAGTAGGTGGGCCATGTCGTTCAAACGGAATTCAGTGTCAGAGAGAACTTGGTCAGTGATGAGGGGTATGGGCGGCGGCTTTGAACTGGCGTCAATAGTCATGGATTCTAAAAGGGTATTGAGTGCCTCAGCGATTTCGGCTGCAAATTTAATTTGCGTGTTGTTTCCCCAAATTCAATAGGGTATCCCTGAAGACTTTTCCAATTTCTGCTCTTTAACAGTCGGGGCAATCGGTAGGATCTGTCGAAGGAATTCCGGGCCAAAAGCTCCTGCTTTCTCAGCAGTACTTTAGTCCGAAGGCTGAAGGCTGCAGAGAAAGAGAGTGGGGTTGTAATAATATGGAGAAGTGTCTGGTTTTATTATAGATATTCTGCATTTTTGCGTGTTTACTTTGCAGCCTTGTTTGGTAAGAGCTGTGGGCTTGAGAGCGGTTGGTCCCAATGGTGGTGATTGCTGACAAGCATTTATGTAGCTTGTAGCAGAGTACGTCACTGGCGAGCCGAGGGTCATGCTGCAATATGTAGTTATCCCAGTTAAGGGATCGAAGCATGGACTTGAGGTTTATCCAGTTGATCATTTGTAGGGGCCGTTGAGGTGAGCCACATATGGGGTATATGTGTCCGGCTGTGAATCTGCAAGATACCATTCTGTGATCACTGCCTGGGAAGAGGTTGAGGGCGGTAGTTATCATATCCGATAGGCCAGTGGTAAATATCAAGTCAAGTGTGCTGTTCCCTCTGGTTGGTGTCATTAAGTGCTGGGCCCGGCGCTCTGCGCGTATGGTCGACACGAAGCTTGTAAAGCATTGGGGTGATGACTTGGTGTCCCAGCAGATAGTAGGTGCATTGAAATCGCCAGCAGTGAGTTTTGACAACGAGGGTGATATTGCAAAATGGTCAAAAGCGTTGACTATATGGGCGAGGTCCGCGATGTTTGAATTGGGCGGTCGATAAACGTAGCCAATATGGAGTGGAGGGCTGGCCAGAAGAACCGCTACCCATATTGAGTCGTGGACTGCGCCCAGTGTTGTATCAGAGAGGGGAATGGTAGGCGATCCGGTTTGGTTATCAGCAATAGAAATTTGGTCTAATGGGACAGGGTCATTAGGCCAGGTTTCGGTTATGATAACGATGTCAAAGTCTGATGATAGTACTATGTTATGGAGAGTGTGGGTTTTATTCAGTAATGAGCTAGCTTCAATGAGAAGCAAGGTAGTTGCAACTGCATCGTCGTGGCTTGGAGTGGGAACAACCATCGGCGGGTGTTGGTGGCTAACACTACCGAGATGGTAAACAGCATTAAGTGGACTCATAACATCAGTATCGTCATGTATGGGAGCGATGGAGTCTAAACAGGAGTTAGAAGTGGGGAGCCGGCAGTGTGAAGAAGGGGTAAGGATGGGTTAGGGGGAAGGGTGCTGTCAAGGAAAAATTGGTCGTTTGCGGAGGTGGAATTTCCGGGGTGGTTGAAGTAACCAGGTGGGGGGTTGGATGCTGAGGTATTGGGTAATGGCAAGTGAGATGGTAGAAAGTAGTGGTGACTGGGCTCAACGGGATACGCAGGGGGCTGGTAGTTATCGCACTACCAGGACCGACGAAATGACTGTAGTTGGTTAGGAGGCCCATCCTGTGTTCGGGAAAAAACGTGGAGCTTGACAGTGGAGGCCGCTGATTATATAATAATAATAATAATATTGGTATATTTCTCGGCCATGGTCGAGAGGCACGCGCTAACGCATGATCATGGTGTAACACGTTACTCAATAAGATGAAATATTCACATAATTCTAAGTATAAAAGTCGAGAGTATCAGAGATGGAAAAACATAGACAGCAACAGTTTGAATGGATCATTCTGATAACGGCTTGCGCGGCAGTTTTGAACCAGTTTCGGATCCGGGCTAGGCAGTGGTGCGCGGTGGAGATGTCGAAGAAATCGTTAACGCAGTGCTAAGGAGGCATTATGAGCGAGAATGATGGAAGCCGAGGAAACCAGAGGCCAACTAAGGTTCTGCAGATGGAGTAAATTTTTAACAAGAAGGAAAGAGGGGGGGGGGGGAAATCGACGCATGCGAGGAGGATAGCGATCCATGAAGACAATGCAGACCCTGAATGACGGATTTACCGGAGTTCGATAAACGGAATGAGTTTTGAATCAAGGGGACATGAGGCCAATTTCGTGAAAGTGAACTGGTGGATGTGGGAGAAACAGCAGTCCATAAAAAAAGGTAACTTTAGATTCAAGGCCAATAAAATTTACTATCCAGAAATAAGAAGGCGCAACTGAAGGGTTCTCGAGAAGTAGAGAGTCAATTTCCAGCCGGCTACGGTTCGGAGGAAGGATGACCTGTGGTAACGGATAATAAAGGGGGGAAATCTCCGCATGGACTTCAGCGTTATTATGCTGTTTCACTGACAAATATGTATGTATGTGTTTAAGCATTTGCCTTCAGTGTTATTCAGCGTAATTTCTGGTAATGTACGGCTTCGAATGCGTAAGTTTCGTCTGGCAGGGCGCAGTATGTGTCGGCCAATCAGCCCAGTGTGGTTGTATATTAGCGGCATGCGCGTGAACTGGAATTCGTGTTGGTTGCGTTAAAAAAGGCTGAACGATCTGATAAGCAATTAGGGGTATCTCCTGTTGTGTGGTTTGATTTCGGTCCCAGTTGCTATGGTAGGTTCCACTTGAGTCTCTGTCCGTACGAGTCAAAGCGGCATCCTTGGTTAGCCAATTTGGCGACTGAGATGGTGAGAGACAACGAACCTGATATAAAGAGAGATTGCGGTCTGGACGTGGTTCCAGCTGTGGGTTATGATAATCTATGAAGACAATAAGCAATGGATTGGCTAGGTCTATGTGAGTGGGGCATGGGTAAAATAGGCTCGCAGTGGATTTGAGCTATACTGCTGCAGGCCGACGAAGTTGCGTACACTGGCTTGGTAACTGTATGCATTTCAAAGGATTTGTGATTTGCTCGTGAGCATGGCATCGCTGGGATACTAATAAAAGATCTAGGGCTTCACGGTTAAGAGTGGTTGGAAATGATAACCCTCAATGCCTTTTGCTTACGCAGAACGCAGTTTGGCAACGAGGCGATAAGCTAGGTTTGAAATAACAGACTGAGCGAGTAGGACTAACATACTGTTTGCGTGGCGCTACGCTGTTACTGTCTCTTTCGGTATAGTGGTTGTTCTACACTGAGTAGTTTCTGAGGAGTCAAAGTAGAAGGAACTATTGGGGTGACAGTGGTGATACATTAGAGGTAATTGGTCACTTGCCTTGGAACATTGACGTGAGTTCATCTATGCTCTTCCTCGATAGTGTTATCGTACTGAGGTTAAGCTCCAATGTGAGCAAGGAAATCTGATGTGGATATGATTGCATGGTTATCGTGGTATCTTTTTCGCTGTTATCGTACTGCAAAGCAGGACTACACCGATGTGAGGACTGGTTTTGGGAACCATGAGAGATAGTAATGAGGTGGGTCCGAATTTTCGTCAGGGAAGCAAACTCTAACGATCTACATTCGGTGCTCATGGTAGGCGGCACAAGGGCCAGCTTCAGGCAGGGAGGTAGCACGATACACAACTACTGGCATCCAGCACGTGGCGCTCCAAGAATGATCCACATTTTTTTGGACGTTCTTATTATTATTTTTTAATGGTTTTATCACAGTCAGGTATCTGGCTGTCAGAGAAGGCGGAGCTGCTTTTGGTGGGCGACCACAGCTCCCACGCCCCGGCCGAAACATGGACGGCATATAACAAGCAGCGTTGGGAATAGGTCAACCACACCAGTCAACCCGTAGCGACACTACAACCCGGGGACATGGGTCACATGTGACAAGGCTGGTGTGTCTGGAAGACAAAACAGTGGGGTATTTTTCTCTCTCACTGTTTTGTGCCAATCTCTCACATTTTGGTGTTTATGTCTTATTGGTGGTCAACTCTGTGCAGGGAGACCATCACGACCAGGAATGTTTGCAGAAGTGCCGCGCTAACACTCGCCTTATCCGTGAAGTCAGAAACACCCAGGCCGTTTACATGGGACAAAAAATGCAGGGGGAGGTAGGGTCAACCACAGCCTGCGATTATTCGATGGGGTTTATGTTCAACAAAACGCCAGTCTGCACAAAGATGGGGTACAACTCGCAGCACTAACAACGTGATTCGTCGGTACGATCCACATATGGTTAGTAGTTTTGCTGGCTAAGTATCAAATGTTGTATAGGCCTATCATGGTGGATGCTAGAGTTCTGTGATAGGGACAGAATTTGAGCTGTGAATGTCTGATGGTGACTACTGGATGGAGGTTGAGGAGTGTGACAGGTGCTGCGTCTTGGGTTAGAGACGGAGGCAAAAACCTAATAATAATCAGCACAGGAAATGTTCAAAGACTATCTTTCATGCTTCCAGTGGTATTTCATATATTCAAATACGACTTCTGAAGCACTGGCCTCAGTCATGAGAGTTATTATGTTTAGGCATTGTAAACTGGTAGGTTTACGCTTAGATGATGGCAATTACGTCGTATGGTGTGGCACATCCTAGATTATGAAGGGTTCGGGTTAGTATCCAACGCTTTCCTCATAAGCTCTGTCAAAAGACATATAAGGATTCGTAAGAGCTATCAGTTTTTGGATGTCCAGAGCTACGTGTAGTCTAGACTTATACATAATTAGGGAATCTACGGAACGGACATCAGCTGGGAGTTTATTCCACAGAGTTGCATATTTCAGGAGGAAGAAGTTTTGCCTTAAGGATTTCCGAGAAGTAGGGATCGTTATACGGTGTTCCCTATTACGCAGCTGATGTGTTGAGTTTATACTGAACTGAACTTGGCTGGAGGATACAGCTTGTTTGTGGAGCAAAGTAAACAAAAATGCGAGGTTGAGTTTTATTCTCCTAAGCCACAGAGGATCAAGCCGCAGGAGTGTACACCGCTGTCTGTAGGTCAGGGTCGTAGAAGGCGCAAACAGTTTTTTGGTAAATCGACGCTGTACATTCTCAATGTCGACAATGTCACGTTTATGCATATTTGAGAACACAAGTGTACAGTACTCTAGGGTTGGGCGAATATGAGTTTTGTATATCTCTAACTTACTGTTCGTGAGAAGAAAATTTCTTTGCAACTGGGGGTCATTTATTTGTATCATTGGAGGAGAGGGAAGTTGGTTACAGAGGTTCGGCGGAAGGTGCTGGCGCTCAGTCAGATAATAATTTATTGATAAATGTATATTTTTTGATCGTGGTCAATATACATGCACAAGGCAAGATCAGAGAATACAGCAGTACATTTCAATGTGAGTTATTCACAATTTCTAAATTTATGAACCACACAGCAACCGAAATACACCAGTAAAGTCATGTAGTGTTTGAGTGAATTAAAGTGGTAATGGTTGGAGCGGGAATTGAAAATCGGTTTCGAATTCTAAGGGGACGATGTGAATAGCTGGACAAACGTGGGATTGCTGATATTAGCGGTCACTAACGAGTAACCGAGCGGGAGAGATGCAAAAAAACAAGATTGAAAGTAAAGTACGCATAGGGTTATCAACTTGGAGACAGAGATGTCAGCGAAATGTAGAACACTGATCCAGCATTAGGTAACTAGTTGTGGGGGAGCTTGTGAAATAAATGCAAGCCAGTCAAAGGTGATAATAAAACGGACCTTTCGTGCAGGTGATTTCAGCTTCATATGAAAATACACATGAAGGCAAAATGCTTCACAAGGATTGCAGCGAACTTTTGAAGAGCATGAATGACGTATGGACGCAGAACGGACTTTCAAAGAAGAGCTTTCAAAGAAACGGACTAGTGGAGACAAACTCCACTGGTGCGGCTAGGCCGAAGTTGGAAGAGTGTAAAGATAAAATGTTTTTGTATATATGAAAAAAATTATTAGCTTAATTCTGGTTGGCTGTGGTGGTTGGTATTCTGTTTCATAAAGACCTTGGCTGCAGGCGATGGCAGATAGAATGTTGGGGGTGGCAGGTAGAAAGGGGCTGGTTTGTCGAAGTGGGAAGCGGCCAGCTGATTTGGAAACTTCTTAGGCATACTTTGAGAATGTAGTATGTTTGGTCCCGATGCATGATGATGTTTAGTCGAACGCACGACTTGTGGACTCAATTCCCGTCCAGCGAATAAAGACGCAGAACGACAGCGATTGATGATTTTTGTACTTGTATTTATTGCCCTGTATAAAGTACAGGAGAAGGGAGGCTGATCGAGCTAATCACCAGAGCTGATGAGCTGGAGCGCGTCTTGCCGTTTTGACGTAGTGTGACGAAGGTTCTTCTTTTTTTATACGTGTTCTTATTTTTCACACCGGTGGACTTAAACAAGGCGCGCCTAGGCTCTAAGCTCGCGATTGTATTTTATTGAATTTGGTGTCTGCGAAGCCGCTACATCAGTCCCCCTCCAGAAGGACGACCGAGTAGGAAAACTTCGACGGCGGTGATACCAACACCATGTCCAAGTGTGTGCATCGGGAGAGGCTGGCCTAGGAGGACTGCGAGCGGCAATAGGCCGACGGGTGCGAGTTGTGGAGCGGCTACGACGTGCCGAACGTGAAGACTGAATAGCGGTCACGTCCGCCCAAAGGACACTGAGTTGTGCAGCTAAATCTGTGAGAGTCGCCTCCGTAGTGGTTGTGGACAAACGAACACACTGACTAATTTGGGCGGAGGCGGTTTCCATAAAACGGTCCGCCGCCAAAGCCAGTCTGTCTAGTGAGACTTCATCTACGAGAAGGGCCAGAGTGCATTGCGCTTGTTGGGGTAGCTGCTGCATCCACATTTCTCGCAACATCATGTCACCAACTTGGATGCCCTTGGCCAGCTGTCGCATACGACGCAGAAGCTGTGAAGGCTTCTGGTCACCGAGGGAAATGCCACTAAGCAGCTGACGAAGACGGTTTGAGTCGGAGACCCCGGTGCGTTCTAAGATAGCCTGGCGAAGCATATCATAAGGCTTGTCCGTGGGTGGATTGGAGATGATATCCTCGACAGCTTCAAGAATATTTAAAGGAAGTTCGGCAGTGAGATGCACATACTTCTGTTGCTGGGAAGTGATTCTGGAAGCAGCAAACTGTGCTTCCAGATGAGTCAGCCAAAGAGAGGGATTACTCGGAATGAAAGGTAACGCTTTCACTGGGCGCGCACTAGAGAGCGTTTCAGGCACCGCAGGGTCAGACATAGTTAACTTAGCGTCATCCATATCAAATAGACAGCAAAATAAATATACGATGGCTGATCGAAATCAACACAAAAAAAGGCTCAATACGTATGTGCACAACGAAAACAAAAGGAACGCTGAAGGGCACGGACGATATAATAAATAAATAAAAATTAATAATAACTTGGAACGGGCTCACCAATTTAGTCGAACGCACGACTTGTGGACTCAATTCCCGTCCAGCGAATAAAGACGCAGAACGACAGCGATTGATGATTTTTGTACTTGTATTTATTGCCCTGTATAAAGTACAGGAGAAGGGAGGCTGATCGAGCTAATCACCAGAGCTGATGAGCTGGAGCGCGTCTTGCCGTTTTGACGTAGTGTGACGAAGGTTCTTCTTTTTTTATACGTGTTCTTATTTTTCACACCGGTGGACTTAAACAAGGCGCGCCTAGGCTCTAAGCTCGCGATTGTATTTTATTGAATTTGGTGTCTGCGAAGCCGCTACAGATACTTTACTTGGTGGCCGCTTTCATTTTAATCGTAAAGTGGAGTTGGGAGGGCCTTGCCTATTAGCCGAGGTACCACGCTAATGCAGCGAGACGGGATTGGCTGCTTTGGGGTGATGCAGGGTTGTGTCCTGCTTACCAGAAAGCATGGATTATTTGGGGTGTAATTGGAGTGCTTGGCTGGGGTTCTAAACGGGCCTCTGAGAAGATTTACGGGAGGGGCGAACACTGGAGTATCCGGAGTAGCTAAAAGCTGTGGGGGAAACAGAACTCTGTCGGTTGATTGGCCGACTGGCTATATGGTAGATCATGGCTTTTATGAACGATTTGTGTCCGCAAGACGGTGGGACATGAATGGGACAGGACGGGCTATTAGCAATAGACTGCCCCGGAATCTTTTTAAGTGGTGAGGCAGTGGGCAGTAGGTTGACATAAGCATGTACGGATGTACGGGACTTTGGTGGCCCTTGGCTAATAGTGGGTTTGGCACGGATATCGTTGCCATTTGTGCAAGCTGGGGTTGATGGTAGAAGGCAGGGTCGTTTACTAGGAGGATGTGCTGGAGATGGGGTGGTGGTCAGGTCTAGACCAAATAGCATAGCGCAGACAACTGAGGGCTTTTGCGTTACGGGGCGGCATAACAGACGGCGAGACGACGCGGCAACTGGTGTTTCAGACACAGGCTGCGTTGGTGAAGCTAAGATACTT
Source organism: Fasciola hepatica (assembly GCA_948099385.1). NCBI lineage: Eukaryota > Metazoa > Platyhelminthes > Trematoda > Plagiorchiida > Fasciolidae > Fasciola > Fasciola hepatica. The sequence goes on along the minus strand of CANUEZ040000088.1, from coordinate 1,333,107 downwards.
TTTAGTGATTGAGAATCCTCTCTTTGGAAGAGCGTTTAATCCAGCAATATTCAGATTCTTTTGAATGGGGTGGCGTTAGCAATGATTTGTTAACTGGCTATGAATTCTTTAGCTATTATTCCGTCAGCTAGTTGGAACTTCAAAGGACAGTCGTTGCGTTGTGGTTTTTTGCGCAGTCGAATGCAATAGCACCTGTGGCGTGCCATGTTGCGAGTATTCAGTATGACCAGCATGGTTGACGGCGGGGGCAGTTGGTCAGGGATGTTGAAAACTATCTTGTTTTTGGAGATGGCTATTTGCCTATGAATTCCGGTCGCCATTGCGTCCGGGAAACGGTCCGCCATGGCTAGGCTTTGGCTTTTAGCTATAGGGGCGGATTCCATTATGCTGGACGTGGGGGATATCTTTATCAGAAAATCATCGACGGACTGGATCTGGTTATGCAGGTCGGCCACTTTTTGATCTACTCCATTAATCTTCTTGTAGACTACGTCATAAACATCAACCAGAGCTACTGAGCATGGAATGAGTGCAAACTGAGGTCGACTGTTCTTGGTTTTTCTGAGCCTGAGAGAACGAATTGCCTGATTCGCACCCGGGACCCTGGCATGTTGACAGAGGACCTTTGGAGCTTCCGTAATTAGTTCTGTAGATATTGTGAAGAAAAAGGAAAGATTATAGGTAAGTCAGTTGAACTTTTTGAGAGTGTAAGGCTATGTAGAAAACTTTGGGTATTTTTTCTAAGCCTTTCTAGCGAAATCAAAGACGGTTATAAGCTTTGTAAACATGAAAATAAAACATGACCTATGGCAAATAGAGGCCCAGTGTAGCGCACTGCTTGCTGTTTTGACGAAGGCAATCAAAATTCTCGAGGAAAACGAGCTAATCGTTGAGACTCTCATTTGATCAAGATTCTTGGATACAAGCCATAGAGACGTTCGTGTTCATCCGAGAGTTCAGGACCCTGGTTAAGAAAGACGTCTTTCTAACTAGGGACGGAATGACATCACTGACCAATGCGGGAATGTCATCTTCCTCGGCGTTGTGAGACTAACGGCAGCCCGCCAACCGGCTGGCTTGCGTTTGCTAGTCCAATTTGGTCTTTACCAGGTTTCATGAAAACGAGTAGAGGAAAGTGAGGCAGAACATACGGAGTCTGCAATCCGAGTGAATGGTTCCTTACTGTATCGAAACCTGAGTGGAAGGAGTTGACTTTGAGAATAATTCCAAAGGGACATTTATCTAGTTCACAATGGAAGGTGGCACAGCCAAACATGGGGCATACCACATTTCGTCGAATCCCCGCTAAGAATAGGAGGAAAACGTAAAACCTCATCGCACATCAACTGCGAAAGACATTATGCATTGTGAGTGTTCACTGAGTCATTAAGCAACAAGCGGAAACCTTCAATAATGGAACATATCACACGGACCCCAGTGTTCACAACCATCTGTCTAAAGACATGCTTCCGGCTCACTGTCAGAAATGATTTCGTTCGACTTACGATCTGGGCCCCTTTGGATACCTGGACAGTTCCTAGTTCTATTACCTCTTCTGGCAGTCTATTCCAGCAGTTGACTACCCTATTGTTAGGAGAGTGAGATCTAGCTATCAGTGTAGATCGAACTTTCGCCAGCTTTTTACCATGATCTCTCGTTCTGGAGCCTGTTGTCATATAGAATAGACTCTCCGGTCTAAGCCCGAAAAAGCCTTTTATTATCTTAAATGTCTCTGAGATCCCCCCCCCCGCAGTCTCCTCCTTCCAATAGAGAAAAGCCTGAGGTCCTGAGTTCTCTGCTCATACGTCTTGCCCCTCTGGCCTTCAATCATGCGCGTTGCAAGACGCTTTACCCTTTCCAAACAGGTGGCATCCTTTTTGTAAAAGGGTGAGCATGCCTGAACATAGTTTTCCAAGAGTTCTAACTGTAGGCATGTACACTGGCATGAAAACCCTTGGTTGTCGGCACGACAACGCTGAGCTCAACCTGAAGAGCTCACCGCGTGCCTTTTTCGCAGCTGCAGCACACTGATCCGCCCACTTAAGATCAGAAGTCACCAAAATCCCAAGGTCCTTAACCCTGTTTACTGCCTCTATAGTAAACGGGCCCTGGTCGTGTACAACCGTCAGGCTTGTCGTTGTTCGTGTTAACAAGTGGCTTTTTCCAGCATTGAGAGGTAAGTCTCACTTGTTTGCTCAGTTTAGAACGGCGACTATGTCTTTGCTCAGCTCCTCTCTCCCCTGAGCTCCCATTAACTTCACACCATCTGCAAAAAAGAAGCTTGGTGACCGTAGGACTGGGGTTGAATCACTTATAAACAGAAGAAACATTAGTGGGCCTAGTATGGACCCCTGCGGTACTCTGTTGGTGATGTTTTCTACTTTCGAGTTTTTGTCATTAACCCTAACCTTAAACGTCTTACCGGCCATTCCTGAATCTGCCGATTTATACCAAATGACTTCAACTTGTTTAGCAGAAGCCGGTGGTTTACCGAGTCAAATGCCCTGCTAAAGTCAAGGTAACATACCTGAGCCTGGTTCCCTTCATCCAATCTTCGAGTGGCTTCGTCTAGGAAGCTCAGGAGATTGGTTAAGCACGACCTGTCTTTTAGGAATCCATGCTAAACTGGGCAAAGCCTAGAATTCCCTAGTAGATGCTCGCAGTCTTGCGTCCTGTTCAGTTCAGTCTAAGTTCCACCGGACGAGGGTGGCCGAGGCCCACCTTGCATCCTCGTCGTTGTGCTATCGCTGAGTTCTGTTGGCTCCGAACACTGCACTTTCGGCTTTGGGTCTGGGGGACAGAGCTTCCGAGGCGGTGTCAGTTTTGCAGACAGAAGCTCATTGACGAAACACCGACGTACATTAACTCACTCGTCGTTCACAGGGCAAACTACGGGAACACTGTATTCCCACGGGAACCTATGGCTTTCCTCGAAGTCGGCACATTGCTGCATTTAGCAGCATCTTCTCAAGGGTCTATTCTACATAGGCACAACCCTATTAGTAAAAAACGCAGCTTATATGTCCAGCCTTGTGTATGCCCCTATAGATCTGGACTGTGTAGTCCGGCGCCCAACTCGGGTGCAGAGGCTAACAACTTATCCATGTCTATACCCGACGGACCTTTTGTGATGATGAACAATTCTATTGGGTCATCTCTGACACTACGCCGTTCTAGGGAGAGGAGATTACCATCTCCTGGACATTGGGCTTAAGATTTCTCCCTTTGACTGGTGGTCATTCTAGTTGCAAGTCGCTGCACCCTCCCACGAACTCCTCGTCCTAGCGAAAATAGAGAGCCCATGCCCGCACGCATAACCCTGATAGAGGTCCCACCAAAACCTCTTAAAACTGGATGAAGACTTCTGGTTTTTGCACATATTATTACTGCATACCCTAGTTAGTACCCTTTTGAGTTCCGTTCAGCTCGTTTGTCTTGAAGCCTCGAAGCTTGAATTAATGTACTGGTAAAAGGCTGAAGTCCAAATGTTTCCGGATCTTGTAGTTATCGCGATACCTGAATGTTATCGGTGAGCTGTAAGATAGATCGCTGGATAATGGGGCAGTGGGAGGAAAAGAAAGTGTTTAAAATGCTAATCCTGACTGTGTCTTGCCGACTAACTGGAAGATAGACCAACGGATTGAGCGAAGTGGTTTAGGACGCTAGTCTTGACTGCATCCTGTGTCTTGAATTGCCGGTGGTCTGGAAGGTAGATCGCCGAGAGAACTTTCGGCTTTGCGGCAGCCCGTGAAGCTTGGGCTGCACGATAGATTCCGCTATGGAAAATCCTTCGAAGTGGCCTTGAAGATCTGCCAGCCGTTGTCCCTTTTTTTGCCTGCTCGTTGAACCACCGGCGTCCACCGAGCTGGTTCGCCCTTGTTTCCGCAATTCCAGAGTTAGGCAAAACTGTCCTGCAGCCCCAGAAGGTTTCCCTTGACCCTCTGCCACAATTCCTCGGTTCCAGCTCCCTCACCCTCTATCTTCCAGTCTTGTCCAGCAGCCCTAGTTCTGAATCCTTCTATGTTCATCCCCCAGAAATTTCCGTTCTTTTCAGTTTGCACGGCACAGATAATGGCCGCGGACAACCGGGCGCCAGGAATTTCCTTTATGGTATTGAAACTTGGTAAGCACCTACCACTGCACAGTTTCAATTCCATTAATTTCGGTTTCAAAACTTGACAACGGGATGCTTGAATGTCCAGATCCTTGCGCTGGCGAGCCCCGTGGACCTCTCGGCGCTTCTAAAATTGAACGAGACGACTCTTCACTTCTTGGCCATAATCAGGAAGGATTCAGGTTGGACTCCCAATCCTTTTTCCCTTCAACCAATTTTCGGATCACAGCCGTTAGTCACACACATCTCACGGTCAGTTGCCTCGGTAATAAGGATAGTATACTTGGAAGTAGTGGGTAACAGACAACGGTTCCACGGCGGTTGAAGTGGAAGGAATTAGTCGGTTGTCCACAAAAACGGCAGTGGACTCCTGGCCATACTTCTCCTAGCACAGTCATCCACACCCTATCTAATCTCCCTTTTGAACTCAGCCACTGCGCTCCCGCTTATCACATTCCCTGGCAGTCTATTCCAGTCATTAGTGACCCTTACTACAAAAAGGCTGACTTCTGATTCGAGTCAAGGTTAGCTCTTTCTTGATTGTCAGTGCATGCCCCCTTAGGCGGCCATACCTTTGCGGCTCAAATAAAGCCCATCTGTGACCTCGTGCTTCTGTAAATCCTTTCAACGTTTTGAATTTCAGTTCAATTCAGTTCGGTTTGCACGGGACAGGTAATGACCACGGCCAATCAAGCGTCCAGAATTCCTTCGGTGTTGTGCACACCGGGTGGGCACTCACCACTGAGAAACTTGCTTCGTTAAATCCCCGCTAAAAGTAGGAGGGAAACGCAAAACCTCATCACACATCAACTACGAGAGGCATTGTGCATCGTGAACCCCCACTGAGACAGTATCCAGTAAACGAAAACGTCAAACACAACACACCTCAGACGGACCGTAGTGCTATCCTTCGCCCATCTGGTGAACGTACCCAGCTCACTACAAGGAAATATCGCGTATCGCTTACGATCTGGGGCTCTTTTGAAGGACTGGACGGTCTGCTCGTCTATCAGTCCGCCGTGCAGAATGTTCCAGCTGTTCACTGCCCTGCTGCTGGGGAAGTATTATCTAGTCATCAACCTGGATCGAACTTTCGTCAGCTTGTTTCCGCGTCCCCTTGCTTTTGACTTCAAATTCTTTAAGAATGTGTCACTTGGCCTGAGGCTAGGAAAACCCTTCACTAACATTTATTTTGCCAGAAAGTAAACTAAACATTTTTAAGTCCCATGTTAGACCTCTTCTGGAATACGGCTCAATCATTTGTTCCAACACGCGACAAAGGGACCGTATAGCGTTTGAGAACGTAAAACGGGCATTCACGAAATAGCTCATAGGTTTTTCTTCGCACTCTAATTACATGGAACGTTATGAGCGGCTGGAAGTCGATCCCTCATGGCTACGCCGCATAAGAAATAACCTCCTATTCTTTCACAATATCTTGAAGAATAGATCATGTAGTTCAGCACCGCAGGTGAGAAACCTTTCTACTTATCTCTTACGTAACGATGAGTTCTTGGTGTCTGTCCCTTTGCCGAAGCTTGCTCTCCGGTCAAACGTCTTCATTAAAAAGTACGCTTCATTGTGGAATAAGCTACCACAACGAATTTGGGCATTATCACCGACATCGGTGGCTTTCAAACAGGAAATAAGCATAGCCCTAACGGCGGATACGCTGACTAGGATGTACAATCCCTATATTTCAAGGGCTCAGGCCTTTGAGGTAGGTATAGGGTACTAGTAAATCGAATAACCGCCTTGAGCAACCTAGGCTCAATTAGACCCGCATGGGGTTGGCCCCACCGCTGCAGCAATTACGGAACTCAGCGGTTAATTCACACGATCTAGGACAGCAAAACAATCCCAATTTTTTACCATCAACTTCTTCCTCCTGAAATATGTATATATATGTAGTTGCCATCACCTAAGCGTAAACCTACCAGTTTACAATGCCTAAACATAATAACTCTCATGACTGAGGCCAGTGCTTCAGAAGTCATATTTGAATATATGAAATACCACTGGAAGCATGAAAGATAGTCTTTAAACATTTCCAGTGCTGATTTTTATTAGGTTTTTGCCTCTGTCTCTAACCCAAGACGCAGCACCTGTCAGACTTCTCAACCTCCGTCTAGTAGTCACCATTAGACATTCACAGCTCAAATTCTGTCCCTATCACAGAACTCTAGCATCCTCCACGATAGGCCTATACAACATTTGATACTTAGCCAGCAAAACTACTAACCATCGGTGGATCGTACCGACGATTCACGTTGTTAGTGCTGCGAGTTGTACCCCATCTTTGTGCAGACTGGCGTTTTGTTGAACATAAACCCCATCGAATAATCGCAGGCTGTGGTTGACTCTACCTCCCCCTGCATTTATTGTCCCATGTAAACGGCCTGGGGGTGTTGACCTCACGGATAAGGCAAGCGTTAGTGCGGCACTTCTGCAAATATTCCTGGCCGTGATGGTCTCCCTGCACAGAGTTGACCACCAATAAGACACGAACACCAAAATGTGAGAGATTGGCACAAAAAAGTGAGAGAAAAAATACCCCACTGTTTTGTCTTCCAGACACACCAGCCTTGTCACATGTGACCCATGTCCCCGGGTTGTAGTGTCGCTACGGGTTGACTGGTGTGGTTGACCTATTCCCAACGCTGCTTGTTATATGCCGTCCATGTTTCGGCCGGGGCGTGGGAGCTGTGGTCGCCCACCAAAAGCAGCTCCGCCTTCCCTGACAGTCAGATACCTGACTGTGATAAAACCATTAAAAAAATAATAAGAACGTCCAAAAAATGTGGATCATTCTTGGAGCGCCACGTGCTGGATGCCAGTAGTTGTGTATCGTGCTACCTCCCTGCCTGAAGCTGGCCCTTGTGCCGCCTACCATGAGCACCGAATGTAGATCGTTAGAGTTTGCTTCCCTGACGAAAATTCGGACCCACCTCATTACCATCTCTCATGGTTCCCAAAACCAGTCCTCACATCGGTGCAGTCCTGCTTTGCAGTACGATAACAGCGAAAAAGATACCACGATAACCATGCAATCATATCCACATCAGATTTCCTTGCTCACATTGGAGCTTAACCTCAGTACGATAACACTATCGAGGAAGAGCATAGATGAACTCACGTCAATGTTCCAAGGCAAGTGACCAGTTACCTCTAATGTATCACCACTGTCACCCCAATAGTTCCTTCTACTTTGACTCCTCAGAAACTACTCAGTGTAGAACAACCACTATACCGAAAGAGACAGTAACAGCGTAGCGCCACGCAAACAGTATGTTAGTCCTACTCGCTCAGTCTGTTATTTCAAACCTAGCTTATCGCCTCGTTGCCAAACTGCGTTCTGCGTAAGCAAAAGGCATTGAGGGTTATCATTTCTAACCACTCTTAACCGTGAAGCCCTAGGTCTTTTATTAGTATCCCAGCGATGCCATGCTCACGGGCAAATCATAAATACTTTGAGATGCATACACAGTTACCAAGCCAGTGTACGCAACTTCGTCGGCCTGCAGCAGTATAGCTCAAATCCACTGCGAGCCTATTTTACCCATGCCCCACTCACATAGACCTAGCCAATCCATTGTTTGTTGTCTTCATAGATTATCATAACCCACAGCTGGAACCACGTCCAGACCGCAATCTCTCTTTATATCAGGTTCGTTGTCTCCCACTATCTCAGTCGCCAAGTTGGCCAACCAAGGATGCCGCTTTGACTCTTACGGACAGAGACTCAAGTGGAACCTACCATAGCAACTGGGACCGAAATCAAACCACACAACAGGAGATACCCCTAATTGCTTTTCAGATCGTTCAGCCTTTTCTAACGCAACCAACACGAATTCCAGTTCACGCGCGTGCCGCTAATACACAGCCACACTCGGCTGATTGACCGACACATACTTTGCCCTGCCAGACGAAACTTACGCATTCGATGTCGTACGTTACCAGAAGTGACGCTGAATAACACTGAAGGCAAATGCTTCAACACATACATATATATTTGTCAGTGAAACCGCATAATAACGCTGAAGTCCATGCGGAGATTTTCCCACTTTATTATCCTTTACCACAGATTATCTTTCCTCCGAACCGTAGCCGGCTGAAAACCGACTCTCCACTATTTGAGGACGCTCCGGTTGCGCTTTCTCATTTCTGAATAATACATGTTACTGGCCCCGAATTTAAACTCACCTTTTTATGGACGGCTGTTTCTCCCACATCCACCAGTTCACTTTCACGAAATTGGCCTCATGTCCCCCTGCTTCAAAACTCATTCCGTTTATCGAACTCCGGTAAATCCGTCATTCAGGGTCTGCATTGTCTTCATGGATCGCTATCCTCTTTGCCTGCATCGATTTTTCCCCCTTTTCTTCTTGTTCAAAATTCACTCCATCTGCAGAACCTTAGTTGGCCTCCGGTTTCCTCGGCTTCCATCATTCTCGTTCATAATGCCTCCTTAGCACTGCGTTAACGATTTTCTCGATATCTCCACCGCGCACCACTGCCTAACCCGGATTCGACACTGGTTCAAAACTGCCGCGCAAGCCGTTATCAGAATGATCCATTCAAACTGTTGCTGTCTTTGTTTTTTCATCTCTGATACTCTCGACTTTCATACTCAGAATTTGTGAATATTTCATCTTATTGAGTAATGTGTTACACCATGATCATGCGTTAGCTGTGCATCCCGACCATGGCCGAGAAATACACCAATATATAATATAATATATAGTATATAATATGAGATAACTTCGCAATCTCCTACGCTTCAACGGGAATGATTATGATCACTGGGCCTCTGTGCAAACGCCTCACCCACTTGCGTTACAAGACATTGAAATTTCTCCGAGCAGGCTGAGTCCTTTTTCAGAAGTGTGGGGGAGCCTGTACGCTTCGCTCTAATGCCATGTAAATTGGCTTGAATATTTCCTACCTCCAGCACGACAGCGCCGAGAGCAATCTAAATAGCTCACCACGAGCCCTGCGTGCAGCAGCATTGCTCTGGTCCGACCACTTAAAATCACTGTTCATGATGACTCCGGCAGCCGCCATTCTCTAGTTTTGATGTGGCCTTCTCGGGTCCAACGTGGAGCTGTACAGCTCACACACCGAAGGAGCTATGATGTCCCACAACGGCTTGATAATGGCCGGGCTGATGCCATCTGGATCCGCTGACTGGTTGCTTTTCAATTCCTGCGTTTCAAGTTTCGGGGTTGGATGCTGTGGGACTCCTCCCGTATGGGCCTCACCACCTTCCACTCTTGGCTGTGGCTTTGAGATAGCGATTTGTGCCAAAGCTCTGAAAGATGTGAATCAAGTTTCCATTCGCAAAGTTTGCACTTGTCCTGTTCCACTACGTCAGCTGGCAGTCAGTTCCACCGTTCGGCTGCCCTCTTGGAAAGACGGTCGATCATTGGTAGTCCTATGGATTGCAATTTCCTGAGCACCGTCTGGCGCACCATAGTGCTCGAGTGGTCGCACGGGGAGAATTCCGCTTGCAACTCAGCGCCTACCTCATCCGAGAGCACTAGTCGAATGCATGCCAGGTCACCTCGCGCTCTTCGGTGTGCCTCCGGTTAACTCCATTCGCCTGTAGTAAATGATCCATGGGAGTCCAACTTCGGGACGATCGGCCGCCCTCTGCTCCAGTTCCAGCTTTGCAAGTTCGGAAGCCGCCCAAAGAAATGTCGCAGCTCCGCCGTACTCCAGTCGAGGACGGAGGTGTGGGTAAAACAGGCGTTTGAGAACACCATAAGGTAACCTCCCAAAGGTCGGACTGACGGCGCCACGGATGCGCCGTTTCGGGGCACACACCTTGTCGGGATGGTTGCTGGTTTTCAGCGTAAATGCCACTATCTCTCACATTTTTCTTTCAGCTCTGGACACTCGAAGAGTACCTCCTTGGAAAGAGTAGGTGTCAGCGGGCCTCATTCTCCCTTGCTGCTGCTGGGCACTCTTTTGAACATTGATTGGGAGAGCCCACACTTCAGACCACTGCTTTAGAGTATCCAAATCCGCCTGCAGTGCCTCGTGATCCACCGTAGTTTTTATCACAAGTCAGTTTTCCAGATCGCCGGCATAGGCCAGACAAAGGGAAGCTTGTTATTGTTGCAAGCCGTTGATGAACGCCACGGACAGCAACGGACCTAAGACCGAGCCTTGTAGCTCTCCGCCGGAGGCCTCATGCCACTTGGAGTATGATGAAGCTGCTTTCTAGAGAGGGATTTCCCATTCAGGAAGTCTCCGTTCCACACGGGTGATTGCCCTAACACTCCTAACGAACTCAGCCTAGCGAGAAAACGATTACGCCGCACCTCGTTGGAAGATTTGCGGAAATCATCGTAGGTAACTTCCGCGGAGTGGCCCTCCACTCTCACCTGTGCCCAGTGCTTACATGCCAGTAAGAGGTATGCAGACAGCATCGGCCTTTGGGGGGCCCAAGCTGCTAGTGACTGGAGAGCCCATGATTATCGAGGTGTTGTTGCAGTCGCTTCGAAACTAAGCTTTCCATGTTCTTTCCGACCACAGACGTAAATCTAACTGGATGGTAGTTTGCAGCTTCCGCCTCCCTGCCTCCTATGAACATCGGGGTGACAAGGGCTTTTTTATTCGGATGGTATTTGGCCTTGTTCCACGGAGTTGGTAAACGGTCTCTCCAGTGGAGGCGCGAAAACTTCCGCTAGTTCATCTAGGACTAACGGATGGGCCCTGTCCGTGCCAAGCCACTTTTGGCCGGAGCCCTCGCAAGTTCTTCCACCGCTAATGATCGCCATACCATGGTGACTGTTTTCTGTGGAGGCCAGCGTGGAGATGACCTCTCCGTGGCATAAAGATTATTGCACAGACGCGCCTGTGGTCCCGCTGTATCGCAATCAGTGTCACCAGTGGCTCTATTATTTAGCCTTACTAGGATGCCTGGGCGGGCCTTAGTTCTCCTTCTCAGGTATGCAAACAGCCTTTTCAGAGCCGATACCGTATCGATCGCAAGTAGCTCTTCGTATACTCTTCCCATCGTGGTCTTCAGGGTCAAACGCCAATTCCGGAGATATTTTGTAACTGTCTTATCGCCTGCTGCAGGATCGAAAGTACTGCCAAGCTCGTTTTCTTTTTTAAACAGACTAAGTATTTCCCTGTCAAACCATGGTGGTCCCTTAGCATGAGTTCGTCACCTGCGCAGAGGTGCAGAAGGGCCCACAAAAGCAGTTTTTTTCAACCTCAAAGAAACTCCAGGCTTCATTTACTTCGCCATTAATAATTGAATCCCATGGGAGGGCGGCAGAAACTTCCTTCATTTCAGTAAAGGGTATGCCCCACACCTTAGGTCCCACTTCTGTTTCTGTGGGATAAGAGCTCGGCGCTTCCAGCAAATGGCTGGTATCTCATGGTAGCTGCAGTTCAGTGGAGGCAAAAGATCGATTCCGTCTATGTCAGATGTTCTCGGGGAGGACCCCAGGTCACAAGCGGATACCTGACCCTCCTGATTTCTGGTCGGTTCTTGCACTGCCCGAAGCGTGCAGAAGTCGCTCACTGTTCCATGCAGACAACGGAAGAACCCATCAGCAGATGTGTTGCATCTGCTCGATGACCAGTCCGAGCCAGGAGTGTTTAGGTCTCCGTGAACCGGTCAATGGAAGCTTGTCGCCCATTGATTTGTGGAATCCAGAACACCTCGCACGTCGACCGCCGAAGTACGATGGATGGTCCCAAGCCCCACGTAGCCACTATTGGAGCGTTGCGCTGTGCACCATGGCGGCTCGCTGTGCCCACTTTGGTCCACTAAGTACCGAGTTTGCGCTGGCACCCTAAGTTCCGCGTGCAAGGCTACAACCCCTACACCTGTGGTACGAACTCGATCTACACAAAACAACACATTCCCTAGTAGTGAGACCTCCGCATTCCACATATCTTCCTTTAGCCATGTCTCGGTAAGTGCAATGATAGACGGGGTCCCAGCCAGCACACGAGCCCCACATTCATCCTTTTTTCAGTAATCCACGTACATCGGTCAGGAGAAGCTTGACAAATGCAGCCCGGTTGTCCCTAACCCGAAAGTCTTCTACCGCTACACGCTGAGAGGGCCCACTGGTAGTAGTGGTGGCCAAAGCATCTGAAGTCTTTTCCGAACCACACAAAAGTCCCGGATGCAAACATCTCCCTCACCCTTTTCTCCTCTCTCCCGGATCTCTGCAAAGGCTGGGCTCATCTTTCAACGATTCACAAGTGGAAGATCTCGGCGTAGACTATCGGGCTCCTACTAGTGCAGTAGGACTGGCGCAGGACCGCACCAGCTTGCTGTTGAGAACTAGGAACAATTTTCAGATTTCGCAGTCTTCCGGACTCTTGAAGCTTCCCAAGTCTGAATGCCGCTCTGACCCGAATAGTTGCAGACAGTTCTGCTTCGTCTTACATAAAGAGCTCATTCAGGATCGGCATGAGTTTCACCACATCGTGATTCGGTCTGTCCTGGAGGGAACTTGAAACAGCCTCGGGAATGCTGAGGGCCAGGGAGCATTTTCCACGGGATGGTGGAACCCTGTTTGGTGGAATCACCTTCCGATTTTTCGTGTCCTCCTCAGCTTTAGCCGTTAGGTTCGGCGGCGTAGGTGGTTCGGTAGCCGGTGGTATGAACAAAATGTTGCCTGAATTTGCAGGTGGAGTTGGGGATTTTTACTAAACAATAAACTCCTAGGCAACCAGCTTGTCTACAAATCGTTGGTGAAATAGCTTCCGACCTGCCAGCTCAAGGTAGTTGAGTGTCCTCCATTATCAACATGCTTGACTTTACCCCCTTAAAAATTCCTCTCCAAACCATGCCTAAAGCGACTTCTGTCCGCTTTCCACGCCCAGTGACCAACCTTCCTCGATCCACGAGCAATAAACGCACCCGACTACCGGCAGCTTTGGCATCTTGCTCGGTATGACTGGCTGATATACACAGTGGTGCTAGTATCAAATGAGGGCACTAGAACTAAGTCCAGCTTCCTTGAGAAGGCAGTTAGGTACCATGGATGACACAATGTCCGCCTTGACACCGCTTGCACTTATCGTCGATCCTTCAAAATACCCGAACACCCAGAGTTCGCTATCGGCCGGCCGCTCCTGGATTCATTTGCTTCGGAGGTCCACCAAAGAAGTAGAAGACCTAATAAGGCTGTAGTCTAATGTTCCGGGTCGTCTTCCGCTTTCCTCGACTAAACAATCGTTGCTTCTAGCCTGCAATGTCACACCACGAGCGCTGCTACAAAGGACCAAGAAAAAAGTCTCAGAAGCTTGTGTCCGCTTTTGTTTCAGTTCCGTGGGGGGAAACATTGCCATGGAATCCATTAAAAAGAGAGATTATTGGCAAAGTCACTCTATTCAAAAGCATGAAAATTGTCGCCGACAAGACCCCAATACAGAGGGATGTCCTTAGGTCGGCAGTCTCCAATCCCGCATCATTACGATCTTCCGATCCTGCACATCCCGACCACCTCCAAAAGCTCACCACGGCTGAGACAGTCGCACCACTCCCAATGACCAGTGAACCACCAGTGGAAGCTTGCACAGGTCTACTTGTAGATCTCGGCATATCTCTTTCTCCACCAACTCTTCAGCGCCCTTCTGGACGGCCCCACACTGCAACCGAATCTCCACCATTATCCATATGACATACATATAACCGGGTTATACTATCATCCCTCATAGACAGCTACCTCTCATCTATTGGCTTGTCTTCCAAATAAGCCCAGAGGGTGACGGCTTCCAACTGGCCACTCCGTACCAACCAATTAGCAACAAAATCATCCCCAAAGACAATGAACACAATTTTATCTCCCATCCCTGTTGCTCCCCGTGATCTGGATCATCTCAGCATCGACATCACCACGCCCCCACCTTGAGTCCAAAATCTACCTGGGGCATCCCGTGTAAGCGCTAAACAATTTCTTGCCCAACCAACGTTTCCATCACCGGCATGCCCACTGAAGCTCCTTACTCCCCGTTCAGTAGTCCGTGCGTGCACCCAAGTAAATACTTGCAGCCCCTTGCAGCCAAACCCAGCTTGGTGCGACCAACTACTCAGATGTCAATGCCACCCCGTCTACCAGGGCATCGCAAAATCGCAAACATGCCATTTTGCATACCACCACCATCTCTGAGACCATCACTTGAACTACTTCAGCTTCCAGTATACCACGTACAACGTTCTTTGTACGCGCTTAATGTCTCACTCGACCGAAGTCGGTTACCAGACCTTCCTCCACGCTTCTTATCCCACTGTCGTCCTTCTCTATGTCCAAGCTGTTTACCTACCTCGGCCCAACGACAGGAGAGTACCATCAACCACCCTTTCGAATCGGGCTCTAGTCTCACCAAATTCACTGGGGTACATCCCACGGCTACTTAGTACCTGCACGAAATACCCATTTTTCCCATTATCTGCCCTGGGCAAAAATGGCCCTAAACAGTCATCTTGTCCCAATTGAATCACCTCACATGTCCCCCAGTGATGTTGTAACCACCAATCCACCAACTAGTGGTGATACGTTTTCACTAATTTCGTCATGCCACTGGAGTTACCCGGCGTATCACAATCGGCGACGCTGCCACCGGATGGCTCGCGTGTATACTGGAACCCGTTCTACTCCGTTACTGGCAGAAGCAAGCGGTCAAGTGATAGCCCCACGAATGTTGCCCTTATCTGAGTGTTCGTTCCATCCTCTATCCTGTTCTCTCACAGCTAGCGGCGGCAACCCCCCGAAGGTTTAAGCATCTAGTCTGTGGTAATCTCTCAATGAGGGGAAGCAGCCATCTCTATCAGTTTCGGACCGAATGGGCCACTTTTAAGGAAAGGCGGGTCAGGGAAAAATGGGAAGTTCACCCTACTGTGTAAACTTGCTCTCCCACTCCTCTGTAAAAAAGAGAAAAAATTACGCTCCCGGCTGGGAAGGTCTTGGGCAGATGCCCTCTGCTCCCTTCATAAGGGACGGACTTCCGATAACAGCCTAGACCCGACCCTGCATATGGGAAACCCTAGGGCTTTTGACGTAGCCCTAAGTTCTTTTTGTCTGAACCCCATGCGGAGTGATAGCACTCCGCCGGTGCTCTCCACATATGCTTACCGCCTCCTCTTTTCTCAGTTTCAACCTTTCCGGATTGCCTGCAAAACCCTTAACCGGCTTGCCGATGTCTAGTGCAGTAGTCAGTACACGGTTGGGATAATTATATTATGCGGCCCCTGACTTGACGAAACCCTTTTATTGATACGCCAACAGGTTGGCAGCTATTGGCCAAGCCTTGTCTGTACGGGTTGTCGGAACAAGGAACATGGCCGCTGCACTTTTATAGCTCACCATCAACAAATTCACTCTCTCTGTGTTACCCTCGAGCCCACGCACCAAGAGTGATATTCAGAGTCAGAGATGATTTGTCTGCCAAGTTTTTGACTCAGTTACTCGACCAAAATGTTTAGTGACAATAGCTCCCTTAACAAACGTTTGCCTACTTTAATGATAGGTGCTCATCTTGGCCTAATTCTCCCGTCTCAAGCTAGAACTCAACGGCCTCATCGTGATTTTCTGCACTTTTTTCGTACACTTGCGTCCTATCCCGCAGATTACTATTCTTCAAAAACCAAGACTCCCCGGTCTGCGGATGTGCTCGTGGTAAGTTAAGACCCCATTCCACCCGGACTCCGTGTACGTCTGATTTCTCGTGACCCCACGGAAAACCGACACGTTTGCGTTCGCTTGTAAAGGCCTCATTTTAACTCCGAGTATTTTATTCTCTTTGCACAATTTTTGCCGTCCTCACCCACATCTGGTGCAACCAACACACTGCTGTCTTCCTTTTATCCCACTCATTTTCCTGCTCTCACCCTCTCCTATTGTTTTATTCCTAACCCGCAAATGGGCCCCCTCTCCTCATCCACCACCTACCAACTAAATTGTTTCGCACCCTGGCTGAGCCTGCGCTCAATTTCTCCCTGTATCTCTACTGTCACCCAAATACCCTACAAAACTATCAGCGTCCGTCCGCTGATCCCCCATAGATCAGCCCACTGGCTGTCAGGTAAAAAAATGTTCATTGTCTGCTTTCTATTGAAATGAAAACCATAACCTACAGCTGGAACACTCTTCAGACTGCCCCACTTCTGGTCTACTTCATGATTGTACTGGTTACCTGAGCAGCCATCAGCCGACTCAACGTTACTCCCGGATTACCGTACAGGCTAAACAATTTGACCAATAGGATTGACGGTGATATAAACCTATACTCACACCTGCTGACGCTATATGGGGCACCTTGCGTGCCTGACGAGTAATCATAATCCCACAACCGGAGTAACATTCCCTCATGAAAGTCTCACCGGATGGCGGAGTGGATTCCTAACACCAATCATCGTCCCACACGTGCTCAACATCTGTTTTCCTTACCCCATTCAAATGGTCTAATTCATTCTGCGTTGCAGTAAGAAACCGATGACCGGAATCTAGCTCTCACCACTGCGTTCCCGACCTGCTTTGCCTAGTTCGTCAACCTAGCCCCTTTTAGCCTGCTACCCTCACCATTCGCTACCTGCCATCAACTGCAACAAAGGTCTTCGTGAAACAAAACACCGGCTACCTGTAGCCAACCAGGACTTGGCTCATAGTTCTTTTGTCTTGAATAAAGAAAATCTTATCATAACACTCTTCTAACTTATGCCTAGTGGCATCAATAGCGTTTGTCTCCAATGGTCTCTTTATTCGACGACTCCTCTATCAAAGCCCGTTCTGCATGCAGACAACATTCAAGCTCTTCAAAAGTTCACTGCATTCCTCGTGAAGTTTTTTCCCTCATGGGAATTTCCATATGGCACTGAAGTTACCTATACCAAAGGGTCTATCTTATAACCATATCCAACTCACCGGAATTCGTATGACAGGCTGCTCCCATAATTAGTTACCCAATGTTGGATAAGTCTTCTGGATTCCGCCGGAATCTATGACTGCAGTTTGATAACCCCATGCGGTCTTTATTTTTGACCTTGTTTCTCGGTAACCCTCTCACACGGTTCCTCGTTATTTATCCTCCAAGTATCCAGTTGGTGCACCCTCGTCTTTTTTCTAAACGCCCGACTCGTCGCAGCTAGTTTTTGGCGCCCATAAGGCTTACTGTGCATTATTCCTGCCTCAACTTCCCGTCCGTGCCGTGATGTCCGGCGCCTGTTGCATTACTGGTTCTTGCAAACACTGCACTTTTACCGTTCTCTTCTATCGCGTATGTCAGCATTCCCACCTCCGTTCAACCATCCACAACGCCTTCTCGGAATTCGAAACCGGTTTACAATTGCCAAGTTAACCATCTCCACTTAATTTGGCTCAGGCATCGAGCAGATATATTGTTCTATTTCTTCCATGGTGGGATTCTAAAATTTCAAAATTTTGAACTCTTCAGATTTTTGGATACTGCTGTATTCCTGACCGTGCCTCGTGCATGTGTCTTGACCACGGTCAAGGAATATACCAATATTAATTTTGAGAGGTAAGTCCCACATATTTGCTTAACTTAGAACTATGTCACTGCTCAGCTGATCTCTACCTTGAGCTCCCAATAACTCCATGTCATGTTATTATTTTCATCCGAGTAGTCGACATACGCTTCCGAGAAAATTTGTTTGATCCTTGTGGGTTTGCTATTTGTATGGTTAAGACTATTTGGGGAAACTTATACTTGTCATTGATAAACCCGTCACATACAAACCTGAACGGACAGAATTTCCCTGTTCGGCCTTTGCTTCAGGTGGTGTTCTCTCATGCACACGAGACTAGTGCAGGTGGAAGATTCAGCTTTGTTCCGTAGTTTTGTACTAAAAATCTTTCCGGATTTGAGGATGCTTCAAGATGGCTTTCGACAACTTCAAGGTGAAAGTCCTTCGTCATTGTTCATGTAAAACTTTCCAGCTTCGCTCCAAATAATGGCCATTTTTTCCTTAAACACATTTCACCACCGTCTGTGCCCCACATTTGACAATGCCATATGTCAAACTTGTCGTTTTCCCATTCACTAATCCTACCTTCGGGTGAAAATCTGTATTCCGAACCGGGGCTGTTAACGGACTACATTTTTATGCAGTCTCGCATTTTCAGCCCTACTTGGACAAATGGAAGTGTCATTAACTCAGACGCTCCAGCTATCCCTCACATCGCAATGGGCTAATCTACATCGGACCGTAACACTGCCCGACACCACAGTGTCACCAGCCCTTCTTTTTCCAACTGCTACCATACCACGAGACAGCTTACAGACCAAACCCTCCAACTCAAGACGCTGACTTGCCACCACATCCACAATGAGTTACCCAATGTTGTATCAATATTCTCTATATCCTGCAGGCATCTCCGACTGCACTTTGACAACACCATTTTACCTCTATTTTTAATTTTCTCTTGGTAACGCACTCAACCAGCTTCTCGATATTGATTCCTCAAACATCCAGTTGGTGCCATACCGCGTTTCCTTCCACGCTTACCGGCTCTTCTTTGAATGTCTTTCACTGCGCCGCTCTCTCTCCATCTCCATCGACTGCACAACAAATTTCGTAGATCGCCGCTGTCCATTCTGGACTGCCGGATCCGTCGTAGACAGTTATCGGCACCCATAAGGCAAAGTGTGTAATAATCCTGCCTCGACTCCCTGTTCATGTTGTGATGTCCGACACCAGTTGCTTTATGGGTTCATGCAAAACACTACACATTTACCCTTTTTCAGTATCGCTTTTATCTGTTTTCCTACGTCTGTCCAGCCAACTGTACTGCCCCCGATAGTGTCTAAACGTACGGGCTGGAATATAACTCGACTGAAGTTGTGGGGCTGTTATATGCAGAAATATTGAAACAGGTAAATCGGTGCCCGTAGAAAATGAGATTGACGTGAAATGTTATGGTGCGACTTTTGTTTGAATGCGCGCCACAAGGGTATATAAGAGCTGTGCTCAAGGTTGGCACCGTCTTTGACCGCGATGGCTGGTAGTGCTGCGGGCTCTTCTCTGGTTGACGGTTCTGCGGTATTTTCTCTCTAAGGTCGCGATACGTAGAAGAGTTTTTCAGATTTTGAAAATGATTTTCTTGTTTTTCAAAGCAAAACAATTTTTTTCCATATTTATGATAGTGTATTTACCGTTGGCTGTATAATTCACCAAAAAGAGTATCAGTTATCGCGCATCTTTGAAAGATGTGTCAGAAGTAGCGTTTTCCCGGGCCCGGGCGTTTGGTTTATACCTACTGCCTCCGTCCCCAATTCCAAAACCGATTCACAATAGCCTCGTCGACCCTCTCCGATTTAGTTCACTTAAACACCGTCCGAGCTTATTGTTCTATTACTGCAAATGTGTGAACCCTGAACGTCAAAAGTGTAAATACCCCACATTGTCGTGCTTTGCTGTATTCTCTGATCATGCTTTGTGCGTGTGTCTTGACCACGATCAACAGATATATCATTGTCATCACTTATAGATTTATATAAACATATGTATGCATATGCATATATACATCCGCTATGCATCCTGCACTATTTTGCAGGCCATTTCTCACGCTATCTTTCAGCTGACCCTCATGATATATGTCTACTCCTTTTACATCTGCGCTTTTGCCATACCCAATCCCTGCAGATCGTTCTTGTCATCTGTACCACCCTCTACTTCTTCCAATATTTGCTACCTGTTCTATAGTGTGTTTTGTGCCCTGTCCGATGATCATCTGCTGCAGTGCAACAAGGCATAATTACTATCTAAGTCCGGGCAGTGGACCCTCCTTTTTTCCTCCACCGTCTCCCGCTACAGCCGTTTCTTATATCAATTTCTAGACCCTTTCACGTATGCCTGTCAGTTTTCAGATAGCCCCGATTGGACCACAGGCATTTCTTGTGTGTCTTTCAGTTTGGTTTGCTTCGCCATGTTCCACCATTGTAATGACAACGTAATGTCATGATGTTTTTTACAGTTCCAAACCGCTTGATCTGCCACTACTTGATTCCTCTGTCTGTCACCACATGCTGCACCTGCATTGATCAAATAATTAGACTCACTCTTACCTGTTTCCTTCGACCGTATCCTTCATCTTCCCTCTTCTATGAACTGCTCATCACAGTCATCATCTCTTCTGTGCTTCCGCATTCCTTTTCCTCTCTCTGTTGGGCCGCTTTTTCCACCTGTCATGAAGATAATTCACCACGGTATTCCAAAGTTAATTTTACAACCATTTATCTAACCTTACCTGCCCCCCATTGACTAATAATTTCGCCCTAGGACCCCATTGTTATTGCTCCCACTCCTCTTATATGAGTACTGATATATGGATATATGCATATATATATGTATATAAAATATATGTACACTTGCAAGTATATGTACATGTGCGTTCGCTCTGCATCTTGCAGCTCCTCACCGGTCATTCCCCTTACCATCATCCCACCGACCGTCATGATATGCATCCACCCCTCCTACATCCGTGCCTCACATCTACCGTATCCAAACCCCCGAAGCATTTTTGTCACCAAATCCACCCCCTTCACTTTGTATTGCTCGCCTCTGTTTTACGGTGAGCTTTGTGCCCCTCCGCCGGCCATCCACTGCAGAGTGCCAACGCTTCGTTGACATCTAAAACCTTGCAGTCCTTCTCACTTCTTCTCCATCGTCCCCCGCCACTGCACTTTCTTATGCCGATTTCTAGCCTTTCTCATGTATATCAGTCTGCCTGCAGATGTTTCCACCCGGACCGGTCAAAAGAAAGTCAGGGATCAAACTACCACAAATGAAACGGTAATACCAGCCGAAATAGACATTTCGTGATGAAATAAATTACATATAACAGAAGATGAAAAATAATCGGTTGGGTGTAACCGAAAGCAGAGATTATTATAAGATATTGTTTATATAATCACATTCACACTGCTATATAAGGCCTAGAGCAACAAAATGTCCAAACTTATCTCACTCGCTTGCCCCGTGAATGACCGTGACCTTTGACGTTCTTGATACGTTTTGGAGATTGATAAAAGACTTTCACGAAAACCTCGATGAATTCACAACCGGTTTCCAAGAGTTCCGGCGTTGCACGAGTACCAGCTTTTACAGTTACAATGCCTGTACATTGAAACGGACCAAAAAGCTTCGGCTGACAACTAGCAACGGAATGGCGTATTATTTCGTGAAATAATGTTGTTTCCATCAGCACCGAAAAGGTGGAGGTGGATCAAGGTTAGACTAATTGTATGTCAATGTTTAACTCCGTTTTAGATACAAAAACCTGGAGTACGGAGCTTTCGTCACCTTGGTCGCCAAGGAAACTGGATATCTTATTGCGGAGTGGTGTACGGTCCATAGTTACAGGTTCCAAATAGGCAATCTTGGTTTATATGTGGCCAACCGAAGGCTGACAGCATTTAGAGAGTCTATGGTGTATGACTCAATGGATATATTCCATAATACAGCTGGATTAAAGGAATATACTAGTCGTATGTTCAGTAGGCCTCTGAACAGCGTGGACTTTCGGTCTATAAGTGTTCGTCACAGTCACGATGTACGTGGTAGATAATGCGCGTAAAAGAATTACTGGATGGTAAAGGAATTAGCCAGGTAATGTACTGGGAGAATATAGTTAGATTTCTTTTCTTCATACCCAGCGAGATGATTCCGGTTGCTCGCAGATGCAGCCAGGTGATTCTAGCTGATGTTACCCACCAAGTGACTTGCGGAGGCTATGTATTGTGGCACGCCATGATAGTGGATGAAAGAGGCTCAGTGCAACACACGTTTGAGCAATGCGTAGCCAAACTCACAACGGATCCCGAAATCAAAAGGCGATTATCCGTGATATTCTACGATACTAGATTATTGAATGAACGATGACTCCAAAAAGATACAAACCTCAGCAATGAGATCACAAGGACTCAACAAACGAGAAACCGAATTGCAGCGTGCGAGCAAGGAACACGTGCGTCACGCAGGTCCGGAAAAAGGATATGACAAAGTAGCGCTCTGGGCTTGAACAAATAACAATTGGTTCATAAAAACTAACAGTTCGTGAAGAAACGTCAATAGTGTAATCAAGTGAGTGATGTTAAGAAAAACACCGAATCGCAAGGGTTTTAGGGGGATTTTTCACGACCGGTCGTTACACTCACTTCGTAGCATTCTGTATGCGTTGCTACCCCATGAAAGCAGTTCATGCTACAAACAGGCTGTGGGTTTGCCGCATGAATACTTACCCGCAGCTAGGGCATGTAAAACCATGGTGGTAGATCTTAGTCTGGCTCAGTTAAACTGTTCAATACTCACTATCCTGAGGCCCATGTAGTGTTCTGCCAATTTCATGTGTTGTGAGATATGCGAAAAAGCTGCTACCTCCTAGTTGGAGCGACAACTCTGGAAAAGGACCGTGTTTTCCAGTGGTTGCGGAACATGGTGTTCGCAAACAGCGAGTCCGCTTTCGAACGATTTCGTGCTGATATTCAGGCCTACAGCTCCGAGGCTTTAGATTACTCAGTAAGGACGTGGATGCCGTTTGGGGATTTCTGGGCGGGTTGCAAAGCAAGGCAAGTATTAACTCTGGGTAATCTACCAACTAATAGAGCAGAAACCGAAAATAGGCGTCTTAAGACAGGACTTCCACCTAGGTCAACCCTATTCCAAGTTTGTGAAAGAACCATGAAGCATGTGGCCTGTTTGCGAGAAGTTTCGCGGGGTAGACTTGGTAAGGACCAAAAGTCCATATGCGAGTTCCGTAATTTGCCACAGTGGCTGAAAACCGTGTTTGCCAAGCTAACCGTATTCGCCGGTGGCGTTCTCCATCGCCACCTGCAAACCCTGACGATCACTAGTGTCTCTTATGTAAAGCTCAAGTGGCCAGTAACAAACAGTAGAGGTTCCTCCGTTAGGGTTACCGGCGGCAGTGTGCCACACTGCTACTGTTCGTTCAGTGGCCAGTGGTTGCTGCCTTGCATTCAGGTGTTGCAGGCCGCTCGTGCCACCAACGTAGACCTCTCTACGCTAGCCGATAGTCGCTGATCAATAAATTGTCAGGAGGTGACAGCCCTAGCCGATGGAGGCACTATCATCTCACAAGGATCTACGTCCACAATCCCCACCAAGGCGCAGAAGCTGCGGGAGAGCAAGGATATCGGCAGAGGTATTGCCGCCGCATTGGCTAGTTTCGGGAAGGATAACTACAAAAAGGCTAAAGCCCAATTGAGGTTGTTACCAGACCTTGTTGGCTTGTGGCCAAACTTTAGACTGTGCTACGAGCATCCTGAAAAAGGAGACGTAGAACGGATAAAACATTAATCGGATATAGCCATTATGTTCGGCCGAGAGGAGGAGACCCGAAAAATATTAGAACGTCCCGCAATTTCGAGTACAGTTGAGGAGTACGTGCTGCGGTCGAAACCCCCGAAAAGAGACTTAACCATAGAACAGGGAGCGTTTTCCAGAAAGAAAACCATTAATCGAGGTTCGGTTTACTGACGAGAGCGATATTCAGGTTATACGAAACTCTCTGCAGTTTATCCAGTTCGGCCAACATCGGACAAGTACGGCCAACCAATTCCGAATAACAAACATGAAGCCAAAACTGGACAGGCCGCCATCTCCAATCAACAAGGACGTTTGCAGCCTTTGCCGGCAAGAGAATCCAACGGTCGACTTGCACGAAGACGTTCAATGGGTTCAATGCCCAGGGTTCACGAAAGAGGAGGACTACACTTGTGTGCGTTGTGTAGCGAGGTAAACGTGGGCTAAAGAGAGTGACAAGAACCCTATTCAGGGCCGCCGCATCATGATGCCTGCCATATTGGCATTGTTGTCTTCTTCATTAATTTTTTATTTGGGTCAGCACAATTAGGTCGTTATGACGAGCGGTCACTTCGTGAGTCTTCTTTCGCGCTAGTGAATACTGAATGGTAGATTAGATTCGCACATATATATATATATATATATATATAGCCCAGTGAGAATGACAGATAAGACTTCAGTCGAGCTGATGACCGGAGAAGTGAGTAAATTCTCCCATGGGATTTCGGTTAACGAGTAGGCTTTTCCTGACGATTCAGCCTAGTAGCTCAAGTCGTATTGTAAACTACTTCCCGATTATTCTAGACCTGAGGCTCGAACCAATTAGCTTCATGACCAGTAGTTATCATTAAGGTTTCCGACTTACAAGTCTGCCGCTATTATTACAGACATTTGTCTAGAAACGTAAAGGTTGACCAATAATTATTATACTATGAAAGCTTGACCTATTCCCATCTGCGAAGAATCGCTTAAGTCTGCGAGAGGTTGTCATGTAGGCAGTGGCATGGTGGCCTTTCCAGAGTACAAGTTGTGCCGGTTGGAGAGGGAGGAATTTCTATAGCGTTCCTCGTATTGTCCAGGGCGAGCTACATCTACGAAAGGTTGTTTGAAATATTTTCGCATTGCGCAATTTACGTAGTTCCAAAAAAGTCCCTGTTTTGCGAAACAAAAGGACATCCTAGCATATACTTAAGAAAATGTTGGTAGGTCAGTTGCATATCTATTCCAGACTTATTAGGCTTTGCGACACTCACAGTACACTGTTATTTTTTCAGTTCCACCGGGGTATAAATTTT
Source organism: Fasciola hepatica (assembly GCA_948099385.1). NCBI lineage: Eukaryota > Metazoa > Platyhelminthes > Trematoda > Plagiorchiida > Fasciolidae > Fasciola > Fasciola hepatica. Next base: position 1,308,380 of record CANUEZ040000088.1, on the reverse strand, counting down.
GTAACGAGACTCAACATCCTAGCAGATGTGAACGGAAAGAGTGGCAGACTAATTCCACCGTCCTCTTTCAAACTTAGAGGGGTGATGTGTTCGGTGACCTTGCTCACTGGAGCCCGTTCAAATCCCACTGCGGTAGTTTCATTCACCGTTACCCAGTCACACTCCCCACCTGACCTTGACCCTCAAACTCACCAGGCGTCCATTTAAATCAGTCCCTGAGTTCATCTAAACTCCCTACGTTTTCTATGGTGTGCATACACTTATCATACTTTCACCCCAGTTTGTTCCCCCCTCTGAGCATTTGTATCCGTTTTTCACGCGACTTTCCACATTTTCATGAATTATGTGTCTATTCCATCACCTGTAGAGACATGATCATGCCCCTGGAATGCTTCGGGCTTCTCCCAAACAAACCAGTATTGTTATTATTATTATTATCATCCGCATATTGCTTCTTAACCAAAGTGGTGTCCCATCTGCAATCGACAAAATCCAAAGTCCTGGCCACCCCGTTAGGGGTCATTACTCCTACAGTGACTACTCCTAGACGTACTGGTCTGTGGGCTGGAACACGATGTTGAACTACTCACACAGGACCTTATGTTCACGTCTGGTGAAACTTTTCTTACTTTTTGTAGTGGTCAGTGGAGTCTGCCTGGGCAAAATTTCGTGGTAGCATCTAGCTCTCATTCGTCAAGCTGCCGCCCGGTGTGGACCGTCAATGCAGACGAAACACACTCAGAAAATTTTCCTTTTTCCTGTCGCTCATTTGCTGTGGCTTTGAGGAACTTCGGACAGTCTGCTAATCTGTGACTAAAGTAGCTAGCTTTGCAGCTCGACCGGTCTACACTGTCCCGAGAAATGGAAAGCGTGCTTGTCCGGAGTTGTTGTTTTGAGTATTTCCGTACGGCGTTTTGAGCTTGGCCTGTGGCAGGTCTGTTTGTTCAGTTGCTATTGTGAAAGAGTAGGCCGAATCTGCTGTCAGCTATTTTTGACTGCCTGTCTGTCTAAGTAATAGGTCAGGTCCTCAAATTGACTTCGAATTTACACCTGCTTATAATTTCTGGTTTCTCGGCCCATCAGCCTTGCATTTCAACGGGTGGACAACAAACAGTCGACTCAGACATTTGCCGCATATTCAGATCCGAAAAGTAACTCAAGTCTTTGTTACGGTTTCGCATTTTTATCGCTAGTTTTGATAAGGGGGAAGTATCACCCTTAGAGCTCATTGCCCCCGTCGGTACACTCTCAATCAGGTCTTTTTCAATTATAGTTCGTTGCACAAGAAGCTTTCTAAGTATTTTCCGGGCTCTGGCATAGCTCAAATCTGGGTCTTGCATAGCGCATCCCTCCACCGATTCCTTGGCACTTCCACGAAGACGGTGCATTGGATACAGGAGATTCTCGTACTGTTTCACGAATCTACCATACTGATCCGGACGGCCATCTAATGTCACCAGTTCCATTCTTGGAAGATCAATGGCTGGTGAAGTCACCTAAACTTGACTTGTCATCGGTTTTTGCTCTTCTCTATTAGCATGGACCTCTGGACCAGCAGCATGTCTGGTGGAAATTCCGTCCAACTTTCTCCTGGTGGAATTTCCTTCGGCATTACTGAGCTATTCTTTAGCCAGCTAAAGCTGACGTTCTAGTTCGGGTGTTCGAGGCCTGCAGATATTGATATCTTTATATTCCAGGTAACCTGGTGAAGCGAATGACTTAGCTCTGACAGGACCAGGAGATCTGACATTATCTAAAGAACCAAGCGCACCCAAACCTCCCCGGTGACTTGTCCAGAAATTTTCTGTCTGGTTTCTGGTTTTGTGGTTCTTCTTCTGGCCACAGTACGTATCCATTCGTTCCAAGCTGACTGATGTGATTAATTAGTGATGCATGTGAGCAATAAGTAACGAGCTTCGCACGAACCCCGAAACAAAAAAAATATTGATTCGTAGTTTCTGCTATACTGAACTGTTTAATGAAGAACATCACAAAATATATACAAACCTCAAGTGTGCTATCACAAGGGCTCAAAGATGAGAGCCGAATCGACGGCATGCAACGGACAAGCATGTCAGTCACTCAGGTCCAGGACAAGATTTGGCAAAGCAGTGCGTTGGACGCGAATGGACAGAGATTATTTCACAGGAATGTAAGTTGTACGAAACGCGGAAATAACGACTGCAGATGAATATTTTCACGAAATCGTGATATTATGTTGCTGTTGATAGATTTTTCTTAACCGATTATTACAGTAATCACGTGCTTAACGATAAAACCGGGTCCGATATACTGCAAGGGCCTTTCGAGACAGTCCCCAGCAGTACTGTGGACCGGACCCGGTAGGCGAGCTCTGGCTGAATCACAATTGGTGCCGTAAACCTTTGTGTCTACAGACGAAGTAGAGGAAACCCCGACGGGTCTCGACCTATACAAGGCTGCTGGTCCGGATGGTACTCATGCTGCGGTTTTGTAACGATCCAGGTGTCGTGTTCAACCTGCCATTTTGACTTTCTGAATTTGGTAACAACAGCTGCCGACAAAGACAGAGCACTCGTCATCGTCTATCTTGATATGACAAAAGCCTTCGACAGAGTGCCGCATCTGCAGTTACTCAAAAAGATTAGAGGATACGGGATTGAAAACCCCATACTCAGTTGGTTTAAATCCTATTTACAAGACCGTCACCAAGTTACCTGCATCAACGGTCAGATATCAGACCCCCACCCAGTAAACAGCGGGGTTATCCAAGGTAGTGTTCTAGGACCACTGTTGTTCTTACTATACATAAATGATATTTGCAATGTCATCACTTGTGGCTAAATTTTCTTGTTTGCGGACGATATGAAGATAGTCTACGAATTCGAACGAGGAAACCTACCTGTAGCACTGAATAACATCATGGTCGACGTGCCGTCCTTATCCTCCTGGTGTGATTGCTGGAAAATGGAATTTTCAGTGAACAAAAGCAGCTATCTCTCGCTAAACCGCAATATTCTTTATGATACGCTTAAGATTGGCGGTGTCTCAATCCCATATTCCCCAACAATTAGAGACCTTGGACTGCAATATTCTTACACTATCAGTTTCTCTTAACACACTTCCTACATAACCGTACGGGCAAATAAGTCCCTTGGCTTGTTGCAGAGAAATTTTCTTCTCACGAACAGTAAGTTAGAGATATACAAAACTCATATTTGCCCAACCATAGATTGCTGTACACTTGTGTTCTCAAATATGCATAAACGTGACATTATCGACACTGAGAATGTACAGCGTCGACTTACCAAAAAACTGTTTGCGCCTTCTACGACCCTGACCTACAGACAGCGGTGTACACTCCTGCGGCTTGATCCTCTGTGGCTTAGGAGAATAAAACTCAACCTCGCATTTTTGTTTACTTTGCTCCACAAACAAGCTGTATCCTCCAGCCAAGTTCAGTTCAGTATAAACTCAACACATCAGCTGCGTAATAGGGAACACCGTATAACGATCCCTACTTCTCGGAAATCCTTAAGGCAAAACTTCTTCCTCCTGAAATATGCAACTCTGTGGAATAAACTCCCAGCTGATGTCCGTTCCGTAGATTCCCTAATTATGTATAAGTCTAGACTACACGTAGCTCTGGACATCCAAAAACTGATAGCTCTTACGAATCCTTATATGTCTTTTGACAGAGCTTATGAGGAAAGCGTTGGATACTAACCCGAACCCTTCATAATCTAGGATGTGCCACACCATACGACGTAATTGCCATCATCTAAGCGTAAACCTACCAGTTTACAATGCCTAAACATAATAACTCTCATGACTGAGGCCAGTGCTTCAGAAGTCGTATTTGAATATATGAAATACCACTGGAAGCATGAAAGATAGTCTTTGAACATTTCCTGTGCTGATTTTTATTAGGTTTTTGCCTCTGTCTCTAACCCAAGACGCAGCACCTGTCAGACTTCTCAACCTCCGTCTAGTAGTCACCATTAGACATTCACAGCTCAAATTCTGTCCCTATCACAGAACTCTAGCATCCTCCACGATAGGCCTATACAACATTTGATACTTAGCCAGCAAAACTACTAACCATCGGTGGATCGTACCGACGAATCACGTTGTTAGTGCTGCGAGTTGTACCCCATCTTTGTGCAGACTGGCGTTTTGTTGAACATAAACCCCATCGAATAATCGCAGGCTGTGGTTGACTCTACCTCCCCCTGCATTTATTGTCCCATGTAAACGGCCTGGGGGTGTTGACCTCACGGATAAGGCAAGCGTTAGTGCGGCACTTCTGCAAATATTCCTGGCCGTGATGGTCTCCCTGCGCAGAGTTGACCACCAATAAGACACGAACACCAAAATGTGAGAGATTGGCACAAAAAAGTGAGAGAAAAAATACCCCACTGTTTTGTCTTCCAGACACACCAGCCTTGTCACATGTGACCCATTTCCCCGGGTTGTAGTGTCGCTACGGGTTGACTGGTGTGGTTGACCTATTCCCAACGCTGCTTGTTATATGCCGTCCATGTTTCGGCCGGGGCGTGGGAGCTGTGGTCGCCCACCAAAAGCAGCTCCGCCTTCCCTGACAGTCAGATACCTGACTGTGATAAAACCATTAAAAAAATAATAAGAACGTCCAAAAAATGTGGATCATTCTTGGAGCGCCACGTGCTGGATGCCAGTAGTTGTGTATCGTGCTACCTCCCTGCCTGAAGCTGGCCCTTGTGCCGCCTACCATGAGCACCGAATGTAGATCGTTAGAGTTTGCTTCCCTGACGAAAATTCGGACCCACCTCATTACCATCTCTCATGGTTCCCAAAACCAGTCCTCACATCGGTGCAGTCCTGCTTTGCAGTACGATAACAGCGAAAAAGATACCACGATAACCATGCAATCATATCCACATCAGATTTCCTTGCTCACATTGGAGCTTAACCTCAGTACGATAACACTATCGAGGAAGAGCATAGATGAACTCACGTCAATGTTCCAAGGCAAGTGACCAGTTACCTCTAATGTATCACCACTGTCACCCCAATAGTTCCTTCTACTTTGACTCCTCAGAAACTACTCAGTGTAGAACAACCACTATACCGAAAGAGACAGTAACAGCGTAGCGCCACGCAAACAGTATGTTAGTCCTACTCGCTCAGTCTGTTATTTCAAACCTAGCTTATCGCCTCGTTGCCAAACTGCGTTCTGCGTAAGCAAAAGGCATTGAGGGTTATCATTTCTAACCACTCTTAACCGTGAAGCCCTAGATCTTTTATTAGTATCCCAGCGATGCCATGCTCACGGGCAAATCATAAATACTTTGAGATGCATACACAGTTACCAAGCCAGTGTACGCAACTTCGTCGGCCTGCAGCAGTATAGCTCAAATCCACTGCGAGCCTATTTTACCCATGCCCCACTCACATAGACCTAGCCAATCCATTGTTTGTTGTCTTCATAGATTATCATAACCCACAGCTGGAACCACGTCCAGACCGCAATCTCTCTTTATATCAGGTTCGTTGTCTCCCACTATCTCAGTCGCCAAGTTGGCCAACCAAGGATGCCGCTTTGACTCTTACGGACAGAGACTCAAGTGGAACCTACCATAGCAACTGGGACCGAAATCAAACCACACAACAGGAGATACCCCCAATTGCTTTTCAGATCGTTCAGCCTTTTCTAACGCAACCAACACGAATTCCAGTTCACGCGCGTGCCGCTAATACACAGCCACACTCGGCTGATTGACCGACACATACTTTGCCCTGCCAGACGAAACTTACGCATTCGATGTCGTACGTTACCAGAAGTGACGCTGAATAACACTGAAGGCAAATGCTTCAACACATACATATATATTTGTCAGTGAAACCGCATAATAACGCTGAAGTCCATGCGGAGATTTTCCCACTTTATTATCCTTTACCACAGATTATCTTTCCTCCGAACCGTAGCCGGCTGAAAACCGACTCTCCACTATTTGAGGACGCTCCGGTTGCGCTTTCTCATTTCTGAATAATACATGTTACTGGCCCCGAATTTAAACTCACCTTTTTATGGACGGCTGTTTCTCCCACATCCACCGGTGTTCACTTTCACGAAATTGGCCTCATGTCCCCCTGCTTCAAAACTCATTCCGTTTATCGAACTCCGGTAAATCCGTCATTCAGGGTCTGCATTGTCTTCATGGATCGCTATCCTCTTTGCCTGCATCGATTTTTCCCCCTTTTCTTCTTGTTCAAAATTCACTCCATCTGCAGAACCTTAGTTGGCCTCCGGTTTCCTCGGCTTCCATCATTCTCGTTCATAATGCCTCCTTAGCACTGCGTTAACGATTTTCTCGATATCTCCACCGCGCACCACTGCCTAACCCGGATTCGACACTGGTTCAAAACTGCCGCGCAAGCCGTTATCAGAATGATCCATTCAAACTGTTGCTGTCTTTGTTTTTTCATCTCTGATACTCTCGACTTTCATACTCAGAATTTGTGAATATTTCATCTTATTGAGTAATGTGTTACACCATGATCATGCGCTAGCGCGTGCTTCTCGACTATGGTGGAGAAATATACTAATATTATTATTATTATTATAACTGAACAGACAGGACATATTGAAATTGCCAACACCCAGAACTACGGGAACTAAAGTAGCAAGAGGACTAAGGCTCCGAAATAGCCCTTCAGTTGTTTTGCGGAAAGGGGTTTGTATAAATATGTTAAATCAAGAGAGGCAACTGGTAGGCTCCAAAATGACTAATCACAGGGAGCTCTTGTCGGACTTGTCCGCAGCTATCATGATTAGTTGAGGCTCATCCGCGTGCCTGGCTACCAACTGTCACCCGGTCGTATCACTTGTGACAGCTGCTGGACCACCACAGGTTATACTCCGCTTTTCCCAGGCAATAGCGGCCTCTCTTGTCCAACTGCGCACTGGGTATTTGCACAGCTTGCCTTACATAAGGACTAGCTGACGGCCAAAGTTGTCCCAGTACACAAAGGGGAAGGGGGCGAAGTAGAGGGTCACCTACATAGCACACTAAAGGAGCACTACCCAAGAGTGGAAGTCGCCGCCCGGTGGGATTCATCTCGAAGCCCACTGATGCAAGAACCCGGCGTGCTTTATTTGAGCGAGCTGGAAGTCTTGCTACCCGAACTATCTCCCTCTTATTTTGGGGGGATTCGAGTGAATACTCTGTGCGGTGGTAGGAGAAAAACTTGTGTGCTTGTTGGCAAAAGAGTTCTGGGCCCTCGACTGGTCGTGACCATAACCTATCCAGTGCATACTAAACTGAACTGATTTGAACTTCTGAGCTTCTTGTAATTTCTGGACAAAGAGAACGGCAGACTGGGATAGGGCGAGCGAGATTGGTGTGTCATTTGAATTTTCAGTGGGCCTTCGACTTTATAAGCCACAGACTGCTGATGCTCAAATTGCAGGGCACGAAGATTGCTCGAGGGGCGCTGAACTGGATCAAGGCATACTTCACTGGAAGGACGTTTCACGTTCGAGCTGAGGATGCAGTGTCCAGCGCAGCTAGGGCTTGCAGTGGGGTGCAGCAGGAGTCGGAGCTAGGGCCACTGTTGTACTTGATCTACATAATGACCTGGTGGACACTCTATGGCTTCCCGGTTTCCTGCTCGCGGATGATCTCAAGACAGTGGGGAGACCATCTTCGAACTGGGTACGGGAAGACCTGATAAGGATACGAGAGTGGACCGAAAAGTGAGAGCTCCTTTTAACCGGAAGTGGGAGCAGACAGCTGCTCCAGGGCCGGTGAGCGTGAAAGACTCGGCACTTTGATATAGGATAAATGAGGGAAATCGAGATCATAAAGGATCCGGGCTTCCTAGTGCTCGAAACATTTAGGCCCACCCAGAAGTGCCTTGCGGCGGCAGCAAAGGGAAATACGTCGATGTTTCAGCTATGTCGGACTTTCAGGTCTCGAGAGGCTGAAGCGATCTTGCCACTTCACAAAAAGCATGTAAGCCACCATCTGGAACACTTAGTTTAACTCTGGGTACCAAAACTAATAAGGGAGAATCAGCCGTTGGAAGCCGTTCGAAGACGGTTTACCAAGATGGTCACAGGGAAAGTCTTGAAGCACTCCTCCTGTTCTCGCTCAGCAGGCTGTGCCTAAGAGGGACCTGATGGAGAAGTTCAAATAGCGCGGGGGTTACCCGAAACCGATAGGTCGTTAAGGGTTCTAAGTCAAAAACCGGCGCTCAGAGGACGAGAAGAGAAACTCATGAAAGCCAGGGCCATCAGGAGCGGTCGGACACATTTCTTCTGGCACCGCTTTACGGACAACTGAAGCAAACCACCACCCCATGTGGTAGCAGGAATATTATGGTAATTTTTAAACGACGGCTGTAAGACTGCCGGGATGAGGTTTTTCCGCACTTTGGCTAGCTAAACAAGCACGTCCTTAGGTTACACCTCTCCCTTCCACTCCCTTCTTTTTGGAGATACAACACATGTTTCTTCGTTGCGCTACAAAACACAGCAGACTGCGGTCATTTTTATTTTTTCTGTTGTTCCCATGGGAGATCCTCGAAGGCAGGCATGGCAGCCAGTTGATGCAGTCGTCCTGCCTATCTAACGGGACTGCCAATTCTTTGAGAGTGAACCGGCTTTTAATTCTCTTCCTTGCAGTCCAGCACACAACGACCACAACATTTGGACCACCTGGCCGTCGGAGAATCGTGGGAGCATTTCTGCTCTATAGCATGAACCTGGACATACACCGGCCAAAGAGGCCAGCCCTATGAAGGGCCAGGCCGCGCGTCCCCGCGGGTTGTCCAGGAATCTCCCTGTCTGATGTTTGACAGATTTCCCATGAAGGAATCTTTTACGCCACTGAAGCCGAATGGACTATTTCAAGGCTGAACTTTCTCCAGCTGTCCAGTGGTCTTTCTTCTAGCTCACCGTCAATTGAAGACACAAGATGCCGCCAAGATTAGTGTCCTGAACCCTTTTGCATTATCCAGCAACCTATCTCCCAATTTGCCGGCAATACTAGAAGCAAGACAACTTCAAGGTTTGTATTTTAAACCCCTTCCCTTCTTCCCGTAGCCCTATTGTGCACAGAACTATCTTCCAGCCCACTGGTGATATCCAGACAACAAGATAATAAAAAGAACCGGGATTATCTGTGCTTTGGCCTCATACCCGTATGCCACTACAAGACACCAAGACTGCAGGATCTAGACTGAGTGCATGATCAAAGTTCTTCACCTGTTGGGCGGTAAACTGCTGGTATAAGCTGTCACCGATAGACATCTCATGTAATGCCATTCCTGATTTCAAGAGCAGGCTAGGCCAAGCGTGGCCAGAACTATCCCCGAAGTATCAGTAGGACAAGACGTTCAGTGACGGCTTAGTGCGAACGATGTTGAGCCTCCAGCTTCTGCCCCAGTCCTGTGGCAAAAATATTTGAAATTCCCCCCTCGTTAGGCTCTTCACATACTATTCGACCTCTGAGCCTTCAGACCTTCATTTCCATATTCTTCACGTCTTGACTATGATGTCACACCACCTATGACTAGAAACAGTACCAAGGTTTTGTATATCACGTAAGGCGTGACCCTAGAGAGGAAACCGGTATCACATTTCCACTCTAATTCAAAGGGATACTACCCTTATTGCCGAAGAAACAAAAACGGGGTAAATGACAATTGGCCTGGCTTTAGATTCCTAAAAAACAAAAAAGGCTGGAGTATAGCACGCTCCGGTCGGCCCCTGTATATATGCGGTAAAAATGCTTTACAAAATAGTGGGGCTTTTGAGTCCTGACCGCGAAAGCGGACAAAATAAATGAGGTACGATACTAGACTGTCGAAAATTAGATGGTTAAAGGAATCCTGGAGGACATTGAGGGAACCAAGCGCCTGAACCTCAAGGGCCAAAAAGAGTAGAACAAAAAAGAGTAAAGTGAGCCTCTGGGCAAAAAGGGTTCAGGGAAAATGCCTCCCGGTCATCATACAGCAAGGCATCACCATACAAAACTCACAAGCGCCCTGCGCATCACCTGTTTTTATCCTGGTTGGATTCACGCTAAGCATGTGATGACTGTTGGCTTTTCTCTCACGATACAGGTGGTCCCGTAGCATGGTGAAACGTCTTTCCAATTAACTTTCTAATTCCAACAAAGCAGAGAAGCTTCATTGTAATTTCCACCACTATTTCACCTTCCACTCAACTACCGTGTGATTTTTGTGCCTCCTTGCTCTTTTCTTTCTACGATTATACTCTTGTTTTCTCTTTCGGCTTCTTAACCCCAGCCATCCTCCCAGTAAATGCACCAGGGGACTGGAGAATCTCAAAAATCTGCCACTCGAAAGCAATCATGGTAGACTTGAAAAGGAACAAGTAAAAACCACAACAAGTAGACTGTCAACAAAACAGCTGCTACGATAACTGTTGCCATATCATAATAGTATAACACCCGCAAACAACCATTCATTATTTGTACACATATGCAGCGAAGCGAATAATGGTTTATTATTTGTTTATTCTTTTTTCCTGTGGGACGTATGAAAAGATATTTCAGCAAAGTAAGCTGAAATCAAACTACACCAAACTGGAAGATGAAACTCCGGAACAGTTTCCCAAACCTTTCCGATGCAATTATCTGGACGCACTTTAGGCTCGTACCCACTCTTGTCCTGGAACACCGCTCTGTCCTGTTCTGTCATCTGATCTGATCTTTTAGTGTTAAGGTGGGTGCTACAGGGCTCGGTGCTCGGCCCTCTGCTCTTCCTCATCTTCATCAACGACCTAGAACGTGAGCTTACAAACCCCACCTTTGTGTTTGCCGGCGACGCCATGATAGTCGGGGTAGATATAGAACCTGACGTGTTTGTAGCACAAAACTGGTCACGCAAATGGGACCTCCCACTAAACCTCACCAAGTGTCAATACATGAGCACAAAAACAGGAGCCAGTGGGAACGGTGTAGGTCCGTTGCAAGTGGTCTATCAGGCCAAAGGCTTTGGCGTTATAATGGACAAGAGCTTCAAGCGGTCGAAGCTATGCACCACAGCAGCTAATGTGGCCAGGAGTGAACTATTTCGAGTTAGATCCACGATCTCGTGTAAAGGGCCGGAGATTCTGGTTTCAATATACCAAGCCATAGTTGGGCCGCATATGGAGTATTGCGTGCAAGCCTGGGTACCGTACTTTCAGGGAGATGTAGACTGACTGCAGAAAGTGCAAGGGACAGCCACTAGAATGGTGACTGGGCAAGGGGAGTTTAGCTACGCAGAGCGTCTCCGTGTCCTAGATCTATTTCCGATGAAAAGGCGGCGCGTTCGCGGGGTTTTGACAGAAACCCTCAAGTTAAAGAAGGGACTGTCTGGTATATATCGAAAAGACCTTTTCTCTCCGACCACAGAGAGAAGCATAAGGGGACACAGCCTTAGATTACAAAGGAAGCACTTGAGGCTCCAAATTAGGGCGAATTACTTCTGAGATAGAATGGTACCGTATTGGAATGAGCTCCCGGAAGAGGTCATAAATACCACAACAGTGAAGGCTTTTAAGAAAGCAGTAGACCTGTGTTAGGTGACAGTATATCCCGAATCATGTTAAGCAGTTTTTAGGGTCAGGCGCGATTTACTCATTATCTCCACATTTCTCTGCCAGGGCTGATACTGCACAAAATTTCTGCCTTTCAGAAAAAAAAAATTACGCAGCGTTGGGAGCTACGGAAACGCGCCGATAACGCAGCTATCTGGACACAAAATTGGTTCTAACCACACAAAGTCCTGTGCAAACTGAACTGAACTGAACTGGCTGCATGCCAATGCGTTGCACCAGCATATTAGGGAAAATACCAGGTATAGGACTGCATGCGTTCCATCCTTGCCGGATCTAGCTATAACGAACTTCCCCAGCGATATATCTGGACTGCATTATTGTGCACCACTGGGCAAGAGTGACCATGTGTGTGTGTCAAACTAGTCCTAAGCATGCGGCAACCCAAGGTACCTTCAAGGCTGTTCAGACACTTCGGTAGTATGGACATAGATGGGCTTCGTAATAAGGTCATGAGTTTGATCTGGGACACGACAGAGGGGGCTACTGTCGAGGAGAGCCGGCAGACCATAAAGGGATTTCTGACTGCCCTACAGGATGAGTTCGTAGCCTTAGAACGAAGGAGTGGGGAGGGCAAACCCATGTGATGGAAGGCTGAAATAGCCAAGGCCATCAGACGTAGAAATCGCTGCTGGAACCAATACAAAGCTTCCGGCAGTCAGCCAGCCTGGAACCGCTATACAAGGCTGAGAATCGAGACTGTAGGCCTTTTGCGAACTTCCAAGAGGGAATTTGAGCTCAAATTGGCCCAGTCTGTGGGATAACAGCCGAAAACATTCTACAGCTATGTACAGTCTAAAGGCTCAACAAGAAATGCCGTAGGTCCGCCAACCACTAGAGACCACGGTATTGTCACTGATGACCAGGGCAAAGCAGATGCTCTGGGGGAATACTTTGGTGGTGTACATAGAATGGATAATGGGGTACGAGTGGATCTGACTCTGGTGCATTCTGCTCCCCATTACTATTCCTTATTTATATCAATGACTTTCTCTTCTATTCGACACGGCAACGCTTTCCTCTTTGCCGACGATATAAAAATAGTGTTCTCTTTTCCTCCCTAGTGACCTATCCGTGACTCTGTGCAACATATCGCATGACTTACTCGTTCTCCAATCTTGGTGCGTCTCGTGGTTTATGAAATTCTCTGCGAAGAAAAGCTTCCTCCTGCCATACAGGTGCACGGTACTACCCGGCCAAATTTGTCTGGACGGCCTTCCCATCTCCATACACCCCATGGTTACCGATCTTGGCATACGCTACTCTTGTTCCCTTAACTTCTCAGAACAGGCATCGTTCCAAATCGCTAAGGCTAAGCAAACCCTAGGCCTGATCAATCGGTGTTTCTTAATACCGGGCAGTCGCCTCTCCATGTATCTCTCACACGTGAGGCCGCTCCTAGAATATTGTCCCATTACCTCCAGCCTCTGGCCACGTTCATCTATTGTATCTCTTGAGAACGTTCAGCGTACCTTCACCAAAAGGCTGTTGGGTGTATCCCTAGCCCCAACATACCGCCAGCTCTGTGAGCCCCTAAAAATTGAGCCTCTATGGATTCGTCGCATGAGGCTCAACCTGATTTTCCTCTTTAAGCTAATACATAACCTGGCCTACACCTCTTATCCCATCTCATTCGCTGCACCCTGCTCCTACCCGATCCGACACCGTGCCTTCTCTCTCACTGTCCCTCAATCTAATCTCTGTCTGAGGTACCGATTCTTTCTGTCAGCCTATTCCAAAATCTGGAATAAGCTGCCCCTTAGCTTACGCAGTGCCTCCTCAATGTTCGCTTTTAGGCGCGCACATTTTGTCATACTTACCAGTCCCCAATGCTATATTGCTCACCAATGAGCTCGTCTCCGCCGACCTGGCCTTTGAAAGAGGTCTCACACCGTAACTCTACTACCAGTGCGCCACTGGCTACTAGGTACACCCCGCGAACTAAGGCCATTGCCTTCACTGATCCATAGCGAACTTCCTCCTGCCATCATAGGATAACCCTGTTGCTCACCTACGTTCATCTCTTATCCATCATATTAACTTTTTTCTCTCCTCAGTATCCGCTGATTCTCACCTGGGGCACACCCACACTGCGCTTCTCTATCCCTTTTCCCTTTCCAGTGATATTCAGTGACGGCCAACCACTACGGGCACTGTACTTACCATCTCCCTGGCAGGTGCACCTGGATAATATTGCTATACGGTCGTCTACCACTCGCTGTTTCCGTTGGCTAACCTGTCCATGGTCTCACGTCTTGGTCAATTGTTCCTGGATCACGCACCCCTATCGCGGTCGTTTTGTCCCCCGTACAATTATCAATGAACACTCGTGCCACTCCCAACAGTGCCGGGCGCGGTCAGATCCACCGCTATGGCCGGCGCACATCGGGCGTGCAGGCCGTCTGCAACGATGTGTGAGCGCAATTAGACTGGTGGATCACACCTCCTGCGTTCACTTCACGAAGTGTTTTTCAGGTTGGGTGCCCAGCGCACGGCCAGCCCCACCCACTAGCACCGGTTGCGGATGGCACGCTCTAACTTTTCTTGGGCTACCGAATCCAATGCTGTCGGTTGAAAATTGCATGTTCCTCATCCTTTCTGCGCCACAGCTTGTTCACCTATAGCTCTTATCATCTGTTTCCACTTCCCATTTTTGTCGCCCTAACACGGTATGCACACCTACTCGTTTTGTCCTTCCTCCTATCGCCTATCACTGTACTGAGTCACTATCGTCCTAACCACCCTTCTCTGTCGACGCTCGCCAATATCTCTTTTCCCACCTGCCGTTATTGCCGGCTTCTATTCTATATGCACTTGGTGTTACCCTCTGCTCAGAACGCCCATTGATAGCTTCTATAAAACCTAACGTTCTGTTAGATCCCTCCTCATGCCCAATGCCATGATGCACCAATCGCACCCGCACTCATGACCCATCCGCATATTAGAACTTGCTGCTCCAAACTTCACATCTTTTACAGTCGTATTTATTATCTAATCAACACCACCATATCTTCCTGACTTGGCTCCGCGATTCCTCTGTGGTCCTTTCCAGTGTCCTGATTAGTATCCACCAGTTCAATTGTCTGCTGGCACACAGCTCTCCAGCTCCATTGCCCCAACTCCGTTGCGCATTCATTTTTTGTGGCCCTTTTGTTCTATTACTGGTTCACTTATCTCGGGGCGTCCCGCTTCCTTGTACGTCTCCTTTGTGTTTCATCTGCAGTAAAGTGGTCTGATTGGTGATTTCTTACCTGTGTCTCCTCGGTCATTGCTTTCATCCCCTGATCCGTTTATTGTTCGCTACAGGCATTTTTCTGTACCTTCCAGTGTGGTCCGCTTTTCAATGTTGCGCCTGTAACAGCCGGTCGTGGAAAATCCCCCTTTTTCCCTCGCGATTCAGTGTTTTTTCCCAACATCACTCATTTCCATACACTATTGACTTGTCTTTACGAACTGGTTGTTTTTCTGGACCAATTGTTGTTTGTTCGCGCCCAGAGCGCTATTTTGGCACATACTTGCTCAGGACCTGCGTGACGCACGTGCTGTCTGCTCACACGCTGCTATTCGGTTTCTCGTTGTTGAGTCTTTGTGATCGTATTATTGAGGTTTGTATATTGTTTATGTCATTGTTTATTTTAATAATCTAGTATCGTAGAATTATCACGGATAATGGCCTTCTGATTTCGGGATCCGTTGCGAATTTGGCTACGCATTGCTCAAACGTTCGTAATAATACTCAATATATCTATTTGGAACGATGAAAAATCACGCAAAATGCCAAGAAAAGGATCAAAGGCAGTCGAATCCGGACAGGAAGTGATACGACAAGTCTCTAGGGAGGTTTTGGGTACATATGATTCTTTAGTTAATGCTAGATCGCCTAGTCCTGTCAGTGCCAGCTCATGTGTTATTGAAAGCAATATTGATCGTAAGGATGTCGATTTATATAAGCTGAGAATACTAGAACTAGAGCAACAGTTACTTTCGGCTAGACTACAGGAGCATGAAGCAGAGAAGTGTACACAGAAACAGCGAGAGCATGAGACCAGTGACTTCGACACTTCCGATAGGTTAGGGTGCAATAAGGTAGGGAACCCCACGCCGGTCGCCGAATACAAACCACCATCGATCGATCTGCCTAGAGTGGAGTTAACGGTTTTTGACGGGCGAGCTGAGCAATACTGCAAGTTTGTCAAACAGTTCGAGACGTTCGTTGAAAACAAGGTAAACGACCCTGGGCAAAGGCTTCTTTACCTTACTCACTACTGCCGAGGCCGAGCGCGAGAAGTTATCGACGGGTGCACCATGCTCGATCCAGAACAAGGCTACACAAGGGCGAGAAAGATTCTGAGGGACTTGTTTGGCCAACCTTTCAAAGTAGCCCGTAACCTAATAGAGGGCGTGATGGCAGAGGCAAAGAGAACCAAGGGCGACGTCTACACCATGGGCGACCTGGTGATCAAGATGCAGAACTGTTCAATAGCCCTCGACCATTTAGGTTACAGGGCTGACCTAGACGCCATGCACACTTTGGAAGGCATAGTCCGTCACCTCTCTCCCGAACTACAGGGTCGGTGGGCGGAAGAAGCTGAACGGATAAGCCGAGGCGACAGAGAAGCCAACTTCGAAGACCTGACTGAATACTTAGACAGGCAGATTTGGCAACCTCATCCGGGACAGCAACCGAGCAAACAAGCCCGGTACTAGCCAAGTCCAAACCCCTGTACGGGAATATCCAAAGTACCAGCCTTGGACCAACACACACGTCATTTCACGAGATGCTACGGCGAAACCAAATTGCAGATCCTGTGGTACTAGCCATGGCCCACCAGAATGCCCCAAGTTCGGAAACGCCACAACAGACGAACAGTGGGGAATGGCGAGGATGGCAGGAGCATGTTTCATTTGTCTCAACACCACGCACCGGGCAGCAGCCTGTAGAACAAGGAATCGATGTGGTTACGAGGGCTGCACGGGCAGGCACCATCGGCTGCAGCATCAGGCGAGAGTAACCATATCCGAGGCGAGTGCCAAGCCCAGCGTGATTTGTTCAACTTCACAATCTGCCAGTAAACCGGTACGTTTAGGCGTAGTGGCCGTGGGAGTAGTGACTCCGACTGGGATAGTCAAGGCGTTGGCTTTCGTTGATAGTGGATCCGACACCACTTTAGTGAAAGAGCGGTTTGCCGACAAACACCAACTGGCTAAAGGTGCGACGTCGTTAGCAGTGAGCACGGTGGGCGGAACACAGGTAATGACTGCCGGTAGATTAAGGCTGCAACTCATCTCTCTAGGCACTAACGAGGAAATTGAACCAACGGAGGCATTCACGTTAGCGGATCTCCCCATGCGAGCACCAAGGTCGGTGGACGCAATCTTGACTCAGTGACCCCACCTGCAGGATGTAACCGTTTTAGACTGGGAAGATGATGAGGTTGATCTCCTCATCGGATACGACGTGCCAGAGGCGCATTGGGTGCTTGACCAAAGAGTGGGCGACCGCCAGGCACCTTATGCCGTACGCACGGCTCTGGGATGGATGTTATACGGTCCAGTAGGGGTACGCGGTTCCGTGAATTACTTATCCGCCGAAACGGACCGCATAGAGTATCATCTGCAACGGCTGTATGAAAAGGAGTTTCATGACATTGGAGACGAAAGACCGACGTTGTCTCAAGAGGATCACTTCGCTCTACAAACGGTGCGGCAAGGCACTAGAGGCCTCAAAATACAGTTCGAGGTTCCCCTCCCATGGCGCACACCGGTCGACCCGTGGACTGACAACAGAAATTATGTTCTCCAACTATTACTACGACTAAAAGAACGCTTCATTCGAGACCAGAATCTGTGGGAACGATACGCGGATTTGATGAAGCGAAACGAGGCCCTCGGTTACGTTGAAAAGGTGCCTGTTAACACCGACAGCAAAGGGGGTATCTGGTATCTGCCTCACCATCCGGTTATCAACCCCAAGAAACCCAATAAACTGCGGGTGGTTTTCGACGGTGCGGCCAGGTTCCAGGGCAAGTCGTTAAACGATCGCCTACTACAGGGGCCTGACTGGACCACTCCACTGATCGATGTTCTGTGCCGTTTCAGAGTGGGTAAAGTGGCTTTGTCTGCTGATATTAGGGAAATGTTCCATCAGGTGAAGATTCCGGTAGGAGAACGAGATGCTTTGCGTTTCCTGTGGTGGGAAGGGAGCAACCGGGACAACGCAGTGGTGAATTATAGGATGACCGTCCACCCCTTCGGAGCCATATCGTCACCATTTTGTGCAAACTACGCCCTCCGAGAATCAGCGAACAAACATGGCGATCTAGTACATCGGACGGTGGTAGAAAGCGTCAGCAGGAACTTCTACGTCGACGACTACCTTGGGTCATTCGATGATGTGGAATCAGCTCTAGAGCAGTTCAGGGGTCTGACGAGATTGCTGGAAGAGGGCGGCTTCCATCTAACTAAATGGATGTCGAACGCTTCAGAAGTGCTGAAGGTCATCCCGTATCACGAAAAGGCCGAAAGGGTAAGAGATTTGGACGGCTCTCCACTTCCTATCGAGCGCACCTTAGGGATACAATGGGACGCGGAAACGGACGATTTTGTTTTCGAACTGAACGTTCCCGAGCTGCCAATAACCCGTCGTGGCATACTATCTGCCGTCTCAAGTTTGTTCGACCCGCTCGGTTTCGTCTCACCATGGCTGCTACCCTGAAAGATCTTGCTGCAGCGGCTGTGCCGTAAGAAAGTTGATTGGGACCAGTTACTGGACCAAGGGGACCGGCTGGACTGGGAAGAATTTCTGAACACCTTGAAGAAATTAGGGGACATAAGAATCCCACGATGTTTGACCCCTGGCCATACGACACGGACTGGAGAACTACATGCCTTTTCCGATGCATCCGAAGTCGGTTATGGAGCTGTGGTGTACGGACGATGGTGCGCAGGAGATGGACAATATACCACGAGGATCCTGTTCGCCCAAGCCCGCGTTGCCCCACTGAAGTCGGTCTCAATCCCACGCCTTGAACTCAGCGCAGCCGTGTTGGCAGTCAGGGTGGTGCAAGCTGTGAAGAGATGTTTCGATCTCTACATTTGGTCGGTGAGCTTCTGGACGGATTCAACGATAGTACTTTACTACATTAACAACGTACGGAGCCGGTTTAGTACTTTCGTTGCTAACCGGCTCACGATTATCCACGATGAATCAGCCACGCACCAGTGGAGTCATGTCAGGTCTGGCGATAATCCGGCCGACCTGTGCTCCCGAGGTGCGAACAACTTCAGGCAACTGGACACGTGGACGAGAGGGCCAAACTTCCTGCAATTGCCCAAACAGGACTTGCCCGTGTTCGAATTAAACCCCCCTACGGAAGTGGAACTGGAGATCAAAGGCGTAGTGATAGCAACCAACGTCGTCGAAGCTTCGTCCATTCTATCGCGACTGGTCAGGTTTTCTTCCTGGATGAAGACGCTTCGTTCGCTAGTTTGGTTAACCAGGTTCAAGAGAAATTTACTAGTCATGAAAGGGCTACGGCCCTCAGGTCGGATACCGGTCGGCCCGATAGGTCCCGATGAGCTACAAGCGGCAGAGTACGATATTTTCAGAATGATACAACGCGAGGCTTTCGCCCGAGAACTCAAGAGGGCGGAAGAAGTGGGGCCGACCAATAAAGACATGCCATCTCCAAGAGGCGAGCTGAAGCGTTTAAATCCCAAACTCATCAACGGACTGCTGCGGGTGGATGGTAGGCTGACCAACGCCCACCTGAACTTCGACACAAAGTATCCTATACTGCTGCCTGCGAGACAACCTGTAGTAGAGCTAATGATTCAACACGTCCACGCCATGGAGGGACACGCCGGGGAAAGTCACGTGACGAGCGTCATCCGAAAGCGTCTTTGGTTGTTGAGAGGACGAGAGACTGTAAAACGCGTAATCCGACGGTGTGTGCAATGCAGGAGACGCAATGCCACAGCAGGCAAACAACTCATGGCCCCACTACCAGAATGCAGGGTGACTACGGGCTGGTGGCCGTTCAGTGACACCGGGTTGGATTATTTCGGGCCCTTGTGGATCAAGTGCGGGAAAAGATTAGAAAAACGATACGGATGTATCATGACGTGCATGAAATCACGTGCGGTACACCTAGAAGTCGCGCATTCGATGACGACCGATTCGTTTCTACGGGCCTTGCAAAGATTTATCAACCGAAGAGGCGTAACGGCCGATATATACTCAGATAATGGATCGAACTTTGTGGGCGCTCACCGGGAATTGCAGCGTTGGCACAAGAACATAAACAGGGACGAACTGCAGAATCGAACCGTGGCCTACGGCATACGATGGCATTTCAACCCCCCACAGGCCAGTCACCGAGGCGGCATATGGGAACGCATGATCCGGTCCGCCAGACGGATATTGCTGTCAATCATGGAGCAGCAGCCGCCCGACGACGAGACGCTGAACACCGTCATGACTGAGGTGGAGCGAATCATGAACAACCGCCCCCTGGTTCCAGTATTGAACGGCGACCCCACCCACCTGGCGCTCACCCCAAACGACTTATTGACGCTAAGGTCGAACGAGGGTTTCCAAGGGCCGGCAAACCTTCGTGGGAGCTACCTCCACGGGTGGAAGCAAGCGAACTATCTGGCCAAGGTCTTCTGGAGGCGATGGCTACGGGAGTACCTACCGGCTTTGCAGACTCGACAGAAGTGGCTGGCCAAAACAAGACCATTCAAAGTTGGGGACGTGGTTATGACCGCCGACGAACGCGCACATTTCAGCGCTTGGTCTTTGGGAGTAGTTACGGAAACCATCAAAAGCACTGACGGAATGATAAGAACGGTGAAGGTGAAGACAGCTAACGGAGTGCTCATTCGTGACATACGCAGTATTAACCTACTCGAGAGCGAAGACGGAGAAGCTGATAACCCTGAGGCCTAGTAAACCTTTTTCACACCAGTAATCGAGGTGGATGAAGAAACACCATATATACCACACAATCTCCGTCAAACACGTTAAGGTGCTCGCGGTCCTTTCGTTGACATTACAGAAGGTTCTTTTCGATATGTGGTGATGAGTGCGATTCCATTATACATCCCGATACATACACGCATGCACGACGCACTCTACATCCCGTAAACCCATCATACATGTGACAGTGTTCTTTGTTTGCCTTTTGTTGACGCTACCGAATGCCCCTTGCATATGTGGAAGTAGCGGAGCTCAGGTCACACATACATGCTGCATTTACTCGTTTTCTTGCCACGCGGTCTTTTGTTGACATGGCAGAAAGCCCTCCTTTGATGTGTAGTCATACCTGGTTGTTTTTCTGGACCAAATGTTGTTTGTTCGCGCCCAGAGCGCTATTTTGGCACATACTTGCTCAGGACCTGCGTGACGCACGTGCTGTCTGCTCACACGCTGCTATTCGGTTTCTCGTTGTTGAGTCTTTGTGATCGTATTATTGAGGTTTGTATATTGTTTATGTCATTGTTTATTTTAATAATCTAGTATCGTAGAATTATCACGGATAATGGCCTTCTGATTTCGGGATCCGTTGCGAATTTGGCTACGCATTGCTCAAACGTTCGTAATACCGTCATTGTATTGACAACGTTACTTCACGGTGTTCTTTTACAGTTCCAAATTGTTTGACCTGTGACTACCCGATTCCTCTGGTCCGTCACTACATCTCGCACCTGCATTGATCAAATAATTAGACCCATTCTTACCTGTTTTTTTGATCCCGTCTTTCCTCTTCACTCTTCCATGAACCACTCTTCACAGTCTTCATCACTTCTGTGCTTCCGCATTCTATTTTCCTCTCCGTTGGGCTGCCACGTGCACTTGTCTTGAAGTTAATCCACCACGATATTCCAAAGTTAATTCTACAGCCAATTGATCTAACATTACCTACTCCTCCTAATGACTGATAATTTCTTTCTAGGACCCCATTGTTATTGCTTCTGCTTCTCTTATACCTATCCATATATATATATATATATATTAAATCTACATATATATATAAACTTACGCATATATATCTATGTGCACGCTCTCTGCATCTTGCAGTTCCTCACCGGCCATTTCTCTTGCTATCATCCCAACGACCGTCATCATAGGCATCCATCAACTCTACATCTGTGCCTCAGATCTACCACATCCAATCCTTCGAAATCGTTTTTTATCATCTGATCATCCCTCTATGTCTTCAATTGCTCGCTGCCTGTTTTACGGTGAGTTTTGTGTCCTGTCCGCCGACAATCCACGGCAAAGTACCAATGCTTCATTGATATCTAACCCACTGCAGTGTACCTCACCTTTTTCTCCATCGTTCCTCGCTACTGCAATTCCTTATACCGATTTCCAGCCTTTCTCATGTTTACCAGTCTGCCTCCATATGTAATTGCCCGGACCAGCCATTCAGTTCATCTGACCTTGACTTTCAAACTCACCGGGGGTCCATTCAAATCCGCTCTTGAGCTCATTTAAACTCTACACAATCTCTATGATGTGCATTCGTTTATCCTATTTTCATTCTACCTTATTCCCCCTTCTGAGCTATTTTGTCCAATATTTTCTTGAGAGTATCCATATTTCCATGAATTATATCTGTCCATTCCATTACCTGTATCAACAAGATCATGCACATGGCATGCTTCGGGCTTTTCTGAAATAAACCATCATCATCATCATCATCATAAACGAGGAAGACCTCTCAGAGGAAATCGTGCGTAAGTACCTACAGGAGTTAAACAGCCACAAGTCAGCGGGCCCAGATGGCATTCATCCAGCTATCATCAAGCCGTTGGCGGATATCATAGCTCCATCGGTATGCAGGCTGTACAGGTCCAAGTTGGACCAAAGTAAGCTGCCTCAGGACTGGAAAGTCGCGGCAGCCGTGGCAATACATAAGAGTGGGCCTAAGTCGGACGTGCAGAACTACAGGCCGGTAAGCATAACTAGCATCCTATGTAAAGCCCTTGAGAAGATCATCCGCACCCATATTTGCCAGCACTTACAGGAGCATTCCATGTTAGGTCCGGAGCAGCATGGATTCCTGAAAAATAGATCTTGTCTGACAAATCTCCTGTGCTTCCTAGATGAAGTACCTCGACGACTGGACGAAGGTAAGCAAGTTGAGGTATGCTACCTCGACTTTAGCAAGGCGCTCGACTCCGTTAATCATCGTCTTTTGCTATGCAAGATGGAGACTTTCAGTATAGGTGGGCCAGTACTTAGGTGGCTGGAGGACTTCCTCTACCATTGGTCTTTTTACGTCAAGGTGGGGAACAGGTGCTCCAGTTTGGTGAACGTCACCAGTGGTGTACATAAGGGATCCGTCCTAGGCCCGGTCCTATTCTTGTTATTTATTATTGACCTGGCATCCGCTCGTCAATCGCTCAGCTTTATTTTTGCGGATGATGTGAAGATTGTTGGATCTAAGGGTAGGGTGGACTTGGGCAGGGAAATAGGTACCGTCCTGGACTGGGCATACAAACAGGATTTATCTCTGAAGGCTGAAAAACAGTTTGTTGTCAAGGACAACAGACAGACTCACTGTCGCTCATGATCAAGGGCTGTTCACCGTAGAGGCAGTCAGTAGGGTTAAAGACTTTGGGGTCATCATGAACAGTAACTTCAAATGGTCGGAGCAGTGCAACGCTGCTGCGCATAAGGCTCGTGGTGAGCTCTTTAGGCTGCGATCAGCTTTGTCTTGCCGGAAGCCGTAGGCATTCGTACCTATCTACATGGCTGTAGTACGACCTCACTTAGAAGGTAGCGTGCAGGCTCGGTCACCCTTCTACAAGAAGGACCCTGCCTGCTTAGAGAAAGTCCAACATCTCGCCACGCGAATGGTTGAAGGGCAGAGCGGTAAGACTTACGTACAGAGACTCTGTAATCTGAATCTTTTCTTGTTGGAAAGGAGGAGGTGTCGAGGAGATCTCATAGAAAGGTTCAAGGTAATGAATGGCTTTTCTGGCCTTAGACCAGATAGTCTATTCCAAGTGGCCGTAGATTCCAGAACAAAGGGACATGAAAAGAAGTTGACAAATGCCCGATCTAGATTGATGGCTAGATCACATTTCTTCAGCAACAGGGTTGTGAACAGTTGGAACAGCCTGCCTGGTGGAATGATAGGTCTGCAGACAGTCCAATCCTTCAAAGGTGCCCTAGATCGCAAGTGGTACGAGATCTTTCCTTGTAGTGAGCCTTGAGTATATCAACTAGATTGATGACGGGCAGCACTATGGTCCTCCTGGAGTATGTCTTAGGAGGCTTTTTCGCTCATTGTACACAATCTCAGTGAACGCTCACGATGCATAATTCCTCTCGCAGTTGATGTGTGATGAGGTTTTCCGTTTCCCTCTCATTTTTGGCGGGGATTCGACGAAAGTCACTAGGCAGTGGTGGGTGCATAACTGGTGTGCATACCATCGAGGGAATTCTGGACGCTCGATTGGCCGTGGCCGTAACCTGTCCTGTGCAAACTGAACTGAACTGAACCCGAACCTGTGACCTTAAGATGACCTCATGGGCGTCTCTGCGCCAGCGCGATATTCACGGAGGGTCGCTATGGTTTTAGGAGCCTCTGGGCCATGTAGATCATTTGTGAATTACATTCATGCTTTTCTCGAGAAATCAGTAACAAAAAACTAAAATGGATAGAAAGTTGGAGTCGGCTATAGAATGTTTGCAAAGTTATTGCAACGAAAGTCGCGTTGTCAGATGCAAAGAAGAAGACTTTCAAACTCTGAGGACTATGATTCACAGGATTACTACTGCTCTTAAAAGCAGTAAGTCCTGATCATCTTTGATAACCGTCAGGTGAAATCCGAAATCGATTTTTATCCCATCCAGCTTACTCTCAGAACCTTATTTATGCGCTTCAGGTGAGCTTTTGTCTAAGTAATATCGATTTGCCCCAAGATGTTTCCAGATAGGACCATACGCGTCCTCATCATTCGCCTTTTTTCCCGACTTTTTGGAAAATCAGGTAAGTTTCGGACTTTAAGGCCACTGCTCTTTCGTCCTCTGTCTTGAAAAGTGCCAAATACCCAGCGAGCTCCTGAAAGTGGTGGTAATGCGGTTGGACGTCGGTGTAGGCTGTCCAGTTTGAAGCAGTTTCCAGTTGTCGAATTAGATTGCTCACAAATACAGAATTATTTTCCGACTGGCACGTTATGCTTTATGTGAAATGAATGTAAAATTGCCTACCGGTGGTGGTCGAGTTGTTTAGAGCGTTTGCTTACCACCTCAGAGGTCCAAGTTTTGAATCCCCGCCATCAATGGTTACTTTGGTGGTAGACAGTTATCCAGTGTCGTCCGGATCGTTACTACACCTGGCCTATTGGGACCTTATGTAGTTCTTCGCCACTCCAAGTTTCAGGGTTCGGTTACCGGTTATCCCCGATATTGCAGCGGGCCTTCGTGGCTATGGGGTATATACCCCTTCCACTGCACTCATGCGCAAGCATGTAATAAAAAAAGATAAACCAGTAACATCTAAGTACAAAGGAAGAACAAGAAAGAATGCGTGCTTCGATAAAATTCGAAGTTTGATATGCTAAGGGAACAATTTATCATCAGGGACATCATTTTTCCACAGGACTTATACCGCGTACGGAACTGGATTTCATCCATATGTTGTCATTTTCTCATACGGCGAAGAGTTTCTTCGAAGTAACTCTTTGAATATGTATTGGTAATAATCAATTTTTCGAGAGGATGCGTAGAATGCTAGGTTTGTGAGGTTGGTTAGACCTTACCATGCTGTTTCCTTATTACGTACGTTCGCTAGTCCTTTCCAGCACGCATGGACCACCTGTCCGTTATAGCGGTACTGTGCGATATGCCACCACGATCACATGGGCAATGTTTCCCACAACCCATGAGAAGAAGAGCATTATAGTAGAGAGACACGGGTTAGTGTATATTGGAAAAGCGTGCGTGTAGCGTGCAGGGGCAACGTTCGAGTGGCCACCGCTCTTGGTGGCGCGAGTTCAGATAAACAGTGATGTGTGTTAAACAAAATAGCCAAGGTGAATTTCCACTACAGGCCTGTTATTTTGACACCACAGCTCATGACGGCCTCCACAGCACTTCCGTAGGGTCGCGGTTTCCTTATTAAACGCATTCTCCGGTCCTTTGTACTGAGTGGATCACTTGCACGTTACTCTAATGCTCGGCACTGTACGAATATGTTAACGAGAACCGTATTTCCTACGACCCGTGAGAACGAGAATGCGATCGGTAGAGATAGTGGCTAGCGTGTATGTGGGAGCGTGCTTGAGAGCTTGCGCAAGGGAAACGGTAAAATGGCAACCGCGCTTGGTAGTCAGCGTACAGTTAAACAATACACATGTTAAAAGCATGAATGAAGATGGCTGTCGCTATAATTCCATCAAAACGAGACTGCACTTTGGCGTGGTGTGATGGGTGGCGTGCGTCTATGACCCAAGGAGCTGTGCAGGATGACTTCTTCAAGCCGGAGATATAATTATTCCCAATAGTTCAATAGGTAGAGACCAGAGGAAGTTGTCCTTGAACCAGTTGCTGGGCAGCATCTGGTTCTAACCAATATGCCCCTGGAGGGGACACTCAAGCGAATAAACACTGTCAGAAACAGTTTACCTATCTGAAACCTTAACTAGATAGACATAGGAGTGAAGTACGTAGAGTTTCTCTAGACGGTGGAGGAAGTCATCGCACTTCAGTGGGAAGCTATCGCCCGCCTAAGCTGGGCAGCCCCCGGCCCAAAGGATGTTGCCCCGTCCACGTTCCGCTTGATGCATTGAGTGCATGGGGCGGAAGGATGAATCCGAAAAGCGGATTGATAACAGAGCATCAACGAAGACAAGACAGAATGCTTGCAACTAACTTTTCCTCCCTTAATTTGAGATGGATACAGAACGCCACGGATATTTGCGGCTCTGAAGAAAGCAGTAGTTCAGGAGTTGGGTTTGAATCGAATGCATTCCTTAAGCCCAAATGTTTACTTCACTTGAATGCCTTCAACGTCCGCACACTATGTCAGATAGGGCAACAGACTGCCCTCGCCAGGATTCTGGGAACGTTCGAAATAGATGTATGCTGTATCTCCGGAACGTGTGTACAAAGCCCCATTTCTGTGGTCAATTTTCGCACCCCAGATACAGCAGTCTCTCGCTTTACTGTTCGTGTGTCAGGTGATCCGGTTTCTAGTGCTTATGGTCAGGCCGGCGTCGGGATTGCTTTGAACATAAGGACTGAGCGTGCTCTGCTCGACTGGATTCCAGTCAGCAGTCGTTAGTGGGCAGTTCGGTTTGACGGTTCTGTTCATGACAACAGTTGTTCGTTGTGTTTGTGTGCGCCCGCTGACCGAGATCAAGGAAGAATGCTATCAGGATTTGTGTCAACTGCTTCAAAGCGTGCATTCAACAGACGTGGTGGTCGTTGTTGGGAATTTCGACGCCGAAGTTAGATGTTTCGGAGATTCCAAAAGACACATCGGAGGTTCATTTGCTGTCCCAGCCGATCGCACTGACAACGGTGATCGTCTCATCCCGCTGTGCTCCGATCACAGATTGTTTCTGGAGAGCACAAAGTTCCTCCATAAGAAGCGGCATAACCTGACATGGCGTCCTCTTACGTCTTCACAACGTTGTACTCAGACTGACCATCTTGTAATTGGTCACCACTAGCTTGGATCAGTTGAAGATTGTCGTTCATTTGGGTGTACGCCTGTGGACTCAGATCACACTTTGATACGTGCTCGTCTCCGTTTACGTCTCGTCCATGGTCGCACCAACGTAAATGCCACCCGTCCTTCACCGTTGCTTCTAGAGGATAACCGGCGATATGATTTCCAGACAGAGTTGTCTACAAGATTATCTATGCAGTCGGATGTCCAGGACCCAGATGAATGCCGGGAACAGATCGAGGAAGCTTTATATTCCACTTCGAATGCCATCCAGGACTCCGGTTCAAGTCGGTCTCACAAACGATGGATATCTTCGACATCAATTGCTCTGTTGGATGCTTACCGATCCGTCCCTCCGGATGCCACATTCAATAAAATGCGTAAATCTCTGAGGCGCCGACTGACTAGGAGTCTGAGAAATGACCGTGAGCAGTGGTGGATTGCGAAATGCAGGGGAATGGAAAAAGCTGCGTTCATTAGTAATGCCCGCAAACTATTCCATTTGGGACCTCCCACTAAACCTCACCAAGTGTCAATACATGAGCACAAAAACAGGAGCCAGTGGGAACGGTGTAGGTCCGTTGCAAGTGGTCTATCAGGCCAAAGGCTTTGGCGTTATAATGGACAAGAGCTTCAAGCGGTCGAAGCTATGCACCACAGCAGCTAATGTGGCCAGGAGTGAACTCTTTCGAGTTAGATCCACGATCTCGTGTAAAGGGCCGGAGATTCTGGTTTCAATATACCAAGCCATAGTTGGGCCGCATATGGAGTATTGCGTGCAAGCCTGGGTACCGTACTTTCAGGAAGATGTAGACTGACTGCAGAAAGTGCAAGGGACAGCCACTAGAATGGTGACTGGGCAAGGGGAGTTTAGCTACGCAGAGCGTCTCCGTGTCCTAGATCTATTTCCGATGAAAAGGCGGCGCGTTCGCGGGGTTTTGACAGAAACCCTCAAGTTAAAGAAGGGACTGTCTGGTATATATCGAAAAGACCTTTTCTCTCCGACCACAGAGAGAAGCATAAGGGGACACAGCCTTAGATTACAAAGGAAGCACTTGAGGCTCCAAATTAGGGCGAATTACTTCTGAGATAGAATGGTACCGTATTGGAATGAGCTCCCGGAAGAGGTCATAAATACCACAACAGTGAAGGCTTTTAAGAAAGCAGTAGACCTGTGTTAGGTGACAGTATATCCCGAATCATGTTAAGCAGTTTTTAGGGTCAGGCGCGATTTACTCATTATCTCCACATTTCTCTGCCAGGGCTGATACTGCACAAAATTTCTGCCTTTCAGAAAAAGAAACTTACGCAGCGTTGGGAGCTACGGAAACGCGCCGATAACGCAGCTATCTGGACACAAAATTGGCTCTAACCACACAAAGTCCTGTGCAAACTGAACTGAACTGAACTGGCTGCATGCCAATGCGTTGCACCAGCATATTAGGGAAAATACCAGGTATAGGACTGCATGCGTTCCATCCTTGCCGGATCTAGCTATAACGAACTTCCCCAGCGATATATCTGGACTGCATTATTGTGCACCACTGGGCAAGAGTGACCATGTGTGTGTGTCAAACTAGTCCTAAGCATGCGGCAACCCAAGGTACCTTCAAGGCTGTTCAGACACTTCGGTAGTATGGACATAGATGGGCTTCGTAATAAGGTCATGAGTTTGATCTGGGACACGACAGAGGGGGCTACTGTCGAGGAGAGCCGGCAGACCATAAAGGGATTTCTGACTGCCCTACAGGATGAGTTCGTAGCCTTAGAACGAAGGAGTGGGGAGGGCAAACCCATGTGATGGAAGGCTGAAATAGCCAAGGCCATCAGACGTAGAAATCGCTGCTGGAACCAATACAAAGCTTCCGGCAGTCAGCCAGCCTGGAACCGCTATACAAGGCTGAGAATCGAGACTGTAGGCCTTTTGCGAACTTCCAAGAGGGAATTTGAGCTCAAATTGGCCCAGTCTGTGGGATAACAGCCGAAAACATTCTACAGCTATGTACAGTCTAAAGGCTCAACAAGAAATGCCGTAGGTCCGCCAACCACTAGAGACCACGGTATTGTCACTGATGACCAGGGCAAAGCAGATGCTCTGGGGGAATACTTTGGTGGTGTACATAGAATGGATAATGGGGTACGAGTGGATCTGACTCTGGTGCATTCTGCTCCCCATTACTATTCCTTATTTATATCAATGACTTTCTCTTCTATTCGACACGGCAACGCTT
Organism: Fasciola hepatica; assembly: GCA_948099385.1. Taxonomy (NCBI): domain Eukaryota; kingdom Metazoa; phylum Platyhelminthes; class Trematoda; order Plagiorchiida; family Fasciolidae; genus Fasciola; species Fasciola hepatica. The sequence continues at coordinate 1,278,867 of CANUEZ040000088.1, read as the reverse complement.
TCCTCTTTGCCGACGATATAAAAATAGTGTTCTCTTTTCCTCCCTAGTGACCTATCCGTGACTCTGTGCAACATATCGCATGACTTACTCGTTCTCCAATCTTGGTGCGTCTCGTGGTTTATGAAATTCTCTGCGAAGAAAAGCTTCCTCCTGCCATACAGGTGCACGGTACTACCCGGCCAAATTTGTCTGGACGGCCTTCCCATCTCCATACACCCCATGGTTACCGATCTTGGCATACGCTACTCTTGTTCCCTTAACTTCTCAGAACAGGCATCGTTCCAAATCGCTAAGGCTAAGCAAACCCTAGGCCTGATCAATCGGTGTTTCTTAATACCGGGCAGTCGCCTCTCCATGTATCTCTCACACGTGAGGCCGCTCCTAGAATATTGTCCCATTACCTCCAGCCTCTGGCCACGTTCATCTATTGTATCTCTTGAGAACGTTCAGCGTACCTTCACCAAAAGGCTGTTGGGTGTATCCTTAGCCCCAACATACCGCCAGCTCTGTGAGCCCCTAAAAATTGAGCCTCTATGGATTCGTCGCATGAGGCTCAACCTGATTTTCCTCTTTAAGCTAATACATAACCTGGCCTACACCTCTTATCCCATCTCATTCGCTGCACCCTGCTCCTACCCGATCCGACACCGTGCCTTCTCTCTCACTGTCCCTCAATCTAATCTCTGTCTGAGGTACCGATTCTTTCTGTCAGCCTATTCCAAAATCTGGAATAAGCTGCCCCTTAGCTTACGCAGTGCCTCCTCAATGTTCGCTTTTAGGCGCGCACTTTTGTCATACTTACCAGTCCCCAATGCTATATTGCTCACCAATGAGCTCGTCTCCGCCGACCTGGCCTTTGAAAGAGGTCTCACACCGTAACTCTACTACCAGTGCGCCACTGGCTACTGAGTACACCCCGCGAACTAAGGCCATTGCCTTCACTGATCCATAGCGAACCTACCTCCTGCCATCATAGGATAACCCTGTTGCTCACCTACGTTCATCTCTTATCCATCATATTAACTTTTTTCTCTCCTCAGTATCCGCTGATTCTCAGCTGGGGCACACCCACACTGCGCTTCTCTATCCCTTTTCCCTTTCCAGTGATATTCAGTGACGGCCAACCACTACGGGCACTGTACTTACCATCTCCCTGGCAGGTGCACCTGGATATGGTCGTCTACCACTCGCTGTTTCCGTTGGCTAACCTGTCCATGGTCTCACGTCTTGGTCAATTGTTCCTGGATCACGCACCCCTATCGCGGTCGTTTTGTCCCCCGTACAATTATCAATGAACACTCGTGCCACTCCCAACAGTGCCGGGCGCGGTCAGATCCACCGCTATGGCCGGCGCACATCGGGCGTGCAGGCCGTCTGCAACGATGTGTGAGCGCAATTAGACTGGTGGATCACACCTCCTGCGTTCACTTCACGAAGTGTTTTTCAGGTTGGGTGCCCAGCGCACGGCCAGCCCCACCCACTAGCACCGGTTGCGGATGGCACGCTCTAACTTTTCTTGGGCTACCGAATCCAATGCTGTCGGTTGAAAATTGCATGTTCCTCATCCTTTCTGCGCCACAGCTTGTTCACCTATAGCTCTTATCATCTGTTTCCACTTCCCATTTTTGTCGCCCTAACACGGTATGCACACCTACTCGTTTTGTCCTTCCTCCTATCGCCTATCACTGTACTGAGTCACTATCGTCCTAACCACCCTTCTCTGTCGACGCTCGCCAATATCTCTTTTCCCACCTGCCGTTATTGCCGGCTTCTATTCTATATGCACTTGGTGTTACCCTCTGCTCAGAACGCCCATTGATAGCTTCTATAAAACCTAACGTTCTGTTAGATCCCTCCTCATGCCCAATGCCATGATGCACCAATCGCACCCGCACTCATGACCCATCCGCATATTAGAACTTGCTGCTCCAAACTTCACATCTTTTACAGTCGTATTTATTATCTAATCAACACCACCATATCTTCCTGACTTGGCTCCGCGATTCCTCTGTGGTCCTTTCCAGTGTCCTGATTAGTATCCACCAGTTCAATTGTCTGCTGGCACACAGCTCTCCAGCTCCATTGCCCCAACTCCGTTGCGCATTCATTTTTTGTGGCCCTTTTGTTCTATTACTGGTTCACTTATCTCGGGGCGTCCCGCTTCCTTGTACGTCTCCTTTGTGTTTCATCTGCAGTAAAGTGGTCTGCTTGGTGATTTCTTACCTGTGTCTCCTCGGTCATTGCTTTCATCCCTTGATCCGTTTATTGTTCGCTACAGGCATTTTTCTGTACCTTCCAGTGTGGTCCGCTTTTCCATGTTCCGCCATTGTAATGACAACGTTACTTCACGGTGTTCTTTTACAGTTCCAAATTGTTTGACCTGTGACTACCCGATTCCTCTGGTCCGCCTCCGTGTGCGGCATTCCGTCTGCCATCTCTGAACTATGAGCGCGCCTGCAGGTGCCCCAGCTAAGAAGCCGAAGACTATCAAGTCTAAGGTCCCGGCCACGCACCCGCCTGTCATCGACATGGTGAAGGCTGCCATCACAGCGGCGAAAGATCGTAAAGGAACCTCACTGTCTTCTATTAAGAAGTTAATCGCTGCCAATTACAAGGTCGACGTTGAGAAGCTTGGTCCTCACATTCGTCGTGGGATCGTTCACGCTGTGGAGAAAGGTGTCTTGGTTCGCGTAGGCAACAAAGGCAAAGGAGCCTCGGGCAGCTTCAAGTTGGGTGAGAAGACAGCTGAGCACAAGCCGAAAGCCGTAAAGAAACCGAATAGCAGCGTGTGAGCAGACAGCACGTGCGTCACGCAGGTCCTGAACAAGGTTGTGCCAAAGTAGCGCTCTGGGCGCGAACAAACAACAATTGGTCCAGAAGAACAACCAGTTCGTAAAGACAAGTCAATAGTGTATGGAAATGAGTGGTGTTGGGAAAAACACCGAATCGCGAGGGAAAAGGGGGATTTTCCACGACCGGCTGTTACACCGCCCACCAAAATCCTCCTGGATCCTTAGCAGAGTCAAAGGTTCGGTATAAAGGTACTGATTCTTCCTACCTGCCTAGGCTCTGCTGTCAGTGCGCGCGTCTAATGCTCGTCGTCAACGTTCTACTACCGGTCGCAACTAATCCATTGGATACATGGAAGTGAGGCTAGTCTACATCTTCCACAAGACCAAATGATCGATGGCGGGCGTGAATGGTCACATAGATGTTGTCCTCGTAAGGGGCCGTCCGGTCCTGGATGTACGTGCTTGAGTGTGTGTGTGTGTGTGCGTGTGTGTGTGTGCCGGGGTTACAAAGAAATCACAGGTATGACTACACATCAAAGGAGGGCTTTCTGCCATGTCAACAAAAGACCGCGTGGCAAGAAAACGAGTAAATGTAGCATGTATGTGTGACCTGAGCTCCGCTACTTCCACATATGCAAGGGGCATTCGGTAGCGTCAACAAAAGGCAAACAAAGAACACTGTCACATGTATGATGGGTTTACGGGATGCAGAGTGCGTCGTGCATGCGTGTATGTATCGGGATGTATAATGGAATCGCACTCATCACCACATATCGAAAAGAACCTTCTGTAATGTCAACGAAAGGACCGCGAGCACCTTAACGTGTTTGACGGAGATTGTGTGGTATATATGGTGTTTCTTCATCCACCTCGATTACTGGTGTGAAAAAGGTTTACTAGGCCTCAGGGTTATCAGCTTCTCCGTCTTCGCTCTCGAGTAGGTTAATACTGCGTATGTCACGAATGAGCACTCCGTTAGCTGTCTTCACCTTCACCGTTCTTATCATTCCGTCAGTGCTTTTGATGGTTTCCGTAACTACTCCCAAAGACCAAGCGCTGAAATGTGCGCGTTCGTCGGCGGTCATAACCACGTCCCCAACTTTGAATGGTCTTGTTTTGGCCAGCCACTTCTGTCGAGTCTGCAAAGCCGGTAGGTACTCCCGTAGCCATCGCCTCCAGAAGACCTTGGCCAGATAGTTCGCTTGCTTCCACCCGTGGAGGTAGCTCCCACGAAGGTTTACCGGCCCTTGGAAACCCTCGTTCGACCTTAGCGTCAATAAGTCGTTTGGGGTGAGCGCCAGGTGGGTGGGGTCGCCGTTCAATACTGGAACCAGGGGGCGGTTGTTCATGATTCGCTCCACCTCAGTCATGACGGTGTTCAGCGTCTCGTCGTCGGGCGGCTGCTGCTCCATGATTGACAGCAATATCCGTCTGGCGGACCGGATCATGCGTTCCCATATGCCGCCTCGGTGACTGGCCTGTGGGGGGTTGAAATGCCATCGTATGCCGTAGGCCACGGTTCGATTCAGCAGTTCGTCCCTGTTTATGTTCTTGTGCCAACGCTGCAATTCCCGGTGAGCGCCCACAAAGTTCGATCCATTATCTGAGTATATATCGGCCGTTACGCCTCTTCGGTTGATAAATCTTTGCAAGGCCCGTAGAAACGAATCGGTCGTCATCGAATGCGCGACTTCTAGGTGTACCGCGCGTGATTTCATGCACGTCATGATACATCCGTATCGCTTTTCTAATCTTTTCCCGCACTTGATCCACAAGGGCCCGAAATAATCCAACCCGGTGTCACTGAACGGCCACCAGCCCGTAGTCACCCTGCATTCTGGTAGTGGGGCCATGAGTTGTTTGCTTGCTGTGGCATTGCGTCTCCTGCATTGCACACACCGTCGGATTACGCGTTTTACAGTCTCTCGTCCTCTCAACAACCAAAGACGCTTTCGGATGACGCTCGTCACGTGACTTTCCCCGGCGTGTCCCTCCATGGCGTGGACGTGTTGAATCATTAGCTCTACTACAGGTTGTCTCGCAGGCAGCAGTATAGGATACTTTGTGTCGAAGTTCAGGTGGGCGTTGGTCAGCCTACCATCCACCCGCAGCAGTCCGTTGATGAGTTTGGGATTTAAACGCTTCAGCTCGCCTCTTGGAGATGGCATGTCTTTATTGGTCGGCCCCACTTCTTCCGCCCTCTTGAGTTCTCGGGCGAAAGCCTCGCGTTGTATCATTCTGAAAATATCGTACTCTGCCGCTTGTAGCTCATCGGGACCTATCGGGCCGACCGGTATCCGACCTGAGGGCCGTAGCCCTTTCATGACTAGTAAATTTCTCTTGAACCTGGTTAACCAAACTAGCGAACGAAGCGTCTTCATCCAGGAAGAAAACCTGACCAGTCGCGATAGAATGGACGAAGCTTCGACGACGTTGGTTGCTATCACTACGCCTTTGATCTCCAGTTCCACTTCCGTAGGGGGGTTTAATTCGAACACGGGCAAGTCCTGTTTGGGCAATTGCAGGAAGTTTGGCCCTCTCGTCCACGTGTCCAGTTGCCTGAAGTTGTTCGCACCTCGGGAGCACAGGTCGGCCGGATTATCGCCAGACCTGACATGACTCCACTGGTGCGTGGCTGATTCATCGTGGATAATCGTGAGCCGGTTAGCAACGAAAGTACTAAACCGGCTCCGTACGTTGTTAATGTAGTAAAGTACTATCGTTGAATCCGTCCAGAAGCTCACCGACCAAATGTAGAGATCGAAACATCTCTTCACAGCTTGCACCACCCTGACTGCCAACACGGCTGCGCTGAGTTCAAGGCGTGGGATTGAGACCGACTTCAGTGGGGCAACGCGGGCTTGGGCGAACAGGATCCTCGTGGTATATTGTCCATCTCCTGCGCACCATCGTCCGTACACCACAGCTCCATAACCGACTTCGGATGCATCGGAAAAGGCATGTAGTTCTCCAGTCCGTGTCGTATGGCCAGGGGTCAAACATCGTGGGATTCTTATGTCCCCTAATTTCTTCAAGGTGTTCAGAAATTCTTCCCAGTCCAGCCGGTCCCCTTGGTCCAGTAACTGGTCCCAATCAACTTTCTTACGGCACAGCCGCTGCAGCAAGATCTTTCAGGGTAGCAGCCATGGTGAGACGAAACCGAGCGGGTCGAACAAACTTGAGACGGCAGATAGTATGCCACGACGGGTTATTGGCAGCTCGGGAACGTTCAGTTCGAAAACAAAATCGTCCGTTTCCGCGTCCCATTGTATCCCTAAGGTGCGCTCGATAGGAAGTGGAGAGCCGTCCAAATCTCTTACCCTTTCGGCCTTTTCGTGATACGGGATGACCTTCAGCACTTCTGAAGCGTTCGACATCCATTTAGTTAGATGGAAGCCGCCTTCTTCCAGCAATCTCGTCAGACCCCTGAACTGCTCTAGAGCTGATTCCACATCATCGAATGACCCAAGGTAGTCGTCGACGTAGAAGTTCCTGCTGACGCTTTCTACCACCGTCCGATGTACTAGATCGCCATGTTTGTTCGCTGATTCTCGGAGGGCGTAGTTTGCACAAAATGGTGACGATATGGCTCCGAAGGGGTGGACGGTCATCCTATAATTCACCACTGCGTTGTCCCGGTTGCTCCCTTCCCACCACAGGAAACGCAAAGCATCTCGTTCTCCTACCGGAATCTTCACCTGATGGAACATTTCCCTAATATCAGCAGACAAAGCCACTTTACCCACTCTGAAACGGCACAAAACATCGATCAGTGGAGTGGTCCAGTCAGGCCCCTGTAGTAGGCGATCGTTTAACGACTTGCCCTGGAACCTGGCCGCACCGTCGAAAACCACCCGCAGTTTATTGGGTTTCTTGGGGTTGATAACCGGATGGTGAGGCAGATACCAGATACCCCCTTTGCTGTCGGTGTTAACAGGCACCTTTTCAACGTAACCGAGGGCCTCGTTTCGCTTCATCAAATCCGCGTATCGTTCCCACAGATTCTGGTCTCGAATGAAGCGTTCTTTTAGTTGTAGTAATAGTTGGAGAACATAATTTCTGTTGTCAGTCCACGGGTCGACCGGTGTGCGCCATGGGAGGGGAACCTCGAACTGTATTTTGAGGCCTCTAGTGCCTTGCCGCACCGTTTGTAGAGCGAAGTGATCCTCTTGAGACAACGTCGGTCTTTCGTCTCCAATGTCATGAAACTCCTTTTCATACAGCCGTTGCAGATGATACTCTATGCGGTCCGTTTCGGCGGATAAGTAATTCACGGAACCGCGTACCCCTACTGGACCGTATAACATCCATCCCAGAGCCGTGCGTACGGCATAAGGTGCCTGGCGGTCGCCCACTCTCTGGTCAAGCACCCAATGCGCCTCTGGCACGTCGCAGCCGATGAGGAGATCCACTTCATCATCTTCCCAGTCTACAACGGTTACATCCTGCAGGTGGGGCCACCGAGTCAAGATTGCGTTCACCGACCTTGGTGCTCGCATGGGGAGATCCGCTAGCGTGAATGCATCCGTTGGTTCAATTTCCTCGTTAGTGTCTAGAGAGATGAGTTGCAGCCTTAATCTACCGGCAGTCATTACCTGTGTTCCGCCCACCGTGCTCACCGCTAGCGACGTCGCACCTTTAGCCAGTTGGTGTTTGTCGGCAAACCGCTCTTTCACTAAAGTGGTGTCGGATCCACTATCAACGAAAGCCAACGCCTTGACTATCCCAGTCGGAGTCACTACTCCCACGGCCACTACGCCTAAACGTACCGGTTTACTGGCAGATTGTGAAGTTGAACAAATCACGCTGGGCTTGGCACTCGCCTCGGATATGGTTACTCTCGCCTGATGCAGCAGCCGATGGTGTCTGCCCGTGCAGCCCTCGTAACCACATCGATTCCTTGTTCTACAGGCTGCTGCCCGGTGCGTGGTGTTGAGACAGATGAAACATGCTCCTGCCATCCTCGCCATTCCCCACTGTTCGTCTGTTGTGGCGTTTCCGAACTTGGGGCATTCTGGTGGGCCATGGCTAGTACCACAGGATCTGCAATTTGGTTTCGCCGTAGCATCTCGTGAAATGACGTGTGTGTTGGTCCAAGGCTGGTGCTTTGGATGCTCCCATACAAGGGTTTGGACTTGGCTAGTACCGGGCTTGTTTGCTCGGTTGCTGTCCCGGATGAGTCGGCCGAATCTGCTGTCGGCTATCTTCGTTTGTCTGTCTAAGTATTCAGTCAGGTCTTCGAAGTTGGCTTCTCTGTCGCTTCGGCTGATCCGTTCAGCTTCTTCCGCCCACCGACCCTGTAGTTCGGGAGAGAGGTGACGGACTATGCCTTCCAAAGTGTGCATGGCGTCTAGGTCAGCCCTGTAACCTAAATGGTCGAGGGCTATTGAACAGTTCTGCATCTTGATCACCAGGTCGCCCATGGTGTAGACGTCGCCCTTGGTTCTCTTTGCCTCTGCCATCACGCCCTCTATTAGGTTACGGGCTACTTTGAAAGGTTGGCCAAACTAGTCCCTTAGAATCTTTCTTGCCCTTGTGTAGCCTTGTTCTGGGTCGAGCATGGTGCACCCGTCGATAGCTTCTCGCGCTCGGCCTCGACAGTAGTGAGTCAGATAGAGAAGCCTTTGCCCAGGGTCGGTTACCTTATTTTTAACGAACGTCTCGAACTGTTTGACAAACTTGCAGTATTGCTCAGCTCGCCCGTCAAAAACCGTTAACTCCACTCTAGGCAGATCGATCGATGGTGGTTTGTATTCGGCGACCGGCGTGGGGTTCCCTACCTTATTGCACCCTAACCTATCGGAAGTGTCGAAGTCACTGGTCTCATGCTCTCGCCGTTTCTGTGTACACTTCTCTGCTTCCTGCGCCTGTAGTCTAGTCGAAAGTAACTGTTGCTCTAGTTCTAGTATTCTCAGCTTATATAAATCGACATCCTTACGATCAATATTGTTTTCAATAACACATGAACTAGCACTGACAGGACTAGGCGATCTAGCATTAACTAAAGAATCATATGTACCCAAAACCTCCCTAGAGACTTGTCGTATTACTTCCTGTCCGGATTCGACTGCCTTTGATCCTTTTCTTGGCATTTTGCGTGATTTTTCCTCGATCCAAATAGATCTATTGAGTATTGTTACGAACGTTTGAGCAATGCGTAGCCAAATTCGCAACGGATCCCGAAATCAGAAGACGATTATCCGTGATATTCTACGATACTAGATTATTACAATAAACAATGACATAAACAATATACAAACCTCAATAATACGATCACAAAGACTCAACAACGAGAAACCGAATAGCAGCGTGTGAGCAGACAGCACGTGCGTCACGCAGGTCCTGAACAAGGATGTGCCAAAGTAGCGCTCTGGGCGCGAACAAACAACAATTGGTCCAGAAAAACAACCAGTTCGTAAAGACAAGTCAATAGTGTATGGAAATGAGTGATGTTGGGAAAAAACACTGAATCGCGAGGGGAAAAGGGGGATTTTCCACGGCCGGCTGTTACACACGGTATTGTCACTGATGACCAGGGCAAAGCAGATGCTCTGGGGGAATACTTTGGTGGTGTACATAGAATGGATAATGGGGTACGAGTGGATCTGACTCTGGTGCATTCTGCTCCCCATTACTATTCCTTATTTATATCAATGACTTTCTCTTCTATTCGACACGGCAACGCTTTCCTCTTTGCCGACGATATAAAAATAGTGTTCTCTTTTCCTCCCTAGTGACCTATCCGTGACTCTGTGCAACATATCGCATGACTTACTCGTTCTCCAATCTTGGTGCGTCTCGTGGTTTATGAAATTCTCTGCGAAGAAAAGCTTCCTCCTGCCATACAGGTGCACGGTACTACCCGGCCAAATTTGTCTGGACGGCCTTCCCATCTCCATACACCCCATGGTTACCGATCTTGGCATACGCTACTCTTGTTCCCTTAACTTCTCAGAACAGGCATCGTTCCAAATCGCTAAGGCTAAGCAAACCCTAGGCCTGATCAATCGGTGTTTCTTAATACCGGGCAGTCGCCTCTCCATGTATCTCTCACACGTGAGGCCGCTCCTACTACCAGTGCGCCACTGGCCACTAGGTACACTCCGCGAACTAAGGCCATTGCCTTCACTGATCCATAGCGAACCTACCTCCTGCCATCATAGGATAACCCTGTTGCTCACCTACGTTCATCTCTTATCCATCATATTAACTTTTTTCTCTCCTCAGTATCCGCTGATTCTCAGCTGGGGCACACCCACACTGCGCTTCTCTATCCCTTTTCCCTTTCCAGTGATATTCAGTGACGGCCAACCACTACGGGCACTGTACTTACCATCTCCCTGGCAGGTGCACCTGGATATGGTCGTCTACCACTCGCTGTTTCCGTTGGCTAACCTGTCCATGGTCTCACGTCTTGGTCAATTGTTCCTGGATCACGCACCCCTATCGCGGTCGTTTTGTCCCCCGTACAATTATCAATGAACACTCGTGCCACTCCCAACAGTGCCGGGCGCGGTCAGATCCACCGCTATGGCCGGCGCACATCGGGCGTGCAGGCCGTCTGCAACGATGTGTGAGCGCAATTAGACTGGTGGATCACACCTCCTGCGTTCACTTCACGAAGTGTTTTTCAGGTTGGGTGCCCAGCGCACGGCCAGCCCCACCCACTAGCACCGGTTGCGGATGACACGCTCTAACTTTTCTTGGGCTACCGAATCCAATGCTGTCGGTTGAAAATTGCATGTTCCTCATCCTTTCTGCGCCACAGCTTGTTCACCTATAGCTCTTATCATCTGTTTCCACTTCCCATTTTTGTCGCCCTAACACGGTATGCACACCTACTCGTTTTGTCCTTCCTCCTATCGCCTATCACTGTACTGAGTCACTATCGTCCTAACCACCCTTCTCTGTCGACGCCCGCCAATATCTCTTTTCCCACCTGCCGTTATTGCCGGCTTCTATTCTATATGCACTTGGTGTTACCCTCTGCTCAGAACGCCCATTGATAGCTTCTATAAAACCTAACGTTCTGTTAGATCCCTCCTCATGCCCAATGCCATGATGCACCAATCGCACCCGCACTCATGACCCATCCGCATATTAGAACTTGCTGCTCCAAACTTCACATCTTTTACAGTCGTATTTATTATCTAATCAACACCACCATATCTTCCTGACTTGGCTCCGCGATTCCTCTGTGGTCCTTTCCAGTGTCCTGATTAGTATCCACCAGTTCAATTGTCTGCCGGCACACAGCTCTCCAGCTCCATTGCCCCAACTCCGTTGCGCATTCATTTTTTGTGGCCCTTTTGTTCTATTACTGGTTCACTTATCTCGGGGCGTCCCGCTTCCTTGTACGTCTCCTTTGTGTTTCATCTGCAGTAAAGTGGTCTGCTTGGTGATTTCTTACCTGTGTCTCCTCGGTCATTGCTTTCATCCCTTGATCCGTTTATTGTTCGCTACAGGCATTTTTCTGTACCTTCCAGTGTGGTCCGCTTTTCCATGTTCCGCCATTGTAATGACAACGTTACTTCACGGTGTTCTTTTACAGTTCCAAATTGTTTGACCTGTGACTACCCGATTCCTCTGGTCCGTCACTACATCTCGCACCTGCATTGATCAAATAATTAGACCCATTCTTACCTGTTTTTTTGATCCCGTCTTTCCTCTTCACTCTTCCATGAACCACTCTTCACAGTCTTCATCACTTCTGTGCTTCCGCATTCTATTTTCCTCTCCGTTGGGCTGCCACGTGCACTTGTCTTGAAGTTAATCCACCACGATATTCCAAAGTTAATTCTACAGCCAATTGATCTAACATTACCTACTCCTCCTAATGACTGATAATTTCTTTCTAGGACCCCATTGTTATTGCTTCTGCTTCTCTTATACCTATCCATATATATATATATATATATATATATTAAATCTACATATATATATAAACTTACGCATATATATCTATGTGCACGCTCTCTGCATCTTGCAGTTCCTCACCGGCCATTTCTCTTGCTATCATCCCAACGACCGTCATCATAGGCATCCATCAACTCTACATCTGTGCCTCAGATCTACCACATCCAATCCTTCGAAATCGTTTTTTATCATCTGATCATCCCTCTATGTCTTCAATTGCTCGCTGCCTGTTTTACGGTGAGTTTTGTGTCCTGTCCGCCGACAATCCACGGCAAAGTACCAATGCTTCATTGATATCTAACCCACTGCAGTGTACCTCACCTTTTTCTCCATCGTTCCTCGCTACTGCAATTCCTTATACCGATTTCCAGCCTTTCTCATGTTTACCAGTCTGCCTCCATATGTAATTGCCCAGACCAGCCATTCAGTCCATCTGACCTTGACTTTCAAACTCACCGGGGGTCCATTCAAATCCGCTCTTGAGCTCATTTAAACTCTACACAATCTCTATGATGTGCATTCGTTTATCCTATTTTCATCCTACCTTATTCCCCCTTCTGAGCTATTTTGTCCAATATTTTCTTGAGAGTATCCATATTTCCATGAATTATATCTGTCCATTCCATTACCTGTATCAACAAGATCATGCACATGGCATGCTTCGGGCTTTTCTGAAATAAACCATCATCATCATCATCATCATAAACGAGGAAGACCTCTCAGAGGAAATCGTGCGTAAGTACCTACAGGAGTTAAACAGCCACAAGTAAGTAAGCTGCCTCAGGACTGGAAAGTCGCGGCAGTCGTGGCAATACATAAGAGTGGGCTTAAGTCGGATGTGCAGAACTACAGGCCGGTAAGCATAACTAGCATCCTATGTAAAGTCCTTGAGAAGATCATCCGCACCCATATTTGCCAGCACTTACAGGAGCATTCCATGTTAGGTCCGGAGCAGCATGGATTCCTGAAAAATAGATCTTGTCTGACAAATCTCCTGTGCTTCCTAGATGAAGTACCTCGACGACTGGACGAAGGTAAGCAAGTTGAGGTATGCTACCTCGACTTTAGCAAGGCGCTCGACTCCGTTAATCATCGTCTTTTGCTATGCAAGATGGAGACTTTCAGTATAGGTGGGCCAGTACTTAGGTGGCTGGAGGACTTCCTCTACCATTGGTCTTTTTACGTCAAGGTGGGGAACAGGTGCTCCAGTTTGGTGAACGTCACCAGTGGTGTACATAAGGGATCCGTCCTAGGCCCGGTCCTATTCTTGTTATTTATTATTGACCTGGCATCCGCTCGTCAATCGCTCAGCTTTATTTTTGCGGATGATGTGAAGATTGTTGGATCTAAGGGTAGGGTGGACTTGGGCAGGGAAATAAGTACCGTCCTGGACTGGGCATACAAACAGGATTTACCTCTGAAGGCTGAAAAACAGTTTGTTGTCAAGGACAACAGACAGACTCACTGTCGCTCATGATCAAGGGCTGTTCACCGTAGAGGCAGTCAGTAGGGTTAAAGACTTTGGGGTCATCATGAACAGTAACTTCAAATGGTCGGAGCAGTGCAACGCTGCTGCGCATAAGGCTCGTGGTGAGCTCTTTAGGCTGCGATCAGCTTTGTCTTGCCGGAAGCCGTAGGCATTCGTACCTATCTACATGGCTGTAGTACGACCTCACTTAGAAGGTAGCGTGCAGGCTCGGTCACCCTTCTACAAGAAGGACCCTGCCTGCTTAGAGAAAGTCCAACATCTCGCCACGCGAATGGTTGAAGGGCAGAGCGGTAAGACTTACGTACAGAGACTCTGTAATCTGAATCTTTTCTTGTTGGAAAGGAGGAGGTGTCGAGGAGATCTCATAGAAAGGTTCAAGGTAATGAATGGCTTTTCTGGCCTTAGACCAGATAGTCTATTCCAAGTGGCCGTAGATTCCAGAACAAAGGGACATGAAAAGAAGTTGACAAATGCCCGATCTAGATTGATGGCTAGATCACATTTCTTCAGCAACAGGGTTGTGAACAGTTGGAACAGCCTGCCTGGTGGAATGATAGGTCTGCAGACAGTCCAATCCTTCAAAGGTGCCCTAGATCGCAAGTGGTACGAGATCTTTCCTTGTAGTGAGCCTTGAGTATATCAACTAGATTGATGACGGGCAGCACTATGGTCCTCCTGGAGTATGTTTTAGGAGGCTTTTTCGCTCATTGTACACAATCTCAGTGAACGCTCACGATGCATAATTCCTCTCGCAGTTGATGTGTGATGAGGTTTTCCGTTTCCCTCTCATTTTTGGCGGGGATTCGACGAAAGTCACTAGGCAGTGGTGGGTGCATAACTGGTGTGCATACCATCGAGGGAATTCTGGACGCTCGATTGGCCGTGGCCGTAACCTGTCCTGTGCAAACTGAACTGAACTGAACCCGAACCTGTGACCTTAAGATGACCTCATGGGCGTCTCTGCGCCAGCGCGATATTCACGGAGGGTCGCTATGGTTTTAGGAGCCTCTGGGCCATGTAGATCATTTGTGAATTACATTCATGCTTTTCTCGAGAAATCAGTAACAAAAAACTAAAATGGATAGAAAGTTGGAGTCGGCTATAGAATGTTTGCAAAGTTATTGCAACGAAAGTCGCGTTGTCAGATGCAAAGAAGAAGACTTTCAAACTCTGAGGACTATGATTCACAGGATTACTACTGCTCTTAAAAGCAGTAAGTCCTGATCATCTTTGATAACCGTCAGGTGAAATCCGAAATCGATTTTTATCCCATCCAGCTTACTCTCAGAACCTTATTTATGCGCTTCAGGTGAGCTTTTGTCTAAGTAATATCGATTTGCCCCAAGATGTTTCCAGATAGGACCATACGCGTCCTCATCATTCGCCTTTTTTCCCGACTTTTTGGAAAATCAGGTAAGTTTCGGACTTTAAGGCCACTGCTCTTTCGTCCTCTGTCTTGAAAAGTGCCAAATACCCAGTGAGCTCCTGAAAGTGGTGGTAATGCGGTTGGACGTCGGTGTAGGCTGTCCAGTTTGAAGCAGTTTCCAGTTGTCGAATTAGATTGCTCACAAATACAGAATTATTTTCCGACTGGCACGTTATGCTTTATGTGAAATGAATGTAAAATTGCCTACCGGTGGTGGTCGAGTGGTTTAGAGCGTTTGCTTACCACCTCAGAGGTCCAAGTTTTGAATCCCCGCCATCAATGGTTACTTTGGTGGTAGACAGTTATCCAGTGTCGTCCGGATCGTTACTACACCTGGCCTATTGGGACCTTATGTAGTTCTTCGCCACTCCAAGTTTCAGGGTTCGGTTACCGGTTATCCCCAATATTGCAGCGGGCCTTCGTGGCTATGGGGTATATACCCCTTCCACTGCACTCATGCGCAAGCATGTAATAAAAAAAAGATAAACCAGTAACATCTAAGTACAAAGGAAGAACAAGAAAGAATGCGTGCTTCGATAAAATTCGAAGTTTGATATGCTAAGGGAACAATTTATCATCAGGGACATCGTTTTTCCACAGGACTTATACCGCGTACGGAACTGGATTTCATCCATATGTTGTCATTTTCTCATACGGCGAAGAGTTTCTTCGAAGTAACTCTTTGAATATGTATTGGTAATAATCAATTTTTCGAGAGGATGCGTAGAATGCTAGGCTTGTGAGGTTGGTTAGACCTTACCATGCTGTTTCCTTATTACGTACGTTCGCTAGTCCTTTCCAGCACGCATGGACCACCTGTCCGTTATAGCGGTACTGTGCGATATGCCACCACGATCACATGGGCAATGTTTCCCACAACCCATGAGAAGAAGAGCATTATAGTAGAGAGACACGGGTTAGTGTATATTGGAAAAGCGTGCGTGTAGCGTGCAGGGGCAACGTTCGAGTGGCCACCGCTCTTGGTGGCGCGAGTTCAGATAAACAGTGATGTGTGTTAAACAAAATAGCCAAGGTGAATTTCCACTACAGGCTTGTTATTTTGACACCACAGCTCATGACGGCCTCCACAGCACTTCCGTAGGGTCGCGGTTTCCTTATTAAACGCATTCTCCGGTCCTTTGTACTGAGTGGATCACTTGCACGTTACTCTAATGCTCGGCACTGTACGAATATGTTAACGAGAACCGTATTTCCTACGACCCGTGAGAACGAGAATGCGATCGGTAGAGATAGTGGCTAGCGTGTATGTGGGAGCGTGCTTGAGAGCTTGCGCAAGGGAAACGGTAAAATGGCAACCGCGCTTGGTAGTCAGCGTACAGTTAAACAATACACGTGTTAAAAGCATGAATGAAGATGGCTGTCGCTATAATTCCATCACAACGAGACTGCACTTTGGCGTGGTGTGATGGGTGGCGTGCGTCTATGACCCAAGGAGCTGTGCAGGATGACTTCTTCAAGCCGGAGATATAATTATTCCCAATAGTTCAATAGGTAGAGACCAGAGGAAGTTGTCCTTGAACCAGTTGCTGGGCAGCATCTGGTTCTAACCAATATGCCCCTGGAGGGGACACTCAAGCAAATAAACACGGTCAGAAACAGTTTACCTATCTGAAACCTTCACTAGATAGACATAGGAGGGAAGTACGTAGAGTTTCTCTAGACGGTGGAGGAAGTCATCGCACTTCAGTGGGAAGCTATCGCCCGCCTAAGCTGGGCAGCCCCCGGCCCAAAGGATGTTGCCCCGTCCACGTTCCGCTTGATGCATTGAGTGCATGGGGCGGAAGGATGAATCCGAAAAGCGGATTGATAACAGAGCATCAACGAAGACAAGACAGAATGCTTGCAACTAACTTTTCCTCCCTTAATTTGAGATGGATACAAAACGCCACGGATATTTGCGGCTCTGAAGAAAGCAGTAGTTCAGGAGTTGGGTTTGGATCGAATGCATTCCTTAAGCCCAAATGTTTACTTCACTTGGATGCCTTCAACGTCCGCACACTATGTCAGATAGGACAACAGACTGCCCTCGCCAGGATTCTGGGAACGTTCGAAATAGATGTATGATGTATCTCCGGAACGTGTGTACAAAGCCCATTTCTGTGGTCAATTTTCGCACCCCAGATACAGCAGTCTCTCGCTTTACTGTTCGTGTGTCAGGTGATCCGGTTTCTAGTGCTTATGGTCAGGCCGGCGTCGGGATTGCTTTGAACATAAGGACTGAGCGTGCTCTGCTCGACTGGATTCCAGTCAGCAGTCGTTAGTGGGCAGTTCGGTTTGACGGTTCTGTTCATGACAACAGTTGTTCGTTGTGTTTGTGTGCGCCCGCTGACCGAGATCAAGGAAGAATGCTATCAGGATTTGTGTCAACTGCTTCAAAGCGTGCATTCAACAGACGTGGTGGTCGTTGTTGGGAATTTCGACGCCGAAGTTAGATGTTTCGGAGATTCCAAAAGACACATCGGAGGTTCATTTGCTGTCCCAGCCGATCGCACTGACAACGGTGATCGTCTCATCCCGCTGTGCTCCGATCACAGATTGTTTCTGGAGAGCACAAAGTTCCTCCATAAGAAGCGGCATAACCTGACATGGCGTCCTCTTACGTCTTCGCAACGTTGTACTCAGACTGACCATCTTGTAATTGGTCACCACTAGCTTGGATCAGTTGAAGATTGTCGTTCATTTGGGTGTACGCCTGTGGACTCAGATCACACTTTGATACGTGCTCGCCTCCGTTTACGTCTCGTCCATGGTCGCACCAACGTAAATGCCACCCGTCCTTCACCGTTGCTTCTAGAGGATAACCGGCGATATGATTTCCAGACAGAGTTGTCTACAAGATTATCTATGCAGCCGGATGTCCAGGACCCAGATGAATGCCGGGAACAGATCGAGGAAGCTTTATATTCCACTTCGAATGCCATCCAGGACTCCGGTTCAAGTCGGTCTCACAAACGATGGATATCTTCGACATCAATTGCTCTGTTGGATGCTTACCGATCCGTCCCTCCGGATGCCACATTCAATAAAATGCGTAAATCTCTGAGGCGCCGACTGACTAGGAGTCTGAGAAATGACCGTGAGCAGTGGTGGATTGCGAAATGCAGGGGAATGGAAAAAGCTGCGTTCATTAGTAATGCCCGCAACCTTTTCCATTTGATTAGAGGCACGAGTCCACAGAAACCCGGTGTAAGTAGGCTAATCAAGATAGACAAAGACTGTTGGTGTTCGAGCACCGATGTCTCCGTGGCATTGCCCGAATATGGTGGGAACACTGTATCAGCAACCCTAAGGTTAGGCGCGTGGTGTTGGGAACCAGAGGTCAGTCTGTGGGTCAAGTACTGAATCTGGGTAGGTTAAGGTGGTTGTCACATGTTACGCATGCCCACCGATAGACTTCTTTGGCGTACGCTGTTCTCTGAGGCAGGTAGTGATTGGAAGTGAGGTCGAGGTGGTCAGTGCATGGCATGCCAAAAGGGTATGAAAATCTTGACCAGTGGAGTTGGGCAAATAGGACGTGTTAGACTTCCAGATTGGTATCCACGTGATCCGCCTACTGAATGGTTGGAGTCATTAAGTGGTATGGCTAGGTGTGACGGTCAGTGGCATAGTTGCATTCGGACTCTTTCCCTCTCGTCTTGATTTTCCCTTGGTACTTCGACTTTTTGGATCTTTATCACTATGCTTCTGTTCTCTTCGCCCTTTGCTGGACGATTCTAGGAAGCAGTAACCAAAACCAGAGCATATAAGTGCGAGGTTATTGGTTGAATAAACTGAACTGAACTGAATCAAGGAATCCGATGGCTCACTGATTCATTCCTAACGACGTCGTCTGGATCGGAGCGCTTTAAGGGACAATTCAGTTGGCACACTTCCACGATGGACCTTCCGAATTAACTGCCAGCCAAACGATGCAGTTAGATGTCACTCCTCCATCAAAAATCAACGTTATGCGAGAGATAGGTTACTTGAAAAGGTACAAAGTCGCTGTACCCGATGGGTTGTCGCCATCTTTCTTCAAGAATGGAGGCGAAACTTTGGTTTCGGAGTTGACAAAACTCCGGGTGATCTGGTATAGTGAGCGGATTCCTAGGGATGATGTAAATCGGTGATTGTACGGAAAGGTGACAGATCCTCTTGTGAAAACCACAAAGGAATTAGCTTGGTAAGTATCGCGTCCGAACTGCTCATCGGTCTTATTCTCCACCCAAAATTAAGCGCCCGCGGAATGTGTACGCGTGAGAATCGAGCCAGTTTCAGACCCGGTCGGGGTTTTATCGACCACATGTTTACTCATCGACAAATCTTAGAGCACAGACACATCTTGCGTAGGCCCACAATCCGTCTTTCTTGATCAGAAAGCGGCGTTCGATTCAATCGACCGCACAACTCTCTGACACTCCTCATTACCGGAGGTATCGAAGAGACTTACTTCTCTTTCCCAGTGCGTGCATGCTAACAGCCGAAGCGGAGTTCGTGCTTACGGCGATCTTCCACCCGAGCTGACCACGAAAAGTGGTGCTCGTCAGGATTGCCCCCTCTCGTCTTTCCTCCCCAATTTTGTAGTTGAATTGATTCTTGAGATAGCCCTATCCTTGTCTGAGAATAGTAGCATCGATCTTTGCTTAGGCAGAAAACTGTCTGACTTGGAATATGCGGACAATATTGTTCTTCTGAGCGAAGATCCAGGTAAGTTGCAGGCTCTCTTAGATAGCCTAAACAACAGTGTAGCAATGTTTGGGATGCGTTTTGCACCTTCAAAGTGTAAAGTGCTGCTGCAGAACTGGATTGGCTCAACACCAAACCTCTTCTTGGCTGGAGAAACTCTAGCTGAATGGGGTAACTTTTTTTATCTGAGCAGTTACATTTCCCCAGGTGGACAGATATCGAATGAAGTGTCATCGTGTATAAAGAAGGCGTGTTTGGCTTTTGCCAACCTCCGTCATCTGTGGCGTCGGCGTGACATCCGGTTGTCTGTTAAGGGTTAAGTGTACAATGCGGTGGTTAGATCTGTCCTTTTATACGATTCAGAAACATGGCCATTAGAAATAGAAGATACGAGAAGGTTATCGGTGTTTGAGCACCGATGTCCCCGTGGCATTGCCCGAATATGGTGGGAACACTGTATCAGCAACCCTAAGGTTAGGCGTGTGGTGTTGGGAACCAGAGGTCAGTCTGTGGGTCAAGTACTGAATCTGGGTAGGTTAAGGTGGTTGTCACATGTTACGCATGCCCACCGATAGACTTCTTTGGTGTACGCTGTTCTCTGAGGCAGGTAGTGATTGGAAGTGAGGTCGAGGTGGTCAGTGCATGGCATGCCGAAAGGGTATGAAAATCTTGACCAGTGGAGTTGGGCAAGTAGGACGTGTTAGACTTCCAGGTTGGGGTTCAAGCGACCCGACTACCAAATGGTTGGAGACATTGAGTGATATGTTTAGGTTTCACTACCAGTGGCAAAGTTGTATTCGAACTCCTCCTTTGTCCTCATTATGCCCGCCTATTACTCTGATGTTGTTAGATATTTTACGTTTTGCTTATTTTTTTTCGTTTACTCGACGATGCTGGAAGGTAGCTACTGAAACCAGAGCACAGAAGTGGTAGGGTAATGGTTGAATAAACTGAAACTGGAACTGAACCCGTATTCGGACTTTTTCTTCATCTTCGTTATTTCCATTTAATGCTTTGATGTTGGGGTCTTTTTCACTTTACGCTCTTAATCTTTTTGCTCTTTAATGGACGATGGTTGAAGGGGGCAATGGAGACCAAAGCACAGAGGTGCAAGGTTGGTGGTTGTATGAAGTGAACCTTTTCGCATGTTTGATATAGCTATACCTCGATGATGTTTAACCGGGTTTTACTCCATTTTGTATCCTCAGCTAAAAGTCAGCATTTTGAAAATAAATCCGAGATATCATGTTGTAGATGGAACTCCCATAAAAGACTCACTATATGCTCACCTTTTTAGAACTGATAAGTAGCGGAAATATAGAGAACATATATAACCGACGTCCACCAAAACATGTTTATAAAGTGCTTTTCACTCCCTCAGGAAGGTGTTTTGTATCTTTGATCCTGCGTAAAATACTTAAGTAATTCAAAATCAAACACCCGGAAATCACAAAAGTATGTTGCAGTCCACCACGAAAAGACCCGCTTTTGTTTAGCTACTTCAGCACTGTTTTCCCAAAGCTAATATGCTAGTACTAGTTAGTTCACTGACAAGGTGACGTCTTGCGCTTACTAAGATTATTTGAGTTTACTTAGTATCCAAGTGTTTCCCCGGTTCTACATTCCACAGAGGAGTACTTGAGAAGCTGTGTCGTTCCTCAAAGAGTTGTGCCGTCATACCTGTCGTCGGGTTAAGGCTTGTGACCACCTTTCGCGATCCCTTGGAGCCTCCAGTGAAGTACGAAAAACAGCTGTGCACCCCCATTTCTTTTAAACTTTGCTACAGAGAATGTCCTACAAAACGCTTTGTCTGGTCTTCCAAATAGCAGGGTCAAACTCCTCCCAAGAAACAGAATTTTTGTTTTAGAGTACGCCGATGATGTCGCCTTGCTACATGACAGTGCACAGGCAGTTCAGCACGCACTTTTAGAATTCTCCTCAGTTAAGTCAAGACCTGCTCCCGTATAGATTCTATAGCCCCTGGTCCTCGGTTTGTGACACGATAGCGAATATACTCGGCAGCGCGCAAAGCAGAACTCAAAACGCTGGAGCGGGACAACGTGTGTATTGGAGGAGCGCAACGGCGTGCAGACGACGTACACAGGCGGAGCAAGTGGCGCCACCAAAAACGGTAATTGTTCAAATAAACAAATTTGTTAGTCTTTGTCATCGAGTGCTTTATTGGTAGCACTACACACTGGATCGTTTGGCAATCGAAGTACTCAAATACGGCATGTGCTTTCTCCTTCGAAATGCAAGGTACTTCTCCAAGACTGGCAGGAGCCTGCATTCACTCTTAGTGGCAATCAGTTAGAGGTAGTCAACAGCTTTAAGTAACTGGGGAGCTTGATTTCAGCTGGTGTTACTGTTAGAGAGGAGTTAATATCACGAACTGCGACAGCCAAAGCAGCTTTCACGAATCTGAGCCACTCGTGGTGCCTCCATGACATCAGGCCTTCATACAAGGGAAAGGTATACAGGGCCACAGTTCGTAGTGTTCTTTACGGTTGCGAGACCTAGCCACTCCGCGTTGAGGATGCTCGGCGGCTTTCTGAATTTGACTACCGATGTCTCCGAAGCATTGTTCGTGTCTGGTGGGAGCATCAGGTGAGCAATGACGAGGTACATCGTTGTGTGTTCTGTGCTGATAGTCGCCCTACGATCGAGATAACCACTCTACTCCGTTTCCGATGACTCGGGCCTGCTTTACTATGCCCACCTATCCTTTTACCTTTTCGTGCTGTTTTTGCACGTGCTGGGCAAAGTTGGGAGAGACGGCGTGGCAGTCAGGCTATGACTTGTTGCAGGGGCATGACGAAGTTAGTTTCGGCTTCGACTTCGGCTGGTACCTCCCGCTTTCCCGGTTGGGGACCAAGAGATGAGGATTGCCGTTAGTTGGGGACGCTGAGGGATATAACTCAAAACTGAGTCCAGTGGCGCGAATGCTGTATGACCTGTCTGTTGACTTCTCGTTTCCCGTAATAAAATTGTAAAAGAAGCAAAAATTATACAAGCATGTACGGTGGGAACATTGGAAAAGATTTGCTCTTATTTGTTCTAATCCTAATGTTGATCCTAAGTTCCTCCCGTCTTTGTCACCCTTTTCGGGTGTTGCTTTGGCACCACGCTTGTTCCTAAGCCGGCATATATATATATATATATATATATATATATATATATAAAGAAAGTGAAGCAGTTGATACATTGTTGATGAAATTATTACTCTCTCTGTTTTGGGTTGCTTCTGGTTTTCTCTTGGCCGGTAAATTTCACAGATAGATAGCACCCATAAAATTGGCATTATTAACCGTCAACTCTAAGTAAACGTAGAACTAGGTGATTGAGTTAGGCCTACTGTAAGCAAATACACTGTTGTATACGGTAAGTTTTTGTCAGGTTTACCGGTTCTTCTAATAATTCAGTGATAAAATTGTCTCTATAAACTATGGTGTTGGTGTTGGTGGGTTTTACGTTGTAGCTGTCTTTTACTCTAGTCACACTGATATATTTCGGGTGAAATATTCACCGTGCGTACTTGGCGTGATTAACATAAACTCTCACACACACTGTTCTCATCTAGGTTTAAAGAAGAACTCCCAGTCACTTGTTCAGAAGGGTTTGACTCGGGCATTGTTCCAAACTCTGTTTTTGGAGTCCAATGAGAGCTCGCCAAATGAGGAATTCTTGCTGCGTATACATCAGGTAATAAATTTTTTTTTAATTACATGCTTGCGTATGAGTGCAATAGAAGGGGTACATATCCCATAGCCACGGTGGCCCACTGCACTATTGTGGGTAACCGGTAACCGAACCCTGAGACTTGGAATGGCGAAGAACCACATATGGTCTGACTACATCAGGTGTGGTAACGATCCGGACGACAGTGGATTACTGTCTTCCACCAAATTACATTTACCCCCGGCTAATTTGTTTACTTCAGGCGGCTTCTAATTTACATTTCAGCTTTTTTCCACGCTGGGATCAAATTTCTATTGCTTGCCATAAACTTCATTTTTTATTGTAGTTAGTTTATTTTCACATGCGGTGATCCCCCAGAGTGACTGATTGCTCGGTTCACATGCCCTTCGGACGAGGCCAAGCACACCCTTCTTCCACTGATGCTGGTGAGCATAGTTCTGTATGCTTTGTACGTCGTCTGTGGTTGGTTTGAAATCAGGGTTTAGTCATCTCCCTTAGACTCAATTAGTCAGTCAAGCCATCACGACGAGACTGCACCTTGACGTGGCGTGATGGCTTGCGCGCCTCTATGACCCAAAGAGCTATACAGGATGGCTTCTTTAAGCCGGAGATGCAATCATACCTAACAGGTCAATGGGTAGAGGTCAGACAAAGTCCAGTCTCCTGGTCCTCCAGGTTGGGGGTTGATTTGAGGCGGCAAAATCAGTGGAAGAATAATTGATCCAAGCAAATGGGCTTCCACAAAGCCATCCCGCTGCCTTGCGGATAGGTTCTTGTTAGAACTAAAGGCTTTGGATGAGGATCCTAATCGTTCTCCTGCTTTGTGTCTGGACACCCTAGCAGTACATGTCCAACATCTCCCATGAACTACACGAATAGAAAGAATACCATACTGCATTGGTCGTCGCGCAGGATAATCAGGACCGCGCTGCCCATTGCACCGAGCGGGCTGGGTAGTGATAATTGGGCTACTGCTCAGAGTTTCCTCTTTTATTCAACCTTTGTCTTCTGTACCTAACCACCCCTCTTTGCCCCATCTATCCACCCATAATGCTCCCACTGATAACACGGTCGATACTCGCAACGATTCACCGTCAAATAGTATCGGGAATAATCCTCTGTCTGGTAACTCACATCTTCTCAAGCCTCATCAGCCTCTGAATCTCAGCTCCTTCAACGTGCGTACACTCATGCAGGCGGGCCAGCAGGCGTGCCTAGCGCTCACAATAGATTCTCTGAAGATTGATGTCTGTTGCGTAAGTGAAACTCGTATCCAGGATTCGAGCAGTGTAATTCAACTAACTGCTCCTGGTATCTCATCGAGGTATATTCTGCGCACTTCAGGAGACGAAGTAGCTCGAGCTGCGGGTCAACGTGGTGTAGGAATAGTCTTGACTGAGAAGGCTGAGACTGCTCTTTTTGACTGGTAACAGTCGTTTGTGTGCTGTGAGACTCCAAAGGTCAGTCGGCGTTCGAAAGGACAATTGTGTTAAGCGCAATTTGTTTGTGATCTCGGCGTACGCCCCAACGGACTGCAGCTCAGACTTGCAGAAAGGTGAGTTCTATGATGCACTCGCCACCCTCGTTCGCAGTAGTAAAGGTTCTGACATTGTAGTGCTAGCTGGTGACTTTCATGCACAAGTTGGCAAACTGTTTAGGTGGGTGTTGTGCTTTACCCGCTGAGCGTACGGATAACGGGGATAGGCTTCTCCAGTTTTGTGCAGACAATCGATTGTTCTTGTCGAGTACCAATTTCCGACACAGCTCGCGTCGTACAGCGACATGGCGCTCGAACTCTACAGGTACTTTGAGTCAAACTGTTCATATCGCAGTAAGCTACCGGTGGCGCAGTTCTGTTCACAACTGTAGATCTTACTGGTCCTCGTACGTAGAGTCGGACCATGCATTAGTTTTAATGCGATTATCTCTCCATCCCCATGGTCATCGTTGCAAATGACAAACCCGGTTAGCTGTACAATGTTTGTTTGATCCAGAAGTCCGCACCAGTTATGAGCAGAAGTTAGCACATGAGCTAGGATCTACGACGAACAGTAATGTAGATGAGCATTGGGCTCATATAAAACAGGCGGTGCACTTTGCAGCAGGTTTTGCCTGTGGTCCTAGATCAGATGTCTATCAAAGACACTGGATCTTGAAAGAACCGCTGAGTATAATGGAGCAAAAGCGTCAGCTGTCGAACAGTGAGGAGATGAATAAGATGCGGAGAAAGCTGCAAAGGCAAGTTACGAAAAGCCTTAAGAAGGATCGCGAAAATTGTTAGATTAATGTAGCCGAAGAAATGGAAATAGCAGCTGCTTCAGGTAACAGTCAGAGACTGTTCAAACTTATTCGTGACACCGGTGGACGGCGCATCGAGGTCAGTGAAACGATATGCGATAGTAATTGAGAACCCATCCATGGCAAAGAGCAAAGGCTTAACCGTTGGGCCGAATACTTCAAGGAATAGTTTAGCTGGCCGCACGCTAGTGTAGTTACTCCTGTGTCAACAACTGCGATTCTTTGGGTGGTATCACTTGAGCCCGCATGGGAAGTCGAAGTAGAGTCATGCATTCGATTAGTAAAGCGAAGGAAAGCGGCCGGCCCGGACGAACTTCCCCCAGTTCTTTTCAAACTGGGTGGGAATGTTTTGATAAAATCACTTGCCGCTTTACTCCGCGATATTTGGGACGCGGAGCATATTCCGTTAATATGGAGTGAGTCGTTGATTGTTCCCATCTTCAAGAAGGGAATACGCAATGACTGTAGTAACCATCGTGGGATTAGCTTAATTCCGATAGTCACCAAAGTATTAGCCTCGATTCTACTGCACCGTCTTACACCGGCTCGCAAGAGAAAAGCCTGTGAACAGCAGACTGGATTCCCCCAGGTTGAGGAAGCATCGACCAGATTTTTACTCTTCGCCGACTACTTGAAACGCGTTACACGCACCGTCGACCGACAGTAATGATTTTCTTAGACTTGAAAGGCGCTTTCGATTCAGTTGATCGAACAGCGCTTTCCAGTGCTCTACATCGAAAAGGTATGCCCCAGAAAGAAGTTCGTGAACCTACTGATATCATTGTATTCTCACACTTCTGGCCGCGTTAGAGTTTACGGTGAACTACCCGGTCGGTTAGAAATGACCAGTGGTGTTCGACAGGAATGTCCTATGTCTGCATTCCTGTTAAACTAGGAAATAGTGGAAAGCTGTGACCTAGATTACGCGGACGACGTTGTGTGGTTGTTCGAATCCACGGGAGATGCTCAGCATGCACTAGATAGACTCTCAAGAGCTGTATCTCCATTCGGCATGCGCTTTTCACCTTCAGAGTGCAAGGTGATTTTACAAGACTGGATGTCAACGATTCCGAGCTCGATGCTCAATGGGGAGGTGCTGTCAGTTATCGACCACTTGACCTACCTCGGCAACAGTGTGACGACGAATGGGAGCACAGTATTAGAGGTGAGCACGCGTATATCCAAGGCTCGAGTGGCTTACGCTGGACTGAAGCACTTGTGGCGCTGACCTGATATTTCACTGAAGTTGAAAGTTCGTGTATACTGTGCCGCAGTGCGTTCAGTTTTCTTGTATGGTTGCGAGACTTTGAGTCTGCGTGCAGAAGATATTCGTCGTCTTGAGGTTTTCGACCACCGGTGTTTGCGTAGTATCGCTAAGATTGGGTGGAATAGCCGAGTGAGCAATGCTGAGGTCAGAAATCGAGTATTGGGTACTAATTCGGAGAACGTTTTGTCACAGCGTATCCATCTTAGTAGGCTTCGTTGGTTGGGTTACGTGTTACATATGCCAAACACACGTCTACCGTATCGCGTCCTATTCTCCGTTCCTCCTCAGGAGTGGAAGAGACCACGTGGAGGTCAACAAATGACGTGGCAACGAGGAATAAGAAAATGTACAGCGAACTTTGGAAAAGTGGGTGCCTCACGTCTTCGTGGTTGGGGTTCAAAAGATCCGTCTACCAGTTGGCTGGAGACACTGAAAGATATGGCTATGAACTGTGGACAGTGACGATCGTGTTGTTACTTCCTGTTGAATCAGAATGACTGATCGATGTTTGTTTGTACAGTTAGACTGTGTATTCCGTGTGTTGGCTACTAGGGCGTTGTTTCCTTTCCCCTGCCGTGTAGGTCCACTCCCTGTCCATCTTGTTTATTCATACTTTCTAATTCAAGGTGCAACATGATGAGAAAGGCAGTGGTCAGTGGGGCTTGCCCTACTGTTTAACGCTGTACGATGGTGAAGACGATGATGCCGGGCGTTCTGCTTCTTTCTCACCCTTTAGTGAAAACACCGTCACGAAAAGGCAGTGTGCAGAACTTCCTTAGCAGAGGCTGTGACAGACGCATGGTCATTTGGGGGTTTTTCGAGAGGTGTTCAGGGTGAGTAGCCATCTCACAGCCTGCGATACCCACCCTCGTCCATACTGAGGAACTTAGATGCTCATTTGAATGTAGGTCGGTACTGACAATTCGTGTTGTGCTAGACGAGTGTGAAAACCGTAACCAGCGGAAATTCCCTCGTAGAGCGGTTTGGCCTTCCAGATTAGAGTCCACACAATCCACCTGTTACCAGTGACGTGACCAAGTGTCATGATCAGCAGCATGCTTGTGGCTTGGTTTCTCAGAAGCACTTTTCTGCGTTTTGTTCACTTGCTCTTTGCCCATTGATTTGTACGTAGGACTAGTGACCAAAACCTTACCACTGAAGAGAGTAACTAACGGTTTGGAAACAAATTTGAGAAACGAGGTTTCTACGGCAAATATTCCCGTCTACATGAAACCCACTGGAAGAAAATTTATTTTGCACCCTGTCAGGTGGTATCGCTTTTCGGTTAATTTCATTTCCTGGATGCTCATTTAGGGGAGATGGTTTATTTGTGGAATAAGTTACTAAGTATCTAAAATACCCCAGCGCCCATTAATTGGAGGCCACAAACGATACGGTGGCGTACGGTGAATTGTGAAAATTCTGCTGTCATTTTCTGCCGGTTGAACAATTTGAAAATACATGTATACCCACAGTCAGACTATATATGATGCTGTGCCTGGGGTTTTAGTTTCGGTTTCGAATTATTCAACTCTCACACTTCTGTGCTCTTGTTTCGGTTATTGCTTCCTAGCTTCGTCGAGTCAAGAGCAAAAAGAATAAAAAGCATAAGGTTAAGCAGCCGAAAGCAAAGTTTGAAGCAGAAACTACGAAGACAAAGAAGGAGTTCGAATACAACTTTGCCACTGGTAGTGAAACCTAAACATATCACTCAATGTCTCCAACCATTTGGTAGTCGGGTCGCTTGAACCCCAACCTGGAAGTCTAACACGTCCTACTTGCCCAACTCCACTGGTCAAGATTTTCATACCCTTTCGGCATGCCATGCACTGACCACCTCGACCTCACTTCCAATCACTACCTGCCTCAGAGAACAGCGTACGCCAAAGAAGTCTATCGGTGGGCATGCGTAACATGTGACAACCACCTTAACCTACCCAGATTCAGTACTTGACCCACAGACTGACCTCTGGTTCCCAACACCACACGCCTAACCTTAGGGTTGCTGATACAGTGTTCCCACCATATTCGGGCAATGCCACGGGGACATCGGTGCTCAAACACCGATAACCTTCTCGTATCTTCTATTTCTAATGGCCATGTTTCTGAATCGTATAAAAGGACAGATCTAACCACCGCATTGTACACTTAACCCTTAACAGACAACCGGATGTCACGCCGACGCCACAGATGACGGAGGTTGGCAAAAGCCAAACACGCCTTCTTTATACACGATGACACTTCATTCGATATCTGTCCACCTGGGGAAATGTAACTGCTCAGATAAAAAAAGTTACCCCATTCAGCTAGAGTTTCTCCAGCCAAGAAGAGGTTTGGTGTTGAGCCAATCCAGTTCTGCAGCAGCACTTTACACTTTGAAGGTGCAAAACGCATCCCAAACATTGCTACACTGTTGTTTAGGCTATCTAAGAGAGCCTGCAACTTACCTGGATCTTCGCTCAGAAGAACAATATTGTCCGCATATTCCAAGTCAGACAGTTTTCTGCCTAAGCAAAGATCGATGCTACTATTCTCAGACAAGGATAGGGCTATCTCAAGAATCAATTCAACTACAAAATTGGGGAGGAAAGACGAGAGGGGGCAATCCTGACGAGCACCACTTTTCGTGGTCAGTTCGGGTGGAAGATCGCCGTAAGCACGAACTCCGCTTCGGCTGTTAGCATGCACGCACTGGGAAAGAGAAGTAAGTCTCTTCGATACCTCCGGTAATGAGGGGCAGTGGGTAGATTGTAACTTCTTCGTTGTCCCTTGCGCGTATGCGCACCCGCTTCACCTACGAGATGCCGTTTCAGGTTCTACACTGGGAAGAGCATACCGTTCATTTTATTGTTACATTGCTTTCCGCCGTTCGATGATGGTAGTTTTACTGTGTATCCCATGGGGATTTAAAAATGTTCGTCGATTCCTGTAAGTTACACTTTTTGTATGAATCTGGAACTATCGTTAGAAACATGTTCCCAGTCGGTGTAAATTTGTCTGATATTTTATGGTATGTATGCTACAAACGGGGAACCTGACAGTCGAACTGATATATCAGTGGTTGTTTTGTTGAAGGAAATCGCTTTTCTATAGGCTGCCAGTTGCTTTGAGAATGACATGGAAAAACCAAACCGCATTATTGGATGTGTTGTTGTAATCGTCATCATACTCAGGATATGCATAAGCGCCCACCTACATACAGCTTTGTTTAGATGCAACTTGCCAATTATTTTTTATTCGAAGCTCTTATACCGGCTGGGACCCATGGACCAACGTTTTGGTGTTCGTGCTCGAGTCAACCAATGTCTGTCCATAACTTTGTGCCTTCTTCGTACGCAGGTGGGTGAGGTACCACAGAATTTTACCGTTGAAGGATTAAGTGTAATTCGAAACTTTCTCTGTTATTATTGGTCAGAATTGGGCTGGTTAATTAACCACCCAGTTGAGTTTATTGCATCGTTTCCATGTTTGTATCAGGTGACAGCCGTTATACTAGTCCTGTTTCTTCCACATTGATGCATCATAATCATGACCCATTTTGTTGTGGATAATTGTGAATCTCAGTTTTGATGTTCAGAAGGGTAAATACAGATGGTTCCCTGAATAAGATGACAGAAGGTGCATACCTGCAAAACTTACCGGCCAATGCTGGCCGAGTGGTATAAGTTAGTGTCCCTCCATGAAGGTACACGAAGTTCAAACCCCACCACCGACACTGGACACATTGGCCGTAGACAGTATTTTAATGTCTCCAGTCTCGTTACTATTGGGTTTTTATGTGGAAAGCTAAACAATGTTTCAAGGCCAAATTTGTCGAATACGTCCGCCTTTCACTTCACTATTGCGCAAGTATGAATTAAGAAACGGACTGCATTTGGAAACATCTTGGTAAGCTCAGTAACACGTAACAGTGTGCTGCCAGAAGCTAAGAAGAATGCGTCTTTCTTAGTCGAAGGCGTTTCAGTTATTTTGACTACGGGTAAACGGTACAGTTGATTTTCTCACGTGCAAATTTCGATCTTAAAGATAATTGGTCCGCAGCCGAGGGATTGGCTATGGATGGCATAGGCGAATGCCACCGGGTGCGTCTCCAGATCGCGTATAGGCGAACGGCTACTTCAATGGTTAGCAGCGTCTAAATACCAGGTCTCCAAATGAGCGGTGGCGGACAACCAGTGGAGATTGTTTTCGGACGTGACGGGTTTTCGTTTGTCAACAAACGCTAAAGCGGCGCTGCTAGACTGGATCCCAGTCGACAGTTGTTTATGCGCAGTGAGACTCAGGGGTTCGTGCAAAGCGAGCAGTCGCCGCTCCGATGGACGCAATCTGTTTGTCGTTTCGGCTTGTGTACCCACCAATTGCAGCCCAGATGCAACCAAAGACACCTTCCACCAGAAGCTCCACGACTAATTACGCAAAATAAGCCGGGTTGACGTCGTGATTTTGGCAGAAGATCTGGATGCTAGAATGGGTCGGCTGTCGTCGAACGAGGCGCATCTAGGGGGCCCTTTTAGGCTAGATGCCTGTCGCTCGGAAAACGAGGAACGGTTGCTAGCCCTGTGCTCAGACCATCACCTGTTTTTCGCCAGTGCGGAACTTCAGGCGTTCTAATCGTCGGTAAGCCACTTGGCGTCCGTCCTCTTCGAGTCATCAGTGGACCCAGATTGACCACATCGCTATAAGCCACAAGATTGTCGCTCGTACTGGATCACCCCCCTTGATTCCGACCACGTAATAGTCTGCACTGAACTGTCCATGTGCCTCCGCGGGCGCCAAAACTCATGCTGCAACGACGGTTAGATTGCGATAAGCTCTCTGATCCATGTCGCTTATCCGTCTTCCAAAACGCGCTAGCTGAAAAGCTAGCCGCGGCCCCACCTGACCTAGTAAGTTGCGGCCTGTCTCGTCGTGCCGCAAAACTCTGAGTTTCTGCTGAACCTCTGCGCCTTCTTGAATCACGCCAGTCAATTCCTACTAGAAGCGAGTATAATGCAGCACGTCTTGAAATGGGATGTGCACTTAACGCGAGACTTTGTAGGGACCGCGAAACCTGGTAATCGTAGCGCGCATCAAAGATGGAACGTGCTGCCGTCATGGGAAATTCCCGCAAGCTATTCTATCTCATTCGAGTCACTGGTAAGAAGCTATTAGGTGCGATTGAAACAATCTGTAAGGCTGACGGTTCTCAAATTCACAATCAGAAGCGGCCTCTCGATCGCTAGGTGGAGCATTTCCATACAATTTAGCTGGCCCTCGGTGTCGATATCTTCTGTAGCTCTGATGTCCGCAATCAAATCCAGGCCTTAGGATGCCACAAATCGCCGAGCTCCGATGGCATTACCCCAGCCTTGTTTGAAAATGATGGGATGCAGCTCGTTAGAAAACTTTGTGTCTTGTCCTCAAGAGTTTGGAATTCTGGGCAGGTTCCGTCCGTATGAGGGTGAATCGATTGTTGTCCCCATCTTTAAAAACGGCTCGCACAGTGACTGCGCTGACCACAAGGGTTTAAGCGTTATCCCAATAGCACCGAAACTACTTACATCTGTCATGCGTCACATGTTGTACCAAACGCATGTTGGATAGATTCGCGAAGAGCAAGCTGGGTTCCGTGCCGGTCGTGGGTGTAACGATCTAATCTTCACTCTCCGGCGACTGCTAGAACACCATCACACTTTCCAAAGACCAGCAATCATCCTGTGCTTGGACATTGGCGCGGCCTTCAACCACCATGGATAGGACTGCACTATGGGACTGTTTGTTGGGAAATGGAGTACTTGAGAAGTATGTATCAGTCCTCAAAGAGTTGTATCGTCACATTTCAGGTCGAGCAAGGCCCCACGACCAGTTTTCGTCCTTTTTTGTCGTCTACACTGGAGTTCGACAAGGTTGCCCTATATCCCCATTTATCTTCAACTTTCCCATAGAGGATATTCTACAGAATGCCTTATCTGGTCTTCCAAACGGTGAAGTTGAACTCCTTCCAGGAAACAGAGTTTTCGACTTGGAATATGCCGACAATATCGCCTTGCTGAGTGGTAATGCACAAGGAACACAACGTGCTTGGGACTGCTTGGCGACTGAGGAGGTATCCAGATATGGAATGCGTTTTGAGATTTCCAAGTACTAAGTGCTTTTGCAAGATTGGCATAGCAGGAGCTAGAGCAGCTTTCGCCAATTTGGGCCACCTGTGGCCTCGCCGAGACATCCGGCCCTATCTTAAGGTACGGGTGTACGTCGCCGCGGTTCGCAGCGTTTTCCCCTACGGTTGCGAGACCTGGCCACTTCACGTTGAGGATGCTCGGCGTCTTTTCGTGTTCGACAACCGATGTCTCCGAAGCATTGCTCGTTTCTGGTGGGAACACCAAGTGAGTAATGAGGAGGTGCGCCGTCGTGCGTTGGGTACGGATGGCCGCCCCCCTAACAGAGTGATCGCTCTACATCGCCTCCGGTGGCTCAGTCATGTTTTACGTATGCCTGCCCATCGTCTACCTCTCCGTGCTGTATTCGCACGTGGTGGATAAGGCTGGAAGAAGCGATGCGGCGGTCAGGCCATGACTTGGTGTAGAGGTATGAAAAATCTAGCATCAACATTGAGTTCGGTTGGAGCTTCCCACCTCCGTGGTTGGGGCCCAAGGGATGAGAATTGTCGTTGGTTAGAGACGTTGGGGGACATGGATCAGGATAGAAATCTGCGATGCGAATGCTGTGAGGTCCGTCTGGCGAACTCCCGTGTCCCGTAACCACAAAAAATGTTATCGCGATAAACAGAATGACAAAGGAGCGTCAAAAAGTGTACAATGAAAAGCAAAAAACAGCATTTTTTTCACTCTCTAGCTAATTGGCCTTTTTACTGTATTGTACACCCCTTCCCCTATTTTGTAATAGTTGTTGCGTTGACACCTTGCTTGATCCCAAGGCGGTATATATATATATATATCGACATAGCCTCTCTGTATGAAGTATACCCACCCAACTCCGGCATTCGACAAATGCAAGCTCCTATATGAATGCATCTTATTGGATGTATCATAGGGGGCCCACGAACCATTCCGGGCTTCACAGGGTTGAGATCGCAATGAACAGCCGAGCATACAATGTCTTGATCTCCTGGAAGCGAGTTTCACCGAAGATAGTCATAGCGCGGTTCAGGGGTACCCCTTTTAACGTTACGGTGATTTCGATCTATGCTCCGACCTCACACGCTGAACCAGACACCAAGAGTTCTGCAACGATCTCCTGAAGTCAGTTTATCGGATCTCCAGGCGCGACATTCTTATGATTGTAGATGACTGGAATGCCCACACAGGACCCGCCGGAGAGCACGAACAACGTATGTGGGGGAAATTTGTTCTCGGCGGGCGACGCGATCTCAGTCGATTGGTCTTTACCAGTACTCACTTCCAACTCCCAAAGAAAAACCTACTGGCTTGCTACTCCAAAAATGACAGGACAGCGCACCAGATCGAATACATCAGGACAAGATCTCTTCAGTCGGGAATTTCCAAGCGTGCCGCGGCGGCGAAACTGAAAACACCAGTGGCACTGATCGCAAAATCACAGAGGCTGCCTCGAGATCAATCTCTAAGCCTAAAGGAAGCTTCGCCGCTCAGGCAGAATTAATGGTTCTTCGTTCGCTATTCCCGACAAAGCTCAGGTCTTATCAAACGCTCTCGCTTCCAGAGTGAACACGATTCATGTCGACGGCAAGAAAGATGCTCGATGGAATATGCTAAAAGTACCCATAATAAGGGCCGCTCGTGAATCGAGAGGCAAAATATTCCGGCGTAAAAACGAGTGGATTTCTGAAGAAACCCTCAGCCACTGCTCAGAGGCTAGAAAAACGACACTCCATAATTAGTCCGATTTCGGTAGCCTTCTCCGGGAAGCCACGCGCTCTGCAAAGTACGACCATAAACGGTACTAGTCCCAAATAGCACATAAGATATAAGCCCAACCGCATTTGGAGATTTCGGAAAGTTCTGCTTCATGCGCTTTGCTTCGGGAAACAAATCCCTCACCTTCCTTGCTACGGAACGATGACCGTCTTATACCCGGGAATCGGCAAGAGCTTCGAAGATGATCAGAGCACTTCAGCGGGCTACTGAACCGCCCTTCCCTCCAACCAGGCTGCGTCGTGTCGCCAGGCAA
The DNA here is from genome assembly GCA_948099385.1 of Fasciola hepatica. Taxonomy (NCBI): domain Eukaryota; kingdom Metazoa; phylum Platyhelminthes; class Trematoda; order Plagiorchiida; family Fasciolidae; genus Fasciola; species Fasciola hepatica. The sequence goes on along the minus strand of CANUEZ040000088.1, from coordinate 1,244,146 downwards.
AGCTGAGCAATACGAAATTGACTAAGACCCACCCTAGCGGGGACGGCATCCTATGAGTGATATTCAAGATCTGTCTGCAGTCTCTACTTGGTTCTCTGACTTCGATGTACAATCAAATTTGGGAAACCGAAGTTTTCCCTAACAATTGGTCAACCTCTATCCTACTCCCCATACCAAAAAGGGCGATAAAATTATCTGCGCATACTTCAAAGGAACGAGCCTCATCGATATAGCGGGTGAACTTTCCTCCGCTAACCTCCTAAACAGCTTTGTTGCAGTGAGGGACGCGCGATCCCGCCCCGACCAGTGTGTTTTTTGTCAAGGAAAAAATTACGTTGATCCAATCTTCACACTACGACGAGTTTTCGAGCACCGTTACAAATTCCGACGACCAATCATGGCCTGTTTCATAAGTTTTCATGCTGCCTTCGATGCCATTAACCGAGTCACTCTAGTGCATACTAGAAGCTGACGGGATGCTCGGGAAGTGCACAATACAGCTGAAATTATATTATTCGTTTACGCTAGCTCTTGTCCGCGCCTATGGCGAAGAGTATCCAGAGTTTTTCGCCCGACTTCGGTGTTCGTTAAGGTTGTCCATTGTCACCGGTCCTGTTCAACTACGCCATAAACTGGGTGATGGGTCGTGCTTTCACCAGTTACCGAGGGTTTCAACTAAGCCTAGAGACTTGGGTCGCGAATCTTGAATTCGTCGATGATATTGTCGTTCCGATGGACGAACCGTACTGAGTGCGAAGCCAGAGCGATCGATCCAGAGATAAACAACGAAAACCAAGCTCTTCACGGCTTCCACAGATCCGACTGGTCCCATCCATCTTGGAACTGGTGCGTGACTTCAGGTACCTTGGATCCATCATACAACCAAACGGTCAGACCATAGACGAAATGAAACGTTGAGTCAGTTGCGTAACGATAGCATTCCTACAACTTCTCAAATCACTGTAATCCCGCAGTGCAAGAAGCTTCCTGTTGAAACTGCGCGTTTGTCGTGTTGTCATCCGCCCCGTTCTTATGTGCGCCTGTGAAACCTGCCCCTGAGGGTAGAGGATACGAAAAAGTTGGAAATCTTCGACCACTAGAGCCTTCGATATATAACCAAAAACAGATGGCGTGGTCGAATCTCAAACTCCACTGTATGGCAGTACTGCTCGAATATATAAGTGCTGTTCTCGTTTCTTCAACGGGACCCTCTACAATGTTTCAGCCTTGTCCTCCGTCGACCAGAAGCGGAACTCACAAAGAGAAGTCCCTTAGCATCACCTTGTCCAAGCTGGAAGTATCGCCTTGTCAGCAGGCTTATGACGTGGGTGAACACAGCAAAGGTTGACGTAGATCATGTAAGCCCTCAGTCGGTCTTCGGACTTCATGTCTGGAGCAAGAACTGGACTTCACTGTGTGCGGATCGCAACCTATAGAAGCCGCAGTCAAAGATATCCATAAAGCCTACTTTTCCTCATGCAGGAGTTAGTTGCATAAAAAATCAGTAGATTGGTCCCCATGTACCGCATATTGGCTAGAGAGTATGAATACAAACTGATTTCGATTTTTCCTATGAGAATTTCATGCTTACGCACCGTAGGATGAACCGGCTAGTGCAACCCTATTGCTAGTACCGATTTTATTTCATTGTTATAAACTTGAGTTTGAGCCTTGAATCAGTTGCGAAGTGTACACTGATTTTTGTTTCCGATTTGCGTCGCTTTACGATATCGCAGTGGTTTTTCTTTCCTGTGCAATCTTCATCAAGTTGTTCATGATTCTCAGTCACTAGACTGTAGTCTTTGTACGATTGTTGCTATTTTCTCTTCTGTATTTCTTTAGTAACTCTGTGGTAAATGAGAATTCTTGCTAGCATCTGACATACATTCACCGTACTTTTGCACTTTTGTTTCCTGTTTCATACTGGTTCTTGATCATTCTTTAATCCGTCATTTAATCCTTTGCGTTTAGTTTCAATTCGCCATCTTTATTTCCCCTGACGAACTTAAGTGAAGGGCCACCGTAAACCCAAACTCAGTTCCGACTATTCGTGTACAAATAATTAATGTTGTAATCTAATTTCTGCAGCACAAACTTCAAAAAGGGGAAACGCAGAATAAATTTGCAGTAAGAACAAAACAGCGTGGTGAACAAGCTCGTTTTCAGTTATTCGTACTCATACCAATACATAACATTAAATATGACTCAAACCAACAAAGGGGATGATCATCCAAATCTGTCTGGCTAAGATGCGACACTTGACAAGTCTTGATTGCTTGTCCCGGACCTTGTAAATTGTGCGAAAAGCGTTTATCACCTCTACGGAATGGTTTGACTCAACAAGGTGTGAACACACAGCACTCGTAATTGTCTTAATTGCTCCAGTGTTCAACCAAGCCGGGTGGTGTTCACGAACACGTTCGGATAAGCGCCTGGTCGTGCGGCCAACGTACCCGGTTCCACAGGAACAGGTGAATGAATACACACAAAAAGATGCTGCAGAATCTGGCACTTTATCCTTCAGTCGAAAACACACGATCGGTTTAGACTCGAACATAATTTGTAATTGTGCAGCGTAGAATGTTCTACTGACTGCTCCTGTTAGTCTTCGTTGAATAACTTCAGTTTCCGTATCTCCTTTGAATGGTAAACGGACAAATACGGGCTTCTTTTCGACTACTGTCTGTCTTGGCCTATCTTCATTTCGTTGCATCGTCTTGTCAATGAACCGTTCAGGATAGCCGTTTTCTAGGAAAACACTCCTCAGAAAACGAAGTTCCTTTTCTATTGTGTCTTCTGTGCAGATTTTCTTTGCTCTATTAACCAGGCAACGCACTAGATTTCTCTTCACTTTGAGTGGTACGAAACTGTGAAAATGAATGTATTGACCGTTCCAAGTTGCTTTCTTGTGCACTGACAACTGAACGGAACCATCACTTCGACGGCTTACGCAAACATCTAAGTAAGGTAGACTGTTGTTCTTTTCTTGTTCCAAAGTGAATTGAACATTTGGATGAGCTGTATTAAATCTATTAAGTAGTGCATTTGGATCCACTTTGGTATCTACTACACATACGATATCATCCACGTACCGTTTGTATAAGGTGCACCCTTCAATTGTTGACATAAGTTGGTTATTTTCAAGTTTTGCCATGAAAATTTGCAGTAGATTTTGTCGAAAGCTGCCTTCAGATGTAGAAGGAAACAGAAACGATGGGCCTGCTGAAACTAAAACTGTCTGGCAGTTTGATCTTCACACAAACGTTAAGTAAACGGTGGAGTCCAAGCCCAGTTAGCAGTTTTGATGTTGTGCTTGTTGATCTGATTCTTGTTTTCCACGTGAGGATCGATCACCTCTTTTTATTCGACTCGATCACCGTTTCACATCAGTTTTAGCGAGCTCGTTTCCCTAATCACTGAACTGACAATTTTCATAAACTCTGGTTCCGTCTCTAGAAACCAATGACCTCTATTCATGTAGGTAGCCTGTCTCCTGGAGAACCCCTGCATTTAAAGAGTTGTTAGTACGTACTTGTTAAACCGTGCCCAATGCTCCATTCCGTTGAGCACCGTAAATGAGGGTCAACTAAACATATCCGCAGTACGCTTCGCGAAATGTTGTGGACGATTTTTCTGAGTGCGAATCAGTGGTACCGGTGTTCTAATCAAACGAAAAGGATAATTGTGGTTGCTGATCATCTGACCCTTCTTTTTCTCCCTACATTTCGCAATCCGCCGTTCCCAGAGCTCATCCTGAGACTAGTTTTTAGTTGGTGTCTAGATTTTCTGTTCATCATTATTCCAGTCATCCGGAGAAATGGATCTACATGCATACAAATGTCACACTGGGAGTGTAGATATCCATTATTCCCGTGTATGTGTGTATTTGTTCAGTTCTTGGGCCTTTTGTAGTGCCCGTCTTGAAGAAGGTCTCATAAATCTGGACACAACGTTTGATCAGATTCTCGACGTTTAGTTACACTGATAATCAAGTGATTCAGATCGGATATGATAATAAGCTGGTCGGCGATGAAACGTCTACCATCATTATGAAGTAATAACAGTCCGTGAGCGGCACTACAGGTGCGGCGGGTGTGGCTCACCACTGAATAAGGTCATTACTCTATGTCGTGTTCCATGTGTCTGACAGGGTTTCCTAGAAAAGACGCATGAACCGTGCTACAAGCCATCGATTTTTCTGGAATATAAAAGTGCCTTGGAGTCCTTGGATTCCTGTTCACCGGCTTCCAACGGACGCAATCTCCCGGTTCCGCTTTGATGTATTTTGGGACGATTCCTGACAAAATGCCTTTGAGATGGAGCCTCCTAAGGAAGTTCCTACTTTGGGTTGACCAGCCGGGTAGCACCCAGTGTGAAGGTATTAGCTGACTCATCAATAGACGGCCTAGTTTCGTTGTCAAACAGCACGTCACTGTCCACCCAAAGTCGATGGCAAATCTCAGGCCAGCGATGCGGATCCATGATCTAATCGGTTCGTGACAAAAAGGAATGGAGTCATTCAATCAGCCTCCAACAGTCGCTGTCATGAAACCAGTCGGTGGCTGAGCCTTGTTTTGACCGAACGGAACGAAAATCAACCAATCAGCGGCCACGGATTGTTTTAACTGAACGAAACAAAATCAACCAGTGGACTGCCAACAGTTGTTTTTACCAACCGGGATGAAATCAGCCAATCAGGGACGCAACTAAAAGACTCAGCCAGAAGATCCGATTATAGGAAGCGTTCTGGACCAACGCGCTCCGTACCATGGTTTTAAATGCGGCCACCTACTATCCTATATAAGCTGCTTGACTTGTGTAATAAAACGAGAAGATTCGAAGGCAGAAGAATCTTCCTACTAGAGCTACCTGGACGGAACAAAATAAACGCAGCTTACATGCTGTACGTGAATATCACAAGTTACACATGCACTTTGGTTCTCACTCTTATCCTTACTCACTCTACAAAATCCTTGTCCAAGGTGCGCGCGATGGTACCCACTTTTCCTGCTCTCACTGCACAACCCTTTCCCATAAACTGTTTTTTGAACACAGACGTTTACAACATATATTTTTATATGCTTCTCAGATCGCCATTGACGAGGATGATGGTGATAAAATTGGGGTATCTCCATCCAGTGTATATGATTCAGTAAACCAAATACTAAAACCGCGTGTGCTACTAAAGCTTGCGCCTTCAACGTACATACTCTAATGCAGATAGGCCAGCAGGCACCTCTGGCGTGCACTGTCGAAACTCTAGCCATAAATGTGTGCTGCCTGTCCGAAACTCGCATCCAGAATCTGACCAGTCTAATACGACTGAATTCGCCTTCAGGACGTGCATTCACTCTACGCTTATCCGGAGATACCGTGGCTTCTGCATCCGTTCATGCGGGTGTGGGAGTAACTCTGGGCACCAGAGCAGGGTTTATTTTAGATGACTGGATTCTTATAAACAGTAGACTGTGTGTGATTCGTCTGACAGTTATGCTTCAGGTGAAAAGAGGGCGCAACAACAACCGGTGTCTGATCCTTGTCGCAACGTACTCTCCCACTGACTGTAGTCCAGAATCTGCCAAAGATCCATTCTACCAACAGCTACAGCTATTCAGCCTGATCGCCTAGATCCTGAAGAGCGGATACTCGCAGACCGAAGTGGCACTGGCTTGACGTACAGATAACGGCTGTCTGCTGCGTCTGTGCAGATCACCGTTTATTTCTTCCGAATACGAATTTCTGACGTAGCAATAGACGCACAGTGACTTGGCGTCTGCCTTCTGCTAATCAGCCTTGGGTTAGGGACCATTGGAGTGGCTCAGTTAGGTCTTGTAGGTCGTATTGGAGCACGCGCTTAGATTCTGATCATGCTGTTTGCTGGCAGCAAATTCATGACGCTGTGAAACCAGCAAGTACCACATCTTGTGGATTAGCTGCACACCAGACTGCTACCCGCCGGATCTCACCGCGATCTCTTGGATTGCTAGATAGCTGTCGGGATATCCCTTCTGGTAGCGAAAGTCATAGAATTCGTACTCAACTACGGACGAAACTGACAAGAAGCCTACATGGAGGCCGTGAGGTCTGGTGGTCCGAACGCGTGGCAGAGTTGGGACGAACTGGTGCCACCAAAGACATCCTGAAGTTTTTCCAACTCATCCGACCCACGAACAACAGGGAGCACTGTTTGGGCGAGGCAATCTGCGAGGAAAATAGCCAGCCGATATTGCAACTTTCATGTAGTATTGAACGCTCGACGAAGTATTTTGGGCAACAGTTTAATTGGCCTTCAGCTCCAGTTTCGTCATCTAGTAGTTCTTCTGAACCTGTTCATACTCCATGGACAGTCTGTACTGTCCCGCCCACCAAGGGAGGGACTGTCCATGCACTTCAGTTCCTCAAGTGCCATTAGGCTCCTGGCCCAGATGACTTCTAGAGCCTTCTTCAAAGATGGTGAGGTGTCACTCATCCATGGGTTCTTCAGTTTCTTCCACGAGCTCTGGGATCAGGAAAGCGTTCCGCTACGCTAAAACTGTGCATCTATCATCCTAATCTGGAAAAAGCGGTCTCACAGCGTTTACTTCAATTACCGTGAAGTAAGTCTGGTATCAGTTGTGTTGAAGCTGTCAGCCTCTATAATCCGTAGATTGACTCTAGAATGCGGGCAACAAGTCCTCGAAGAGTAATCAGGTTTTCATCCCAGTCGGGAATGCTCTGACCAAATTTTCACTATCCATCAGATACTTGAACTCTACTCTCTATATCGCGGTCTATGGCTACTTTGACAAGATAGCCGTCTGGTGTTTTCTCATTAGATAAGGAGTGCCCGATAAGTATTCAAGGCAGACATCAGACGGAGTGCAAGCATCTGGCTCATCGTCGCCTTCCTTTCCAGTTGGAAGCGACGTGCGTCAGAGTAGCCCACTCTCACTCTTGTTCAATTTCGTAATCGACGACGTCTTCGGAGAGAAATGAGAGAATAAAACAATAAATTCGTTGGGCTTTTACCTGGTGACAAACTCTTTGACTTAGACTCCGACGACATCATTGCGCTGATCTGCGACGACGTCATTGTGATACAGTGCGTTCTGAACAATATTTCCATACCCGTTCCGCGGTATTGAATGTACTTTTCACCTTCAAGATGTAACGTACTACTACAAGAATGGTGGAGGCGCACTCCCACACCCACCCTTAGTGATGAAAAAGTGGAAATTGTTGGGAGGTTTGTCTGTCTGGGAAGTTGTATAAGTACCGACGAGAGGGTTGGAGGTAAGGTCGTCAACCGAATAGCGAAAGCCCAATCGGCGTTCTGCAATCTTTGTCATCCGTGGAGACAACGAGACGTTCCCCTCGCTGGCAGGGGAAGGTAGAGTGTACAATTCTGCAGTTCAGTTTAGACAACCGTTAACAATGCACTGGGTGCGGTGCTTTTGTCTGCTATCTCCCGTTGGCAACCTCAATAGGGAATAATGAAAATGAACAAGAGTATGAACGGAGTAATAAGAAAACTACGAACATTAATTTCAGATCGAAAGTGGAAGGTTGTGGATACAAAAGCGTCACTGTTTGCGACGCCTAACCATATCCTCTAGTGTATCTTACCATAGAGTGGGAGGGTCCCTTAGGCCCCACCCAGGAAGTCAAACACACCCTACATGGCCAAGTCCACCGACTAGGTTTTCCATACCTTTCTGGCATGTCATGGGCTGACCATTCTCACTCATCTTCCAACCGTTATCCGCCTCAGAGAACATTGCGCGCCGAGGAATCCTGTCAGGGAACATGCATGATGCATGTGTCAACCTTCTTAGCCTGGTGAGCTCAAGTGTTTCGTGTAGTGATTTGATTCGTGAATCTAAGACGCTCCGCCGGATCTCAGCGTTGTTTATACGGTGTTTTCACCATATTTGAACAGTGCCACGCAGACATCGGTGTTCAAACACAGACACTTTTCGTACATCATCCACCCGCAGTGGCAATATCACCGAACTATACGGAAGCACTGGCCTGAATGATACAGCATGCACTCGACCCTTGATAGATGAACGGGTATCGTGTCGACGCCGCAGACGTATTTCCCTGTGGTTTTCACAGGAGGACGTGTTTCTTATGAATCGGTAAAATCACCGATTTACGCAAACTCTAAAACATGATCCTTCTCCCATATTAAACCGAGGAGTCTTTTCAACTCTATTAGCAGTGCTGTTCCACCGTCTTTAAGAAAATGCGGTGGGGGACCTATCCGGCCCGGCAGCATTATGTCGTTTAGGGTAGCTTATCTCGTGGAAAACCGCTTCTGACGGAGGACCTACAACTAGGGATGTAATCATCGTGCTAGTTAGCAAATCGGTCAATGGAAAAGTTGGCAAACTCAGTGCATCAGAAGCTTGTTTGGGTGGGCGTTGTGCTCCACCCGCTGAGCGTACAGATAACGGGGATAGGTTTCTCCAGTTTTGTGCAGACAATCGGTTATTGCTATCTAGTACAAATTTCCGACAGCTCGCGTCGCACAGCGACATGGCGCCCTAACTCTACAGGTACTCTAAACCAGATTGATCATATCGCAGTAAGCTACCGGTGGCGCAGTTCTGTTCAGAACTGTAGATCTTACTGGTCGACGTACGTAGAGTCGGACCATGCATTAGTTTTAATGCGATTATCTCTCCATCTCCATGGTCATCGTTGCAAATGACAAACCCGGTTAGCTGTACAATGTTTGTTTGATCCAGAAGTCCGCACCAGTTATGAGCAGAAGTTAGCACATGAGCTAGGATCTACGACGAACAGTAATATAGATGAGCATTGGGCTCATATAAAACAGGCGGTGCACTTTGCAGCAGGTTTTGCCTGTGGTCCTAGATCAGATGTCTATCAAAGATACTGGGTCTCGAAAGAGCCGATTAGGCTTGCATAGGTTTTTGTAGTATCGCTAAGATTGGGTGGAATAGCCGAGTGAGCAATGCTGAGGTCAGAAAGCGTGTATTGGGCACTGATTCGGAGAACGTTCTGTCACGACGTATCCATCTTAGTAGGCTTCGTTGGTTGGGTTATGTGTTACATATGCCAAACACACGTCTACCGTATCGCGTCCTATTCTCCGTTCCTCCTCAGGAGTGGAAGAGACCACGTGGAGGTCAACAAATGACGTGGCAACGAGGAATAAGAAAATGTACAGCGAACTTTGGAAAAGTGGGTGCCTCACGTCTTCGTGGTTGGGGTTCAAAAGATCCGTCTACCAGTTGGCTGGAGACACTGAAAGATATGGCTATGAACTGTGGACAGTGACGATCGTGTTGTTACTTCCTGTTGAATCAGAATGACTGATCGATGTTTGTTTGTACAGTTAGACTGTGTATTCCGTGTGTTGGCTACTAGGGCGTTGTTTCCTTTCCCCTGCCGTGTAGGTCCACTCCCTGTCCATCTTGTTTATTCATACTTTCTAATTCAAGGTGCAACATGATGAGAAAGGCAGTGGTCAGTGGGGCTTGCCCTACTGTTTATCGCTGTTCGATGAATATGATGATTCCAGGACCGGAAGCGCCCCGTACTCAGTATGCAAGTGTCGCTCTACCGGCTTCGTTGTCTAGGTCTTGCACTACGTATTCTTCCCCATCGACCTTCTTATGCCTTGCTTGCAGAGCCTGGAATTGGTAGAAAAAATCAATGTGGAGGTCAAGCGGCGACGTGGCACCCGTCGGTCAAAACTTTGACATCGATGCTTGACTCCGTCGGTACTTCATACCCACCCGGCTGGAGACTTCAAGGTTCACTTATGGTTGGTTTGAAACCTTGTCAGAAATGACTCAGAGTCGTAGTCCGTGGTGGGCACGTTGTGAGTGCCTGTGTTCCGACGTTTTAGAAACTTCTTCGCCACACTTTGTATACTCAGAATTTATTCATGTTGGGCATGACACCACGCCGCTGCTCAGTGTGCTGTGACACTGCCGAACCTGTGTAGTAATATTCTGCTGTTGTTTTGGGGAAATTCCGTTCTCGGTTTGCTATTTAAGTTGAGTTTAGATATTTTTCCTAGCATTGTCTTATGATAGGATTTTCGCGTTCTTGTTATGCAGTCCAAATGTACGTTATCCTTTTTTCATTTGTTTATTTATAACTCATCCACAATTAGGTAACGGTGCTCGGATCATGTTCCGCTGCTCCCTCGACTACTTTGTGCAGTCCGCTGGGCTCTTCAAACGCCCCAGCCTCAAGCTGGACCGTTTGCGGAGCTGGAACCAGAGGATCAGTGAGTTCTGGATTAATCAGCCCAGGGTCAGCTAGTGCCACAACCGGATCGGGAACCGGTGGATTGATGGGAAAATGCACCTCATCTGCTCTAGGACCATCTGGATCTTCGAACCTTATCGCAACAAATCCTGTTTCTGGGACCAGTTCCAATATGGTTAGTGGTTTAGCGCATGGCACGTCTACGGGAACGGTAGTTACCATACCGTCCACGCTCAGTCGGCACCTCACCATTGTTTTACGTACACTACGTCTCTATGTATCAGGAAGCGGCCGAAATAACGCGTCTGCATTAGGTCGTGCGGGGGCTATCAGTTTGTTGCTTCGATTGCTTGCCTTAGTGGCCGGACTGCCTCCACCCCGCACACAAACTGGTCGACTGTCACCTACCGTGTCTATCTCGAAAGCCAATTCAAGCAGCTCTACAGCCGTGGGACAAAACTCCACTGGTTGTTCTGGCTCACTAAATTCTTTCAGCACACCGTACCTGGGAACAGCGGTGGCATCTCGCAGTTTTTCTGGGAATTTCGCCATCGGAGGGGGGAACAACACCGGTGGTTCCGGAATAGTTGGAAACATGGCCTCTTGTACTTCTGGTCAGGATATTCATTCAACTACTTCACTCGGTCGCATTGCCGCTGAAAACGGACTCGTCATTGGTAGTCCGATTGTCACAGCTGTAACGGCTACAGCTTCGGCAGCCGCGTCTTTGCAACGGCATCGTTTACGTATTTCGACTGCTTCGCGTAATGAAAAAGGTTTCGCTTCCCTTGTCGGTTCCAGTTCGCACACTTCCATCGGATTTTTGGCGAGCACGGCGGCTTCCATGTTATCCGCACCACCGGCGCTGATAGCAGGCGGCGTTCGTTACCACTCGAATCTACTTCGACTAGTACTTAACACACTGCACTGTTTAATTCGTTGGAGTGAGTGCCCGTTTTTTATGTGTATCTCAGTTGATTTGTGTGTTTGCGTTATGAGTTTTTCTCAGTGTAGTAAAAGCTCTTTCAGGTCACACCAGGAAGATAATTTAAATTCGCCTTAAGCGTTACTTATTCGTTCCGTCCCTCGTTGCATTATGAACACAGCAGTTATGATCTGAATGTTCCCGTCAGTCGTATTCTATTCTTTTCTTCAATTCAGTTCGGTCCATTGTGGCCAGTAACTAACCCAGCAGTTTGTTAATTACATATTTCTTTTTAAGAGAAAATAAACAAGAAAGAACCAACCGCATTTCAACTTAGTTTGATCATATCACTGATCCATCTGGACAGACTTCAGTGCGTAACGAAAAGAGAATAGTCCTGCTAATGCGTACTTACTGCATGCTGTTTCGTTCCACTAATTCTCTTTATCGGAGTTTCCATGGTTGATGTGCTGATCCTTTTGTCTTTTATTGCTGGACTGTGGGTAATGAGACTGTGTTGACGTCCTATTCCGTCTGATGTATTTTCTAATCTTTTTTCGCATCTCTTTTATCTTTTCAGTTCCTGTATTTCTTTTTCACCTAAAATGGTAATGGCAATTTAGAGGATAAGATTTCATTCAAAGCTATCTAGTTTACTGCAACTAAAGTTTCAGTTGGATTTAGAAAAGTTCGGGCATAGAGTGTCTATCCGTACCACTTTCATCGTGAAGAACAATCTTCTAATGAGGGTGCATCAGGCTTGACCAACGAGCTGGCGAATATTTCAGATCAGTTTGAGTAGTAGAAGGTCTAAAAAGTTTATGAAACGATTATAACGCGAGGTGGGCCGTTCAGTCTCAGCGCAGATAACTCGATGGTAGCGGCACGGGCTCGAGTCCAAGGTGGGTCCCCATGGATAAGCACTACTGGTGATTCTGAACAAGGATAGTACTGCTATGCATTACTTTCTTGGCTCTCCATGGGAACTTGAGCGTTCATACTGCACGATAATTCGTATCAAATATATAGATGACACGCCCTTTGATAACACGGAAAATAGGCTTTGCTCACTCTTACGTAAGTATGGGTTTTTGAGGTACCAGTAAGTAAACTTTCTTCGCTAGTAGAAAACTATCTCCACCTTTCTTTTTCTTTTTCCTATTACATATGCACCAGATCCACTGCACTATTAGGGGTAGCCGGCAATCAGACCCTGAAACTTAGAGTAGATAACTACACAAGGTCGCAATAAGTCAGGGGTGGTAACGAACTGATCCACAGTGGATTACTGTCTGCCATCAAAGTGAACGGCGGTGGAGGGATTCGAACCTCTGGCGCTCCAAGTTGGTAAGCAAACGCTGTAAATCATTCGACCCTCACCGGTGGTCAGTTTTTCCTTCGATGGCATCAGCCGGTTTGCGCTTTAATTTTGTTTTGTCAACTGAATGTTTCACTTACCTTGTTGTTTTTGAAACCCTCGTCAACGTGCACAGAACACAACGCCACTCGTGCTATCAGCTCCGGGGGCATTAGCATTTTGCTCGACCTCTTTTTGGATGTCCATCGGTGTGATTTACACGGTCGTCGGATTCCTCTGCAACGCAGCGCTTTGGCTTGTTTAAAATCCTTGACCGCCAGTCGTGAGTCTTCTCCGCCATTTATTGATTCTAATATCAAACAAGGTATTATTTTTGCTTGAACTGTTTTTCATGAGTCCTCCAAACCAAATGAATGTTTTTCACGGTGGATTAAATTTGCAGTCTTTATTCTCGTAGATCCTGTCTCATCAGCCCTTCAGTGAAACCTAAAGGTTCGGCAAGAGTGACTTTCTTCACGTACGTTATACTCCGAGACAGAAGCGGTTAAAACTTCGAGTATCGGTCACTGGTGTCCGACGTTTCGGTTTGTATAAGGATAGTTGAAGTTGTGAACGGTAATAAACCACAGCTGATAGATAATTTAGACTTGGAATTTTATTGTTCATTGTGTCTGTAATATACTATGGTTTCACCTTGTTCATCTCTCACTTTTGCCAAAACACGGGATGACTCGAAGTCACGGATGTCTCCGATAAAACCCGTGATTCGTACAAATTTGCATGTACAGTTGATCGATTAGACCTTTTTTCGATGTTCTTCGGATACTAGAGCATGTGAGTATGAACGGCACACAACAGGCTGCACTTTTGAAACCAAGTACATTTAATTGAAAATTTGGTTTCAAATAATTCAGCGTAGTTCTTGCATTCTTTTCGTTCCGTGTATTAATCAAAGATCTTTAAATCAAAATACTGAAAATGTGAGAGAAGAACGTAAACAAATGTGTAATAAATAGAAATGGTATGTTTTGGTACACATACTTTTGGTCATATAGAGCTCGTTTTCTCGTCGTGTTGTGTTGTTCGCTACAGATATTATATATATATATATATATATATATATATATATATATATATATATATATATATATATATATATATATATGCGAGCATATGTTTTCGGTGACTTCATTCGTAAGCCATAACAATCACATTTATATGGTAATAAAAGTTATTGAATGCTCATAGGAAGAGTTCTAAGTGTCTTTTTCAGCATTTGAAATAGGGAGGGGTGACAAACAGGCGGATGAGTCAACTTTGACCATGTAACACTTGCACAAATGACTGGGTTGCATAACAGGTGATAATCAACTTACGCCCCAACCACGCCCATATATGATGTAGTGGACTGTTGGTCATGGCAGTGCTTGAACTAACTTTCGTTGCGCGCATAGTTCTGGCCTCAGAAGACGGATGCTAGTTGCCTCAGTAGTTGCTAGCATTCGAAGCCTAATTGTTTTGGATGCATGCTATGGGACACGGTGGACCATTGTAAAGGCTGAGTGGACGTCTATCGAGTGACTGGTTTCAACTACAGTGTGCAATAATGGAACTTAATATAGATTCGCTTCGTGTGTCTAAGCCGCCGTGGATAATGTTCTTTGACGTGTTTGGATAGCTGCCTTGTCGTTCGACCCACATAAATAGCACAACAAGTGCACTTGAATTAGTAAATGGTCATGCATGAGGTAAACAAAGGTAGCTTATCTTTGTTCTGGCATCGAAATGAAGGTGTTGTGAACGCACATCTGATTCGTATAATCACTGTAGAAGAGGAATGAACTGCATTTCTATATCGCAACCAAAAGTTATCGAAAAACGTTTCAAGCTCAAAAGGTTTCTTGATTGGTTGAGCTCTCACCTGCATTCGGAATTATGACTACGTTTTCGGCTGTCCCGTTTGAAACACGGATGACGTGGACCTGTACTTAGTTGGTGACACCAAATCTTGTCTGACAACGGCTTTGTTCCCGCCCAGTAGAAGTAAGTCTCGTTTTGAGTCATGAGTATTTAGGAAATATCTTCTCCATGAAAACTCTTCTGAAATGCATGCGTGAGGACAACACTGAATGTGATCAGAATTATTTCAGGTCATTTTGAGTACGAGTTCGTCGCAGTAAGTCCATAATATTCACACAGAAATGATCCACGATAATCAACACAACACGCAGTCAGAGTCTGTATCGATCCGGCCATAGTGTCCAGTTTTACGACACAATATTGTGTAAACAGTCTTTGCGATTCTTAATTATCACTTTTATGTCTTTATTTTTCTTTTATAACTAACATGTCGACCGATCAAGTGATGTCATCTTTTCAACACATGAATGACCAGAATTTAAGTCATTTAGCGCTGCCTTCCTGGGAAACATTGGTCTAAGCTGGTCTCATCTTTACGACGTAGCACGCTCTCAGACTGATTGGAGGATGATAGGAAATTTTCTTTTTGCAATTACATTCCAATCAGCTTTCAACGTGGGAAACACTACGCTTTTGGTTTCCTGGATAAATTGCACTTTGTAAACGGGTAGCGCATGAGTCAGAGAACATTTTGATTCAACCGGCACGAATCAGGAATATCTCGTTAATTGACTCAAGGGGTCGTGATAACACATCACAAGCCTGAGGCATCATCTCTGAAGTATAGCTGCAGTTGGTTTTGTTATCGACTTGTGCGGGTAAAACAAGAATTTCAAGATGTTATACAATGGTGAAATTAAACCCGAAAAAGTATTTGTGAGGACTTTTCACGGCCCTAATGGGAGCTGGAGTTCCCTGACTGCTGCAGTCCTTATTTCCGAACCATGTTACTGGGTACTGGGCTCTGGGTACTAGAAAACGTATCACAATTGGATTACTTGTAACTTGAGAAAGTATCACAAATAATAGATCCATAAAGACTCGACCATTACCACTGAGTGGCTGACTGTAGCACAGGGGCTCAGCTTTAGTTGTGAAATTAGGAACAAAGCAGGGATGGTATCATAAGCAGCCCATGAGGAATCGCAGCTACTTCTGGATACCAAGGAATTTAACAGCGAGCCGGAGCCTGATAGTGTCTGGATTCGTGTTATGATCTGTTGGCTCAACGAATAATCCCTAGTAACAAATATGTAACATAAAAAGTGCTCTTCTACCCAATCGACATATTTCGATCAGTGAATCGTTGTAGATGCGTTGGAAACCTTGTGCGTCATCTTTAAGGGTATATACTCAGTAAGAACTACAAACCCTCAAGCGCCACAAGGCACACGGATCAGATCGCATCCCTTCTGCGCTTTCCAAACATGGCGAGATGTTTCTGGTGAGAGAATTGACAACCCTGTTCTCAAAGGTTTGGACGGGAAAAAAATTCCAACATCCTGGGGGGAATCGACGATCGTGACCATCTTTAAAAAGGGTAGTCGTCCATTGTGTTCTATTCATCGGGGAATTAGCCTAACCTCTGTCGCTTCAAAACTCCTAGTGTCCATTAACCTCCGCCGATTTTCTCCTTTGCGCGAACCCCATTGTCGTGAAGAACAAGCTGGGTTCCGTCCCGGCCGTGGTTGCACGAACCAAATCTCTACTCTTCGCCTCCTGCTTGAACACCGTCACGTGTAGCAAATGCCAACTATCGTTGTGTTTCTGGACATTAGGGCCGCCTTTGACTCTGTCGATAGAACTGTCTTATGGACTTGCCTGTTGAGGAACGGCGTGCCCGAGAAGTACGTTTCCATTCTGAAAGTTCTCTATTGACAGACCTCGGGAAGATTGAGGGTCTATGGGCAACTATCCGAGTCCTTTGTCGTCTCAAGTGGCGTTCGGCAAGAATGCCCTATTTCCCGGTTGCTCTTCAACTTAATAATGAATGATCTGCTTCAAAGAGCATTTAACGATGTTACAAACAGTGGAGTGGAAATTCTACCGGGCACCAGAGCTATTGACTTGGATTATACTGACGACTTCTCTTTGTTGGGAGACGACCCCCAAGTCGTCCAAGATGCCTTAAACCACTTGGCCGTCGAAGTCACCGAGTACGGCATGCATTTTGCTCCATCCAAATGCAGAATGCTTCTTCAAGACTGACAGGGGGATTCTCCTGCACTCACTTTTTGTGGGAACGTTTGAAAATTGTCAGCAGCTTTGTGTACCTGGGCAGTAGTATTTCCACTTTTGGAGGTATCGGAGACGAGATCTCGCTGCGCATGTCTAAGGCCCGTTCTGCTTTTGCCAATCTAAGGCACCTGTGGTGTCGTCACGACTTCAGGTTTCCCCAAAGGAGTAGAGTCTAAAAGGCTGCAGTTCGCTCGGTGCTACTTTATGGATGCGAAACGTGGCCAGTTAGAGAAGAGGGTCTGCGCCGGCTGACCGTATTTGACTACCGTTGTCTACGGACAAGCACATGAGTATGGTGGCAGCATCACGTCAGTAATGACAAAGTGCGGAGGAGAGTACTCGGGGTGGACTGTTCATCACTCAGGGTAATTATTCTCTTTGTCGGCTACGATGGCTAGGCCATGTCTTGCGGGTGCCCGCTCAGCGTTTATCTCGCCGCGCTTTATTCGCGCTCGCTGGACAGGATTGAAAACGGCGGCATGGTGGACAACCGATGACTTAAAGAAGTTTAAGAAAGCTGACTTCCCGTTTAGCCGCAGTGGGGCCCTGTCGCCTACCGGGTTGGAGCAAGAATGACACCAAAAACATTTGGCGTGATACGCTGGCAGATATTGCCCGAAACCGGAGTCAGTTGGGTCAATGCTGTATGGAATGCTGTGCTGGCTTCCCATCCTTCCCCTTCCATATATGAAAACCACAAACAATACGAAAAAAGAAAAAAAAGAAAATATCGTGTGGAAAAATGTGCAGAAAAAGCTTTCCAGCATTTCTGCCCTTTTTCTTTTCATACATCGTTTTCCTACTATCCTATGGTCTCTTTAGCACGTTGTCTGTACCAGATCCGTGGTATATATATATATATATATATATATATATATATATATATATATATATATATTTAGCCTTGTCATTTTGTGTCGTTAACCATCCGGTGTACGGTATATTAATAAATGAGCGAGCCAAACCGAATTTTTCAAACAAACAAATGTCATTCCATCACATATAAGAGTACAGGCAAGCACAAGGTTGGACGTTCAGCAATATGGCCCGATATGCTGTTAGTTTCAGTGAAGTCTTTTTATAGTTACATGCTTGCTCATGAGTGCAGTGGAAGCGGTATATCCCAGAATCTCGAAGATCCACTGCGCTATCAGGAATAGCTGGGTACCAGACCCTGGGGCTGGGTGTGGAGAACGACCTAAGGTCCCAGTAGGTCAGCTGTTGTAACGAGCCGGGCGTCAGTGGATTGCTGCCTAACATCAACTGAGATTTTTGGATGCGGGACAGCAAAATCGCTTATCACCAAAATGTTTTAACCTTTGAACATTTATTCTACTTCTCCGCTGTATCATTTATTGAACCCCATATGCCATTTGAAACATTTCACGGTTACAGAACTGTAGCCGCTGCGATATCAGCCTTCCCTTATTTGTGCAAATTTACAACAGTATACGCGAATTTACCGAAAAGTGCAATTTCAGCTAAAACGTAAACTCGTAGAATGTATTATTGGCACGAGAAGCCTGCATCTTATATAATAAGTCTACTTGCAGTTGTCACAACCAAAAGTCCAACGCCGCGAACCGGAATCGAGCAGACGCTCTACCAGCTGATCTATCGCGGTACAGCCAGTCGGGTGTGAAAAACGGGTTAATATCCAATGACGCGCGAATCACTACTTTAGTGATATACAGCAACTGTCCTGGCTTTAATCACTGGGCTAGCCTCATCATTCACTTCCCAATGGGACGAACAGCACACGACTGGACGTGATCCAATGGACATGGAAGTATATCCATAGCATATATTAATCGCACGAGGAGCCTGAATAGTGGTTCGCGCATCATTAGATATTCACGCGTTTTCACACCCACCTGGTGGGTGACATCATCAGTGTGCAGTGGGAACCCGTTTGCGTAGTGGAAGGAAACAGCGCCATAGAGAAAACTCTAGTACGGTCCAACTTGCATAATTTTCCAACTTAATCGACAGAGATCGAAATTTTAATGATGTCGCCAACTGATCGGAAATCCACAGTAGTAGGTAGCCGATAACAAACAGCTACGTGGGACGAAACCAAAACAATATTTGTATATGATGATGGCTATGCTTAAGCATCCCAGGAGTATTTGTTACAAAACAATCAAAACACGCATATAACTTCTCATTCAACATGTAAATCCCTTCAGGCGTCAGTTTTCATGATTTTACTCTGTCTCTCCTTAAGCACGGTGTTCATCCTATATATGAAGTGCTGAAGCATCTATGAGCAGAAACACTCCATCTGCACCTATTTATAACATAAAAATTGTGCCAACTTATATGGTCCTGGAACTCTCGTGTCTCGATTAAAAACTTCTATCACGATGTATTACGGTCTGAACCCAACAGCTGCAAGTACCTTTAGTCGTCGACAGCACTGGATGAACCCTCTCTATGGTCCATGCTAAGTTCCTTCATGCCACGAGGAGTTTACAAAATCAGTCGAATTGTTGTTGTTGTTGGTCATTTGTAACATCTGGCTCCATAACAAGCATATAATTAATGCCCAAGTTGGGAAGCTTTCGCAATTTAAAGCCCATCAGCACTGGCTATTAGGCATTTATTTGGATTCAATATAAGTTACTAAGTTTAGTCCCCAGAGCCGTTGATGCTGAAATATAATGATGTAATCGAATTACCTTGGGGGTCATCTATCGATCAACTGGTGATATGCCTTATGTTCGCATCATACGTTATCACCTATCGAACTTTGCACGCTTTTCACAGGATGCGATCGTCAGACTGAAACGCAACCTCAGACTTAGTCAAATATTTAGGGCTGTCACAAACAGTAATCCTAATAGGTAGCGTCCAACACCAATTGATGTACTGGGCGCATTCGCATGCCGTTGTATCACTTATACAAACCAACAGGCCTGACACGCGCTGGAGAAACGGCCTATCGAGCACCTATTCGCCCGGTCCTCAAATATACCTGTGAAACCCGGTAGCTAAGGATTTAAGACACAAAGAAGCTGAAAGTCTATAAATACTGTTGTCATCAGCGTGTGCAATGTAAAATGGCAACACCGTCGGTGTTTACGTGTGGGAAGGTTGTCTTTCGTTCAAAAAACGGTGCCGTTTTATAGGATGTAGCCACATCATTTTGTGACCCGAAGCGAAACGCTTTGCTCAGGTCAGAACTGCCGCCTTCGCGATCAACGCAATTGTGCAATAAAAGAAGACGAAAAATATCTTACCTGCGTTCCTCCTTTTTTGCTGTGAATCCCAATGGACCCGACAACAAGTTGTCCACCGGACAGATCAGACTTTTGTCTTTGGTAGTCGATTTTCCTTCAGATATAGCTTTAAAGAGAATTCAAAAGGATGTTTAAGGGACGATGTAGGGTGTGACTACTGGTAGAAAAGACAATGAAGCGCTTTTGACACAATACGGTTAAAAAAGCCTTGACTGTGTCTCTTCTGTTGCAGCATGACCTACCATGAGTAAAACAGGAAACATAGCAAATTAAAAACAAACTAGTGCGGAACAGAGAAAAAGCAAAACAACATTACTAGGCATCTGCTGAATCACGGTTATTGGCTGTGCTATCTGTGAAAGCAGAACACGAAAAGTTCGCGATGCCGAACGGATCGCAACACCGCTGGGCAAAAGGGTGAGTTTGAGTACGTTCCAGTTCGAAAAACGACTAGCCATGCGCCAGGTGATGACGTTCTGGTTGTCATCTCTCCGTCTGAACCTCTCTCGGAAAGTAAAATAATCAACAGTATCGAAGAGTAACGATAGAACCACTAATCATAGTGTCAGATAGGTAAAGAAAGCGTTTAAGCGCAACACCACTGGCTATGACAAAGTAATTTCTTCGAATATACTTAATCATCGAGTAAGTGGAACCCTCAGACCCACTCAAGAAGCGTGACACGTTCTTCATGGTCAAATTCATTGGTCCCGCCTTTATAACTTTCCACATCGTGGACTAGCTACCCAATAAAAAGCACCGCATACCGATTTCCCACCGTAGAACATTCAGATCTTCAAATCAACAGACTAACCAAAAATTAGACACTGGGAGTCTACTTTCACATTTCAGAGCATTTAAACTGAATGCTGAGAGACTTGAATATAACTAATTATTTACTTCTAAATAAGAACAATTGAAAATGATGTCAGGAAAGCAATGCAAAGTTGGCGACACCCAAACATTGTTGAGGATTTGAAATCATAACAGATCCGTGAGATGGTAATTAACGAGAAGTGATCCAATATTCTGATGCTGACAGACGAAAGTGAAAGAGTCAGTATTATCATAACACAATGAGATTAGACGGAGGTGAACGGCAAAATCGTGAGGAATATAAGAAAACAGAAAAAAATAACTCTGGATCGTGAACTGCGTACATATGTACCGAAAAACTGCCGACAGACTTACGGGAGCGTTCTGCATCTGAGGTAATTGGGGCATCACGCCTGGAAAATGAGAGATAAGTTAGGCGTTTTTTCGGCATACTCCAACCTTCAATCAGTTTTGAAACACTGAAGGAGGTTGAAAACCTCCAGTGAGTTCGAACAACCAAAGCAAAAGGTACCTGCAGGTTAACAGTTTAGAGAAAATCTCACACAACTGTGGTGAAACTGGAATAAGTCCTAAATCTGAACAGCTTGAAGGGACTAAGATATGTGTTGCACATTTCCACCGATAGACTTCCTCGGCGTACGTTGTTCTCTGAGACAGGTAGCGACTGGAACATAGTTCGAGATAGCCAGTCCAAAAAAGATGTGCAAACCTTAACCAGTGGACTTGGCAAATTAGGATGTGTCAGACTTCTAAGTTGAGGCCCAAAACACCCACCTACCAGATGGTTGGAAACATCAAGTGATGTAGCTAGGTGTCACGGCCAGTGGAGTACGTGCATTGGGTTCTTTCTTCGTTTTCGTTCATCACGGAAAGTGATGTTCGTCAGAGTTTCCCTCTTTCGCCTTTCGATTGATTCTTGAGATAGCCTTATCTTCGTGTGAGAATAGTGGCATCGATCCTTGCTTAGGCAGCAAACTGTCTGACTTGGAATATGCGGACAATATTGTTTTTCCGAGTGAAGATCCGGGTAAAATGCAAGCTTTCTTAGATAGTCTTCGCATTACTGTAGCAATGTTTGGGATGCGTTTTGCACCTTTGGAATGCAAAGTGGTGTTGCATGACTGGGTTGGCTCAACACCGAACCTTGTTATGGCAGGGGAACTCTAGCTGAAGTAGATATTTTTGTTACTTGGGCAGTTAGTTCTCAACAGATGGTCGGATATGGGATGAAGTGTCATCGCGCATGTAGAAGACACGTTTGACTTTAGCTAGCTTCAGTCATCCGTGGCGTCGGCGTGACATCCAGTTGTCTGTTAAGGGTTGAGTGTGCACTGCGGTGGATAGGCCCGTTCTTTTATACGGCTCAGAAATATGGCCGTTAAGAGTAGCAGATAGGCGAAGGTTGTCGATGTCCGATTATCGATGTTTCCGTAGGATTGCTCGAATATTGATGGGAAGACCGTATTAGGAATGCTTAGGTTAGGCGTGTAGTGTTGGGAACCAGAGGCCAGTCTCTGGATCAAGAACTGCATCTAAACCGGTTGGGGTAGCTGGGACATGTGTTACACACGTCCACCGGTAGACCTTCTCGGCGTAGTGTTCGTCGGGGCCGGTAGTAGTCGGAAGGTAGGTCGGAGTGGTCAGTGCATGGCATGCCAAAAGGATATGAAAACCTTGACCAGCTGTCTTGATCAAGTAGGACCTGCTAGACTTCCAGGTTGGGGTCCACGTGATCCGCTTACCAAATGGTTGGAAACATTAAATGATATAGCTAGTTGTCTCGACCAGTGGCGTAGTTGCATTTGGACTTTTTCTTTGTCTTCGTGATTTTCGCATACTACTTTGGTTTTTTGGGATTTCTTCCACTTTCTGCTTCTGTTGTTTTTGCCCTTTACTCTATGATTCTTGAAGGTATCAACCGAAGCCAGAGCATAGAAGTGCGAGGTAAATGGTTGAATAAGCTAAACTAAACTTCGTGATCTTCGCTCATTACTTTGTTTCCGGCCCTTTTTAATTTAGTGCTTCTGTTTATTTTGCTCCTAACTTGATGACGCTGCGAAGTAGTAACCAAAGCCAGAGCACAGAAATGCGACGTTGATAGTTGAATGGACTACGCTGGCTGGACTTCCATCACTCGCAGTTTTCCGTTTCCACGCATTACATGTCAGTTGTATGTTGATTTTTCGGTTTCATGCATACGCATGTATCACGTGGCATTGTGCTTACTTTGCATCTTAGATTCCGTTGCAAACAGTGGAATCACGCTTTTTTCATTCGTTCTCTACTGATTATTTGTCGGACTCGCAGTTACTATTTAGTTATAAAAATTATGGACGAATTGGTTTAAATTGTTAAATCTGGATAATTCACGTTCCATTCACTTTCCTCTTTATCGTCCTGTTATTTTGCAACTTACGAACGTAAACCATTCTACAACTGTAGGCGCTGGTCGAAAAATGCTTATTGCATGTGGCGGAATTCACACTTTGTTTGCAATTTGTGCGGGTTATGTGGGACCTGATCCGCTGACTCCATATATGGGTGATAGTGCTCCATCACGCGTGAATACTGTTGAAAATGAAAAGCCGTTTATACCTCATCGCAAGCATGGAACTCAGGTGAATTCCACACACGGCATACATAGCACAACCTCTCACCAGTATGATAGTATCACCGTGAGCAAACTCTCCGCCTCGACCGTTCTACATTCTTCTTTATCCTCGGAAAACTGTGAAGCGAAACGAATTCCTCCTTGGAGTGGGTCCATCCAGTCCGCCTCAGGAATCACTTCCAGTTCCCTATCTACTGTCCCTGTGCCTAGCAACAAATCGAAAATCTCTACGTTAGTTCCCAGTGGGACATCAAGTTCGAATGACGGGAGTGTGGCTGCAGGGGACAGCGGTTTCGGCTCTGGTGTTACTGATGCCGCTCGCACCGCGATGGATTCAGCTCATGTTTCACGGGGCACCAAATCAGATGAATTAATCAGTGTGCTAACAGAAGCAACTATGCTTCTACGTCGCTGTTGTCCTCGAAGTCGTCTACCGGTTTCTTCCGCGGAGGGTGTTCTTCGCTTTCCTTTGAGACATGGTTAGTTTCATTTTTGTTCGCCTTTGATGTGCTTGTTTACATCGTTCGCGATTACCCTTCATCGGTGTTACGCTGGATAAGCGAGGATCCCCTACTGGTCAATATTACCGCTTGAGGTCACTTCAAGTATAGTTATCGTTCAGTTTACAGACCGAAGATCGAGCAGTTGTATTCGTGGCTCCCAATGTTGCAGAAATAATTCTCTATGCAAAGGGAAACCTTAAGTCTGAGAATTTATTTCCTCTACTATAGAAAAATGTTTCATTCATTTGTTCATTCATTCATTTATTCGTTTTATGTTACTCACGTCTACCACTTTGTGACCAGTAAATACAAGGGCATTTCGGGTCATCATCCCTCTCAATGACGGACGTAGCACGATAAATTTATCAAATTCGTCACCATCGACCCATAAAAATGACAGAATGGTAACCACGAATAGAAAAATAAGGGGTATTTGTTTACATATAAACGCAAACCATAATATTGTGTTCCGATCACTAATATGTTGGCTTGCCTCTATACTCAGATATTCGTTTAAGCTTTTTAGACATAGAGTTCGCGGGACCTCCAAAGACCTCCAGTTATCCATGCTCCCGCATGATTTTCGCCTTCAGAGTCCATTGTAGAGAAAATGCATCATTCTTTCTCCAAAACTGGGAATAAATTGTCCATCAAAATCAAATCAGACGTTTGAAAAAATTGAACCTTCGAGGTGTACAAGATTTTGACGGTCTAAAACTTTGACAAGCAAATGGATGTGTCTACTGCCGAAAGACTGTGGGACGTACACTAACCCAAGAGTTTTCCTAGAAGAACTAGTGTGACAGAGTGAATCATTTGTTTTATGAGTCCGATGAATCGTGCGTTGTTCGGTTCGTCGTCGACAACACTCCCGCGATCATCAGTTGAAAAAGTTCATACCAACCGGCGTGATCGGTTTATTAAGATGTTTCTCATCTCGAGTCGACTTTTTGTGAGCTTATTAAGGCTTAGCATAGAGCGTACAAGACAAGACAAGACTGTGCTTTATGCACTCCTAAGGCGTGAATATTCAGATTTCAAATAAATTTCAAATTGTTTTTTTTCTTCACGTTTTTACCGAGAGGCACTTCAGCAAAGAGAACTGCTTCCTGTAAGGTCATCATTTATTCATTGGTGACAAACATCACATGTAGCGAAGTTTATCATCATAGTTTGAAAACTAGTCATACTCGACATTTTAATAATTTTCGACTTCGAAGATTCAAGCAACTTCATCACGGTAACCAAGATCACACGATTCCAGTTAGTCATAGATCACCACAAAACTACCATAAATTAATACTGCTTTGTACGAAATTCTGTATTTCCAGTCGTTGTTAACATATTATAAGAACTTTAAAAATGAGAAATTCGTCGGTACAAAATAACCTGTAGCTTAACTTACAACGACATCTGTAGTTTAAAGCTGTCTACCATAAGAGGAAAAACCATAATTTTCTTCTCATTTCATAGCATCTATCATCTCACGGGGACCTGGCTCCAATG
This sequence comes from Fasciola hepatica, assembly GCA_948099385.1. Taxonomy (NCBI): domain Eukaryota; kingdom Metazoa; phylum Platyhelminthes; class Trematoda; order Plagiorchiida; family Fasciolidae; genus Fasciola; species Fasciola hepatica. Next base: position 1,218,816 of record CANUEZ040000088.1, on the reverse strand, counting down.
GCGAAGGTATAAAACAGTAAGTTTTCCTACATGGGATTATTTTGCCATTGTTTGTATGGTCTATCAGTTCAGTTCAGTTCTGTGAACCATCAGCGTCGCACTTCTGTGCTCCGGTCTTGGTTGCTACTTCGCAGCATCGTCGAGTTGAAGGCAAAATAAGTCATAGCACTAAATTGAAAAGAGCCGAAAATGAAGACGAAGAAAGAACCCAATGCACGTACTCCACTGGCCGTGACACCTAGCTACATCACTTGATGTTTCCAACCATCTGGTAGGTGGGTGTTTTGGGCCTCAACTTAGAAGTCTGACACATCCTAATTTGCCAAGTCCACTGGTTAAGGTTTGCACATCTTTTTTGGACTGGCTATCTCGAACTATGTTCCAGTCGCTACCTGTCTCAGAGAACAACGTACGCCGAGGAAGTCTATCGGTGGAAATGTGCAACACATATCTTAGTCCCTTCAAGCTGTTCAGATTTAGGACTTATTCCAGTTTCACCACAGTTGTGTGAGATTTTCTCTAAACTGTTAACCTGCAGGTACCTTTTGCTTTGGTTGTTCGAACTCACTGGAGGTTTTCAACCTCCTTCAGTGTTTCAAAACTGATTGAAGGTTGGAGTATGCCGAAAAAACGCCTAACTTATCTCTCATTTTCCAGGCGTGATGCCCCAATTACCTCAGATGCAGAACGCTCCCGTAAGTCTGTCGGCAGTTTTTCGGTACATATGTACGCAGTTCACGATCCAGAGTTATTTTTTTCTGTTTTCTTATATTCCTCACGATTTTGCCGTTCACCTCCGTCTAATCTCATTGTGTTATGATAATACTGACTCTTTCACTTTCGTCTGTCAGCATCAGAATATTGGATCACTTCTCGTTAATTACCATCTCACGGATCTGTTATGATTTCAAATCCTCAACAATGTTTGGGTGTCGCCAACTTTGCATTGCTTTCCTGACATCATTTTCAATTGTTCTTATTTAGAAGTAAATAATTAGTTATATTCAAGTCTCTCAGCATTCAGTTTAAATGCTCTGAAATGTGAAAGTAGACTCCCAGTGTCTAATTTTTGGTTAGTCTGTTGATTTGAAGATCTGAATGTTCTACGGTGGGAAATCGGTATGCGGTGCTTTTTATTGGGTAGCTAGTCCACGATGTGGAAAGTTATAAAGGCGGGACCAATGAATTTGACCATGAAGAACGTGTCACGCTTCTTGAGTGGGTCTGAGGGTTCCACTTACTCGATGATTAAGTATATTCGAAGAAATTACTTTGTCATAGCCAGTGGTGTTGCGCTTAAACGCTTTCTTTACCTATCTGACACTATGATTAGTGGTTCTATCGTTACTCTTCGATACTGTTGATTATTTTACTTTCCGAGAGAGGTTCAGACGGAGAGATGACAACCAGAACGTCATCACCTGGCGCATGGCTAGTCGTTTTTCGAACTGGAACGTACTCAAACTCACCCTTTTGCCCAGCGGTGTTGCGATCCGTTCGGCATCGCGAACTTTTCGTGTTCTGCTTTCACAGATAGCACAGCCAATAACCGTGATTCAGCAGATGCCTAGTAATGTTGTTTTGCTTTTTCTCTGTTCCGCACTAGTTTGTTTTTAATTTGCTATGTTTCCTGTTTTACTCATGGTAGGTCATGCTGCAACAGAAGAGACACAGTCAAGGCTTTTTTAACCGTATTGTGTCAAAAGCGCTTCATTGTCTTTTCTACCAGTAGTCACACCCTACATCGTCCCTTAAACATCCTTTTGAATTCTCTTTAAAGCTATATCTGAAGGAAAATCGACTACCAAAGACAAAAGTCTGATCTGTCCGGTGGACAACTTGTTGTCGGGTCCATTGGGATTCACAGCAAAAAAGGAGGAACGCAGGTAAGATATTTTTCGTCTTCTTTTATTGCACAATTGCGTTGATCGCGAAGGCGGCAGTTCTGACCTGAGCAAAGCGTTTCGCTTCGGGTCACAAAATGATGTGGCTACATCCTATAAAACGGCACCGTTTTTTGAACGAAAGACAACCTTCCCACACGTAAACACCGACGGTGTTGCCATTTTACATTGCACACGCTGATGACAACAGTATTTATAGACTTTCAGCTTCTTTGTGTCTTAAATCCTTAGCTACCGGGTTTCACAGGTATATTTGAGGACCGGGCGAATAGGTGCTCGATAGGCCGTTTCTCCAGCGCGTGTCAGGCCTGTTGGTTTGTATAAGTGATACAACGGCATGCGAATGCGCCCAGTACATCAATTGGTGTTGGACGCTACCTATTAGGATTACTGTTTGTGACAGCCCTAAATATTTGACTAAGTCTGAGGTTGCGTTTCAGTCTGACGATCGCATCCTGTGAAAAGCGTGCAAAGTTCGATAGGTGATAACGTATGATGCGAACATAAGGCATATCACCAGTTGATCGATAGATGACCCCCAAGGTAATTCGATTACATCATTATATTTCAGCATCAACGGCTCTGGGGACTAAACTTAGTAACTTATATTGAATCCAAATAAATGCCTAATAGCCAGTGCTGATGGGCTTTAAATTGCGAAAGCTTCCCAACTTGGGCATTAATTATATGCTTGTTATGGAGCCAGATGTTACAAATGACCAACAACAACAACAATTCGACTGATTTTGTAAACTCCTCGTGGCATGAAGGAACTTAGCATGGACCATAGAGAGGGTTCATCCAGTGCTGTCGACGACTAAAGGTACTTGCAGCTGTTGGGTTCAGACCGTAATACATCGTGATAGAAGTTTTTAATCGAGACACGAGAGTTCCAGGACCATATAAGTTGGCACAATTTTTATGTTATAAATAGGTGCAGATGGAGTGTTTCTGCTCATAGATGCTTCAGCACTTCATATATAGGATGAACACCGTGCTTAAGGAGAGACAGAGTAAAATCATGAAAACTGACGCCTGAAGGGATTTACATGTTGAATGAGAAGTTATATGCGTGTTTTGATTGTTTTGTAACAAATACTCCTGGGATGCTTAAGCATAGCCATCATCATATACAAATATTGTTTTGGTTTCGTCCCACGTAGCTGTTTGTTATCGGCTACCTACTACTGTGGATTTCCGATCAGTTGGCGACATCATTAAAATTTCGATCTCTGTCGATTAAGTTGGAAAATTATGCAAGTTGGACCGTACTAGAGTTTTCTCTATGGCGCTGTTTCCTTCCACTACGCAAACGGGTTCCCACTGCACACTGATGATGTCACCCACACTGGTAGTGACCAACTTATCGATTCAGAGCTGATGATAAATATTAGTATGCAATACAAATCACTCACAATTGCCTTCAGTCTGGCTTCTGGCACTGGAACCAGGAATGACCTACGTTGAGTGAGGAATATCAGATGGAAGGATCACAGTTTTCCAAGAGCAATCACTAGACGTCAAAAGACAACAACCAACGAAAACACTTCACAAGCCGAAATCGCGATCATTGACTTTTCACCTGTAATCGCACGATGTTTAGGCCGCAAACCAGAACGCCATACGAGCGCATGAGAATCAAAACTACATCTGCCACTAGCTTGTGCGAGAACGCATTCAGCACACGGTCACCGTATATTGGTGGCTCAATCCGACACGAAAAAAACTAGTTTTTGTATGCAAAGAGATACTCCATTCAATGTATAGTGTTACCCGGGCCAGGGGCAACTTACCTTGCAACTTGATGCTAGAATAAGAGAGTCAGCCAATCAGGAAAGAGAGAGCAATGACATCAAGGCAGAAAATTGGAATTACCAACAATACAAAGATATGAAACTATTGCAAAATGAACATTGTTAAGGAAAAAAATGCTGAGGGTCGCCGGTTCGATTCCGGCGCCGCGCCGTTCAACTTTTCAATGTGAAAATGCAAGTAGATTTTCCATTACATGAAAAATAACGGCTTCAGTGAATTTAGTACTTTGATTTTGGGGAAACTCGGACGTCTCCCTAAAAGAAGATAAAGCTTCTTACATATGTGTCCAGTACCAACGCACTGGAATTTCGTAACAGTAGTACGCAGCATGGAGCGATTGAAATCAGTTAACGAGTACTTAAATCGTTGGTACAACAAGATTACACTCACGTTGTGACACCACCAAAAATGCTTGCACCTTGTCCCACTTCCCCCCAGAAGTTGTTGAACCTCCGTTATCTTTTGCTGTATGTTTTAACAATGGTGATGTAATCATAATTCTTTTACCTGTGACATACATGCTGCGGTGAATGCGCGAGTTAGTGATTCATTTTAAAATAGTCATTGTCTTGATAAGATTTACTTAATTGCGGATGACTTCTTGGAGAAGATAAGCCGATTTCATGAACATATCTGATCGCGGCTGGCCATGCTGGTTGACGCCGTGGCATGGATAACAGAGCATGTAGATGACATGGTCATGAAGTTCTATGGGTGTTTGGTACAAAAGACATCCCCAGCGTCACTTGACTTTTATTTCGAGGGCGCATTTCTAGCCTTTGCGCAGCCAAGGGCGGGTTGCGAAGCATCAGCGTGTTGATGCATGGTTGCCGGTGGCTCCTTAAGAGCTCGTTCGCTATTCGATTGAACTGAACTCAGCCCTGTCCAATCCAACCCAATCTATACATCCCTGTCAATTCGATAGATTTTCTTCACAGCCGTTGGACTATACAGTAAATCTTGTTCGCCCATTCAGAGGTAACTGTCTCCGCATGCTGAACATCGTTTTACTGAAGTTTTCGAACCTCGGTTACCCTAAAGCTGATTTTGCCCGCCTATCTGGCGGTTTTACCGGGATGTGGCCGCTGATGCAAGCTTCAGTTTCGTAGAACAACAGTTGAGAGCTGGGTACCCGATCGAGACCAAAGAAATGAAAGATGCCCAAGGGTACGACAGTCTGTCAACTCACAGGTGCTACTCCTGAAAGTGAACACTTTTCATTACTAACCAATAAAAATATACATATTTTGATTATATATATATATATATATATATATATATATATATATATATATATATATATATATATATATAATTTAGGACGTATCTCACAGTGGGCAAGTCTTTTTTTTAACCCCGCAGTGAAAAAACAAAAGAATGAGCTTCACGATTTGTATGCATCTTTTTATTAGCAGTTAACTTAGTCCTAGTCATCGTGGTGATGCTGACCTTCATGAAAAGTCCACATTTTCGTAAATTTAATATATTGGATTTCTTTTGCGTCCTGCAGATCGAGCCGTGTCAGCCCGCGCACTAAGGAACAGTTGCCATTTTCGGACGCCACTAAGGTGGCTCCAGTACCCTTTTTGGGAGAGCACCGAACGTCAGATACTACGGGTCCGGCGGCGGTATGTGCGGAAATATCTAACCATGCCAACGAAGCTTTAGTACCGAATTCGATAGAGTCTAGCTGTCCTCGTCATTCAGCGTCAGGTACCGGGTCCAAAACACCATCTACTCGATCCAAGTCACGCGTAAACTCTATTCGCCCACGTCGCGCTGTGCGCCAAAAGTCGATCACTAACATGCTTGGTGGCGGGAATGGAAGCAAATCACATACGACACAAATGGTTTCCTCTGGGACAAAAGTCTCTCATAGTACAGGAAATCGGAATGGTTCTCGTCGAGCCCGATCCTTGTGGTCTAAACATCTACAAAAGCCTGTTGGGAAGACCGATACCAATCCAGATGGAACAGTAAGTACGCGGCTAACATTATTCTTAGTACGAAAGTCACCTATAATCAGTATCGGTTTCAATCATAGTGTCTGGGTTAAGTTGAATAATTCGATAACAGCATATGCTTGTTTGAATTTCCTATTCTTCTGAAAATGGAAACACCGGGACACAATCACACATCGTCATAATGTTTTGATTTCCGGTTGAACTTACCGTTTAAAGACCAAAAACTATCACCCTCCAGTTTTGCAGAACTCACTGCGCGTCTGTGGGCTGCATCGGCGCTGATACCGTTGCAAGCTTTAGGTTCCACTGACATTCCGGACAAGCTCGTACGTAGCCATCAATGTCGTGACGCGTCGTGAGCCAGGAAAAAGGAGAGAAACCAAAGCGTCTGTTCAGTTAAATGGGCCATTCTCACGACGGCAATCCACCGAGATCGACCGTAGTATTCAATGCGTATTTCAACTTCCTTTCGGCCGTGTACCTGTAGGCGTTGAGTTTTTTCTTGTGAGCACCATGCTTGCTGTTTTGCTCTGATTTTGCCGATTGAGGTCTTGATGGGGAGTTCTCAACTTGAGCCATATTACCGTCTATCGGAGGTTCTGCTAAGATCCTCTTATTTTTCCGTAGTAATCGTTGATATGTCGTGGGGTGATTTCACAGGTGTCACATCTGTCTGTGGCTGTTGATGCATTGATACGATCGATTCTATAGCCCCTTTATGTTGCCGTAGCAGTCTCTTTCTTTTACTCAACCTTTGTCTTCTGTCCCCAGCCACCTCTGTTTGCCCCATCTATAAACCCATGATACTCCCACTGATAACACGGCCAATACTCGCAACGGTTCACTATCTGGTAACTCACATTTTCTCAAGCCTCATCAACCTCTGAATCTTAGCTCCCTCAACGTACGTACACTCATGCAGGCGGCCAGCAGGCGTGCCTAGCCATCACAATGGCCTCTCTGAAGATTGATGTCTGTTGCGTAAGTGAAACTCGTATCCAAGATTCGAGCAGTGTAATTCAACTAACTGCTCCTGGTATGTCATCGAAGTATTTAGTGCGCACTTCACGAGACGAAGTAGCTCGAGCTGCGGGTCAACGTGGTGTAGGAATAGTCTTGACTGAGAAGGCTGAGACTGCTCTTTTTGACTGGTAACAGTCGTTTGTGTGCTGTGAGACTCCAAAGGTCAGTCGGCGTTCGAAAGGACAATTGTGTTAAGCGCAATTTGTTTGTGATCTCGGCGTACGCCCCAACGGACTGCAGCTCAGACTTGCAGAAAGATGAGTTCTATGATGCACTCGCCACCCTCGTTCGCAGTAGTAAAGGTTCTGACATTGTAGTGCTAGCTGGTGACTTTCATGCACACGTTGGCAAACTTAGTTTGTCAGAAAACTGTTTAGGTGGGTGTTGTGCTTTACCTGCTGAGCGTACAAATGACGGGGATAGGTTTTTTCAGTTTTGTGCAGACAATCGGTTATTGCTATCTAGTACAAATTTCCGACAGCTCGCGTCGCACAGCGACATGGCGCCCTAACTCTACAGGTACTCTAAACCAGATTGATCATATCGCAGTAAGCTACCGGTGGCGCAGTTCTGTTCAGAACTGTAGATCTTACTGGTCGACGTACGTAGAGTCGGACCATGCATTAGTTTTAATGCGATTATCTCTCCATCTCCATGGTCATCGTTGCAAATGACAAACCCGGTTAGCTGTACAATGTTTGTTTGATCCAGAAGTCCGCACCAGTTATGAGCAGAAGTTAGCACATGAGCTAGGATCTACGACGAACAGTAATATAGATGAGCATTGGGCTCATATAAAACAGGCGGTGCACTTTGCAGCAGGTTTTGCCTGTGGTCCTAGATCAGATGTCTATCAAAGATACTGGGTCTCGAAAGAGCCGATTAGGCTTGCATAGGTTTTTGTAGTATCGCTAAGATTGGGTGGAATAGCCGAGTGAGCAATGCTGAGGTCAGAAAGCGTGTATTGGGCACTGATTCGGAGAACGTTCTGTCACGACGTATCCATCTTAGTAGGCTTCGTTGGTTGGGTTATGTGTTACATATGCCAAACACACGTCTACCGTATCGCGTCCTATTCTCCGTTCCTCCTCAGGAGTGGAAGAGACCACGTGGAGGTCAAAAAATAACGTGGCAGCTAGGAATAAGAAAATGTACTGCGAGCTTAGGAAAAGTGGGTGCCTCACTTCTTTGTGGTTGGGGTTCAAAAGATCCGTCTACCAGTTGGCTGGAGACACTGAAAGATATGGCTATGAACTGTGGACAGTGACGATCGTGTTGTTACTTCCTGTTGAATCAGAATGACTGATCGATGTTTGTTTGTACAGTTAGACTGTGTATTCCGTGTGTTGGCTACTAGGGCGTTGTTTCCTTTCCCCTGCCGTGTAGGTCCACTCCCTGTCCATCTTGTTTATTCATACTTTCTAATTCAACGTGCAAGATGGTGAGAAAGGCAGTGGTCAGTGGGGCTTCCCCTACTGTTTAACGCTTTACGATTATGATGATGATGCCGTAGCAGTGTCGAATACAGTTGAATTTGGCCATCTAATTACTTCCAGTCATTGTTGTTGTTGATTTATGCTGAAGCCAATATCACCGTACCAACTGCGAGGACAGTCGTTGTTCAAAGTCAGATGCAGTTTTTATCGTTTTTCTTCCAACGGTGACCGATTATATATCCATTTTGTTGCTAAATAGGCGCATATGAGTGAAAATATTCTGATTTTTATAGTTGTAGCAATTATGTCATATGAAATCCCGTTCGGGAAGGATTGAGACTTCCCTTCTTTCTTCGTCAACACAGCGTTCACCTCGATTAATGGAACGTCCACGCGTTCTCCCTGGCAGAAACACATCCAAACCTCGAAATCGCTGCAATCGACCCCGGTCAGTATTGAGTACATCGCGTGGCGGAGCAGGTTTCGGTGATTTAGATGCTACACCCCCGCAACCGTCGGTACGTATACATTCGCCCTGTAAATCGATCCAAGTTGGATTCAATTTCACCGCCAACCTAACCCAGACCTCAGTGAATTCCGCTGGTGAAACTCCGTTTGGATCACATGGTTCTTTGGCTCCTACCACGTTGCTGCCGGACGCGGTTTGTAATCTGGGAAATCCATCACCCTCGGTGTTAGATGTGGATGATTTTGAGGACGGCGGAGATGAAGGGGATGATGACGAGGACGGTGCTTTGAGAACGCAAAGCCGTCAACTAGCAGACTACGATGATGATGATGAAGAAGATGAGGATGATGATGATGATGATGATGACGATGATGGTGACGATGATCTGGATGACTATGATGACGCACGTGATGTCATTTCAGGAACGGACGAGGCACGGGATGGCGCTTCGTCTACAGTGAGCTTAACAGAATTGGTGAAATCACACGTCCGTTTCTTCCCCGAATGGTTCGATTTCCCAGAGGTTAGTACATGCATTAATAGGAATAAGTGGTGCGCGAGTTTACTACAACGGTCTCAGGTGTTATTTCATTATAATTATTTTTTTCCTGAGACTCTGTGTCACCCAGATACTTTGTGAATTTTTTCACAGTTTTTACGAGATCCACGAGAAGGTGCTTCACGCGTTCATGTTTTGAGAAAATAAGTCGTTATGTAGTTCTTTCACTCATAAGGTATCAGGTGCTTATTATTATTATTATTATTATTATTATTAATATTATTATTATTACTATTATTATTATTATTATTATTATTATTATTATTATTATCACTATTATTCTCTTTTCCAATATTTCGGAAAGTGTGTTTGTCATCTAATTAAATACGAAGTTTTGTGTGGAACGATTTATCAGTTGCAGGTGGTTTTTGATCTTCTCGGTGCTTACGGCTGTCGTTCTTTTTTATTTAAGCTGAGTAAAGTGAAAATAATAATTGTAGGAGCTTGAAAGATGCTTCCCATGTTAAGGTGGATAAAATTATTCCATGTGTTTGGTGGTTCCTAAACCAATGACTAAAGCAACCATCTTGGAAGCTACTTAGTAGATGTATCATGCAATTTTATCCTAATTTCTATGCCCTTGTGACCCAACTGTTTGGTCTCATGGCGTAGGTTCGTGTTATACCGAGGCAGTAATAATCGGCTACTAATAGTTCCTGAAAGCGACTACAGACGGATCAATGTTATCCCGGATACAACTCTAGCACCAATCTGATACTGTTCACATGTGGTTCTGTGTTCTGTGCCATGTAGCTGGGTGCTGATTTATACAAAATATGAAAATTCTGACCGTATTTTGCGTCTATTCTTTGCTTAGCTTCTCGTCGAACGTAAGTAGTGACGTTTGAAGAGCTCCGACTGTGACAATGAAATTTGTTGCACTGCGCAGGGGTATTTGATTTGTGGTAGGACTCTTCCGCGTGCATTTTACTGCACGGAACACAGGGCACTAGGTCAACTAGGCTCACGAAACAACACAAGGCACAGAACACAATTTCGGACAACGAGTGATACCTGCGGCCTCACAGGGTAATGACACAGCTGATCGTTTGGGTCGAACCTCCTAAACCCGTAATCGCGCAACGAAAATGACCCTCGACTGTCCAGTAACTCGAATACAGGGCGCGAACTTCAATGATGCTAGCCCATCAGCTATCTAGAGTGAGAAGCCAGACACGAAATAGAGTATCACGCTTTTTTGGTGACGGCCAACGCAAGTCAAACCGAGTTGTCAACCCTACCGTTTATATAGGTTGTATGGGCGACCTTGCAAAAATCATGCATAAACCAATCAGCGAAGTCACGTGGGCAGCAGAAAAACTGCAATAAAAGGTTATCGTGAAAATATCCAAATGGCGCTGGAAAAAAATTGAATTTTGTGCGAAAATGGAAGTACTACTTACTCAAAAACTAAACAGTTTTACAGAAAGGTAATGTCGGGGTTGAATTCTATGGGATTGAATGTATACGAAAAGCATCTTCTCGAGTAGGAAATCGCCCGAATAGATGGGCAACTGGCCGTTCAGCTTCGCTGTCTTTACCCATACGATAGAGAGGATAATGAAACCTCCATTGCCACGGTACGTTCCTTCCAGAACTTGAAAACCATTTTGGTTTTCCTATTTTCCCAGTCATCAAATTATTTATTTTCGTTCCAATTCGGCGGATGGAAACCTCGTATTTTCTTGTCAAATAAAATTATCTTGAAGGAATATCCTGTTTAATCCCACAGACAGACTGGATAAATCGGGAGGTCTGTGCTTTGTGATGAGCGTTAGAAAACTCCTCGGTGAAGCGCACTGGCAAGTTTCTAATATTCACAAGAATAAGGTTGTCACGCAAGCTCGAATTTCATCTCCGTAGTTATTAGCCGACTGGCAGGCTGAAACGTTTTAGGTCAGTGATAGTTTGCTGGGTCGAATACTAGGGTTTTTCGCTACTTACGGAATTTTTCCACTGATCGCCCGTTCTGTTGGTTCTGCTATATCATCCGTACTGTGTGTCGTTCTGATCCGTTGTAAGATTGCATCGCTAAAGTGCCTCCAGAAAATCGTTTCACCCTAATTCAATAAAATACATTTGGTACCTAAGAACTAGATAATTGAACATTCCTCGCCTTGTCACAATATGATTTACTCACATTTCTCTTCTCGATCACTCATAGCTCCATTATTCGGATTTCTCCAATACGATAGAGTTTAATTACATCTAGTTCCTGGCAAAGGCCTGCATTCAAGCTACGCAAATGTATGCATCGATACCATCAACAAAGGTGCTTGCTGCATTCCATTGTATCGGTATCTCAGTAGGTGTTTGAGTGCACTCAGTTTTGTTTTTTTCATGCTCGTCGTTGTGCGCTCACTTCGTCAGATATCGAAAGAAGTTTTGTCGCTTATACAAAAGCACGTTTAGCTTTTGTTGACTCGAACCAACTGCGGTGCCAACGTGACACCTGTTTGTCTATCATGGGTCGAGTGCACATAGTTGTAGTTAGGTCAGTTCATCTACAAAGATAAGAAAAATGGCCGTTACGGGTAGAAGATACGCGAAGTCTGTCGGTGTTTGTGCGCCGATATCTTTGCAATATTACGGAGATCATGTACTTGAATATTCTGGGGAAGCCTAATCAGCGATGCTAAGTTAGGCGCATGATGTTGAGATCCAGAGGTCAGTCATTGGAGCAAGCACCCAGTGAAAACACCGACAGACTTCTCGGGTGTACATTGCTTTTCGAAGCAGTTAGTGGTTTCGGGTTAGGTTGAGGTGATCGGTCGGTGACATACCGAAAAGTATGAAAACCTCATTCGGTGGACTTTGTTGAGTAGGGCGTGTTAAGCTTCCTGGTCGGGGCCTACAATCTCCACCCATCATATGTTTGCATACTTTAAGTGAGATGTACATGTTGCCCGGTCGTTGGTGTAGTTGCATCCCAGTTCTTTTTTTTGCTTGCTTCTTTACCTCTGTTCTTTTTCTCCCCAACTCGACGGTTCTTCCAGATAGCAGCCCCAACCGGGGCACAATAGTGCGAGGTTAATCGGACTGAATCTTTCATAAGTTATTGCCCTTCTGAACTTTATAAACTTTGACCACTTACAGTTTTTATCACTGATTCTGAATTTTTGTTTTTTGAACCTTTGTTATCCTTTGATCTCTTAGTGCATTTGCCTCACTTTGAACCCCTTTCAGGAGGCGCCATCTTCAATCACACAAGAACAGCTGATGGCTGAGGCTGATTCTAGTGCAAATGTTTGGCCGTTCACAGGTTAGTTATGAGCCGATAACGTTTATACATACACCGTTGGGGTTGGTTGATTGAATTATTCGTTCGGTCCCAATGCTCTATCCCGTATAAATGTAGTTGCTAAGACTTGAGATTGAAACGATAACCAACCTATGTCTTAGTTTCCCAATTATAGGCTTATTTGACCAATCTAGGTACCACCCAAAAATGAGCTCAAATAGCCTGTACTTTCCTTATCATAATTCTGTTGTATAGTGTAGAGCTTCAATTATGTTTTAGTCGTTATAATAGTGATTTAACTGCGCGCTGTACTATGGCACAGAGTCAACGCGTTATCTTTCACCATAGCAGATTGTTGGTTGAGGGCACTATCTATAGTTCAGCACTGAACTTTGGACTTAAGATCACACAAATAGGGTACCGAGTCCACATAACACATTTGATGGCTATTCAAGATAAATGATTCTTTATGAAAAAATCATCAAGTAACAGTTGCATACCATTGTTTCGATATGCTCACCTTTTTAGAAATGCGTTTCACTGCATCAGTGGTATCTCACTGGATAGGATTTATCACAGGTTCTTCCTACTCACTGAATGGCACACTGAATAGATGAGATCGATGCCTGAGTAGCAATTCAATACATCTGATTGTTTCCATTTTACATGTTAAATAGATGGTTGGCTTTATTATGAACAGATCTTATAAAAAATACATCAGTTGTCAAACTGTGATTAGCGACAGTTGCCGATTCTACTAACCTATTCAAATATGCATTCGTGAAAAGCGTTACTTTCCCCCTGGTGATTCATATGACGGGCATGCATACTTCTGTTCACAAAACTTTCTGCTCAGTTCTCACTTCTGTTAAACACAGGTACGTCTAGCATTATCGCCTTTTTTGGTGCAAGTCTAACTAATAGCGAGGACATCAAATTACCCATGGTTTTTTGTTTTAACTGGTCACCCACTCGGTATATTATTGTTTCACTGTTCTCACCAATTACTCTTGTTGTTCGCTTTTTTTGCTGAACCAACAACGACCTCAGAGTATGTTAGTTTTACGTGCTATCGTGCCTTTCTAAACGCCCGTCTTTTATGCGACGCACTTACAACCCGTTAAGAAACGTTCAATGTCTTGAAATCCGAACTTTTAACAACTGGGTACCTAAATTACTTATTCGAGTGAATCCTGTGTGCAACATTGTCTTCTCTTTAAATGTGCACGCCGTTTCCTATTAGAATCAGTCTCATTCTTGTTGTGTGACATAAACTACGGCTATTTGTTCATTGTTTTCGCCTGGTTAGTAATTGTTTACTCCAATTTGTGAGTAGTCACATACCATAGTGGCATCTCCGTTATACGTCTCTCGATCATTGTGCCAGTCTTTCTGGTAGGTAGCTGTTCTGTGCTTCATTTCGGATAAAATGAGCCGAATACCTTCCATGTCACATATACATCAATCGAAATCTTCATTACTTCACGTGGGGAAATTACGCAACGTACTTGTTTAACTTCGTTGTTGACGAATCCATCTACTTGGTTTTATTCGAGTTCTTCATCGTTGAGTATAAATCCCAGTATTACATGATTACACAGAAAATTCTGGTGTCCGTCCCGTGCAGCCGCTCGAAGATATGCGCAAAATTGTCTACTTTGTTCAAAATCAGTCTTGGTTGTACGTCACAAGTGTTTGATGTCGCGAAGGACAACTGTGCCACTTGAAGTATTGTGATGACAACACTCATGTTTGAATCTACGAGTGATACCCAATGCGTAACTGACAAATACACAAGTCCTGTGGCCCGATCTGGTGCATTGTAAACCGGAATTGTTTGTGACTAAAGGTTGGTTATTCCTAGGCGGATGCTCCGTAGTGTGGTCCTCTTCACATCCGATCACCTTGCATTCCTAAGCAGCTGCATGATATGGGACGATAATACCTCACGGGAGGTGAATGCAAAACTTGCAAAATGTAGAAGTGAAACTTTTGATGAGTCTGATGAATTTGAGGTGGTGTATCCGAGGATTGAAACATCATTGAAGTTTTCGTCCCAACAAATTCATTTAAAGAGATTCTGATGGTCTTCTTGTTTCGCGCATGACGTCGAATTGTGTGCCGCCTCGTGCTGCATTGTGCTTGCAGTTGTGAAGGACGAAAAGATGATGTAATGAGTTAGCGTGAGAACAGCGGACAGTTTAGGCATCATTGGTGTCCCGCATCATCCTGATCGGCAGCGTTTGTTTGGAGACATTGAAAGCTAAGAACCTCGATTCTAAACAGTTCAAACTTTGCTTTCTTTCAGAATGCATGTACTCGCGCTTATCGCTTGATTGTTGGAGTATAGTTTCTTTGTTGTTCCTTTACCATGTCTCACCTACGAAGTCTTCATTATTTGTCTTCATCAAAATTGAATGACGTAACGTCTAACAAAGCATGCAGTATCGTTTCTCGCTCTGTAATGATAACCGACTTGCTCAGGTCATCCGTATTTTCAGCCACTGCGAATCTCACTGCAATTTTTGCATGTATCTTATTTTTGTTTATTCTTTATTCGTTTTAATATCTTAGTATTCCGATACTCTCGCCTAAGCAGTTTATGATTCATATTACATTGATTTTGCATTGATGATTACTGAATATGTGATGAAATTACTTTGTCAACTTTAGAGTCATAATCTCTTATCAGGAAGGTGTCGGACAAACGATGTGTATTTAATTGATCTACAGAATTGTTATGCACTTGAATATTGTGCCTCAGTCGGTAACGTCCCTTGGTTTTAACCGAATCACATTTCTTTTGGATAGTTGGTAATCCTGCGGGGCTTTTTGTGTCTGAATGAAGAAACCAAGATCTCTAATTTGCGCAATGTATCCAGCTATTTCGCGGCACATATTCATATGTTGAGTGTAAAAGAGGAATTTTGGAAGTGACAAAATTGCCGGCATCTTCCAGCATGACTTTACTAAAAGAGATGAGAGGAGCCTGAGATCGTCGATAACACATCATCTTTTTTGGCAAACAGACACTGCACCAACCCGTGGAATGCATTTCAGATCACTTGACCCAACATCAAAACCGGTTGTCTAATTTCACCCGAGCTTAGGTTAGTCGAATTTACAATTCAGATCTGTGCATACAACGTGAATAGTCTCTTTGATAGGTCTATCTTGGTGACAAACATTGTTCCTAGTTCTTCTCCCTTCTTCTACTTGACGACTGCGTCAGCCTGAGCTGTGTGTGAACAGGTCCGATTTACGTCTACCACCGTCGAGTTGTAAGATGTAAAAATGTTGCGCAAATCAGGCATGAGCGACCATCCGTAAACTTCCAAGTTCATCAAAAATATTCATCAGTGTTCTTCAAGACATCTCTTTATGAAATGCAAATTTCTTGTCGACTGTGTTGTGAGCTAGCCTCAGAATCATTTCGTCTAATAAGCTACCATGAGGAAGTTTTGGGAATTGGGTTTTAAGTATGTATCACACGTACAATGTATCTTACCTCATACGCGTTTGTACACATACATTTTCAGATCTTGGCCATTTAGGGCGTGCTAGCCTTCGTGCGTAGAGTTCAACAGATCCCCCCACTCTTATGGCTTGGTATCGCTATCAGTGGTGCTGTTTTATTCAAAAACGTTCTTCATCGACTTGATACTATTTGCGATTCTTCCCATGGTCTTTTTTTATTATTTTCGACTGAGATTGCGGCTTGGTGGCAGGAACGAAAACCACCGCACCTAGCGCATGGTTATTAGTTACTTGAATTGAACTCAAATGTATTCCTCTTTTCGCACTGATTGTCCCTTTTTCACAGGACTCGGAGACTCCGAAGTGAGCTTTTCACGTCAAATTAATTTATTAGATGATTCTACCGATCAGCGACCTGTCACCGCTTTTTCACACCAAAACAGTGGCGACGAACACGGAAATACAGCACAGTCTCCCGCGCCTTGCCCTTCAAATGTGCTTGTTTATCTGAATCACGCGCGGCAAACACAAGGTTTGTTGCCGTTTCAACTGATTGCCTACCCGGATTTAATTGGTGCTACGGGAGCACCTTATATTGAAGCTTTCAATGTCACTCAAAAAATGGGGCATTCGGGTCAGACGGCTCGATCCTGCTCCCCGGTTGATCAGAATTCTGTCGGTTCCAAGTCAGAGCTTTCGAATAAAGTTGACACGAAGCTCATACCACCAGTGGATAATGCTGCCAATAAAGTTACGTCGGGATCAAATGGTAGGCTCTTATTGTTCTCAGTTGTAAATAAATCGCGGTGATGTGTGTGTGTGTGTGCGTGTGTATGCATCAATCAGTATCCATCTTTGAATGCCAGAAATCAGTGACATCGTCACAAGTTTTCCTCTCGCTTAGTAGCAACCGCCTGGCATTTAGTCCCGAAACTCATCATGTACACCCATATTACCCAATGACACACCGCGTCAGCGTTTTTAGCACATCACTGTATGAGTCCTAATAGCAGTTTCTCAACGAATTTGAACATCCGTTCGTTTCCCAGTTCCCAATCGAATGCGCGCATCAAGGTCTACGGGAGCCACAGTGAATGCAATCAAGATAATCGGTTCAGACGAAAAGTAGAACGATCAGTGGTGAAGACCAAAAGCGAATCGTTCAGTGTTCTATGACAGTTTATTCTTGTTAGCTTGGGGTTTATACCATCACCCGAAATTTCATTTCATAGGGTTGCAAGTTTTAGGATGAATTTGTTGTTCAGTTCCACTTCATTATAGATGAGAATCCCGTGGTTAGTTTGGGTGAGATGATGTGAAACATGGAACAGATGTGCCTGAATTTAACTGCCCGTTTTTCGACCATTGACTGACTTCATGGATATGAATGCGCCATGAAGAACTGTCTACTCAACGAGTCAAGCGAGATGGAGGTCCGTCGAAACAGCGGAACTCCGAAGGCAGGGTGAAAACAGGTGTACGGTAGTTCCTTCCTTCTTGCGTAATTGCTGTGTTGAAAGGAACTAAAACGTTCTGATCTGTAACTTCTTACCCACCGTTATGATAATGAAATGATGGAATTGGTGGGTACGCTTTTTGTTTCTTTTTTTGAGTAAGTGAAGTAACAAGAAATATGAACCATTGAGCAAAGATGTTTTTAAATCTATTTTCGCGGGTAAAGGAATAATCGTTGTCTTCGCATGTAACTGTTCACGTTACTCGCGCACAGATATGGGGTCAGATAACGTTTATCACCAATGCGGGCGTGATATGACCTTCTTCATGTCAGTTCATTCAGTGCTCCGATTTTGGTTGCCACCACACATTGTCCTCCAGTCGGGAACAAAACAAATCGAAGCATAACGCGTACATAAACAATCATAAATTTCTCAGTGCTATCGAATCACTTACTGGGCCTATTGCCGATGGGTGGATCTCATGAACCTGGGTTGTGCTATGGGCTTACCGGATGCTGGTATGTGGGTGCGAACCGGACAATGAACTGCACTAAACAACAGAAAGACTCACAGACAACCAAATTGGAGCTTGAGTCCGTCATTAGTTCGCTTGTTTCATTCGGTCTCGGAATATTTCATTTGTACTGTTCGTAGTATTTTACTCACATTCCTGATAGGTTTATAGTTCGAAATATAGTTTTTGGCAGCGTTTTTTCCTAATGATCAAGTATGTCGTGTACCACCCTTACCGCGG
The DNA here is from genome assembly GCA_948099385.1 of Fasciola hepatica. Classification (NCBI taxonomy): domain Eukaryota; kingdom Metazoa; phylum Platyhelminthes; class Trematoda; order Plagiorchiida; family Fasciolidae; genus Fasciola; species Fasciola hepatica. The sequence goes on along the minus strand of CANUEZ040000088.1, from coordinate 1,200,717 downwards.
TCGTGAAAACACCATCATCAATACAACTAAAAAAATCTCAGATACAAAAGTTCACTATCATTTAAAATGAAATTGATATCTTGGAACGAATCCCATATGGTTGGTGTCGTAGAAAGCGATAGACTGCAGTATTATAATCAAACATTCAGGATATATTTTTCCATTCAGATCTCGGCGATGTCACTTATCTGAATGTACCGACCAACGATCCTCGTCGTCATGCTAGTCACAAAACTAACAAACCTGATAGACACCTAACTGGGTCGGGTCAAACCGTCGGAGCTCGTCGTCGTTGTGCTACCCTTCGGAATGGAGGAAGTAGCTCCGCACTGGAGACTGCTACACGTCTACCCTACAGCCTAGTCGGATTACAGCATGCCGAGATTCTCGATGACGTCCGTCGTCTGATAGATCCAGACGATGTGCTTTATCGGACCATTTTCGATCTGGACGAAGTCATTCTGTCCGCGGTGCGTGACATTCAGCACCACCATCATAATCGCTCCGTAGATTCGCGGCCCGGTTCCCCTCGGCCCATCTCAGGTCGTGTGGCAGTTGGTCATACAAACAGTGATTGTGCTGTTTCAAATGCAAATCTTGGTGCGACCTCGGTTGGGCCTGGTCAACAACAGCAGCAGCAACCGCAATTACCGCAACGTCAGTCTCAAGTAAATCAAATTAATACCGCGTCCGCATCGCATACGAGCCAAAGTGCAACCGTTTCAAACCGCACACTCTCAACTCCAGAAGGTCATCACAGCTCAGTCACTGCGTCGTTTGTTCCCGATGTTCCCCCGGTACCTCATGTGAGTGAAAGATGCGAATGTGATGGTCATGGAGACTGTATGCTCACCAACGAGGACGAAACTTGGTACGTTTTCTGATTTTCCGACTACGCGTTGGTCCAGAAAGGATATTGTAGTTACTGCCTCCAAGCTAAGTTTATGCGTTGGTGAGAATGTGTTCTTGAGCATCTAATTAGGGAATAAATGTTTAGACGTAAACGCATAACATCCCAGTATTTCTTTATCCTATCAGTTCGCAGATTGTGTGAACCGGTTTTGAGTTTTGGTCTGTTTGTTTTCTAGATCGGAACGATTGTTATCATCTTACTTTTCTCCCTTTATGTAACTGATTTCTTGTTTCAGTGTTTACTTCATACCGTGCCGGAAATTTCTTGATGATAATTCTTTCCTGATTTGTATCTCAAAAATACCAGTTTATACTTATTTCAATGATTTCTAGCAGCATAATCCAACGGATATAGTAGAAAAGTCGGCGTAAATTACCGGAGGGAAAGTGCCGCATGCGTAACATTGGAATAGCCTGTGTCGATTTCGATGGTGCTTTCTCGGAAACACCTTCCAGCGTCGCCATTTCCGCTTCTTAGTCCCATTACAATATTCTCAGTCAGTCAGCATAGTTCGGTTGAAATCAGCCGTGCTCATCCCTAATTTTATTCATTAAAGAATCCGATTTGTTTACTGAGCCACCAACCATGGCTAGTCCAGAGTGTATAGATTAAATCTGCTAAAGTCATGAGGGTCCCACCTGTTTGTGTTGTATCCCGCATAAGTGATATAAACTTCATTATATGCTCCATATCTAACGAAGACCTGAGCGGAAGAATCTGGACGTCATGTGAAAATGCTTGCTGCAGGAAAAGTAATTTTTGATAGAATTTCATTGTTTAATAACACAGCGTAGTCGAAATCGTTGGTAGGTTGTCGACGTTTCGCCACCACGGGTAACCTTTCGGTTGTAAAACCAGTCTTGTAAAAGGCTACCCGTGGTGACGGAAACGTCGACAAACTACCAACGATTTGGACTACGCTGTGTTATTAAACAATAAAATTCTGCGACAACATTTGACATGGCGCATCGATTTTTCGATACACTCCGAACCGATCTCGGTTCTGACACATTAAAAGTAATTTGTTTCATTTCATCTTTGTTGCCGTTTGTCGCCTAGCATTGATCAATTCGATTTGGAAAAAGGATTTCTCACCTTCGAATCACGATTCGAATGCGGCAATTTACGTAAAGCAATCCAGGTATGCTTTGCTACACGTTTCTCTGCTTGATTTTTGTTTTTGTGTTCATGAGGAGCTGGGATCTTAGTCTGCTGTTTTTTTTGTCATTCCACCGCCGAATCCCATGGTCATTATTCACTTTCATAGACGAGTAAAGAAGAGTGACGTGAACTGTATTTGCATATGAATAGTGAGGAATTCGATTCGCATAAACGTTCATGCAACATCATTATTCAGCTTACCGTAGAAAAAAAACATGGAAATACTCTACAGCTGTTTCGTCTTTGTTAGAAATCATCAGCAGTGCGCATTCATGGAACTCTCAAATTGAACTGGGATCCAGAATGAGCGATTGTGAGTCGAACACCTAATCACCAGGCTGCCTGGAATGGCCTTTAGCGGCTCACTGAACATCTATGCTACATAATATAGCACCCTTCCGTCTCTAAATTTGAACGATAATGGCTCGTTCCATGCAAAGTAGTCGACTCTTGTAATGGTAAACTTCTCCACAGGAACCCAAGTAAAACAAGGGTATTCCGTAATAAGCAACCTGTAGAGCTTGGTCGCTATGCACACACATTATAAAAGATCAGATTTGCATGTGGTTCATCATTTTTTACTTTTTTTGCAACTGTTGTCGCAAGATGATTGATGGTGTACGTTTTGTAAGTCTTGCAATGTTCCTCTTCCGTCACAGCGGTTAGTAATGATAAGTGACATCTATGCAGAACAGTGATTCCCAATATTAAGCCGTTGATAATTAGGGCCACTTTTTCATCATGTTCAAAGTTGTGAGTCTCACATGTTAACAAATAGGCTATTACGGCTATCACTGACCCTCAACAGCTCGTTTCGTGTAAAGGAGACGTGATATGGTAGCACACCTGTTCATCACCTTCACCGGTGAAAATTTTCATCGAACAATGGGAGTCAAAAATGTGAATATCTTAAGTTACCTGTGATACACTTTTATTCGCCGTGGATCTTTCATACCTACGATATTGCGGACACATTTAGGGTATTGCACTTAAGTAACGTCGATTCACGTTGAGGACGTGCTAAAGATGGTTAGTGTTTAGATACAATGTGTGGGGGATCGGGTGAGTTCTTTTCTAGCTCCCGGAAGTCAGTTTTTTAAACCAGTAGATTTGTAGCGAAACTGTTGTGTCCCCAAGGAACACACACAATTAAAACAGAATGTCTGGACTCACTGAGACTCAGTAGCACGATTTATTTTGGCGTTTGTACGCCACATAGAAAGAAGAAAAAGGCACAGAACCAAGTGGACACTCATCACAGAGCCTATTAGGGACAACACGGAACAGGAGGCACATATGACGAAGGTGGTTCTGGTTTCCTATTCAGGTTCCATCGGGTGTGGCTACCTCAGACAGTTTTATTCGTCCCTGAGCACAAATCACGACTTCATTCCAACGGAGTTTTCCGGGACGGAATTCTTTGGCGTACACTGGAGATCCCACATGAAACCCCGTTCGTGGCACTAGATGTTTTTGATTCGATTTCTCTTTTGGAGATGAGCTGATTGTGGACTGTCCTCCGTTTGCGGCCCATCATAACTTCTGCAGTTGATAACCCGTTTGGTACTGTATTGTTGAATGTTGCAGATAAACACAAACTTGGATAATCTCCGTTGTTCCCTCTCCTTCAGACTTGAGTAACACTTGTTTGAAGATGTCCACGAAGCGCTCAGCCTGGCCATTTGTTTGAGCGTGATACGATGGTGAGAAAATGTGCTGAATCGCGTGTCGTTAGCAAAACTCTCGGAAAATAGCGCAGGTGAATTGCGACCAGTTATCGCACACTATCTAGTCCGGTAGTCCGTGTTGGGCGAACGTACATGGGAGCGCCAAAATTGTATCATTGGATATTAATGGATTAATAGCAACCCCTTCGGCCCATTTAGATAGAGCGTCGATAACAATGAGGTATGACGTGTCTGTTGTGTCCGAAATTAATGGAGAACACAGTACACAGAAAATGTGTTTATTACTCCCACCGTATGCAGGTATACCAGCGAACAGGCGAGCACCGCATCTGCGCAAACACAGTATGTGCACGCAATCGGCACAGCTAAGCAAGACCACTCCATGCGAGATGAAACAGCAAATGGTTAATGGTTCATTCATGTAATATGCGTGCGTAAGAGTGGTTGCAGTAACCAATGGGCACGAACCAATTGACAATTAATAAATTGGACTGAAATCGCTCGACTGTCGTTTCGAACACCGAAAAGGTCACACAGCAGTGCCCTCAATTGGTCCTGCAAAGTCGACGTGTAATCTGGACCTAGGGCGATTGAGGATGGGTCATAGAATCAGAGTCTGGTGACGTGGTAACTTTGCGGCTTGCTGGTACCGTGAACATTGTTGTACGATGGTCTCAACATAATTGTCCATTCCAGGCCAGTATGCATAGCTTCTTGCGATGGCTTTCATGTGAGTGATTCTCGGATGACCAGTGTGGAAATAATGCAGAATGGTACACCGCAGGGACCTTGGTATGAAGATTTTGTGTCACGACATTAGGCAGGATCCCACAATCGACAGCGAATCACGACAGCAACAGAAATGTTGAAACCGTCCAGATGATGTCCCCGTTGGTAACGAAGACCAAACACCTGTTGGTACCTGCAACTGAATGGGGTCATTTTTCGTGGTCCGATGCACATCTTCTGCGGCGACGGGAAATGCGTGAACCGCATCTAAAAATTGTTCCAGAACGTCACATTCCACTAATACTGACACAGTGACCACCTCATTTTCAATTTTTTTATTGTCCAATAAGCTGTGAAAATCCATCGGCCTCGCTAAACTCAGTCGTTTTGCGGTAGCGTATTTCGAAGTCATATCCCAATAGAATGGTGACCTGATGTTGTAAACCACTGGCGGAGTACACTGGGATTCCTTCCTTTGAGTCGAAATAGACAGCAGTGATTTATGGTCCGTGATGAAAACAAAGTGACTGCCGTGGAGGAACTTATGAAATTTCTTTACTACGAATACGAGAGTCGGCTGGTGTTAGAGTTCAGGAAACATGCACCGCGGCTTTTTCGGATCCATCGGGAAACACGTGAGAAATAACAGCACCGATGCCGTGATTGGACGCGTCAGCGGCCACTGGGATTGGTACTCTGGGGTCGTCGTGTGTTGGTGGTGAGTCCGATGTCAGCATTTGTTTTGCTTGTTCAAAACATGTCTGGTACGATGTTGACCAATTCTTGGGGGTATTTTTACATAGCAATTGCTTGAGTGGCGCACGTACACGATAGAGGTCAGGTGAGAATGCACCGTAGTAACTGATAAGATCCAAAAAAGATCGTAGTGAAGACACATCATTTGGACCAGGTATCTGTTGAATTACTCGAATATTGACAGGGCCAGGGTGTCGATCGTTGACGTCGGATATAAATCCGAGATAATTGATGAATTTGAAGAAGAATTGACATTTCTCGATGATGAGGTCCAGGTCAAAATTTTGAACTCTTCGGAGACTGGCCGGTTGCGATCATGTCGTCCAGATATGCAGCTGTTCCTAGTAGTACACCTTGGAATATAGCTGGGGCTGTTTTAATGCCGAAAGACAGTCTCGTGAACTGACGCAAGCTTCGATGAATATTATCAATGAGGAGTGGTCGTGGTTCTGGAGCGACCTCTATTTGGAATTAGGCTTCAGCCAGGTCGATCTTTGCAAAGCAAGTGCCTCCGTTTGAAATCGTGAAGATATCCTTCGGAACTGGCAGTGGATAGCAGTCAGGTCTGACAGCCGCATTCAGTCCGTTAGAAAAATTAGCACATATCCTGATTGAACCGTTCTGTTTGCGTACAACTACGATCAGAGCTACCCATTCAGAGAATGTGACGGGCGTTGGAATTCCGAGATCTTCAAGGCGTTTTAATTCTTGGTCGGCGAGTGGTAGTACGGTGTATGGAACAGGACGTTTAGGCCGGAAGACGGGTTGGCTATCCCTCAGCTGCAGTGTCATTAGAGTTCGAATGCAATGTCCCAGTTTGTCTGCGAAATCCGTGGCAAACTGTTTCGTTAAAGCAACTATTGGCTAAGGGGATATGGACGTTGCTTGAATTTGACCGCAGAAATTGTTGATGGGCATGTTGAGCAGATCAAACTCGTCTAACCAATCTGCTCGCAACAGATTATTATCGGGTTCCGTAGCGAGGCACGCCCCGGTGATGGCTTTGTCCAGGAAGGTTGTTGTACGCTGTAGTTGACCGATTAGTTGCACACACCCACAGATTGCACCAATAAAATCTTCAACCTACCTGTAAGTCTTCTACTCAGTCCCAGTTCATCTCACCTGCTGGAGGGAAATCCTCTCTGTGACTTATGAGCGTGATTTCGACTTGCTGGAAACGAGCTTATTTGCTTGTTGTATTGTTCCCCCGTGTGTCCTCCGGGGCTATTCAAAAACATCGGTGTTCCATAATTATGGTTTCAAACATTGCACGTGCGAACTAGTTCGGCAGGAACATCTGTTGTATGCTCCATAGCCTCTGTAATACATTAATAGCGATTATCCGATCTACGGAATGGCTTCATGTACCAGTCACTTACCCCTGCGTTACTTATGCGATTGTCTCACCTGACTCGGGAGATGTGTGTGTGTGTGTGTGTGTGTGTGTGTGTGTGTGTGTGTATGTGTGTGTGAGAGAGAGAGAGAGAAAGAGAAAGAAAGAAAGAAATCGACGCCCCGTAGTTTTTATACAGCTTCCGCTCTCAGAGGTAAGATTCTTGAATCGTACAGCAGGATTTGCTATTGATGCCACATGTACCCTGCGATTGACAGATTTACGAGTGTCACATCTTAAACGTTAAGCTGAAATGAGCCAGTCGTGCCTTCGGTTCACGGAACGGCACTCCGTCCGACACCAGGTCACAAGACAAAGTATAGCTATTAGCATTTGGTACTAACAGTAAGAAGTCACCGGGGTGACTATTCTTTAAAAATCGTCCACAATCAGAATTGCCGGACTACGAAAATGACGTTCTCCGCTTCAAGCTGACATGGCCAGTTTCGTTCAAAATAGAATTGTCACGAGTCAAACAAGTCACCGAGATATAAATGAGCGGTTTCCATGTAATGCCTACACATTTTACGTCCTGTTTACAAACCGAGGTGCAGAAATCGTTTTTATCCCGGCAGAATCATCTTTACGTATCCACTTTGGATGATATTAGTCACTTGAACTACTTTTGTTCTTCTGTACTATTTTTCCAATCAGAGCTTCCTGACGGGATCATCATAGTACAAAGGGCCAGTAATTTTAACTGAACGAAATTATACCCATTTGGTGATTCAACCTGAAGTATGAACGCTCAAATCATCATTATAAGCCATGTACAGTTGTTTCATTTTTGTAAGGGATCGTCAGTGATGTGTATCTTCATTAAGCCGCAACTGGGAGTGCATGATTGAATCAGACGCTACTGAAAGCGAAGCAGTATTTGGTGAAATCTACTTGAGAGACTTCGCTGAGCTCCAACTAGACTGATTCACATGAAAATTGTTTCTTCACTTTTATCCTAGCCATTGCAAGTGTGCTAGGAGTAGTTTTTGGAACACCTCTCGGGCTTCTCATGTCCGTTTCATTTGTTATACTAACAAACAACGAGTTTTATGCTAAAATCTGGTACGGATGAATGCTTTCTCGTACGTGCATTCATTCTCGTAGTTTTTACCAACGGTTCCATGATATTTACTTCCATCCTAAATCTGAGGGGATATTGTTAACTTCGCTCTATCCATGCAGACGACCGAACCGATGGTTGACCTCTGTCATATATTTTAGTCATTTTTTTACCGAGAACAACACATTATTTTGGTATTTGTCTTATGCGCTACCGAGTTGAAGTGGGATAGACGCGAGACACCATCTCATCATCCCTATACGCATCGTTTTGCTTTTCAGATGGCGTTCTACTTTGACCCAGAGGCAGAATCTCAGAAATTCTCGGTGTGCTGTAATATTGATTCCCATATAGAACTCAAGTACCACTTATCGTAACGTAATGACTTCAGGTTTTTGCTACGTAGATTCTTATACTGAAATCCGGTTTCCCCCGGTTTTTACGAGTACCCAGATGTTCACGTGTAACTATTTACAGACAGCGTAGCATAGGCAATTTGGTCTATTGTGCTGGCTATCACAGTTTCCAACTATCTTTTGATGTGGGGATAATTAGTTGTTGATTACTTCCACCCTTATTCCCTTCACCGTTTTTTAATTTAATTTCCTCCTCTCAAAATAGGTTCGTCAGTTTGAATACGATCTCATTCTGAATCCCGATATAAATACGATCTCCAACTTGCAATGGTTTTATTTCCGTGTTGCCAATGTTGAGTCCGGCGTGGAGTATCGGTTCAATGTAATCAATTGTGAAAAACCAGGAAGCCAATTTACTTCTGGTGCGTCATCTTTGACCTTTGACTGAAATTCATGTGCAGAAAATGTTTACCAACAAATTCATTTCTTGTGCTTGTATGTATCGCAGTGTCCGCTGCCGGATAAATTGCAGTACAGTGCACAAAACTGATTTAACAATTTCCCTTTTCCTTTGGTCTTTTTGGGTTTTATTGTTGTGTGATTATGGACTCACACATACACACGCACACAATAGTTTCAGGTTGTCCTGCTTCCGAGGTTTCTCCACTGGAGGAGTCTAGTGCATTTGGGTTTAGTTCTTCGGTGTTTTGAATTATTCAAGCACATGCCATTGACTGAGATAAGATCCGGTGTGATTGTGCAACATGAATAACTCGGGTCACAGCAACCGATTTGATTCATTCGCTGTTTTCAAGGGCTTCTGTTGTTTTGAAATCTCATTGTTTAATAACAACGTAGTCAAAATCGTTGGTAGGTTGTCGACGTTTCGGTCACCACGGGTAACCTTTTTCAAGACTGGTTTCACAACCTATGAGTTCGGCGTGCCATGAACACTGATCGGATTGAAATGGTGTATGATACATTATATACTGATGATTGGTGCTATCTTCCGAAAGAACTGATTTTTGCCATTCATGCTTGACGATTTCATTGCGAACGTGTTCTATTATTCAACGGAAGTGTCTGGTCCAGTGTTAGGAGTCGGTGTATTTCATCATGTGACTGTTGACCGTAACTTATTTTTCAGACTGAATGAATTGCGAGCAGGCTATTTGTAATCGCGAAGACTCACTTATTTACTAGTGGGGATCGGCAACGATGGTGTGAAGAATCGCATAAGGTCCGAATGGTCAAACGGTCACTATCCGGACGGTACATTAGTGCTGTCTACCATCAAAGTTGACTAAAGAGTGGAATTCGCGCCTCGAGCCACAAATTTATCGGTAGTTCACGTACAACAATCGATCGCAGTCATTGTACACATCACGTTTCGAAACGTCATTGATTTACTGAGAAGCACTGGCGGCTTTCAGTGTTACACAAAGTTGATACGTAAGGGCCACATTCCCATTTCTAATATTTGTATTTGATCAGATTTTGTATAGGCAGACATTCGCATTCCAGTCAAGAAAGATGTACACTTGGCAACAAATCGAACCGGGGGGATTAGGGAAATGGCGATTACGTATGGAAATCGCTGAGAAACTCGGCTAATACTCGTGCCCTATTGGTGAGAATTCGGGCCGGATGAGGAACGGTGGAGTTTTTGTAGACCGTAACGCAAGAGGGTACGAATCGAAAGGAGGACGTGTAGGAGCGAGAGAGTTACTTTCGAATCGATCGCTGTACAACGGGTGAGTGCGATCTGCAAGAATTTTGTAAGCGAAATTCTCACATGCTGCCAGGCGTAAATCGCTCAATGTAGCACATAGTTCAGTTAAAGGTATGAAGGGTACCCGATTGATAATAGATAGATCTCGACGAAGCATTATGATATCTTTTCCCAGTTGACCAGCGAAAATAATAGGGTGCGACACATTATCTGGGCTAAATTGTGGTTAAATTAGACCGGTGATAGAAGGCACCATTGGCAGACGTCGGAGTCGAGTGGAAATGCTACAGACCCTTCACCGTAGGTGCGGACGCGTGCCTGTGTTGCCGAGCAGTACGATCCTAACAATCTGATGTCTTTTCCGGGCATGCCGTCGCTTCGCAATACGCGCTAGAGTTGCCGTCTGTCAACGGATTTGATTGCTGCCCGAAAGTCAATGAAACCCGCTGTGGTGAGTTGTTGATTTTTATAACGCTGTTATAGGATTTCCCGTAGCGTGAAGATTCGATCAACACAGCCTCTTCCTGGACGAAAACCCTATTGGTTGGAACGTGATCGCGCGTCCCGAACAACAACAAAGCGATTTAGTAGAATGGCCATAAAAAACTTAACCGGAATATAGATGAAACTGATACCCCCGTAGTTCGCGCAGACAGTCTTATCGCTCTTTTTTGGTGTGAGGAGTGGGATGGAGGTTGCCCACTCTTTCAGAAGAACTTCGGTGTCACATATACGACGAAACGGTCTTCTTAGGTGGTCCAATTTGATTGTCAAACTGGATTTGTAGATCTCGAGTGGGAGGCCATACTCCTCCGGTGACTTCTTGTTTTTCATTGTCTGGACGGCGGAGACGATTTCCGATTCGTTTGGAGGATGGAAATCGACCTCACGATGCTCTACACAGAGGGGTTGGATGTGAGGGCGATTGAGGGGCTTACTAGGGTGTTCGACCCGTCTTTGGAGCTTCTGGTCGTAGTCCAATTTGAGATGGCTACTATCGCGTAACATGGGAGCAGGAAGATGCACCATCTCCGAAGAGGAGCTTATAAGTTGTAACAGCTTTTCAGAGTCTCCAGCAACGGCCTCTGTTCTCATCCGGTGTACAGTTTCAGACCAATATCGTTTACGGTCGTTGTTCGCCGAGCGTAGTGCTTCGCAGCGATGGTTGTGGTTATCAGCTAAACCGCGATGTCTAGCATCCCAATCCTTAGCGCACCGGTTAAGGGTTTCTGTAGAGATCTATTCTTTCCCGTACCATTTTGTTTTGCTTAGCCGTCCGGCGGAGTCGCTGCCGATGGATACTTTTAGCCCGTTCCATTGCCCATCTTCGCTACCATCCTTGTCGATCACAGCTAGTCGAGATGAAATCGTGTTTTGTGGCGCTACTCTGCAATGGGAACGAGATTTTTGTCGTACTAAAAAATGAAGCTTGAGGCGAGCCGCCGTCGTTTCTCGCTACGCCGCCCTGGTATGCTCAACAGTTCTTGACCAACGATGCCCAATAAGAGCGCACCAAGATGTAGTTAACTTAGTGCGTTGATGCGTCGTTGGAGTGACAGGTCCGTATGTGCCTTTTTGGGTGCTAGAAGCCGATTTTCTCCAGTACATGTCGGGTATACTTTTCTGGTGGTCTCGCGCGGGTGTTCCAATCTCCTGTGGTTTACAAGATGTCGCGCCTGGGAACCCAATTGACTGAATTCTGAAGTTCATTGAAGAAGACATCTTTGGTGGTTGGCTCAGCATGTAAAGTTGGGACGTAGACTGCAATCGCGGTCACATTAAACGGAATGCTCCTGAACCGTGCAATGGCACTTCTTGGTGAAACTTGTTTCCAAGAGGTCAAGGTGTTCTCAGATCGACTGTTCATTGAATCCGGAATTGTCTACTAGCTGTGGTACATCCAATAGGATGCGCCCTGCGGGACTTGAATATGTCGGGTGCCAGAGTTGAGTAGGCGTACTTCGGACGGACGAGCTATGTCAATTCTGTTGTCGTAGAATGTGCGAATGGTAGTGCACTGGCTATATGCATCTAAAGGAGTTCGCACGTTCCAGCAGGTTATAAGGACTCGTGACCTTGTGTTCAAGTTCAGGTCCACAGCTGGTGTTTGGGTCACCCCTGCCATTGAGGGAGTACAGGGCGTGCCGCGTACCGGGGACGCTGTAGCATGATGAAAGCGAAATATACAGAAAATCCACGAAAGGACTTGGAAATAGTGTACGGGATGGTGTCCCCAACGTCACTCTGCTTTTGTTAAAGGTCGCACCTGTAGCCCGTGCACAGCCAAGTGCTACCTGTCGGTTAACAGGAAGTTCGTGTGTTGGGCGCCGGTGGCCGATTGAGTGGCTCGTGCGCTTTTTGGATGGTGATATGCCAATCTAGGTGATGTCCAACGCATTCAAGGTGATTTTGGTTCATGGTTGCCGGTGGATTTCTAGGAGCTTGTTCGCCATTCGGTGGAAGTGACCATGTCCCGGGGTTCAGTTCGGTCCTGTTAAGTGGACGAATTTCTTTGGTAGCTGTTGGGTCCCAACGGATGTCGTACGTCTATGCAGGAATATTCTTTTTCGCATGCTGGGCGCCGTCTCATCTCTGTTCGGGCAAACAGTTTTTGTCTTGCAAAAGCCAGTGACGGAATGGCGCCGTATCACAGTGTTGACGTTCAGTAAACCGTTGGAAGTCAGCCCGGATAGCTTGGTGGTTAGATGTGCGATCGCAATTTTGGGGCTCGGTAGATATTTGCTGCTGCTGCTGATTTCTAACAAGACTGAAACAGCTGTACAGTGCTTCCATGATTTCCAGTGTTGATACTGTATGGCGGCTCATATGAAAGTCTCTGCTTTTCTTATAATTTCACTATACTCGTGAAATTTCAAAATACTTATCAATCAGTGCCATCGAAAGACATTTCTGAGCTGTATAAAACTTGCTGTTATCCGCACTGCGTCTCTGCTCTCATTTGACACTTTAGTATTTACTGTTCCTTAGGCATGCAACCATTGCTTTTTTCCGTTCGAGAGGCTCTGGAGGGCCGGCCGTACTGGATCCGTGCCGGTACACGAGTGAACTATTACCGGAATCATTTTGTGCGCCCAGTAGTCGGCAAACGTGAGCTTTTGGATTTCGTTTTCAGCGTAACTGTACTGCGTTTTTGACTTCTTGGTTTTCTGAAAATGTTGTTGCTACGGGTGATTGTTGATCTGTTCTAACTGTATACTTCAGTATACATTATCTATATGCAATGAATAATTGCAAACACTAATCATTACTGTGTCTCCGTCTTATGCTACGCTAAACCCGAAATCTATAGTTACCCATTTTCCAACGTTGTAGGTGGAATGATTCGACCAATATTCTTTATATCGCATGGAAAAAATTCATCATCCTTTATTCAACCAATAAACTGTTTTACTTGAAATATCTATGCCATATAGTTCTTCTGCTGGGAGGTCCAGGCACGTTGTAACGTTTTCTCTGTAGTCTAAACAACCGTGACAATTGGCTGGATATATTTCACACATTCGAAGAGGAATACTCTAAGTAGATAATTTTTACTATTTGGACGGGTAAATCAATTTTATTCGGTTGTTCCGTGCTGCTACGCGCGCAGCCTATCAGTACTAGAGCCCTAAGGTCTTCACGGCATTACTCGAATATGGGACGAACTGTGTTTGCTGTTCCGAGGTTATGCGCAGGGTGGTTCGAACTAGAGATCAGTTTTTATCCAGGATATGGTGGTTAAGACTTAAGTTATGCGTGCTTGCAGATGGACTGCTTCGATGCGTTCAAAAAACTAATGTGCAATTAACACTGAAGTGATCGGTTTATTTATGAGTTAGACTGTTGATATTGTTGGCGGTTCATGATGTGTCGATTTTTGCTGTTGTTAGTATCGTTGGTATCAACAGAGTAAAGATAGTCGCATCAATACTTAGTTCGCAATCCACGTAGTTCGTTCAGAACAACCCCATTACTGATGGCCGAACTAAACGTATAATATAGAAATAAACGTAATTATTGCCTCGCCCAGTTAAGTTCCAGTCCATTAAACCATTATTTCGCAATTTGGTGCTCCGATCTTAGTTGCTATTTCGCAGCATCGTTGAGTTCAGGGTGGAATGAATAGAAACAAAATGAAAAATGCCGGAAAATAAGTGATGACCGAAAATTGTGAAGACAATGAAAGACCCCGAACGCTACTACTACGACATCTAGCCGTATCTACAACATTCTGGCAGGCGGGTTCGGTGGATCCCAACCTAGAAGTCTCACACGTCCCACGTGGTTGGGTCTACTGATCAAGGTTTCATACCTTTTTTGCATGCCATAGACTGATCACCTAGACCTGCTTTACAACCACTACTTGCTTTGTAGAACAGCGTAAGTCGAGGAAGTCTATTGGTGGGCATGGATAACACATGTCCCAACCATCTTAACCTTTTTAGATTCGGTACCTGTTCCAGTGACTGACCGCTGGTTCCCAACACATTTTCATCACATGCTTGCGCATGAGTGTAGTAGAAAGGGCATATACCCCATAGCCACGAAGACCCACTACACTTATAGGGATAACCGGCAACCAGACCCTGTGATTCGGAGTGACGGAAAACCACACAAGGTCCCAATAGGTCAGGTGTGATAAGGATCCGGACGACGGTGGATTACTGTCTACCACTAAACTGCTACTGATATGCTCCTACCATATTCAAACAAAACTGCGGTGACGTCAGTGTCCAGATACTGACACCACAACCATTCAGTGGCTCAGTTACATTACTTTGACTTTTGTGTTGATGACCGGTGTATCTCCTCAATTTCCTTTTTTTCGTTCGGTTCCAGATACAGCTGATGGTTCCACTTACCATACGGCAACATTCCAAATACGCTTCCCACACACAGGTGATGTGTGTTATTTGGCCTACCATTACCCGTACACTTATACCCGATTGATGACGGATATTGTTCGGTGGCAGGACCAGGCCAATGAATTGCATTCAGTTCCAGTCTATTTCCGTGTGCAGTCACTTACGTCCACGTTACTAGAAAATCCTGTCCCACTGCTGACCATCACCGCCAAAACCGGACCGACAGATAACTGTTCCACCTCGGGTATGAAGAAAAATTCGAAGGATGTATTCCCTTAAAATTAAATTCTAGTCTGTCATCAAGTCAACGTTGCACTTGAAACCAAAAAAATATTGAAATTAATTCCCAGGAATAATGAGCAGCAGCATTTACTTTCAAAGTTCCTAACACTGCTCAGAAACTCAGAACTTGAGTAGGTCCCACTGGTCACGGCTGTCTTGCTTAGCCAAGTCCACTGGTTGGGCTTTTCGTACCCTCCTTCCATGTCATGGACTGACCATCCTTACTTATCTTTCAACGATTACTCGCCTCAGCGAACATGACGTGCCGAAGAATCCTCTCCGGGGACATGCTCAACACATGTCCCAACCACCTTGGTCTGATGACCTTTAGTGTTTCACCTATTGATTTGGTTCGTGCGCTTTATACTCTGCACCTGACCTAAGCATTACCGATTCGAGGAATACTGCAAAGAAATCGATGTTCGAATGCCGATAGTTTTCGTAAGTTTTTCACTTCGAAGGTGTAAAATGCATACCCAACATTGATACGCGGTTGTTTAAGCTGTGTAGGCAAGCTTGAACCTTAGTGAGATCTTCACTCGAAACTACCAGGGATTTCATAATTTGGTAGATGAACTTTCTTCCTCGAAATTAGTTTCTCTTTGCTGAGCGTTTCTTAGTATATCATAATACAAAGCTGAAATGCGAAATCCAAACGTACTTGATATCCGTAACACTAGTCCTGCCGTGATCCGTTCTCGGTTGAAATTATTGACCTTGGTCACCATGATAAATTAGCTTGAAGTTCAGAAGTCCGATGTTAGTTAAATGTTGAAGAAAGTTCGTCATGAAACCAATGATGGTAAAATCCCCCAAAACTGATTTACGTCATAGATAATTGGATACTAATCATACTAGAAACATTTATTTTTTCTGAGTTGGCTGCATGTGTCTGCCCCACAGAAAGAAGCAAAAACAGTAGATATATTCGGAGAATACTGTGTGTTTCTAACAGCTCGATAGCAAACTCATGGTAGATGATAGCCTCACCGGAGGAAAAATTTTGTTTATTTTCAAACCATAACCTAGACTTCGTGGTTATATGAGTGCCGTCCGTTAAATGTCCATCCTGTTTTCGCTACGTTGAAAGAAGATATACTGGAAAACGAAGGATTCCGCGAATCTTTCAATTTGGAGAGGGGTGTTTCATTGTTGTGTCATTTGAATCATTAGGAGCATGGACGAACAAAGTGTCCGTTTCTAATGTGACACTAGTTATATTGAAAGTCCAAACTTATGGTCATGTGTCCTTGTCCTGAAGGTTACTCTTGACTAACCGATGAAACCACTTTCGAGACATCACCTTATAATACTGGAAATGGACTCTTTGTTCATGCATGCTCATGATTCAGATGAGATTACAGTGAGGAAACCCACTGTGGAGTGTACAAGTATAGGGATGATTGGCCAGGAGAGCCCCGGGTACATATACCTGATGAGTGGCAGTAACCGCGAAACGAGTCGTGGACTTCCGGGGAAACTTCTTCCTGCCCTCCATATGCAATATTACTTATATCGGGCAGAGGGATGACATTGTGCGAGCCCATCGAGCACTTGTTCGTGTGATAAAGATGATTCCCATTCTTTTTGTAAACGAAAACTTGTATTTCCGCATTATGGACGCAAACAGTGATGTTTAAAGGGATGTGTAAAAACGGACAAATCCATTAGTAGTGGCTGCCTTAAACAGGGTATCCTCGATCTTTGTCCATCCGAATCCTGGGCATATTACTGCACCGATAACCTGGTGGATGATTCTATTAGTAAAACAGATCGGTGGTTATCGTTCGGAGCAGCTGCGTGGGACGGTTGACTTTGGCGTTGGATCGTCCACCTACGAGACGGAGGCTGAAACGCGCGCCGAGAAGTGTGATCAGTGTTTGCAGACTTAGATCAAGATGATCGACAGTAATAGATAAATTTGCGTGGTTGGTAACTAGTAGCAGTATGGTAGATCTTAGTCCAGTGTGTTGTGTAGGAGCTGAATGATACTAGGTTAGTTAGAGCCACTTTTATGCGAGGAAGTTTTTACTCACTGGGAATAATCTGTGGTCATAACTTAGTTGGATAAGTCGATCATCGTTGTTGGTTTGATCTGCTGAAATACCGAATCAGCCTCCTGTATGCTTCTTCTTCAAAAATCGCCAACAATAACAATTATATCCGTAGAGCGCACGCTGTAGAGTATTTGAGACAAGTCATGGTAGAAATCACCTTTGGCCTCAGGAGAGCTATAGTCCTTTGGGGCATACGCAGAAACGATAGGCAAGCATCGACGCTCCAGTCTCTTTCTGTTAGCATGCACAGAGCCGTCCATTCGAACTGCCCACAAATGACTGCTGACCGGGTTCTAGTTGAGAAAAAATTATTCAACTATTATCCAACGCGGTGGAGTGCCAAGCTATTCCCTGAGTTACCGTAATTCATACATTTTCATCTCTGCATCATGTCGATGAACCGAATACTGATGTTACTCAGAGACCAGTATCATAACTCCGTCTACAGGATAGTCGAAATGTTCTCCCTAGTTCAAAGGCGTCTGACGCAATACGTCTTCGTTTCCATTGGTAAGTTAAGGACAGTTTGGTTCTCTGGCTCAGATCACATGACTCCGCTGGTTCACCGGACCGATCTCCATCCGTGAGCACGACAAATCGCATGACTGAGGTCTGTGCCATTTTTGCACGGGAAGAGTGCGGTAAGACAGGCAGTCACAACGAACAATGGTCGGTCAGATAGGCTTGTGGCCAGTTGACCAATGAAATACACTTTACTGATGCGACAACCAACCATTTCGTTCAGTTCTTGAATTAAACTTATAGTTTCCCAAATCTATGTGATAGTTTCGCAAATGTAAGTGATGATTTCGCAAACCAATGTTTCAACTTCTTAGACGAATCCTGAAATGTTATACAACCACGCCGTTTGGAGAGATGTGAACGACGTGAAGATAAGTCATGGTACATGAGACGGGTGCAGTCCGTAAGAATCTGTGCGATGTTTCCGCAGTGCTATATGAACCATATACTTAGATTATGATATAATTGGTAATAATCAAGGAAATGCGGATGATAATAGCCAAGCTATGGTGTAGTGTTTGGAAGTCTCTATAAGTTAGACTGGGACGGTTTATTGTCGGACTGTGAAGTAAGATTGGGAGAATATTGGTGGACTGAAGAAAATAAACCACTTGCCTAATCAGAATGTACCATTGCATGGGAATTAAAAAAAAACAGCCGACGTAAGGTTTCACATCGTATAGTGTTAGCAACTGCTCCTTAATTATCGATTCCGCCGTGGAGGCGGGAACTGTGTTTTAAACGAATTGTTTTTGCGAAATGTCCCAGATTTTGATGTCGACATAATGTTTCTCTGAAATAATGTTGTTGTATTGTTTTTGCTTATGGTCAATTTTCTATCGGTGTTGACATGATTGAGTTAACGGGTGACTCATGTATTATGAAGAGCACTACTAGTGTCTCATTCAAGATTGTCTCCCAATTGTTGCCTCCATTTTGTATGGACAAAAAGTTGATGTGCTCATAAGCGATTTCATGGTTCTAGTCACGATGTTCATCGGAACGTCATTCAGTACATCGTATCTGCTCCGTGAACTAGGCGCTGCGACGAGGAAATCTTTGAAGACGAACTTGTAGATGAAAATGAATATGCAGTTATTAACGTCTAGCTGTCCGTTTGCCTCCTATTATTTGTGTTCTATATGATCCATGATCATCCCATATCTGTTCTGTCGTTTTACTACATTATACAGTTTAGCAGTCCCTTTGGGCATCCAGATATTACGATCACCGTGAGCAATTAGTGCTCGATGCTGTTGTCTTTCTTAACATCCTGCCTTCACACGAATCCTACCCTCATCCTACATCCAGTTCATTATTTTTCGTGTACGCCTTTAATAATTATAGTATGCTGCCAGACACCGATCAGAACCACTGTTCTCACAATGTGATTTTGCTAATAGCTGTATAGTAAAATAAACGAAGAATCTTGTAGATACCGGGACCGACTTTGTGGTTGAATTTTTTAAGACTTTGGTTGTGTTCGTGACTCGAATAAAATGTAAGCTTACATGCGGCTTTTTATCACACACACAACATACGACCTACAACTCATCTTTTTTTACACTTTTTCAAGTCGCTGAGACCGATGGGCGTAAGACAACATCAGATAGTGTGACCAAGAACAAATCGCAAAATCGTCCGTACATTTTTCTCACCGCACGCGTTCATTCGGGCGAAGCTAATTCCAGTTGGGTAATGCAAGGCTTGGTCAATCGCCTCCTGTCTGATCATCCAGTCGCGGTGCAAGCAAGACAGCAGTTCATATTTAAAATTGTGCCTATGCTCAATCCGGACGGTGTTATTTGTGGCAAGTAAGATCGCAGTTTACTACCTTTCACGTTTTCAGTCCATCACAGTCTAACCACTATTTATTCACCGAATTGAGAAAATGCCGTGTGTTTACCGAGAGTTCGTTCCATGCCAGCTTCATTTCGAAAGTTACGCACTCTACCACTATCCTTATCGGTGTCTTAGAACAGGCCACATCGGATGGAATAGAAAGAAAATCATCAGAAAACAGTAACAAGTCAAAGCCTTGGTAGTACAAGGGGAGTCACGTCCATTTATGCACGTCAGTTCATGATTATTGGTCGTATTTCTGCAATAAGAGTCTGGTTGAGTATAAAAGAAAATCGTTTTGGAGCAATCAGCCTACTAGCTTACTTGTAGTTGCCATGCTTGATTGCAGGTTCGGTGTATTGTAATGATTTATAAAACAGATGTTGTTAAAATTTGAACAAATTTTAGTTTTTCGAATCAATCTATCCCCTACACAAAGCGTTGCACCGTGACATGTCACTTACACTTGCCACTTGGTGACTGATGGTTACCGATGCATACCGGGTTTTCGTCCCCTTCATTGAAGAACATAACAAGAATAATCCAACGAACTCGCCATTTCGTACATGGCTTCGATCCAAAAACGTGTGAGAAAGAGAACCACAAATGGAGAATTGAGGGGTATTAAATTACCTGCAAATTTCTACGATAAGGTTTGATGGGCGTATTATTATTCAGCTAATGGTATGGTGGCTTGTCTCTATCCTCGGTCGATTATTTCAACTTTTTGGGCACAGTTCTCCAAAAGAGCTAGATACCACTAGTTATCCTGTGCTCCACCACGTTCAATATTTCGACTGCGTAATCCAATGTGGATAAACTGTATTGACTTATTTCTTCAATATTGAAGATAAATTCACCATCACAATCAAATAAGGGCTGTTAGGGAACAATTGAGGCATCGGAGCCCTCAAGTTATTCATGGTTTTGTTACTGTAAATGAATGTTACAAATCATCGACAAACTCGGCTATAAAGTAAACATCATCATGGGAGGCATAACCCGGTGCAATGCTCCGAAGTTCATTTAGCAAATTTGATGCAGTTTCGTGACCTGTAGTGTTTTTTCATTGTCACGCAACTTATTGAACCTTGATCAGTGCTCCGTCAACCCACTCCTTAATTTCATGCTCACTCACTGAAAGATTATACTAATTTGTTATTTGAGCGGACCATATGCGTTACTTCTTCGTTCAGTTATATTTCATGCACATGCTAGCATTCCTGAAAAACATAAGGTACTGAGAACGTAGTGTTCTACTATCCCTTTGAATTAGGATTGTGTATTGTTCTTTTTCAATGATAGTAGTGATCTTTTGCTGTTATTAGTCGATTCAAGAAGCCTTTGAAGCCGCTGGTAGAGCGTAGGCGTCTTCGGGCGTAAGTGGTGTTCATGTTTCGATTCCAGTCGCTCCAATGTCCATAACTCTGAGCATTAGGTTCAATTCAACAATTTAGCAGTGCTGGGAACATTCGCGTAGATGCATCCAGGCTCTTCCTTCGTCTTCACGACTTTCTTTTCCGTTTGTTATCTTCTTATGCTTCTACTCTTTTTGCTCTGGACGTGACGATGCTGCGAGGTGGCAGTTAATCATCGATTTTTGTCGTCAGGATGCTCAATAGCCCCGTTTCAAATTAATCATATTTTCGAAGAAATGAACAGATTTATTTCAATATGTATCTGCGGGTATTGTTTGTTTTCTATGATTACGTATTTTGTACGAATCTGGATTCAAATAGAGCTGTGATCACCTTGATTTGTCTGAACGATGTTTCCGTTTACCACACACTCGCACAGTCATCGTTGCTCCATGGCTGGGAAAGATTTGAACAGACGCTGGAGTAATCCGTCTTCGTTCAATCATCCGACCATTTATCATACAAAGAAACTTTTACACCTACTCCACGCATGTAACCGATCACCGTTCGTGAGTTTCCCCCTACTATTGTTCTCCTTCCTTCTGTCCTTAGGTTTCCTCCCATGAGCGTTATTATGTACTTACTGTATGGCTGTTTGTAAAGTTAATTTTTTTAGTTCTACGATAGAATCAGTTCAGACAACCATTAACCATGTACTGAGTGCGGTGGCTTTGGTTACTGTCTCCTGGTGACAGCCTCAATCGGATACAATAAGAGAGGAAAGGACTATTAAAGGAGCAGTATATGAACTAAAACATTGGTAACAAATCGATAAAGAAAGTTTGTGAATACAGGAGCTCCACTGATCGTGACACCTAGCCATTTCTTCTAACTTATATAGCCACTGAGTTGGAGGATCTCTTGAACCAACCCAGGAAGTCTAACATACCCTACATGCTGCTGATATCATAATGCCCAAGGACCGCATTCGCACTAAGTATTTGTTCCCCCGTGTTATTGTGATTACTTGGATTATCTTATACGCCTCTGCCCCTAAATTTCCGTAACCTTTGACACCTTTCAGCGTAATATTTCGTCAATATACCATAGTTGTAAAATTCATCATTTTGTAAAATTTAATTGTTTTTACGATGGAACTCATTGATCGAAAAACAATCACTGAAAGGATCCATGCAAAGAAAAATAGCGAATTATTAGAGTTCCCGATACTCTCCGTATAATATTGCTTCATTTGAACAATGTTTATCCTGTTTCAGGTTTTCATCGATTTCCATGGCCATTCGAGAATGAAAAATATTTTTCTCTACGGCTGTAGTCCATTTGAATCCTGGAAAAATCCGGATACGGATAATCCTACTTATCGAGGTTCGGAACTAGGAGAGGATCCTTCCTATCGATATTTGGCAACCATTTTAGACGATCTAGCACCAGCGTTTGCAAAGCGGTCGTGCATGTAAGTTCGCCTTGTTCCTTTTATCGAAACTCATCGTAACTATTGCTGCACCTTAGTTTTCTCAAAGCAGCCGATAACTGGCCACAGACCCCAGAAGTTGAATGACCCTGACAACAGAGAACTCTTTTCACTTCATGTGCGTAAATAGCTCCATTCCGGTATTTATGATGTTCGTCACGTTCACCGATTTCGTGGAATAGTTGAGCATCCTCGCACAATAATGATGGCGTAACCAGTTGTGTATGTTGGCGTTTTCATCCCATGTGGATATAGCTCATAGTGCATGATTTTCCAGAAACGTGTTAAAGACTATTTCTCGTGAGAAGAAATAATTCGTAGGCATCGTCAGTCGGTTTCAGTGAAGAAATCCCTTATGACAGTCAAGTAGAGGTAGAGCAACCGATCAGAGAGGATGTCATGAGTGAAGCAAAAATGAGAATAATTTGACCTAGCTAGGCAGTGCTGTTTCTGAACAATTATAACTAGCAGTTAGGATCTTAGTTTTCGTCATTGATGTTTGTTTGCTTTGTCTGATTTAAATTCATCCAGGTATGTTGTAAACAAGGCTAAGGAGACCACCGCGCGTGTGGCAGTTTGGCGGGAATTTGGTGTCATTCGATCCTACACAATCGAAGCTTCCTATTGCGGAGTCACTCAGTACGCTGGACAACCGTCCAATCCCCCAACGTCTAATCAACCTGCTGTGCTTACTTGCTCCAATCAGGGTCACCAAATGAATCTTGCCCATCTTCAAACTTTTGGGGCTCAATTGTTAAACGCATTTGTTAGTCTTCCGGCTCACATTGAGCGTGCAGCAGCGTCCGATTTGAAGGCCAATATGCCAGACACAACCGACCAAATCGGTCAGGGTCCGAGTTTGACCGACGAGACACCAGATGCCTCGTGCGCAAAACATCACGGCAGCAGTTTTCGCTCCCGGCGTGGTTCTTTCTCACTCGATTCCGCATGTTCGTTACCATCCACTATTTCTCCGGTGTCTTCCGTCCATTCATTGTATAGTCACTCGTCAGCATCGTTATCAGCACAGTTGTCTCAGTCGAACTCTGGTCATTCATCCGGCTCCTTGACTGATGGTTGACGAGTGGATGTCATCCTTTGCGACCCTCATACACTTATCACAATGATTCTCATTCAATCACCAACTGCGAAATTTTTCTCCCCTGATAGTCAAACCATTTAGCTGTAAGCCATTTTCAGAATCTGTTCTGTTTCGTTTTATTCTCATCCGTTTCACTTTACTTTGCCACATTGCCGAGCCTCCAATCTAGCATTTTATTCAGCCGATAAACGCAAACATGACAAATGAGATTTATGTGGCTAGAATAGTTCTCGTGGTCTTTACAACTCATTATTTTTGTTAATCCATTATTGATCCATCACCCACTCTTTATCTGTCCCTGTGACGCACACGCTCATGAAAATATACAGACTAACTTTACGGACTTTTATTGGTCACTTCTTCTCTCTCTCTCTCTCTCTCTCTCTCTCTCTCTCACACTCTCTCTCTCTCCCTGTCATCACTTCGCCTTGACAAGTTTTAGACTTCCAGCACGCAAATTTTGTGAACCGAAATATACCTTGATTTGAGTTTGACCAGTTCTTACTCCTCTTGTGTAATGTCCGTTGTTGGTTCAATTTGAGCTTGTCGTAATCTTATTGCCATCGGTGATTGTTTCATTTTCCAAGTTAGATTGATGATGAGAAACAGCAATTATTGAGTCGGTCATGGTTGTCATAATTGAATCAGATTCCTCGAAGTCTCGCCTCGTCCGGAAGACCATGGTGAATACACAAGATTAAACCGCAAACATGTTAGCGATAAATACTGTGCTAATGGATGACATACTGTAACATACAAGAATCAGTGTTCCTCCGCTGGGATTGCCTGTTTTCTATTTGCAAAACGCGAAGAGAAAAAAACTCCCCGAGCCCAAGGCTCAGCAAGTGCAATAACAGAATCCTACGCTTACATTGATCAAACGCTGATATAGCTGCCAGCAGTCTGCTCACTACAATATCACCGAACAAATACTATATAAATTGCGATTCGACTCTGGTTTTCCATGCTAGGCGCTGCAATATTGATCAACATAACCAATATAATCACAAAAAGAGAGTTCACGGAAACGCTCTTTGGTTGCGTCGGTCGCTTGATGCGATCACCCTCCAGCCAATTGTCGCATTTGTGAGGCTAAATTTGCCAGATCCCGGTGTCATTCGTCATCCTAAGCGGACAATCCGATCTGTGTGCCCATTTATCTTTCAGCAATTTGTCCATCGGTCTGGGTGATTTGTTTTCTGATCAATCAGTCCCATAATACATTTATAACGCAAGTCTGATCTTCGTTGACTTCAAATCGGATGACCTCAAATGTTCCATGTGTTACTGGCTCGGCTCAACGAAAGAGAACCTAAGCATTCGTCCTGTAGTTGCTTGATTTGTGAATTTTTCATTTCTGAAAAGACACAATCGACTTGTACATAAGCATTCTGATTGACTTTTTTGCCGCAATAGTAATATAGTGTTTAATAGCATTTTGCAACCTGCTCTTCTCGTTTAAAAACCTAGTTAACCAGTCCTCGGTTCAAACTCGATTGTCCACTTAAGGTAACGATTGTTTCTGTCGATCGTATGAGCATATTTTCCTCCTGCGTATTCATCTGCTGATATATTAGAAGAAAAAAAACAACGTAGTTCCTCATTCCTCGTTGGTTCGTTTTAGTCATGTTCAGCCGTTGTATATCGTGTTTTTGCATCGGTGAGAACGTCCCGGTGTTTTGTCGTTATAGTTGAATTGTTTTATACAATAATAATGAGATCTAGATGAATAAGAGACCGCTTCGAAAGTTTCACTCAATACGTCAAGAACTAGACCTTTTGTTTTTCTTTCCATTCTTGTTTTTCAGTTTCGCGTATGGGTAATTTGTCCATCACGCGAGACTGCACCTTGACGTGGTGTGATGGCTTGCGTGCCTCCATGACCCAAAGAGGTGTACAGGATGGCTTCTTTGGGCCGGAGATGTAATCAAGCCTGAATGGTCAATGGATAGAGGCCAGACAAAGTCCAATCTCCTGGTCCTCCAGGTTGAGGGTCGATTTGAGCTGGCAACTCAGTCGGTAGAATCAGTAAAAAGAATAATCGGTCCAAGCAAATGGGCTTCCACTAAGCCATCCCGCTGCCTTTCGGACAGGTTCTTGTTATAACTTAAGGCTTTGGATGAGAACTCTCATCGTTCTCCTGCTTTGTGGCTGGACACCCTAGCCGTTGAGCCGAATACTTCAAGGAACAGTTTAGCTGGTCGCGCCCTAGTGTAGTTACTCCTGTGTCAACAACTGCGATTCTTTGAGTGGTATCACTTGAGCTCGCATCGGAATTGGAAGTGGAGTCGAGCATTCGATTAATAAAGCGAGGGAAAGCGGCCGACCCGGACGAACTTTCCCCAGTTCTTTTCAAACTGGGTGGGAGTTTTTTGATAAAATCACTTGCCGCTTTACTCCGTGACATTTGGGACGCGGAGCATATTCCGTTATTATGGAGCGAGTTATTGATTGTTCCCATTTTAAGTAGGGAATACGCAGTGGCTCTAGTAACCATCGTGGGATCAGCCCAATTCCGATAGTCACCAAAGTATTAGCCTCGATTCTACTGCACCGTCTTACACCCGCTCGCAAGAGGAAAGCCTGTGAACAGCAGACTGGATTCCCCCCAGGTTGAGGAAGCATCGACCAGATTTTTACTCTTCGCCGACTACTTGAAACGCGTTACAAGCACCGTCGACCGACAATAATGGTTTCCCTCGATTCGAAAGGTGCATTCGATTCAGTTGATCGAACAGCGCTTTTCAGTGCTTTGCATCGAAAAGGTGTGCCCCAGAAAGAAGTTCGTGAACCTACTGATATCATTGTATTCTCACACTTCTGGCCGCGTTAGAGTTTACGGTGAACTACCCGGTCGGTTAGAAATGACCAGTGGTGTTCGACAGGAATGTCCTATGTCTGCATTCCTGTTAAACTAGGAAATAGTGGAAAGCTGTGACCTAGATTACGCGGACGACGTTGTGTGGTTGTTCGAATCCACGGGAGATGCTCAGCATGCACTAGATAGACTCTCAAGAGCTGTATCTCCATTCGGCATGCGCTTTGCACCTTCAGAGTGCAAGGTGATTTTACAAGACTGGATGTCAACGATTCCGAGCTCGATGCTCGATGGGGAGGTGCTGTCAGTTATCGACCACTTGACCTACCTCGGCAACAGTGTGACGACGAATGGGAGCACAGTATTAGAGGTGAGCACGCGTATATCCAAGGCTCGAGTGGCTTACGCTGGACTGAAGCACTTGTGGCGCTGACTTGATATTTCACTGAAGTTGAAAGTTCGTGTATACTGTGCCGCAGTGCGTTCAGTTTTCTTGTATGGTTGCGAGACTTTGAGTCTGCGTGCAGAAGATATTCGTCGTCTTGAGGTATATGAACATCGATGTTTGCGTAGTATCACTAAGATTTGATGGGATAGCCGAGTGAGCAATGCTGAGGTCAGAAATGGAGTATTGGGTACTAATTCGAAGAACGTTTTGTCACAGCGTATCCTACTTTGTCGACTTCGTTGGTTAGGACACGTGTTACATATGTCAAACACACGTCTACCGTATCACGTCCTATTCTCCGTTCCTCCTCAGGAGTGGAAGAAACCGCGTGGAGGTCAACAGATGACGTGGCAGCGAGGAATGAGAAAATGTATAGCGAACTTTGGAAAAGTGGGTGCCTCACGTCTTTGTGGTTGGGGTTCAAAAGATCCGTCTACCAGTTGGCTGGAGACACTGAAAGATATGGCTATGAACCGTGAACAGCGACGATCGTGTTGTTACTTCCTGTTGAATCAGAATGACTGATCGATGTTTGTTTGTACAGTTAGACTATGTCTTCCGTATGTTGGCTACTAGGGCGTTGTTTCCTTTTCCCTGCCGTGTAGGTCCACTCCCTGTCCATCTTGTATATTCATACTTTCTAATTCAAGGTGCAAGATGGTGAGAAAGGCAGTGGTCAGTGGGGCATGCCCTACTCTTTAACGCTGTATGATGATGATGAGGATAATGATGTAATTTGTCCACTTATTTTTGGGTTAGTACCATCATGATGTCCAAGGGAAACAACCATTTTGGTTTTTTTATAGTCAGTCAACTAAATCTACATAAATAATATATTTACTTTTTGGCATTTTGACTGAGTTACTTCTCTTTTCTGTATTTACATATCCACAATCCTTTATGCGAAGGGAGTCAAATAAGACAACCTTTATTCTGATGTCAAATTTCCCGTAGCTTCATTTGTTTCGCTGTCTTTTTAGCGCAGAGTCAATATTTTTATCCAATATTCACTGCTCAATGACTTCGAAATCGGCCAAGTGTGAAGATTCACGGGAACCAACATCGCAGTTGACTTCTCCAGAACTTCCAGTTCCTCTCTCTGTTTGGCGCATTTTTCTGGTTTTGGCGTAAGTTGAATCTGTCCGTCAGATACTACTTCCGTATTGACTGCTTGTGTTTAAGTGTGTTTGTGCGAGTTTGTAGAACTTCTTTGTTGCCTCAAATCGAAGTGTCGTGTAGCAGTTTCATCGCTGTTCGAGGTCATCAATAATGTGTCTGTGCTCGAACCTTTTTGGATTATTTGCGATCAGCGACTCCTCGATTGTCCAGTTCCCAAGGAAGTTAACCACGAGCAAGTTCAGAAACTATATTCTAAGGTAAACCGAAATCAACAGCTTATATAGCATGAAAAAGGAAATATATAGACACGTCATTATTATCGATTGCCCATCGTGGTGGGTAAGTGTGATTGGCTACGTTGAATTAATGTTCGTCGAGGGCTAATTGGTTTACGAGGAAGGTAGACAGTATGTTATCACTCCTTGGTCGATGTGAAAAGTTTTGTGTAATGAAACGATTGGTTCATAGACACGTATTATGACTGCACTACTTTGTGGAGAATGCTGGCCTGTCATCGGTTAGTTTCAACGCTGCACTTGCCTGTGGATTCATAAAATGATGATTTTCACTTGGGTGGTGACATGTTTTCATTAAGAAATCCGACTCCCTGACACCAGGAACCCAATGCGCTGAGCCTCAAATGCGACACCGTGGTTTTTAGTGATGTGCGGCTGACAGGTTATTGCCAGTTACGAAAGGCGCGGCATCGGTCAGTGCTAACGCGAGACAAGCTGTTGAGACGTGGCCCAGAAATCCGCCGGTGTGTGTGCGTGTAGGTAGGTAGGTAGATAGTGTTTCGAAGTTGGCACAACTTTATTGGTTTTTGGTGTAATAGAAATGCAGGAAAACCTATTTGTCTGTTGTTTTGGATTCGTTCAAACGTACTATAGGTTTTGGTGGCAAATACATCATTTCTCTGCTCGTTTTTTGTATCATTCTGAATGTTGTCAATGCATAGATACTTCAGTCGATTGTCTTTCAAATGCCACTCACATGGCTGATTGTTCTCTCTCGTTCAGGGTTTTCCTTTACTCGTCTTATACCATCTTCGTGCATTTGTGTGAAGTCGATGGTCATTTGCCGTTCCGACCCTCTGCAGTCGTTCTACTCACTGAATTGCTCAAGGTAAATTTCGTTTTTTCCGTTTATGATCCGTCGGATTTTTGCACCATAGTTGTTCGCTAGACGCTTGGATTTTGTTTTGGAACGCTGTGCAGTGTTAGGGCATTGTCACTCCGGCTTGTCTGGAGTCAGTATTTCGCTAACAGCAGCCACTACGGTAATGCAATACGCAATGAAAACATCTTGTTTAAAGTGCAACATCAGATGGTTTTTAGAACTGGCATTAGTTTTATACATAAGCTTTGCCAGTCTAGTCACCCGGTCGATGAACAGAAGAAATACTTTACCAGCACTCAAACAACAGCAAATCGAAAAACATCTTATACTTGTGGTCATTCGAGTACATTATCGTTCCTTTTTTTGCAAATCAACGCCCATCCGTAGGTTTACTACCTTTCCTTTTAGTGTACTTACCCGTTGTAAATGCCAATAAGATGTTGCATCCTGATAGTAGAAATAACCTTCAATCGTTTAATTCAGTCAGGATTGAAGCTGTCATTCTTCTTCTAACTTATCTTGTAGTCAGCGGTTCGTTTTTGTCTTCAGCCTTGGGTGTGTTTCGGTGCAGTTTCATTTAACTGTTCACACAAGTATTCCGTGCGTGTTGGGTCGACGCTGTTTTGATGGGAGTTGTGCGATGATGACCTACGAGAGCATGTGTGATTGAGATAGTTCTACTTTAGCAAAAGCACACATGGGAGTCACTAGGACTAGTAACTGTCAGATTAATGTAAACAGTTTTAATTGTCAATAAGATCGATATTGCTGTCTGTCTTTATCAGTGGATCAGTTTACCAAGCAAACATTGCATCTGAATCACATGTAGTTCACCAATCCGTCAAAAAATAGCTCGAAAACATGACAGTGCAATTCCTGAGTCAGCTAAGGCAACCCAAATAGAAAACCGAGTTGGTGGAATCGGTTTTATTACAAAACTCGACGTGCTCGTAAATGTGAAGACACTACCATGCTTTGAACAACTCAATATGTCCGTACGTAATTGTTTTCATGTGTGTCCATAGTGAATCCTGGCGAAAAGGAAAAGTGTGTATTAAATTTCAGGACAGGGTGATTGGGCGCGTCAGATTTCTAACGGGCGAATGCACTCACAAGGCTGTGTAACAATGGCATTTGTAATCAAGACGTACAACACCCAAAGCATGTGCGGATTAATTATAGTGCGATGCACTTGATATTATAGACAGATTCGGCTTGGACTGTTCCACTTGATCGTGTCTGTCTGAGTACGATCCTTTTGACAACCTGCGAAAAATGTATCATTTCGAAGCTGACCTGTTACCCGTTTTTCAATTGCATGTATCTTCTAATAATGATAAGTCAGACTTTGCAGTTAGTGTCCTCTTAGTGAGGGATATAATGTATGCCGTGATATAATCAGGATTGTATTGTATTGAGGACTTCTGTAAGTTAACAACTCACATTTCAGCCATAAAACGGAGCGAAAAAGGATAACCGTGAAACTGGAAATATCTCAGAAAATGGAAAAACTACAATCAGGTTTAAAAACGGAGGTTGTTGCGAAGTTCCTCTGCAACATTCAGTTTGTTTACAAAAACACGTAGGATTGCGATAAAATCTTATACGGCACTGGATGAGTCTAAACTCTGAACGTGTTGAAGGGTGTGAACTGGAAACAGACAGGTTATGGCAGATAGCATGTGTGGGGTTGGTAAGAATCTTCTTGGAGAATTTTTCACTGGTAAAGATGCGTAGATCACACACTGTTGATGAAAGAGGTTATGGGAATCAGAGAAACACAACTGATAATGGTCAGGCAGCGCTGTAGTGCGGTAGAATTCTTCTTAAGTGGATCAAGAAAGATTGCAGGAGAGCTGTTGAGTAAGATTGGGAGAATACAATGTTGGACAAAGTAAATGATGACATCTTGTTTGACACAACTGCCTTAGTCTGCGGATTTTAAAAGAAAATTAACGCAGCTTCTTTATCCTGTCTAGAATATGAGAGGACCACTGTAAATTGTTGCTTATAGTAACGTTTAAGTACTTGACCGATTGAGCTCTGGAAACAGGACAGAAATAACGGCTAATTTGTCATTTGCATAAGCGATTGAGAAACGGCGAATATGCATTCGAAACATTTGGAAAGGTTGCAATGTAGTCCAAAAAGAGACGAAACGTTCTGAATATTACGTCATTTCTCCTGAGAAATGGTGAAGTGGGGTTGATTGGAGATGGACTGACAAAGCACCATGTCCTCGGCACACTTAAAAGTTGCGCAGGATGAGCCGCGGATAAGTCGCCAATATAAGTTGTGAAAAGACGGGACAGAACAGCACACTGAAGAACATCAGAACTGGTCGTTAGGGAACTCAAGAAAATGTTACCAACTTTGGTCGGAAAAGTAGTTCTTCAACCACGGAAGCCGAGAAGCCGAACAGCCAAGACAGAATTATGGAACGGGAAACCGAATCGAAAGCATTTGAATAGTCGAGAAGGACAGCGGATTGATTTCACAGAACAACAAACGAGAATAGCGTGCTCAGTCAGCTTCAGAGTAGAGGGAGTGATGGCTTTGGGACGAAAATGTTTCAACAAAACACTAGAAGTAGATTGTTTTGGAACAGGCACAACTGTTACAGGCTTCTAAGAAGCAGGCACTGCCCCAATATCTTTCTGTACTGGACTGCAACGCGCGAAGAAAACTACGTGTCCCACGTCGCTAAGCTCAAAGTCTGTAACACGCGTGTAACAGTGAGTCAGTCAAGCATGGATTGTGAAGTATCTCAGACTGTGGGCCATCCGGCTATAATTCATAGACAACCGAGACGCCTTTAAACTACTCGTAGCAAGCAAGCCCCAACAACCGGGTGGAGAGCGAAGTCACACGGTAAATGAAGGAGTGATTAATTAATTAGGGCATACAAGAAGGGGTGACCAATCGCTGTCATTGATTGACTTCGAACAATGTAGCTGAATGAAACAGGCGAACGAAAAAGGAGGTCAATAACAGTGGAAGCCAACGGACAAAACAATGCGTCACCAGACAGGTAACATGACAAGAGTGAAACGAACAAACGGCCCGAGATTCACGTGAAGCTGAGATATGGATGAGACTTATGGAATCAATGATATCGATTAAAAGTTTGTAGAAAATGTGGATCAGTAAACGGACAATACAGTGGGAGTACGACGACCAAGCTGGAGGATAACCACCGGCATGGAAATCGGCCGGATACAGGCTTACTGCAACTGATTAAGGCAACTAGTTCATGATCAAAGACAAAATTGATGTTGACAGCAAGTCGTTTAGGGGGAATTGATTCAAATTTGAAAATGCGTTGACCTACACTTTTGCATTTCGTGTGCTCTACCAGCTAAGCTAAGAAGCCACGTCAAAAGCTTCGGGCATTTCGCAAATGCTGTTTATCCACCCAGATTACACGACCGAAAATACCCATATATTCAATTGGTAGGAATTGGTTGATCCGTGGAGAAATCCTGTTGTGGCCAGTCACATCACCATGATCGATGTTGTGTTCCCGCAATTTGGACAGGTAAACGGTATCATCTGAAGCCCTTTTGCACGGCCTCGTACCATCAGTCGTGGAGTACACACGGTAGTAAATCAAGCATGGTTATTTGTTTCAGTGGCAAACAGTTCATTTTGGAAACAGGGGCAGCAAAATCGAAGTTGTTTCAGCGCGAGAATTTAAATTTGCCTGCTGAATATATATATATATATATATATATATATATATATATATATATATATATATATATATATATATATATATATATATATATATATATATATATATATATATACATATTGTGTATTTAACTCTGAATATCTGGATAAAGAACCAGAAGAGTGTAATGCGCGTGTGCTCCAAAGTAGCGTACGTGTACTTGTGCATTGAATCTGCACTCATACGGGAGCAGTTCACCTCAAGTTGTGCTCTATCCACTATGTACTTTATGACAGATCAAGGTTATCATCACTGCGCGTAGTCAAGCGGTTACACGATGGAATGAAAGCACTCGAATCGGTGCCCTCAACCGTCGTCTTGTGCCGTGCAAATATACACGCACGATTATACAAACATGTGGTGGAAAGGCTGACGCGGTGTGACTGCGAACGCGTTTATTCCAAAAGTGAATGATCAAACCATTACAATGAAGTACCGTACGTGCGTGTGCATGCGTCAGTAGAGTCAGCTGACTGCGGATCGATAGGCATACGAAGCAACCGAGAGTGGACGGTATAGTAGGTCTGAGAAAAAATTCGAATCGGTAAACATCTGGACTGAGGTGTAAAAATCAATACAAGCTCTACAGTACTCCTCTCCCAGAGCATCGTACATGTGTGTATAAATGCTATGAGTGTTGAAGACGTACAGGTTAAACAGTATTGCGGCCGGAACGGGTTGTGAGAGAAGAAACAGTGCCAGTCTCTGGCGAAGTACTCAGAACGTTAGAAACTTGAGGATTGCCATCATTGGAAACAGAAGTAAAAGTTTTCATGGAAGGAACTGAAGCCATATAGTCCGAATCAAGGTATGCTTCTTCGAGGCGATCAATACTGACAGTGTCTGGCTGACCAGCCTTATTGATGACAAAATACTTTCGTCACGGGAAATGACGCGAAACGGGCCTGAGTATGTTGGATGCAACGGGGGTTTAACAGCATTACAACGGAGAAAAAATGAGAGCGCGTAATCAAGTCTTTTGGAATGTAAGTGGGACGAATGGAGGGCCGAGTTGGAAGCGAACGGAGTGATTTCATATGCAACTGTAGTTGTCGAACAAGATTGGAGAGGTCAATAACATCAGGACTGCGTCCGAAAAACTCACCGGGTAGTTGTAGGGCTCTGCCGAACACCAAATCAGCAGGACAAAACCCAAACTCTTCCTTTAGGGTAGTACGTATGGCAGCATGATTGACGGAAGGGCGTCCGTTCACTTAACAGAATGAGAGGTGGAGGTGAGAGAAGCCTTTAATTGTGTATGAAAGCGTTCCACTAATCCATTGGAGGATGGATGATATGCCGTTGTACGAATATGTTGGAATCCAAAGAGAGAAGTAGAATCACGGAAAAGTCTGGAATGAAATTGTACACCTCTCTCCATGGCGATCGTATATGGAACACCAAACATAGAAATCCAGTGGTGTAGAAATGTTTTTGCAGTTGCTTCACTGCAGGTGTCAGCTATCGGGACAGCCATGGGCCAATGCGTAAAACGATTTACACATGTGAGGAGGAAATGGTATCCGTCGGCCCGCAGTGAGGGACCAACAATATCTAAGTGGACATGAGCAAAACGCGAATTGTCTGTAGGTATTCGGACGGGGGAGTAAAGTACATGCCGGTGAATCTTGCTCCGTTGATAGGGTATACACGTTCGTCACACAAACTGTTAAAGATGTCATGAATATGTGTAATTGGATAACAGTCGGGTACCGTGGTGTTGGTAAGGGCGCGATAATCACCACACGGGTGCCAGTCACCGTTGTGCTTTGGAACCATATGGAGTGGGGAGGCCCAAGGACTTCTTGATGGGCAAATTACCCCTAAATTTAGCAAATGTTCGAATTCTGCTTTTTCTACCAATAGGCGCTCATGTAATAACCGACGAGGACGCGCTGAGACTGGTGGACCTTTTGTGGCAATGCGATTTTGGACGCTGTGTGGCGCTTGTGAGGGGGATGTTTATGGTTGGGTGACTGTCGGGAAATCGTCCGTAATGGGGAAAAGCGGAGAGCGTTCTGTCATGGGACGTATCCCGAGAGAGTTGATGGAGGTACTTGTGCCGTATATTTTAATGGACATATTGCTGTCCAACTGAACACAGTGTCTCACTTCAACCACAAGTGAAATGGCAGAAAGAAAATCAACTCCAAGAATAGGGTAATTAACGTCGGAAATTGTGAAAGTCCAAGGAAACTGTCGGCGTAAACTCAGATCAAGTGTCAGTAGCTTTTGACCGTGTCTTTATTGGAGAGCTGTTGGCTGCTTTCAAAGTGAGAGTAGTAGGTCGCAGATTGTATTCACCAGAGGGAATGGGGTTGGCGCTGATCTGAGCACCTGTATCAACCAGAAACCGCATTCCAGTAGACCGATCAAAAATTTAGAAAAGGCGACCAGGTTCGGAGCCAGTGAGAGCGGTCGCCTTTACTGACTGGCTGTCTCGTTTCCCTTCAGCTATTGTTTAGAAAGCACACGGTGACTGACAAA
Source organism: Fasciola hepatica (assembly GCA_948099385.1). Classification (NCBI taxonomy): domain Eukaryota; kingdom Metazoa; phylum Platyhelminthes; class Trematoda; order Plagiorchiida; family Fasciolidae; genus Fasciola; species Fasciola hepatica. Next base: position 1,165,685 of record CANUEZ040000088.1, on the reverse strand, counting down.
GACGAGCTTGCTCCCTGAAACGTCGGTGGTACCAACAGTATGATAGTCGAGACAAAGAGGCAGTGATTGCGACATGATTTTGAGTGGGACACGGAACGTCGGCGAGGGACATGCTCGAGAATAACATTCATCTGGAGGGTAAGGTTGGCAATTTGTTCTTGGGGATCGGAGATACAATCGGAAACCGATGTTGGCGACGTCGTAGCGGCCAGCATATTTGTGGGGTTCGCTTCTAGGAGGGGACTCAATAATTTCCTTGGTCGACGGGGAAGTTGTTTCAACCACAGGTGTCTTAGGAGAGAGTCATCCATTTTCTGTGACCCGAACAAATGCTTCATGTATCGTAGAAGTTGAGAAGGCCTGCGATCGCCGACGGAAAGATTTGTGAATAAAAATGTCGATGCGATGTCCACCAGACAATCCGATCCGTTGGATAATTGCGTGCTTGATTGTGTCGTAGGGATTGTTTGGTGTGGTTTCATAAATAGGATCACACACTTCTTCCGCAACTTTGGCGGGAAGGCTTTGGATAACGTATGATTACATTGTAAATTGAAAACGCACACGGTTGATGTGGAAAACCGCCTCTATTTGTGCAAACCACAGGCGGGGATTTGAAACACAAAATTGAGGTAGTTGCACACTGTCTGAAGTTTCGAGGGTGTTGTGGTTGATTTCGATACCATTAGAATCCATGTCGGCTGAGAATGGTGCACAAAATGTAGTGGTATGGTTTGTAAATGATGGGTGAGAAGCACAAGACCCAGAACCAGGAACGCGGGCTCACCAGTTTGTAGTGGAAGGGCTGACGCGGTGTGACTGCGAACGCGTTTATTCCAAAAGTGAATGATCAAACCATTACAATGAAGTACCGTACGTGCGTGTGCATGCGTCAGTAGAGTCAGCTGACTGCGGATCGATAGGCATACGAAGCAACCGAGAGTGGACGGTATAGTAGGTCTGAGAAAAAATTCGAATCGGTAAACATCTGGACTAAGGTGTGAAAATCAATACTTGATACCTTTACTCCGGTTGAAAAAGCATTGAAATCTATTTTCGAACCGTGATTTTACGGGGTCGAACGCGGACTCTGTGATGGATCTAACGGGATGCAAACGAAGGCATGTAATAGATATGAAACATGTACCCCAGCTTCAGTGTCCCCGTTTGGATGAGTGCACAACCAAAAAGGTTTCGTGTCTGTTCGTGTATGAAGCACGCACGCGATCTGGCAATGTTGCATTCGTCAACGTGAATTCATTTCAGCTTCGGTATACGGATTACGCATCTAAACGGCGGACACTGACTTACTGGTGACTTCTGACTCACGTCACAGTGTTCAGATGCGTGTTTACGGAATCAAAAATTGTTGTTCAGGGCAATTCCAAGTTCAACGCTGGGGAGTATTTTTTAGTCGCACATCTGTTCCGTTTGGGGTGCTTATCTAATTCTTACTTTCTGGTTATGAACGCAAGAACTGACGAACGAAATTGGATGAACTGCTTTGCACATCTGCCCAGTGAACATGCAAACTATGCTCCTGACTCCGTGTACTTTGGAAGCCCTGAAAAGCACTCAAGTTACTCACTACCTTGGTTATAATTTTCAGTTTGTGTTAGGGTTTCTCGTGACCAGACCGTTTACCCAATAATCGAAATGGGTCTCTTGCTTTCTTCGAGGGAACACTCAAGTGTGATATGTGTTAAATGTGCCATTTCCTTTTTGGGATGATGCAAAGTTTCTTGATGTGACAGATGTGAAAGGTTAACACAATGTGCATATGATTCGTTAAGTTAAGTTGAGAGTAGTAATTACAACCAAGTCATGGATGAACGTGATTCACTCAGTGAGTTTTACGGTGAAGGGTAACACTAGAATCTTTTCATACAGCAGTGTATGTAGACGATAAGAATAAAACAGTGAATGTCCTCATGTTAGGAGCAACATGCAAATCGGTGTTTGGGGAGACTTTTAGGTAAACAGAGTGGTAGCATGGTAACTTGAAGAACATTCGTCGTTGAAAACAACCATGCACATTTTTGACGGCGGCAAATTATGAACTATTCGTCTTTGTTAAAGAGGTCAGGCAACGAAGTTGTCATATGTAATGAAAATATCTCCCGGAAATGATCGAGAGACATGCATCAGCGCATGGTCGACACGGAGTATGGGATTAAAATTGTACATGTAACAATAACTGATGAGTGAACGCCTGACCATTGATGGGAGTATCAATGAATATTTGTCTGCAATACTGACTTCACATTCAAGGTATTATAGCCGTCAAACGACGAGGAAAAACAACAAGGGTAGAAGAAAAGGGAACGTAAAACCAAGCATCCGACAGTGAAGTAAGCTTACAAAAAAATAGCATATAAGAAATAATCCTCATTCGGATTTGGTCATTACCACACAGTTGGCAAGAATAATATGGTATGAAAATTTGAGTTCATTAGGCCAAATACAGTGACATACATTGGGGTACTTCCTTGGTCGTGTTTGATCGTACCGGATTCATGAGTTCTTATATTAAAGGTATTTTAATGCAAAAGATTCAATACGATATCTTCGAGGCAATTGTTGAGCACCATATGCATCGAAATTCTGAAGTGACTTTATTAAACATCAGTGGGATGGATACTATAATAATTCGTTCAGGTTTAAGAATTAAAAGTGAATTGAATGGACTGGTTAACCCTCAAGATGAAATGAGAGCAAATCTGGTTGCGCCCTTAGTGGCAACTCATTTGGACCACTGGCTTTATCTCATTTACCTATGATTGGCTCCTCATACATTTCCAAGAAAGAAATCACTCAGAGGCGTGACCTTATTGAGTCACCGTTTAGCGTCAGTGCGAAGCATTGAACCGTGAATCTTGACAACATATCATTTGAGTCCACTAATTCGCTTCACTGGCATTCAACTCTCGCGGCTACTTTTTCCGGCGAGCACGCGCCTGATTTCATCTCTAGTTTTGTGAATTATGCGAGGTTCGCCTACCTACAAGAACTTAAGTAGTAAGTGCCTAATTTAGACTACAGAAAAGTGTTTCCGAATCAGTGTTCCCAGTTTTCGAGATCACTGTGCAGTATTATCGTTGACTCTTGAATTTAATGGATTGTGATTAGTCCTTTATATAGAATTTCTTTGTTCTAGCGAGTTTCTTTTCTGTAGATGAAACAGTAATCGTGGTAATAGTACCCCAGAACTAGCCTCTTCACGACTGTGTGCACTTATTGCTTAACCTCTCTGCGCTTTTTTAATTACAGCTTTCCTTATCCATTGGGATGTTTGCCAAGGGAGTAAGTCGTTGCGGCAGCGAAAGACCTTTCTCTACGGTGGCCCAAGCCGTAAGGGCTGAATTTCGAAAATATCGTGTTGCAGATGCATCACATCACGAAGGGAAAATATCCAAGTCACCCGACGGTCCGTTTACTACCCCTTCACCGCTGAATCATGCACTGCCTCTCAGTTGGTCGGAGTTGTTCTTTTTGATCGTGCCGTTTACTGTTCCCGCAATTCTCTATGCAGTCAACAATAACCTGGGAATGTTCATGCAGCTCGAGATGGACCCGGCTACTTATCAGGTAGGCTCTCATCTAGCTGCTCATGTTAAGCACTTATGTCGTGTTTTTCAATGAAGGTTACTCACCATCCTGTTGCTGATATATATATATATATATATATATATATATATATATATATATATAACAAAACATGCAGTGGAGGGGGAATCGTTCTAGATTATTCATGTTCGAGCCTTTGCAGTCATTTCGGCCGGATAGTCGGTCAATGGATTGGCTAACGAAGAGGGAGGGGATGGTTTGTGGTGAGTGTATTTCTGATCCAGATCGACAAAACTGTCGTAGGTGACGTCATCAGTCTCTTTCCAGGGGAGTTTGAGAGCGAGCACTAGCTTACTTTGTGAGCATATCTCTGGCTCACTGACTCGTACACAGATCGCTTCAGTTGTTACCAATATTGAGGGTGTTATCACTCTAGATTCGTTACGTGGCAAATGGAACGCGTTCTCCACTCCAACCACATGTCCTGATTCTAGTAAATAGCCAGTAATTGCATTGAAAACTGTACCGTTCGCCCCAAGTTGAAGCCAGCGTGGCTGATGCTGTCTGATACGTTCCGGGAAATGCTCGTCGTTCGACCGAAATATGGGGGCATTACAGGTGCACTTGGACTGAAAGGTGGCCATTGAGGACCTCAACAAGGGTATTTTATTTTTTTTTTCTCTCATCTGATCAGTCCTCTCAACCACCAACTTCTCATTTTGTGCTCTGGTTTTGGTTGCTTCTTCGTTGCATCATTGAGTCGAGAGCATGGTGAATGGAAACATGGTGTGAAAAGTGCCGAAAACAATGGAATAAGAGAAAATCACGGAAACGAAGAAAGATCCTGAATGTAAATGATGGTGATGATTCTCAGCTTATTTTGTCACTAGATATAAGAATAAAGACGAACTACCTGTGTTGATCTCAACGATGATCCATCATTTCAAGTGCACCTGTGTTGTCATTTGTATTGGTCGAATAACAAACCAACCGGCCGTTCTCTCACCCTCTCTATCTCATGACGAACACAAGGTTGTTACGCATCGAAAGCGTTCGTCCACACTAATTGGTTTCGATCTGAAACATAGGTTTATTCAACCTTGTTCGAATATCCAATTGTTCTTCGACAAGAAAGACAACGGGTTCGCTCGAATTGTTTTTTGTTGAGAGGTATTGAATTCAGAAGAGAAGATATATAAAGGAAGCGAGATTTCTTGCGGGGAAATATTGAAATTTGGGGGATAATGTAATTGTCTTATCTACATCGTTTTCTTCCTACATTCCATCGTTTAACATTTATTGTCTGTTTAAAGTCTGTTGAAATGTTCTAGTCTCTCATCGATGTCCGGGAACCTGGTCAGTACAGACCATGATTCCTATGGTGCTTTATATTCTTTCCCTTTTAGTTTCTAATACATATGAGACACTGAAGATTAGGCGTGCAAATTTGCAGTTCGACGTCATCACTTTAAAAAGTAATGTGAATTTGCGAAGAAGGACAGTGAGGTTGAATTCGATTAGAGTTGCAAAATTACAAGTTTTTCGAATGTTTATCATATTGAAGAGGGTATTCATCACTTGGATTATTTTCAAACTTAATGCATTATGCATCACTGTCCACGACTAATCAAAAACGGGGGTACAGGTATCATTGGAAACCTTGGGCAACTGATGATCAGACTACCGATTGCACATGAAGTCGATCCTTCAAACGGAGCACTGAATGCACTCGGCACCTTTGAGTTCATGGGCCGCCACACCCCGACCAACGCAAAGCCTTTAGGCATTCGTATATGAGCACTTGGCTAGACATATCTAGATATCTGTTTATGACGTATCATTTCCATGTTGTCAGTTATATCAACCTGAACTATGCCGAGATAAAGTTGTTTGAACAGATCTCAGCGAGCCAACCCTCATAACCTTTGAACTCTCTCTATCCATATTCTGTCTTTAAGTGGTCCGTTTGCTGCTCTTTTGTCCCAAACTCATGGTAACTTTTCCGTCATCCTATGTAATGATTTCTACAGCTAGCTGATAAAATTAAAATGCGAAATGTCTTTCTCCCGGTATTCTTGTTCCTTTTTGGGCCAGTACCGTTTTCCAAGTGTAGTTTCGTTTGTTTTCTCGTATAACTATATCCCAAAACTTAAAATTCTGTCCAAGAAAATCCACAAAGTTCAGGTGCTGTTTTTGTGGATGAGAACCTCAAAATTAGCCATCTTTAAGGATTGCTGATTGTTTGTTCTAGAGCAGTAAGCCTAATTGTTTCCTGTCTGCCTAATATGCGACTTATTTCAGTGATGACCGAGGGATTTACAGTAAAGTGGTAAACCATATGGTCAAAAGACATCGTGTAAGGGAGATGTGTGTTGAGGACACTGAAGTGCGATTCAATTCGTTGACCCTGCTTTTGAAAACAGAAGTTTTGCAAGTGGTTGGAAATACGGAAAGAGGGAGATTGTTTCAAAGCTTTACAGTTCGAGGAATAAGGACTGAAATAAAGAAGTCCGACATCTAGGGACCTAGACCTGATACGGTGACTGTCCGCCTGCATACAAGGTGAACGAGAGAAAGTCATTGGAAAGAGAATTGCCGAAGTGAGTTCTGCTGAACAAAAACCGAAATAATAATAGCGGTATACAAAGGGACATTGAAACAGCTTGTCGGCGATGGGCAAGTGGCTGTATAGTGTAGGTTAAGGGGAGATCATTGACTAACCGGATAGCCTTTCTTTGAACTCGATCAAGAAGAGAAAGAGCGATAGACGAAGCTCCATCCCATGCATGACTACAGTATTGAACAGCCGGGCGGATTTGAGTCTCGTACAAAAGAAGATAGACGGGTGGCTCGGGAAGCGAGCGTAGACGCAAAAGAAGATTGAAAAGTAGTGAGGTGACCTTGTAGAGCGAGTAGGAGTCGAGTCAAAATTCGGATGAGGAGAATAACGGTGATGTTCAAGTGACATGCAAAGCAGAGTAGTTTTTGAAGCACTGAAACAGATATTGTTAGTGAAACCCACAAGCTGAGATTTGTTCTAGATTAGAAACAGGTGATGCACTGGGAACAGAACGATCGCGATCGATGTCGGTGGTGGCCTGACGAATGGCAAGGTAAGAAAGGGAGCAATGGAGAATTGCATCATCGGCAAAACAGTGAATGGGCCTGGAGGTTGAGGATAGAAGACCATTGGCAAACAGAAGAAAGAGGTTGGGCACAGTTGTGGTGTCTTGGGGAACACCGACATTCAGAGGGAACGGCTGAGATAGTGACCCACCAACTGTGACGGAGGTGGTTTGCTTGCTGAGGAAACGTGACACTCGTGATACGAGAGCCGGATGGATCCCGAACGAAGACAGTTTCGACAGTAGACCTTTATGCCAAACTCGGTCGAAGGCTTTTATAGTGTCCAGCGGGACCAAATGAGTTTCTATGTGGTTATCGAGTGCGGCCGACCAGGAGTGTGAAATGACTGGTAGTAGGTCGCCGTAGGATGACGCGGGCGGAATCCATATTGGCGATCGCTCAGCAAACCACGTTCAAGGGACGGACGCTGTTGGTCGGAGATAACGGTTTCAAAGACTTTCGAAAGCACAGAAGTGATGGTGGTGGAACGATAGTTGTTAGGATGAGAAGGGTTACCATGTTTGGGGATAGGAATAGTAATGGCGTTCTTCCATGAAGTAGGAATAAGTTTCTTGACTGAGGGGAGAAACAAATAGACGACGTAAAATGGAGGCTAACTCTAGAATACAAAGTTTCATGATGATAGGTGGAATACCGTCCCGACCGGGATGTTTGGAAACATTCAGATTACGCAGAACTTGACGAACCTTTCTGTTAGTTATTGCGAGAAGAAAAGTGTAGCTGGGAACGTGACAAGAAGGCAGAGAAAAATTAGGGCTAACAGAGTGGAATTTGCGGCAAAAACCTCGGCCTCATCGAGAGGGTCACAGACCAGAGAACTAAACGAATTCCAACTGGGAGAAAAATTGGAAGGGCAGAAATTACGGGAAACCGCCTTTGCAATGGACCAGAATGGCCGGCTGCCGGTAACGAATGAGGCTAGTCGTTTAGCTTTGTGGTGTACGAAGTGTTCTTTAGCTCTCTGTATGGTGAGTGCGCATTTGTTCCTAGCTTGCACAAAACGGTGTCCAGATGTTTGGTTGGATGAGCAGCGCCACTGGCGATACGCTGTTTTTTAGACAAACTGCACGGTTGCAAGCGTTGTTAAACCACTCAGGGATCATGGGTTGCCTGTTTTAGAGAAGTGGGGAATGTAACAACGCACACCTCGAGGAACCGTCTTATTGAAATTAGAAACAGACACAAAACAACGGTCGTTCCAAGAGTAACAGGCCAGAAAGTCGCGAAAATCCACTCAGCAGAATCGTAAATCCGAAGAGTGGTCTTGGGACGGGATGAGAAAAATGAGTAGAAAACAAGATGTGACGGTGGTTCGGTGAGCTCAGCGAGGCAGGGAAGTGATATTAGAGATTGAAGAGGGAGTGGGTGTACATATGATATCAAGAGTGTGTGGGCGGTCGCCAATGCGATCGGGAATGCGTGTAAGGAGGTGCACCAGTTGGCAAAGGTTGTTAACTACAGCGAAAGCCTCGGCTTCACGTCCCATAGTGAAGTTTCCGATGGGTGCAATAGCCAGTTTCCGTTGTGGACGTTAAAATTACCAGTAATGGTAATTTAGCGGCTGGGGTTTGTTGAAGTCAATGTCTCAATGTTTGAAGATAATAACCAAAAAATCAGAGGGTCATTACTGTTGGGGGAGTGATAAACAGTAGAGGGATAATAAGGAAAGGAAGGGGAACGAATTTTCAACCACATGAATTGAAAGTCCCTGCTGGAGAAATCGAGATGCGAAAGTCAGGAGGAGGCGGCCGACCGGTGGATATGGGCTCAGACAACAGCTTTCAGGAAAAAAACAAGAATGAAGTAAGTAGTTTGGAAATTGAAAGTGACTGTTGTCGGACGAGGGGGGGGGGGGGGGGGAGACCGAAGAAAGTGATGCGCAGAGTCAACATTTCGATTCAAACGATGAACGTCGGTAAAGGATTGAGAACTCGATGTGGGTTCTGTGAGTGAATGCGCGTAGTTGAACGAAAACGAATATTCTTGTGATTTGTGAAATTCACTGTTGATGATAAGACCGGAAATCCAACCCTGAGACTTGGAGTGGAGAACCAAATAAGACCTCAGTAGGTTGTGCGCGGTAATAGGCCGGGTGACAGTGGAACTGTCTACCATCTGGTATGGCTGACGTCCAACCAGCGGTTTTCACGGATGAACAGTGATAAATACCAATATGTTTTCTGTTTACTCTCACTCTCGGTTGAATTTGCTCATGTTAATCTTCAGTGACTAGTATTCACGAGCTGCAAGTGTAGGTGGTAACATGCCACAAAAGGTTGTTTGTCCATTGTTACAACCCTTATCTGTTTTTTTCTCTCCCGTTTATTTTACAACAATTCAACATTTTGTTGAAGAGGTACTAGGAACGATCAGAGACTGCCGATAGGTGAAGTTGATCAGCAAATGAGATATTATGATCGAGTCCTCAGTGTTGACTGATCGACCTCCGCCGTTAGCTCACGGTAAACTCATTAGTGTTCAGGCTATAAGTGGACCAGCTGGTCCACCGTGATGGGAGTAATAGAATCCGTTTTCATACCCACCTCAGTTTTCGAGGTGGTTGTGATAGCCATGTTTACGTACTATGAACGTTGCCTTGTTTGTACTTCATTGACATTCAACTCTATGCTGCTAGCTGCGTGCCCCGTATGAACTGTTGATGGGGTATGCATAATCGTCAGTAATCAAGAACACGAAGCAATGGGTTGTAACACTATCCCAAAAGCTACAACTTCCTTCTCTTTAGGTGGAAGTAACTTACTATCTTTTTGTCATTATTCACTTCCCTAAAATACTGGATGCTTATCAAGGAATGCGAGCAGTTCATTGGAATTCGGTCTACTGGGATGACAGATAGTTTTGACATCATGCTTGATTTTCAATCGTCATATATATATATATATATATATATATATATATATATATATATATATAATGGAATTAATTCGTATTTTTCGTGATCATTGGCTTCAAATTACGGATATACATTCAAATACAATTATCTACCTTCAGCTATCTGAAGTTTCCAAAGGAAAAGTTTGAATACCTTACCCTTCTCATTATTAGTTCTAAATGAGATATCGTAATCATACACTACCAAATGTGTCATGCTGTTCTCAATGAAACTATGAAGTGTTCGTGGTAGCGGTTAAAATTGTGACATGTTCGTGGTTCTTTATTTAAGCTATACTCCAGTTCACTGCGCTCTCTCGCACACCCTCTAGGTTTTGGGGAACTTCAAGATCCTCAGCACAGCAATCTTGTTTCGATTGATCATCAGACGGTGAGTCCAATTTTTTCTCAGATCCAGACATCTTCCTGATAGTTCCTCTTCACATTATTTTCTGGATCCGTGTTATCTGTTTTGCTGTTATTGAAACAGTTCGATGGGTCTCCGCGCTGCTTATAAGTAATGTGAAGGGGAAAAGTAAATAACAGTGAGACGAGACAGAGGCCCCACACTCAGTTCAGTTCATTCAGTCGGTAACCTCGCCCTTCTGTGCTCTGGTTTTGGTTGCCACCTTTCAGCATCGTCCAGTAAACGGCATAAAATAGAGGCATGTAGTGGAAAAGAGCCGAAATCCAGATATACAGCGGAAATTAGGAAGACAGAAGCGGAGTTCGAACGCAAGTACGTCACTGGCCGCGACTTCTAGCCATATAACTCATTGTCTTCAACCATCTGGTAGGCGAGTCGCGTGAACCCCAACCTGGAAGTCTAACACGTCCCATTTGGCCAAGTCCACTGGTCAAGGTTTTCATACTTTTCTTCCATGTCACGGACTGATCGCCCCGACCTACCTTCCAACCACTATCTGTCTCGGAATAACAGCGTACGCCGAGCAGGCCTATCGGCATGCGTGCGTAACACATGCCCGAACCACCTTAACCTATTTTGGTTCAATACTTGATCCAGATGCTGACCTCTGTTCATAAATGTCGCATTCCTTGTGCAAGGGAAAAATGCTACTTTTTAAAGAATTGCCGCATTTAAAAGTTGGGGTGTTCTGATACTACTGATGTATTATAAGTAGCAGTTTTCTAGTGCGCCCAATGACGGAGTCGATAAACCGCAGCTGGTTCATGCTTTCATCCATATTTTTTAGTTTTTGCGTACCTTCGATTTGCAGCCAGTGCTTTATATCTGGCTAAACACAGCATATCTTATCGGTATTGCAATTGAGATTATAGAATAAACGATAAGAACATTGGTAACCGTGATAACAACAGACAACAAGCTCATGTTCACGTTGTTCAAGTCAAGTCAAGGATACGCTTCATTTGTCCGAAAATAGCAAAGTTTGAGTTGTGGTGCTAATTGCGGTGTCTCAATATATATATATATATATATATATATATATATATATATATATATATATATATATATATATATATATATATATATATATATATATATATATACTCAGACTTGACAGCAAATAAAGGTAACCACTGCTACTAGATAACTATTGTGTCTCTTACTAACTGCTTCTCATGTTCTGTTGTTTTCTCCTTTTTTATTGTTGCGTTAGCATCATGCTTGATTTCAAGCCGGTATAAATAAACGTATTGCATACCTTTCTGAGTGCCTTTTCGGTGGCTGCTTCTTTAACCGTTTCTTCTTTTTTAGACCGTTGAGTTTGATCCAGTGGTTCTCACTGTTTCTTCTTCTGTTAGCCGGAATCACTCATAGGTGAGTTCACAGTTTAAATGGTCTGAAGCCTTTTACTGTACTGCATGTTCACCATTTGCCTTCTACGAAAAAAAGCGAATAAGCGCCTGACAAAAGTGCACTAAAATGAGACGCATAACGTATTGAGACACAGCGAGTTCATGTAGACGGCGAAGTACTTTTTCGCGATCTGAATTGGCTTGTCACCCGAACAGACGCGCTCGAGGTCGAAGTGATGTCAGAAGACAGTCAAATTTCTCGGCAAGTAGTACGTGTGAGTGGTTCAGTAATGGCAAGATAGTTACATCAGTGATGTATGACGCAATAAACAATAAAAAACTGATAAAAGGAGCGAAACCTGCATTCGAGGTGAACTACCGTCTGTTGGTTGTCCAAGCGTAAAAATGACCAGACTAAAGATGGCCGACCAGTCAGAGCGAAGATCATAAGAATTGACCAATAAAATAAAAAACGCGTGTTCCAGTCATGAAGTCTGCCAATAGTAGTCAATAACAAAATGCGGAAAACGGAATAACGCGAACAGAGTGTTACAGTTCATGAACTCCCTTTTGATGATCCTCTGAGTATCATTTCCAGTTGCCATACTGTGGGGCACACAGTAGACAATCTTCAGTAGTCTGTCGACAGTCACTGAACAATTTTAACCTCTTTATAGTTTTACACTAAATCCACCATTGTCTTGAATTCTGTGAGTTTGCTTCACTTCGTACGCTGTTTTTGAACGGAAACCTTTCTGTTGAATGTGATCTTCCGCGATAGATAGCTCAGCGTGAAATGAAGTGTGTATGTATGAGATCGAGTTCGAAATCCCTGGTCGTTAGGTGTTCGACTCACATTCGTTCACCCCAGATTCAGATCCCAGTTGAGGGGCTCGGTGAATGTGCACTGTGGATGACTCCTAACGAGGATAAACAGTTGTACAGTATTTCTATGCTTTTCAGTGGTTAGTTGAGCGTTGATGCTGTGATGAATCGTGTTATGAATCTTATCTTTTACCGCCTGGGTAGTTGCAGTTTTGGTTAGTATTTAATGAATCGACTTTAAATCTTCCGTTGGTGACTGAAATAAATGGTGTTTAGCAAATCTAATCGTCTATGAAGTTCATTTTTTTGGAAAGACTGTTGAAGATGTACGTTAGTAGGACAGGAAATCGTACTGATAGACTACCGTGTAAGTTCGAACCCACAAGCAGTGATATAGAGTTCAAACGTGGTTATGAATCATGCACAGATGCTGTCAAAATTCAAACGACATTGTGGTTTTTTAATTAATCTATCCCACACATTGTGAAATGTTAACTACATAATTGTGCATACCAGTTACAGGGAAGTTCTCCCTACTTATACGTGAATCGTATTTTCGGAAGGTTCCCTATTACCTTTCTAACCATTTGTCTGTCGGCCTGTTACCGCTCAAACAGTTCATTTTAATGTCACATTTCTACGTCCGTTTTCCGTGCTTAGCTACGGGAGTTTAATGGCCAAGAATGCTATCCCTAGTTCGACCAACAAAACCGTAGGCCACGGTGTTGCTGAGAATACGCCGAACGCTACATTTTTGCACATTTCCATCGTCGGAATTTTTATGATTTCTATCTACTGCACTATATCAGGCCTATCTGGAGTTTACACTGAGTATGTAATGAAAAAACGAGCACAGGTATGTCGTTGAAAGTTTTCCGTCCCTTTCTTTTATTGCATCCGTCAATTCTTCGTTGAGGGACTGTTTGTAGTTATGCTTTTATGGTACAAACCAATCGCCGAATAAGGGTAGTTTGCAATACTCCGGTCGCAGTAGTACTTCTTTGATTTATTTCTGTGCTGCTGGCTCAAATTTCACATGATCGGTGCAGTTTTGAATTTGCCCACTATCAGACATGTTCCACGGTGAACATTGTTGCTACCACCCCCCTGCTGAATATGACTCTTCGTCGGACAATTTGGTTCACCGTTTAAATTCTCAGTCACCTACATAATTTGAAATCCTGATACTGTGGACGCCGTATAAAATGTTCTTTAAGTCGTGAAAAAAGTTAGACTAGTATAAGCCCAGTTGTAATCTCATTTGAATCGTATGCAGCGTGCATGGACGCAGAGTTCATTTTTAGAATCACACGATGACTCTTCTGAGGTTAGTCAAGTATATGCTTTATGCACCCGAGGATGAATATTCAGCTTCTACAGAACCATTGCACTACAAGTTTCAGCAGTAGGGGAAAAAGCATATGTTTAACGGAACGAGTTAAGAAAGTCGGTGGCAATAGAATATGGGCTAGTGGGGAAACGAGCAAGGTAAGGAACTACAGGGAATCGATATGCTGCACTGCGAGCAAACAGATAATCACGTTGGGATTGAGTGTCAGATGTTGATGTGCAATTTCTAAGATCGGGATGAAGGTAGTGTGCGCTGTCCTCTAAGATCATGCGGGAGCAAGTTAGACATACCTCGTAATGTTGGGTTTCGATAACTTGGATGAGCACGTCGTAAGCGATGCCACTATGTCAAGACAAACGTTCAAGGGACCCGACGAGAATTTTGAAATTTTTCACAAGCAGTCCAGGGAATATGACGGTGGAAGCATAAAGCCAGTGAGGGAGGATGCAAGAAAATACAGAACGTCTCATTCAATGAAACGGGGTAGAAAATGACCTGAGTCTTACCAAGTATAGGGTCAGTCGCCGAACCTTCAAGAAGGTAGCCGCGACGTAGTCTGTCCAGGTAAAATCACGGCTAATGGTTACATAGGGGTGCTTTGCGGACGATACTTTTTGTATTAGTTCTTCATTGATGACTATGCCTGGGTTGGATATCATCAGGTTGGAGTATTTATGGGTTTTATGGGGATAGAACAGATTATCAGAGCACTTTGCAGGATTCATCCTTAGATTTCGACCTGAAGAACAGATGACCAACTCTTTGTTGTAAACGGCAAATATGGAGCTGCTAGAGATCGGCATTCCAAAAATCACATCATCGACGTATTTGCTAAAAGACAATCGTCAGAGATGGGCATGGATGATACATAAGCAGAAAACAGAAACGATGATTGAAGTGCACCTTGGAGGACGCCTTGTGTAGAGCAGAGCATGGAAGATGTTCGGCCACAATATCGTGTAAATTGTTGTCGATTGGAAAAGTAGATGGGCAAAGGATTAGTGCTAAGGGTACTGACGCCTGAGTCAGAAAGTAAATGCAATGCAGTAAAATGCGTCACTGTGATCAAAGAAGCTGACCCTAAGTACTTCACCTTTGCGATCAACAGATGACAAAACAGAGCGGATGGGAGTGGCCGGGGTATCGAGAGTTGATCGTTATCGCAATATACCAATTGCTTTGGGTCCAATACAAAATCTAGGAAGACAGTCTTTTCAGTATAATCTTATCAAAAACCTCAAAATCTGTCAATATACAAACCATGGGACGCACTTTATACCATTTCAGGATTGACTTTTGGGACTATCACATTGATTTGCGAAATCATCACTTACATTTGCGAAACTATCACATAGATTTGGGAAACTATAAGTTTAATTCAAGAACTGAACGAAATGGTTGGTTGTCGCATCAGTAAAGTGTATTTCATTGGTCAACTGGCCACAAGCCTATCTGACCGACCATTGTTCGTTGTGACTGCCTGTCTTACCGCACTCTTCCCGTGCAAAAATGGCACAGACCTCAGTCATGCGATTTGTCGTGCTCACGGATGGAGATCGGTCCGGTGAACCAGCGGAGTCATGTGATCTGAGCCAGAGAACCAAACTGTCCTTAACTTACCAATGGAAACGAAGACGTATTGCGTCAGACGCCTTTGAACTAGGGAGAACATTTCGACTATCCTGTAGACGGAGTTATGATACTGGTCTCTGAGTAACATCAGTATTCGGTTCATCGACATGATGCAGCGATGAAAATGTATGAATTACGTTAACTCAGGGAATAGCTTGGCACTCCACCGCGTTGGATAATAGTTGAATATTTTTTTCTAATTTCTATTCAAAAGAGTAATTTCTCACGAAACGTATTTATTATATGTATATATGTAAAGAATATGTACAGTATACCTAAGTTCATGTTATCATTAAAAGTGTAGTGTCCGTGCTCTCCATGTACATGTATACCGAGAATCAATAAGAAAGAACGCATACAATTAAGTTTAACCTGTGGAATCTCACTTTGAAATCTGAAAATCCTAGTTTCACTTCACGTGGAAAACAAAACGTGGTGGACGAAAAGTCAACACGTTCGACTGGGAGGAATATATTTTTCTGCATTTCTATAGAGAAAAGGAAGCTCAAAGACCTACGTACTTATCCGGAGAGACGATTCTTCAGTAAATTTCTGTTCCATTGTATTGAAAGACGAGCCGTTGTAAGCTGCTTCATCTTTCAGCCCATCTTAAGCCCGCATCATAAACCTAACAAAGGTGGTCACTAGTCGCGATCGCGAAGGAATTAAAATGTCATTTTTATTTGCTTCGCAGGTTGATATGGGTTACGTTAAATCATGATCAACTTGTAATCCGTGACACTCTGAACAATGCAGGATTCATCAGGCTCAACAATGTTTTCAGCCCGTTCGATCAAAAATTCTTGTAAGACTACTTTGCTGCTGGGTAATGTGCCAGGTTATACCTTACATGATTATGTATATTTTATAACCGTGGGTTTATTATTTCTCACATGTATTTCGGTAGCGAAACCGTGGATGTTTTGAAGGTTCCGATGCCTCAATTGTTCCCTAACATCCCTGATTTGATTGTGATGGTGAATTTATCTTCAATATTGAAGAAATAAGCCAATACAATTTATCCACATTGGACTACGCAGTCGAAATATTGAACGTGGTGGAGCACAGGATAACTAGTGGTATCTAGCTCTTTTGGAAAACTGTGCCCAAAAAGTTGAAATAATCGACCGAGGATAGAGACAAGCCACCATACCATTAGCTGAATAATAATACGCCCATCAAACCTTATCGTAGAAATTTGCAGGTAATTTAATACCCCTCAGTTTTCCGTTTGCGGGTCGAAGCCGAATTCGTTGAATTAATTTTTACTTGTTCTTCATTGGTACTTATTAGTCACTCAGTGAAAGACGCAGGTGGTATGAAAGGTTTGTGTCAGGATACAATGTTTTATTCAGGGGATAGATTCACCCGAAAAGCTATAAATTCATTTAGATCTCGACAATACTTGTGAGTTTCTAACTTAATTTTGTCACGAAATAACTGAAAAACAATTAGATTCCACCTACTTTGGTGTCTTTCAAAGGTAGACCCTCGCCCTGAGGATACAGTCTGTGTGTCAGTTACTACCCGAAAATCTGAGCGGCAGCTGTTTTGATTTTATTCACAAGTAATCCGTGTATTTTCTGTTACTAACATTGCTTAGTCGTCTGAGATCGTATGCGTCTCGCCGTACAATGCAGTCGAAGACGCTGCGAATCGGGGCTTGCTAAGAAAGAATTCGAATACAACTGTGGAACAAACCATGACAATTTCGTCAGTTAACTTCAAATACTCGGTGGATGTATGTTGTCGATTCCAAGTGGGAAATTCATCGCCGTTCACTTTTCTTGCAGACCCCGTGTTAGATACGTACATCCGATTCCTGAACTATAGTCAACTTTATCCGGTGTCTAGGCCGAGTTGGAGTGACGCGCTCTCCTCAGAAACCAAATCAAACTAGCTGAGGTTTATTAGCGGTACTGCAAACAATAATCAATCAAAGGGGGTAGATGTACAAACCTCAAAACGTGGCGTCCTCAGGGGAATCACCGTTTCCTAACGTTCCGTACAGTTCAGAATGGATAACACGTACTATGGCCAATTGGCCGAGGCACAAGTCACCAAGTTGGTTAACGAAAGGACCACAACAAATAATGACAAGGAAAGGAACGCGCATATAAGGGACACAACCGAACGGAAAGACGAACAGGCGGAAATCGATCGGTGGTTCTGACCAACCAGTGAGTAGGTCAGGGATTCGCTCAGGCACGCATATACACGATTAGTCACGGGTCGAACAGGTCACAGTTTTGTGTGGGTGCGTGTGTATGCGTCAGTACATGTGCGTGATTAAACATGCCTGCCGGGTGCAGCCGATCAGAATTCGGTGCCCAATCGAGCAGTCTAGTCCAGGTCTAGTCAATCGACCGAGTGGTGGTGGTTCAGCGTGTGTGTGTGTGTGTGTGTGTGTGTGTGTGTGTGATGGACGGGCAACGCTTGAGAGCGATGAGGAATCCTGTGGACTGATAGCCGTGCAATGGTGTGGTCAACGTCAAATGAATTAGGAATGTCATACCGGTCGAAACGTAGCATAGGTAGGTGTTGATGAATGAGCAGGGTTCAAACAAGCAAAACAGATTCAACACCGCCACCCCAAAGCCGGCACGGCTTTACTAACATTCCACTCACTACTGTGCACACTCCAGACGGTTCCATGCAAAAATGGTACAATTTACTCTTGCCACAATCACAGGAACCGAACTGAAGCACGCCCTACTCACGAGTGATTAACCTGCCGGTCGTCGGCGCCTACCTTCACTAAAGTTTCTCACGACCTGCACTAATCCTTCTGTCGTATTGGTACTGTGGAGATTCTCACCATAGCCTCGAGCACCGGCCCATCCAGCCTTTTTCATGACATGTCGCATTTGCTTCTCTGCCAAGATGCTGATGTCCGGTAGATCGCGCCGATTGAGAATGTCCAATTTAAACGTGAAACAGTCGTCCTTTATGCCCCAATACAAGCCGAGCGTTTTCTGTATCATCGGGTCACTGGGACTCAGGCTGATCAATGTCGGAGCCTGTTCACTTGGGGTATGGTTTTTATTACTGCCTCGGTATTGCAGACCCATTTGTGAAGTCGAAATCCTCTGCGAATCTGCACGTTTCGAAGCTGTTCAACTAGGGTTATGGCCTCCTTCACGCCTTCGACGGAAACCAGACAGTCGTCAACATAGAAATTGCGCTTTATAGTGCTCGGAGTTTTCTCATTGACTGGGTGTTGATCATTGGCGACTTGCCTCCGGGCGAATGCGGCGCAGAACGGTGATGACGCAGCTCCGAACGGGTGTACATTTAGTTGGTAGATATTCGGTGGGGCACCAAGCTTCCCAGATGGGTACCAGAGAAAGCTCATGGGATGTCTGTCTTCCGGAGGTAGACGAACCTGCAGGAACATCACTTCTATATCGGCGACAAGAGCGATGTTATGTAGCCGGAAAGGCATGAGTACTCCCGTCAAGTCGTTTATCATTACCGGTCCAGAATAGAAACAGTCGTTCAGCGAAAGACCTCCAGACTTAGCCGCAAAGTCCAAAACGATCCTGACCTCATCAGGTTTATGTGGGTTTAATACCGGGTGATGTGGAACGAAACGTATTTCATTAGACTGATTTTCTGGAACCCTGCTAATGTATCCCTTCCTTTCGTATGTCTCCATTATATCAGTATATTTAGAGAGGAGATTCGGGTCCATTAGGAAGCGAACGCGAAGGCTATCCAGTCGTCTCTCCGCTAGGTACCTATTTTCCGGTATTTCCCGCCGGTTTCTTTTCCAAGGTAAGTTGAGCTGATAGAGACCCTCCACGATGGCAACCGAACCTTGGACGATTTCTAGGGCGACCTTGCCTTCTAGGGAATGCGACACACTCTCGTTATGGGTTGCGTCCCCAGTTGGCTTAATTTTGGTTCCGTTGCCCATTTCGTCCAAGAGGCTCTCAGCAACGTCATCAGGGCATCCAAACTGTGATTCCAAGATATCAATAGCTCTCACATATCCTTCATGAGGGGGTAACATCAAGCAATCTTCTATAGCTTCTCGTGCCTCTCCAACACAGCAATGGATCAAATAACGTAGCCTCTCTCTATCGTTCAGCAAGAAGCTGGCCACATCTGTCTTGAAGCTGCTAAGAAATTTCCACAATCGCTTTGGTGTTCCGTCGAACATGATTAATTCTATATCCGGTAAACTGATCCGACGATTAGTAATTGTTCTCGACTCGGCGTCTTCCGGAACTCTGTGACTGGCTGAGGCTCGACAACCTTCAACGTACTTCCTAACAGAGTCTAATGGAACTAAACCTGGAGGTTCATCTGAAGTCGATTCGTCGTCACTTGGTTGAACGCTACCAGCTAAGTTCTCTAGCTCTAATGATATTTGTTGCTGCCTAATCTTCAAACGTTCCATATTTAACTGCAGCTGTTCAGCTTTCAATTCCTGGATTCTAGTTCTGTTACTGGCCGACGACCGAGTTTCTAATCCCCTACAAACTAACGTATCTGCTGTAATAGCCATATCAAGCAATGGGGCACGGGAAGAATACTGCTTACCCAGATTGTCCTCTACGTTTGCCTGATTCGGTAGGTGGGTGTTTCTGTATTCCTCCTGTTCACCGGATGAGTGCAGTTGTCCGCTCGCGGCCAGTTGATGCTTCATATTCCTCGTCACGGGCATCGATTTTTCTTCACAGTTCCCGGTTGAAGAACGGTTTTGAGTACTGTTAGATACATACATCCGGTTCCTGAACCATAGTCAACTTTATCCGGTGTCTAGGCCGAGTTGGAGTGACGCGCTCTCCTCAGAAACCAAATCAAACTAGCTGAGGTTTGTATATAATATGATTCATCATGCAGCTTGAACGCTCAACTCACCATTGAAAACCATGGAAGCACTGTACAGCTGTTTCATCCTTGTTGGAAATCATCAGCAGTGCACATCCACCGAGCCCCCACGGGGACTCGAACCCGGGGTGAACGATTGTGAATCGAACACCTTAACCGCAAGGCTATCCGGGCTGGCTCTCAACGGTTTGTTGAACATCTACACTGCATGATATAGCACCCTTCCGTCACTGGCTTTTGAACGGTAACAACCCGCTTCCCACACAGCGATCGACTCCTATGATGGATGACTTCTCTGTAGGGGCCTAAGTACAACGAAGGCATTCCGTTATGAACAACCTACAGAGCTTGGTTACTATTTGCAATAGCTGAGGTTTATTAGCGGTACTGCAAACAATAATCAATCAAAGGGGGTAGATGTACAAACCTCAAAACGTGGCATCCTCAGGGGAATCACCGTTTCCTAACGTTCCGTACAGTTCAGAATGGATAACACGTACTATGGCCAATTGGCCGAGGCACAAGTCACCAAGTTGGTTAACGAAAGGACCACAACAAATAATGACAAGGAAAGGAACGCGCATATAAGGGACACAACCGAACGGAAAGACGAACAGGCGGAAATCGATCGGTGGTTCTGACCAACCAGTGAGTAGGTCAGGGATTCGCTCAGGCACGCATATAAACGATTAGTCACGGGTCGAACAGGTCACAGTTTTGTGTGGGTGCGTGTGTATGCGTCAGTACATGTGCGTGATTAAACATGCCTGCCGGGTGCAGCCGATCAGAATTCGGTGCCCAATCGAGCAGTCTAGTCCAGGTCTAGTCAATCGACCGAGTGGTGGTGGTTCAGCGTGTGTGTGTGTGTGTGTGTGTGTGTGTGTGTGTGTGTGTGTGATGGACGGGCAACGCTTGAGAGCGATGAGGAATCCTGTGGACTGATAGCCGTGCAATGGTGTGGTCAACGTCAAATGAATTAGGAATGTCATACCGGTCGAAACGTAGCATAGGTAGGTGTTGATGAATGAGCAGGGTACAAACAGGCAAAACAGATTCAACACCCAGTTTGAACAGCAGTTCACACGAGGACTCATACCTGAGAACTTGCGCCACATATTTCAAAGTAGTTTTTACCAAGAACCAAGGTTCGGTAAATAGTCTGACCTCGGAAATCTATTCCCTGACAGTTTTTCTATGTTCTTGGATCTAATAACGCTACAGATCTCTGGGAAAATGCTGATAGTTTTCTTGTCTCGGTTCCAGCCGCCGTTTTCCGGATGATATGGCAAACCTCATCTAATTTCTGCATCGTAAATTCCAACCTCGGCTGTTTAGATGGGCTTGCAACTTACTTGTTTCTACAGTTAGGATCACAGTTTCGTCCGTGAATTCTTAGACTGGTCGTTTTTCTTCTTAGCGAATGTGGACACCACCATCCTCACTCACGATACGGCTATTTCCTCCACAGTATTCACGTTAACAAATACTAAGAGGGAATTCTGGAGATTTTGTTCTACCTGAAGAAATTTCATGTTGTATAAACGATTAGGCTGCGACGTTACTATCATCACTGTGATTCACACATCAAAAAGAATCGATGTACATGAAGACGTGACAATCAATCTGCCGTTTACACCATTCTCGTAACGTCTGTAGCCATTGACTTGAATCATAGATTGTTCTGCGCATTAGTTCAGCCGATAGTTCATATATAGTGAATATTAGTGATCTCGGTGTACAGATGCATTTTTTAATTTACAAAACGCATTTTTCAACTTTCATGGTAGATGAGTATTCATCTCCAAAATGCGATGTTGTACGTCTTTGGAGTGCTAATAAATGGATTGGCCTTCGCGACTGATGTTTTGTGCAGTGACGGTAAGCTCGCTGATCTTTATTTCCAAGTAAACCCTAGGCTGACCGATCAATTAGCTGTGCACACTTCCAAAATGTAATGGTCTCATGTGGTCGTTTTGTTGCCTTTTATTTGAATGTTTTGATCTATTTTTCCACGTTCAAACCGAAAACCTGCATTTTTTGTGTACCACTGTTCAGAAAGTTGATACCAGTATTTTCAGTTTATCTACACCCATAGTTTCCTCAATGTTCTTATTTCAATGGATTTCTTTTTTTTCCAGATAACTCCGCATCGTGGAATGTATTCAAAGGATTCAGTCATTGGACTTGGTTGCTAATTATTACGCAATCCGTTTCCGGGATTTTTATGGGCTTTGTGATGAAGTTTTCCAACAATATCACCCGGTTGTTTATTATTTCTTCTGCCATGCTAGTGACCACTTTCTCTGCTATGTTAGTTTTCTCCTTGCATTTGAATGCGTATTTTGTCGCTTCTTTCATATTGGTCTTCACGTCACTTTATTTATATCACTTCTAGGTTGTTGATCGGCTGCGGGCCAGTCGACTCCATAGTTTTTGTTCAGTCTGTCGCTTTTTTCCTCAGCGTTTTCATTTTTATTCTGTTCTTGAGCCTTATTTGAGAATGCCTATGTTGCGATTGTTTTGAGACTGTTTCTCGTTTGCTGTTGTCTTTCAAAGTTTCTGTATCATTTATGCACACTCGTGTTTGTAATGATCCTGTGTCTGGAACTACTTATTATTCATTGTATTCGACCCAGTTCAGAGTTTCATATACACTCTTAAGTTCCCATTAAAGGACAGAAAACCATGTTTCTCGAAATCATACAACTTGAATGAATTTCAAAGTGATTTCGCTCTCGTTTTTAATTGTTGGCTGTCAGGATCACGCGCTTGGAATATAAACAGCTCTCAGTATTTATGCCAGTTGCATATTGGTGTTGTTGTAATATCGAATGGATTGACTGGGCTGAACCTCGCACAGAATTCCACAAACGCATAGAACGTAGCGTGATATTCCGTATGCGCGGAATCACGTGCGCGACGAGTATTTAGTATAGCAGAAAGAATACACTAACGCAAAATAGGAAGAGTCAACCTTGAGTGTCACAGTTACTTTTACCGTATAGCCCATCGGTTGTTCCGACGAGCATTGTGTAGTTTCTAGTGAGTATATCTCGTTAGTTTTAGTGATGTCAATCTTGTATATCACACCCGCCGCACGCTAAATTGACGTGGGGTTTTTTGTTATCTCTTCGTGGTAATGAAGGAATTCTTTTAGATCTTCGGATAGTTGGTTGTTCCGTGGGGTTCTCGGATTCAGATGTATCTAGAACAGAATTATCAGTTGGTGCAACTACACGTGAAATGACATCAAACTGATCTTCATCGAATTGTACCTGGTCAACGTGACGTCTGTGACTGGATAAGTCATCTAGATGCAGAAGAGTGACCATCCGGTTCCCGTTGTGCGAAATGACCATCCCGGTCGCATGTCGTAAATCATTGCCTCTGAAAAAACTGACATTAGCTTTCAAAATACACTCAAAATGGTTTCTCATACTACGGCATTTAAATAACAGACGGACATTTACCAGTAGCAGTACGTGAAGCGTTGCGATACTGCATAATAAAATTGTCAATTGCACAATCGAGTCCAAAAAATCTGTGAGGATTCGCAGAGTAAGTCGCGTTCTTAAGCATGCGCACAAAATCCCCTGCGAGACCATTAGACTGTGGGCGACGAGGAGCGGTGTGTACATTTTTGCAACTAAGACCTTTTAACCGCTCTTGCAAGCTTTTAGCAGTGAAATGTGTGCCATTGTCAGTAACAAACACAAAAGGAACTCCTCTGCTGAATGTTTTCCTGAGCGCAGTCTGTGTGAAGCCAGCCGCAGGTGAAGTTGTTAATATACCACTGGCCAGCGAGAAAAAGCATCAATGAATACAAGAGCGTAGTGTTTACTCAAGAATGGTCCTGCAGTAACCTCGATCGTTTTGAGAAAATGACTGTTTTCTGGACACCATTTTGGATCTATTTTCCCTGCGATCTTTTCTGACGTTTGACATCGACCTCATCGTGTTGTTCGGTTGCGTACGTTTTACTGGACTGACTTTTCCGAGGTTTCCGTCGACCTCGTTTTGAATCACTTTCACTTTCGGTCGTTCGCCGATTGTACACGCTCGCGGTTGGCTTTCTGCACAGCCGTTGCGTTTCGTTTCGTTTTCAGTTTGGTGTATCTCTCGTATCGGTACTGTTTCGGTGCCACGATAAATAGAATATACCTTGCATCTGTAAACCGACTTGCATCTTCTCTATTCGTCCGATAGAGGGGATATCGTTGGTATTTCGCTGCTAGACCCAACAGGAAACACGTTTACTAGCCGCCCTCGAACGTCTTCTATAATTCTGTCAGACATTTTACGAGTAACCTTAGCCCAAAGTCAGCCCATTGCACCCCCAACAGCGTTGAGTTTTGTGTTGTTTGTGTACTGACCTCAATTTGGTAAAGGTCACATGTGCAGTCAATTATGAATACTACAACCTCCACACGTCGAATTTAGCTCCGGATGTTTCCGGTCTTTTGCAGGTATTGCTTGTATTTCTGCTGATCTTCTGGCCGTGGATCCTTCAGATGATTCACACTGTATGCCAGTAGCTGCAGTAGGAGCATTAGTGGGGAAAACAACAGTGGAATTGTTCTCTGACTGACCTTCAGTGTTTAACTGTACCTGGTCGATATCTTCGATGACCGGACAAATCATGACAGTCAGGTATGTTCACCACTCAATTACGATTTCGTGCCAGAATTACGCCACTGGATGACCGCAACTTATTCCATTTGGAAAAGCTTATATCAGCAGAAGAGACACATTCAAAACTGGTCCTCAAACAACGAGATTTCAGTGGCTGTGGTGGACTCTTACCGGTTGTACTATGACGAGAATTTCGGTATTGCATCCAGAAATTATCAACAGTTTGGTCTAGTTTAACAAAAGACTGAGGATTGATGGACTGTGTAGCAATTTTGGGAGCACGAACAAAGTTCGCAGCAAGTCCGTTAGACTACGCATGGCGGGGTGCAGTATACAAATGACGACAGCCAAGTCCCTCCAATCCATCGTCAAGGGACTTAGCGGAAATATGAGTACCATTATCTGTAACAAGTTCACGAAGTACTCCGTCCTTACTGAACATTTTACGCAGTGCAGTCTGTGTGAATTCGGTTCTGGGTGATGTAGTCCGAAATAACTCTGGCCAGCGAGAAAAAGCTTCAACAACTACCAGTGCATAATGCTTGCCCGGAAATGGATCACAGTAGTCTGCTTGCACACGCCACCGTGGTTCGCATTAACCTGGCCACGGGAGCCATTTTCTTGGTCTTGAATATAGCTTGTGTAAACATCGCTGACGGTTCACTGCAGTATTGATAATATCCGAGTTTAACTTTGGCCACCAGCATACCAATCAGACTAGGTACTTTATATTGTCCACTCCTAAGTGCCAGGAATGTAGGTCTTGAGGTATGGGTGATTGAGGCGTCCGAGGAGTAACAATACGATCAATAAAGCACAGCAACCCACCAGGAGTGACCGAAAGGCTCCTTCTGCGGGAAAAAAGTTCCGGAACTAGTCGCTTTTCATCAGTTTTCCATCCACTACGCAACACCAAAATCACAGATGCGAGATGCTTATGGATATCGTGAATCAGGTCTTCTCTACGCATAGGAAAAAGCTGTACCGACAAGCACTCAGAAGTATGCGACGGCGTGGATGTAGGATCATATTGGGATAGAAAGTCTACATGCTTATTGTGTTTAGCACTTCGGTGAACAATATCGTGGTCGTAGGAACTCAATGAGATGCTTCAGCGTTGAACAGTTGTGGCTGATAGCTTTTCTAGTGGTCATGTGGTGTGGTAAACAAATTTTAATGCCTCATGGTCAATGACGATGGTGAACTTGGTACCGAGCGGATATCTGTGCAGGTGTTTTACACCCTAACGGACAGTCAGTGCCTCCTTCTGGGTCTGAGAATGAGCCACTTCGGCCTTCATAAGTAGCCGTGAAATGCAGATCACAGGTCAATCACACTGTTCCAGAACAGCACCAGCGCTTGCCGGTGATGCATCAGTGGTATGATCTTTCGATGAAAAGGGTCTATGAATCACGTCCGACTTCAGGAGTGCCAACAGATTACGCAGTGTTTGCTCGTGAACTGGAGACCATGAAAAACACAGCCGGAACAAGATCAAACAAACAGCTAGCCCTCTGAGAAAAATTTGGAATAATCCGCGAGTAGTACTGTACAGTACGTAATGCTCCTAAAACAGGACGAAGTTCGTGAATGTTAGTAGACGAAGGTACATCAATTAGAGGCGACACTCTCTTGGAATCCAGGGAAATGCCCTCAGAATTGGTGGTATACCCCAGAAAAGAGAACCGTGAGACACCAAAAGCACACTTTTTGGATTGATCGCAACGTTAAACTGAATACATTGATCTAATAATCAACAAAGACGGGCATCGAGGACCATGAACAACAACATCGTCTTGATAGGATTCAGCGCCATAGAGACCGGTCACCATTTTATTAAGAGACTGTTGGAATTCGCAGGCAACAAATGCAAACCGAAAAGTAGGAAATTATACCTGTAAATGCCAAATGGAGTATTGATGACTGTGAAGTCCAGCCACCGGCACGTTCGAGCGATGCGTGGCAACCAATTTCGACAAAATTCAAAACAAAGTCGATCCCAGATTGCAACGGTACTATAAACAACAAGTTTAGTAATTTTACAATAACGAAACCTCAATAATGTTCCTTCTGGGCTCTTACGCTCCAAATTGAACAAGCAAATCAACAACTGTAGCTGAATTACAGCAGAAGGTTAGATACAAATGAGATTACCGAATACAGTCACAACGAAGTTCAGACTGAGCGACCCAAGCTCGAGGCAACGGTGAGAGTTCGGTTTGTGACAAGGATTTAGAGCAATAGAAAACAATCGAAATTTCGGCAACGGTAGTTCATACAAATGAAAAATGTTGTTTGTTACATGGATGCTGATGGATGGAATAGTGTTTCCTGAACTCCTTTACAATGACCGTCAACAAACCAGATTCATCATCAAGTGGCGTTTGTAAATATGCATCCTTGAGACCAATCTTTGAAAAGGCTATGGAACCTGAAAGATGGTTCTTCGGCAGTACACGTGCTTCGGAGTAGTCTTATGTAAAGGGTCAACCGATAATAACCACATATCTGTGGGGTTTGTCATCTGACTTGAGGGGAGGTACAATGGGAGGTGCCCAACTGGAAGATTCAACTGGAGAAATGATGCTCTTTTCACACATCGCTTTTATAATGAGGCGAACCGGTTCTCGTAGGCCAAATGGTATGATGGGCCGTTTGATAAATATCGGGTCATCAGAAACTTCCAGCCTAACAGGTGGTATGTGTATCCCTCCAGCAACCTTGGAGCACTGGGGGATAAGGTTTCGAGGGCTAAAAACATCGGCCTGGGTGCCAAACGACGAAATATTCACACGTAACTGACTCACAGTGTTTTAGACCCAGAATAGGTGGACCAGAATCAGAAGGGAGAAACTAACAAGGGACGGCAGGACAGTTGGTAACCTAAATCGGAATGATGCGTGAACCAAACGTCGGTAAAGAATGACCCGTGGTACCCCGGGTCTTGGCATCAGTGGGCTGGATATGAGCACGAGGGGATTAAGATTCGGGATGAGATTTTGAGGTAATAGACTGGGTACTACCCGTGTCAACAAAAAACATGAGAATTCTCATTCATAGCGAACAAAGTCTAATCTCAATAGTTTTAAATATTTGTGTTGGTTGTAGCTCGGGTTGTTGGTTGCCATGATGTTCTGATCGCTGAGCTTGGCGTTTAGATCGCAAACGTTTCATCAGCAGTCGAGATGAGATCGTCAGTGCACTGACGATGTCACCTCGACTGGTGATGAAAAGCTTGCGATCTAAACGCCAAGCTCAGCGATCAGAACATCATGGAACAAAGTCTAAGTAACATGAGGAAAAAGGTTGCAGGCAACAGCAAAAGCCAGGGAAGGAAGTTCATCTTCAAGTGAAGCTGGGGTAGAATCTGGGTTAACTGTCTTGCGGCATACCTTACACTGCCGGCAAACACTACATGTGACCTGTCTTACCGCGAGAAAACACTGAGAAATTCGGGGCGGTCAAGAAATCTGGGGATGTACGCGTCCTAAGGACGCTAATTTTCCCAACGATTTGTGCATGGACTTGTGAGAATTGCTCGGACTCCTGGGAGAAATACTACTTGTAGCACCCAGCCCATCTGTAACATCGGTTTTCGGTCGGTTTGTTTGGTAGCAACTTTACACGTATCAACAGTGAATTGATAAGAAGGAAATCGACGTCCGGAGTAATTTGCAATGATTGGTGTGCGTTTCATTTAAATGTGTTGGTTCAGTTCATTGCAATGTCCTGAAAACCTCGGTATAGATCACCCTATTTTGCTCCCTCGAAATGGGTAAAATAAGGGCACTTATCGGAAAATCATAAGTTGAGAGGTACAAATAAGCATCGTAATACATAATTTGGGTTAATGAAAGAAACTACCTAAGCATATCACGTACTTCAAAAGATTGGCACAAACCTCTCAGAAACAACCCAAAAGCCTCTCCGAAACCGATCGGCTTTCGGCCAGATTTTGGCTGGTTTTCGAGTGTTTTTTACCACTACGCCGATCGGTTTTCGAGCGGTTTCTGAGTGATTTCCGAAGGATTTCCGAGTGGTCTGTGCCGATCGTTTGAAGTGCGTGATATGCTTTGGCAATTTCTTTCACCTCCCCCAAAATACTTATCCCCATGCTCATTTCCATCTCCCAATTTATTATTTTCCGTCAGTTATCCTTATTTTACCCGTTTCGAGGGAATAAAATAGAGTGGTCTATACCGCGGTCTTTCACGGCATTTCGATGAAGGAAACCTATACATTAAAGTACAACGCCAAATACGCATTGCACATTACTGCAGTCGTCGACTTCCTTCGTATCAATTCACTGTTGATCCGCGTAAAATGGTCACTAAACAAACCGACCGAAAACCGATCGGTTTCGGAGCGGTTTCGCACCGGCTTTGCTACAAGGGAATTCTTGCGAAGTTTCTGATCGTGTTTCTTTGTGGCATCTGATTGAATTGAACAAAACCGCATTGTTGACAGTTGCGGTTATGCATTTCGACTTCTTGATACTGTTCGCAAATAGTTCCTGTGCCCTAAAGTGTCTGGTCACTCTGAATTAGTGGTCTCTGCTATAATTTTGTTGTGTTAATTCCAAAGATTAGACGATCTCGAAGTTGATCCTTTAACTGTGTTCCGTAGTCACATTTTGAAGCTTGCATCCGAAGTTCAAGATTAAAGGCGAGAACGGACTGGTTCCCCATGCGGACCTGAGGGCCTTGGATAAGAACATTATTCTTTTCCCTTCTTTGTGGCTGGACGTCCTGGCAGTATCCTCCCAAAATTTCCCATGAACTGCACGAATAGGAAAAATTCCATAATTCATCGATCGTCGCTTGGGATAATCAGGACCGCACCGCTCGTTGCATCTAGCGGGGTGAGCGGTGATAAGTGGACCACTGCTCAGAGTTCCCTCCCTTTTATTCAACTTTGTCTTATGTAATCAACCGTCTCTCTTTGCCCCCTACCCATGCACTATGCTCCTTCTGAAAACACGACCGATAATCCCAACCGTTCACTGCCAAATAATGTCATGAATACTCCTCTGACCTGCAACTCACCTTTTCTCAAGCCTCATCAGCCTCTAAATCTCGGCTCATTCGACTTGCGTACACTCATGCAGGCCGGTCAGCAGGTATGTCTAGCCCTCACAATGGCCTCTGAAGGTTGATGTCTGTTGCGTAAGTGAAACTCGTATCCAAGATTCGACCAGTGTGATTCAACTAACTACTCCTGGTATCTCATCGAGGTATTTAGTGCGCACTTCAGGAGACGAAGTAGCTCGAGCTGCGGGTCAACGGGGTGTAGGAATAGTCTTGACTGAGAAGGCTGAGGCTGCTCTTTTAGACTGGATCCCTGTTAACAGTCGTTTATGTGCTGTGAGACTCCAAAGGTCAGTCGGCGTTCGAAAGGATAGTTGTGTTAAGCGCGATTTTTTTGTGATCCCGGTGTACGCCCCAACAGACTGCAGCTGTGACACGCAAAAGGATGAGTTCTATGATGAACTCGCCACCCTCGTTCGCAGCAGCAAGGGCTCTGACACCGTGGTGATAGTAGGTGATTTTATTGCACAAGTTGGCAAAGTAAGTTTGTCAGAGGCTTGTTTAGATGGGCGTTGTGCTTTACCCGCTGAGCATACAGATAACGGGGACAGGCTTCTCCGGTTTTGTGCAGACAATCGATTGTTCTTGTCTAGCACCAACTTCGGACACAGCTCGCGTCTCACGGTGACACGGTGCTCTAACTCTAGGGCATTTTTTTCATCCCAGCGGAAAACTTCCGTTATCATTCCCCATTCACAAAAAGGATGCCTTTCATGACCCTGCTAACCACCTCCCCATAAACCACACTCCCATTATATCTAGGACAATGGAACGAGTAGTTACAAATAAGATTGCACATTTTATCCTCACACGTGCGTTAATAAATAACAACCAACATGGCTTCTTAAAGTCTAGGTCGTATCTGGCCTGCCAACTTGATTTCCTTAATCTAATCACAACGTTGGCTGACTATAGAAAGACACTTATCGTTATCTTCCTTGATATGACGAAAACATTTGATTGCTTGCCTCATTCTCAGTTGCTAACCAAGGTTACATCCCACGGCCTAACAGACCCATTCTTTTCTTGGTTGTCATCCTATCTTAGCATGAGATCGCAAGCAATAAACATTGAGGGTTACCTCTCACCACCCAGGCCAGTCACAGGTGGTGGTGTACAGGGCACTGTGTTAGGCCCACTTTTATTTCTTCTCTACATTGACGATTAATTCAAAGTAATACGCAATGGCATCGCGTTTCTATTCGCCGATGATATCAAAATTGTCTATTCCTTTGAACCCCATGCCTTGAACTATACCCTCACCGAAATAGCTGACAACCTGAATGCCCTTGACATATGATGAAACACTTGGAAAATAAGCTTCTCCGCTGCTGAGAGTGCCATTCTCACGTATAAAAGTCAAATTCCTCCTGAATCCTTCGCCCTGAACGGCCCGTACATTCCTATTAATCCGCTGGTAGGAGATTTCAGCATACAGTATTCCTGCACGTCCACCTTTCAGTAATAAGCCGCCGACCAGGTGGTTAAGACTGGGAGAACGGTAGCCCCCATCTGCAGAACTTTTAGAACGCGCGACAGCCGGCTTCTGATCTTTAAATCCCACGCCAGACCGCATCTTGAGTACTGCTCTCTGGTATACACTCACTTGCGCAAATCTGATAGACTTGCGATCGAAAGAGTTCAGCGATCCTTCACCAAGCACTCACTTGGCTTATCATCTCTCCTGAATTAAAAAGATGTGAGCAACCAGGAATTGAACCCCTGTGGCTACGACGTATGAAAATCAATCTTTATCCTCTGTTTGACCTCCTTCATTCTAGAGCGCATAAATCTGTCCCTGATCTATTTTTCGCTCAAGAAGCACCCTACCCTCTTCTTAACCGAAACCACACCACTGAAGTTTCATACTCCTAGACAAAACTAAGAAGGTTCTTCATCACCGTCTATTCCCGTATTTGGAACAGATTGTCTGAAGAAACTCGGGCCTGCCAGACACTAGACCGATTCAAAATTGTCCTTACAAAATATTTGGTCGCCAATGTACTACAACTCAGCCATACTTGCACTTTATTGGAACAAACTTATGAGGGTAACCTAGAATTCTGAATAGAAAAGGAAAGCATGAGCCGGGTAACATCATTTGCAACGTCGACATCACCTACCCCGTATGCCTTCTCCATCACCAGCACATTAGTACCCTTAGAATGAATTGCTTCACTGACACTTGTGTTGCTAGATTCTCCTGAATGCACGCGCTCTGAAATCTCTTATCTGTTCCCATCATACTTAATTCACTTTACTCGGTTCGAACTGAACTCATTCTCCTTCTTCATTTTGTCCTAGCTTTCCAGCACCAAATCCAATTCCAGCAACCACCATTCACCTCCAAAGCATCATCCTTATGCCTAGTTTTGTTCATTATTTTTGTATTCTCATTCGCTCCCAAAGGCTCATAGCTTTCATTCTTTCCAAAGTTGTCTGTGTCTAGATTACCAGATTTCCCCTTTTACCATTGAGCGTTGATCCTCAGCTGGGAGTATCCCAGACCGCGTCCCTCTATTCTGATGTTTCCAGACACCAACCGGCGCGCGTCTCCCTTCTAATGTCTTGGAGTTACCCGGAGATAATACCGGAAAATTATCTGGCCCAAACTTCCGGCTGAAAATCTGATACCCGACCACCATTCCATCGCCCACTTATTGACCTTGTCCTCCAGGATCCCTCGCAATCACCTGGGCTACTCCATCCTTACGGCCATGTGATCTCGACCAACATCACCTGTGCCAATCTCGCCGGTGCAGGGCGCGGCCAGATCCACCGCTTTGGCCGGTGCACA
This sequence comes from Fasciola hepatica, assembly GCA_948099385.1. Lineage (NCBI taxonomy): Eukaryota > Metazoa > Platyhelminthes > Trematoda > Plagiorchiida > Fasciolidae > Fasciola > Fasciola hepatica. The sequence goes on along the minus strand of CANUEZ040000088.1, from coordinate 1,133,137 downwards.
TCGGGCGTGCAGGCCGTCTGCAACGATGTGTGGGCGCAACTAGGTTGGTGGGTCGCACCTCCTGCCTCCAGAAGTGTCTTCCAGTTTGGGTGTCCAGTACACGGTCAGCCCCACACACTAGCACCGGTCGCGGATTAAAAAACTAAACAAAATGGACAAGGTTCATAAAATCGAGATGCTGCAAATATGCTGCTGTCTCCTCCAGCTAACTTGTACTATCCATCGTGCTCGCTTCCAAGTTCGTCATCGTAACTTACCGCTTGTTAAGCCCGGTAAAATTTACTTTTTTGGTGCATAATTATCGCACACTTAAAACCCGCCAAACATTCTTAGCTCGTTTTTTCCCGGTCCATTTCCCCGCGGTTTCATTCTAAACTATTCACCAGTCCCATTCGTAAACTTGCCCATTCTCCAAGATTAAGCTCACCCCTCTTTGTTACCTCTACGGATATACTCGAAAACTAACGCATTTATTTTTGCCATTCACTTCCGTACCACGATCTTCAAACAGTATTTGTCACTTCGGAATATATCTCCAGAGACCCCAATAATCGATGATTCTGTGATTGTTTGCCTTTACTGTCAGTTCCGCTGTTCGCCCGTTTAGGGCTGTTGCATTGCAGTATCCTCATCTTTGCAAGGCTTCGTAATCCACGTATGCACACCTGATAAGCTCTTGTGCCGCAGAGTTATGGTTTGTCGCCATCAAGTGGTCGCCCTTCTGTGATGAACATGAATTGGTAGTCTCCTACCAGTCACCTCATCATTTTTGCCAGCTGTGTCTTTCCTACTGTTGTAGTTAAGCACCACACATCGATTTTTCACGGGTTTCCAGTTTCGTGTTGATACAATACATTCCTTTCTTCTGAAAGCAAACAATCCTCTCGAAGTCTTTATGCTTCTATCCGGCCACTCCTGTAGGTACCCGTACATTTCCGACTTTTTCCATGATTTTCAACGTCCCTTGGTGCGACACTCCTTTGCTGTACAGACGTTTTAATGTAAAACACAAACACCTTTTTGATCGTCAACACCGCGCAATACAAAAAGGCTGTAAATAAATCTTTCATTCTGGCACGGCCTCGTCTTCTGGTTTGGAGTGTCTTGGAATCATATCGGTCGGAACTAACTGAGTGAAACAAAACATTTTAGAAGCTTCAACGGCGTCTCTTGGCACTTCGCTCAACACCATCCTGTTCTGTTCAACGGATGGCTGTCAGACCGAACCGAACTGAAGACATTGGCGGATATTGGCTATTCGACGCTCATTTCCCGATCACAAGAACACTGAACAACTGTGAGTTTGAGTCACACCTTTTGTTTCATTTTAATTCCTAATGTATATACCCTTTTGGCCTTTTTATCACCGCACGCTCCTCCGCCCATCTTAGTTTGCTAGTGTCGTCTTATATATTGTTGACATTCATTCAGTGTACCATATAGACAGAGTAGTACGCTACACTCCTTTTACCATCACTTTGGCAAACAAAGTCCAGTGTGTTGTTCGTTTGTCATACAACTGGCTCAACCGATATACGGTCACTGAATTTCACAACTGTATTACTCAACTGATTTTTCTTGTTCGTCATGTTTAATATCAATTTTACTTTCTAACCCCTCTCATACATTGCGAAGCTCTATTGATTGATTACGCCTCCTTCGGGAATGTTCCTTTTTCACGGTAACCATGTATCCGTAAATCCGGTACGGTTTTCCGTCAGGACAGTCTCCCTTCCGTGGGATGTGTGAACCTTTACTATTCCCAATCCACTCCACACTCTAGCAGAATAATTACACCCTACCTTTGGCCTGCACGGCCACCTGGATAGTGTCTTGTGGTCCAACCTTAATGATGGCCAATTTGGCGTTATTCGGGAATACTGAAGAAAATGGTTCCAGCTGATGAAGTCATTTTTGCGGAAAACAAGAATGGGGTTCCTACTTTTGCGACGACTTTTGTTTAAGTTAGTCACTTGGTAGTATATAGGGGTTGCGCAAGGCTGTTACCGCTCAGACCTATTGACTGTTATAGCCGCTGCACGTCACGAGCACCGGTCGTTCCTACTTCTTCAAAATGTAAGGCAAAAGTGGGGCTTAGAAACACGGATGATCAAGACATCCAGCTGATAGGGCATCCTTTGCAGCTGGTACAGTTCAGACGTTTGCATACTAAAACCTCCGCACAATAACGGATCCAGGAGAAGAGGCGCCGTCTGGAAAGGCCGCATTCACCGATCACGGAAAATGTGCGCAGAGTCTGTCATCTTCAGGATCCCGAAGTGGATTTGGACAAGGAAACCGAGTGGGTGCAGTGCAGCCGTTGGACGCACTATCAGTGTACAAGCTTCGGAAACGAGGAGAACTACGTTTGCGTCCACTGTCTGGCTGATGGAAAATAAGTGAGTTACAATTACGATTTTCATTTTCCCTTGTACAAAGCAAACGCAGATAATAATTGTTTATATTTCTACTTTACAGACAGAACACGGCAAAACATTACAAAATCGAGGGTGCTGGACGCGGTTCGATCCATCGTTATGACCGTAGAACTTCTGCACGGAAGTGTACATGAAAGGATCATTTTGTACCATTGAACCACCATCTTTCAACACAATTCTTATTCTTCATTTTGTCCTCCATTTTGCATTCGCTACGGAATAAGTCCATACGTTAGGTGCAACGTATTACGATGTGGGTGGTTTATGTGTAGGCAGGTGCGCCCAATGGGCGTCGTGCTTCAGCTCGCGTAATTAGAGGTTGGCTTAGGTGCGTACAATCTTACAATATTGCGGTCACGGAAACATAATCGTTCAGGTAGGAGTTGATCGACTAATTCTAGAAAAGTACCCCCTATACATATCGGATCATCACTGTGGTTATTTACGTTTGAATATATATATATATATATATATATATATATATATATATATATATATATATATATATATAAGGTGAATAAACCCTATCTTACTACATCATTATTTGGGTATACAAATACCATTGGAGCTTATTCCTTCTTATGATCAATTTAGCTGTATATTTCCCGGTTTTGTTGTACAATTCCCACATTTGCGTATCGGTTACCGTGGATTGTATCTTTGTACAAATTGTTGTACTTTGCCCAAAAATGGCAACTAAGTTATAGCACACCCATTCAAATCGACGCAAAATTTCCAAATAATGCGCTGTTGGACCACAGAACCCTATCCGGCCACCTGACCTTAACTTCAAATCTGCCGGGCAGTACCATAAAAATGTACTTGAATGCTTTCTCTCATATTCGACGGAGTGCACATAATTGTACAATCCTCCTTAAACTTTGATCCAACTTTCAGCTGTTATGTTTGATCTTGAATCGCAGCATGCTTCGGAGTTATCCGAAAAAAACTATCATTATCAAATATAGGCCAGACTGATCACGTCACCGTAAGCTGCTAGTGACGCATTTCTGTTCAGAACTGTAGATCTTACTGGCTCACGTACGTGGAGTCGGACTATGCATCAGTTTCATTGCGATTCTTGTTCCATCTCTATGGTAATCGTTGCAAACTAGGTAAGCCGTTTAAAGCCTGTGTAATCCAGAGGTGCTGTATTTGACTACTAGATCTCGGGAAGTCTGCCGGTCCCGATCAAATGGCCCCAGTTCTTTTCACACTGAGTGAAAATGCTTTGATAGAACCGCTCACTACCTTGCTCCGTGACATTAGAAACGAGAAGCCCATTCCAGTAGTATGGAACCAGTCATTTGTTGTTCCCATCTTTAAAAGGGAATACTTAGTAACTGTAAAATCCATCGTGGGATCAGCTCGGTTCCGACAGCCACAAGGTATCATCCCCTACTTTGCCGCATAGCCTGACACCGGCTCGCAAACAGAAAGCCCGCGAACAACAGGCCGGATTCCGCCCAGGTCCAAGATGCATCGACAAGAATTTTACTCTTCTTCAGTTACTCGAAACGCGTCACACACATCACCGGTCGACAATAATGGTGTAACTGAGTTCAGGGAAACCTGTTTCATTCATGAATATCCATTTTACAAACTAAATTAATTTATTCGTACGAACTCTCTTCACCCAAATTCCAATTGTGTTTTATCGCTCTTAATCTTTGTCACAAATCGGACCCCCTCCACTGCCTCAAGCATGGGTCGCTCATGTTACTCTCTCTTACAACCGCCACTCCCATCTTCGAAATTGGTTGCTACTCGTCGCTCAAACATTCCAGTGGCTGGGCTTTACAGTGCTCGATATCCCTGGCAATCGCTGGGAGATGAAATCACGCAACAATTGGGCAAACCGTTCTGGATCAAAGGGCCATACCCTGCAGACAGACCAAACCCCCCTGCCCGCAGATGTTGGTGAGGTTTTTGCTTATGCTCTAGTATATCAGGTTGTTTTGGGGTTAATTTGGTTTCCCATGGAGCTAGGGCTGTTTTTTTGTTAACTGAGTTGAACGAAAAGCAGGCTTCGGAACAGTAAGAATAGGACAAGCAACCTATGCTGCTCGAGGTGAGGAATGGAACGGAAATGGCGAAGCCACTTTTGGCACCGGTCGAGAAGAGGAAAACCTGGTCACCGGAGATTAAATCAAGGGTAAGGTATTGGTCAATGAATCTGTCTCTCTGCCTGGGTAGTTGCTATGTATATAACAAGGCTTCACGAACAACACACGTGGTTCTCGTGGCAGAACCTACAGTTGGTCATCCTTTGGATTTACCCGGAATGGAACTGGGGTCATTTTCGGGATGTGAGTCAACGTGTTGGAGGTTTGTGAAACAGTTTGAATATTAATTCGAAGGTAGAGTTCAGGAGGATGGCCAGCTCTTACTTTGCTCGATGCATTACTGCAAGCGACAAGCAAGCGGGCTATTTTAGGATGCACAAGGCTGGCATACAACAAGGCTAGAAAGATCCTAAAGGACATCTATGGACAAGATCACGTAGTGGCCGGTTCACTGATTGACGGCTTACTGTAATATTTGGCTCAACGGATCGATCGACTACACAACGCCGACTTCCTTGATGGGGATGCTTCGAAAAAATCTCGTTCTTTAAAAGACAATCAGGCTGTTGTTATGGTTTCCAGTGCCATAGCCTTGTTGAACGAACACTGAGGTTGCTCTTCCATGGAGAAGTCGTGTAGTGAGACTTCCATACATTTATATTGCTGCCGGAGATTGAAAGGCTTAAGCAAATGGCTTGCGCGTGACCCCGGGTTCTTTGGTATTTACTCTACTGTAATGGAGGGATATATGCGCAAGAGCCAAGCCCAGCTGGCCTCCGATATACGCTTAAAAACGGGTTTTTCAGCCCAAGTGGTACTCACCTCATTGTCCAGTGGCAAACCCCTAGAAGCCTGGCAAGCCGGGGCGACGTTTGACTGTGTGGCTGCATTCCAGGAACGCTCTTTGAATAATTACTAGCTACGGGGACCGGACACGACAGCAGGCTCAGTTGAAGTGCCGTTTCATTTTTGAGAGCGATCCTTTGTATTAGCTTCTGAACTTGGAGAACAGTGTGTGCAGATTCGAGTGTCGAAAAGAGACAGTGGGACACTGAGGTTCCTTTTGTAAGCAAATGGAGAACTAGGTGGCAATCTGGTTGGAATAAAATGAGTGCTCACCCTTTTGGCGGCAATTCTTCCCTATTTTGTGTGAATTTTGCTTTACATCACACGGCAGACAATTGTGGAGGTCAGTCTGAGGATTACATCTCCAGGGCCGTGTATGAAATCTATGTAGACGACTGTCTTGTGTCCTTGCCCACGCCGGAGAACGCAAGAGTCTTTACTATTCAGATGAGTGAGTTACTGTCTTGTGGTGGCTTTCGGCCTCGTGGTTGGGTGTGTGGTCTTAAGGAGATGCTGGGAACTGCCGAAATCTGAGCTGACCCATCCCACCCTGGAAATCGGTGACTACTTGCTACTGCCAGAGGGGACTTTGGGAGTAGAATGGAGCGCATCAGAATACACTTTCCAGTTTCATTTGAAGTACTCGAAAAATCTCAAACAAGCTTGGCTTGTTGTCCATAGTGTCATAAGTGTTCGGCCCACTGGGGTAAGTTCCACCTGTCTGGCAAGGTGATATTGCAATCACTTTGTCGCTTGAAGCTCGGTTGGGACGACTCAATTGGAGAAAACCTTTACGATGTTGAAATGAGTGGTTAAAGAGTATGGAACAACTCTGCGCATTCAAAATTCAGCGTTGTGTTCTTAGAGCGGATTCACTGAACGTGGGAGCACAGCTTCATGTGTTTTGGGATGTTTCTAAAGTTGGCTACGGAGTGGTGGCGTATTTCTGAATGGTTTCAAAGGACATAGCCCCCTATTATAACCCCCTGTTTTCCTAATTGAGGACAACTCTTTTGGAGGTGGTAACGGTTCCTCCATCGAGGTGGGCCACAGCAAGACTGGCCGGTGAATATTTTGGATGCTCATAGAAAGCACTCGGATCAAACTTGACAAGACTCACTACTGGACAGACTCTGCCATAGTTTTGCACTACATAAACAACGGTAAAACGAGGTTTGGTGGGTTCTTTGCGAATCTTTTGACTGAAGTCCACCGGTGATCTGAACCCTGGCAGTGGAGTCATGTCAGATCGGAGGCTAATCCCACACGCCTGGCATCAAGAGGCACACGATCACCGAGTGATATCAGTTGCTAGTTCGAAGGTCCTAACCCCTTGACGAGCGATGAAACTTTATGGCCAACCAGTCCCAAGGTTACTGCAAAACGGCTGACCGCGGAGTTGAGGCAGCCTTCGAGTACAGTTCCCACAATGTTGCAGGATGCATGGACGGATCCGCTTCTGCCTATTTACCCCAGCGGGTTCCACTTGATTAGATCGGTAGCGAGGCTGACCCGTTTTAAGACATACAATGCAATCATGAGAGGCGGTCCCACAGATCTCGGACTGACATATGGTCCGCTGAATCTATAGGATATTGCTGAAGCGGAGGGAATTGTTATTCTGATTGTGCGGGCCAAGGCCTATGATGAAGAGTAAAAACTGTTACGAGACAGGACTGATATTCTATGTGCTAACAGATCCACGGTGAGAAAAACGTTATTGAAACCCGATCCAGTTTTACTAAATGGATTGATTTGTGTTGGCGGACTAATGAACTAATCCGATCAGCCTCAGGGTATGAAACATCTAGTGATACCATCTAAGGCTCACCCGATCACGGACTTGGTAATCCGATGGTATCACGCATTGGAATGACACACAGGACCATCTCAGTTACCTGATGAGCTTCGCGAAATATTTTGGATTGCACAGGGGAGCTGCCGTCAAGCGTGTACTTGGAAGATTTTGGAAATGTCGGAAGCATTTGGCAGTCGTAGGCAAACAGATGATGGCTCCTCTGCCAGCCATTAGAGTCCACCAAGGTTAGTTTCCGTTCAAGTACATCAGAGTAGATTATTTTGGCCCATTTGTAGTTAAACATGGTCGCAGCTTGGAGAGACGACATGGATGCATCTTCACCTGCTTCCAGATGCGTGCGGTGCATGTTGAAGTTTCTTATTCTCTAAGCAAGGATTCGTTCATCATGACACCACTGCGTTTCTTGTCAAGGAGAGGAGCACCGTCCGGGATTTTTAGTGATAATGGTACAAACTTTGTTGGGGCTGAAAAGGAAATGAAGAAACTAGTAGGAAACTGTTTTAGTAATAAGATAGCTGATAGGTTGTTGCAACAGGGTGTGCAGTGGCTCTTCATCCCCCCTCATGCTAGTCACCGTGGTGAAATGTGATATCATGGTGCGCTCTGTTAGGAGAGCACTCCATTCAGTTTGTGACGAACAGCGGATGACTGACGAAATATTGTTGACATTTGTTACGGAGAGTAAGCGGACAGTAAACGGACGACCGCTAGTGCCTTTGACCTCGGACTGTCGTGATATTTGATAATGGTATATTTCTCGGCCATGGTAGAGACGCACGCGCTAGCGCATGATCATGGTGTGACACGTTACTCGATAAGGTGGAATATTCACAAATTCAAAGTATGAAAGTCGAGAGTATCAGCGATAGATAGACATAGCCAGCAACAGTTTGAATGGATCACTTTACTAATGGTTTGCGCGGCAGTTTCAAACCGGTTTCGATTCCAAGCTGGGCGGTGGAGATATCGAAAAACCGTTGGCGCAGTGTCAAGGACACATTATGGATGAGAATGATGCAAGCTGGGAAACGGAGGCCTGCAAAGGTTCTACAGATGGAGTAAATTTTGAACAGGGACGAAAGAAAGAAAGAAGAAAAGAAAAGAAAAGAAGAAAGAAAAAAATTGTAAAGAAGTGTTCTCGGGAAAATCGGTGCACGCGGAGAGGATAGCGATCCATGAAGACGATGCAGACCCTGAATGTCGGATTTACCGGAGTTCAATAAATGGAATGAGTGTCGAAACGGTGCCGAGACCAATTTGGTGAAAGTGAACACTGGTTGATGTGGGAGAAACAGCCGTCCATAAAAAGGTGAGTTTAGATTCAAGATCAGTAACATGTAACATTCAGAAATGAGAAAACGCAACTGGAAGGTCCTCGAGGAGTGGAGAGACAATTTCCAACCGGCTCCGGTTCGGAGGAAAGGTGGACTGTGGTAACGGATAATAAAGTGTGAAATCTCCGCATGGACTTGAGCGTTAATACGCTGTTTCACTAACAAATATACATATACATATGTTGACGCATTTGCCTTCAGTGTTATTCAGCGTCGTTTCTGGTAACGTACGACATTATACGGGTATGTTTCGTCTAGCAGGGCAAAGTATGTGTCGGTCAATCGGCTGAGTGTGGTGGTATATTAGCAAGATGCGCATGAACTGGAATGTGTGTTGGTTGTTTTAGAAAAAGCTGAATGATCTGATAAGCAATTGGGAGTATTTCCTGTCGGGTGGCTTGATTTCGGTCCAAGTTGCTATGGTAGGTTCTATTGAGTCTCTGTCCGTACGAGTCAAAGTGGCGTCCTTGGTTATCCGGTTTGGTGACTGCGATAGTGGGAGACAACAGACCTGAAGTAAAGGGGGGTTGCAGTCTGGACGTGGTTCCAGCTGTGGGTTATGATGATACATGAAGACAATAGATAATGGACTGGTTAGGTCTGTGTGAGTGAAGCATGGATGAAGTTTCATTTGGGCAGTCAATGGCACCTACTCCACATTCTAAGTAAAAATAGGCTCGCGGTGGATTTGTGCTGTACTGCTGCAGGCTAACGGAGTTGCGTACAGTAGTTTGGTAACGGTGTATGCATCCCAAAGGATTTATGCTTTTTCACGTTGGCATGGCATCGCTCGGATGCGAATGAAAGACCTAGGGTCTCACGGTTTAGAGCAGTTAGAAATGATAAACCTCAGTACCGTTTGCTTACGCAGAAAGCAGTTTGGCAACAATGCAATAAGATAGGTTTGAAATAGCAGACTGTGAGCGAATGTGACTGGCACACTGGTTGGGTTTATATGAACGGTCAGCGGCACATTTCATATTCTGGTCTGGGTTTAAATTCGAGAGTTTAAATAGCGTAGGGTTGATAAGTACTACCTCGGGCTTGCAACATAGCGTAAACCGGGTGGGCTGCTGCGTCTGCATTTCAAAGGATTATTTGTTTGCACGCAATTAGAAGATTTGAAGAGCAATTAAGGAAGAATGCAGAAAGAATCGCTAGGGCATCAGTGGTGATGCACTACAGAAAATTGTTATCATGCACAGGAACGTGGACGTATGTTGCACTGGCGTTTGTCATCGGGCGAGAAATGAAAGTTCTGGTGAAATAATCCTAGTAACCAAACCCGTTTTCGTAGGCCACCTCTTCGGTGACGGTCTGGCCGGTAAGAAGGATCACGTTGGGAACAGTCAAGAAGTGATTCAACGAGCCTCTGAACTGGGAAATTGAGAGACTCTCGCGGATGTTTAGCGGGAGTTTATTCCATAACTTTGAGTATTTTATAAGGAAGAAGTTAGATCTTAACGCTAATTTTGATCTAGGAGTAGAGAACTGCAATGACCGATGGCGCAGAACATAATTCGTGGAGGGAGTGAGACGAATAGGTTCAGTACACGAAAAGGCCGTACGGTGGTACAGCTTAAACAGGAGGCATAAGTTGAGCTTCATGCGACGCAGCCATAGAGGGTCAAGACTGAGTAGGATGCATCGATCCTTGTAACACAAACTGGAGGAAAATCCCACTAATAGTTTGGTGAACTGACGTTGCACGGACTCCAGAGAAATGCGGTCGGATTTCGTCATGTTGGTGAAGATAATAGGACAGTATTCAAGGAGAGGCCTGGCGTGAGACTTGTAAGTGAGCAGTTTGCAATCATTTAGCCGAAAGGTTCTGGAGATGAGACCAGTGGTTCTTCTCGTCTTTGCAATCTGGAGTGGAACAAACTCAGAAAACCTAAAACTGCAAGAATAATGAAGACCAAGGTCTCGAACTAAAGGGCTGTACGAGATGGGTAGGTCGTGGATAAGCAGGGTTCCGGAGGCCACTTGACATCTGAATGTTGTGTAGCAGCTCTTCGAGGCCGAGAAGTCCATACTCCATGAATTGCACCAATCCCCGAGTCGCTTTAGGTCACTAGAAATTTCATCTAGCATAATGTTGTGGTTCTGACGAGGAAACTCATAGACAAACTCCGTGCCCAATGACCTGCCTATCCTGAGGACGAACTCACAGGACATTCCGGCGAATTCTTTGCGATATAGGACAATTCACCAGTGGAGGCAGGCAAACTATCTAATACCTGTGCTTTGGAAGAGATGGACCAGGGGATACCTTCCACAGCTAAAACCGCGACAAAAATGGATATCTCGAGAAAGCAACTTCAGGTCGGGTGATGTAGTGCTACTAGTTTTGGAGGCTTTGCCGCGTGGCCGGTGGCCAGCCAGGGTTATAGGAGGCACGCCATTTTCGAATGATGGTTTGGTACAAAAGACCATAGTGCGAGCTAGTGAGGGATTTGTGCTCCTTGAGATTAGAAAAATTTGTCCTGTTGAAGGTGAACTGGAAACTCGTGGCATAAGTTCAACATCCATCTCTCCTGAAGTGGCGGGCTTGTCTTCGGATCTACCAGATCGGGAGAGACCACTGAGAATCGAACACTTGTCCGACTCGATCATGCTACTGACGGTGATCAGCTTTAGATATTGGGGAGCCGTATAGCGAGCCGATGTAGAGGCCGGCCACACCTAACGGTAATTGAGAAAAATCCGTGCTCAATTTTGGGGGCCTGTGTAAAGGAGTTCAGGAAACTGTTCCATTCATGAACATCGGTCAGAAATCGAGTATTGGGTATGAATTCAGTGAACGTTCTGTCAGTAGTAGGCTACGCTGGTTAGGGCAAGTGTTGCCTATGGCGAAAACAGGCCTACCATACCGTGCCTTATTTTTCTTTCCTCCCATGGTGTGGAAGAAGCCACATGGAGGTCAACACATGACGTTTCAACGAGGATTGAGAAAATGTTCAGTCAGCTCAAGAAAAGTAGGTGCCTCATGTCTTTTTGGTTGATGTCCAGAATATCAGTGTGCCAGTTGGCTGGAGACACTGAAGGATATGGCCGTGAACCGCGAACAGTGGCCATCCTGTTGTCACGTGCTGTCAAATCAGGATGATTATTCAATGCCTGTCCTTACACTCAGACTGCGTATTCCATGTGTTGGCTTCTAGGGCGTTGTTTCCTCTTCCGTTCAGTGTAGGTCGACTTACTATTTATCTTATATACTTTTACTTTCTAATTCGACGTTCAACATGGTAAGAAAAGCTGTGATCATCGGGGCTTGTCCTGATATTTAATGTTGTAAGATGATGCTGGTGGCGATATCAATTTATGGACAGTAACTTAGAAAAAGTGACAGTTTGACATTCATAAACATAAAGCGGATTTTTCCTTTAATGCGGAGATACCGTCAATAAGAGAGCTGTGTGAGACATTAAAAATGGAGCCTGTAATCTCGTGTGTTGGTGGCCTTTAAAAGGGGGCATTTGAGGCATTGTCGGGGGCCCTAACAAGATTGATGAATAGAGTATGTGAAAGGGCTGGCCTTCAAATTAGGCTTTAGTCAGACTATCCATGAAGGCAATCATACTGGTGATGTCTGATATGCCAGGAAGTAACCCATTTTGTGACGGTTTGGGGATATTATTTTTATGCAAGTGAGAGAGAACATCACTTCTGAGAATACCTTCAAACTTTTTGCCGCTGATGCTAGCCAGACCTATGGGTCTGTAGCTAGAAGCAAGATATCTACCGTCCTTACTATAGAGAGGGGCTATAACTACTTTTTTCCAGCTACTGTGCAAAACTTCAGCATCTGCACTTTGCTAAAATAGAGATGCATAAGACCCCGCTTATACCTCCTCCGACTCCTCGAGAATGCGGAGATGGATCAAGTCTGGACCCATAGAGTAATATTGGTTGAGTCGACAGAAATCTCGTGTTTCTGCACAAAGGGGAATAGTGGTATGACTAAGGGTAGTGACCAAAGATACCGAGTGGTAGGGTGGGATGATATCGGTACGGAGCTGAAAGTTGTGTGGGAGTGGCAGCTGAAAGCCTTGTACACTTGGGGGGGATGTGATTGAGGATCCTGCATAGTCCTTGAGATCAAGTTGCACCCGAGATGCCCCCTTAGGAGACACACTTGCTGGATGAAAAATGCCTTATTGGTCCTTGCTGGAGGAAGTACCGACCGTGAGACTACCTTTTGACGGTACCCAACCATGTATTTGCGTTTGTTACGAATAGACCTTAGGTTTTATGCATCACGATGAAGACCTGTAGCCGTATACCTGGCAAGAAGGCTCACTCGATCTTCTAGAATGCTTCTGATGGGATGGGAAAGGGGCTGTCCACTGGCCTGCAAGAGAGGAATTCTGGGGACAAGCAGCCTATCAGCCAAGTAGATGAACACTCGGAAATGTTCTGCCATCTCGTCAGCATGGCTGTCTGGGTTAGCTGAGTTCATATGTGACCAAAAGGGTTCAATGGCTTGGTGAAAATCGATCACTTTGAAGGACCTCAAAATTTTTATTTCCGGGGGAAGGAGGAGAGGGGGCAAATTACACTATAATAAAACCCAGCGAGAATGTGTTCGCTTTTACTGAGAGGTGGCTAATAGTGCGCCACTTCTTTTTGGAACCACTCGTTAGAGATGACCAGAGCTAGTGTGTAGGGTGTATGTCCTGTACGATTTCTGGTCAAATCTTTTGAGTTCTGCTCCCAAGATGTCTAAAGGGGTTTATCAAAGGTGACATTCGGCGAAGCGGCCCTTTGCCGGTCGCTACTGGGTGAGTTGAAGCCAACGGTGACTAACATACGAGTGAAACCCGCGAAGCCTTTCGGAGAGCCTAATAAGTTTGAGTCCAAGTCTGTCGGTATAACTGCATGCGGATTGGCGGTAGACTACACCAAGCAGCAGAATGTCTGTCCTGGCGATTATGAGGACAGCAGACAGACAGCCATTATATGCGAGGGTTGGGGTTGGTAATACTTTGAGACCAGGGATAGGATTGTAAAATTATATGATAACCCCGCGGGCATGACCTCCGCTAGAGTCCGCCCTAACTATGAAGATTCCCGGAATGAACACTTCGGTGTCGGTTATGCTAAGGGTGAGTCAGGTTTCCGTGAGGTATATGACCTGAAGCTCCTCATCCACTGCAACCTGCCGAAGCTCCGTCATCTTATTCAGTAGACTCAGGCAAATGGTGCCAAGTCACTTAGGCTAATGCTCAGAGTTGTTATAAAATTGCTAGGGACAGCTGATTCTTTTTTTGAGGAGGGTGGAGGAGGGAGCGATGTGGGTGGGGAGAGGCCTTCGGGGAGTCAGGAGTTGAAGACTTTGACAGGTGGGGTAAGCAAACTGTTGGGGAGGTTAATAGGTTTTGACGCCTGGTAACCAGGGAGGCATCCAACGAGGCGGATGATCCAGATCCCTCAACCTCCGAAAAGAAAAGGATGTCGTTTGTGGCTTGCCTTTGTGTGCACCAGGAGATTCACTACTGTGAGTCTTCCCACTCGTGATCCCGTTATGAATGGCAGCTTCGGCTGTGTATTCTGGTGCGCTTACCTCCTCGCTGTGGTTTTAATCAGAGATAGGTTGGAGCTTGGTATTAAGGCCCGAACATGGACGCTTCTCCTCCCTTATTACGGGCTGGTTACCAGTCGTGAGGTCTGGGAAAACCTTTGTGGGACAAAGATGTTTCTGAGCATTGAGTCTACTGCTAGGAGCGCTTTCTGCGGCGAAGGGTTGAGTGACTGCGGAAGTGGCTGATGGTGGACATTAGGCTCTATCCTCATGGTGAGTTACCTGGACTGCAGGCGGCTCACTGAGCTTCGGGCCATCTTTCCATAGGTTAGCTGGCTTCGCCCTCTCGTTACCGAGCTTCAAGGTGAGAGTCATGTCGATGGATACTCCCTTGAGCCCGTTTACTTCTTCCTCGATCCTTGCAGCCGAGGAGAGAATTCGTCCGGCTACCTCTGTGGAGCTCACTTCAGCTAAGAGCCGTGTACTCTGCTGGCGCATTTGGTTACTGGTTAGGCGGACTGACTTTTAAATAGGAGAGGGGTCTTAGGGTGATTCAACGTCCGGGAATGAGTGTCACGATGGTGATCGGAACTGAGGAAACGATCCCAAAGGCCGACTCGCTTCGAGAATTTCTCGGTGTCACTCAAAATCTTGGCTAGGTTAGAAATTTTCTGTTCGGACCATTTACACTTATTTTGCCGCCCGGGATGCTAGGAGAGGTTTGATAACCAAGCTCCCCAGGCTGTTTTTTCACCCCCAGGAGTGCTCACAGTGGCCTTTAGCTCGCATATTCCTGTAGTTCGCCTTTGGGCTTTACCTTTTAATGCATCCGTTGACAGCGAAATAGGAAGTACCGTCTCGTCGCGATTTAGGAATGAGGCACCGCTCACAGAGTGGGATTACCTTGCCTCATGGGGGAAGTAGTTTCCTCTGGCCCTTATGATGAAGTGGCTTTGCCCGCCGTGGGATAAGCTGACATTGCTCAGGAGCATTCCAGTACAAATACAAAAATCGCCGAAAACGTGGGGAGAGGGTAGGGAGTGGGGTGGGTGATATCTGTTCTAAAACCCAAAACTTTTTAAAACGGCGGGACCTATCGAGGGAAACCCAAGTCGCACCGCTGGAGTAACACTGTTCAGTTTCTGACCCGTGTCTGTGGTTAAAAGACAAAAAGCTTTGGCTTAGTAAGGCTACAAATCTAGGAGACACAGGACCGGAAAGTCGGTACTTGGAATAACATTTCCATCGAAACAAATTCCATGCTGCGTTTTCTTTTCAAACGTTTTATTCATTTGGCGCCACCGACGCCTCCCGAGGCTTTCTGAAGATTAGCAATAATTTGTCAAAAATGACACCTCTGAATGTTCCTCAGTTTTATCTCAGAGTTTATCTGATGTTTCACCATTTCACTAATACAGTCTTTTATACATAAGTTGTCAGAAGGTACTCTATTTTGAGAACAATTTTTAATAAAACTCCTTAAAACTTTCAAGCAGCAGTTTTGGCCATCCCTCTTAAGTTCTACTATCTAGCTTTTCCCATCTCACTTTTCCAAGTCCGGTGACCGCTCAACACCATACCGACTAACAGCTTCCAAGAGTTACAGGTAAAGCAGTCCTAAAATTGCAAACTGGTACAACTTTTCGTCATACCATTTTTGTGGAAAACTATCTGATTTTTATGTAAACGGCTTTTTAACCAGTGACGAATTGACTTTTTCAATCAGAAAGATGGGTAATGGGCAAATGGACTAAGAAACTGTCAGATAGGATGGATGAGGAAAGGAAGAGGTACATATTTCCAGCTATTTTTACACCCTGGGCTTAGTCCAACTCGCTTCAAGCTGGAAGCAGGTAGTTTTGCTTAACCTTTCTTATGGTGTGGCCAAGAGCTGGCCTAAAATATCCCAACGTTGGCCCAACGAGCTCCCGTTTAGGAGCACTTTAGGCCTGCTGCTTTGGACTAACCTCACTCATGGAATGTGCATTCCGCCATGAACTTTGTAAAACTCCATAACAGGTTGTGATGTACGCTTTGAGTTAGGTGAAGACACTGAGAAAGCTAAGTCAATGCGCATTCCACAAAAAAATTTCAAAACAAGTACTGAAGGCACCTAATCAGAGGTCAGATACTTATATTTATTAGAATGAAAGCCATTTATTCGAACTGGAATCACACAAGAACTAATAATTGGAAGTGTACCCAGTAATGCCCCGAATACTTACTTTCAGAGTATTATTCCGGGCAAAGGGGTTAAAACAATCAAGGGAGTTTTGGTAAATTATGGATCCTACACCTCTGGTGTCGACAGTTAAAATGTTTGCTACCCTGAAGTACTTATTATCTGGTTATCATACGGAAAAGTATCTGTCAGAATGGCAAGCGCAAATGATGAAAGACTCGGATTCAGCTTAAAGACTTTGGAATCGTGTGCAGTGAAATAGCGCCTGTGTGATCGTCATCACGGTTCAGCCTTGGTTATGGCCTCACGAAGAGGTAAACTCAGGCTCTCAGTCAGGCGTACACCAAGTTTCCTTTTACGTCTGCAAATTACCTCTTTCATCACGTCAGCTGGAAGCTAGTTTCACTTTTTGGCTGCCCTCTTGAAAAGATTGTAGATCAGTCGACTGCAGCTCCATGAGCCTCATCGAGTGCCTCTGTGCGCGCCAGTGTCCACGAAGGGGGAATTTTTATCGCAACTCTGAGCCTATTTCGCCCTGGAAGGTTCGTCTGATGCACATCAGGCTGCCTCTCATTCTTCGGTACGCTCCCGGAAATAGATCCGGTAACTCAAGCTGCCTGCAGTGGCTGCCTCGAGAATTCAGCCATCGTGCAGGGAAAAGCAATAGCTCGCCCGCACTCCAGAGGAGAATGTGGGTGAAAGGTATATAGTAGTTTGAAGACACTTTAAGATAGCTTCCCAAGCTCCCGACGGATGGCGTAGTAGGCGATTCTCGCTGGGTCACACAGCTTGTTGGTGTGACTGCGGGTTTTGAGCCCAGGAGAAACTAACACTGACAAGCTTCCGTCCCCCATAAACACTCGGAGAGCCGCTTCTCGGAAACAGTGGATATAGCTAGGCCTCTGTTTCCCTAGCTGCAGCTGAGCGCTTTCGAACTTTGACTGGGGGAGTTTGCACGCTAAACAACCGCGTGAGAGAATCCAAATATTCTGTTGCTTTGCTCACACGCCAGATTTTGCGGTCGTCGGAGTGAATCAGGCGAGAGAGCAGCAGTTCCTGCCGCAAGTCGTTGATGAAATCCAGGCACAACAATGGGCCAGAGACTGACCCCCGTTCACTCTGCCGGAAGTTCCATGCTACTCAGAGTATGATGAAGTGACATTTAACTAGAAGGACCTTCCGCCTGGGAAGCCATCAACCTACTTGAATAAATGTTTTATCACTTTTACCTATCTTAATTTAGCGAGCAAACGGTTGTGTGGCCATTCGTTGAAAGTTTCGCCAAGGCCAACATAGATGACATCAGTAGACTGGCCCTCGGCTGTAGCCTTTGCCCAATGTTCACGCGCCAGTGGAAGGTTGTATGGATAAAATGGTTCTTCCGGAAAACCTTGCTGCATGTGTCTGAGGAGCTAGTGACTATCTAGGTATTTATGCCGTAGTGTTAAGACTAGTTGTTCAGTGGCCTTCCCGACCACCCACGAGAGGCCAATCGGACGGTAATTTCAAACTTCCACATTTTTGACACCCTTGAACGTTGGGATGATGAACGCTTTTTCCTTCACGTGATAGTTTTGGTGTACTTAAGAGTTGTTCAACAGCCACGTGAATAGGGGCTCAATGACCGCGCTACCTTCTGAAGAACTAATGGATGGATCTCATGTGGAGGATCTATGTTGAAAATCCTTCCAAGTGTTTTACGTGCTTTTAGAATGTGACTGTTTTCGACATCACTCCCAAGCTCGTCCATGCACAACATCTTTACACGTTTGCTTGCTTGCGCGAAATAGTCTAGTTTGGTTGTGAATCCTTTCTGACTGTCGTACTTTGAACTTTGACCCTTTGAATATCAATGTTAAGTCTTTTTGTCCGCGCACTTGAGGCTTGTATGTAGTTGCACTTCTGTGAGTTTCAGTTCGGTACCACAAAAATTACCGATAAATCTCGTTCGGATTGGGATTCGTGTAAACCGACCTCTCGCAGCTTGAATTGCCTTTCTTGCCACTTACATGCTTAGCTTTCTGAAGGCATTCAGCAGCACGATACTGGCAATTTTGACATGAAAACAGACGATTTTTCTTCTGGATACCTTCCATCTATCAAGACACCTTGAATTCAGAAAACGCGAGTTTTTTGACCGTGACTGGGTCGATCTACGTAGCTTGAAGTTCGCTGTTTCTGTGTTCTTGTGGGAGATAATTTGATGCTAGCCCATGGAGCCAATAGTGCTGCTTAATCTCAGTTGGGGTCCGCGATGTCTCCATCACGTACCAATTTTGAGCTGCCTGGACGAGTTTTAGTTCTCCTCAGGTATGCAAACAGCTTTTTCAGTCCTGAGACAGAATCGGCCGCAAGTCACTCTTTGTACTCCCGTCTCTTCGTAGTCCTCAGCTGTGAAGGTTTATTTTGGATTTGTTCGTGGCAGTCGTATCCCGTTCCGGAAAACCGAAAATTATGCCAAGCTTGATCTCTTTGTCCGAACTGACTTTGCAGTCCCTCCCCAAACCACGGTGGTCCCTTTGCTCGACTTCTTTGCCCTAGTGGAGGTGAAAAATAAATCACCAATACCGTCATTTCGAAGTTAACAAAACTCCAGGCTTTGTCCACTTCATCGCCGAGACTGCCTTTCATGGCACGATAGCAGCGGCTCTTTTAATTTCAACAACGGCTACGTGCCTAATTTCCGCTCTGCTTTGCAGTTCCTGATGAAAGAATACCCTGCTTCTCCAATGGGTGACTCATATCACTTTACCCCGGGGTCCATCGGCGGCAGAATGTGGGTTCCAATAATGGCAGAGATTCACCGGGAGAACGGTAGGTCAAGGATGGATAATTGGTTCTCTTGATTTTCAGTCGATTCTTGAACATGCTGGCGTGGCTAGGTCTGGCTGTTTTGCGTTGACATCGATAGCTACCTGTGCAAACGGGCTTTCCCTTCAGACGAAAAGACCATCTAAGAACCTCCCTCGCTTGTTCCCGAGAACTAAGGACAAACTCCAGGTTGTGCGCTTCTCCGCACTCGCAAACCCTCCCGAGCTTGAATGCGACTCTGGCTCAGGCTGTTGCTGCCTTTCCAGCTTTATCTCCCGTAACCCGTTTATTCGGCATCAGTCCCAGCTGCATCCCTTCGTATATTGTATACATTGTGCGCAATATTTACATACCGGCTTGAGAGCAGCTGCACAATGCTTTCCAGTCATAAATACCGACATAGCAAGTTACGGAGCAAAGCAGGATCCCATTTCATGTTAAATGACACCCTCGTTCGTGGAGACACGTGTTAGAAAGGGAACAACGGAGTTTCTGCACAACAACAGTCTAAGTGGGAGAAGTTTATACCTAGGCCGGGTCGATGCTTGGCGCTGGCAAAGATTGCAATGAAAATGCGATGGGCGCGAAGTATTCGAAAGGATTTTTTGTGCAAGAGCAGCTGACGATGTCATGTGGCTAATACACAGCTTGAAGACTAGGACATGTAGCGACATACCAGAAACAAGAATAATGGTTCGCACGCTTTCGCAAAGAATGGTAAAGTTCTTTTCAAATAATTCTGATAGGATTACGGGGGAACAATGAAGAACTGTAGAAAATATACCTGGTTTTATGAAGGCGGAAATAACAGACTGCGGGCACTAAATTGCAGTGGTTTTCTAATTTGGAACGAAAAGCAAAGCAGTGTTTTCGGCGCGCAAATACCAATGCAGATTATGCCGCAGCGTACCGTCAAGGTATTTTATGTGGCTTTTATGTGCTAGGGGGATAGAATTATTGACGGCAGTGTCTTTAACGACTTTGAAACAAGTGGTGGGAAAACATTGTCCCGATTTTTATTACTGTTTACCAGAAGACCAGAGTGACTGATAAAGTTCTGAGCATGTAGAAGATTCGCAGTGAACTCGTTCAGTCCCTATATATTTGAAACAGGTGTACCCTAAACAACGTTATCAGCATATTTAAAGATGCTGTCAGGGTGGGAGACGGGCAAATTGCCAAGAAATGTTGAAAACATATATGGAGAAGGGACAGCACGTTGAAGTACACCGACACTGGTTCAGAGGTGTTTGGAGCCTTTCCTGTCCATTTTGGTGCATAGTGTCCCTTCAGAGAATAGGCCTTTCAACCAATATAGTAAACGCGAGAGGCGGCCAAGAGATTCTAGTTTTCTGAGAAGTGTGCGCGGCACACTGTCATAAGCCTAAGTGTAACGGAGAAAGGCACTTCTAACTGGCTCGCTGGAATCATTGAAGGACCTGGAAATATGATGCACAACGGGCTCTACTGCATCAGCCTTAGAGCGCTTGGCCTTGTACTCATGTCGTTACCCGTCGGTTGGATTTCTCCCTGCGGTTCGAAGGCGACGAAATAAAGCTCTTACTGCTAGCCTTAGCGGTGACGAAGACAGAACGGTTAGTGGGTACGTTTTAGGTGCTTTCGGCTGCGGGTTTGTTTGCTATAGGAATACTTAAAGCATGATGGCAACAATCATGAATGCAATTTGATTCCGGTGAGCCGATAATCACTGAAGTCATCAGATTACATGGAGAAGCAGCCCCATATCTGAGCTTCTCCTTTGGAAGACCATCTAAACCAGTTTAACCGGGATACTTTTTTCAATCTGAGTAACTCGGGAAACTCCGTGGTTGATACCTGTTGAAATACAGACGAGACAGGCAACGGGAATGTAAGAAGGGGGTCTTCCGGTTATCGGGAAAATGGTACCTTGAGTCAGTATACATCCACTTCTGTCTTCTAGGATCTTTCCGTCTGGTCGTGGAGAAGCTTGATTCCACACCAACTGTGCTTGCTGTTTAACGATTTTGGGAGCAGCCAAGAGGAAACTCCATTAGGTCGTGTATTCTCAGATTTGATCAAAAGTGAATGTTGACGGACTTTAGGTTTGTTTTGCCTCTTATAGGTTACTTCTTCCCTCCTGTTTATCTGCTTCAGGTGTACAGAAAACACTTTTCGGGATTGGAGTTACGGTTTCCGTGGAGCGGATAGCACCGGAAATCCGCCTAAACACTTGTTTTGTAAAATTTACAGAAAAATACGGAACCTAGCAGCCTTGTAAACACGGTATGACAACGGACAATGAACTGATGAAGAGTAATATACTCTCTGGAAAAAGGCTTCAAATTTTGGGCTTGCCTGTTTGGAATGTTTGCAACAAATGACCTCGGCTAGAGTGTGGTTCGGGCCTAATATATGATATGCAGAGATCACTGGTGCTAATGGGTGCGCGCAGCCTGACAAAAAAGTTCCAAGTGGTTGGCCAAGATGTGGTCTGGCTGGGAGTCACCACGAGTCAGAGCATGACAGATGTTGCGAGATTGAAGTGTGCTGGGGCTGTGTTCATGCGTGATCAAAGCCTCCCACTACAACGTAGAGATTCTCATCAGACATAAGCACAATTAAAGGAACAAAAGAATCACGGAAAAATGCCAACCGAGTTCTCTGAACATTGCAGTACTATATAAATGTTACTGACGGTGACGAAACTGAAATGAAAGAATCTGGGGTAATATTATCCAGCTAGGAAACTTATTGCTCCACGTAAGCTGGAAAAAAATCCGGAGGACTTACCGCACCAAGCTAAACTGAGGTAGATGACAAAGCAGCCACCATTTTCCCTCTTGTAATGCTTACGGCCTTGACGGAAGCGGGTGAAATCTTCTATTCACACCACAGCTCCATTCATATTGCTATTCAGCCAAGTTTCTTGTAGACATATATAGCAGGTATTTCCAGGGCTACGGACCATGAGAAGGTATAGAAGATGCGGTGAGTAGTTGAAAAGGAAACTCACAATATTTAATATTACACAAGAAGCAGTCATACTGCTTGGCTTGGTGCATTTAAGATCACCCTGCCAATCATCTCTCTCCTGCTTTTCTTTGCATGATGGTTCCGGTTTCGGACTCCGAATGGTGGGGACACGTTTTGTTTTCGGAGCATGTCCTTTATCGATAGCGTAAACTGCTTCGAATGATTAGAAGTGCACAACATGCCAATGATGGATTGAATAAAGTAGGTAGTTCCGGACAGAGTTATTCCAGAGGATGACCAACAAGTAGCGCAGGTTTTCGAAGGGCGCGTGAACCAGGCACTGGATCATGATCACCTCGGCCTCGAGGGGACATCGCAGTGGCCCCCGAGACATTCACTACCAAGAAGCACTGTTCAAGGGGTGGAGGAACCTATTTTGGGACTGGAGTCACTTATTTCCGCTTTCTTGGACCATCCTGAGAGTCAACCGGGAGGTTCGCCGGCTTTGGTGGTTCTGGGGCCGGTAGCTTAAACAGAACATGGTCCGCTGTAGCAGGCGAAGGACCATCTTTGGTGCTCCTCTTTCTCCTGTTCGTTCAACCATTAGCCGCAGAAGATATGGCAGCAATCGAGGCGTAGGGCAAAGAAGTGTTCGCTTCTGGTTCATTTCTTCGTAGGTGACAGACCGGCAAGCACTTGAGTCGGCTGCGAGTCCGGTAGGGGCTGAAGATTGGTCACAGCGCAGTTGGAAAACGATTTTTATAATCGTGTTTGCACGTAGTTTTGGCCTTTTATATCCATCCGCAGGAATTCCGGCGCAGTAAACGTAGATCCCGCAGGTATCTGTATATTTCGACTTTTTCATGGTCTTCAAAGTCCCTTGGTGCAGAACTGCCTTGTCGCTCCCGCGTTTTAATGTAAGCGGCAGCCCACCTTTTCAAACACCACCCCCGTGCAATCCAAAAGGTTTCCAACAAGTCTTTAATTTTGACACAGTCTGACTTGCTGGTTTGGAGTGTTTTGGAGTATTGTCAGCCAGATCCAACCGTTAGAAATAAGTCACTTCAGAACCTCGGGCTGTGTTGCTTGGCACTCTTTTCAACACCCTTCTAATTTTTTCGTTGAACTGTTGTCGGGCTGAATGAAACTTAACACATTGGCAGATATTGGTTCCTTGGCTGTCACATCAAAAAATCTAGAACGGTGGATAACTGTGAGTTTGTGTCACACCCTCTAGTTTGACTTTGCTTCCTATTGTGGGTATCTTTCTGCCTTTTTCCTTAGCAAACTCCTCCGAACACCCATGTTTGCTGGTATCGTCTTAGATAGTGTTGACATTAACTCAGTGTGCTGTATAGACTGATTGGTGCACTACAATACATCCACTGCATCCATTGCAAAGCGGTATTTCCGCCTTAGGATGCTCGGTTTTCTCATAGATTGATTAACCACAAGTCCGATTAGCATCCGGTTCACCCATCGTATTATAGTAATCCACCAACAGGGAGATAATAATCCACAAGCGACTGAAGTTCTTGGGGCCCAGCGATACACTTCACTGGAGTAGCGAGAGTTGATTATGTACCTAGTGGAGGTATCGGATGATGATGATGAGGGGATCTTCCTTCAACATGCTGGGCCTCGGCCATAAACAATTAGTGAGGCCAAAATTACTACAGGCAAAAGGCGTAGCTTGCTAATAGGGATAAGAGAAACAAAACTCTAACCCTCTACATGAAAAACGTTTGCCCGAATTCCAAATTTTGTGGTTGAATTTAGAATGAAACTATCCCTGAAGTGAAGGTTGACTCCGACAATGAATAATTGGCCTCGTCTGATGCGAAAAAAGTTTCGTCGATCGCCTTTATGTTTAGTAGTGTTGAACAGTACGGTCTTCGATACAGCAGTTACCGCTTTGATGCTCGATACTGTTTGCATACGTGGCAAACCTGGTGAAAAGTCTGGTCAGTTGCAAGATACAGCTACAGTTGCTAATCTGGCAGGTTGATCTCTGCAATCAAGCAATCGAGCGTCTGATTCGCAGTCGGGGTTAGTAGTCACACTTCTCTGCCTGCTCCAGCTGCCGAGGGATGAATTCGAGTACTGCCCAGTACTTAGAAATAGCAGGGCTGTTAAGTTTTGGCCCCCTTAACAGCAACGGAAATGGCTAGCTTGAACTTATGCACATAGTGATTCTGAGCTTGTCGTACGGTTAAATGATAAGACCAGCCTGAAAAGGCAAATTTTCCACGAGGCTGTATCCATCTTTTCCGAGGAAATGGAGAAAAATGTCTTGTTATTGAACTGGTTTCAGTCCTTACATCAGGCATCAGAACGTCCCATGCAGTCCCCAACCGGTCGGGATTTAGAGGTTACTTCAAGAGGATCCACTTCAGAAGCTTTCGCGGTTTGATTCCTATGTGCAATGTCAAATGCAGTATTGTATTAATTGAACAGGTTTAATGCCACACAGAACTACTGAGAACTAAGGACTCGACAAAAGCATGGAACGTAGCGTAATATTCCTTATGCGCGGAATCACTTGCGCAACGAGCACTTAGCATAACAGGAAGAATAGAGTGAAGCAAAATAGAAAGAATCAGCCTTGAGTGTCACAGTTAATTTTACCGTACAGCCCTTCGGTCACTCCGATCGGTTGAAACCTGAGCTCCCCTTAGCTGACTCTCATATTATGGGTAACCGATGCTCCAGAACTCAAAAACTCCATAGAATATCATGGAATCACTCGTTCAGTACCCCGGATTACCATGTAGTAGCAAGCTTTCGAGAATGGCCTGTGGAACGGTAGACAAGCTCGCACGCATCCGCTGCTTAAGGCGGCCATCGTAGTTGCCGGATTTAAAATTCACCTTTGATGGGGGAGTTCCCAACTCTCAGAGCAAACAAAGTGTATAGCTATATAGCAGCACGGTTAGTATTATTTGAAATTCATCCTTATCGGTGCTACACAGGTTCAAGTGCCAATCACTGTGTTTTATTCCGTAGTGGGTTACCGTTTGACGAAGAACGATAGAAAAGCTCCATGATACTATTGGCCTGGTGGGGGCAGGTTGTCATCTCAGTGTATTGGCCGACAAGTGTGGCGAGTAGGTTTCCAAGAGCATCCTAAAAATATGAATCAAGATCGGTTTCCACTATTGCCGGGCAACCGGAAAGATCGGCTCAACCGGTCAAAAAAGCCTTCGTGGCCTCTTCTGATGTTGAGCGAGGGATGAGAATGGTCTGCGGCCAGCCAGTGAAACGGTCTGCACGTGTGAAAACGTAAATGTACCGCTGCGAAGGCGGCAGTTGTCTTAAGAGGTCAGCGAACACATGGTGAAAATGTTTTTTGGGTTCCGGGAATCTATCTTACACCGTCCCAGTATGTCTATTGCTCTTGACGCGCTGAGGCTGGGGACAAACACGGACCCTCTGACGGGCATATCGTTTTATATCGTGGTAAGCAAATGCTTGGTTGCCTGTTTCACCGAGGCAGCTACACCAGGATAAGCCAAATTACTGAAGGTCGGGAAAGCAGGGCCACGATAGGCAGCGGAAGCCATGGGCCTGGGGTCCTACTGACACATCACAAACGACAGAACACTGGGAAGTTGGGATAGGTGACCCTCTTTTAAGCTCAATAAACTGCTTTATCGATGTTTGCCTATATGGGGTTCCTCAGCTTCGACACGCGGCTTTGCGCCTGGGTCGATGTCAGGCTTTGGTGACGGGCTCAGTTGGTGTACGTGTGCTAAGGCTTTGGCGGCGGGGCCGAGTACCCCGGAGATGTGTCAGCACACTGTGGAACAAAGTCTTAATGGCGAATTTCGTGTAGTGACTATCAATGGGAAGTTTACTCCAGTGCTTAAGACAAAGGCTTGTGATTTGTAAACACCGGGACTGAAAGGCCTTCGAATGTTTGTCGGAAGTGACGGATGCCCAAGTTGGTGGGTGATAAATCCCCACCAGGTGCGCTTTAACTAGACTCAGCGGGTGTTAGGCGCTTGTCAGTCACTACCAGAACGGGAGCCGAAACTTTCGGATGGTTGAGGATTACTGTGCCGTCGTTAGCCTCCTTGGCCAAGGTAAATGCAGCTTGTGCCATTTCCGGGAACACGAAACTCTGTTGGCCTTCTTGCGGCAGGTCGGTGAGGGGCAGCGTCACTTCTGTGCGGTGAGGAATGAACCAGTTGCGGAAATTCACCAGGCCGGAAATATTAGGATTCAGGATAGTCTCGAACAGCGGAAGTTTTTTCCGGCAGAGGGCGAGTACAGGAGGATGAAGTAGAATGTCACATGAAGGTGATATCAGACCAGCCTAATTCGCATTTTCTTACGTTGATCATTACACCGTGCTGGCTAGGGATTTTGGAAAATGTTTGTTAGTGTGCTGCGTAATCTCTCTGAAGAACCATCTACTAGCCGTCACCTGGACACACGGAACATTTCCTGAACAACGGGTTGCAGCGAGCATGAACCGTCGGAAGGTGAGGGCTGCATTGCTGAGTCCAGAGAGCATGCACAGAAACTCGAGCGGTCAAAGGGCGTGGTGACGGCAGTCTTATGGATATCGGCCCATACAAATGGGACCCTGTTATAAGCGCGAACTAGAACGGTTCTTCCAAAGAAAGAGAAGCCTGATGCAGAAGTACGGTCCTGCACATGGTAAGTCGGGTATCTTCCAGGGATTGTGGCTTTGCTGAATGCTCTGCAATCAACCCAGCGTCGACCAACGCAGTTGCACTTAGGAACGGAATGAAGAGGGGAGGCTCACGGGCTATTAGAGGGTCGTACTATACTGAAATCTAGCATACGTATGAACTCGGCCTGTGCAACTTTAAGCTCATCTGGTGCGAACCGATGCGGTTTTCTGAAACCAAAGGGGTCTCGTAGTGTCGATATGGTGAGTGACAATGGCGATCTCTGCATAGGGGTGTCCGAACTGACGGGGCATGGCCCCATTAGGCGGCAGCGAGTTCGACTTAGGGTTGATGTGCCCGTGGTTGAACGTACATGGGCTTTATTTGATCCACCCGAGAATTAGTGCCGGTAATAGCGACAGAGGTACGGAAGCTAGCGGCCACGGGGCTCCGATCACCAACCAATAAGCCTAAGTGTTGCAGGAAACCAATGTCTAGAATTGGGTACTGGACGTCGGCGATGATGAATTTCCGATGAAAGTTACGCTTTGAACCTCAGCTTATGATGAGAGCCCGCTGGTCCAGTTTTGGATGGCCGTGCCACTGGCAGCCTTTAGTGTTTGGGCATGAGGTATGCCCTTGTCGCAGTTCGGTCGGGGGCTGACACCCACTTCGTTGCCGGTGTCTATAAGTAAAAGATTACTTGAAATGACGGGCTTGATACTCGGCTTCGTGGGTCGCTGCCACGGGCCTGGGGTCAAGCCTACCTGATGGGCACCGGGAAACGAACACCCTGGTTTACGTCGTTTAGTTTTCTCGCCGAAGCCGTTGTAGTACTTACAGTCTCCTTCTTTTGAAGGGCCGAAATGTTATCCCAGTGAAGGACTACAGCGCTAAGTTGAGCTCGCGCGATACCGCTCCTTCGACCTACTTCTACTCACTGCTGAGCTTCGCGGGCTCGAATAAATTCCACAAAAACTGAAACTAGATCGATGGATGTTGGGGAAGCAAGCATTTTGGTGACGGAAGACCTGGCTACTCCAGCGACAGCAAGGTTTTATCGTGATTTATTATCGTCGATTATCGCTGCGGCTTCCTCCGGCGAGCATCTACCCTTGGTATCCAGTGAAACTGAAATATTGTGAGGTAAACACTGCAACCAAGGTTTCCTGGAGGGATGGTCCTCACCTACCGTCGGTCCTCTAAAAAGCTGCAACTCTCAGCAGTCCGGAGGGCCTTTCGCTCCCAAGCGCAAAGCTTGCTGCGTGCATTAGTCCTGCTTCGGTGTCATGCTAGAAATAACGGCCTTTTTTAAGGTGTCGGAGCTCAGGGAGGAGATTTTGCTTCCCTAACTTGCTTAGTCACCTTCGGTGGAAGGCGACTTTATACCCGCCTGAACCGGCCGGCAGCTCTGGTTGGGTGGCAGTCTTCGAATTCCCATTTGACCATCGTAATCCACGGCCTTGTATCTGCGGGATTAAATACCAGCGCATGCAGCGTGGTTGCCTTAACGGTAAGGCCTGCGGGCTTCCGCTCAGTGGGCATAACCGAATGAATAATTTATCGGAAAAAATTTAAGACCAACGACGAACGTAATATTACCGGAAGCAGTACAATCTAAAACCAATCGTGACGAGCTAGACAGCAAACAAGTGGAGGATAGAAAAGCAAACAAAAAGCAATGGTAAAATAATCAAAGAAGCACCCATGCGGAACCTTGAACGGTGGATAAGAAGGAAACTCACGTCACATGGTCTGTTGTCTCCCACTATCGCAGTCACCAAACCGGATAACCAAGGACGCCACTTTGACTCGTACGGACAGAGACTCAATAGAACCTACCATAGCAACTTGGACCGAAATCAAGCCACCCGACAGGAAATACTCCCAATTGCTTATCAGATCATTCAGCTTTTTCTAAAACAACCAACACACATTCCAGTTCATGCGCATCTTGCTAATATACCACCACACTCAGCCGATTGACCGACACACACTTTGCCCTGCTAGACGAAACACACCCATATGATGTCGTACGTTACCAGAAACGACGCTGAATAACACTGAAGGCAAATGCGTCAACATATGTATATGTATATTTGCCAGTGAAACAGCATATTAACTCTCAAGTCCATGCGGAGATTTCACACTTTATTATCCGTTACCACAGTCCACCTTTCCTCCGAACCGGAGCCGGTTGGAAATTGACTCTCCGCTTCTCGAGGACCTTCCAGTTGCGTTTTCTCATTTCTGAATGGTACATGTTACTGATCCTGAATCTAAACTCACCTTTTTATGGACGGCTGTTTCTCCCACATCCACCAGTGTTCACTTTCACCAAAATGGTTTCGGCACCGTTTCGACACTCATTCCATTTATTGAACTCCGGTAAATCCGACATTCAGGGTCTGCATCGTCTTCAAGGATCGCTATCCTCTCCGCGTGCACCGACTTTCCCGAGAACACTTCTTTACAAATTTTTGTTCTTCCTTTTCTTCTTGTTCATAATTTACTCTGTCTGTAGAACATCCGCAGGCCTCTGTTTCCCCAGCTTGCATCATTCTCATTCATAATGCGTCCTTGACACTGCGCTAACGGTTTTTCGATATCTCCACCGCCCAGCCCGGATTCGAAACCGGTTTGAAACTGCCGCGCAAACCATTAGTAAAATGATCCATTCAAACTGTTGCTGGCTATGTCTATCTATCGCTGATACTCTCGACTTTCATACTTTGAATTTGTGAATATTCCGCCTTATTGAGTAAAATGTAACACCATGATCATGCGCTAGCGCGTGCGTCTCGACCATGGCCGAGAAATATACCATTATCATCATTATCATTAAGTCGGGCTTTCTCATTTTGGGATCGCTGGGCCTTACCCCCCAGTTTCTTAATAAATGTGTTCTGTCCTCCGCATTAAGTTATCTGCCAGTACTTTAATGCCCAGCTCTGCATGAATACTTTAACCAGAACGGTATTTTCCTCTACCTGTGAGTATGAGAAGGCAATGCAGATAGACAATGATTAGCGTGTACTTGAGAGCGTGCGTTGAAGCGTACGAAATAGTGTACGACGTGAGATCAGTGTCTTCCGTGAGTGCTGCAATTGTGCAACCTGCAAAGCGCAAAGAGGGGACCACATTAACTGAAGCCCAGCAGGTGCTTTGCAGGATCCTGCACTTACATTAATCGAACTACGCAAAGGCTGACTTGAAAAACTTTACGGCAAGAATATCCGTCAAACTGCCCCTGAGCTCGGAAATCTGCGCTTAGTCGAACCATAAACGTGCTCAAAGGTTGATCGAAGACAACTGCAACCACACAGGTTTTACCCGTTGTCAAGAAACGGCGGAAGTCATTGGGATGGGCAAAAGACCGTTTGTATTGAAAGGGTGCCGATCGCGTCTGTGTCACAGTGATACCAGGCACGATGCCACCCAGGGAAGCGGAGGGTCAGCAGTTCGCGCGCGGAGTAGTCAAGAGCTTTTCTTAATTGGTTGAAATCAATTGGGTTTATAGCAAGCACTGTATAACAGACAAGTTGCCTAGAACTACACGTTAATCAATTATGCTTGAATACAGTGATTTTTGTCCGTGAATTGGCACATTCGAATCAGTCATCCCCAGGTAGCCACTAGGGGCTTTTAGGTTCGCGGCCTTCCTTTTAGTTTGCCTGGCTGTACGGACGTTGATTTTGAAAACCTACCCCTGTTCCTGTGATGAATGTTTTAGACCACTGTCATCCTCAGGGTCCTACTGCTTCTTTCAGGGGTATGATGGAGTGGTCGTCGTCATGTGTTTAAAAATCGGCTCTTCAGAAAATGCAGCTGGTTTTTGCTTCCTTCTGCAACCCAGAAGTCCCGGCCGTTGGTTACTCGTCAGTGATTCATAAGACCGTTTGCACCAATCGGTTTGCTCCGTTTAATAACAAAACAGTGGTGTATTTCTCGGCTACGGTGGAGATGCACTCTTGAAGCTGTGATCCTGTACCAAACATAAATACTGCCGACCTATATGGTTATGCCCTTCACGTGATGAAACAAAGCCGCATCCAAAATTTCCCCCTGTCCCGAAAGGGCTGTACACGAATAACTCCTGATTGCTGACCCTACTGTTTGCTAGCCGTTATATGCTCCTCTCAGGTGGGTGATTTTTTGTGTCTTCTAAGCCAGCCCCATTCTCGCTCTTTTCGGCTTCCTCCACTTCATCTTCGTTGCCTCCTTGTCTCACAACCTCTTCTTCGTCACTTTATTCCCGTTGGTTCAAGTTGCCAAAAATTCCCGAGTGGACTGCCCACGGCGACAAGCTAAATCGCGGAAAAGCCTCGGAAATCCACGCTATTTCAGGGGACCACAGTCATCCTGAAAGAAGTCATTAAGGCAGATATCTTCAAACTAGTGTCTGTGAAAAAATCGCTGTATTAAACTGACCCCGATTATTGGCTCCTTAGTCGAGCATTTGGACTACCACAGCCGTGAAGGTATTTCTTCGACCATTAGTAGCTCAGTAGCCAAACCGGAGCAGACAAAATAGTATACCTACTTTATTCCACACTCAGATTCATTACCATACTGACGTCAGGTTCGACAAACAAGAAGCAACAAAATGGAAAACCGAAACTTGCCACCACCTGATGCCCCACGAGCGCCTTCTTGATATCCGAACTTATTAGCCTGGATAGCAGTCTGAGACTTTAGGGCGGAGAGAAGAATTTTCACTTGGTCGCTCTCCTTACCCTATGTCGAAAGTGGAAGCTCCCTTGGAAGTGTTAGAAATGTGGCAGTTAAATGAATCCCTAAACTGGTACCGAAAGAAGAGGAACGACGTAAAAGAAAGGTCGGGTTTCATTTGGTCATTCTCGCGAGGATGATCCAAGTGCCTGGTCACTTGGCCCCAAGGCCCATCCGTGGGATCGGCAGACGGAAGGGCCGCCAGGAGAATTAGGTAAAGGGGCCCAAACCAACTGTTGAGAGCTCGCTGATCCAAACATCTAGATTGTTTTTTTGTGGCTGCACAGAATATGCTGGTGAACAGCTAGCGACACCACCAATTTTGGCGCGGGTTTCATGGATCTAGAATCTGGTCATTTATAGTTCAGGCAGCTCAGCTGCCACTGCTTTTCTGCTCCACTCCAGGGTTACCTCAACGGAAAACAGAGAGAGGGTCGTTGGTCAAAAGGGGTAAATGGATAAATCGTGCCTAAGATACGGCAAGGGGTTATGATTCTCAGCCTACCTGCCTAATCCCATTGTCGGCGCTCACTCGCGTCCGTCTACACCGATACCACTCCGATTCTTGGGATTACCACTTTGTTCAAAGAGCCCGACGGATTCGACCCTATCAGTTTCAATTTTTTCCCCAATATTTTCGGACACCACTTCACCGATTCCCTCTGCTTTCTCTCTAAGCTTCCCGTTGCATTGATCACTCCTGATTTATCCACGGGAGGCTCGAGGCGCAGGCTCACAGAAGCGACTATATTACAAGGAGCTTCTAGAACGGAAAGCTTGCTATACAAGTGTGGATCGACCATTGGAAGCGGAAAACTATTTGCCTCAAAAATGGATTGGAGTACCTTTTATAAAATTTGCGCAAATATGTTGAATGCGAGCGCAACGTCAAAATAGCAATGAGATATCTTGCAGCTGTCCAAATGTTTTAGAAAGAATGAGAAATCGGGTTGTGGCTATAAATTATCCCCCGTAATTTACCGTAGGAAGCCATGCGATAAAACACGTTGATACGGAGAATTATTGGTTGCCAACAAAAGGTGGAATGTTTCCGAGGTTTCTCCACGGGTGAGAAAAGTTATAAATATTTTTCACCAAGGCCGGATCAACTTTACAACAAGATTTTCAATACCATTCCTCTATTTCGCACTGGGCCAATGGGACGTGTGGCTTACGGAAGCGGTAGAAAACTACAATCACGAATCGAATGAAGCTTAGAAAGTAGTCAAAATGCCAGGTCTGAGCCAGAGAGACGTTTATGCAAACCTGCAAAGCAACGAGTATGAAGCGAGAAGCGATCAGGGAGAACACGTAAGAGCGTGTTTTTGGCCGTCGAATCAGGAACAGCCTGGTTCGGAGTGGTAAAAGAAAGTTTATTCATGGAGCAGCAATAAAGATAGTGACTTCCGGAAATGAGGGCAGTGTCACTAAACAAACCACCCCCAGAAGACTGAGGGAGATGCTTGCGAAGTTTTAGGCTGTAACAGCGTTTCTTTCTCCTGGACAAAGTGTCATGACTGAGAAAAGACCAAGAAAAGATGATGACAACCAGTAATCTATCGTGTGTTGGGGAGAGCGGGAACAGATTCGGGAAGGTACATATAACAGTATTTAGGATTGCTTTGTGGGTCGATATTTTCCCCAATACTCATGGTATATAAAATTTCTTTCTTGAATCGTGTGTGCAGGGTCTTTGCAGTGCACTGCCTGCCACTAAAAAGCTAGTCGGGTTTGCAACAAGAAAGGCTAAGTAGGCCAGGACCTTCCAGTTGGTACAGACGGTGGAGTTAGGGTGGCCGTTTTCCTCCACATACCCATTTCAGTCGCACATTATTGGATTGTTGACGAAAGAGTCGTTATCTGCAAATGAGCTGGCCATAGATATTGATGCTTGCTTCACTTCGGGCCTCTCCATTTCAATTAAGAAGATGAAGATACGGCGAAAATGAACTGAAAGTAACACAACACACCAGATTAGGAAGTGTTATGGTTTAAAACCAGAGAAGCAGGTGTGAATTAGATAACAGTCAAGAGAAGACAGCATTGACAACTATCACTCCACAGTCAAAACGATTTTAGTATTCACACTTCTCAATACTCGGTCGTAGCAACGGAGTTGGAGCTCGTACGTGACACCAAAATGTCGAGAATAAGGGGCTGCACAAACTTGTCATATGTATTGTAACAAGAGAGACAACACACAACAGGGTACTTGCATTCCTGCGGTCACACAAGTCAAGTCATGAAACACACACAGCCATCTACGTATGCACTCCTCCAGACTGCACAGCACCAAGATTTCTATTGCCGCTTCTTGGGCGCTTCGGCTGCATTCTGTCCAGTTGCCCGTAGGCCATTGCTTGCTTCTCTTGGCCGTCATTTCTCTTCGGTTGGTCCGACTGTCTCAGTAGACGGCTCGATCTACAACCCTTTAAATGGGCTATCTTGTTGGTTGCCGGAGGTCTAACTGCTCCCCATCTGGTGGTCCGTACGCTTCCCTCTGCCTGCTTCGGGAAGCCTACAACATATTCGTCACCTGTTCTTTTGTCCGGGGCCCTCGTTTTGTTCGTCCGTTCGCCTCGATGTTCACGTTGTTCCTTCGCCCCAGCATTCTCTGTTACAGTATGAAGCATTCGGTTGCAGCCTACGGGGGTAACCTAGTCAGGCTGCGAAAAATGGAAGGTTTTACTAGACGGGAGTATCAGAGACAAGAAGGTCGTGCCGAAAGGGTTATTCGCGCCTCAAGAGAACACCTTAGTTAAGATGAAGGAAAAATACCATTGAAAAACCACACGCGACTCAACTGCAAGACAAAATAGAGCAGGGTAATGTCAGCGGATTTCAAAAGTTTTCAACCTAGCAAGTCTAATGTTCCTTGTTTCTCTACAAACTCCTTAAGCATTTCGGGTGCCGCCACGTTTGTCCTCGGTACTGCTTTCCTTATATCCAGCTCCGGCCCAAGTTGGCAGTTCTTCAGTTGTTGACGTAAGTTACGCGTACCATGTTTGAACTCAAATATTGCAATATCTTTTATTTATCTTCTTCGCACTGGGATACAAAGCTGCAAGCTTCTGAGCAATCTAAAGTGGCAAACAGGCACAAAAACGAGAAGCCGTTTATTAGAAAACGGAGAAACATGTACGTACTTCTCCGTCTGGTTTTGATACATACGTGCATTCGCCTACTTTTAAATTATTTTGTTTTTTTGAGGGGGGAGGGAAGTGGTGGGGGGTGGTGGGGACACAACATTTCGGAGAGGACACTGTAACGTAACTGATTCGCTTTCTGTCTTTTATTTATTGCTGATCTATTTGTTTGTTTTATTTATCTATTTATTTTCGGGCTGGTAAAAGGGAGAAAAATACAACCCGGAAGCATGGCCGGTGAAAGGGTTGGATTAGTTTCGGAGTGGGCCAGAGCTAAACCCCAGTTGGAGAAACAGAAGAGCCTCAAAGACTGTTTTTGATGACGCCCCTTTCGTTTCTTATGGAAGATTATAGAACAGATTTATAACTCTGCAGGTGAAGGAATCTTGACTCACAAATGGGCGGGGAAGCGGCTTAGCAGTTTCTTCCTATGCTCACGCAGATTTTTGGGCTTGGGCGAGTATGAATATGATCCACTGAATTTGCAGAATATCATTTGCCCATAAGGAGAAAAGTCTCCTGTTGTGAAACTAAAGCCCAAATTGTAGCTATTCAGTTTAATTAGTCCAGCTGGTTAGGCCATGTGTTGTAAGCTACGCACCATCTTCGCCGGTCTTCTTCGGACTCATTCCGGTAGGTCTGGGTCCCTGATAAGACCGGTGTGTAAGAATAAACTACCGTATTCTAGCACGGAACGGAAAGCTCAATCATACAGGGAATTTGAATACCAGATTTTCTGGTTTTCCTTGGTAGGACGAAAAAAGGATCAGTATGAATTCAAAATCCTGGAACATTGTTCTGGCCTGAATTTCAGACTAGTCTGCCGCTACTGATCCTGAATGCGTGGTCACGGGTTCTGGCAATTGCTATTCAGACATTTGTCATCATCGACTGACAGGCCCCATTCAAAAAGCCAGCTTTTTGCCTCAACCGTAGCTGCGAGCTCCTCCGTGGGTTCTGATTCCCAGTTTTTCACATCGCCATCAGAAAATGCCATTTTGAAAGAGACCACTTTAGGTAGATTAATAATGTAGACAAGAAGGAGAAGGAGGCTATCCACTGGTCCTTGAGGCACCCCGGAAAAGACCGGAGATGAGAAGTAGTAGGATGGTGTCATGGGTCGCGCCGTATTCCGTGGGATAATTTTTAGGACCATATTGGTAACATTACAAAACGTTTCGTGCAGTGGTATACAGAAGAACACAGTTGTTCATCGCGGCTCCCGATATTTTGTGTCATGGCCAAAAATTGTTTGGGCTGTATCCGGTTATTTGAGTCTATCAACTAGGTGTATGCGTGATACCACATATAAACCGCAGTTTGCGCATGAGGGCTTGATTTCTGCGCGCTTCCCAAGTCAATATTTGTACACTTCACAAGAGCACATCCCCTTCAGGGTGGCGGTGTCTCGACCTTCATGCTATCTGATAATCGATGCTATGGATCTTACAAATACTCCGAGAGTCAGGATTTTAACAGGGATGCCGCCCAATCTCACTGCTCTGTCTGGATTGCTCGTAAAAGGCGCAGCTTTTGCACTACACCGAATCCAGTATTCCAAAAGCTTAATTGGTACCCAATCAAGAGTAGTGGTTGCCTCCTCACCCTTTTGATGACACTTATTTTTGGTATGGCATTCGAACACACCTTGCGATACATTCAGGCAAATGAAGCAAGATCAGTTTTCTCCGCAATAATCCATCGGTTCGAAAGGCTTGACGCCAGAATATCCGGTTTTTCTGACAGATGGTGAGTCACCCCACAGAGCTTACATGTCGTTAGAGTCGTACTGTTAAGGGAGATATGATGTGCACCCGCAAATGGTTTGGTTTTGGGATACTACTTCGAATTTATCAGTAAAGCATTCTTGTTTGGTCCAGCTGTCCTACGGCCTTCGCGTGCAATTTGTCCAAAGCTGCGGCTCACTAATCTTGACTGCCCTCCGGCACACTCGGTGGGCTCTTCACATGTGACGTCGCGTCCATTCTGGCAGATTAGTTTTGCGTGCTCTGCCCAACAACTCCGCCGTTAAACAGGAAGACAGCGATTAATCGACTGGAGGGAATGCGGTACCTTCAAATCCGAACAACAAATTAAGGATAGGGATATTTTACACTTTTGTTCTTTTATCGCAAAGTCAAATGGAGAGTGGACATCACAGTTTATGCGCTTTCTTTCCATCTGTGCTCCTTCAATGAGGTTTAGTACAAATCTGAATGGTTCGAAGGGCCTTAAGAATATGGCCCGGGCTCTGGCGTAACCTAGCTCGTGATTCGGCTCAACGCATACCTTGAATACTTTACTGGCACGAGAGTAGTGCGCTAGGGAAAAATCCCTGCTCCGGGCCGGACATCTTGCGTCCCACGAAATTTCAATAATCTACAATTATGATCCAAGTGACCATGGAAGGTCGTCAGTTACATCTTCAGAAAATCAGGGGCTGTCAATATTCCAGCTGCCTTCTTCTTATCTGTTTGCGCATATTTTTATCATACTGAGGCTGTGAATCCGCATCTTGTCTTGCGGAAAACTCCTTCAAAGTCTTTATTACTGTGCACGTAGCTAGGTTGCGCAAGAACCGCATTCACCTGCCGCCTGGAGAACTTACTCTGATTATCTAGTCCGGGACCTTCACCTATTGCTACCTAAACTCCAAACCTTCTGACTGAGCAAGCACAAAGCCTTTGACAATACCAAGGGTTCTAGCGATACCCAGGGAACCAAAAGACCCATTCCCGCCTCAAAGGCTTGCTGGATTGCCTGTCGTCCAGGGTTCACTTGTTCCGTTTGATTGCTTGGTGAAACTGATTGGTTTTCGCCCGTAGATTCCAAATGTGTAATGTAAACCATTTTTCCTACAGAACTGAAAGGACTCCTTGAAAAACGCTCTTTTCGTAGTCGCAGGCAGAACGGTTTCTGCAGGGATAGCTCTCGTCTATCCGACCTTTTCGGGCTCTCGAAAACAGTGCACAAGCTTTAGCTGTTGTTTCGGCTTACTTGCTTAATAGCTTTCCTGTTAACTTGGGGACAGTAATCATCCTCATTGCACAGCCTTAAGCAAACTTGTGAGCTCCATTAACCACTACCTTTCTGACCAAGTAACACGAAGAATCGGAAAGAATAAATGTGCAAAATGTTTACGTAGGGAACCCACAATAGAGTGAAAAGGAGAGAACACCGTGGTACCCACACGTGGAATACACAGCCAAGCCGTAAAATACATTCCGACCAACAGTTCTGATTCCACAGAAGGTGAGAACACGATGCCCTTTATCCACAGTTTGCTGCTTATCCTTCAGCATCTCTATCTAACTGGCAGGCTGATATTCAGGACCCTAGCCGCGAAGACCTGAGGCAGCTTCTTTTCTTAAGCTTACCGAACATTTTCTCAATCTTCGCTGAAACGTCATCTGCTGACTTCCATGTGTCTTCTTCCACTCCCCAAGAAAGGGTGAGAACAGGGCACGGTACGGTAGGCGTGTGTCTGCCGTGCGTACTGTGTCCTAAACAACAAGGCCTACTAAGTTGGATGAGCTGTGAGAGAAGGTTCTCTGATTTGGTACCCTATTCCTGACCTCAGCATTGCTCACTCGGCTATTCTACCCAATCTTAACGATAATGTAGTGCTGTCGATACAACACACCATTACAAGGACCAACAAGTTTGTTTGCTTGAGCAAGTGACGAATATTTTGGCGCCACTTGCTCCGCCTGTGTACGCCGTCTGCAAGCCGATGCGCCCCTTCAATATACAAGTTGTCCCGCTCCAGCGTTTTGAGTTCTGCTGTTTTGCGCGTTGTCGAGGATACTCGCTAACTTGTCACAAACCGAGGACCAGGAGCTATGGACTCCGTACGGTAGCAGGTTCCGACTTAGCTTGGGATAACTCTAAAATACTGCGCAGAAATCGGTTATCAAAGAACTCGGGACGAAGAATGCATCCCGTAAGCAGACTCCAGGCCTTGCAACTATACGGCAAAACCCAAACGCATTGTGGCACAGTATCGACGACTTTCAACCTCATTGCAGTATCTCGTCGAAGTTACAAGTGCTTCAGTCCAGCGCAAACCGTTTGACCCTTGAACGAATACTTGCTTACTTCTGCTACCGTACCCCCATTGCTCGTCACGCAGCTTCCGGGATAACTGAAGCAGTTGACAGTTGCTAGTACCTCCACAATGAGCATCAATCCGAGAACCGTTGACGTCCAGTCTCGCAACCGCACTATACTTTGGAGGTACAAGGCGCGGGCTCAATGAATCCGGAGCTCTTCCAAGCGTACCTGTTGCACGTTGGGCACATTCCATGTATCTGAAAATACAGACAAGGCCACCTAGGTAATCCAAGTTACTCAGCTTCTCACTATTACATGGCTCGTGAACTGTCTCCTGAAGGTCCGGCTATGCATCTTCCATTATCCCGCCCACGACGAAATCCAACAGGAATAGAGACGTGGAACAACCTTGTAGAACGCCGCCGTTCTTTTCAGAAGGGCTTGATATTTCATTGTAATCCCTCAAGCAGCCAGACGTATGGGATTAAAATGACCTCAGTAGATTTACAAACCTCCATGGCATACCTATTAGGTGGGGAGAACCGGACAATGCTGTTCAGTCATCTGAATCGAAGGCGCCTTCCAAGTCCAGGGAAACCATTAGTGTCGGTCGAGGGTGTGTGTGACGCTTCCAAAGTAAATGATAGAAAGTAAAAGCTGGTCGAGGCATCTTCGACCTGGACGGCATGCGGTCTGTTGTTCTCACAACAATCAGGTTTCTTATAACGGCGACCACACCGTACCCTGCAAACCGCTATCATGTAACCCACCTGCTAATTTCTCCAGCACAGTTGCTACTCCACCTGTTTACACTATACTGACCGGCGACCCGGCTGCTGGAAACCCACTCGGCCTTAATAGGCATCCGCTGCCCCCACATGGTGCCCTAGCGCCCTGTTACCTCAAAAATGTGGGCGGAATTTCTTTTCTACTGCTGAATTCCCACTCTCTGTTGAACAAAATTATTGACCTATGGAAACGTGTGCTTGATTCCAGTTTTGACATTGCTCTGGTGGGAGAAACAGTTAGCCGGTCGCACTCCGACTGACGTTGTCTCGTTGGTAGGCTATAGCTCTTTTTAAGTAGGCAGAGTGAAGGGTCGAGGCCGTGGTTGTCTAGCGCAAATTAAAGAAAAATATGCTATCATCCTCCTCCATCACCAAGTGCTCGACTTTATCCCCGAATCTCTTTGACCCTCTGTCCAAAATTCCTTAAAACGTGTTGCATATTTGGTGCGTCTATCAAGCACCTATTTCCGGCTACCCCGAGTTTCCGCGTATTATTAGGGCTTCCGAGTAAATTTATACCCTATCTTTAGATCCAAAGGTCATAGCAGGAGACTTTTCCGCTCCCGGTGTTTGTTGTAATACAATGACTGCCCCTCTCATTTATCCGATTTCTTTCTGGACATCTACGCTGCGGGCTGGACAAAGCATGTCCACTCCAACGAGTCATAACAATTTCCTTGACAGTCTCTACTCATGGCCTCCTTGGCGTGAATGTCTCCATCGCACAAAACCTTCCCGGGAGTGACCTCAAAATGGTCACGTCACCTCGCCTACCTGAAGCTATTGAAATCCAAAACCGAAACACCTATAGACTGACTAACTAGGCCCGGTTGCCTACTGCCCTTCCGGAGCATTGACTGGTCCAACTTCTTCCCAACGCGTTATCCTCAAACAGCAGCTGATGTGTTCTATGCCAAGATTCTCTCCTCCACAAACCGCCTTACCTCAGCGTTAGGCACATTAGAGCCAAGACTACAAAACTGACAGATTTCGACAGAAGATTTGGAAGCTTTAAAACTCATTTCTCAGGAATCGAGATCTCTTTCTGACACTCAGAATGAGCCAACTCTGCCGTGATCTCCCTACAGCAACCGAGAATAAACTTAAAAGGAAATAAAGGACTACACTGGAACAGCTTTATAGTGCGAAGCTTCTGTCAAGACTGCTAAAATTTCACGACTCAAGCAGCACTGAAAACAACATCCTATTCCTTATCCGAAATGGGAACCCACCTTGATTCGCCAAAAGATATGGCTGAGGCTCTCAACCGCTATTTCGCCTCAGCTCTTATTACGGACACTTACCCTCCGCCACTCCGCTATTCGACGCTCACACAGGACACGACATCAACCATAACATTTGCCGCGGCCAACACCAGGAAATTCCTCGCCATCAACGAGCCATCCCATCATCCAGAGCCTGATGACCTTCCGCCTGTCCCATTTCGGTTTGGGGGACCTGACCTAGTACTCCCATTACTGAACCTCTTTAGGTTAACCATGTCTTCCAGAATCTTTCTGGCTCAGTGGAAATCGTCCTGTATAATTCCACCGTACAAAAACGGTTTTTTGCATGATCCGGAGAACCACAGCCCCATAAAACACACTTCGATTGTTTCCAGGCTCATGAAGAGGATTGTGAAGGATCATCTTGCAAATTTCCTGACTTATAGAAGTCTTACCAGCCAAGCTCAGTGCTGATTACCAAAGTCCCGTTCGTGCCTAACGCGTCAAATGGACTTCCTCAATTTAATCACTTCCAATACGGACAGCAGCAGGTCAATCGTCGTCATCTTTCTCGATATGACTGAAGCATTCGACCGCGTACCTCACACTCGCTTACTGCCAAAAATTAAATTCTACGGAGTCGCCGACCCCCTTCTGTTCTGGCCGTCATCTCGCCTCTTCAAACGCTCCCAAACCGTCATCGTCACTGGGACATCTTCTCAGCCCAAAAAAATTACTAACGGGGTCGTGCAGGGTAGCGTTCCAGACCCTCCCGTATTTCTCATGTACGTAAACGACATCTTCCAAGTGGCGTGTCATAGCGTGACGTTCCCCTTTGCTGACGATATAAAGCTAGTCGATACTTCTGAAACGAACGCCCCGCACTCAGCTTTCGGTATTATTCTGCCAGATTTGAAGCCCCTTGATGAGTGGTGTACTCAGCTGCTGATAACGCTTCCGGCGGCTATGGGCTCTCCTTTGCCTTACAAGTACCACTTTTCGCCTGGCCCTCTCACAATGAACGGTCTGCCGATTACCATTACTCATGTGGTAAGAGACCTGGGCCTGCATTATTCCTGTTCTTTTAACTTCCATGAACAAACACTGACCTAAATTGGCAAGGCATGAAGGATGATTGCCCTTGTCCTCAGAACATACCGCACTCAGGAGCGCAAGCCCCTGACACTCAGGACTCACGCCAGGCGGCAGTTGGAATACTGCCCCCTGGTCCTTACCCTGATGAGGAGGGCTGACCGGGTCAAAATAGAAAACGTGCAACGCTTCTTTCCTTAAAAAAGACCTTTTACCTCTTTCACCTCTAACTACAGAGCTAAGTGCGAACTGCCCCGGCTCAAACCGCCATGGTTACGTCGTATCAAGCTTAATCTCTCATTTCTCTTCAGCCTTCTGCGCTCAAAAGCCCACCCATCTGATAGCCCACTTGGTTTCCCTAATGAGACTCCCCACTCCCTCCGTCCCAGACAATTCACCATTACAACCCCCCAATCAAGGTTTTCAGTCAGATCTGGATATTTCTCAGTTATCTATCCTAGCCCTGGGAATAAGCTTCCTGGCCTGCTGCGATCGTGTCGCTCAAAAACAATTTGAAGGAGCACTAAGCAGACTCCTTGACGCATCTTCCGTGATCAGCATAACACGCAACGGCATAAACATAGATCAAGCATATGAGGACTCTCTTGATTACTGAACCACAATGAGTCACAGTCTTCTGCATCCAAACCTCATCTCATGTCCCGTCTGATGATCCCACCAATGTATATATATATATGCTTTTTTGCATGCTCAAAACCCAATACCGTTTCACACCATTTGTTAGGCCTCGACTAGTCCCAGATACATATTTACCATTTTTGATAATCTTTCTGTATTACGTAGAGGTGGCCCCGGTTTTCCTCTCTTATCGCTCTGCCAATCCAAATCCCGCATTATTTCTTGACGTCATGCTGATAACATATGTATCAATGCAGAGGGTTTATTCCCACATCTGTTTCCAAAGGCTGCTAATGCACAATGAACCGGACATCAACCTGAAAGATTGATAATCTCCAGGTTGTACCTGACCACGCATCATCGTTGTTTCTACCTTAGCGTAAACCTACCAGTACACACTGCCCATATTGTTCTATCCTTATGACGGGGCTGGCACCACTGGAATCTTCTCCAAATAAACGTTATATTACCAGGCGCACGAACAGTAAACCTTAAACAGTCCCAGCAAGCAATAGTTCTAAATATTTGTGTTGGTTGTAGCTCAGGTTGTTGGTTGTCGTGATGTTCTGATCGCCGA
Organism: Fasciola hepatica; assembly: GCA_948099385.1. Lineage (NCBI taxonomy): Eukaryota > Metazoa > Platyhelminthes > Trematoda > Plagiorchiida > Fasciolidae > Fasciola > Fasciola hepatica. The sequence goes on along the minus strand of CANUEZ040000088.1, from coordinate 1,090,270 downwards.
GCTTGGCGTTCAGATCGCGAACGTTTCATCACCAGTCGAGGTGACATCGTCAGCGCATTTGCGCTGATGGCGGTGATCACTTATATTTATAGGTTTGTCGAGGTGAGGACTAATTACAAACCTATAAATATAAGAGATCACTACCAGCAGTGCACATGCACTGACGATGTCACCTCGACTGGTGGTGAAACGTTTGCGATCTAAACGCCAAGCTCAGCGGTCAGAACATCTTGACAGTCCCAGTGCTGTATTTAATTTAGTCCCCGCCTCTATCTCTAACCCTGAAATGTAACACCTGACAGGCTCCTTATCCTTCATCTTATCATTACCATAAATGGAATCCCGCATACATGGCCTAACCCCCTTTCCAGTCATAAGACTTTAGACAACGGGAGCCCGGATAGGCACAGTCCTCTGGAACTCTAAATCACGTCCCCTCTTAACCTTGAAATCGTCCCAACTCACAACTGGTCTCATCTGCTACTACCACAGGTAAATAGCGACTTAATATCTCACCGAGGAAAGTAAAAACCTTGGAAAAATGTACGAGTCAAAACTACCCCTCACGGTGGGGCGGACCACAACGAAGATTCCACTTGCCAGCCACCTAAATATAACCGATCTGTCTCTACAGTCTAGGGCAAGCTTATCTACTTTTTCGCTGCTCCAAACGCATACATTTGAAACCTATTTTCCCACCTCAACTTTGTCTCCCTTGCTTGCTACCACAACTCGCAGTCGGAACTACTTCCTACCTGATGACCTACCCATTTATTCCTGGCCTTGGTTTATACGCTCTAATAAAAAGTTAATCATAACCCCCCGCTGGAACATCTTCCAGGCTGCCGTATCCCTAATCTCTTTCATATCATGCCGGTTACTCGGGTAGCCATCGATCCACTTAATGTTACCACTGGATTACTGCACGAACCTAACGAGTTAATTGATCGGATTCAACTATTTTCTACGCTGACCACTGCTATATGAAACCTCTCACATCCGTAGCCATGGTGATCAAAATCCTACTGCTCGGGTCACAAGTCCCCATCAGCCCATTTTTGCCTGCCACCCTAATTATTTTCCCCATGAAGATCAGTCATGTCTGGTGAGCCCTCCCTTGCCCATCCTTCAATCCGTGACCTGCCATCCGTAGGAATCACGACCATTATGAAATAAAATACCAGGCACTCGTTGCTGGCTGGAATGTGGTCGCATGTTCTTTTATTGTAATCATAGAAACGTTTTTTCACACACAAGTAACATCCGTGTCCTCAACCAGCCGGTTCTCTACAAGTTACAGCAACGGGCCTTCGCGTCCATATTCACTCCACTTTATGATCGCTTTGTGTTTTATTTGACGCATTTGCTCCATTTTCTAACTCTAAATGACTGTCTCTTCAACGACTCCATTTTGAATTCCCCGGCTGAGCACCCAACCACCATCCATGCTGCTCTAACAACACATCACACATCCTCATTTCGCCTTCGCCATAGCATTATCTAGAGAGGAAAATCGTGGTAAACTTGTCTGACTAGCTTGCATTTGTTCTACAGGCCCCCTTTTCACTATGTTTTTCAAACCACGGTTCGCCTGGCCTAGTAATCTGTCCAAACGACGTCAATAGAGACAAACTTATCTATGCAAAGCTGATGTCACTGCTTGTTCTTTGAAGACCCCATGCTGGTTCTATTCTCTTCCGTGACTGGCTACTAGTTGGCTAATCTCTCTCTCTCCTGCTTTTGATATGAAACCTTCAAATATCCAGTAGACGCGTCCAAGTCTTTCTCTCAACTTTTTCTTTTTTCTTATGTACACCCAATTTTCTTCTGATCCCTCCAGAATTGACAGTTTACATAATTATCATATTTACTGCATGCTCCACGCATTTGTAATGCCTTTTCAGCTGTTTTCACACGTGGTTGAGTCACGGCAACACCCCATTCCCGAAACCGAAACTAGTTTCTATAAACCATGTTGAGCGCACCCATTTTAGCTCATTCAAACACAGCCCAGATTTGTTGTATTTTTATTAACATGTGTGAAACCCACTTCCGGATTCTGTGAATATTTCTCGCTGCAGTTCAATGTTGTACTCATCGATCATGCCTTGCGCGTGTTTCCTGACGGCGATCAAGAAACGTACCACTAATAATAATAAAAATATTATTATTATTATTACTATTATTATTATTGTCATTATTATCTCTGGCTTACTATTGTAAAACATCACCTACAGCTGAGTCTGTGGCATCGGCTGCTTACGAGTTTCCCCGGTGCTCAGATTGGTATGTACAAGGCTTGGTGTGTTCTTTCTTTTATCGCAGTGGCTGTGGTGGTTCCAGCCTGTACGCCAGCGTACGCTGTGGTTCGTACGACTACGCAGCCGAGAAAGGTTTGGTCTCCTTGCTCTGCTAGATACAAAGTGTGATGGCGATGCTTGGAGTGCAGTAACCAGAGAGGACGGTAACTCCATCTGCTAAGACAAGCTGGTCCGTGTGTTGGAGTGGACTACTTTGGCTATAATAATAGTAATAACAATAATAATGTTTTTATTATTATTAGTGGTACGTTTCTTGATCGCCGTCAGGAAACACGCGCAAGGCATGATCGATGAGTACAACATTGAACTGCAGCGAGAAATATTCACAGAATCCGGAAGTGGGTTTCACACATGTTAATAAAAATACAACAAATCTGGGCTGTGTTTGAATGAGCTAAAATGGGTGCGCTCAACATGGTTTATAGAAACTAGTTTCGGTTTCGGGAATGGGGTGTTGCCGTGACTCAACCACGTGTGAAAACAGCTGAAAAGGCATTACAAATGCGTGGAGCATGCAGTAAATATGATAATTATGTAAACTGTCAATTCTGGAGGGATCAGAAGAAAATTGGGTGTACATAAGAAAAAAGAAAAAGTTGAGAGAAAGACTTGGACGCGTCTACTGGATATTTGAAGGTTTCATATCAAAAGCAGGAGAGAGAGAGATTAGCCAACTAGTAGCCAGTCACGGAAGAGAATAGAACCAGCATGGGGTCTTCAAAGAACAAGCAGTGACATCAGCTTTGCATAGATAAGTTTGTCTCTATTGACGTCGTTTGGACAGATTACTAGGCCAGGCGAACCGTGGTTTGAAAAACATAGTGAAAAGGGGGCCTGTAGAACAAATGCAAGCTAGTCAGACAAGTTTACCACGATTTTCCTCTCTAGATAATGCTATGGCGAAGGCGAAATGAGGATGTGTGATGTGTTGTTAGAGCAGCATGGATGGTGGTTGGGTGCTCAGCCGGGGAATTCAAAATGGAGTCGTTGAAGAGACAGTCATTTAGAGTTAGAAAATGGAGCAAATGCGTCAAATAAAACACAAAGCGATCATAAAGTGGAGTGAATATGGACGCGAAGGCCCGTTGCTGTAACTTGTAGAGAACCGGCTGGTTGAGGACACGGATGTTACTTGTGTGTGAAAAAACGTTTCTATGATTACAATAAAAGAACATGCGACCACATTCCAGCCAGCAACGAGTGCCTGGTATTTTATTTCATAATGGTCGTGATTCCTACGGATGGCAGGTCACGGATTGAAGGATGGGCAAGGGAGGGCTCACCAGACATGACTGATCTTCATGGGGAAAATAATTAGGGTGGCAGGCAAAAATGGGCTGATGGGGACTTGTGACCCGAGCAGTAGGATTTTGATCACCATGGCTACTGATGTAAGAGGTTTCATATAGCAGTGATCAGCGTAGAAAATAGTTGAATCCGATCAATTAACTCGTTAGGTTCGTGCAGTAATCCAGTGGTAACATTAAGTGGATCGATGGCTACCCGAGTAACCGGCATGATATGAAAGAGATTAGGGATACGGCAGCCTGGAAGATGTTCCAGCGGGGGGTTATGATTAACTTTTTATTAGAGCGTATAAACCAAGGCCAGGAATAAATGGGTAGGTCATCAGGTAGGAAGTAGTTCCGACTGCGAGTTGTGGTAGCAAGCAAGGGAGACAAAGTTGAGGTGGGAAAATAGGTTTCAAATGTATGCGTTTGGAGCAGCGAAAAAGTAGATAAGCTTGCCCTAGACTGTAGAGACAGATCGGTTATATTTAGGTGGCTGGCAAGTGGAATCTTCGTTGTGGTCCGCCCCACCGTGAGGGGTAGTTTTGACTCGTACATTTTTCCAAGGTTTTTACTTTCCTCGGTGAGATATTAAGTCGCTATTTACCTGTGGTAGTAGCAGATGAGACCAGTTGTGAGTTGGGACGATTTCAAGGTTAAGAGGGGACGTGATTTAGAGTTCCAGAGGACTGTGCCTATCCGGGCTCCCGTTGTCTAAAGTCTTATGACTGGAAAGGGGGTTAGGCCATGTATGCGGGATTCCATTTATGGTAATGATAAGATGAAGGATAAGGAGCCTGTCAGGTGTTACATTTTAGGGTTAGAGATAGAGGCGGGGACTAAATTAAATACAGCACTGGGACTGTCAAGATGTTCTGACCGCTGAGCTTGGCGTTTAGATCGCAAACGTTTCACCACCAGTCGAGGTGACATCGTCAGTGCATGTGCACTGCTGGTAGTGATCTCTTATATTTATAGGTTTGTAATTAGTCCTCACCTCGACAAACCTATAAATATAAGTGATCACCGCCATCAGCGCAAATGCGCTGACGATGTCACCTCGACTGGTGATGAAACGTTCGCGATCTGAACGCCAAGCTCGGCGATCAGAACATCACGACAACCAACAACCTGAGCTACAACCAACACAAATATTTAGAACTATTGCTTGCTGGGACTGTTTAAGGTTTACTGTTCGTGCGCCTGGTAATATAACGTTTATTTGGAGAAGATTCCAGTGGTGCCAGCCCCGTCATAAGGATAGAACAATATGGGCAGTGTGTACTGGTAGGTTTACGCTAAGGTAGAAACAACGATGATGCGTGGTCAGGTACAACCTGGAGATTATCAATCTTTCAGGTTGATGTCCGGTTCATTGTGCATTAGCAGCCTTTGGAAACAGATGTGGGAATAAACCCTCTGCATTGATACATATGTTATCAGCATGACGTCAAGAAATAATGCGGGATTTGGATTGGCAGAGCGATAAGAGAGGAAAACCGGGGCCACCTCTACGTAATACAGAAAGATTATCAAAAATGGTAAATATGTATCTGGGACTAGTCGAGGCCTAACAAATGGTGTGAAACGGTATTGGGTTTTGAGCATGCAAAAAAGCATATATATATATACATTGGTGGGATCATCAGACGGGACATGAGATGAGGTTTGGATGCAGAAGACTGTGACTCATTGTGGTTCAGTAATCAAGAGAGTCCTCATATGCTTGATCTATGTTTATGCCGTTGCGTGTTATGCTGATCACGGAAGATGCGTCAAGGAGTCTGCTTAGTGCTCCTTCAAATTGTTTTTGAGCGACACGATCGCAGCAGGCCAGGAAGCTTATTCCCAGGGCTAGGATAGATAACTGAGAAATATCCAGATCTGACTGAAAACCTTGATTGGGGGGTTGTAATGGTGAATTGTCTGGGACGAAGGGAGTGGGGAGTCTCATTAGGGAAACCAAGTGGGCTATCAGATGGGTGGGCTTTTGAGCGCAGAAGGCTGAAGAGAAATGAGAGATTAAGCTTGATACGACGTAACCATGGCGGTTTGAGCCGGGGCAGTTCGCACTTAGCTCTGTAGTTAGAGGTGAAAGAGGTAAAAGGTCTTTTTTAAGGAAAGAAGCGTTGCACGTTTTCTATTTTGACCCGGTCAGCCCTCCTCATCAGGGTAAGGACCAGGGGGCAGTATTCCAACTGCCGCCTGGCGTGAGTCCTGAGTGTCAGGGGCTTGCGCTCCTGAGTGCGGTATGTTCTGAGGACAAGGGCAATCATCCTTCATGCCTTGCCAATTTAGGTCAGTGTTTGTTCATGGAAGTTAAAAGAACAGGAATAATGCAGGCCCAGGTCTCTTACCACATGAGTAATGGTAATCGGCAGACCGTTCATTGTGAGAGGGCCAGGCGAAAAGTGGTACTTGTAAGGCAAAGGAGAGCCCATAGCCGCCGGAAGCGTTATCAGCAGCTGAGTACACCACTCATCAAGGGGCTTCAAATCTGGCAGAATAATACCGAAAGCTGAGTGCGGGGCGTTCGTTTCAGAAGTATCGACTAGCTTTATATCGTCAGCAAAGGGGAACGTCACGCTATGACACGCCACTTGGAAGATGTCGTTTACGTACATGAGAAATACGGGAGGGTCTGGAACGCTACCCTGCACGACCCCGTTAGTAATTTTTTTGGGCTGAGAAGATGTCCCAGTGACGATGACGGTTTGGGAGCGTTTGAAGAGGCGAGATGACGGCCAGAACAGAAGGGGGTCGGCGACTCCGTAGAATTTAATTTTTGGCAGTAAGCGAGTGTGAGGTACGCGGTCGAATGCTTCAGTCATATCGAGAAAGATGACGACGATTGACCTGCTGCTGTCCGTATTGGAAGTGATTAAATTGAGGAAGTCCATTTGACGCGTTAGGCACGAACGGGACTTTGGTAATCAGCACTGAGCTTGGCTGGTAAGACTTCTATAAGTCAGGAAATTTGCAAGATGATCCTTCACAATCCTCTTCATGAGCCTGGAAACAATCGAAGTGTGTTTTATGGGGCTGTGGTTCTCCGGATCATGCAAAAAACCGTTTTTGTACGGTGGAATTATACAGGACGATTTCCACTGAGCCAGAAAGATTCTGGAAGACATGGTTAACCTAAAGAGGTTCAGTAATGGGAGTACTAGGTCAGGTCCCCCAAACCGAAATGGGACAGGCGGAAGGTCATCAGGCTCTGGATGATGGGATGGCTCGTTGATGGCGAGGAATTTCCTGGTGTTGGCCGCGGCAAATGTTATGGTTGATGTCGTGTCCTGTGTGAGCGTCGAATAGCGGAGTGGCGGAGGGTAAGTGTCCGTAATAAGAGCTGAGGCGAAATAGCGGTTGAGAGCCTCAGCCATATCTTTTGGCGAATCAAGGTGGGTTCCCATTTCGGATAAGGAATAGGATGTTGTTTTCAGTGCTGCTTGAGTCGTGAAATTTTAGCAGTCTTGACAGAAGCTTCGCACTATAAAGCTGTTCCAGTGTAGTCCTTTATTTCCTTTTAAGTTTATTCTCGGTTGCTGTAGGGAGATCACGGCAGAGTTGGCTCATTCTGAGTGTCAGAAAGAGATCTCGATTCCTGAGAAATGAGTTTTAAAGCTTCCAAATCTTCTGTCGAAATCTGTCAGTTTTGTAGTCTTGGCTCTAATGTGCCTAACGCTGAGGTAAGGCGGTTTGTGGAGGAGAGAATCTTGGCATAGAACACATCAGCTGCTGTTTGAGGATAACGCGTTGGGAAGAAGTTGGACCAGTCAATGCTCCGGAAGGGCAGTAGGCAACCGGGCCTAGTTAGTCAGTCTATAGGTGTTTCGGTTTTGGATTTCAGTAGCATCAGGTAGGCGAGGTGACGTGACCATTTTGAGGTCACTCCCGGGAAGGTTTTGTGCGATGGAGACATTCACGCCAAGGAGGCCATGAGTAGAGACTGTCAAGGAAATTGTTATGACTCGTTGGAGTGGACATGCTTTGTCCAGCCCGCAGCGTAGATGTCCAGAAAGAAATCGGATAAATGAGAGGGGCAGTCATTGTATTACAACAAACACCGGGAGCGGAAAAGTCTCCTGCTATGACCTTTGGATCTAAAGATAGGGTATAAATTTACTCGGAAGCCCTAATAATACGCGGAAACTCGGGGTAGCCGGAAATAGGTGCTTGATAGACGCACCAAATATGCAACACGTTTTAAGGAATTTTGGACAGAGGGTCAAAGAGATTCGGGGATAAAGTCGAGCACTTGGTGATGGAGGAGGATGATAGCATATTTTTCTTTAATTTGCGCTAGACAACCACGGCCTCGACCCTTCACTCTGCCTACTTAAAAAGAGCTATAGCCTACCAACGAGACAACGTCAGTCGGAGTGCGACCGGCTAACTGTTTCTCCCACCAGAGCAATGTCAAAACTGGAATCAAGCACACGTTTCCATAGGTCAATAATTTTGTTCAACAGAGAGTGGGAATTCAGCAGTAGAAAAGAAATTCCGCCCACATTTTTGAGGTAACAGGGCGCTAGGGCACCATGTGGGGGCAGCGGATGCCTATTAAGGCCGAGTGGGTTTCCAGCAGCCGGGTCGCCGGTCAGTATAGTGTAAACAGGTGGAGTAGCAACTGTGCTGGAGAAATTAGCAGGTGGGTTACATGATAGCGGTTTGCAGGGTACGGTGTGGTCGCCGTTATAAGAAACCTGATTGTTGTGAGAACAACAGACCGCATGCCGTCCAGGTCGAAGATGCCTCGACCAGCTTTTACTTTCTATCATTTACTTTGGAAGCGTCACACACACCCTCGACCGACACTAATGGTTTCCCTGGACTTGGAAGGCGCCTTCGATTCAGATGACTGAACAGCATTGTCCGGTTCTCCCCACCTAATAGGTATGCCATGGAGGTTTGTAAATCTACTGAGGTCATTTTAATCCCATACGTCTGGCTGCTTGAGGGATTACAATGAAATATCAAGCCCTTCTGAAAAGAACGGCGGCGTTCTACAAGGTTGTTCCACGTCTCTATTCCTGTTGGATTTCGTCGTGGGCGGGATAATGGAAGATGCATAGCCGGACCTTCAGGAGACAGTTCACGAGCCATGTAATAGTGAGAAGCTGAGTAACTTGGATTACCTAGGTGGCCTTGTCTGTATTTTCAGATACATGGAATGTGCCCAACGTGCAACAGGTACGCTTGGAAGAGCTCCGGATTCATTGAGCCCGCGCCTTGTACCTCCAAAGTATAGTGCGGTTGCGAGACTGGACGTCAACGGTTCCCAGATCGATGTTCGATAGTTTATTTTGGAGGCGCCCGAAGCTTGCCCCACGCATATTCAAGGGTTCTACATGTGACATTACTGACATTCAAAAATTATGAAAAATTCAATAATACTCAAGGCGAAGGTGGGTGGTAAGAACCAGAGGGAAGATGAGAGGGAGGTAAGTGTACGCACGCCAGGGGGTAATGGAAGGAGTTTAAGTGAACCCGAGGATGGGTTCAAATATGTGCCCGGCATACTTGAAGGTCAAGGTCGAATGGAGGAGCTGGCTGAACCAAGTGGCGGAGGTCGGAACCTGGGATTTATACATGAGGAGGGCTGAAAATCGGCATGAGAAACCGCCGTTACGAGAAACGATGAAAAAAGAAAGAAGAAAGATGGGAAAAAAGGAAGATCAAAAAATGTGAGTTGTTTGGCTAGGGACTAGGTAGCCATGAGCTGTGCATCATCGCGATAATTGGACGGTGTCAATTGAAAAACAGGGAGCTGGTAATGCAAGACGTACAGAATGAGTCAAATGGCATCAACGCCGCGGAAGCATCGGGATACGGTAAGTGAGGCACATATATAGACAAAATGGACGCATATCATAAGGGCTGGTAGCATGGTGTCAAGAGAACTTGCCGGCGAAGAGCTGGAGGAGGCAGAGAAAGTGTGTGGGCATATATATATATATATATATATATATATATATATATATATCAGGGCGGGAGCAAATAGCAATGAAGAAACGTGACACGGATGGAGCAGCGCTTAGACGAGACAGGTAGGTTTGGGTCAAATGGTGCGGAATTAACTTGGATAAACCCAGATGAATTTGTTTATGACAGGTGAACATGAAGGATCAATAGAGAAAGGGAAACAACTTTGGAAGCACAGAACTGATGGCTGTGAGCAGAAGTTAATAAACGAGGGAATATGAAGGAAATAATCGACGAACACTGGTAAGAGTGAGTCTGATAATCTGATTGATGCTGCTGTGACATGTGGTGACGGTCGTAGTGGGTGAGGCGTTAATAAATGGATGTACGTCGTGCAGTAAGAAGACAGCCTTGAAAGTGGCCGGAGGACGCAGAGCGAATAGATATTCGGGGCGGTTGGATACGTGTATAATATCAGCGGAGGAGGTTTACTTGGATGTTATACGAAATGCGGTGCTACGAAGCAGCAGTTGATCAGCAAATAACGTGAGAGAGAAAAGAGGAAGTGGAGGATCAGAAGGGTCAGGTAGTGGCAGGTCACAAGGTTTGGAACTGTGGGTGAGAATGATGACGTTAAGATGTCTTTGTGTTAGACTGAACGCGGAAAAACAGCGAAGCCTGAAAAGCACATTGAAGATGCCTGTGGCAAGCAATATACGAAGTTGATCAGAGTACTGACCGAAGAAAACCAAGTAAGCGATGACCAATCAGATCGTTTTACTGCAGATGACACAAGATGAAGACCGAGAAGGGGTTAAGGATCCGGACAGGAAAATCTGTGGTGGAAAAGTAGGTAGGGGAATATGTGTGCGTCGGAGTAGGAAAAATGGAACTGGACAGCTGCGTGCTTGTGGGCGATTACACAAATGAGTTGAGCCGGAAAATTCCAACCGAGACACTGTCTAAGAGGCAGATCCAAGGAAGAATTGCGGATTCAAACATGGAAAATATGGTGGCGGTGAAAAGATAGTGAATTTGGTCGTAAAGGTTGCGAAGGTTGGAACAGCCAGTTCATATATGTTGATCGGTCATGGCTATGGATGTGTCTGGTGCGTAATGGTGGGAGGTACGAATTAGAACATAGGATATTGCAAAATGGTAGCTAGTGTGGTATACGATCAGTGAGCTTTATCAGTATATGGAGGTACCAAGTAAATGCAGATTAGGAGTCAACGCGGGCGAATTGGGTGGGAGAGGAAATATTTACGTCTTGGGCAGAGGAAAATGGATAGGGCAGGAGTGGCATCATGCGGTGAGTGCTGTCATGGTGAAAAACGATAGGAAAAAACAAAATGGGTAAGTGTGCATACAGAGTTAGAACGACATGAAATAGAAGTGATAAGAGTGCTGACAAGAAAGATAGTTGGGCGAATTCTGGCGGAAGAATGTTAAGAGCATGCGGTCCGCAACATACAATGATGATTGCGGTAGGGAGAGGAGAGTTGGAGCTTGCAATCGGCAACCGGTGCTACTGGATGAGGCTGACCTTGCGGTGGACACCCAGCCTGAAAAACACTTCGTGAAGCGAACACAGGAGGTGTGATCCACCAGCCTAATTGCACTCGCACATCGTTGCAGACTGCCTGCACGTCCGATGTGCGCCGACCAAAGCCGGGGCTCTGGCAGCGCCCTACTCCGTTAGGAATGGCACGAGTGATCGTTGATGGTTGCACAACGGGCTGAGACAACACGATAAGCTACATGGTCCAGAATAAATTAGTCGGGTCGTGAGAACTTGGACAACAGAGCTAACGGGAACAGAGTGGAAGACGGCCATGCAGTATTATTATTCAGGTGCGCCAGCCAGGGGGTGATTAGTACGGCGCCCGAGGTAGTTGACTGGAATTGACGATCACTGAAAAGAGAAATGAGAGAGAGAAACTCAGTCTGGGTAAGGCCCAGCTGATGATCAACGGTTAGTGGAGAGGAGAACAAAAGTGAAGCAGGGGCTCATCGATGCAGAGGATCCCTAAACAAATTGAGGCCATAAAATGTGAGACTAAAAAAGAAAACGCATTAGTGTGGCTAAAACTTTCAATGGGAAAGTTAGTATTTCGCCTGGAGTAGTCATTCAGTAGAAGAAAAGACTAAGTCCTGCATGAAATTACGGAAGAAACTTATCTGAGGGAAAAGGCGGGGGCAGAATTGGTGACGTCAAAACTGGATGTTGAGTTCAGTTAGTGAGCCACGCTAAGTGAGAGAAATGAGATTGGATTTTACAGTTCGGAATCGCAAAGGTGGTGACGGAAGTATATGTGGTGGGACCGTATGTGGGAAAGAGACAAAGTAAGCAAAATAATATCGAGAAGCTTTGGTTTACTTACCATGCTTGTGCAAATAATTGGAGGAGAGTAATATATATATGTTTATAGCGGACCAGGGCTTAGTTGCCGAAGCTGTTTCCATAGCGTAGTTGAGGTTGTTTCTAGGACCGCAGACTTAGTATAACTAAATAACGGTAATAAATAGTGGAGCAGATGAGGCATATTGACAGCCTTTGTGGGGTATTTCCGTGGCCTCTCCCTAAGTGCGAAAGCTTCTGCAAGGACTTATTTCAAAGTGAAATTGGCAGCATTCAACAAATCGGTATGGAAAAATATTAAGTGGATGCTGGAGTGCTTTAAATAAGCCGATGACGAAGTCCAGGGAAAAGCGGTCAAGCAGTGCATTCGGAATTCAAAAGCGGTGAACTATTTTGGAATGCATGGTAGTGCGAGAAATCAGATTATTAGCTTAGAAGTCGAGGCCTTCCTCGTAAGCTTGACTTTAGGTTATGTGGACGTTGAAGAAGCCCGGAGCAGTTGGGATAGAAAGGAATTAATCAATAGCATGCACGAGTGCATACTTTAGCTGAGAAGACCTGATGTGCAAAGGGCGTTTTTGTCAGATTCTGGAGTACTTGAAGAGGAAGAACTCAGAGCGTAGAACAGTCGTTGCAGAGGGTGTGGCAATAGTATATTGTCAATCACGGAGTGAATATCCAGTATCCTGAGAGGGGCATAACTGGGTGGAGAAGTAGGATTGCTTATCTAATAGTTTATACACAAATACCGGGTTCAGCTTGATGCGACCAAGCCACAATTGTTTGATTTTGAAAAATAAACATCATTCCCTTTAGTTTAAGTTGGACGACCAACGGAAAAGCTGCTTTGTGGATCTTCTTTGAATACCTTCAATAATAATCCTGTCGGATTTTTGTATGCTACAGAAGATGAAGGGACAGTATTCCAGAAGGGGTCTGGCATGTACTTTGAACATGTAAATAATGCTGGCCCTAAGCTGAAAGGATCTGAACAGAAGACCGAGACACATTTTACCCTTAGCTGTTTGGAAGAAAACATGATCGGAGTAGTTTAAAGAGAAAGGATAACTTAAGCCAATGTCTCTTACTAAGGGCTGGTAGTCGATGGGTGAACCGTCGATGCATAAGGAACCAGGAGGAACCTGGGATTTTTAGGTAGGAAAAATACTCTTGTCGGCGGAGAATTTCATCGCCAAGGTTGAGCACCATTCACCAAGAGTGGCTGAGACAGAGGAGATTTTGGGGGTGGTAGTACTGAGGTTGCCATGCGAAAAAGTGTGGGCTATCTTAGTGTCTCCCGCGAACGAGAACGACGCGCCATTAGCTATCGTCGGAAACATATCGTTTATATATAGGGAGAAAAGAAATGGGCCTAATACACAGCCCTGAATAGTACCACTAGCAACAGGCCTAGGGTTAGAGGTGGGCCCGTTAATTGAGGTAGTCTGTGAACGATGCGATGAGCAAGATGAGAACCAAGAAAGAAGTGGATCGACAATGTCAAATGACCATAGCTTTGTTAAAAGTGGGGGTAAGGTACACGTTTAAATGCCTTAGATAAGTCAGGGTAAAGAACAACAGAAGATTTCCCACTTTCAGCAGAGTCAGTGACGAGATCCAGACAACCATACTGGCAAGTCTTGCAGGAAAGTGAACGGAGGAATCTATGTTGGCTGCCAATAATAATGTTGAGGCTAATAAGTAGTTAATAATGTGAATTTAACTATTATTTTCGATTATTCTGTGTAAAATGGGTTTATAGATTATAGGGCAATAATTGGAAACCTCATGTAGAGGTCCCTCTTTATGAATGGGAACGACTACCGAGCGCTTCCAATTAGCAGGTATGGTGCTACCATTAAATGAACGAGTGAAGAAGTGAGCAGCAAGAGGGGGAGATCTTCTCCGCCATTTACAAGAGCAACTGGTGGCAAGTCATCGGGGCCTAATCGAGGGGGGGTTTGCTATTGGATAGTAGCTAAATAATACTTCTGGCGCCAAAGGGTATCGTAGAAAGGACAGATCCAATGATTCGTAAAAATGGGGAGGGGCAATGACAGTAGCTGGAGCCATGGATGAAGCAAAGAATGCACTGAAGGCTTCGGCCATGCAAAGTGGGGAGGTGATAGATGAGTTATTATCCAGAATCAGAAGTTGGGAGTCAGCCCCATTATCAGCCCTTTTAGACTTAAGAAAAGCAGAAAAGTTGAGACTTGTTGAGATGACTCAATACCTTAGCTTCTTGGTCACGAAGTCGCGTATTATCTTGTCGTTGAGTAAGTGTGGGGAGGTGGTTTAGACGAATAAAAATTGAAGTCATTGGAATTATGTAGTTGCTTGAGAAGTTTATGACACTTCTTGTGGAGTGGCGAGACAGGCGACCTCTTTTTAGATACAGCCTGGGAAGTATAAGGTAACTTGTTCAAGCAATCGTAAAAGGAGAAGAAAATATCCGCAGCAATTTGGGGGTCACGGGTGAGAAAATAATCACCCCAGTCTTTCTGGCGAATAAACGTGACCAGTTAATCCCAATTTTTGCATAGGAATGTATTGTTGGAGGGGTGTGCAGAACTAGGTGGGCCACCAAGAGTCAGATGGCAGATAACTATTTTACGGCCACTGCCGGGGAAAATTTGTGTTACTGGCAAGTCGATGAGAGGCACGTTGCGGGTAAATACCAGATCTAGTATGTTCCCATTTCTGGTAAGCTCGAAAACATGTTATGTCCAGCCACCTAGAAGAATACCAGTATTTAGGTCCATAAGATTGGGAGAAGCCGAGAGGGTAGGCCAACAAATGTGAGGGAGATTTAAGTCACCCGCGATAAGCTTGGTTCCAGAAGGAAGGAAAGAGGGGTATTCGAAGGACCTAATGAGAAGAGGAAACAAGGAACTGGGGGAATTCGGTGAGCGATACACGCAGCCAATGTAAAGAACAGTGTTTTGGAGGTTGATAGTGAACCAGAGAGAATCGGGAATAGAATCGAGTGCCGTATGTAAAAGAGGGGTCGTGGAGTAGACTTCCTTGACGTAGGCTAGGCACCCACCACCACGCCGGTTAGGTCTGTCGCTCCTTAGAAGACTGTACCCTATCAAAGATATTTGATCACTGTGGGTGCTCTCAGACAGCCAGGATTCCTTTCCAAGATAACGTCGTAATTATTTGTGAGGACCAGTTTTTCTAGGCGCGGGAGTTTACGAAGAATAGAACGAGATTTGAATAAGGCTGAAAATATGCCATTTGTGGGAGGTGGTTTAGGCACATCAGAGGGGCAGTGCAAGTCGGGAGAAGGCAAGTTGTCGCGATTGGGTGGAGCGGAGATCAGGGTCAAAGAGGAATATGTTGAGGTTGAGGCTAGTGGAGGTTCGGATGGGGTAGCTTCCAGCCAAGCTGTAGTAGATGTTTCAGTGAGAGAGACTGCTGAGGGGTAGAGAAACTGTGCATCAACGGAGAGGGAAATGTCGGAAGAAGGGGAAAACCCTGTGGGATTTGGCGGGTCGACATCAGACAGGGGTGATTAGGAGCTGTCGGGAAATACTGGCCAGTCGGAATTGAGTATTGGCTGAAGAGGGGAGCAGAGGGCAGGGTTGAAAATGTGTGAGGAATAGGGGTGTAGGGTGGTAGATCAAGCTGCACTTTGTCAGAGGGATAACTCAAGTTGGGCGGAACACCAAATATGGAGCAGTTAGTAGCGGGAGCAGTAGAGATAGTTGTCAGGTGAGGGGTACGACTTGAGGCGGAGTGGACGGTGTGTGGAGGCCGTATTTCGGTATTGGCAGACAGCAAACACGGTGAATTTGTAGAGACCACCGATGCATAGGAGCGAAGGATACTTTTTAATGTCGAAACCTGATTCGGTGAGTTAAGGTGAGTTGATTTAAGAGGATACAGTTGGGTGAATGAGGGGTTTGTGAGAAGGGTAGGAAAACTGGTAGTCCTATTCCTCTGGACGGTCAGTAGTTTACTACCGGAGGGAACAGTGGGTGAAGAGTTGGTAACGTACCCAACAGGCAATGAAGTGGGAGGGCGAGGCGATAGTTGGCTTCTTTTACTGGGTAGCAGTAAGAGGGAAGGGGCCAAAATGTCTAGATCCAACTTGATGGGACCAGATTTGGAAGATTTCGGTACGGGAGCAGATGAGAGGGCTGCGAGTGGTTGTGAAGAAGCGGAGGGCTCGTGTGAAGAAGTGGTGGAGCGATCAGCAGTCTGTGTCGCAGGCTCAGGATAAGCAGGCGTCATTCTCTTGGAAAACGTCGAGAGAGATCTAGTGACTTCTCTTAGAGAGTGGGTCGTACCTTCGGCTGTCTTCATGTTTTTATAGGATCAGATAGAAGCTATATTGTCAAGCATTTTTAGGAACTCTTTAGCAGATAGCTCGTCTACAAATTGCAAAAGGATTGGACAGTTGAAGCGCTGAATGCACTTATCCAGCCTTAATATTTGACAGGGAAGGTGGGCCTCACCACAGGCATTCAACAATGTTTGCTTGACATGCTTAACGAGTATCCTCCCCGGGACATTAAACACGATTGCTTTACCGAAGTTTCTCACCCTAACGAGAAATTCGGGCGCAGCGGAGCCAATAAGGCGGCCAGCTGCTGCCAGCCGTTAAAGGGTAGAATGTTCGATGCTTTCAGGGATGCACAGTAGGGGGGCGAGTTAAACACGGTATCTTCCAGAGACTTTATATCTGAAATGCTTTGGTCTTAAGCATCTGTTCCTTCCGTCGCCAAGCCTACAAAGCTACTGAGGTCATACGAGCATTTTTTACGGCCACGGGAGTTTTATTAATCCTATTTTTCCTAGTAACCGGAGTGTGAGTAAAAGGGGTATTACTGAAAGTCTTCTTAACTACATGTGTCATTTTGAAGTATCAAAAAGATGCTTTTAGTTAGCCGGAACAGTAACAGCAAACTGAAGCCAGGCTAGAATTTACAGCTGGGGAAATCATTCTCTGAATTTTTCTGGGTTGCTGGAATGCCCGAAGAGGCTGTAATTTTTCTTATTGCCTATATTGATAATAGCACGCAATACGACCTGACTTCTTTTCGTCCGCGGCTCCAGTAATTTGGTCCACGAGAGGTCCTTTTTCTAGCACGTTCATCAGCACACATGCTTGAGGAACGAGCTAGCCCCGGCCTCACTGGATATCTTAATTACCAAGCTAGCAGTAGGTGTGCGTGACCAAAGGATCTCTGCACATCTTCCTAAAAATGACCATCGTATGTACCTTTTATTTATGAAGAGTGAGTCATCAAACTGTAATTCCCTATCCAGAAATGTAGAAAACAGAACCATATAAAAAGCAACCTAGTTGTTCTAGTCGACGATTTCACCCCACTAAGGGGGGGGGGCGTCGAAAGAGTCATCCTCTGTGGTGGAAGGGTACCTTCACTAGAGCTCCAGGCCTGGAAGAGCTTTCAGGAAGATCGAGGCAAACGGAAAACTTACGGTACACAAGGATACGAAACTCTGTCCTTGAAATACTAAAGGCGTGAAAAGTCAGGCTCGAGTTAGCCCTCGCGAAAAACGCAAATCATCGCCTGAGGCATATTTCACCCGTGTGCTGTCTAAGGGTACTATGAGGGCGGCCGCTGGAAACTTGCAAACCGTAGCAGGGGACCATGCCTCCACTCCAGGGCAGAAAGCTGGAGCCCTCCTGGAGTACTTCTGATCGATCTACATAGAAAACCCAGGTCAACAGTCAGGGCACCCCAGTTATCCAGAAATATCTGCTATATCAGACGCTACAATCACGTCCACGGATGTAAAATCGGTGTTTCATGGCCTGAATAAACTCAAAGCCGCTGGGTCCAACAGCGTTTATCCCACTATCCCGCAGCCCTCAGTCGGGGTAATTGCGCCTCACCTGGCAGCATGGGCTAGCCTTTCCATCGAAGAGGGGAAGATGCAAGAGGACTGGAGGGTGGCACATATTTTCCCGATTCACGAAGAGGCCTGGCTCCAAACTATTGCCCCGCAAGTTCTCTACCAGTTGGAAATAAAGGTCATGGAGCGGTGCATTTGGGATGAAGTAGCTCGTCGTGTAGACAGCCATGGGTTACTGAGAGTGGAATAGCACGGGTTTGTCGTGGGTAAGTCATTCCTCACGAACCCACTGTCGTCCATCGACGGAGTGACAGAACGTCTGGACAGAGACGAAAATGTCAAGGCTCGTTGCCTGGACTTCCAGAAGGTGCTTAACTCGATAAGCCACAGTCTCCTCATCTTTAAACTGGCAGCGTTACTAATAGCACCCTAGTGACGGCATTTCTGAGAAATTGGCCGTTTCACGTCAGGGCAGTGGGCGTTATCTAATCCCCTGCAAAGGCCTGCAGTGGAGTTCCATACGGATTTGTCTTAAGACCACAGCTGTCCTTTGTTTTCACAGGCGACCTAGTGGGGCGGCTAATGTCCCCATGACCCTTGTTTGCAGGCGATGCTAACATTGACGGGAACTCAGTGGCTAATGACGCACAGGCCGACCTGGACGCTTTCCACAAGTGGTCAGTGACCTGGGGTCTACAGCTTAACAATAGCGAGAGTAAGCAGCTACTGTCCACCGGTGCTTCAGCTCAGGGATGCCTGGATTCAGGCTATCCCCGCTAGCTAGCACGAACTTCTACCATGAAGGATTTAAGGGTGCTTAACCGTGAGACCCTTAAACACAGCCAGCGAAGCCAATAGGACTTTCTGCCAACTTCGAAAGGCAGTTGATATCAGAAATCCCCGGGGCCCCAACCCCAGTATACATAGCCGTTGTTGGACCTCGTTAAGGATACTATGCTCAGGCGCGGGCCTCCTCGTTAGTTAGGAACCGGAAGGTTCTGGAGACTACAACGAAGGTTAGAAAAGACCATCCCGGCTCTCCGGAATCTACCTCATGCAGAAAGAGTGGTGACCTCAGGACTTTCCTCTCGTGAGAGGAGACGGATGAGGTGGGACTCACAGAAACATTCAAACGGCTGAAACGGGATGCCAGTTACAGAGTACTTTTCTTTGAAATTGCCAGCCTAAATCCGAAGGAACCCAGAGACCTGCAAAGTATCCTAGCTGCTTTCTTCGCTTTTAGAGTAGTTATTGCATGGAATAAGCCTCCGGAGGAGGTAGTATCCTCACACACCGTCAAGCAGTTTAAGGCTAGTGTGGACAAGGCCTAGCCCTCACTGATCTTTCCTTTGGAGCTCAAATAAATTGCGTCGCACATCACGTAAACCCACTACTGTCCCTCTCTCGCATCCGAATTCCACCTCCTCAACTATCTCTAACTCTTGCTTCCTTGTATATTCATTTATTTCTTCTGTTCCTCATTACCCATGTATTCTCCTCCGATCCAGCTGGTTTCATGGGTCAAAAAATGTTTTGCTGGCCTAACCCGGTGTAGGTGTTCGAACTGTGTCCAAGGTCCCGGCCTTTCCAAATTTTGAATCCCTATGTTTCCGGAAATTAACCCGATTTTACTCTCTGACATTAAATCCATCGGACCCAATGGGGACTACACAGCGACTCTGAGCTGCTTGGAAAACAGGGCGAAGAGAAGAGTATACTAACTCGGCGGAAACATAGAAAAAGAGCCATCAGGCAGAAGGAAATAGCACCAAGTCAACAAAGAAATGAGTAGTTGACAAAAAACGACCGTGTCCAGAGACAAAAACCACAACAAGGTGAGCTAGCTTGTCGTGACATACCAATCGGTTACTCTTCTCATTATTTGTCCATCTTAATCTGAAATCTGTCTTATTGTATATCCTTCAGCTTCTCCAGAGTACTCATACTGTCTCTCTTTTTCGGCTAGACCGACAAAGTGGCTAAGTTGGCGGATAAAATCCCGTGATCTGTGGAAAACCGGAACGAAAAAGCGGGGTCGATGAACAGTGTGGACGAACTCGGTATTCTAAGGGGGATATGTCAGCAGGCATCGCCGGAATTCAATGTGACACCTGTGAAATTTAGCCCCACACAACGTGATCGGGGTTAAGCAAGAAGTGCTACCTGTTATACATTGACGTAATAACTTAGCTGGATATTCCTGCTATGCGAAAAACTTGTCAGGACCGATACTGAAGCCATTGAGGGGGCAGAGGTGGCCAAAAGAAAGAAGAAAACATGTAAACCCTTGGAAGGACTGTTGGCACCAACTAAGGACGGCAGCGGAGATGAGATGAAGCTCGGAAACCTAAAGAGCACCGGGGCAGGGCCTGGACCTTAAGCTGCTGCTGTACTGCTAACTCATGACAGTGAAGGGACTAGCAGTTCTAAATGAGAAGGGATGTGTAAGGTAGGAGAAGATACTTACAGTGTCATCAAGATTCTGACTAAGTTGAGCAGAAATAGCGGTACTACCCCAGGGAGGGACAGGAATCTTGTAGTCCATACAATTCGGAGACCGTTCACAAATTTGGCAAGCAGAGGGACAGAGCTAAGAGATAACTGTAATGATCGGTCGTGCAAAATCCCCTAGAACCCTTGCGATTCAGGGTTTTTCTTCACATCACTCACTTGCTTACACTATTGACGTGTCTTTACGAACTGTTTGTTTTTATGGACCAATTGTTGTTTGTTTGCTCCCAGAGCACTACTTTGTCATATCCTTGTTCTGGACCTGCGTGACGCACGTGCTCCTTGCTCGCACTTTGCAATTCGGTTTCTCGTTTGTTGAGTCCTTGTGATCTTATTATTGAGGTTTGCATCTTTTGGTGTTATTGTTCATTCAATAATCTAGTATCGTAGAATATCACGGATAATTGTCTTTTGATTTCGGGATCCGTTGTGAATTTGGCTATGCATTACTCAAATCTGTGCTATAATACTCAGTTGATCAATTTCGAACGAGAAAAACACGCAAAAAAGCCAAGAAAAGTATCGAAGACATTGGAATCTAGACAGGAAGTAATACGGTAAGTCACTGGGGAGGTTTTCGGTACCTTTGATTCTTTAGTTAATGTTAGATCGCCTAGTCCTGTCAATGCTAGCTCACGTGTTACTGAGGGCGATATGGATTGTAAGGATGTCGATCTATACAGACTGAGGATATTAGACCGAGAACAACAACTGTTATCGGCTAGGCAACAGGCCCACGAAGCAGAACGGAAGTAAAGACAGAAGGTGCGTGAGCATGAGACTAACGACTACGACATTTCTGATAGATCGGAACACAATAAAATAGGAAACTCCAAGCCGGTCGCCGACTATAAAACACCAACGATCGATTTGCCAAGAGTAGAACTGACGGTTTTCGACGGGCGATCTGAACACTACTGCAAGTTCGTCAAGCAGTTCGAGACGTTCGTCGAAAATAAGGAAGCCGACAGCCGGCAAAGGCGTCTCTATCTTACTCACTACTGTCGAGGCCGAGCAAGGGGAGCTATAGATGGGTGTACCATACTCCACTCGGAACAAGGCTACACAAGAGCAAGGAAGATTCTAAGGGGCTTGTTTGGCCAACCGTTAAAAGTAGCCCGTAACCTAATAGAGGGCATGATGGTGGAGGCAAAGAGAACCAAGGGCTACGTCCACACAATGGCCGACCTGGTGATTAAGATGCAAAACTGCTCAATAGCCCTCGACCATTTAGGTTACAGGGCTGACCTAGATGCCATGCAAGCTTTGGAAGGCATAGTCCGTCATCTCTCTCCCGAACTACAGGGTCGGTGGACGGAGGAAGCGGAACGGATAAGCCGAAGCGACAGGGAGGCTAACTTCGAAGACCTGGCCGAATACTTGGACAGGCAAACCAAGATAGCCTACAGCAGGTTCGGCCGACTCATCCGGGACAGCAACCAGGCAAACAAGCCCAGTACTAGCCAGGCTCATACCCCTGCACGGGAAAATCCAAAATACCAACCTTGGACCAATGCGCATGCCATTTCACGCGATTCCATAGCGCAACCAAGTTGCCGGCCATGTGATGCTAGCCATGGGTTACTGGAATGCCCCAAGTTCGTCCACGCCACAATAGACAAACGATGGGGAATGGCGAGGATGGCAGGAGCGTGTTTAATTTGTCTTAACACCACGCACCGGGCGGCAGCTAGTAGGACAAGAAACCGATGTGGTCGCGAGGGCTTCACGGGCAGACACCATCGATTGTTACACAGGCGAGAGAAACTATATCCGAGGGGAGCACCAAGCCCAGTGTGATTTGTTCAACGTCGCGGTCTGCCAGTAAACCGGTACGTTTAGGCGTAGTTGCCGTGGGCGTGGTGACCCCAACTAGAGTGGTCAAAGCTTTGGCTTTCGTCGATAGTGGATCTGACGCTACTCTAGTGAAAGAGCGGCTTGCCGACAAACACCGACTCGCTAAAGGTGCGACATCGTTGGCAGTGAGCACGGTGGGCGGAACACAGGTAATGACTGCCGGTAGGTTGAGGCTGCAACTCATCTCTCTGGACACTAACGAGGAAATTGAACCAACGGAGGCATTCGCGTTAGCTGATAATCCCATGCGAGCACCAAGGTCGGTCAACGCCATCTTAGCTAGGTGGCCCCATCTGCAGGACGTAACCGTTGTAGACTGGGAAGATGATGAAGTGGATCTCCTCATCGGCTGCGACGTGCCAGAGGCGCATTGGGTGCTTGACCAGGCACCTTATGCCGTACGCACGGTTCTGAGATAGATGTTGTACGGTCCAGTAGGGGTACGTGGTTCCGTGAATTACTTATCCGCCGAAACGGACCGCATAGAATACCATCTGCAGCGGCTGTATGAAAAGGAGTTTCATGGCATCGGAGACGAAAGACCATAGTTGTCTCGAGAGGATCACTTAGCTTTACATACGGTGCGGCAAGGCACTAGAGACCTTAAAAAACAGCTCGAAGTTCCCCTCTTATTGCGCACATCGGTCGACCGGTAAACTGACAACAGAAATTATGTTCTCCAACGATTACTACGACCGAAAGAATGCTTCATTCGAGACCAGAATCTGTGGGAACGATACCCGGAATTAATGAAGCGAAACGAAGCCCTCGGTTACTTTGAAAAGGTGCCTGCCGACACCGACGGCGGAAAGGGTGTCTGGTATCTACCTCACCACCCGGTCATCAACCCCAAAAAACCCAAAAATCTGCGGGTAGCTTTCGACGGTGCAGCCAAGTTCCAGGGCAAGTCGTTAAAAGATCGCTTACTACAAGGGCCTGACTGGACCACACCACCGATCGAAGTTTTGTGCCGTTTCTGAGTGGGTGAAGTGGCCTTGTCTGCCGACATTAGGAAAATGTTTCATCAGGTGAAGATTCCGGTAGTAGAACGAGATGCGTTGCGATTCCTGTGGTGGGAATAGAACGACCGGGACAACGCAGTGGTGAATTATAGGATGACCGTCCACCCCTTCGGAGCCATATCGTCACCATTCTGTGCCAACTACGCCCTTTGAGAATCGGCGAACAAACATGGAGATTTGGTCCATCGGACGGTGGTAGAAAGCGTCAGCAGGAACTTCTACGTCGACGACTATCTTGGGTCATTCGATGATGTGGAATCAGCTCTAGCGCAGTTCAGGGGAGTAACGAGATTGCTGGAAGAGGGCGGCTTCCATCTAACAAAATGGTTGTTGAACGCTTCAGAAGTGCTTGAGGTCATTCCGTACCATGAAAAGGCCGAAAGGGTAAGAGATTTGGACGGCTGACTACTCCCTACTGAAAGCACTTCATGAATACAATGGGATGCGAAAACGGACGACTTCGTTTTCGAGCTAAACGTTCCCGAGTTCCCAGTGACCCGTCGAGGCATACTATCAGCTGTTTCCAGTTTGTTCGACCCGCTCGGTTTCGTCTCACCATGGCTGCTACCCGGAAAGATCTTGCTGCAGCGGCTGTGCCGTAAGAAAGTTGATTGGGGCCAGTCACTGGACCGAGAAGAACGGTTGGACTGGGAAGAATTTTTGAACGCGTTGAAGAAATTAGGGGATGTGTGGATTCCACGATGTTTGGCTCCCGGTCATACAACGCGGACGGGAGAACTACATGCCTTTTCCGAAGCACCCGAAGTCGGTAGTAGGGCTGTGGTGTACGGACGATGGTGCACAAGAGATGGACATTATACCACGAGGTTCCTGTCCGCTGAAGCCCGCGTTGTTCCACTGAAATTGGTCTCTATCCCACGCCTTGAACTCAGCGCAGCCGTGTTAGCACTCAGGGCGGTACAAGCGGTGAAGAGATGTTTTGACTTCTACACTTGATCGGCTAGCTTTCGGACGGACTCAACGATAGTACTGTACTACATTAACAACGTCCGGAGCCGGTTTAGTACTTTCGTTGCTAACCGACTCACGATTATCCACGATGAATCAGCCATGAACCAGTGGAATCATGTTAGGTCTGGCGATAATCCAGCCGGTCTGTGCTTCCGAGGTGCGACCAACTTCAGGCAACTAGACACGTGGGCGAGAGGTCCAAACATCTTGCAAGTGCCTAAACAGGACTGGCTCGTGTACGAATTAAAAACCCCCAAGGAATTAGAACTAGAGATCAAAGGCGTAGTGATGGCGGCCAACGTCGTCGAAGAGACATCCATTCTATCGCGATTGGTCAGATTTTCTTCCTGGATGAAGACACTTTGTGCGTGAATTTGGTTAGCCAGTTTCAAGAGACATTTATTAGTCATGAAGGGTCTACGCCCCTCAGGCCAGATACCGGCTGGCCCGATAAGTCCCGATGAGTTACAAGCTGCAGAATAAGATATTTTCAGAATGATACAATGCAAGGCTTTCGCCTGAGAGCTCGAGAGGGCGGAAGAAGTGGGACCGATCAACATGAAAACATCATCTCCAAGAGGCGAATTAAAGCGTTTAAACCCCAAACTCATTGATGGGCCGCTGCAAGTGGATAGTAGGCTGGCCAACGCCCACCTGAGCTTTGACACAAAGTATCCTATACTGCTGCCGGCTCGACAACCTGTGGTAGAGCTAATGATCCAACACGTCCACGCCGTGGAGGGACATGCTGGGAAAAGTCACGTGACGAGCGTCATCCGAAAGCGCCTTTGGTTGTTGAGAGGAAGAGCGACGGTAAAACGCGTAATCCGACGTTGTGTGCAATGTAGGAGACGCAATGCCACGGTGGGCAAGCAACACATGGCACCGCTACCAGAATGCAGGGTGACTGCGGGCTGGTGGCCGTTCAGCGACACCGGGTTGGACTATTTCGGGCCCTTGTGGATCAAGTGCCGGGAAGAGATTGGAAAAAGAATATGGGTGTATCATGACTTTCATGAAGTCACGCGCGGTACACCTAGAAGTCGCACATTCGATGACGACCGATCCTTTCCCATTGGCCTTGCAGCGCTTTATCAACCGAAGATGCGTACCGGTCGATATATACTCAGATGATGAGTCAAACTTTGTGGGCGTCCACCGGGAATTGCAGCTTTGGCACAAGAACATAAACAGGGACTAAATACAGGATCAAACGACGGCATTTCAACCCCCCACAGGCCAGCCACCACGGTGGCTTATGAGAACGCATGATCCGGTCCACCAGACGGATATTGCTGTCAATCATGGAGCAGCAGCCGCCCGACGACGAGACGCTGAACACCGTCATGACTGAGGTAGAGGGAATCCTGAACAACCGCCCCCGGTTCCAGTAATGAACGGCGACCTCAACCACCTGGCGCTCACCCCGAACGACTTATCGACGTTAAGGTCGAACGAGGGTTTCCAAGGGCCGGTAAACCTTCGTGGGAGCCACCTCCACGGATGGAAGCAAGCGAACTATCTGGCCAAGGTTTTCTGGAGGCGCTGGCTGCGGGAGTGACTACCGGCTCTGCAGACTCGACAGAAGTGGCTGGTCAAAACATGACCATTCAAGGTTGGGGATGTGGTGATGATCGCAGACGAACACGCACATTTCAGCACCTGGTCCTTGGGAGAAGTTATGTAAACCATCGAAAGCACTGACGGAATGATAAGAACGGTGAAGATGGAGACAGCTAATGGAGTGCTCATTCGTGACACACGCGGTGTTAACCTACTCGAGAGAGAAGGCTTAGAAGCCGATAACCCTGATGCCCAGTAGACTGTTTCGCACTAGTCATCGAGGTGGGTAAAGGAACACCATATATGGAAACCATCCCTACACACTGACGTATCGAACCATCATACACCCCGATGCACACTCACCTACATTGTACTCGTTATACCATGTGGTCTCCGCAAAATGCTTCACAGTGCTCACAGTGTTTCGTTGATGTTACAGAAGGTTTTTTTCGATATGTCGTGGTAAATGCGATTCCATTGTACATCCAGACACATACACACATACCCGATGCACTCTACACCCCGCAACCCCTATCAAACATGTGACAGTGTTCGTCCTTTGTTTTTGTTGACGTTACCGAATGCCTTTTGCGTATATAGAAGTAGCGGAGCTTAGGTCACGCACATATGCCTACATTTTACTCGTTTATGCCACACAGTCCCCGCCAAACACGTTACAGTGCTCATAGTCTTTCGCTGACATTGCAGAAAGTCCTCCTCTGATGTGTGGTCGTACTTGTGATTACATCATACACACACACTCCAGCAAGCACATACAGCCAGGGCAGGACGGCCTTTCCAAGGACAGCGTCTGTGTGCCCACCTCACGCCCCCTATCGGTAATTTGTTCTCGTGGAAGATGCAGACTAGCCTCGCGTCTGTGTAGCCAACTGATTAGGTGCGACCATGAGTAGAACGTTGACGATGAGCCTTAGGCGCAAGCACTGACAGCGGAGCCTAGGTAGGTAGGAGGAATCAGTACCTTTATACAAAACCTTTAACTCTGCTAAGAATTCGGGAGGATTCTGGTGGGCGGTGCAACGACCGGTCGTGGAAAATCCCCTAGAACCCTTGCGATTCAGGGTTTTTCTTCACATCACTCACTTGCTTACACTATTGACGTGTCCTTACGAACTGTTTGTTTTTATGGACCAATTGTTGTTTGTTTGCTCCCAGAGCACTACTTTGTCATATCCTTGTTCTGGACCTGCGTGACGCACGTGCTCCTTGCTCGCACTTTGCAATTCGGTTTCTCGTTTGTTGAGTCCTTGTGATCTTATTATTGAGGTTTGCATCTTTTGGTGTTATTGTTCATTCAATAATCTAGTATCGTAGAATATCACGGATAATTGTCTTTTGATTTCGGGATCCGTTGTGAATTTGGCTACACATTGCTCAAACGTGTTACGGCATCCATCCTGACTACAACTGGGTTTCGTTCGGCACACCTCTGCTCGATGTGAATCCTTGAGACAGACGAAGCACGCTCCCAGTCTCTTAGCCATTTCCCATTGTTCGTCGACATCTACGTTGCGGAAGCGAGGGTAATCCGCTAGCCGATGAGGCGCCCCAGAAACTTTACACACAGGCAACATTTCGCCTTTGCAAGATAATGCATGTGTGTTTGTCCATGGTTGGCTTCTATTTGATTCCCTGGTCCAGCTTTGTGTCGTCGTTATCCTGGGTAGCTTGCTCGTCTCGCGCACAAGTTGACCGAAACGACTATTTTCTATTCGGGTATGATGGCCCATAAGCTGCGTCTGGTCTTCGAACGCGGTTTCTCGCCCAAATCTGCTGATCCCTTCGGCTTCCTCGGCCCATCTACCCTGTAGTTCTGTGGGTAAACTGCGCACTATTGTCTCCAATGTGTGAAGTGCATTCAGGTTTGATCCGTAATCTGGGTGATTCAGTGTGACGCTCCATTTTCTGCTTTTTATCACCAGGCTGGCCGGAGAGCCTGATTCGCCTTTGGAGCTTTTTGCCTCTGATAGTATACCATCGATCGAATTCCGGGCGACTTTAAATGGTTGCCCAAATAGGTTTTTCAAAGTTTCACGTGCCCG
Source organism: Fasciola hepatica (assembly GCA_948099385.1). Lineage (NCBI taxonomy): Eukaryota > Metazoa > Platyhelminthes > Trematoda > Plagiorchiida > Fasciolidae > Fasciola > Fasciola hepatica. Next base: position 1,062,556 of record CANUEZ040000088.1, on the reverse strand, counting down.
AGTGTATCCTTCTTCGGGATCCAGCATCGAGCACCCGTCGATTGATTCCCTGGCTCTTCCGCGACATTAATGCACTAAACACAAGAATCTCTGTTTTGGATCCGATACTCTCCTTTCCACAAAGTTCTCGTATTGTTTAACGAACTAACGTTACTGTTCTGCCCTTTCTTCAAATGGGGACAATGCACTTTTGGCCAGTCAATAGCGTGGGTTACACTGGTACAAGTCGACTTTGATCGTCCCACGTAACTGCTAGGCTGAATGGCCGTATGCTCCGTGATCTCCAAAGTCACCTCTCGTTCCCGTCTTCGGATTTGCTCTTTCCTGGCAGATTTCGCTTCTTCCCTTCCTAAGCTGGGTTTTTAATTCAACTACTCTCAATCGATAGATATCATCACCTTCAAATTCTGTGCCACTAGCTGAAGTGCACGAAGTTGCACTGACAGGACTTGCATACCTAGCAATGTCTAAGGAATCAGCATCACCCAAAAGTACCCCAGGGACTTGCCGGGTTACTTCCTGTCTAGCTTTGGTTTGCCTTTGTTCTCTTCTTAGCATTTCTGGTTGGTTTCCTCCTGGAGATTCCAAGTTGAATACTGAAACGGTTATTCCGACTGTGAGTAACACGTAGCCAATTCAAAACGAATCCCAAAACCAGAAAAAGATTGATTCGTAGTTTCTAAGGTACTGGATTAACAAGTTATATGCGTATAAATAAGTACAAATCCCAACCGTACGGCCACAACGTCTAACAACGAGGACCAGAGTTCAACAAATGCCAATATCAGATACCACCGTCACGGCAGTCCAAGTTCGAATCAAAATTATGCCACTTCACTTGAGCAAAATATGAACAAATGTTGAAGTGCACTGATTGATGCCTGTTGTACTTGTTCCAGGGTTAATAAAATAAGGAGAATAGTCTCAAAAATGCAAGTGTATGACTACGGCTAGGGAGGATTTTCAGGCGTGTACGTTACACAGTGGTGATGGTGTAGCCGTGGCCACCTTCGTTCATACTTTTACCACGTTTATTGTTTAACTGAACGCTGACTGCCAAGCTCGATGGCCATTTGACAGTTGCTCTTGCGCACGCTCTCAAGCCCGCCCCCAAATACACACTAACCACTATCTCTCCCAATGGCCTTCTCGTTCTCACGGATCGTGGCTAATACTGTCCTGGTTAACATATTCGTGCAGCGCCGCGCGTTAAAGTAATATGCAGGTGGTCCACGCGGTACAAAGGACCGAGGCACGCGTTTCCTAAGGAAACTGCGAAGTAAGTTCTAATCAACCTTACAATGGCAAGCTCTGACCTTAATCCAAGTCGCCGGCCCCGGAATTTATCGCAGGATGCAAGTAGAGCCCTAGACCAGCTAAGGAGAGCTGCCAGCTCTAGGAAACCGAGGGACTTATTGCTATTATACAAGCTTGGGGCCATATTTGGTGGGGGACCTCAAGGCCCTCGAGCAGCTGCTGCGGCGATTCACGAGGTGTTTTGGACATTAGTGCTACTAGCAAAGGCTGGAGCAACTAGAATTACTTTCTCTAGAAAGAAAAAGAAGACGAGATGACCTCATAGTTGCCTTCAAAATACTGAACGGATTCATCGAGGCTCTAGTTCACAGAGAGGCCCTGTTCGAGACGCGAGGGAAAGTGTAGTGCTACCAATAAAACACTCGATGACAAAGACTAACAAATTTGTTTATTTGAACAATTACCGTTTTTGGTGGCGCCACTTGCTCCGCCTGTGTACGTCGTCTGCACGCCGTTGCGCTCCTCCAATACACACGTTGTCCCGCTCCAGCGTTTTGAGTTCTGCTTTACGCGCTGCCGAGTATATTCGCTATCGTGTCACAAATCGAGGACCAGAGGCTATAGACTCTATACGGGAGCAGGTCCCGACTTAACTAAGAAAGATCCTAAACTGGTGAGCCCGAACAACAAATTAATTCTCGGAGGACACTCGTAAGTCCCTCAATCACATTTATTCGTTTACATATACACTTTTTCCGACATATAAACGGTAAATTCCTCATTTCTGTTACCATATATCTTTTATATTCTTTCTCATACCGACATTATAAGTGTTTCACGGTTGCTGCATTGACCTCTATATGTCGTTTTACATTTGATATACAATTGCAACTATGGCTAGCAACGACCGTGAACCTGATCCGGAACCGTCCGTTTCGACAGTCTCCCTAGCCGTCCCTCAGTTTTTATTGATGAACCTCAACTCTGGTTTCATATGTTAGAGGCGGGGTTTGAATCACATAGAATCGCAAGCGAACGAACCCGCTACTTGTGGACTATCGGTCACCTTCTCCGTGACGTTGCTACTCAGGTACGCGACGTAATATTCAATAACAGCTCTTATACAGCCGTGAAAGACGCGGTAATCTCTTGTCTTTTGCCGTCAGAATCGTCCAGACTGAAACGGCTGACCCAAGGGACAGAGTGAGGTAGCAAGGAGCCCTCTGAATTACTGAGAGAAATGCAGCAGCTGGCAGGGCAACTTTTAGAGGAAAACGTCCTTAAAGAGTTGTGGGTATAGCGGTTACCACCCAATATTCAAGCGCTGCTCGAGGTTTCTAGCCATCCTAAGCTCCCAGAAGCGACAAAACTAGCGGACGGTATTATGGACCGGTACCATCCACAAATTTCCGCCGTAACAAACTCGAGCAGCCCCCAGACCACAGCTCCCATTGTAGGAACACACTCCGAGGACACTCTGATAGCTGCTTTCGAGCGGGCCTTCAGACGTTTTCCTCTCCTGGTTGTTCTCACTGTAGAAACCATTTATCTTATCACAACTATGACCGACGTGAACGTCTCAGAAGGCCTTCCCCTGACCGCCTGGTTAACTCATCTCGATCAACGTACTGTCGATACCACAAACGGTTTGGGGAGAAGGCTTGGCGCTGCGAAGCCGGTTGCACCTTCCCAGGTGCCAAACAGGGAAACTAATATCCCGACGCGTTCCGACGACTAACGCGGTCGGCAGCCATAATAGCAGTCGTCTGTTGCATGTCCGAGATTTAGTTTCCAGTAACCTGTTCCTAGTTGACTCCGGTGCAGCAGTTTGTGTCATTCCAAAGGAGACAGGTGATGCAACGAACCCGTCGGTCCAACAACTCCGTGCTGCCAATGGCACTCCTATTGCTACTCACGGCCTTAAGTCACCCACGCTCAACTGAGGACTACATCGCGCCTTCCGCTGGGTGTTCATAGTAGCAGACGTTCCTTATCCCATCCTATGCATCGATTTTCTTGACCATTTCGACCTCCTGATCGATGCACGAGGCCGGAGAGTTGTCGACCGGCAGAGTTTCTCTTTCCGTAACCGGGTCGTATTCCTCCGTGAACCACATCACGCCCCTATACATCGAACCGCAGGCCGGAGACTCGTACGCAGACCTACTTTCAGCTTACCCGGCTATGCTAAGACAATCTGGCCCCCTTCCCGCAGTGACCACCGAGGTTACCCACCATATTGTCACTAAAGGACCCCCAGCATTTAGCCGACTACGTTGCTTGACCCTAGACAAGCTCCGCGTATCACAGGCTGAGTTCGAACACATGCTAGAATTAGGCATATTACGCCCGTCCAGTAGCCCTTGGGCCTCGCCTCTTCACATGGTTCCCAAACCTAATGGCTACTGGCGCCCCTGGGGTGACTATAGGGCCCTCAACCAGGCTACTATCCCAGACAGGTACCCCATTCTACATATTTAAGTTCTAACTTCTTTATCTGGTTGTTCCGTTTTCATCCGGATCGACCTCGTTGGAGCCTATCACCAAATCCCAGTAGCAGAGGCTGACATCCCTAAAACTGCTGTCACAACCCCAGTCGGACTATTCGAGTTCTTGCGCACGCCGTTTGGGCTCAGCAATGCAGCCCAAGCCTTTCAAAGGTTTATGCATGAAGCAACACACGGTTTGAAGAATGTCTACGTGTACTTAGACGATATTTTGGTGGTAATTTCTTTAAAACAAGAGCATATGGCACACTTTCGTGCTCTTTTTGAGCGCCTTAGCCAACACGGTGTGACCATTAACCCTACCAAGTGCGAATTAGGTAGGACGACCATCACATTCCTAGGTCACGAAATCTCACCCTCAGGCATACAGCCCCTACCTGACAAGGTGGCGGTGATTCGCGACTACCCTGAGCCTCACTCTTAACGACAATTGCGCCAATTTTCTGGCCCGGTTAACTTTTATCGCCGCTTTATCCCACACTGCGCCGAAATAATGCAGCCTCTAACAGACCTTTTACGTGGAGGTAAGCGGAAATTCATTTTTCCCGACACGGCGCAGGCAGCTCTTACTTTGATCAAGGATGCTATCGCCAACATAGCACTCCTTGCACATCCCGATCCCTCTGCTCCCCTGGCATTAGGAACAGATGCTTCGGACACGGCTGTTGGAGCAGTGTTGCAGCAATTCGTCAACAATTCATGGCAACCAATAGCTTTCTTCTCCAAGCGTCTCCAGCCTTCGGAATCCCGATAAAATACGTCCAGCAGAGAACTTCTGGCAATCTATTTGGGTATCCGACACTTCCGGCACACACTCGAGGGCCAAACGTTCACAGTGTTCACAGATCATGAACCACTAGTTTACGCCCTCCAGTCAGCTTCTGACCGATATTCGCCACGCGAGATTCGCCACTTAGACTGTGTTTCGCAGTTTACTAGGGACATTTGACACGCCTCTGGGGCACACAATCCCGCAGCAGACCCACTCTTACGCGTCCACAATATGGACGAACCGCTACCCATGCGCATAGACCTAGAAGTAATCGCCGCAGCCCAAACAACAGATCCTGAGGTAGAGCAGCTCAGAAACAGCAGCTCCCTGCACCTGGTGCCAGTGGCCCTTCCAACTTCGGACGTAACCATCATTTGCGATGTGTCACACGGTCGACCCCGACCACTATTTCCTGCCAGTTTTTGCCGACAAGTCTTTATCAGCCTCCACAACTTACCGCACCCTGGTGTAACCGCCTCAGTGAAACTAGTCACCGAGCGATTCGTCTGGCCTTGCGTCAAACGTGACGTACGTCTTTGGGCCTGTGCTTATCTTCAATGCCAACGAGTTAAAACACATCGTCACACCAAATCTACGTTAAGCACATTCTGCGAGCCGGACGCACGCTTACATTATGTGCATGTGGATCTCGTGGGGCCACTTCCGCCATCCAGCGGCTAGGTCTACATCCTCACTTGCGTAGATCTTTTCACTCGCTGGCCACAGGCCGTACCTATCCCTCGTCCAACCTCAGAGGAAGCTGCAAAAGCATTTCTAACTGGTTGGGTGAGTCAGTTCGGTTGCCCTGCTATCGTGACCACTGACCGCGGTTCTCATTTTGACGGCGCCTTCCACGAGCTACCGAACGCATTCGGTTGCAGACACAACAAGACGACGGCCAATCATCCTCAGACCAGTGGCATGGTGGAGCGATTCCATCGCCAGCTGGAAGCTGCCCTTCGTGCTCGTGATAACCCATTATGGAGCGAAGTTTTGCCGATCGCTCTCTTAGGACTGCGTAACACCGTAAAAGCCGATATGGGTGTTACGGCTGCTGAACTGGTTTATGGTTGCACACTACGACTTCCAGGTGAGTTGGTTTCTCCATTACCACCTGTGAGTTTTAATTACGGGGATTACGCAAAACGGTTGTCGCACCAAATGCTGGTGATAAAGCCCACCCCACCACGAGAACAAGCCTTCAGCAACTACATACCTACCACTCTAGCGACCGCCAGCCATGTGTTTATTCGAGTAGATTCAGTGCGATCACCAATACAAGCGGCTTACTCTGGCCCGTTCCGCGTCGTCCAGCGAAAGGAAAAGAAAGACGTGGTGGACGTCGAGGGCAGGAAAGAGACCATCAGCAAAGACCGCCTCAAACCAGCCTTCATCGAGGTAGAACCCACCCCGAACAACCCTCCCAGTGTCCTCACCTGCTCACAACCTTCGGTTAGTCGTCCCGAGTCGGCCCCTGTTACTCCCACTAACGACCCCTCGTTACCTGTTGCAACACCAAACTCCACGGAAGACACAGTTGCACCCGTCCACAGGAGAAATCGACGCGACCGCGAGCTGCGACAGCCAACGAGGTTTTCTGAATATGTAACAGTTGTATATATTTAAGTTTACTCTTCATATTCAACTTGCACATAGTCCTATTATGCATGAATGCACGAACACGTGGTTATCACGACAAGGGTGGCGGCAGCCTGTATTGCACCGGTACGTCCCCCTCAGTCGAATATCCGATCGCGCCTCGAGGCACAGCTTCCCTGTGTTCCTTGCCTTCCAGCTCTTCCCGTCGGACGGAACCACAGGGAATTCCAGGATCTCGCATGGCTCCAACACAACGCTCATTGGATCCCGACTGGACTCATTTGCCGCCGGACGCTAGCTCGTTTACGAAGGCAATAAGAACCACTGGGATAAGGAACTTTGGGTTATGCCGACAACAGCAAGCCCTACAACACAATCACCACTGCCAGGTCACAAACGGGATCTACCCCGGTAGGATAAAATTTTGAGGAGGATGCAATTTTGCGATCGACGCACAGCGACCAGAGTGAGTCATTGAGAACGGCTTGTGCTGGCTTCGCTGTTGTGTTCGACCGCGGCGGGAGGCATGGAAAACGTCTCTCGCCACCGAAGCCAACGTATCCATCACGGGTAGAAGCCCAACTGCATCGACCTTCTAGGGGGAGACCCCTGTATTGTTACCAATAAAACACTCGATGACAAAGACTAACAAATTTGTTTATTTGAACAATTACCGTTTTTGGTGGCGCCACTTGCTCCGCCTGTGTACGTCGTCTGCACGCCGTTGCGCTCCTCCAATACACACGTTGTCCCGCTCCAGCGTTTTGAGTTCTGCTTTACGCGCTGCCGAGTATATTCGCTATCGTGTCACAAATCGAGGACCAGAGGCTATAGACTCTATACGGGAGCAGGTCCCGACTTAACTAAGAAAAATCCTAAAATTGCTGCCTCGGAGGGTATGTACTAACAATTAAGGAAGAGTGAACTCTGACCCGAATCAGAGGTTGGTCTTTTGCTTCTAGGGTACCTAACGACCGGAATCGGCCGCCAGGGGATGTGATAAGCGCCAGCCCAGTGTCTGAACTCAAAAGGAGATTAGATAAAGTGTGGATGGCCGTGTTTGGAGAAGTATGACCAGGAGCCTACTACCTTTTTCTAGACAAGTGTCTAACAAATTTCAATTCAACCGTCGTGGAACCCTCATCCAGCATCTACCACCCCCTACCACACTATCCTTATTACCGGGGAGATTGACCTGGAGGTGTGTGGAACTAACTGCGTTTATCCGAAAAGTGGTTGAAGAGAAAGGGGATCGGAGGTCTCATCCGAACCCTCCTCAATAATAGCCCATTGAAAAGAAGAGCCATATTTTCCGATCGTCGAAGCAGCTGGGGATCCAAGGAGCTCACCAGTGAAAGAATCTGGAAGTTCAGGCATCCTGCCATCATGTCATGGAAACGAACTAAATTGAATACTACTGCAGTCGGAGCACAGTGAGATACTGCGGCTCACGCCCGCAAGAACCTGGAATCCTGTTGGCTGGGCCGCAAGTCCTGTGGTCTGAAGTGAACTGACCTGACCTGACCCTCTACTCTCACTGGCCTTGTGAGTTGCCGCGTGGTTTGAATTTTCGAATTGCTCTCAGCGGTAAGCATTTTTGCATTGTTTTGCGGAATAACACACGTTATTTCGCCAAACTAACGTATCGCAATTAGTATTTCGGTAAGCGTACTTTTTGGATAGTTCACTCTCTTCAGAAGAGTTTATTCTCTTCAAAAACTGAGTATACCTTTTGGTGTCCTCTTTGGTGTTTTATGTTGGTGCCAGTGCTACTGATACCGGCCAACATGTTCCTGTGGCGCTTTTTCTAGTGTACCTTTTTTGTGGAACTTTTTAGTGTGCGGGTTTTCTGCACTTGCCTTAGTGTACCGTTTGTGTCCCTTTAGAAGATTGTGTTATTGTCCCACTGGTGTTCAAGACGGTATTTTCAAACAAACTCGACCATCACTGCCGAAATGAATGGGGCAGTGGTCGATCCCATCGGTCAGGCAGTAAGCTGTGGGAACACGGAATGCTCGGACCTGGTGCGAGATGAGGGAATTCAATGCGGCCAGTGTTGCACTTGGTATCATCAAAAGTGCTCCAAGCTGGAAGAGAAAGACTTCGGGCTGCAAGTGGATATGCGCCCACTGCTTTGAGTTTGCAAGCGAGTGCTCGCGTATAATTCGGGGCGAACCTTAGTTGGCCTCCAGTTTCCTTGGCTTGCATCATTCTTGTTCATAATGCCTCCTTAGCACTGCGTTAACGATTTCTTCGACATCTCCACTCCGCACCACTGCCTAGCCCGGATTCGAAACTGGTTCAAAACTGCCGCGCAAACCATTATCAAAATGATCCATTCAAACTGTTGCTGTCTATGTTTTTCCATTTCTGATACTCTCGACTTTCATACTTAGAATTTTGTGAATATTTTACCATACTGAGTAACATGTTACACCATGATCATGCGTTAGCGCGTGCCTCTCGACGATGGCCGAGAAATATACCAATATTATTATTATTATAACTTGAAGCTGGAACCAAGACTAGAGGGAGCCAGTTCGATCCATAGCCTAGAGGGAAAGGAAAACCGGGTGCCAGAGCACAAAAATAAAAAAGACAACCCAAGCCAAAGGGCAAAGAGGTCAAAGAGGTAGCAGGATTCACCAATGTGGAGAAAAGCCTCCCGACGGAAGTGGAATCCCTCAAAGGGCAGGTCAAACGCCTAGATGCTTAAGTGCAACGCATGAAGCGTGGAACTGAGGTCATGGCAGACAGAAGTAGAAGACCGCTACTTCATAACCTTAGGGAGAACATCGTAAAAGACGATAGAATCAGGAAGGAGGAAAACCGCCGGCGTGTGACTGAGGTTCTCAGAATGGCTGGCCTACCCCTACGACACCAATAGTGAAGTGCCATCGAATGGGACTATGGCGTGGAGCACAACCAGCGCCGCCACGACCCCTGGTAGTTGTATTCCACAATGTCTACTGGAGGGATATGCTGCTGTCAAAGGCGGGAGCTGCTGAGGGCAACACGCAGGGAATGGTTAGGGTTACTCCTGACAGCCCAGCATTTGTCAAACCGGCTAATGCCATAGTCTCGCTGAGAACGGGCACACCTGATCTTAAGAGGTCGAAGCTACATATAGCGAAACTGGAGATGAATCCTCTTGGGAAGTCAACGCCTAAGGCCCAAGGAGTAATCCAGGTACTAAAGGTGGCTTCAGGCGCCAGTGTACAAAAAGCCAAAGATCAGGAAGTTCGAAAGACCAAAAAGAAGGGAACTCACATGGCATTCAGTCCGGTTGGCCTTGAGAACGTGCAGCCAGCCAGCCCGATTCTAAAGGAGACTCCCAAAACGTCCTCTCTGGTGCAACCAGCAAAGTTTGAGATATCGGAGGGAAAAGCCGAGGAAACCAGTTGGGCAGAGGTGATCGCAAGACCATCCCGGGCTATCGGTACGGCGACTCAAAAGGGGGTAACGTATTTTGTGCTTGTCGAGCCTGACACCGGTTTGACAGGTGGAAAAGAAGAAGCCACGAAACTCAGAGTGTTACTTGATATGCAAGATGCTGCACCGCCGACACTTTTAGAGGCAAAAACGGGGCATCACCTCGGAGATTGCGCCCGAGGAGACCCTAGCCCTAGAATTGGCAATGAAGTCAGTAACGAGAACCAGGGAACCGTCAGTATGGTACACCAACACCTGCAGTCTTCCGGGAAAAAGAGGGGAGTTGACGGCTAGGATCGCAACGTCTGATGTCGTTGCGCCGACGGAAGCTTGGACAAAGCCATATACTGACATGGGCTTCCAGGGATACGCTGCCTACAGACAGGATAGAACAGATGGAAGGCAGGGGGCGGAGTAGCACTTCTAATACGGACCGACATGGGCCATTGGGAGGCTCTGTTAAACTTAGTCTCCGGTAATGTACAGGCCAGATCCTGCTTTTTCAGGATAGATGGGCGTACAGTATGCATTATCTGTATCTACAGGGCACCGCTGGCCACAGATGAGGAAGACGATGAACTCTTGCAAATGCTGGATGCGGTGCTGGCACAGACAAAGTTCATCTTATTAGGGGATCTCAACCTACCCGAAATTAACTGGGAAAGCGGGATCGCACCAAGGGGATCAGCGGGCGACAAGTTTCTGCAGTGGGTCCGGTTACATGCACTTATGCAGCATGTGACACAGGCCACTAGACACAGAGGTGGAAAGCACCCGTCTCTCCTTGACTTAATCATAACGCGGCACCATCAGGACGTTAAGTAAATTAAGTGGAAAGAGCCACTTGGAAAAAGTGATCATGTAGTCCTAGGGGCCACACTAAGACTAAGCGAGGCGCCGAGGGAAATCGTGTTACGTCGGCGCTATGAGAGAATCAACAAAGGTGAACTAAAGAGGGCGGCGGAGGAAATTCGGTGGACACCGAGACACGCAAAAGCCTCCGCAGAGGAACGTTGGGAGACCATCAAGATGGGGCTACTCGAACTTACAGATGAGTTCGCACCCCTGACGGTGGCAAGCAGTAGAAATCTACCCCCATGGTGGAAGTCAAAAGTCTGCAAGGCCATAGTTATTCGTAGGCAACGATGGGCGGCGTACAAGCCGTACAGAACTCAGGGGGCATGGAATAGCTATAGGATGGCTAGGAACAGAGCTCTCGAGATCCAAAGAGTGGAGAAATATGCTTTCGAGCATCGGTTAGCTGCGTCGGTCCGCACAAACCCAAAGCGATTCTACGCCTTCGTGCAATCTCACAAACGTATGAGAGAGAGCGTGGCAACTTTGGAAGGAGCACAGGGACGACTAACTCTAAACGACGAGGACCGGGCTGACATGCTCTTGGAATTCTTCAAGAGCATATATCGACCAGAAAATAGTTTGGAGGAAAGAATGGAGGGCCCACAGGCGCCTCCAATACCCGAACTTACTGTAGGAGAAGAAGGAGTGTACGCGGAGTTGCAATTGTTGAATGGAAATAAAGCAGCAGGTCCAGACGGGATTCATCCAGCAATCGTTCAGCCTCTGGCCGAGGTCCTGAAGGCTCCGGTGACGAAGCTGTATGAAACATCACTTAGAGAGGGAATTGTGCCGGGAGACTGGAGGAGAGAAACAGTGGTAGGCATTTACAAGAGTGGACCCCGGCAAAAGGCGGAAAATTACCGGCCGGTTAGCTTGACTTCAGTAATGTGTAAGTGCCTGGAGCGAATAATAATAATAATAATAATAATAATAATAATAATAATAATAGTTTATTTCGGAAACGCCCGAAGCATACCATGTGCATGATCTTGTTGATACAGGTGATGGAATGGACAGATATAATTCATGGAAATATGGAGACTCTCATGAAAATATGGGATAGAAATGCTCAGAAGGGGGAATAAGGCAGGATGAAAATAGGATAAACGTATGCACACCATAGAGATTGTGTGGAGTTTAAATGAGCTCAAGAGCGGATTTGAATGGACCCCCGGTGGGTTTGAAAGTTAAGGTCAGATGGTTTGGTAGCGTCCAGTTAGTCCCAAAAAAATCTGAGCAACCTCCGTTTCTAAGATGGTTGCTGTGTACGCCATGGGCGGTCGATTTAATAATTAAATTAGTAAGGGATCGATTGAACTACTGGGTGTTTTGGTAAAGAAAGATTGTTCTAGGCCTAATATATATACGTATAGGTATAAGAGAAGCAGAAGCAATAACAGTGGGGTCCTAGAAAGAAATTACCAGTCATTAGGAGGAGTAGGTGAGGTTAGATCAAATGGTTGTAGAATTAACTTTGGAATGTCGAAGTGGATTAACTTCATGACAAGTGCAAGTGGCAGCCCAACGGAGAGAAAAATAGAATGTGGAAGCACAGAAGTGATGAAGACTGTTAGGAGCAGTTCATGGAAGAGTGAAGATGAAAGACAGGATCAAGGAAAACAGGTAAGAATGGGTCTAATTATTTGATCAATGCAGGTGCGAGATGTAGTGACGGACCAGAGGAATCGGGTAGTGACAGGTCAAACAATTTGGAACTGTTAAAGAACACCGTGACGTAACGTTGTCATTACAATGGTGGAACATGGAAAAGCGGACCACACTGGAAGGTACAGAGAGATGCCTGTAGCGAGCAATAAACGGACCAAGGGATGAAAGCAATGACCGAGGAGACACAGGTAAGAAATCACTAATCAAATCATTTTACTGCAGATGAAACACGAAGGAGGCGGACAAGGAAGCGGGACGCCCCGAGATAAGCGAACCAGTAATAGAACAAAAAGGCCACAAAATAATGAATGCGCAACGGAGTTGGGGCAATGGAGCTGGAGAGCTGTGTGCCGGCAGACAATTGCACAGGTGGATACTAATCAGGACACTGGAAAGAACCACAGAGGAATCGCAGAGCCAAGTGAGGAAGATATGGTGTTGGTGATTAGATGTTAAATACGACTGTAAAAGATGCGAAGTTTGGAGCAGCAAGTTCTAATATGCGGATTGGTCATGAGTGCGGGTGCGATTGGTGCATCATGGCATTGGGCATGAGGAGGGATTTAACAGAACGTTAGGTTTTATAGAAGCTATCAATGGGCGTTCTGAGCAGAGGGTAACACCAAGTGCATATAGAATAGAAGCCGGCAATAACGGCAGGTGGGAAAAGAGATATTGGCGAGCGTCGACAGAGAAGGGTGGTTAGGACGATAGTGACTCAGTGCAGTGAAAGTTGATGTAGAGAGAGGTGATAGGAGGAAGGACAAAACGGGTAGGTGTGCACACTTTGGTAGGGCGACCAAAATGGGAAGTGGAAACAGATGATAAGAGCTATAGGTGAACAAGCTGTGGCGCAGGAAGGATGAGGAGCATGCAATTTTCAACCGACAGCATTGGATTCGGTAGTCCAAGAAAAGTTAGAGCATGCCATCCACAGCCGGTGCTAGTGGGAGGGACTGGCCGTGCGCTGGGCACCCAACCCGAAAAACACTTCGTGAAGTGAACGCAGGAGGTGTGATCCACCAGTCTAGTTGCGCTCGCACATCGTTGCAGACGGCCTGCACGCCCGATGTGCGCCGGCCATAACGGTGGATCTGACTGCGCCCCGCACTGTTGGGAGTGGCCCGAGTGTTCATGGATAATTGTACAGGGGACAAAACGACCGCTATGGGGATGCGTGAACCAGGAACAATTGACCAAGACGTGAGACCACGGACAGGAGAGCCAACGGAAACAGCGAGTGGTAGACGACCGTGAAGCAATATTGTCCAGGTGCACCTGCCAGGGAGATGGTAAATATGGTGCCCGAAGTGGTTGGCCGTCATTGAGGAGCACTGGAAATGGAAAAGGGATAGAGAAGCGCAGTGTGGGTGTGCCCCAGCTGAGAATCAACGGATACTGAGGAGAAAAAAGTTAATATGATGGATAAGAGATGAACGTAGGTGAGCAATAGGGTTATCTTATGATGGCAGGGGGTAGGTTCGCTATGGATCAGTGAAGGCAATGGCCTTAGTTCGCGGGGTGTACCTAGTGGCCTGTGGCGCAGAGGTAGTAGAGTTACGGTGTGAGGCCTCTTTCAAAGGCCAGGTCGGCGGAGACGAGCTCATTGGTGAGCAATATAGCATTGAGGACTGTTAAGTATGACAAAAGTGCGCGCCTAAAAGCGAACATTGAGGAGGCACTGCGTAAGCTAAGGGGCAGCTTATTCCGGATTCTGGAATAGGCTGAAATAAAGAATCGGGACTTCAGACAGAGATAAGAATGAAGGACAGTAAGAGAAAAGGCATGATGTCGGACGGGGTGGGAGCAGGGCGCAGCGAATGAGATGGGGTAAGATGTGTAGGCCAGGTTATGGATTAGCTTGAAGAGGAAAATCAGGTTGAGCCTTGTGCGACGAATCCATAGAGGCTCAATTTGTAGGAGCTCACAGCACTGGCGGTATGTTAGGGCTAGAGATACGCCCAACAGACTTTTGGTGAAAGTAAGCTGAACGTTCTCAAGAGATACAATAGAGGAACGTGGCCAGAGGCTGGAGGTAATGGGACAATATTCTAGGAGCGGTCTCACGTGTGAGAGATACATGGAGAGGCGACTGGCCGGTATTAAGAAACACCGATTGATCAGGCCTAGGGTCCGCTTAGCCTCAGCGATTTGGAACGATGCCTGTTCCGAGAAGTTAAAGGAACAAGAGTAGCGTATGCCAAGATCGGTAACCATGGGGGGTATGGGGATGGGCAGGCCGTCCAGACAAATTTGGCCGGGTGGTACAGTGCACTTGTATGGTAGGAGGAAGCTTTTCTTCGCAGAGAATTTCATGAACCACGAGAAGCACCAAGTTTGAAGAACGAGTAAGTCATGCGATATATTGGACAGAGTCACGGATAGGTCATTGGGGAGGAAAGAGTACACTATTTTTATATCGTCGGCAAAGAGGAAAGGAGTGCCATGTCGAATAGAAGAGAAAATGTCATTGATATAAATAAGGAATAGTATTGGGCCTAGGACACTGCCTTGGATGACGCCGCTAGTAATTGGTTTGGCGGAAGATAGGTGGCCGTCGACGAGCACGGCTTGTGATCTGTGAGAGAGATAGGAGGATAGCCGGGGGAGGAGAGGGTCCGTAATACCGAGAGATCGGATTTTGGCCGACAGATGAATATGGGGAACACGGTCAAAATCCTTAGACAAGTCGAGGTACAGGACAATTACAGAGTTGCCGGCGTCGGCAGCAAACGATAAGACATTGAAAAAGTCAAGCTGGCAGGAAGAGCAGGAACGGGAGTTCAAGAAACCATGCTGACCAGGGTTCAGCAGGTTGTTAGATAAGATATACTGGACAATGTGTTTTTTGATAATTCCCTCCATAATTTTGCAGACTACTGGGGTGTGATTAATGGGCCGATAGTTATCTGGGTAGAGTAATACGCCCTTTTTGAAGCGCGGAACCATGACAGAGGATTTCCTTTGAGGGGGGACGAAACTGTGAAGCGTGGAGGTGGTATACATATTAAGTAACAATAAAGGGAGGTCAGGACCACCGAAACGGAGGAGGGCCGGTGAGAGATAATCTGGTCCCGGTTTCGAGGAAGGTTTAATAGAGGAAACTGATTTTTCAAGTTCTAGATGGGTGAAGGGAATCGATGAAAGAGAGGCAGAGGTGCAGGGGTGGATTGTAAGAGGGGGAATACCAGGACAGCTTATCAGGGAGGGAGAAAAATGCTCACCGAAGGCCTCAGAAATAGACGCTGGATTATTAGCGGTAGATGAGCCGCAGATGAGGAACTTGGGCGAGGTATGATTGGATTGATTGGACCTTTTACTAAGCAGGTTGGACAGGTAGCCGGTTTTGTTTAAGTGTGCTAGGGCGATGGCTTCTTGCCTTCTCAGATGCGAATCGACCATGCAACGCAACCTCAGTTGTAGCTGGTTTATGCGCAGGAGAATTGTAAAGTCGTGTGATCTAGCGAAGGTAAGTTGCAGCTTAGGCAGCTTACGCTCTAAAAGTGACAGGCGTGAGCTGCTGGATTTGGGGCTTGGATCGGCACATGGGTTGGCGGTACTTAGGCAGTGTAGGAGGTCGGAGTAGAGAGAGTTCATAACAGTGAGGGGATCGGATGAAAGAAAAAATGTGTCCCAGTTAAGAGCGCGGATTATCATTGGCACTAGGGGCCAGTTACAGGAACAGTAGGAAGTCATAACAGGGGGAGAGGATTGCATCGGATGAGAACAGCTGAAGCAGCTGAACTTGCACCTGACAATACGGTGGTCACTACCAGGGAAGTGATCAGTAGTCTGGGTGATCATATCAGGAACATCAGTGGAGAATACTAGGTCCAAGATGTTGTTCCCCCTAGTAGGGCAGGAGACATGTTGGGTCCATCCACCAAGACGGACACAAGAAAGGAAGGTGCAAAGGGCGGGAGGGCTAGTATAGGAGGACCAGCAAATTGAAGGAAAGTTAAAGTCACCCGCAATAATTTTTGCACTGGCAGGGTAGGCAAGCGCAGCATTGAAGACATCCAAGGCAGAGTCAATTTTGGCAGGCTCTATACCCGGGGGGACGTAGGAGCAGCCAAGGAGGTGGTTCTGGCCAGAGGCGTGAATGGATAGCCATAACGAATCCTCAATAAAATGAGAGGGGTGGTCGATAACACTGGCGTGGATAGTGCATTTGATAAAGACTAAACGGCCCCCTCCGCGCCTGGACTGGAGGGTGTTCGAGAAGCATTGATACCCAGGTATGCGAACAAGGTCAAGCGAAGCATCATCTGACAGCCAGGATTCAGTTACTAGTATAATGTCAGCGTTAGACGTAAATGCCAAAGATCGCAGGTGCGATATTTTTCTAATTATTGAGCGAGCGTTAATAAGAACTAGTAGGAATGAGTTCAGTGTTGGTGTGCGCAAAGCATGGATGCCATGTGCAAGACTATTGGGATCGCTGTGGCTATGGGAGTTGGGTCTCAGTGGGGATAGAGCGTCAGTAGAAGGGGGAGGGCAGGCAGTGTTGGGTGGGGAACGGAAAGTAGGAGAAGCGTTAGCATTAGGCGCAGCCGATCGCTGTGGGTGATCAATATGGCGGGTGTGCAGCACACCGCTGATGTGGGTCGGAGGGGTGTCACACGGTGTAGAGGGAGGGGGCACCATATGGCAAAGTGAGAGGTTAATAATATCTGTCGAAGCGGGGTGGACAGGGGGGAGTGCGTGGTGTAAGGTGCTAAGTGGCATGACATCGAGTGGGGAGCGATCAGTGATATGGGTCTGTGAAAGTTTATCGATATGGTCCATAGGGCGACTAGCAATATGGCCACGGGTGCGGAGAGCACCGTTCAGGAAAAAAACGAGATCTTGACTGCAGGCAACCTACCTGTTGGGCAGAGTCAGTATAAGGCCGGTAGGTCTGCATGGTGGTGAAGGCATGTGGGAGAGTAACTGGGACGTAGTGTGGGGTGGGGGGCGGGAAGGGAGTGGCGAAATATGGAAAGGTTTGGAGGCTCATGAGGGGCAGGGGGGCCGGTAAGTGGGGAGGTGGGGCGAGGAGGCGGGATACAGGTACGAACCTAAAGTATCTCCTAGGGTACGTGCTTGGTACTTCAAGGTTGGGTGAGGGTTGGTGGAGGGGAGCAGATGGGAACAGCGGAGGCGTGCTGGGGCTACAGTATGGAGGGTTGGTGTCCGGGGGGCAGGGAGGGATATAAGGTAGCAACAGAGATGGAGAATTGGTGTGATCCATTCGATCAGAGAGGGGGAAAGACAGTGGAAGGAGGTGTGAGGCAATGGAAGGGTAAGTGGCACTGGCAAGGCCATGAAGGTCACCCGTGCATAAAGGGACGATGGCGCTAGACGAATCTGGATGGTGGCCCAACCGGTTTTCATCTGGGGGGTCCGAGGGTACGCTTTAAGCAGATGCCAATTGAGCGTGGGGGCTAATGGGTGGGGTGGTTAGTTGAACAAGAGCGGACCTGGTAGGAGTACCAGGCAGGCTCATGGGAGGATTGGAGCGGCCCTCATGAGGATAACGACGAAGTGTCGCGGCTGAGCTAGCAGCTGGTGGGTAGTTAGTAGAGTCGTTGAAGCGAGGGAGGTGGTTGACAGCACTTGTCAACTGCTGGGAGGAAGGTTGGGTAGCAGTACGGCGAGGGCTGATGGTTGCACCAGGGTCTTGCCTTGGCTCTGAGGCTACGATGGGGAAGCGCGGGTTTAATACTAAGGCGGAGTGCCGCTTGGGGCCTGTGGTCGGGGGGTGAGAGCTGCTGGAAGTAGAGGCTACTGGAGGAGATGCTAGAAAAGGGCTTTTGTGTGGAAGCAGAACCGGGGGTGGGGAGTTTGACATATCTAAGTCGACAGTTTGCAGGCAGGCAGGGTGGGGCGCTGGGCTCGCCTTTGACTTCTTGACAGAGGGGGCATTGGGTAATTTTCATGTCGGTTACAGTGGGGTCAGCCGGCATGGGCAAGGCGGAGTTACTTCTCAGCGAACAAAGTATTTCCCGTTGGAGGAGGGTTTTATCAGAGAATATCTTGATGTCCTTATACGGCGAAAGGGCAGCAATCGTCGACTTGTTGCTAATGAACTCTGTAGCTGTTAGGTCGTCCGTGAATTGGAATAGCAGGGGGCAACTATGTCGCTGGGACTTTTACGTAGCCTCCTGCAATGGCATCTATAGTGAGCCATGTTTCACGAACTTAGTATGTTGTGTTTCACCAAGGAAAATGGTAAGCGGTCTGGAACATTAAAAACAACTGCGTTCTTGGAGTTGGCAATGCCGTAGTATATTTCAGTAGACACGGAGTCGAGGAGGTGTCCCACCGAAACCAAGTTCTTGGGCGATGTAGCGGCTACAGGGTCAAGGAGAGTAGCCAGGGGTGAAACCTTTGAAAGGATTTCACCAATCAGCTCGACCGTGTTGCTAATTTCGACAAAACTCTGCTTAAGGCCATTAGGACTATTAGAAGCTTCACCGTCGACGTTAACGAGGGTGACAGAGCACGGCCTAGTTTCTGGGAGGGGTTGGGTTTGTTTGGATTTGCCAGCTTTAGCGATACGGATTTTCCGAGTACTGGTTGGGGACCGGGATAGCATGATAAGTGGGAATATATGACGGAGGTAAAAAGGTAGCAGGAAATCGGTCAACTAGGCAGTGATAAGTCAAAGGTCTGAGCAGACCAGGAGTGTGCCTGGGTGCTATGTGCGCAAAGGTTTAGATGAGACCTATGCGGCAATGTGGCACGGGCAGTGAGCTTTATGAGCCGCCATATATACATTTTGGATTAGGAGACTTGAGACGATGAGGAACAGTGAGATAGAAGAAATTTTGCTGTGCGGGGTGCACAGGTTAAACCCCACAGGATACGGTGGGTACTTAGCTGTTGCAGGTTTCGCGGGAGAGTATATTGTAAATATGGGGTCGGTGGACCGGGTGGAACGAAAGTGCGCTCTTATGGCAAAAACAAATGAATGGAGGCACAGTGGGACAGAAACTTCAGAAGGTGCACCGGTGGATGCGTAGCGAAAATAAGGTAGGAGTTGAACTACAGCGATGGGATGTAAAAACTCTAGATAGATCTTACTGTGGCGAGAATCAGGGGAGATTTGCTAGATAAGCCACGTGGAATGTGATTAAATGGAATTAAAGCAGTGAATAATCAATACAGTCTATAACTCTAACTCGCGATAAGCACTAGCCTCTGCACGGTGGTGTGCCGCAGTTGTTTACACAATTAGGTCACGGTTTCAGGTTATTAGGTGGTATATACTAGGGTGGACACAGCTACAAGTCTAAACAGTGGTATAAGCAAAAAAAGAAAACGAGACAACCTGAATTTCACCCGGGGGTGGCCTTGACCTTGACCGTCAGGAAACAGATCTCTAGGCATTTGGTTCAACACAACCTCATATCAAATGCTCAGCATGGGTTTGTGGCAGGGCGATCCTGTCTGACGAATCTCCTGCTGTTCCTCGATGAGGTAACCAAGAGTCTGGACGAAGGGCAATCGATTTCGGTCTGTTACTAAGACTTCAGCAAGGCATTTGATTCTGTGAACCACAGATTTCTGGACGTCAAACTGCAGTCCATGGGAATTGTTGGAAAGGCAAGACAATGGATAAGTAGTTTCTTAGCAGGGCGAACCTTTAGTGTTAAGGTGGGGAGTCATGTTCCAAAACCGGAAGGTGTAACAAGTGGGGCGCCACAGGGCTCGATGCTCAGCCCCCTGCTCTTCCTCATCTCCATCAACGACCTAGCACGTGGGCTTACAAACTCCACCTTTATGTTTGCCGATGACGTCAAGATAGCTGGAGTAGATATGGAACTTGACGTGTTAGCAGTACAAAACTGGGCACGCAAATGGGACCTTCCACTAAACCTCACCAAGTGTCAATGCTTGACCACAAATACAGGGGCTAGTGAGAACGGTGTGGGTTCGTTGCAAGTGGTCTCGCGGGTCAAAGACTTGGGCGTTATAGTGGACAACAGCTTTAAGCCGTCGAAGCAGTGCACCTCAGCAGACTATACGGCCAGGAGAGAACTCTTTCGAGTTAGATCCGTTATGTCGTGTAGAGATCCGGAGATTTTCGTTCCGATATACCAGGCCATAGTTAGGCCGCATATGGAGTACTGCGTACAGGCCTGGGCACCGTACTACCAGAAAGATATCGACTGTCTGGAGAAAGTGCAAGGGCTAGCCACTAGAATGGTGGCTGGGCAAAGGGGGTTTACCTACACAGAGCGTCTCCGTGCCCTAGACCTGTTCTCGATGGAAAGACGGCGCATTCGCGGGGATTTGATAAAAAAACTTCAAGATAATGAAAGGACTGTCGGGAATAAGACGAGAAGACATTTTCTCTCTGATCCCCGAGAGAGGTATAAGGGGACATAGCCTTACATTACAAAGGAAGAATTCGAGGCTTCAAATTAGGGCGAAGTACTTCTCAAATAGAGTGGTACCATATTGGAATAACTTCCCGGAGGAGGTCATAAATACCACAAACGTGAAGGCACTTAAGTAAGCAGAAGACCCATGTTGGGTGGCAGTACACCCCGAGTTATGTTAAGCAGCTTTTAGGGTCAGACGCAATTTACCTATTGTTTCCACCTTACTCTGCCAGGGCTGATACTGCACAAAATTTCTGCCTTTCAGAAAAAGAAAATCACGCAGTGTTGGGAGCTACGGAAACGCGCCGACAACACAACTATCTGGACATACGATTGACTCTAGCCACACCAAGTCCTGTGCAAACTGCATAAGCAGTGTCTACACACACACACACACACACCATATGGTTGTGTAATGTGTACAATGACTGTTGTTATTATTACGTCTTACCGAACGGACTTTGAATAGCCTGTTGGTGGAATCGAAAGCTTTTTCCTTTCCACTGTGGGCGCAATCAAAGTCTGTTAAAAGTCCATCAGTTCTCATTGTAGCACGGTAATGTGCGATGAAGGTGGTATGCATCCTTTGTGATCACTAATGATGTCATTGAAACGCGTAATGAAAATGATGCATATGACGCACGAAGAACTACTCATATAACAGTATTGCGGCCTAGGTTTAGGTAAACCGTGATACCTGCATATCACGATGGTGGTGAATGTGACGTAAGTGCAACGCAGAACGTATACTGAGTAAGGTGAAAATAATAATGGATTTCACCTCCTAACCGACCGCAGAATGAATGGAACATGTGTATGTGGAAGTGCACGTACATGTATACAAGTGTACAGCCACTGGAAAATGTATGTGTATATAGTCGTCTATATATATATATATATATATATATATATATATATCTTTTCTCAATAGGAGGTTCGCTCTCAATACCGTCCCAGTTCTGTTTGCTGAGGCTTAGCTGCCAAACTTACTTGGGATGCTATTTCAAGCCGAAGGTTTATTGTGCCCTATCTGTAAATGGACGTTTGTAGTTGAATGTGCAACCGGAATGATATGCGCAACTGACGGACTAATGCAGTTCAGGTCCGAAGCTTTATCTAAGCTGATGAAGTTGAGAAACAGTCAGTGCAGTTCTCCAATCTCATCCATTATATATAACAACAATTATATAACGAACTCCCAAGAGATCTCCGAGGCATTCAGTGCCTATTTTGCTTCGTCTCTAACGACCGATGACTCCCCATGCCTATATCACGTTGGGCCGCTGACATCCGCACAGTTCTCAGCGGTTACATTTCACCCAAACGACTTAACATTACAGCTAACTAAAATTAGGTGGTCATACCACCCCGGGCCAGATGCCGTACCACCGGCTACTTTTAGTCCAGGTGGCACTGTTATCCCATTCTTGCTGTCAAAGGTTTTTGATTTATCTATGAGCAGTAGCGTTTTCCCCTCCCATTGGAAAACATCAGTTATTATCCCAATTCCTAAGAAAGGTTCACGCCAGGACCTAACCAACTATCGACCAGTGAACCACACCCCTATAGTTTCCCGAATTATGGAAAGACTGATAAGAAATAAGCTGACAACTCATCTACTGAACAATAACCTCATAAACACTGGACAGCACGGTTTTCTTCAAAAAAGATCGTGTGCCACCTGCATGAGTGACTTCCTTAACCTAATAACTACGGCCACTAACAGTGGTAAATCAGTGATTGTAATCCTCCCTGACATGACTAAAGCCTTCGATCGAGTGTCCCACAATAGGCTCATGGCGAGGGTGAAAACCTACGGAATTGTTGACCCCATCCTGGGTTGGTTTTCATCATATCTAACATCCCGAACGCAGGTGGTGGACATTGATGGCAGTTTATCATCACCTCGACCAGTTACTAGTGGAGTTATTCAGGGTAGTGTACTAGGTCCCTTACTTTTTCTTATATATGTCAATGACATTTTTAACGTGATCACACACGGGGCTGCGTTCCAATTTGCAGACGTCATAAAAATTATGCACTCCTTTGAACCTGACGCCTTAGCTTCTACCATTGCTAGCATAACGAGCGATTTACTATCGCTAGACTCATGGAGCAACCAATGGTTGATGAAATTCTCCGCTGTCAAAAGTTGTATCCTTATGTATAAGAGTCAGGTTCCCGCAGGAACGTTTAAAATTATTGATCAGTTCATCCCCAACAGTCCGGAAGTAAAAGACTTGGGATTAAAATATTCTTGTACATATAATTTCTCCGAACATTCGGCCGTGCAGGTTGCTAAAGCTAGACGGCTAATTGGTCTGATTAATAGAACCTTCGGTCTTACAGAGAGCAAGCTAGGCATTTTTAAAACTCACGTCAGACCGTTTCTGGAATATTGCACTGTCGTCTTTTCTAACATGCGGCAGATTGACAGATTTGCAATTGAGAATGTACAACGTAGATTTGCCAAACAACTACTAGGATATTCCTCGCCTTTAAGTTATATGGAAAGGTGTGAAATATTGCACCTAGAGCTCCTATGGCTGTGCCGTCTACGAATGAACCTGTCTTTCTTTTGCAATATTGTAAAACGTACATCTTGCAATTCAGCCCCCCAGGTCAAAACTCCCTCCAATTATTCTTTACGACATAGGGACTCTATTGTCTTGATTCCAGTATCCAGGACTGCGATGCGGTCAAACTTCTTTATTTTTAAATATTCTTCCCTCTGAAACAAACTCCGGCCTCATCTTAGGCCAATGTCATCGGCATCTTTATTATTCAAAAAAGAAATAAATAAACATCTAACTGTCCAAAAACTCATCCGAATGCATGATCCCTACATGTCTATTACCCGAGCCTACGAACTGGGCCTGGGATACTAACCAAAAGCTTAACAGCTTTGTTCAGTAGACAGTTATTACCAACGGATGGTAAGGAGCATTCTGTATTATAGTTAGCAAATAAAAGCAGTCCAGCCTATACTCCATGACTGTCAACAACACACTCCACGAGTTTGTTTAGCCACTTCCTATTTTCAACTCTTCTGACCACGACCCCCTACTGGCCACCGTTACTCCGGTGACTCTTTTTTCAGGCTGTCAGATTTTACCACTGTCGGTTAGGTTGTTTTTCTTTTTCTATCAGCTGCCGCCAGGTATAAGAGCATTAATAATGCTAGAAAATACATAGTAGCATATATAATATTGTCCTCATTGAGACCCTATTTCAACACACGAGATTCCAGGCCTCGTTCTGATGAACGAACCGCCACAATTGATGTGGTCTTCCATAAACCATTCGTCGAACTACACATAAGTATTTGCCCCCAGTGTCGCCTATTCTCGCCTCCTCGTTTTTTTGGTAATTCTCACTAAGCCTCACAATAACTAGTCGCTAGTACCGGTCTTCTCCGCTTTCCGTATGTTGTTTAATCCAAAAAACCAGACCTGAACGTCGCGACCACCCATTTCTGTTACTGGCATGATTTTGGTGTTCTGTCTTTCTCCCATAACCCACAGTTGGCAGAATTGCCAGACTGCAGCCTTCGCCGTTTTTTTTCAGAACCTGCGCCCTAAGGACGATTGTCGCCTTCTTCATCCCAAGAACAACTTGGAACCTCTCTCGCTGGACAGAACAAACGAGATTTACACACAGCTTCATTTTCGCCCGTCTCACGATAGCTTTCCCCAAGATTCCCACCAGACTTATTGAACCTGGACTACTCGATCTCACTGCATTCATACGACTCATTTTAATCCCATATGTCATCCTGCCCGTTCCGTGTTAGAACCCGCTAATACTGTTCAAACACTGGCACCTTTATTGTCACTATTCATTGCCTCATCGGTCACCAAAAAAACGTCCGGCGCTGACATATCTTCCAGTAGTCCTCCAGTGGGCAGCGAAGTAATTAGCAACTACCTGCACTCTTCATCGGTCCATCCGATCGCATCCGCAATGCTGTTGCATCGAGTGTTCGGGCTCTTCAGATTACTGCATTCCCCCCACGCTTGAACGTCTCCGATACACTTCCCATGCTGCATCGCCGCTCCGTTCCCATCATTTGTTACACCTGTCAAATTGGTCAATAGAAATGTGACACTCACCGTCTACTTACTATACCATCACCGTTATCGACACCTTTGATCTTCCAGATGTTGCATTCGTGTTATATTACCGAAACTGACCCCGTATCCAGCCTGTAGATCACACCACTATCTGCACCGGCTGATACATTTTGTTTCTATATTCGTTGATCCACTGCCGCTGTCCTTGATATACCTGGGCAGTTTTATTGATCTGTCATTTTTGCATGGTACACTCCACACAGCGTTCATCTATTGACGTACAATTACCCGTGAATTACTCTACCTTCCCTCCCGCTGAACTGAACACCTGTATAATGGGTGTAACCACACGGTCAATACTGATTAGTCTTCCACTTCCGCTCTGACATTTCATACCAACCCTACATAAAGTTAACAATTTACCGCACGCTCACCTGTTCACCTCCGGCCGTTCCCTGCCACCATCACTCTGGTAGTCTCCCTCCCAAGAAATACGCAGTTGTTTGCCACATATATGATTCCTCCAGTATAAAGCCACCACTTTATATACTACCATCTTTGCAGACTGATATTTTTTCATGTTAATAATTCTTGGCATACCTGTCGTAAAGTGAATATTTCACCGAACGCTTCGACGAGATTTCTATCCGTATGCCTCTCATATGCTGTGGCGCACCAAAAACATATCCTTTGAATATGTTCGAATTTCCACTAGTGGTAATTATTTCATATACCACTTATGCATGTACCCCAGACCTTCAACCTGCATCGTCCGACCCTGACCTTCGAATTTGCCGGGCATTAATACAGTTTTAGTTCACTGTAACACTCTCTTTGATACTCTGCATGCATGTGTTGTACCTTTTTGTGAGTTGTCATTCCAGCATCACTATAATCATCTGATCATGCATTCTAGCGTGCTTCCAGCGCATCGAAATGTACAATTATTATTATTATTATTATTATTATTATTATTATTATTATTATTATTATTATATACATTATATATATATATGAACACATATTCGTGTACTTGTTCTATGCAAATTCCGCCAATCTACCTCATTCACATGTGGCCAACCGCTTGTGTCAGTGTACGAGGTCATGTTCATTGTCAGCATCAAGCTGTATCCGAAATAGAAAATATTTCCCCGAACTGTGGTTCCGCCCTTACATAGCAGTGTACTAGCCAACGACATTTGCAAACAAACTGAAGTGAGGTTTAACGACACATTTATACGTGTACCTATGTGCCTTGTTTATAAATAGACATCTACAGTTAGGTGTGATACGGGAGTGAAATGCACAACTCACGCGTGGGTCCGCGGCACATCTCCGTCAGGAGCTCATACTACTGGTGTTCATTGCCGCTCAAAGGTACTCACGGGTGGGTTGCCCAAACGTGTTATGCATATATATATATATATATATATATATATATATATATATATATATACATATATATATATATATATACAGGTAGGTTGCCCAAACGTATCATGCATACATATATATGTACATATATATATATAAGTATATATATATGCATAGATATAGATATAAATATATGCATATGTACGTATATATATACAAATATTATGTATATATATCCACATGGACCTGCATTATGCGCATAAAAGCCGCGGATTCCGAAATGATAACAAGGCTGCGCAACTACAATCACATTTATATGTGCATATGTACCGGTCCCATGTATATTGCGTTGTTCTGTTTCTATGGTCTTGCGCTCACATCAGTCCTCAACAAGCTTGCTACTATTTTAAACCTAAACTTAACTGCTCTATCGGATGCTGCGAGTTATTACGCGCGTGAGTTAACTAATACAACACAGTGTGCCTCGGGGTACGAAGACGACTAACCTGACCCGCGGTTAGGCGACTCTAGTACCTTCTATATTCTGGTAACTGCACCCGTTGTTACGAACGTTTGAGCAATGCGTAGCCAAATTCGCAACGGATCCCGAAATCAGAAGGCGATTATCCGTGATAATTCTACGATACTAGATTATTAAAATAAACAATGACATAAACAATATACAAACCTCAATAATACGATCACAAAGACTCAACAACGAGAAACCGAATAGCAGCGTGTGAGCAGACAGCACGTGCGTCACGCAGGTCCTGAGCAAGGATGTGCCAAAATAGCGCTCTGGGCGCGAACAAACAACAATTGGTCCAGAAAAACAACCAGTTCGTAAAGACAAGTCAATAGTGTATGGAAATGAGTGATGTTGGGAAAAAACACTGAATCGCGAGGGAAAAAGGGGGATTTTCCACGACCGGCTGTTACACCGCCCACCAAAATCCTCCTGGATCCTTAGCAAAGTCAAAGGTTCGGTATAAAGGTACTGATTCTTCCTACCTGCCTAGGCCCTGCTGTCAGTGCGCGCGTCTAATGCTCGTCGTCGACGTTCTACTACTGGTCGCACCTAACCCATTGGCTACATAGACGTGAGGCTAGTCTACATCTTCCACAGGACCAAATGACCGATGGCGGGCGTGAATGGTCACATAGACGTTGTCCTCGTAAGGGGCCGTCCGGTCCTGGATGTACGCGCTTGAGTGTGTGTGTGTGTGTGCGTGCGTGTGTGTGCGTGCGTGTGTGTGTGTGCCGGGGTTACAATGAAATCACAGTTATGACTACACATCAAAGGAGGACTTTCTGCAATGTCAACAAAAGACCGCGTGGCAAGAAAACGAGTAAATGTAGCATGCATGTGTGACCTGAGCTCCACTACTTCCACATGTGCAAGGGGCATTCGGTAGCGTCAACAAAAGGCGAACAAAGAACACTGTCACATGTATGATGGGTTTACGGGATGTAGAGTGCGTCGTGCATGCGCGTATGTATCGGGATGTATAATGGAATCGCACTCATCACCACATATCGGAAAGAACCTTCTGTAATGTCAACGAAGGGACCGCGAGCACCTTAACGTGTTTGACGGAGATTGTGTGGTATATATGGTGTTTCTTTATCCACCTCGATTACTGGTGTGAAAAAGGTTTACTAGGCCACAGGGTTATCAGCTCCTCCGTCTTCGCTCTCGAGTAGGTTAATACTGCGTATGTCACGAATGAGCACTCCGTTAGCTGTCTTCACCTTCACCGTTCTTATCATTTCGTCGGTGCTTTTGATGGTTTCCGTAACTACTCCCAAAGACCAAGCGCTGAAATGTGCGCGTTCGTCGGCGATCATAACCACGTCCCCAACTTTGAATGGTCTTGTTTTGGCCATCCACTTCTGTCGAGTCTGCAAAGCCGGTAGGTACTCCCATAGCCATCGCCTCCAGAAGACCTTGGCCAGATAGTTCGCTTGCTTCCACCCATGGAGGTAGCTCCCACGAAGGTTTACCGGCCCTTGGAAACCCTGGTTCGACCTTAGCGTCAATAAGTCGTTTGGGGTGAGCGCCAGGTGGGTGGGGTCGCCGTTCAATACTGGAACCAGGGGGCGGTTGTTCAGGATTCGCTCCACCTCAGTCATGACGGTGTTCAGGGTCTCGTCGTCGGGCGGCTGCTGCTCCATGATTGACAGCAATATCCGTCTGGCGGACCGGATCATGCGTTCCCATATGCCGCCTCGGTGACTGGCCTGTGGGGGGTTGAAATGCCAGCGTATGCCGTAGGCCACGGTTCGATTCTGCAGTTCGTCCCTGTTTATGTTCTTGTGCCAACGCTGCAATTCCCGTTGAGCGCCCACAAAGTTCGATCCATTATCTGAGTATATATCGGCCGGTACGCCTCTTCGGTTGATAAATCTTTGCAAGGCCCGTAGAAACGAATCGGTCGTCATCGAATGTGCGACTTCTAGGTGTACCGCACGTGATTTCATGCATGTCATGATACATCCGTATCGCTTTTCTAATCTTTTCCCGCACTTGATCCACAAGGGCCCGAAATAGTCCAACCCGGTGTCACTGAACGGCCACCAGCCCGTAGTCACCCTGCATTCTGGTAGCGGGGCCATGAGTTGTTTGCCTGCTGTGGCATTGCGTCTCCTGCATTGCACACACCGTCGGATCACGCGTTTTACAGTCTCTCGTCCTCTCAACAACCAAAGACGCTTTCGGATGACGCTCGTCACGTGACTTTCCCCGGCATGTCCCTCTACGGCGTGGACGTGTTGAATCATTAGCTCTACTATGGGTTGTCTCGCAGGCAGCAGTATAGGATACTTTGTGTCGAAGTTCAGGTGGGCGTTGGTCAGCCTACCATCCACCCGCAGCAGTCCGTTGATGATTTTGGGGTTTAAACGCTTCAGCTCGCCTCTTGGAGATGGCATGTCTTCATTGGTCAGCCCCACTTCTTCCGCCCTCTTGAGTTCTTGGGCGAAAGCCTCGCGTTGTATCATTCTGAACATATCGTACTCTGCCGCTTGTAGCTCATCGGGACCTATCGGGCCGACCGGTATCCGACCTGAGGGCCGTAGCCCTTTCATGACTAGTAAACTTATCTTGAACCTGGTTAACCAAACTAGCGAACGAAGCGTCTTCATCCAGGAAGAAAACCTGACCAGTAGCGATAAAATGGGCGACGCTTCGACGACGTTGGTTGCTATCACTACGCCTTTGATCTCCAGTTCCAATTCCGTAGGGGGTTTTAATTCGAACACGGGCCAGTCCTGTTTGGGCAGTTGCAGGAAGTTCGGCCCTCTCGTCCACGTGTCCAGTTGCCTGAAGTTGTTCGCACCTCGAGAGCACAGGTCGGCCGGATTATCGCCAGACCTGACATGACTCCACTGGTGCGTGGCCGATTCATCGTGGATAATCGTGAGCCGGTTAGCAACGAAAGTACTAAACCGGCTCCGTACGTTGTTAATGTAGTAAAGTACTATCGTTGAATCCGTCCAGAAGCTCACCGACCAAATGTAGAGATCGAAACATCTCTTCACAGCTTGCACCACCCTGACTGCCAACACGGCTGCGCTGAGTTCGAGGCGTGGGATTGAGACCGACTTCAGTGGAGCAACGCGGGCTTTGGCGAACAGGATCCTCGTGGTATATTGTCCATCTCCTGCGCACCATCGTCCGTACACCACAGCTCCATAACCGACTTCGGATGCATCGGAAAAGGCATGTAGTTCTCCAGTCCGTATCGTATGGCCAGGGGTCAAACATCGTGGGATCCTTATGTCCCCTAATTTCTTCAAGGTGTTCAAAAATTCCTCCCAGTCCAGCCGGTCCCCTCGGTCCAGTGACTGGTCCCAATCAACTTTCTTACGGCACAGCCGCTGCAGCAAGATCTTTCCGGGTAGCAGCCATGGTGAGACGAAACCGAGCGGGTCGAACAAACTTGAGACGGCAGATAGTATGCCACGACGGGTTATTGGCAGCTCGGGAACGTTCAGTTCGAAAACAAAATCGTCCGTTTCCGCGTCCCATTGTATCCCTAAAGTGCGCTCGATAGGAAATGGGGAGCCGTCCAAATCTCTTACACTTTCGACCTTTTCGTGATACGGGATGACCTTCAGCACTTCCGAAGCGTTCGACATCCATTTAGTTAGATGGAAGCCACCCTCTTCCAGCAATCTCGTCAGACCCCTGAACTGCTCTAGAGCTGATTCCACATCATCGAATGACCCAAGGTAGTCGTCGACGTAGAAGTTCCTGCTGACGCTTTCTACCACCGTCCGATGTACCAGATCGCCATGTTTGTTCGCTGATTCTCGGAGGGCGTAGTTGGCACAAAATGGTGACGATATGGCTCCGAAGGGGTGGACGGTCATCCTATAATTCACCACTGCGTTGTCCCGGTCGCTCCCTTCCCACCACAGGAAACGCAAAGCATCTCGTTCTCCTACCGGAATCTTCACCTGATGGAACATTTCCCTAATGTCGGCAGACAAAGCCACTTTACCCACTCTGAAACGGCACAGAACATCGATCAGTGGTGTGGTCCAGTCAGGCCCCTGTAGTAGGCGATCGTTTAACGACTTGCCCTGAAACTTGGCCGCACAGTCGAAAACCACGCGCAGTTTATTGGGTTTTTGGGGGTTGATAACCGGATGGTGAGGCAGATACCAGATACCCCTTTTGCTGTCGGTGTTAACAGGCACCCTTTCAACGTAACCGAGGTCCTCGTTTCGCTTCATCAAATCCGCGTATCGTTCCCACAGATTCTGGTCTCGAATGAAGCGTTCTTTTAGTCGTAGTAATCGTTGGAGAACATAATTTCTGTTGTCAGTCCACGGGTCGACCGGTGTGCGCCATGGGAGGGGAACCTCGAACTGTTTTTTGAGGCCTCTAGAGCCTTGCCGCACCGTTTGTAGAGCGAAGTGATCCTCTTGAGACAACGTCGGTCTTTCGTCCCCAATGTCATGAAACTCCTTTTCATAAAGCCGTTGCAGATGATACTCTATGCGGTCCGTTTCGGCGGATAAGTAATTCACGGAACCGCGTACCCCTACTGGACCGTATAACATCCATCCCAGAGCCGTGCGTACGGCATAAGGTGCCTGGCGGTCGCCCACTCTTTGGTCAAGCACCCAATGCGCCTCTGGCACGTCGCATCCGATGAGGAGATCCACCTCATCATCTTCCCAGTCTACGACGGTTACATCCTGCAGGTGGGGCCATCGAGTCAAGATTGCGTTCACCGACCTTGGTGCTCGCATGGGAAGATCCGCTAACGTGAATGCCTCCGTTGGTTCAATTTCCTCGTTAGTGTCTAGAGAGATGAGTTGCAGCCTTAATCTACCGGCAGTCATTACCTGTGTTCCGCCCACCGTGCTCACTGCCAACGACGTCGCACCTTTAGCCAGTTGGTGTTTTTCGGCAAACCGCTCTTTCACTAAAGTGGTGTCGGATCCACTATCAACGAAAGCCAACGCCTTGACTATCCCAGTCGGAGTCACTACTCCCACGGCCACTACGCCTAAACGTACCGGTTTACTGGCAGATTGTGAAGTTGAACAAATCACGCTGGGCTTGGCAATCGCCTCGGATATGGTTATTCTCGCCTGATGCAGCAGCCGATGGTGTCTGCCCGTGCAGCCCTCGTAACCACATCGATTCCTTGTTCTACAGGCTGCTGCCCGGTGCGTGGTGTTGAGACAGATAAAACATGCTCCTGCCATCCTCGCCATTCCCCACCGTTCGTCTATTGTGGCATTGCCGAACTTGGGGCATTCTGGTAGGCCATGGCTAGTACCACAGGATTTGCAATTTGGTTTCGCCGTAGCATCTCGTGAAATGGCGTGTGTGTTGGTCCAAGGCTGGTACTTTGGATGTTCCCGTACAGGGGTTTGGACTTGGCTAGTACCGGGCTTGTTTGCTCGGTTGCTGTCCCGGATGAGTCGGCCGAATCTGCTGTCAGCTATCTTCGTTTGCCTGTCTAAGTATTCAGTCAGGTCTTCGAAGTTGGCTTCTCTGTCGCCTCGGCTTATCCGTTCAGCTTCTTCCGCCCACCGACCCTGTAGTTCGGGAGAGAGGTGACGGACTATGCCTTCCAAAGTGTGCATGGCGTCTAGGTCAGCTCTGTAACCTAAATGGTCGAGGGCTATTGAGCAGTTCTGCATCTTGATCACCAGGTCGGCCATGGTGTAGACGTCGCCCTTGGTTTTCTTTGCCTCTGCCATCACGCCCTCTATTAGGTTACGGGCTACTTTGAAAGGTTGGCCAAACAAGTCCCTCAGAATCTTTCTTGCCCTAGTGTAGCCTTGTTCTGGATCGAGCATGGTGCATCCGTCGATAGCTTCTCGCGCTCGGCCTCGGCAGTAGTGAGTAAGGTAAAGAAGCCTTTGCCCAGGGTCGGTTACCTTGTTTTCAACGAACGTCTCGAACTGTTTGACAAACTTGCAATATTGCTCAGCTCGCCCGTCGAAAACCGTTAACTCCACTCTAGGCAGATCGATCGATGGTGGTTTGTAGTCGGCGACCTGCGTGGGGTTCCCTACCTTATTGCACTCTAACCTATCGGAAGTGTCGAAGTCACTGGTCCTATACTCTCGCTGTTTCTGTGTACACTTCTCTGCTTCATGCGCCTGTAGTCTAGCTGAAAGTAACTGTTGCTCTAGTTCTATTATTCTCAGCTTATATAAATCAACGTCCTTACGATCAATATTGCTTTCAATAACACATGAGCTAGCACTGACAGGACTAGGCGATCTAGCATTAACTAAAGAATCATAAGTACCCAAAACCTACCCAGAGACTTGCCGTATTACTTCCTGTCCGGGTTCGACTGCCTTTGATCCTTTCCTTGGCATTTTGCGTGAATTTTCCTCGTTCCAAATAGATCTATTGAGTATTGTTACGAACGTTTGAGCAATGCGTAGCCAAATTCGCAACGGATCCCGAAATCAGAAGGCGATTATCCGTGATAATTCTACGATACTAGATTATTAAAATAAACAATGACATAAACAATATACAAACCTCAATAATACGATCACAAAGACTCAACAACGAGAAACCGAATAGCAGCGTGTGAGCAGACAGCACGTGCGTCACGCAGGTCCTGAGCAAGGATGTGCCAAAATAGCGCTCTGGGCGCGAACAAACAACAATTGGTCCAGAAAAACAACCAGTTCGTAAAGACAAGTCAATAGTGTATGGAAATGAGTGATGTTGGGAAAAAACACTGAATCGCGAGGGAAAAAGGGGGATTTTCCACGACCGGCTGTTACACCCGTGGAGCCTTCATGTCTACACACTTATGCCCCGTATTCTAGCTGACAGAACATCCTACAGCCAATTCTACCGTCACAGTATAACGCCCCGTTGTTGCTCACGTGAAAGAAGACTCACGCACCAACGGTCCTAGTGAAGGATAACGGATGCATCTGAAGGAAGACAACACATGTTGGTGGGAAAATGTTTCCCCGCACTGCGGTTTGCGGCCTACGAAGCAGCGTCGTAAGCATGAAGTGACCGGCTATTCCCGTCCCACTAACGAACAAGAAAAAAACATTTGAGATTTCGAGATATATTTATACGACCCCGTACGGCTGACAGGATGTGGGAGACTGAGCTAGCTATTGCCAGGAGCCCTAGAGAAGAGATTCAGTGGACCTCTGGGCTCGCAAAATGTTTAATTATTTCGGTTTCAGCGGAGATCCTTCACGAAGTAGATGGATATCGGCCTAAGAGAGCGTCGTGAGTTGAGCCAAAAACCAGCCGGATGGCTCCGGTTGGAAAAGGTTCCTGCTCATCACCTCTAAGGTGATTTAAGAAGCTTTGGGTCGTAAACGACCTCAATAAGGTGTCCTCTCCCCGCGCTCTGTATCTAAGTACCTAACAGAGGGACAGTGACGTGTCAAAACTGAGTACAAGGCACGTAAAAAGTTGGGAAAATGTCCACGGACGCCCAGTGACATCCACTGAATGCGGCGGAACCATCCAGAAACACCAATCGATGGAGCCTGTAAGAAATGGGAAACAGGGCACTCATCAATCACGAGGAAAATACAAAACAAATAGGCAGCAGGAAAACGTTGACGGAAAAATCTGCGGAAATGTACCAATCATTGGGCCAGGCCGTGCACGCATACGTAGTTCGCCTCTTTGTGGTACCCTGCACATTGGACATGAGCCCTCCGCGGACAGTAAGCACATTGTACACAAAGGACATCTTTGTCGGGGTCGACGTTGGGTTCCTGCAGCTTGCAAAGACTGCAGACATCCTCGGCGACCGGTGAAGCCGTTACATCTATACGTCGTCGTTTCGCGTCCGTCCTAAAATGCGTCGATGTTGAAGTACGCAGCCGACGGGACTTCAGATTGCGCAGCGGATTACCTATGACTACCAGGTCATCATCAGCTGTATTCCTTACACCTAATACACACTTCCTCCTTGACTGGGGGGTACTACCACTGGGTGACAGAATATGCGGAAGAAAAGCTCTGCTGGATGCACGTACCCGTGTGGCAGCGCCACCCGTTTCCCGTGGGGCGACCTCTTCCTTATAACCATGATCTATCATCATGCTAACCCTGGCTGTCGGATGTAGACCAACAATGCGAGTATACGCATAATCTGGTTTAGGGCATACTTAAAATTATCCTACCCCAAGTTGCCAACCGTTACAGCGAATTCCTTCGCTGCATCCTCACATAGAGCTATCTTAGCACTTTTATCAATCCTTCTCCCTGACTGACGTTTGCAGTGCATTCCTGTTTCCGGAACTGGAGCCGGTCGATCGGAGGAGTATAGGCTCTATCTTCCTAGAACAACATTTTCCAATGAAAATGACATTATCCTAGCTACCGCTAGAAAATGGATGCAGGGGAGACCCCACTGGTGACTGAATGAACAGTCGCAGTGTGGATTTTCTAACCCAAAGGACACCCGATGCTTTAGTCCCCTAGAGTTGCCAACCACTTATGCACCCCTCCTCAGGGTGATAGTTGTCGTCTTATTACGACGCACGTGCTCCGGAAATGACTGACGAGCGTAAGCAGTCATCCGACACAACACTGGTTGCATCCAATGATTACTTCTTCCAGCCGTGTAGGGCACCATCTGTTCACCAGCTAATCGTTGCCGCCGACTAAACAGTAGACTATCAACACGCCGAACGATTTTCCTGAAAAAGTCGTACAAGCATGAACGACGGGACAGGCCGTCCTTTAAGTGCCTGTTCTCTATTTCTACTCTGTTCGTAGTGTAATTGCCATACAGCAGGTAGTATCGCATGTAACACTCGGCCCAGTTGCTTCTGTAAGGCATCCAAGTGAGTCGAAGGTATCGCGCGGCTTCCGCTGACCTCGCCTCGACGGCACATTTAAACCTATTGAAATTCCTTACACTTGCCGTGAAAACCATATTACGCATCCATTGGAAAATCCTGCTTTTATCGGCAGTGGACATTCCCGACAACGGCCAATAACGCTGCCGCATATCTTTTGAAACATGAAGCCGACAGAACACTACCTGTGATTCCGGGTACACACCCCTGAAGGCATTATACTGGGGAATACTGCGATCTACAACTACCGTCTTACACCCCCTCGACTGCGGTATCGCCCCAGCCAAATATTCTACAGCCGTGCGATAGCTAACATTGCTCTCATTAGGAAGCAGCGCGTACAATATACTATGTCCAAGCCCGGTCTCATCGACCACCATCACGTGCCACAAAACGTATCCACAGTAGTTCAGTTGGTGGGTCGCATCCGCAAGCATCAAGTCACAAAACCGATCTGTCAGCACTGTTACGGCTTTCGGAACAAATAGAACGAATCTTATTTCATTATCTTCATGCAACACCTGTGACCGTCCAAGCTTCTCCAATAAAATACCTAAACGTCCAGTATCCTCTTCCGATGGCTTCCCGCGCAACCTATTACGAATGGACCTGAAGTCATCATAGCGCAATGACCGACCAAAATGACTCCTCGTATAACCCCGCAGTTCACCAATGTATTGGAAACTCTCCATCAAATTGCACACATGGCGTTCTTCCGCATCCGTCAGACGACGATTATGGGCACAGAAACCCTCTGCACCAAGGTGAAACCTGTGGTTGTGCTTAAGACACCACTGCGTAACCACGTAAGAAGAACCGACGGCACGAACTGTGACAAAAGCCTCGCGTCGCAGATCAGGGTATCTGTCATTGAACACAATTTCACAAAAAATGAAACAAATTACCTCCGTCCATTACAACCAACTCTTCTTCGGTGGATGCACCGATATTTGATAAAATAATATTTCATGCCAGGGGGAAGCATGACACCTCTCTTCCTCGCAACTTCACTGGTCCGTGAATTGTACACGTAAAGACTAGAATCCATTGCGTATTGAAACTCACGGAAGTCCGATCTGAATGCTTCCAGACTTGAATAGACCTTCCGACAAATGCTCCGAAACTCAGCAGAATTATCGACGCAACCCTGCATCGCGCCACCGCAGCCCAGCAGCCGTTCCGGAAAAATCTGCTGCAGCGCATAAGCACAGCAATTTATAGCACCAATAAACCAATCACATGTGAGCAGCACGTCGACCAATGAGTACAATCTCCCCATACAACATTTAATAAACACAAACGAATTTAGGGAGAATTTACAAACATAACGGTTTTCTTCGTAGAAGAAAATCACACAGTTCTAAGGAATTGGGAAAACGAAATGCCTTGGCGTAAAATTCCATCACAAGGTACAGACTACTTCACCCAAATCCAGGTAGGAACAATCCGTACTTTCCTCCAGGTCGCTACAAACCCGAGTTATGTTAAGCAGCTTTTATGGCCAGACGCAATTTACTTATTGTCTCCACCTTACTCTGCCAGGGCAACTGCGCTACACCGGGTGTCTACCGTTGTGCCTCGTGGATATATGTTGTCCTGTGATATTTGTAGCTTCTCAGCGGATATATAAACATTATGAGTTCAGTTACCCCTGACGATCAATGTGCGTGTTTGGTGTGCAAGAAAAATATCTGCCCTCGGGTCAAAGCCCTGATGTGTGATTTTTGCGAGGGGTTGATTCACCTAGAGTGTACTAAAATCGACAAGGATAAGTATGAGTGGCTGAGTTTCTGCAACTCCCCATTCCTGCAAATTCTATGCACAGATTGTACCACCGCAACTAGAAGAAAAAGAGATGAAGCTGATTCAGCGGCGAACCAGTCACCCGCGGCACCGTGTGCAACGAGCCCCAGGTCCCACGAAGAAGTAGCTTCAGACGCTACGAACAACCCAATAAGAGCAGTGAAGAAGCAACTCCGAAAGAAATCCGTGGTCACAGACAAAGCCGAAGTATCTGTACACTCGGAAGACAAAACTTATGTTACGGAGGTATCGAATGCAGCCGGCGGAGACACAGGCCCCGATCCAGGGCAGACGGAGACCATGAGTCAATGGAAAACAGTAAAGCCACGTCAACGGATGGCGCCGCCGCCTAGGACCCAATGCTTCCTAGTCGTGAATCTTTCGGAATCAACCGAGTCGGAGCCTCAAAGTAGATTAGAGCACAACGTTTCTCTACTGCGGGACGTATTCGCCAAAATATTCTCCACAAATGAGGAAAACCTGGCAAATAACGTAAAGGTCAAAGCCGTTTTTCGATTAGGGAAAATAAATGACAATGGTAACCCTCGTCCGCTCAAGGTGGTCTTGGGTTCCGATGAGGAATGCCACTGGGTGCTACAGCGGTCCTACAGATAAAAAGGAGAGAAACAGCGACTCCTTCGAGATCTTGACCCCGAGGAAAGGGAGAGGCACCGGTTAGCCTTGAGAGAGCTCCGCGAACGCCAGGCCAATGGTGAATCAGGTCTTTTTATCCGGGATTTTCGTGTTCAGCAGAGGCGTCTTCAACTGAGATGGGAACCGTTCAATCTCACCGGCATCATCAATCAGGCGGCCCCTGCGGTGGAGGTGCAATGAGGGTCGGTAAGAAGAGGGAAGACAGAAGAGGGCATGCACTTATCATGTCGTCCAATGTCAGGAGTCTGTTGAACAAGCGAGATGAGCTCGAGGCATGGGTGGTTCAGCACTCGCCAACATTGGTCGCCTTGACCGATACGTGGCTTACAAGTGGGGTGCAGGACTCGGAAGTGGCTATCCCAGGATACACACTTTACCGTGCTGATAGGAGCCAAGCTAGGCGAGGAGGCGGCGTGGCGATGTACATTCGAGCTGACGTCCCTTCGCTACAGTTGGATCGCCTGATAGACCCGGAGGGCTTTGGTGTCGCGTGAAGTTGACACCCAGTGGATTTGAGTCTGTCGGAGTCATTTATCGGTCACCAGAAGCAGATCCACGGGAAGTACTGACTGGAGTAAGACGTTGGGCGGGCGATGGTCACTGTTTAATTTTGGGTGACTTCACCTCGTCGAATGTGGACTGGGAGAACTTGCGGTCCACTGCAGGAGCGGATTCATTTTCCCGCGAGCCTCTTTCAACGGTGCTGGAACTTTCCTTGTACCAACACGTCAGAAGGCCGACCCGAACCCAGGATCACCACACGTCTATCCTAGATCTGGTGATATCCCCAAGGCGGTCCGATGTTGATCAGATCGAGTACCTACCGCCACTAGGGTGCAGTGACCATGCAGTATTGACCATCAGCTGGAAGAGAGGACCGACGTTTGTCCCCAGACCACAGGGCGGACTCAACGTCTGGCGAATGTCGTTCCAACAAGTCAGGGAGGCTGTATCCTCAGTGGTGTGGTATCCGCCAGAACCGTATGACATAGACAAGGCTTGGGAGGTAATCCGAGATGAAATCCTTCAATTATGCCAGACTTTCGCTCCACCATCCAGACGGCGGCCGCATGCGAAAGGCCCACCTTGGTTTGACTCGCAACTTAGGCGTCTTTTGAAGCGTCGGAACCGAGCATGGAAACAATGTCAAGCGACTGGAGAAGGATATGAACGATACCGCAACATCCGGAACCAGTGTACCCAAATGAAACGAGAAAAGCGACGTATCTTCGAGGAGACGTTAGCAATGGACTCGGTACAAGCACCCAAACGACTGTTCGCATATCTGCGACGGAGAACGCGAACCACGACTGCAATCCCAGCCCTACAGGACGGACATTCGCTGGGAGTTACAGATGAACACAAGGCAGAGATACTGGCGAGACACTACCTGTCGGTCTATGCTCCTGAACGGAAGCACAATCGTCCCTCACACATTGCCGGGGGAGCCCCCCCAAATGTCTTGTCAAGAACTCACCGAAAAAGAAGTGGCCGCAACCATGCGCACCATTGGAGTCAACCAATCCCCCGGACCTGATGGTGTTCATCCATTGGTGGTAAAGGAACTGGCCTATGTGTTAACTCAACCAGCCACGCGACTGTTCAAAGCGTCTTTAGCAGCAGGAAATCTCCCCCAAGAATGGAAGAAAGTGGTCTTCGTGCCACTGTACAAAGGTGGGGCAAAAGCTGAGGCTGTCAACTATCGACCTGTCAGTCTAACACCGGTGATAGGAAAGGTTATGGAGCGCCTGCTGGCAACGCGAATCCGGGACCATATTGGGGTATACGACCTACTTTGCCGACAACAACATGGTTTTTGGAAAAGCAGGTCGTGCCTAACAAACTTGGTAATCGCTGGACGATAGCCAAGGCCGAAGGACACCCTACGGACGTAATCTTCGTGGATTTTAGCAAAGCTTTTGACAAAGTTCCGCATGACCGTCTATTAGGTAAGCTTAAGGCTCTTGGTGTAGTAGATCCCTTGATACCGTGGATAGAGGACTTTCTAAAAGGCCGAACCGTTGCAGTACGAGTAGCACAGTCACTGTCAACTTGGCAGGTGGCAGCTAGTGGTGTTACACAAGGATCGGTTCTGGGTCCGCTCCTCTTCCTGGCATATATCAATGACCTACCACCAGTTTTTCAATCGCCGTGCCTCATTTACGCAGACGACCTAAAGATCTGGCGCACGATTACGTCATACGATGGCGAGCTCGTTCTTCAGGAGGACATCAGAGCCCTTGAGAGATGGTTAGATCTGTGGTCACTGCCAGTCAACACGGACAAGTGTGCGCATATGCGAGTAGGACCACCGTCCAGCAGTAGGATGTACAATATACACGGGGCACCTTTTCGGCGTTCTGTCTGCGAAAAAGATCTGGGAGTGATGGTGGCCTCGTCACTAAAAACGAAGCACAATACTGATAGAGTCTGTTCTTCAGAGTGGAGTATCCTGAGGCCGATTACTCGTTCATTCGGCCATCTCTCACTCAACGCCTTCAAGGTGCTGTATGCAACCCATGTGCGTCCCAGGCTGGAATACGGGGGGCCAGCAGTTTTCCCTTGTACGTTGGCAGAGGTGGCAAAGTTGGAAAGAGTACAGAGAGGCGCAACCCGCCTTATTGGAGGGCTACGTGGGGTCGGCTACTAAGAGCGGCTGAAGATCACAGGGCTGTTTCCAGTGGCCTATCGGAGAGTCCGGGGAGACCTGGTCTTCACCAGGCGTGTCATCAGAGGCGACTTCGGACCAGAACTACGTGCAGAGCTCCATCTCCGCGGACATGGCCGTACGAAAGGACACCCGCTAACTCTAAAGAAACTGCACTCGGTGGGCCTCCCTCTGGTGTACCGTCTATCTCGGAGGGTGACCAATCTATGGAACTCGCTGCCAGCCGGAGTGGTGGAAGAGCCCAACGACACATTGTTCAAGCGACTTCTGGACGTATTTCTGAAGAGGTGGTGGGAGACACACATGAGTCTACATCACTGAGCTGTGGTGAGGAGGCTTACACGGGAGAGATACCCTCTGCCTCTATTATGAAGAATGAAGAATGAAGGGCTGATACTGCACAGAATTTTTGCCTTTCAGAAAAAGAAAATCACGCAGCGTTGGGAGCTACGGAAACGCGCCGACAACACAACTATCTGGACATACGATTGGCTCTAGCCACACCAAGTCCTGTGCAAACTGAACTGAACTGAACTGAAAGTGACATTTAGGCCTTCGATAAGGTCCCACATGCCCCTCTTCTTTATAAGCTGCAGACGTACGGGATCACAGGCTCCATGTTGGCCATCCTACGTAGCTTCCTTACCGACCGCACCTTTGTGGTTAAAGTCGGGAATGTTTTGTCTCAACCCTCCCCAGTAACAACTGGGGTCCCCCAAGGTTCGGTCTTAGGTCCTCTTCTTTTCCTGATCTATATAAACGATCTACCGACAGCCCTTCCTGCGAACATTGCCATGTACGCAGATGATGTAACCCTCTGGAGTTCAAGCGTTGAAGACCTGCAAATTGCAGTTTATGAAACAAAACGCTGGTCCGAGGATTGGAACCTCCCAGTTAATGATGACAAATGCGTGAGCATGTCTTTCGGCAGAGAGACTGGTCACACGTTTTCCATTAATGGAGCAGCCACTCTGCCAAGGGTTGACCGACACAAGGTGCTCGGTTTCTGGTTAGATTGTAACTTATCCTTCTCTCATCATCACGAACTTGCGAGCAAGTCTGCCTTTCGAGTTCTAAACATGATTCGAAGGTCCTTCCCGCGCATATTTAAGGATGATTTCCCCATAATTTTCGGCACTTATATCCGACCTCTGCTGGAGTACGGTAGTCAGATAGTGCACTCTGGTCTTGTCCGAGACCGTGAGATCCTAGAAAGAGTTCAGCGGGCCTCCACCAAGGCAGTAAGTGGTCTATCCCATCTACCTTATCCCGTCCGCCTCTCACTCCTCAACCTCTATCCCCTTGACGTAAGACGCGTAAGAGGTGATCTGTTTTTGATGTTTCACCTTTTTGAAATAGGTCAAAGCGATTACTTCTTCTCCGTCTGTCCAGCCTCCTCTCTCCGTGGTCACAGCAGAAAAGTTTTCAAACCGAGGCCACGCACTTCACTAAGGATTAACTTTTTTAGCTATAGGGTTATTACCATGTGGAATGCACTTCCGGAAGATATTGTTCTCTCGCAGGACAAAACTATCTTCAAGAAAAAGCTAGACCTCTACCTGGGTCTCTCCCAATAATTCTGTCAAAAAACAACAAAAAACAAAATAGTTGTCTTTTATCGCATATATGTTCATGAATGCCGCACCCCCACTCAGCTTAAGGCACTGTCCACAGTATGACACTGAATGAGGTTATATGTATCTTGTTTTCGCTGCCATCAACGCCCCCCCCCCGCTTCTTTTTACTCTCGTTTCAGCTCGGTGAATCCGACAGAAGATCAAAGATTTCCTAAAGAACCGGGACAATTGGGCTCAAAGCCTCGAACCCGTGTAGTACTTCAAGACTTCAAGACTACCATAAACGCGCTGCGCCACACCTGCTCGCTCGTTGGATCACGCGTCGGACGTTGGCTTTGAGTGGGCACTGATGTAGCTCAGTGGTCTAGACCGCCATTCTGCTAATCTCTGATGTGGGCGTTGGTACTGGGCTTCGGCCCATCGGGTTTTCATTGTTTCCTTAGTTAGAAACACCCACACAATGTAGAGGGTTCAAAGGGGGCTCACAAGCACGGATCTGCAGTCTAAGGGGATTACAGTACTAGAATAAGCCAACATCGCTAGATTAGTTCTCGATCAAGCGCCGACGCGCTCGGGTGGGACTTGATAGGAACAAGGATGGAACTGAAAGGTTTGTCGAGGACGAACAGGCCATTGTTTGTCCGTGACGGGAAGTCCGAAGCCAGCACAAAAGGGTCAAATCCCCTGAATTAGTCCCTGCTTTTTACAGTGCGAACAAGGTCCAAAGAAGGTATGTGAGAACGGCAATCCCAGCTTTTGGCGCCGTTTCCGCAGGCATATACTCCCACGCAATGCATTTTCCACCCCCGTAACCAATCAAATGACATGGCTGCGTGAAAGCACGATCGCTCCTCCCTGCTCAGTCCATCGGTTTCCCGACTACGAACCAATCAAATGACACCGTAATGAGGACGTGATGCCTCCGCCAGTTTGCCAGAAGGTGCGATTGTTGTTCTCAAAGACCTCCTTTGTGGCCCCTGTTTTCATTGTGCAAAGCAGGGACCAATTCAGGGGATCCAGTTCCATTTTATTGGTTGTGTACACCAGCACTGAAAGTGGACCTATCTAAAACTCATGAAACCCATCCAATCATGGTGTATAGTCATCCGGAAAATATTTATTGAACGATTAACCATAAATAAAATTAATCTTAAACATAATTGACTCCCGATATGTCGGTATAAATAACTAAAAATTGCAGCATGCTCGCCAATACCACTGGAAATAAAAGCGAAGTAATATCGTTTCCAAACACGGATTACTTTACACGGCAGTATAGATGGCGTAATATATGTGTACAAACAGTTGAGCATCGATCTTCGCGTTTTCCGATGGAGCCGTATCTTCTCCATCACCGGCTGTTCGCTATGAAATAAAAATGTAACGACTGTCAACTGAAATGTTCATACCTTCGATAGTGGATCACGCCTCTCGATGTTCTTTGCCGTATCATGTGACCATTGTCTCACGGCAAAGTTTATGCCGTCCTTACCACTGCAAGGCATGCTTCTCTCGCGAATGGCATCCGAGGCGTAAATAGAATAACGTTCAACCTGCCGGCTATTATTCTCTGGATGGTTGTCCGTTTAAAAGCCAAATTTCGGTTAGCCATGGAATAGTTAATTTTCTTTGATGAGCTCGCATTCATGAAGAGAGACATGAATTTCCGCACAAAGTTGCACACGGTGCTTTCGTGGGTAGTGCTGATAATGTGATCCTGGACTTGGTCTAGACCTTGACCACGTTTGCCAAATTTCCCGAATTAGCACACTGTCATTGTGCAAAACAAAAAATGATTTGATGGTCATTTCTTGAGTCTGTGAGATTCGGTAAAGTTCGTTGGCGGAAGAAG
The DNA here is from genome assembly GCA_948099385.1 of Fasciola hepatica. Classification (NCBI taxonomy): domain Eukaryota; kingdom Metazoa; phylum Platyhelminthes; class Trematoda; order Plagiorchiida; family Fasciolidae; genus Fasciola; species Fasciola hepatica. Next base: position 1,018,754 of record CANUEZ040000088.1, on the reverse strand, counting down.
AAGCGAAAGCTGAGAGAATAGTGTTCACTCGTATGCAGTAACTTACTCTATGTTCTTTAGGGTGACTGGAACAACCTTGGTGGTATTTTAGTACTCCGTATACCAGGTACCAACTAGACCCCGAGGATGGCCTATGGGACGGGCAACAAGTCAGAAGTTCCGAAGCTTGCCAAGAGACGGTAAAAGTCGGTGGAATAGGTGAAGAACGGTTTGTATTGAAACGATGTCGTTCATGTTTATGTTTGAGAGGGACACCGGATGCGATACTAGCTAAGGAACCTAAGGGTTCAACCGTCCGCAAGCAGAGCAGTCAGGAAAATGTTTTTCACTTAGCGGAAACCAACTGTCCTTACGGCAAGCAGACAAACAACGCGCAACCCTGTGGTATCGAGCAACATACAAACTGCTTAGAGCTGAGTGCTAACTGGTTATGTTTGTCTGGAGTAATTTATGGTCATGAATTTACACATTCAAACTCAGTCATCTCCAGGTCGCTACAACCCCGAGTTATGTTAAGCAGCTTTTAGGGTCAGACGCAATTTACTTATTGTTTCCACCTTACTCTGCCAGGGCTGATACTGCACAAAATTTCTGCCTTTCAGAAAAAGAAAATCACGCAGTGTTGGGAGCTACGGAAACGCGCCGACAACACAACTATCTGGACATACGATTGGCTTTAGCCACACCAAGTCCTGTGCAAACTGAACTGAACTGAACTGAACAACCCTCCCCCCCTGGAAGGGAACTGTCGAAGTGACCCTTCGATCTAATTGAGGGCCTACCGCGCGCAGGTCTCCATTAACATCACAAGTCTCATGTGTCATCAGTCTTCTAGGGGACCATGTTGCGATGCCACAATCCGCTCGTGCCGCCGGTGGAGGATTACTAAAATGCGCACGGGCTTAGCGGTCATCTACGAAGCCCTCACCTAGGTGTCACAGGAGAAATATATAAAAATGTATGGCGTACAAAATAGTCCAACACGACTTTCCGGGGGTTCCTCCATCCACCCTGCCGTACATGCAGAGGAAGAGCAAAGTAAATCACGTGAGCAAACGGCAGTGAGTAAAAACGGAATGAGGGTAAATTACCCCGGTCGGTCGGTGCAATACACAAATGTCAAAATGTTTGAAATGTTTTTCTGGCTTCCAAAATAGTTTTATAAAACGTCAAACAGTGAAAACAACCTTAAATGGGATTAAAAAAATGAATGCTATCTGCGAGACGCTTTGGCCAGTGTACATGCCGGCCAGATCGTGTCGTTCGCTGCGGCTCCACTGTTTCGGGTTGCGCTGTTTGAGGTTCGGTGGCGGCCTCTATAATGGGTGAAGGAACTACTGGAGTACTGTCGTTGAGCGGTGTCTCCTTTTCTAGACTACCTTCAAGGTGTGCAGCCTTCAGACGGTCGACAGATTTAGTTTCATGTTTACCGTTTCGGTCAGTGAGGTAAACTCGATCGCGTCGCTCGAGCACCTTATATGGACCTCCATAAGGCCGCTGTAGAAATGTTCAAACGCTATCCGCGCATATGAAGACGTAGGCGCAGATGGACAGTCCAGGTGGAATGTAGGTTGATCGAGACTGTGGTCGCGGCGAATGCATTTGCAGACGGCGCATCTGTGTAGCCAGCTGTTGAGCATATGAAGTACAACCATAGTCGTCCACGCGACCTGTGATAAAGTAATCCCCAGATAACCGAAGAGTTTGACCAAAAGCTAATTCCGCAGCTGACGCGGTAATATCAGGTTTATAAGCGGAACGCAAACCTAAAAGAACGATTGGAATCGCCTGTACCCAATTAGAGCTGTCAGCAGCGGTGAGCGACGCTTTGAGCTGTCGGTGAAAACGCCCAACCATACCGTTGGCAGCTGGGTGATATGCTGTCGTACGAGAACGGTGACAGCGTAACATACGCAATGTTCCTCCAAACAGGTTTGACTCAAACTATGCGTCGCGATCAGTAGTTACCGTTACAGGGCAACCATATAATAAAACCCAACGTCCCATATAAGCAGCTATTGCGGTTTCTGTCTCTACATTGGCAATGGGAACAGCCTCTGGCCAACGGGTGAAACGGTCGACCATAGTAAGGAGGTAACGGAAACCTTTACGGGGACTGAGAGGACCAACGATATCTATGTGGATATGAAAAAACCGTGAGGATACAACAGGAAAGTGGCCTGATGGAGCTATTGCATATCTACTTACCTTCGATCGTTGGCACTGAAGGCATGAACGAGCCCAATTACGAATATCTTTTTGCATGCCGTGCCAGACGTACCCATCTGCGATTAGCTTGGTGGTGGTTTGGATGCCAGGATGTGCTAATTTATGTAAAACGTCGGAAATTTTGCAGCACCAAGACGTGGGTGCGGCAAAGTTGTGTCACACTATCGAGCCCGAGGAAGTGGCTAAAGGAAACTCCGAAGGTTTGATAGATACAGTCTGGCTTGGATCTGTGAAGTCCAATTCCGAACGTAGGACTGCAGCCAAAGCTCCGAGGTCTATGACCCGTGGCTGATTAGAAATAGCGTCTACTCGGAAAAGAGCATCAGCTACAACATTGTCGGTGCCAGAAACGTGATGAACGTCCCTAGAAAACTGTGCCACTAAGTCTAAATGACGCAACTCACGTGGTGAGTGTTTGTCGGTTCGACTGTGAAACGCATACGTCAGTGGTTTGCGATCGGTAAAGATGACGAACTGTCTGCCTACGAGAATATGTCGGAAATGTCTAACAGTACTATAAACAGCAAGTAGCTCCCGACTCGACGTAGAATACTTAGCTTCAGTCGGTAGGAGAAGACGGGAGAAAAAGGCTAATGGTTTCCATTGTGATGTAGACCACTGCTGTAGCACGCCGTTTATGGCTTTGTCAGAGGCATCGGTGGCTATACTTAATTGAGCCTCGAAGTCGAAATGAACCAGCAAAGTAGCAGAAGTCAAAGCGTCCATAACAGCATTGAAGGCAGTTTTAGCATCCTCGGATAATCCCATGGGACTGTCTTTAGCGCCTCGAAATAAATCTTTTAACGGCTGCATCAAGTGGACACAGTTTGGGATGAAACGCCGATAATAGCTTACCATCCCGTTGAAACGACGAACGGTGGCTAGTGAAGTAGGTAGCGGAAAGTCACGAACGGCTTGTACCTTTTTCCAAGTGCCGAATACCATGTTCATCGATCATGGCCTAGGAACTTAACTGAATTTTGGCCACAGATACTTCTGTCCGCATTGACCGTTATATCATGTGCGGCCAAACGCCCGAACAACTGATGTAGGTGTTGCTTGTGTGGATCTTCGGATTCACTTAGTACTAGCAGGTCGTCTATGTAGGAGAAAACAAAATCTAAACCCCTGACAACCTGGTCAGTAAAACTCTGAAAGTTTTGTGCAGCGTTGCGCAAGCCAAATGACATTCGTAGGAATTCAGAGAGACTAAGGGGTGTTGTTACCGCTGTCTTAGGTATATCCTCATCTGCGATAGGAATCTGGTGTTAAGCACGTACCAAATCTAATTAGGAGAACACACGAGCACCGTTGAGGTTGGCCGTGATGTCCTGTTTATGTGGGATGGCTTACCTATCCGAAACTGGCATTATTGACGGCTCTATAATCTCCACATGGTCGCAATTCGCCTGGCTTTTTAGGAACCATATGAAGGAATGAAGCCCAGGGACTATTTGATGCACAAATAATACCTAATTTAAACATGTACTCGAACTCAGCTCGCGCGATTTTAAGCTTGTTGGGTGCAAGCCGACGTGCCCTAGCAAAAACTTCAGAGCCTGATCTGCTAATGTGGTGACCTACCGAGCTGGTTACGGCAGGTAGTACGGACGGTAGGTGAAACACTTTTGGTTATGCATCTAATACGTCACCGAACAACTGCGAACCGGTCGTTTTAAGTAGAGCAGGGCTGATCGGGTTAGAATCAACCGAATTCTCATTTACATATCGATTGGTGACACGATCCACAAGACGATTGCAGCGAGAATCAACCAAGAGGTCGAAGTCATGCAGGAAGTCAATACCAGGTATGGCGTTTTGAACATTTGCAATCAAAAAATACCCAACGGAAAGTAGTGTTCGTCAGAGTTGCCCTCTTTCGCCTTTGTTCTTCTTCAGTTTTGTAGTTGAATTGATTCTTCAGATAGCCCCATCCTCGTGTGAGAATAGCAACATCGACCTTTGCTCAGGCAGTGAATTGTGTGACTTGGAATACGCGGACGATATTGTTCTTATGAGGAAAGATCCAGGCAAGTTGCAAACTTTCTTAGATAGCCTAAACAACGGTGTAGCGATGTTTGGATGCGTTTTGCACCTTCAAGGTGTAAAATGCTGTTGCAGGACTGGGTTGGCTCAACATCAAACCTCTTCTTGGCAGAGGAAGCTTTAGCTGAAGTGGGTAAATTTTGTTACCTGGGTAGTTACATTTCACCAGGTGGACAGATATCGGATGAAGTGTCATCGCGTATGCAGAAGGCGCGTTTGGCTTTTGCCAAGCTCAGTCATCTGTGGCGCTTGCGTGACATTCGATTATCTGTTAAGGGTAGAGTGTACAATGCAGCGGTTAGGCTCGTTCTTTTATACGGTTCAGGAACATAGCCATTAAGAGTGGAAGATAAACGAAGACTCGGTGTTTGACCACCGATTTCTTCGTAGCATTGCCCAAATATGGTGGAACACCGTATCAGCAATGCTGAGGTTAGGTGTGAGGTGTTGGAAATCAGAGGTCAGTCTCTGAATCAAGTACTGCATCTAAACAGATAATGTGGCTGGGACACGTGTTACGCATGCCCACTGATAGACTTTTTCGGCGTACGCTGTTCTCTGAGGCCGGTAATGATTGGAAGGTAAGTCGAGGTGGTCAGTCCATGGCATGGCAAAAAGGTATGAAAACCTTGACCAGTGGAATTTACCACGTAGGACTTGTTAGATTACCAGTTTGAGGTCCACGCGACCCACCTACCAAATGGTTGGAGACATTAAGTGATATGGCTAGGTGTCGCAGCTAGTGGCGTAGTTGCATTTGAACTCTTTCTTTGTCCTCTTGGTTTGCGCTTGATACTTTGATTGTTTCGGTCTTTTTAACTTAATGCTTCTATTCCTTTTGTCTTTTACTGGACTATGGTTGAAAGTAGGAACCGAAACCAGGACACAGAAGTACGAGGTTAGTGGTTGAATAAGCCGGAACTGAATTATTTTTGTCAATGAAAGAGGCATCGGAGCTACCATCTTGCAACGCCCAAGTTGATGAGCTGCCCGAAAATTCAACCACTTAAACACCTTTCCCAACGTTATCCTTCGTAGAAAAGCTGGACAATGAATTTCCAGCCGGTATCACCAAATCCGGATTAAGAATCTGGTCATCGTTATGTATTAGCATGTGACGAGTGTTTCCGCAGTGGTTGCCGTTGTTGTGAAACTAACTTCTATATAAAGACGCAGAATGACTAGTGTAGATAAATTATATATATATATATATATATATATATATATATATATATATATATGTATATATAACACGGATCTGGTACAGACAACGTGCCTTAGAGACTATGGGATAGTAGGGAAACAATGTACGAAAAGAAAACAGACAGAAAAGCTTAGTCCGTGCGGGTCCGTTTGAAACTGTCGGGTTTGTCTTCTTGGTCGGCCTGACCATCGCCTTGGTAGCAAGTCTGTGTCTGGGGTTGTTGTTGGTGGCTCTGGTGTGAGTAGTTTGAGCGTGCACAGTAGGATTTCCAATGGGATGTGCTGTTTATGCGGTCGATTCTGGGGTTTGTCATGGTGACTGCGAAGTTGGTTCTGGTGTCTGGCTCATATATCGTCATCGACGGATACCTGGTGCAGTTTTGTTCCATGGCGAACCCCGATGACTCTTGCGGCCCTCATTGGTTTTGTGGATCGGTAGTCTCTTGCATACACAGCTGAGCCCACGGCAAATTCTTTGTTCTGCCCTGTAACTTGTTGAGGTCTCGTGGGAAACGGCATTGTGGATGGTATTTAGTTTTAGACCCATAAGAACCTCTGCCGGAGATAGTTCCTGAGGTGTAGAGACATTTGGCGTTGTGCGATACACAAGCAGGAATTGCTGTAGGATTTCATCTGGTGTTCCCTCCCTCCGCGATTTGAGTAGTTCTCTCCTAAATATGTCCACGAACCGTTCAGCCTGGCCATTGTGTTGTGGGTGGTATGGCGACGAGAACGTGTATTCAATATTGTTTTGTTGACAGTAGTCGTCGAACATGACGGAGATGAATTGTGAGCTGTTGTCAGATACGATCTGGTCAGGCAAGCCGTGTCGTGCGAAAATCTTTCGCACTGCCGCGATTGTGCCATATGAAGTTGGTGGTTTGACTGAGGGGGTTTCTGGCTATTTTGATAGGGCACTAACGACAACAAAGTAGTAGGTTCCGTCAATAGAGCGGGCGAAGTCGATATGAGGTCTAGCCCATGGTCGATCTAGTGTTGACCACGGTACAGGCGGTCGATGTGGGAGCATCCTTGCTGACACTTAGAACATTATCGTACTACATTTTGGATGTCCTCATTCATACCGGACCAATGAGTATAACTTCGAGCAGCGGCCTTCATTCTGTTGATCTCCGGATGACTGGTGTGGAATTGTCGTAGTACGGCTCGTCGTAGTGATGCTGGTATCACGACTCTCTGCTGACATGAGGCAGGAGTCGACAACCGAGCGGGAGTCGCGCGGACGGTTTAGTTATAGTAATTCATTGGATAGCTTAGTGTGAGGCCATGATGTTTGAAGAGATTTAATGGCTTGTTTTAGCGTCGGGTCGTGCCTGGTTGTATCTCGAATATCGTCAGGCGTTACCGGGGTTGCTCGGATAGAGTCGGTCAGTTCGGACAATGTAGTTTGTCCGGCTGAGATTGTGGCAATGACGGCTTCTTCATCCTCCACTGGTTGATTTCCGATGAGGTGAGATGGTCCATCGGCCTGTCCGGATTCACTTGTTTTACGACACTTGATTTTAAAGTCATTTCCTAGCAGGATCGTGGCCCATCTCTGGAGTCGGCTGACTGAGTATACCGGTATGCCTTTCTTTGTACCGAAGATTGACAAAAGCCGCTTGTGATCCGTGAGTAGCGTAAAATGTCTGCCATGCAGGAATTTATGTAACTTCTTGATGGCGAATACCATGGCTAGGGCTTCTTTCTCAGTTTGTCCTTAGTTCTTTTCTGCCGGCGTTAGGGTGCGGGAGACATGGGCGATTGCCTTTTCTGACCCGTCCGGAAACACGTGTGAGATCACTGCTCCGACTCCGCAGCAAGAATGATTAGAAGTATCGGATCGTAATGTGTGGGTAGTAGTTTTAACGTCAGCATTCGTTTCAAATGGTCGAACGATACTTGGCAGTTTTGTGACCAATGCCATAATTGGTCTTTTTGAAGTAGCCGATTAGGTGGCGCACGTATTTTGTGAAGTGCCGGTAAAAGTGCACTGTAATAACTAATTGGTCCCAAGAATGAGCGAAGGGACGTGATGTCTTTCGGTTGTGGCATTTGCTGTATTGCTCGAACGTTTTCTGGATGTGGGTGGCGACCGTTTGCGTTAAATATGCAACTGGGATATTTGATCGAGCTGAGGTGGAATTGGCACTTTTTTGGTCCTAGGCGTAGCCCGAATGATTGGATTCGATTGAGCAATTCGTCCAGCTGACATTGGAGTTCCTCTGTTGACTTTCCTGTCACAATGATGTCGTCGAGGTAGGCTGCGGTTCCGGATAGACCAGTGATCATTGTGCCCACCACTCGTTGGAAAATCGCGGGGCGGTTTTTATTTCGAACGGTAGGCGTGTAAATTGGCATAACTCCTGGTGGGTGTTTATCGTCAGCAGATGTGGGGATTATGGTGCCACTTCTATCTGGAAATATGCTTCTGGTAGGTCGAGTCTTGCGAAACAAGTACAGCAGTTGAGGGTTGTGAATATGCCTTCCGAAAGCGGTAGCGGATAGCAATCGGGTTCTAACGCCGCATTGAGGCCTGTTTAAAAATCGGCACAGAGTCTGATAGTACCATTGGGTTTCTTCACAATCACTATGGGTGCAGCCTATTTGGCGAATGACACGGAAGTTAGGATCCCCAGGTCTTCGAGCCGTTTAAGTTCCTGGTCAACGAGCGGTAAAGCAGCATACGGTAGGGGTCGTTTCGGTCTGAATACCGGTCGGCTGTCTTTTTCAGTTGTATTGTGGCTTGAGTTTTGTTGCAGCAGCCGAGTTTCTCCTCGAAAACTGAGGGAAAGTAATTGATGATTGAATCCGCAAACGATGAATTTTTGGACTGTTTGCACACGGTGACAGAATGCACTGACGGGTACATCGACGAGACACAATTCATCAAGCCAATTACATCCAAAAAGGTTCATGTCAGCTGGAGTGATTGATTTTTCCATTAGAGTGACGGAACAGTGAAGCTGACCGGAGAGTTTAAGTGTGCCACCACAGGCACTAGTTGCAGTCAGTGAGGTTGGTTGGATATCTGGGCGTTCAATAGCCTTCCAAATCTTTTTTGAAATAATAGAAATGTCTGACGCTGTGTCTAACTGTAGACGGACTGGATGGTGATTGATGCAGACGTCGACAAATTTCCGTCGTTCAGCAACGTTTATTTGAAAGATTGCAGTCAGTCCGTACGATTGGACGGATGAGGGATCGTTATTAGTTTTGGGTTTTAACTTAGGTACCGGTTTCTTCCAGATGGGGCGTCTTGGTTGACAGTATCCATCTTTATTGCCGACGGCGTGATAACGCCTACAACGATGGTATTTAAATAGGCAAACGATGTAAATGCCACGCACCACAATAACGGCAAGGCGAAGGCGGCTTGTTCAGACTCGATTTGTGGAAATTGGCCAGATTTCTCTTGGCTGGAACTTCTTTGTGCGTCGTGAGTTTGTTAGCTGCTTGAGATGAGCGATCGGACTTTTAAATCAAAGCTGCGTCGTGTTTCAGGCTGACTAAGCGTTCGCATTCGTCAACCAGTTGTTGTAGAGTTGTGTTGGGCTCCTGATAAATTTTCGTCATCAGTCTGATGCGTAGGTCTGATTGAGTGGGTGATTACAACCCGCAAATGAAAATCAAACACCAAAACTGGTCTTCAGTCAGTAATCCTAATTGGAACATCTGCACCCACGGTTCACAATGCTGGAATATGTCACGAGATCTTCGGTGTCCCGCTTCGGCAATTTGATGGCGTGCGTTGAACAATGATGAGGTCTCCCCGAAAACTTTTTTGAGGATGCAAATTGTATCATCTAGTGAAAAGTCCCGAGAGACTCCAGGTAGAATATAATTAGTGTAGCGGGGGTGGTCTGCGGGTCTCTACTTCCGCAGCAAGAGTCGGACTTTTCTTTCATCATCCTTATGGGAGAGTTCCACGGCGAAGATGTCTTCGTAGCGCTTAAACCAGGAGACGAAGTAGTTCGAGCTGCGGGTCAATGTGGTGTAGGAATAGTCTTGACTGACAAGGCTGAGGCTGCCCTTTTAGACTGGATCCTGATTAGTAGTCGTTTATATGCTGTGAGACTCCAGGGGTCAATCGGCGTTCAAAATGATTGTTGTGTTAAGCGCAGTTTGTTCGTTATCTCGGCGTACGCCCCAACAGGCTGAAGCTCAGACGCGCAGAAGGATGAGTTCTATGATGAACTAGCCACAGTTCGCAGTAGTAAAGGTTCTGACATTGTAGTGCTAGCTGGTGATTTTAATGCATAAGCTGGTAAACTTAGTGCATCAGAAGCTTGTTTAGGTGGGTGTTGTGCTTTACCCGCTGAGCGTACAGATGACGGGGATAGGCTTCAGTTTTGTGCAGACAGTCGGTTGTTCTTGTCGAGTACCAATTTTCGACACAGCTCATGTCGCACAGCAACATGGCGCTCTGATTCCGCAGGTACTCTAAGCCAGGTTGATCATATTGCAGTAAGCTACCGGTGGCGCAGTTCTGTTCAGAACTGTAGATCTTACTGGTCGACGTACGTAGAATCTGACCATGCATTAGTTTTAATGCGACTATGTCTCCAGCTCCATGGTCATCGTCGCAAACGGCAAACCCGGTTAACCGTGCAACGTTTTTGTGATCCAGAAGTACGCACCGGTTACGAGCAGAAGTTAGCACGTGGGCTAGGATCTACGACGAACAGCGATGTAGATGAGCATTGGCCCATATCCAGCAGGCGATGCACGTTGCAGCAGGTTTTGCTTGTGGTCCTGTATCCGATGTCCATCAAAGACACTAGATTTCACAAGAGTCGCTGAGCATAAAGGAGCAAAAGCGTCAGCTCTCGAACTGTAAGGATATGAATAAGATATGAAGACATACAAAAGCAAATTAAGAAAAGCTTTAAGAATGATCGCGAAAATTAGTGGGTCAAGGTGGCCGAAGAAATGGAAGTAGCAGCTGCTTCAGGTAACAGTCAAAGACTGTTCAAACTTATTCGTGACACCGGTGGACGGCGAACTCAGGTCAGTGAAACGATATGCGATAGAAATGGAGAACTCGTTCATGGCAACTACAAAGGCTGGACCGTTGGGCCGAATACTCCAAGGAACAGTTTAGCTGGCTGCTTGGTAATGTAGTTACTCCGACGTCAGGAAGTGCGATTCCTTGGGTGGTATCACTTGAGCCCCCATCGGAAGTGGAAGTGGAGTCATGCATTCGCTTACTAAAGCGAGGAAAGCTGCCGGTCCTGACGAGCTTTCCCCAGTTCTTTTCAAACTGGATGGGTATACTTTGGTAAAATCACTTACGATCTTGCTGCGTGGCATTTGGAACGAGGGGGGTATTCCGTTATTATGGGGTGATTCATTGATTATACCTATCTTCAAGAAGGAAATACGCAATGACTGTAGTAACCATCGTGGAATTAGCCTAATTCCGATAGTCACCAAGGTAAAAGTCTCGCTTTTGCTGCGTCGTCTGACACCGGCTCACGAGAGGAACACCCGCGAACACCAGGCTGGATTCCGCGCAGGTCGAGGATGCGTCAACCAGATTTCTGCTTTTCGCCGACTACTTGGAACGCGTCACACACACCATCGCCCGGCAATAATGGTTTTCTTAGACTTGAAAGGTGCCTTCGATTCAGTTGATCGAACAGCGCTTTTCAGTGCTCTTCATCGAAAAGGTATGCCCCAGAAGTTCGTGAACCTACTGAGATCATTGTATTCCCATACTTTTGGTCGTGTTAGGGTTTACGATGAACTATCCAGTCGGTTCGAAACGACCAGCGGTGTTCGAAAATGATATCCCAAGTGTCCATTTCTGTTCAGCTTCGTCATGGATGAGATAATGGAGAGTGCGTTGGAAAATCTTCAGGATGTAGGCGTCGAACTGGGAAATAATGAAAAGCTAGGTGACTTAGATTACGCGGACGATGTTGTCTGCTTGTTCGAATGCACGGAACATGTTCGACGTGCACTAGATATACTCTCAAGAGCTGTAGCTCCATTCGGCATGCGCTTTGCACCTTCAAAGTGTAAAGTGATGTTGCAAGACTGGACGTCAACGATTCCGAGCTTGATGCTCGATGGGGAGGTGCTGGCAATTGTTGACCGCTTCTTCTACCTCGGCGGCAGCGTGACGACGGATGGGAGCAGAGAAGTAGAGGTGAGCAAGCGTATATCCAAGACTCGAGCGGCGTACGCTGGACTGAAGCACTTGTGGCGGGGACCTGATATTTCGCTGAAGTTGAAAGGTCGTGTGTACTGTGTTGCGGTGCGTTCAGTTTTTTTGTGTGGTTGCGAGACTTGGAGTCTGCGTGCTGAAGATGTTCGTGGTCTTGAGGTTTTCGACCATCGGTGTTGGTGTAGTATCGCTAGGATTGGGTGGAATAGCCGAGTGAGCAATGATTAGGTCAGAAGGCGAGTATTGGGTAATAATTCGGGGAATGTTCTGTTACAGAGTATCCGGATTAGTGGGCTTCGTTGGTTGGGGCACGTGTTACGTATGGCAAACACACGTCTACCATACGGTGTCCGATTCTCCGTTCCTCCTGGGGAATGGAAGAAACCACGTGAAGGTCAACAGATGACGTGGCAACGAGGAACGAGGAAATGTACAGTGAACTTAGGAAAAGTAGGTGCCTCACGTCTTCGTGGTTGGGGTGCAAAAGATCCGTCTACCAGTTGGCTGGAGTCACTGAAGGATATGGCTGCGAACCGTGAACAGTGGCGATCGTGTTGTCACTTTCTGTCGAATCAGAATGATTGATCGATGTGCGCTTGTACATTTAGTCTGTGTATTCCGTATGTTGGCTATTAGGGCGTTGTTTCCCTTTCCGTTCCGTGTAGGTCCACTCCCTATCCATCTTATATATTCATACTTTCTAATTCAATGTGCAACGTGGTGAGAAAGGCAGTGATCGGTGGGGCTTGCCCTGCTGTTTAACGCTGTACAATGATGATGATGACGATGGCCTCTGCAGCTCTACGGTTCAGAGCAACACCAACTCCGGCCTGACCGGCTGCTGCAGCGTCCGGGTTTCCAGACAGGCAGAGATGAAACTTGTGGTTGGGACTAGCTGGTGATGTTAGTCTGATCGTGGTGCTTGCGTCTAACAGTCTTGTCTCTGAGAGGCAGCAGATATCGATCGATAGCGATTCCAGTGTGCGAGCTAGACTCGCCTGTTGTCCGATTTGCATAAACGTGCGTACTTTAAAGCTGGCCAGTTTGAATCCTAGGCAAGATTGAAGAAAGGTGGGCTTAGTGGTGTGATTTGTTGTGGCAGTCGTATGGGAGACGGTTTTAGCGGAAGTCTGGTCACAACCGGCGCCAGTAGTAAGGCAATTTTGCTGCAGTGTAACGACGTGTCTAGCACATAGAACAACGGGAGAAGTAGGCAGATGGTGGATAGGCTCCGAGTGTGGTGGAGGATGAGCATATGATTTTGCAATGACTAGGGGACGTGAAAGAGAGTGGGATGAGAGCGGATTTGTATGAGAGTCCATGGTTCAGTTTGCGGGCGTAGTGCTGCCAGGTTGCCCAGGCCAAAGCAGGTGTTTTATTTAGGAGTTTACAACCGGAGCCTTTAGGTATCCAAAGCTTAACCTGCTAGGCAGTGGGACGGAGCGCCGGGTCCGAAACCCACTGGGTGCCGGTGACTGATGATTCAGTTCATACGCCCTGCAGATAAGGCCAAACATCCTGGTTGCCCAGTACGCCCCTCCGCCACAGACGCCGGCGAACGTAGTGTTGTACGCTTCGTACGTCGCCCGTTATTAATTTGGAATCAAAATTTAGCCATCTCCCCTAGACTGACTATTAGCCAGTCAACCCGGTGGAGAGCGCCGGGCGTTCGCCTTCGCCCTCCCACTTTTGTGTAAAAGCACCTCCGCCCCGAGAGGGCAGTGTGTAGGACTTCCTCAGCAAAAGCTATTTGGTACGCGTTATCATCTGGGAGCATTACGAGAGGCGTTCAGGACGAGGAACCAATTCGGAGCCTGAGATACCCACCGTCGACCATACTGAGGCATTCTGGAGGTCGTAAACGGATAAATCAACATCTGGTTCTATATGCAGCACTCCGGTGTTCCGGTTTGCTCAAAGACAAAACTGACTACGTCGTTTTAATGTATGATGTACGTGCCTGAACAAAAATGGACAGCAGGACTTCTGTCTTTATTTTTGGTCACAGCATCTGCCTGTAAGCAAGTTGGTTAGCTAGTTGTCCGAATCTGCTGTTAGCGATTCGTTCCTATCTAGAAGCAGAATTTTTGAAATCCTAAAAATCAGGTTCCTTTCTGGTTTCCAAAAAGTATTCAATCAGTTCTATCGTTTCTGCAAATCATCAGGGGATTTGTGAACTAAACGTTACTGCGTATCGAATGTGGGAAGTGTTACCCAACCCAGATAAAGCAATTTCACGATTTCCAAACCTTATGACGAATTCTAGAAGTCGCTCACCGGAAGTTCTAACCCTGTCACTGCCGGTCACATTGGTAATAGACAATATTCCACTGTCGTCCGGCTGGTCACCACACCTGACCTATTGAAGTTTTATTTGGTTCTTCACTCCAAATCTCAGGGTCTGGTCACCGGCTAATAGTGCAATGGGCCTTTGAGGCTATGGGGTATACTCGTTACTTCCCTATAATTTACTGCGGCTGGCTCCTTGGAGAGGATAAACCGGCCTCGTAAGTGTCTCTAGTCGATCGATGTGTGTTTATACAATTAGACTGTGTATTCCGTGTGTTGGCTATTAGGGTGTTGTTTCCTTTTCCGTTCCGTGTAGGTCCACTCCCTATCCATCTTATATATTCATACTTTCTAATTCAATGTGCAACGTGGTGAGAAAGGCAGTGATCGGTGGGGCTTGCCTTACTGTTTAACGCTGTATAATGATGATGATGTTGATGACGAGACCAACATACGAGTATACTCAACATGTATTGGGGTTATTTGGCCCTGGGCGAGTGACGCGAAAATGGCGGCCGCCTGGCCACGTTTGCAGACCTGAATCGTGTGGTCGTCACCAATAACCGCTTCCAACATCCAAAAAGACACCTGCTACCATGGTATTCCAGCGGCGGTCGGACAGCGCACCAAATCGAGTACCTTTTGCTGCTCTCCCGTTTGAAATCATTAACCGAGAACTGTCGGGCATACCGGGGTGGCGTAGCGGGAAACGCCAACGGCAGGGACCATACACTAGTACTTTCTCTGCTCAAACTTCACCTTTCAGTGCGGCAAAAATCTCATCCTCACTGCAGAGTTGATAGTTCTAACCTAACAATTCCGAACAGCATTCAAGCCCTGTCAAATGTGATTTCGACTTGACTAACTGTGATCGATAATAGTGGTAGCGTAAATGGGCAATCGACCAGGCTAAAGTATCCCTCGCCAGCGGCTACCTTGACGGCTAGGCAAAACAAAGTGCCACTAGAAAGATACGATCTCTGCAGAAGCCTTTTACCGCTGCGCTATGGCTAGAGATTCAAGACTCGGCAATTCACCCGATTACCATAACCTTCGCTGAGTGTCGGAGAGAAACAGCAGCCAAGCAATATGCTCCTCTTCAAGGAAAGCGCAACCTCCTCCTCCCACGCTACACGGTGATAGCGACCACCTTCTACCGGGATGCGATCAAAAGCTTCAAAGGTGAATCGAACACTTATCGACTGCCCAACCGCCCTCTCATTCAATCCATCTGTATAACTGCACCAGGCAACGCAGACTAATATGCAAGCGACCTCGAATCTCCCAACAAATTGGAAATCGTCACCGCAACTCAAACAATGAAAAACAAGAAGTCCCCGGGGGAGGATGGCATCCCACCTGAGATCAGATCCTGTTTACCCATTCTGTTGGGCCCACCAAATACGCTATTCTGTCGTATATGGGATACCAACGTTTTTCCCGAAGACTGGTCAACCTCTGTCTTACTTCATGTACCAACATGAGCGACAAAACAGTCTGCGCGAACTACGGGGATATCAGCCTCATTAATAAAGCGGCTCAGCCTTTTGTAGCTATTCTGTTAACTCGTTCTGTTGCCGTTCAGGACGCGCGAATATGCTCCAACCAGTGCGGTTTTTGTCGAGGAGGAGGCCGTGTTGTCCATATCTTTACGCTACGGCGAATATTAGAAACGATAAATTCCAACAACCCGCCACAGTACTTCGTTGAATTCCGGGTAGAATTTGACTCCGTTTGACAGAAAATCACTTCGGAGCATACTGCACAGCGACGGGATACCCGAAAAGTACATCAGGTTGATAGGGCTGTACATCTCGGCAACAAAGGCACGCGTCCGCACCTACGGCAAAGAATCTCTAGAATTCCCAGTTGACTCCGGCATCCGCCAACGATGCCCTCTATCACCAGTCCTCTTTAACTGCGCTGTAGACTAGGTAATGCATTGCGCTCTCAACAATTTCCAAGGAACACAACTTGGTCATGATTCTTGGGTTATAGACCTCAAACTTACCGACGACATTGTCATTCTAGGAGAGGATCCCGGAACTCTGCAGCCGGTTCTTGACCGTATTGTACGTGAAGCCAAGGCTATCAGTCTGGAGATAAACACTACAAAAACGGATATCTCCACGACTTTGCTAGGCTTGACACACTGTATGCGTCAGTGGCGAAAATCTAGAACAGGTGCACCACTTCGAGTATCTATGTTCTACTACTCAGTTAAACGGACAGGTGAGGCATGAGGTCAAACTCCGTATAGACTGCGCAAGAAGAGCGTTCCTACAACTTCGAAAATCATTGTGGTCTCAGCGAAATATGCCTCAACACGAAGCTCCACATACAGAGAGCTGCCGTCAGCCCAGTTCTTACGTACGCGTGCGAAACTTGGCCGTCGAGAGTAGGTGACAAGAAGAGACTGGGACGCCTTGATCACTGATGCCTCTAATACATGGCCAAAATCAAGTGGTATGATCTGGTCTCAAACTCTGCTGTGTGTCAACACTGCGAATACAGAACGAGTTTCTTCTTTCCTCCAACGATGTCGCCTGTAGGGGTCCGATCATGTCCTCTGACAACACGAAATGAAACCTACAAAGAGGGGCGTACTGCCATCACTGCTCAGACTGGAAATGCCGCCTTGGTGGCGAACTGAAGACATGGATTAGCGCTGTTAAGGCAGACATAGATCGCTTAAACCTTCAGTCCACCTTCAGAGTGTGTGACTGGTGCAATAACTGGATTTGGCGGTGCGCAGACCGGAATGCGTGGACAGCTATCATCAGAGACATCCAAGAAGCCGACTTAGCCACTCGCAAGAGATAATCACACAAAAGTAAAGAAGTAAAAGTAGCCTTGGCTTGGTAAGCTTGAGTGCTTCATCTAATGATTTGGTTGGTGAACCTAAGACTCTGCCGAACGATAGCATTACTTATCCAGTGTTCCCACCAGGTTCTAGCTATGCTACGAAATCATTGGTGTTCAAATACCAACAATCTTTGCATATTTTCCACCATCAGTGGCCATGTTTCCGAACCACACAAAAGCACTGGCGTTTGATGGATAAACGGATGTCGCGTCGACACCACAGATGACTCAGGTCGGCAAAAGACAAACAAGCCTTCTGTATACGCAAAGGCACCTCATCCTATATCCGACCTCCGGGTGAAATGCAGTTACCCAGGTAACAGAACTTGTCTGTCTGGTCTACATTCTTCCCAGACACTGAAAGATTTGCCGTTGATCTCACCCAGTCCTGCAACCGCATTATGCACTTTGAAAGTGCAAAACGCATATTGGACGTTGCTATGCGGACCGTGAAGTTGTCTAGAAAAGTCTACAACTTACCTGGATATTCACTTGGCTGAACTGGGTCGTCCCGCATATTCAAGGTCTGACACTTTTCCATTAGGGAAGGTTCAACGCCATTGTCCTCACTTGACAAAAGGGCGGTGGTCTCTAAGACCGTAACGGTCACGAAGTTAAAGAGAAAAGGAGGAAGAGGGAAACCTTGACGTACACCGCTTTTCGTGGTGTGAACTTGGCATTGTGTCGTTTCCTTACTGAATTTTAGTGATAATTTACCATTAACTACTAGATGATGATGAAAGTTGGCAACCAAATCAGTAACACATTAGCACTGCTGGTCAAACTGAAACAGAAATGCTGTGTGGTCCATTCATCTTTTGTTCAAAGGGACACATCGGATCACAACTGTTTGCCCCGAATTTAGAGTGATTGACTTTTTATCAATGATTCATCATTAAAAACCATTCTTATTTTCAAAATAGAATCGTGGTCACAATAAACGGAGATGAGGCGAATGCATCTTATTTTGGGACGCAAAAGTAAGTCAGTCATCCTTTTGTTATTCTCCCAGACACGGGAAATCAATCCACCGATACCGACGAGAGCACGGAGATTCTTTGCCAGAAAAGTATTGAGCTGGTTTAGCGACTCCTTTCTTTTAGCTTGTGATGACATAGCCGAAACTTTCGTCACCTTGGCTAATGAGCCATCATTGGCTTACTTTCGAATTCAAGAACATGTGAGAAAGTCCACACCCACTCTATTGGAAGAACGAGTAACTACGGTCTTTGAAATAACAGACGTCGAATCATAGTCTAAAATTGCTAATTTACAAGCGGAACTCCAAGGGAAATGTTTCGATTTGGATTACGCAATTGGGTGAGTTCTAAACCGGTTCAAGATTTTACACTTTGCTGTGTTAGCTTACTGTTTATGGTTTTTTGTAGATGATTGTGTAACCGACTGCTGCTTATTATTTCACTAGTAACCCAATTGTTATGCTTTCATTTTTGAGCGAGAGCCCACTGCAGTACTCACTTTAGCGACCCCAGTGTGAGTTTCAGTTTAATGCGCTGATTTACAAACTTTCACGTATCAATACTGTTCAGCGATGGTCAAGCGTTACATCATGCAATGCTGGCACGGAGCAGGCCGTTAAAAACAGGTCCGGATATCCTAACGGTTAGAGCTGAGGAGTTGTAATCTTTCAGTTCGATAAATGTGCTGTGTACCGTCGATTCCTGATGAGCTAAGTTAATCAGTTGTTCAGTGCCTTAGCACATTTGCGATAGCGGATGGAACGTCCATACTGTGTGATGAATCATTAGATAATTCAGTATTGTCGATAGAAGTACACTGTAAAACTCTGGTGAAATATGGTGTTCCTCAAAGGCATTATATATATATATATATATATATATATATATATATATATATATAAACTTAGTTAACTGTGTAGGAGGAAACAATAGACTTACAAAAGCGGGCGAAAATCTCAAGTAAAGCGGACCACTAAACGGATTAAATTGGAAATCCAACGCCTAATCAGGCAAATGTAAATAGCATCCTGCGAAACCCCAGTTGGCGGGGGACGTGGAGAGCTGTGCAAAAGCTTTGTGGTAATAATTCAAAGATCGGGAACCGTTTCCTTGGCGTCGAAAAACCCAGCAAAGGTTTCGGTTCGTTGCTTCAAGTTATATGTTTGCCTGTCTATAGCAGCACTGGTGAGCTTCCTGAAATCGAGCCCATGGCTGTTTTGAAGCAGCTGAGTACGCTGAAGACCAATAAAGCCTCAGGCCCCGATAGTTTATCCTCTATTGTCCTGATAGTATTTACCGATACCCTGTCGGGTCTTTTGGCGGATATTTTCAATTGTTGTCCAAAGAGCGGTGAGATTCCAAACATGTGGAACCCTGCAGAAATGACGTCTGACCCAAAAAAGAAGCTTGTTACATAGCGCCCCATTACATGTACATCTGCGGTGCTCAGAGCCCTGGAGTAAACTTTGCTACCGCATGCTGTCACTGAGAATGCTGCGGAGGATATCTATCAGTTTGCATATAGATCGTCCCGATTCACCCTTGATGTCGTAGCCTGCTTAGTAAACTATTGTGTCCGCTTCAGATAAGAAGTGTGAAATAGTTAGGACGCTATTCCTGGACTATAAAAAGCGCTTCCGGTAGCCTTGATGGGTCATTGTTGCTCAATATATTATCCAAATCAGGAGTCGAACGGAACTTACGCAGACTGGTTCGTGACCATTTCACTAACCGGACTTTGTCTACGTCCCTTAATGGAATGAAATCCTCTCTACTTCCGATCAATGATGGTGTCTCACAGGGCATTATCTTCTCACTTTACTTCGTTTCCTTGTACGTAAAATCGTTACTTATTCCATCCTCATTTATTTCGTGTAAATACGCAGATGACGTCCTTTTTAGATGTGAGAATTGTAGACCAAAGGTCAGTCCCATAATTTAAACTAGACTAGACGACAATTTAGTTTGGTCCTCATTCCGTTCTCTGAATGTCAGTGCATCTTAATGTCACGATGTGTCATTTTATTTATTCTCCAGGAGATCAAATCAAAATATTATTGACAAACTTCCTCTGTTTTCTCTGCACAACGAACATATTCCCGCATCGTCCACAGTCAGATAACTCGGCGTTTTTCTTACCCACAATCTGTCGTGGTCTATGCACGTCGGTGGGGTGTTTTGCCAAGTTAGATAGCTATCTTTTTTCTTCCTCAGACTACGTATGATCTTCGCACCTCATAAATGCGTCTCAAAATTTGTAACCGCCAGCGTTATTCCTTACTGGCCTTGCTGCTGCACACTAATAGCTCACGGTTTGCTAAAAAACGACTTTCATTTAATCATGAGATCCATAAAGCACATCTGTATATGTAATGGCATACATTGAGTTACACTTGTTGACACCATCATAAATAAACACTTTTGTGATTGAAATAATTTTACGTCCAAAATTCTCTAATTATTATCATTCCCCGCAAAGCGAACTTACAAAAGCTGTATCTAAATCCTCCACACACTCAAAGTACAAACTGCTGTTTACCCGCACCTCTTCATGTCGTAATTCTGTTTGGCCTTGTCTCGCTCGTCTACTTGTTGATCGCAAGAAAACACTCTCAGAACTACGCAACAGCTTGATTGTTGAACATTCTCTCATTTTTTAACTTTTTTTTTCTTTGTTGAAGTTGTGCATACGTTACATTGTTTTATCCACAGAAATGGTGTAAAAGGCTGAGAACTCTCCTATTTGGGCGCATAAAGCAACTACTTGGTTTGTTTAATAGTACCCCAGAGATTAGTGAATTTTTTCACTGTTCGATGGTTAGACGCCTCGAAAGTGCTTGCTCTATTGCTTTCAGTGACTCAGCATTCAAAGGGTTCAGATTGTGAGATTCCTAAATCGACTTACGAGCAGCGTTGTTTATCGCCATAAAATCTGATGTGAACAGTTTACTCACAGATAAAAGATAAAAAATCTGCTGCAAACATCTCATTAAAAAGTTTTTTTCCATTAGGATTAGCGTTCTGAAGTACCACTACCCCATTACTATGTTCGTAGCTTTTCCTTAAACCGTAGCTATATTTAGGACATCTACTTATTTGTTTTTGAGCAGCTTACTTTTGCGTGTTTTGGTAACGGGTAACAATAATAACACTTGGGACAGTAATATCTCCTAATTATTCTCCACTTCGAGCTAGATTATTATTTTAGAATATTTTTGGTATCATTTTTTGCAATCAGTGATCTTTATGGCTTTCCGCCCCATAGCGCTGTCGAATCAGCATGTCGTGCCACGTCACATCTGATACGGCTAAACGAATTACTGAAATCCGGTCTTTTCACTAAGTTACAACTGGATTATGCGCAGAGGCAAAGGTACGTTCACCGTTTATTATGTATACTTCATTTTGTTCCGATGACTAGTTTAAATGTAATAGTTTTCCAGTATGAGGATACTCGGATTACAGACGATTTTTCTGGGCACCACTGTGTGTCGTGAAATAATCTCAGTAGTGGTACCATCTGCGTCACGTGTACCGTTATTTCTTAGTCGTTTTGGCGGATGTCTTCTGTTGACCGTTTACAAATTTGCATAACTATTTCATCTTTGTTAGAAATCATCAGTAGTGAACATCCACCTAACTCATGTTTGCGAGGCAGTCGCAAAAACCTCCCCCGAATCAGGTTACTATTCCGTTTTAAGCATACCAGGCTGGGTCGATTAATCAATAGTCAATAAACCGACACAGTATATGGAACTTAACCTTTCTAGCTTATCGATCATAAACCAGCAGCAATTTGGGTTGAAAATTAATAAATCAGACTGGTCGGCTTCACAACTTAATCAGCCC
This sequence comes from Fasciola hepatica, assembly GCA_948099385.1. Classification (NCBI taxonomy): domain Eukaryota; kingdom Metazoa; phylum Platyhelminthes; class Trematoda; order Plagiorchiida; family Fasciolidae; genus Fasciola; species Fasciola hepatica. Next base: position 997,121 of record CANUEZ040000088.1, on the reverse strand, counting down.
GACAAAGAAAAAATGTGACTGGACGACGAAGTTCGAGGATGTTCTATTTTCGCTTAAAATAACGTTATTCATTCATGCAAATGCACAGTCATTTGGCATGTTGTGCTTTTGCCTTTCGATTCTCATTCGCGCGCTAGAGCGATGGGGAGTTGCGAGCAGAAGTAAAGTGCTCAGACCGTCCATAGAAATCACAGAGTAGTACTCGAGGGTCACAACGTATCTGGCTCCGGGGTCACAACACCGTGGAACACATAATGAACTTTAAAGCCCAGAAAATGAGTTAGATTTACATCATTTTTCGATGAAGAAAAGCTATGTTATTTAGCTTCAGGTTCGTCATGTGTTCCTCCGTCAATCAACGCATGTTAGCTGTTGCAGTCACCAACAAGTAGAAAAAGCGGTTTCTTCCGCCGTACGCCGTGTTCAATGGATTGTCGTCCTACTTCATCATAACAAGAATATCACCCGTTCATCAATTCTCACTGTAATTACGTTCTGTTATGGAAATTGCGATGTTGACTTCATAATCTAACTAAAAGCGGGTCTAGCGAAAAGTACTTTTTGATAATAAGGGCGTGGCATCACGACGGGACTGCACCGTGACATGGTGTGATGGCTTGCGCGCCTCTATGACCCAAAGAACTATACAGGATGGCTTCTTTAAGCCGGAGATGCAGTCATACCTGACGGGTCAATGGGTAGAGGCCAGACAAAGTCCAGTCTCTTGGTCCTCCAGGTTGAGGGTCCATCTGAGCTGGTGACTCAGTCGGTAAAATCAGTGGAAGAATAATTGGTCCAAGCAAATGGGCTTCCACTAAGCCATCTCGCTGCCTTGCGGATAGGTTCTTATAGAACTAAAGGCTTTAGTTGAGAACCCTAATCGTTCCTCTTCTTTACGGCTGGACGCCGTAGCAGTACCCGTCCAACATCTCCCATGAACTGCACGAATACAATGAATTCCATACTGCATCGGTCGTCGTGCAGAACAATCAGGACCGCGCTGCCCATTGCATCGAGTGGGGCGGGTAGTGATAAGTGGGCTACTGCTCGGAGTTCCCTCTCTTCTATTCAACCTCTGTGTTTTGTCTCCAACCACCTCTCTTTGCCCCATCTATCCACCCATAATGCTCCCACTGATAACACGGTCGATACTCGCAACGATTTACTGTCAAATAGTGTCGGGAATAATCCTCTGTCTTGTAACCCACATTTTCTCAAGCCTCGTCAGCCTCTGAATTTCGGCTCCTTTAATGTGCGTACTCTCATGCAGGCCGGTCAGCAGGCGTGCCTAGCCCTCACAATAGACTATCTGAAGATTGATGTCTGCTCCGTAAATGAAACTCGTATCCGGGATTCAAGCAGTGCGATTCGACTAACTGTTCCTGGTATCTCACCGAGGTATTTTCTGTGCACTTCAGGAGACGGAGTAGTTCCAGCTGTGGGTCAATGTGGTGTAGGAATAGTCTTGACTGACAAGGCTGAGGCTGCCCTTTTAGACTGGATCCCGATTAATAGTCGTTTATGTGCTGTGAGACTCCAGGGGTCAATCAGCGTTCGAAATGATTGTTGTGTTAAGCGCAGTTTGTTTGTTATCTCGGCGTACGCCCCAACAGGCTGAAGCTCAGACGCGCAGAAGGATGAGTTCTATGATGAACTAGCCACCCTCGTTCGCAGTAGTAAAGGTTCTGACATTGTAGTGCTAGCTGGTGATTTTAATGCACAAGCTGGTAAACTTAGTGCATCAGAAGCTTGTTTAGGTGGGTGTTGTGCTTTACCCGCTGAGCGTACAGATGACGGGGATAGGCTTCAGTTTTGTGCAGACAGTCGGTTGTTCTTGTCGAGTACCAATTTTCGACACAGCTCATGTCGCACAGCAACATGGCGCTCTGATTCCGCAGGTACTCTAAGCCAGATTGATCATATTGCAGTAAGCTACCGGTGGCGCAGTTCTGTTCAGAACTGTAGATCTTACTGGTCGACGTACGTAGAGTCTTACCATGCATTAGTTTTAATGCGACTATGTCTCCAGCTCCATGGTCATCGTCGCAAACGGCAAACCCGGTTAGCCGTGCAACGTTTTTGTGATCCAGAAGTACGCACCGGTTACGAGCAGAAGTTAGCACGTGGGCTAGGATCTACGATGATTAGTGATGTAGATGAGCATTGGCCCATATCCAGCAGGCGATGCACGTTGCAGCAGGTTTTGCTTGTGGTCCTGTATCCGATGTCCATCAAAGACACTGGATTTCACAAGAGTCGCTGAGCAGAAAGGAGCAAAAGCGTCAGCTCTCGAACTGTAAGGATATGAATAAGATATGAAGACATACAAAAGCAAATTAAGAAAAGCTTTAAGAATGATCGCGAAAATTAGTGGGTCAAGGTGGCCGAAGAAATGGAAGTAGCAGCTGCTTCAGGTAACAGTCAAAGACTGTTCAAACTTATTCGTGACACCGGTGGACGGCGAACTCAGGTCAGTGAAACGATATGCGATAGAAATGGAGAACTCGTTCATGGCAACTACAAAGGCTGGACCGTTGGGCCGAATACTCCAAGGAACAGTTTAGCTGGCTGCTTGGTAATGTAGTTACTCCGACGTCAGGAAGTGCGATTCCTTGGGTGGTATCACTTGAGCCCCCATCGGAAGTGGAAGTGGAGTCATGCATTCGCTTACTAAAGCGAGGAAAGCTGCCGGTCCTGACGAGCTTTCCCCAGTTCTTTTCAAACTGGGTGGGTATACTTTGGTAAAATCACTTACGATCTTGCTGCGTGGCATTTGGAACGAGGGGGGTATTCCGTTATTATGGGGTGATTCATTGATTATACCTATCTTCAAGAAGGAAATACGCAATGACTGTAGTAACCATCGTGGAATTAGCTTAATTCCGATAGTCACCAAGGTAAAAGTCTCGCTTTTGCTGCGTCGTCTGACACCGGCTCACGAGAGGAACACCCGCGAACACCAGGCTGGATTCCGCGCAGGTCGAGGATGCGTCAACCAGATTTCTGCTTTTCGCCGACTACTTGGAACGCGTCACACACACCATCGCCCGACAATAATGGTTTTCTTAGACTTGAAAGGTGCCTTCGATTCAGTTGATCGAACAGCGCTTTTCAGTGCTCTTCATCGAAAAGGTATGCCCCAGAAGTTCGTGAATCTACTGAGATCATTGTATTCCCATACTTTTGGTCGCGTTAGGGTTTACGACGAACTATCCAGTCGGTTCGAAACGACCAGCGGTGTTCGAAAATGATATCCCAAGTGTCCATTTCTGTTCAGCTTCGTCATGGATGAGATAATGGAGAGTGCGTTGGAAAATCTTCAGGATGTAGGCGTCGAACTGGGAAATAATGAAAAGCTATGTGACTTAGATTACGCGGACGATGTTGTTTGCTTGTTCGAATGCACGGAACATGTTCGACGTGCACTAGATATACTCTCAAGAGCTGTAGCTCCATTCGGCATGCGCTTTGCACCTTCAAAGTGTAAAGTGATGTTGCAAGACTGGACGTCAACGATTCCGAGCTTGATGCTCGATGGGGAGGTGCTGGCAATTGTTGACCGCTTCTTCTACCTCGGCGGCAGCGTGACGACGGATGGGAGCAGAGAAGTAGAGGTGAGCAAGCGTATATCCAAGACTCGAGCGGCGTACGCTGGACTGAAGCACTTGTGGCGGGGACCTGATATTTCGCTGAAGTTGAAAGGTCGTGTGTACTGTGTTGTGGTGCGTTCAGTTTTTTTGTGTGGTTGCGAGGCTTGGAGTCTGCGTGCTGAAGATGTTCGTGGTCTTGAGGTTTTCGACCATCGGTGTTGGTGTAGTATCGCTAGGATTGGGTGGAATAGCCGAGTGAGCAATGATTAGGTCAGAAGGCGAGTATTGGGTAATAATTCGGGGAATGTTCTGTTACAGAGTATCCGGATTAGTGGGCTTCGTTGGTTGGGGCACGTGTTACGTATGGCAAACACACGTCTACCATACGGTGTCCGATTCTCCGTTCCTCCTGGGGAATGGAAGAAACCACGTGGAGGTCAACAGATGACGTGGCAACGAGGAAATGTATAGCGAGCTTAGGAAAAGTAGGTGTCTCACGTCTTCGTGGTTGGGGTGCAAAAGATCCGTCCACCAGTTGGCTGGAGTCACTGAAGGATATGGCTGCGAACCGTGAACAGTGGCGATCGTGTTGTCACTTTCTGTCGAATCAGAATGATTGATCGATGTGCGCTTGTACATTTAGTCTGTGTATTCCGTATGTTGGCTATTAGGGCGTTGTTTCCCTTTCCGTTCCGTGTAGGTCCACTCCCTATCCATCTTATATATTCATACTTTCTAATTCAATGTGCAACGTGGTGAGAAAGGCAGTGATCGGTGGGGCTTGCCCTGCTGTTTAACGCTGTACGATGATGATTATGATAATAATCAGGGAATTCGCTGATTACGAATTAAACTTTGAAAGTATGCTTCGAAGGATATCGGGCTCCGTTTTATGATATATTCCGTTGTTTATGCCACTCTCCAATGAGTAACCATTAGAAAGGTAGCAAAACTACTTGTGGTAGCAAGATTTTTGTCTGCTAGTTCAATCTTTTGATAACGAATACATAATTTGGGTTGTCTTGAGGTCTATAGAACCATTCCCTGATAAGGAAGATCCGATGACTGTTTCGGGTACGATATCTAGTTTTGAATCACAATGATATTGGGATACTAGTCTTTGCTTTTTGGAACAAGTACATCGGTGATACAGGTGGTAGACACCTGGTATTCGATCAGATACTCGACCGGGGCTGGTGGGTTTGGGTTTCATATATTTGACAGATATGCAGTATTTATTTAAGTTGGTTATCATCCGCGGGTGGGTTGCCATTGGTTAATCTTTAATGTGCTTAAACGTATGAAAAACCTGACCATCGATTTGTGTGGTGAAGGATGTGGGCAGCTAATGAATTCACCTACTGAGATGCATCACGACGAGGCTGCATCTTGATGTGGGTTGATGGCTTGCGTACCCCTATGATCCAAAGAGGCATGCAAAATGGCTTCCTTAAGCCAGAGTACAATTATGCCTGACAGGTCAATGGGTGGAGGCCAGAGGAAATACAGTCCCTGAACCAGTTCATGGGCAACATCCGGTTCTAACCACTATGCCTCTGAAGAGGACACTCCAGCGAATAAATACGGAAAGATTCAGTTTGGTGGTCTAAAAACCTCCGCCATATGGACGTAGGAGTGAAGTATCTGGGGTTTCTCTCGACGGTGGGAGAAGTCATCGCACTTCATTGAGCAGCTATCGCCCGTCTAAGCTGGGCAGTCCCCGGCCTGAAAGATGCTGTGCCGTCCACGTTCCTCTTGCTCCATTGGGTGCAAGGGGTCTAAGGACTGAATCCGAAAAGTGGATCGATAACAAAGCACCAGCGAAGACAAGACGGAGTGCGTGCAATAATCAGGTTTCATGTGACAGATCAGAAAAAGTTTTCTCACGGGTTCTTCGGTCACGTTCTCGTGTTGAGTTAATGACCCACTGCCTTGTGGATCAGACTTTTGAGTTGAAGACTGAGGTTAGGGTTCCCGAAGAAAAACCTCCTCTGCAATGTGGGCAGCCGTGAAGTATGATTCGCCCAGAAACCTCCAGCGTCTTTCCTATGAAGGGTCTTACCAATTTTCCCTCCTTTAAATTAAGATCGATGCAAAACGCCACGGGTAACTGCGGCTCTGAAGAAAGTAGTAGTTCAGGCGTTGAACATAAGTCGATCGCATTCCTTAAGCCTACAGATAGTGTCGATTGTGATGCAGACGGGTGTCCGATAACCACATTTTGTGTTCGTACACGACAGCACTAACGCAGAATCATATAATTTTACATGTATCATAACTAGCGAGTAGTGGTGACGTTTTATGACAAAACCATTGTGGTCTGCTTGCATGCGGTGAATAGCAGTGCTCAGAATTCCGACAAATCATATGTTACTACTGCACGTGGGCTGCGGCTATGACGGAATGTGAGCCTCTGAGGGAAAATGGAACAAGATTTTTTTATATTGGATTAACTCAAAAGTTATTTAGACCACAATGTTCATACATGGTGTTGAACATGTGGTCTGCCTTTATTCTTCAGGATTTTTCACAGTCTGATCGGCATCATGTTGGTGATGAACGAATTCTTTATCTTATACACCATCACATGTTGCACTTTTGACTCCAATGACCAGTGTATAGGTAGCGCTTTGACTACTCTCTTTAGAACAGATGAATTTTCACGATTACTTTAAATCTACGCTATTGGAAGGTAACTGTGTGAACTGGAACTTGAAGTTGCTCGTATACTTACAATTCTTACAGAAAATAATCAACAGATAAAACGTTCGTGAAACAAAGCGTGTAGCGTTATCCTGAAAAACGATCACCTATCCAGGTAACCACCTTCCGTTGAATTCCGGGACTTTTTCAATCACAACCGAGAAGATTTCCCCAACATTCGAGGCGTTTCTGATTGAAGTCCACCAACAAAGCTGAACGTGTTTTATTCTGATCCAAATGAATAATTGTGGTTGGTATAATATGTCGACTTTCGGTGGGATAAATTTTTCCGAGCCTGTCCATTACGTGGATCTTTCTTATTACATGCTTGCGCATCAGCTTTTCAGTTTATTCAACCACTAACCCCCCACTTCTGTGCCCTGGTTTCGGTTCCCACTTTCCAACATGGTCCAGTAAAGGGCAAAAAGAATAGAAGCATTGAACGAAAAATATCGAAATAATCAAAGTATCAAGCGCAAACCAAGAGGACAAAGAAAGAGTTCAAATGCAACTACGCCACTAGCTGCGACACCTAGCCATATCACTTAATGTCTCCAACCATTTGGTAGGTGGGTCGTGTGGACTCCAAACTGGTAATCTAACAAGTCCTACGTGGTAAATTCCATTGGTCAAGGTTTTCATACCTTTTTGCCATGCCATGGACTGACCACCTCGACTTACCTTCCAATCATTACCGGCCTCAGAGAACAGCGTACGCCGAAAAAGTCTATCAGTGGGCATGCGTAACACGTGTCCCAGCCACATTATCTGTTTAGATGCAGTACTTGATTCAGAGACTGACCTCTGATTTCCAACACCTCACACCTAACCTCAGCATTGCTGATACGGTGTTCCACCATATTCGGGCAATGCTACGAAGAAATCGGTGGTCAAACACCGAGTCTTCGTCTATCTTCCACTCTTAATGGCTATGTTCCTGAACCGTATAAAAGAACGAGCCTAACCGCTGCATTGTACACTCTACCCTTAACAGATAATCGAATGTCACGCAAGCGCCACAGATGACTGAGCTTGGCAAAAGCCAAACGCGCCTTCTGCATACGTGATGACACTTCTTCCGATATCTGTCCACCTGGTGAAATGTAACTACCCAGGTAACAAAATTTACCCACTTCAACTAAAGCTTCCTCCGCCAAGAAGAGATTTGATGTTGAGCCAACCCAGTCCTGCAACAGCATTTTACACCTTGAAGGTGCAAAACGCCTCCAAACATCGCTACACCGTTGTTTAGGCTATCTAAGAAAGTTTGCAACTTGCCTGGATCTTCACTCAGAAGAACAATATCGTCCGCGTATTCCAAGTCACACAATTCACTGCCTGAGCAAAGGTCGATGTTGCTATTCTCACACGAGGATGGGGCTGTCTGAAGAATCAATTCAACTACAAAACTGAAGAAGAACAAGGGCGAAAGAGGGCAACTCTGACGAACACCACTTTCAATGGTGAACTCGGGTGAAAGATCGCCGTAAACACGAACTCGGCTTTGGCTGTTTGCATAGGAGCATTGGAAAAGAGAAATGAATTCTCTGGCACACCCTTCAATGTGAGGCAGCGCCAGAGAACTGTGTGATCGACTGAGTCGAACGCCGCTTTTAGATCAAGAAAGGCAGATTGTGGTCCAACTGAAGGTGTTTCTGTGCTTCAAGGTTTATCAAAGAGTAAAGATGTGGTCGATATAACCTCGACCGGGTATGAAACCTGCTTGATTCTCACGCGTACAAATTTCGCGGGCGCTGGGCAGGTTGTAATATGTTTATTATTTTTATCCGATCCTTGAGGATGTGAACAACTGATTCTATCTGATCGACAATATTTGTTTTCTGATAATCTCATTTCGGCATAAGGAATTTCCCCACAGAAACACAGCGATCAAGTTCCTGATGATTAGCTGTTTCGCTGTTAGACCGCGACTTCCGTATAATGTGCATTGTGTCCACGGAATGGCTGATAAGTTCATTATGCAACACCGTTTGTTGTGTCGTAGCGGTAATTCATACCGCGGCGCTGCATGTCGACTGCATGAATTATGATGGGAAGTTGATTTTGGTGCAGTCCATCGTTTTCTTTTGACAGGTACCCTACAAAATCCGCTCAGTTTTACGTTACGGCGCTTTAGCCGTGCCCCGTTAGGCTTACATTTTCTTTCATCAGCCGTCTCTTTTGGAATTTCAGTCGTGCCTATTGTTAAGTAGGTGTGCTTTTGCTCATCTCGTAGTCGAAGTCGTCTTTTTGAAATAAGACTATAGCGAACATGCCTGTTTCCGGTTGCTTCATCTTCTCCGTAATACAGTTAGACACATGGGATAGGTGTGCATATTGAAAAATGAAGTCAAAACATGATAGGTAAAACGTCGTTTTTCAATATGAACATTTACCCTATTTATGTAATTGCATTATCCCGGAGATGAGGTAACCGTAAACAAGCTTGTTCGTTGCGGTCTTGTTCTGTAAGTGGATTTTATATCCCTGGAGTTGATTGCCTAACGATATTAGACCTCGATGGGAGTATTCAAATCCAAAACATATTTGGATTCAATCTACCTCCATGCTGTTATCCGTAAAAAATGTTGGCTTTTATTGTGTGCTTGGTATTCACTGTGTTTTGTGTTGTCTTCTGTGCACCTTGTCCCATACCGTTCCCTGCTTTTCTGGCTGGATTTCTCCATTCGGTCTCTGTTGTGTTTGCCCCTCTTTTTGCTTGTTAATGCATGCAATTTAGCGCCAATTTGGAAATGGGTGTCGATGCGATCACCTTCTTCGGGGATACAGTTCCTGTGGCATCGCCGATCAGGTAGACTTGACCAGATGTTAGTGGTCGTGGTAATAATGGTACATGTGTGGGTTCCGGTTTATTTTGGCTTCAATCGTGTTGCTTTCCGTATCGTTCTGTTATTTTTTTAAATGTTCGCTCACATCAGAATGTATTTTAGTGACATCCTGTAGTGTGATACTGCGGGGAAGCATATTTTTTGCCATGCACCTCATTCTTTTGGTCTGGTAACTGTTTTGATCGGCTTCATTAACTTATATAAGAAGTCTCTTCTGCTTTCAAATCATTTCGATTTATTAGCACAAAACAAATATTGTATAGGATGCGTGGTGATCCTAGCCAACTCATTGCACGAAACATTGATTCAAACGTTCTTTATAAGCGGCTCTTCCGACTGACTAGTTTAGTTACAATCCGGATTGACTGATTTGTTCCCATTCCGTTAAAACAACTGTTGACAAATGATTGGTTAATTTAGTCCGATTTCCTTACAAACTGATTGGCTGATCGATCCGGTTCGCCGGCTTCAATCTTGCCCTAGATTCTGCACTGGTGATGACGTACTGTCTGCTAACCGGGCCAGTCGATCCGTTGACGATAGGTCAGTCGATAGCCTCACTTTAACTGTTATAGAAAAACGTAGTATTCCTCGAGCCGTATACCCAACCTCATACGCAAACACGATGGTAGATACCAATTGTTTTTCATCTTGGCTTTCGGCTGAGAGTATTTTCTTTCTAACGTTTTTCGTTTTGTAAGAAATCTCCAACCGGTTGTGAAAAGTGATCTATTTTTATTACAGTATCTAGCTGAAACTTTCCTTCATTGTTTTAAAAGTAAGCGGTCCTAGAATTCCCTAGAGCTTAACGTGTGTGATCATAGACCACATTACCTGTTGACCTTGTTCTCTCAGTTATCTTTCTCGCATCCTGAAGTATTACGGCGAAAGAAAGTGACGTTGTTTTGACGACTCTCGTAGTTCTCTTGCGTACAAAATTGAAACAACAATTTGTGTGAAACAATAATGCAGACGGAAACAATATTGATATGTGGGTAAGGGGAGCACACGTAATAAACGTTCCACCGTCATCCGGATTCCTCATGGTAGGCGCCATTTTCCTATCATGGACTCAAAGTAAACGAACTATTCATGGATCATGGATCGCACAGTGCTGAATGGATGTCTTGAGCTGGTGTACTTTTTTCGTACAAGGTTTCTCAGTAGAGCGGTCGTTGCATTCAGATGTGTGTGATGTAAAATGTATTGGTAGAGTAGTTAAAACCCGGGGTCATTTGCTTTCAATTGGAATGCCGAATATCTGCATGTGGTGTGCGTGTGTGTCGGTGTGAACGTAGGCCATAGGAGGTGGAGGGCAAACCAGTCCATCCAGGCCGTAAGGGAGCACAGTGAAGCGCTGCTCGTAACGAGACGTCCATTGAACGCAAGTCTACGCAGAGATCACGAAATCTGGTCTTCGCAACGTACATCAGAGATGGAGCGTGTTGCCACCGAGGGATATTCGAGCAAGCCATTCTATCTCGTGCAATTCAGCGGCAGGTAATCACTAAGTGTGGGTGGAACTAACGGTTCGCCAGTTCAAAATCAGCAGCGGCGTGTCGAACGCTGGACGAAGCACTTCAAGATATAGTTTAGCTGGTCTCCAGTGTCGGCTTACAGCCATTCCGGCACCCGTCCCATGGTTTGCTTCGACAGACTCACCTATTGGGGCGGAGATTCACAAGGAAAACCAATTCTTAGGGCGTCACAAAATACCGGGCTTCGGTGTCCTTCCTCCTACAATCTAAACGATACTGGAATACAGTTTGTTGATTTTGGATTTCCATCGGATTCCTACTTTGCCTCTGTGTCTAGCTACCTATATCATAACTCCATTCTATTGTGTGAACTTCATGTAATAGTATTTAATAGGCACTGACAACTGATTGAGTAAATGCTAGATTAATCGGCCATTCTATCCACAATGCTCTTCTTGCTCTGCCAAAAGTAAGTCTATTCTGATTAGTGCAAAAATCTATATCCACACTACAGTTCTAACAAAGTGGTCCCTAAGTTGAAAAGTAAAGTTGCTAGAGCTGACAACGTAACGGTTTCACTTGTGGAGGTACGCGGTCACTAGGCGTTTTAACCATCAAGACTATTACTTTGTTTATCTACAGACATGGAGTCGTTATGAGAGATTAGATTAAATTCAGCTGCTCGGCAAATCAATAATTGTAACGCAGTTATCAACGCCTTTATCAGGACAGAGTAACAAGCTGATGAACATTTATTCTTGGACTATTTCATGAGGATAGCACAGATGCATACATGTTGGCACTAATCAAAATTCAGTTGGAGGAGATTGATCAGAAGAACATTCATTTCATGAAATAAGCAGAAATTTTGGTAATCTTTGATAATCAAAGGTTTAGATCACACAAAACTTGTGAAATTGGGATTTGTTTTCACTACTGACCGGCGGTGGTCAGACGGTTATCATGGTGGGCTTCTGACCCGTCTGTCCCGGGTTCGGACCCTCGCGCCATCGCCGCGACCGGTCACTTCCCCTACTGGTAGCCTTTAACCGGCCGCGACTCTCTTCCTGAAATACTGTACCATTATTATGTAATGAAAAGCAAGCAAAGAAAGAAAACAGTCAAATAGTGCAGTTCCCGTAACCAAGCCTCCATTTATACACCGATCTGAATCAGCCATCGAATACCGCTGTCACAAAGCCAGTAGCTAAGGTTTCTGTGGATATATTGTTGGTAATCAGAAATACGGAAAACCGCACTCGTTATTCTTGCACCTGCGATCCAGTACATTTTGATATCCGAAATGTTGCCTGTCCATCACTTAAAGATCGAGCCAAACTGCAGTCTATCGTACAAATGACGCGTAATTTTTTATCACCACGCAGCAACGGTAAACACTGACTGAAATTCGGATACGTTTTTGTGGTCGCACCGAGCCTCTCGTTTCCCATTGTTACCCTGGTAGACATTCGGTGGCCGCGCTGACATCCCGCCTGCCTTGTCCACTTCGTCCATTCGGAACGCAAAAGCCGATTGAGGCCTGCATTTGTCTACCGGTCTTGTTATCGATCACTTGGTTCGGTCACGTGACAGTTACTGAGGTTGTTAACTTTGGTCGCGGCAAGGTCGGGTCCACATGCATATTCGTGGCCGCACATGGTAGTGCGATGCACAGCCGACGAGCGCACGGTGTGGCCACCCACGTGAAATGTGTAAGGGTGGTTGGTACGTCGGTCTTCAGACCAATCAGGAGGACATTTCAAGCAGCAGTTCGGAATAATTTTGACACAATTCCGAAACAGCGTGAAAAGTGATAAAGAATCAGAAAATACATTTCGGACTCCATTAGCCTTTCGTTTTATAGTTCAGTTAACTTGGATAATTCATGGGAAAACGCGTAATCTCGTTTACGGCAGTGATCAGTCTGAGCTCGAGACTTAAGAATCAGAACGTTCAGGTTATCCTGCCGAATCACTGTTCTCCTACTAGGTTCCTCATGGTGGAAATTCGCAGTAGATAAAGCGCATTGCATATTCATTTAGATGTTTATTTACCAGTCGACTGTTGACTCTAAATAAGAATGTTCACGATGCTATATTTTAACAGCAAATCGTTGCCTTACCAGTCTGAATCAGAATTTTCACATGTAGGTTGCGTAGTAGCGTACCGAGTCGTGCAATGCAGGTAAGCAGGTAAGTTTTTAGTACTCATCAGTCGTGTTTCTCCTAACGACTGACTTTAAACCAAAGTACGAAATAAATGGTTACCAAACAAAACATTACGGGAAGTTAAACCACTTATTTCCACTGAAACTTCAGATACAGGAAACTGAATAATTTCATTGATTTGAAAGAAACGTTTCTGCCACCTCAGCTGAATTCGATAACCGTTAACGCCGGGCATCTTGGTTTTTTGCCACAATTTGATGGGCGCAGGATTGTCTACTTTTATGTTTCAGGGTTGTTGCGAGGTTGTTTTTTAATTCGTCTGCTTTCTTATCGGTTGCTCGTTGGTTCCTGTGTTGTATTGTTCAAGGTGCGCTTTCTCTGCTAAACATAGTTGTTTCTAAACCCGCAAACTGCAATCCACTGTAAGCTTTGCGCTTATTTTCTAAACTTTATTTTGTCACTTGTTTGGTGATGGTATTGGTGATGCTTTACGAAATAACCGACTTCTGTTTGGGAATGTTTTACTTATTCTAGTCCTAACAAGGCTTTTAGGACTAGAGCGTATTATTCGAGCCAAATCGACCACGCTGTGTAATGCTGATTGCCCACATGTTTTGTTAGTCACTGTTCAGAAATGCTATCCAGTTGGCATTTGATATCTGTGATCAGTTGTTATTATTCCACTGTTGCAGACCGGTAAAGCATCAGCGGGAATCAGGCCTGGAACACCCACCGTCTAGTGGCTTTGAACTTCCTGCTACTTCAGCGCAATCTTTTGAGAAGCTGACTTCAGTTCAATTAACAAACTGTCCCAGGGTCAGCGTTTTGGCTGGTGGGGCATCTTCGACTGCCGTGGAGGTGCGACAGCGTGCGGTCGATTTGACGCGACGTGTTCTATTTACACGCAGTGCGGACATTTTGTCCGCCGATTTCGGCGATTTCCGGTCTGCTTTGTTGCCAGAAGTGACCGAATCGACAGATCTAAACGAAACGCGCCATCGACCTTCTTATGAGAGTCTGTTGCAGTCTGATCCAGAGAGAAAACCGTTTTCGGATACTTTTTCAATTGACAAAAACTAGTCTTCTTTGGATGATGAATTAACAAATTTCATGGTTATTTTATCCACTTATTTGATCCATCTGTTTTGTACGTTTTCATTTATGTGCGTTTATTGTCTCTGTTTGTATTCGACAGTTTCGATCTACGGTGTCTTTCTTCCATCATTTTCTCTCTACCTCGGATTTTTGTGTTCAGCCGAATTGTTTCCATCAGTCTCCACTTTTACTCCGACAGTTGTACTATTGCAATGTATTCGTTTTACGGAAGCACTCATTTTGTTTACTGTTGGTTCGTACTGATTGTCTTGAGCGATGGTTTGTGTTCCCAAAAGGTCAGGTTATTTTTCCTCCTCAAATCAAGATTTGTTATGACAAGAACCCAATGATATTATTAATCCCACCAGAATGTCAAAAGAGAGTTTTCCAAGCTATAATCAAATACCTTCGCTTTTCCAGTAGGTAGTGGAGGTAGATATTAAATGGCCGACCGTTTGCCTCCTTCTCTATTTATTTAAGCGAATCCCTCAGAATATTCGTTGTACTGAGCATGAGATGAAAGTGCTAACAGCTTAATCTGGGTAAAATGAAGGTGAACTGATTTGTGACAACAGTCGTGATAGAGCTGTGCCGTTTGAATGAGTTACGCTGCATGTCAGTCCGCTAATCGCGGAACCTACTTCCCGTCATTTTACTTGTCTGTCGTTGCCATATCCCCGTTCGTACTCCAAACTACCTTAGTTTTTCCAGCCAATTTGGGTTGTTTTCTAATTCAGAATATTGATCAGTCAGAAATACCGTAAGTCCATATATATATATATATATATATATATATATATATATATATATATATATATATACACACCAACGTCTTAATACCGCACAATTTCCGACCTTTTATATGATTTAGTTCATCCCGACATCCGAGCCCCCACCAGGCTAGTTGTAGATAGGTACGTCTGGCACGGTATGCAACAACATATCCATAATTGGGCTCGTTCATGTGTTCAGTGCCAACGATCGAAGATCAACAGACATGCAGTGACTGCATTAGGTCACTTTTCATGTGTATCCTCACAGTTCTCTTATATCCATATGGACATCATCGGTCCTCGCAGCCCCTGTAGGGGTTTTCGTTGCCTTCCGATCGTGGTCGACCGTTCCCCCCGTTGGCCGGAGGCTGTTCTCATTTCCGATGTAGAAACAGAAACAGTAATAGCTGCTTTCATTTAACGTTGGGTTTCGTTGTATGGTTACCCCGCAACGGTAACTACTGATCGCGGCGCACAATTCAAGTCACACTTGTTTGGCTATACACTGTGTGTGTTAAGTCGTCACCGTCCTCGTACGGCGGCATATCACACAGCAGCCAGCGGTATGATTGAGCATTTTCATCGCCGGCTCAATGCTTTGCTCACCGCTGCTGACAGCTCTTATTGGGCACAGGCGCTTTCGACCGTTCTCTTAGGTTTGCGTTTCACTTATAAACCTGACATCAACGCGTCAGTTGCGGAATTATTATTTAGTCAAACTCTGGATACCCGGAGATTACTTTGCTATAGGTCGCGTGAATGAAGATACTTGCGCTTTATATGCTCAACAGATGGCTGCACAATCGGGTTTCTAATTAAAACGACCAATTCGCATTTATTTGATGATGTACTTGATGTATACCCAAAGGTGCCGTCCGTGCTACCTGCAGTAGCCAACTCGATAGGTCAATACATTAGCACAGCAGGCCCTCCAGTTTTTGCTGGGGCACGCCGGCATACACGAGACAAACTTAAAGTCACGCGAGCTGAGTTTGAGCACCTGCTTGAATTGGGTATTATTCGTGCGTCGAATAGTCTTCGGACTTCACTACTCCACATGGTTCCTAAAAGGTCAAGAGATTGGAGACCATATGGAGAGTATAGATCCCCCAATAACGCCACTGTTCCACATATTCAGGATATCCCGGTCAGCCTCAATGATATTTGTGTATTCCTAGAGATAGATCTGGTACGTTCCTATAACCAGATTCCTACCGAAGTCGAGGATATACCCAAAGCATCGGTGACAACACCTTTTAGTCTCTTCGAATTTCTACGCACGCTGTTTGGTTTACGCAACGCTGCACAAACCTTTCAGCGTTTTATTGATCAGGTTACCATAGATTTTGATCTTGTTTTCGCCTGCATAGATGACTTGCTAGTAATCGTCGAATCTGAAGATGCACAGACACAACATCCGCTGTGACTAGAACACGGCACTTCACCAGTCTTGATTGCCCACCTTGTAGATTGGCCGGAATGCTTTGGTCACATTCACTGAGTGGTTAGACTGAACGAGTCCGTGAACACCACCCAGCTTGGTTGAACACTGGAGCAATCAAAGTAATTACGAGCGCTGTGTGTTCACACCTTGTTCAGTCTAACCACTCAGCGAATGTGACCAAAGCATTCCGGCCAGTCTACAAAGTTCGAAGTGGGCAATCAGGACTAGTGAAGTGACGTGTTCTAGCCACAGCTGAAGCGGTATGAATTCGTCTACACAATCCCCCGTTGTGCGCCCAAAAACAGTTCATGCAAGCGCTAAGGCTTCCGTGGCCCACCCCCTACCCGCAAACTTACCACAAATCCGTTGATCCGACTAATGACGCCGCAGACGCCCATTCACGCTCCAGAGACGGACCTAGGTCACGCAGGTGATATTTGATCCCCTCTCCCTCACTTAATTTTGTCTCATCGCCTATTTTGTTCACCTAACACTTCACATAAAATATGATGTAATGTCATGATTACGAATCAGTGAGAACGAGCTTGTTCGCGACCTTGTGTTGTTCTCCATGTGTTTTGGGGGATTATTCGGGCAGACACAACATCCCCGTCAGTTGTCTAAGCGTTTGGTTGCACATGGTGTAACCGTCATGTTGACAAAAGCACTTTTGGCCAAAATTCAGTTGAGGCTTTAGGCTACATGATTAAGGAACGTGGCATTCAGCCCGTTGAAGAAAAGGTGCAGGCCGTTCGCGACTTTCCGTCACTTACTTCAATAACCGCCATTCGTCGTTTCAGTGGGATGGTAAGGTAGTATCGGCGTTTCATCCCAAATTCTGCTCACTTGAGGTGCTAGGGTTGGTCCCGTAGAATTTCCCGAGAATGCTAACGCGGCCTTCAATGCTGCTGAAGGCACATTGGCTTCTGCTACTTTGCTCGTTCATTTCGACGCTGGAGCTCGGTTGGGTACAGCCACTGATACCTAAGGCAAACCGATCAGTGGCGTGCTCCAGCAAAGGTCCATCGATGGAAACCACTGGGGTTTTCTTCTCTTCTACTACCAAGCGAAACTAGGTAATCATGGGACATCGTTAAACAGCAGGGCAAGCCCCACCGACCACTACCTTTCTCGCCATGTGGCACGTAGAAATTGAAAGAATGAATATACGAGATGGACAGGGATGGGGAAACGAAAGAATGCCCTAGTATTTAACACACGGAATACACAGTCTAACTATACAAACAAGCATTGATCGATCATTCTGATTCGATAGAAAGTGACAACACGGTCGCCACTGTTCACGGTTCGTCACCATATCGTTCAGTGTCTCCAGCCAACTGGTTGAGGGATCTTTTGGATCCCAACCACGAAGGCGTGAGGCACCTAATTTTCCTACGTTTGCTGCACATTTTCTCATTCCCCGCCGCCACAACATCCGTTGACCTCCACGTGGCTTCTTCCATTCCCGAGAGGGAACGGAAAACACGTGTGCTTGCCACATGTAACATGTGCCTCAACCAACTAAGTCTACTAAGCTGGATACGCTGTGATAGAACATTCTCTGGATCAGTACCTGTTTTCTACCGTCCCACTAACTCTGATGAGAACTCAGTTCTGTTTCAAAATCATTTTCGTTTTGTTGGTACAGAATACATTGTTCATATAAGATATGTGCTCGGCATAACCAAAACTGCGCATAAATGATTATTAGCCTACTGATAGATCTAAACGTCCCGTCTGGCTGGTTTATCTGGCTGCGCCCCGATTGTCTGGTTCGGCTCGGATCGAATGTTAATTGATGACTGATCCATTGATCGCCTGACTGGCTCTGATCTTGTCGGCGATTTTGGTCAGCCGATCACGTGCTGTCTGCTTTATTGAACCAGGCCGTCTATTAGCAACGTGCTGGGCGCATGCCCTCACAGTACCCAGTACTCGATTTCTGACCTCAGCATTTTTTTATTACATGCTCACGCATGAGTGTATTGGGAGGGGTATATACCTCATAACCACGAAGGCCCACTGCACTAATGGGGATAACCCGTAACAGAACCCTGAGACTTGGAGTGGCGAAAAACCACATAAGGTTCCAATGGGTCATATGTGGTAACGATCCGGACGACAGTGATAATTACTGTCTACCACCAAAGTAGCTGGCGATGGCGGAGATTCGGTTATTTCATCCAATCTAGGCGATACTACGCAAACATCGAACATCTTCTACACACCGACTCCATGTCTCGTAACCATACCACAAAACCGGACGCACCGCACCGCAGCTCAGTACACACGATCTTTCAATTTCAGCGAAATATCAGGTCGGAGCCACAAGTGCTTCAGTCCAGCGTACGCCGTTCGAGCTTTGGATATACGCGGGTTCGCCTCTACTACCGTGCTCCCATCCGTCGTCACGCTGCTGCCGATGCAAGTGAGGCGACCGAACGGGCATCGAGCTCGGCACCGTTAACGATTATAAACCGGGACCCACTCTGAAAAAGCAGCCTCAGCCTTGTCAGTCAAGACTATTCCTACACCACATTGACCCACAGCTGGAACTACTCCGTCTCCTGAAGTGCACAGAAAATACCTCGGTGAGATACCAGGAACAGTTAGTCGAATCGCATTGCTTGAATCCCGGATACGAGTTTCATTTACGGAGCAGACATCAATCTTCAGATAGTCTATTGTGAGGGCTAGGCACGCCTACTGACCGGCCTGCATGAGAGTACGCACATTAAAGGAGCCGAGATTCAGAGGCTGACGAGGCTTGAGAAAATGTGGGTTACAAGACAGAGGATTATTCCCGACACTATTTGACAGTAAATCGTTGCGAGTATCGACCGTGTTATCAGTGGGAGCATTATGGGTGGATAGATGGGGCAAAGAGAGGTGGTTGGAGACAAAACACAGAGGTTGAATAGAAGAGAGGGAATTCCGAGCAGTAGCCCACTTATCACTACCCACCCCACTCGATGCAATGGGCAGCGCGGTCCTGATTGTTCTGCACGACGACCGATGCAGTATGGAATTCGTTGTATTCGTGCAGTTCATGGGAGATGTTGGACGGGTACTGCTACGGCGTCCAGCCGTAAAGAAGAGGAACGATTACGGTTCTCAACTAAACCTGTCCGGAAGGCAGCGCTAGTGTCTGAGTAGAAGCCTGTCTGCTTGAATCAGTTATTCTTCCACTGATTTTACCGACTGAATCACCAGCTCAGATCGACCCTCAACCTGGAGGATCAGGAAACTGGACCTCGTTTGCCCTTACCCGTTGACCTTTCAGGTGTGAATAAATTTTCGGCTTGATGTAAGCCATCCTGTACAGCTTATTAGGTCGCTGAGGCGCGCAAGCCATCACACTACGTCAAGGTGTCGTCTCTTGCTATATATCGAGTGGCATAAAATGATATCGATGATGCCAGTCATTTGTGACAAAATGTTCAGGTGGGTATAACCGGTTGATCGTGTGACTGCAATCAATAAACATTCGTCGTTTGTGATTTTCATTCGTAGTTACCAAACACTGTGCCCGCCATGGGGATACAGTTGGTTTAATGAAGCCATCGTCCAAAAGGTGATATGCGCACCACCTTTGCCTGTTGACTTTTAATATGTCATCAAGCGATTTGGTTCGTGTGTCTATTACTCTGCGCTTGACCTCTACGTTGCTGATGCGATGTTTTCATCATATTCGAGCACCGCTACGAAGAAATCGGTGTTCGAATACCGACAATCTTCGTATATCCACCACCCGTAGCCACCATGTTTCTGAACCATACAGATGCACTGGCCTGACTGCTGCAGCTTACACTCGACCCTAGATGGGTAAATGGATGTTCCATCGACACCGTAGGTGATTCAGGTTGGCAAATGCTAAGAGAGCCTTCTGCATACGCAAAAACACTTCATCTGATATCCGAACGCTTGGTGAAATGCAGCTGCCCAGATAACAAAGCTTGTCTATCTAGTCTGTATTCTCTTCAGGCACTGAAAGGTTTGGCGTTGGACCAACCCAATCCTGCAACAGCTTCTCGCACTTTGAAAGTCAAAAACGCATACCGAGCATTGCTACGCGGTCCGTGAGGCTGGTCAGAAAATTTTGCAACTTACCTGGATCTTCATTCAGAAGAACTATGTCGTCCGCATTCTCAAAGTCTGACACTTATCCACCGGGGAAAAGTTTAGTGCCATTATCCTCACCAGACAAAACCGCGGTCTCTAGGACCATATCAATCAAAAAGTTAGAGAAGGGGCATGCCTGCCGAACACCACTTTTTGTCGTGAATGCGATTGAAAGATCACGGTAAGCTTGAACTCGTCTTCAGCTATTCACGTACAGAGATTTTATGATGGGAGTGAATTTCTCAACAAGAAGCAGTGCCAGAGAACTGTGCGGTCGACTGAGTGGTGGAGAATAACACCAGTGATCACTGGCTGCGGTGCTAGTCAGACTTATTCCCCTGTGGTTTTCACAGGGAGACCTGTCACCCTTCCTGTAAATCGGTACGACCACCGATTCACACCAACTCTTTGGAGCTTGTTCCTTCTCCCTTATCAAACCGAGGAGTCTTGTTTACTCTAATAACAATGTCGAGCCACCGTCTCTGAAAATAGGCGGAGGCAATCTATCCGGTCTGGCAGCGTCATGTCGTTTAAGATAGCTTATCTGACGAAGGACTGGTATCCACAACTAGAGGTGTAACCATCGCGCTAGTGAGAAAACCCGTCGAGGATAAAGTCCAACTAAACTGCTTCTGGAAATGCTCCGCCTAGCAAATTACACGACGCTCCTGAATCTAAATCAGTGAGCTGTTCGCCTCTTTGATCAATTCGCTAAAGTCTGGCTAACGGGGACCGGTATTTCTGATTAGACGAAAAAGGTTGCTACAGTTGCCAATCGTTGCAGCTTTTTCGATCTCCCTACACTTCGCAATCCATCACTACTCATGCTTGTTTCTCAGACTCCAAATCAGTTAGCATGTAGGGCATCTCCGTGCATCATCGTATTTGGAATCCGGAGGAATCGACCAGTGCGCATTTAACAGTGCAACCGAAGATGTCGATATCCACTGTTGCTGTGCGTCTGGTTCCTGAACCTTGGGCCACATCAGTAGCCTCAAGTGAGGCCTGCTTGAATTTTGACCATCGGTCCTCTAGGTGGTGGGAATTTGACCGCATCGATAACTTGGCGGTTAATTCTGCTTGTAAAGCAGTTATCAGCTGCAGCGCATTCCACAGACTTGGCTTGTCTATAACTTCTTTATACTGGTCCCCCTTCATATCTCAGCTCGCCTCTGGTGCTGCGCGCAGAGTTGGTTTTCTGTTTCGTGCCAGACGCTTCTTCACACCAGCTCATCTTGAATCCACTCCGCACTTCAATACTGAATACAACCCTTCCTTAACCTTCAATCTGTAGTCATTGGCCCATCGTCGGGCAGTTGTTTCGTTGTCCCTCTTCTACTGCTACTATTTTGGATTTCGTTCTTCTGAGCTTGCTTCGGTAGTTCCTCTTCATATTACTTTTTCCCGATCATCGCGGATCAAAGCAGCTAGTTATCCTTATCAGGTTTCAATGTTTTCCAACAGGACTGTCATACTGTGGAACACTCCCCTTTTCGGTCATCCCGCTCGCTTTTAACCTCTCTCTGAAAACAGGATCAGTAAACTGGTTTTTGCGTGACTGTTCCCTCACAACTTTTTTTCACAGTGTCTTTGATTATAGAGTTTACTCCTGATACTGTAATTGACTTTACGTGTAATAAAAAAGTTTACCCTTAAATTACCATTACCATAGCCAATATTTGTTAGCCAATCCGTGAAACAAGAGTGTAGGGACAAATTATTATTGTGCATTCTGTTTGCTTCTGCATTACTCAGTCACTCACTTTAACTTGGCTGGGTAAATTCAACCTTTTTCGAGCGTATAGGCGATTGACGACAGAATTCATTCAAACAATCGTGGTTCCATGCATGGCCTCATTATTTTCATTAATTTTGCAGTTTGTTTGGAAGAAAAAAATCTAATGGATTTGAGGACGATAGCAGAGCGCACGCTCCAGCAACAAGTAGGTCGGTATTGTCGGTTGCTTATTAGTCTTGTCCATCCCAGTTGCATATCAAACAAGTTCTCCTCGATGAACTGACTCAAGCTGCCCCGAACCAAGTTCGTCCACTCCGATTATCACGACCGACTTTCGTTGTTTTGTTTTTTTAGCCCATCTACGAACGCCTCGGAGGGAACGTATTTCTTCCTACCAGTCGTCCTTTAGCCATAAACACCTGTGAACGTAAGTAAGCCAGCATTGTATACCTTAACAGTCCTCAGTCAAAGCAACATGTTGCCTAAACCTGACTTTTTATCGGTTTATAGACCAGATAAACGAACTGAAAAGTTCCATTGACAAGGGCAAGAATGCAACAGAACAACCAAGTGGGCGACAAACTCGGTCCTCCGTCAATGGTCTAGATAACCCAAAATGTAAATTTTGAATACACCTCCTATACATTGATTGTTGTTGAATTCCTACGGCCTCTGGCCTCTTGGTCGATATACATTTAATCGACGACCGGTAAAATATTGGTGAATATGTTTCGTAGATCCATAGAGTGCTGATCGTTTTATTGCGCCTCGTTAAGCGATTCTGTAATGCTTCTCACATCCCTTCCCCGATTACTTATCTTCAGTTGTTCTGACATGCTTGTGCATTGATTCAGTGAAAGGGTTATACCCTATGGCCCCGAGTTCCTACTGCACTAATTAGTATAACAGGCTATCTGACCACGTGAGATTCTAATAAATTATGCGCAGTAGCGAACCTGTAAACCAGTTAGATTCTGTTGAAAGGTCAACTTTAGCGAGTAACGTGTCGTTCTTCGCTTGTTAGAGTAAACTGCTATCATCACTGGGGGAAGACACCTTCTACCGTAATAGCTGTGCGCACAATTTTCCGTAGGCTTTCCACCTGATAAATGACCCAGAAATTCTTTGAGGTTCCGTCCGTGTAAGAAGCGTTGACAGTCTCCATGGCTGCCTCTGACGTACAGAAACAATATAGGATTGATAAAAATCAACCCATCCAAGACCACTAACATTATCTGTCCACAAAACCTCATCTGTCCCCAAAAACAATCTTTGTTGGATATTGCACATTCAAAATTTCACTCAAGTACCGAACACCGGTTTCCGTACGTAATGAGATATAGACTTGAGATTTTTTGTTCGCCGTAAGCACTTGATCCGTTCGTTCTAGAATCATAGTGATCTTCAAATTAGTATTTACTGGGAATGACTACTCACTGAGTCAAGTTTGTATTAGAGAACGAGTCTTCCATCGTTCACAACCATTATCGAACGAAGCACCACTGATGGGCGGTGCAAAGGCGTCTAACACGAGTACCGGTACGTAGTAGTGTGTACGAAAGCGTCAGCTAAAAAAATGCGTGGAATCTCTTTGTACTGACTGTTCTGATAATTTATCAGACCACGGCACTCGGTCGAAAAGGCCAAACCAGTATCGCTCTTTAAATGCTGTAACTGTGCAGAACATCAAATAGGAAAGGATCCAACAGCCCTGCCAGATCAGAGTCGAAAGTGACCCGCGCTCTTCTACGAACAACGAATTCACACATGCTATTTGATTGGAAAACAGCTCCTGCTCAGAGCAATAACCCGCCAATGTGCATAGAGGAACTCGACCTGATTCGTCGTCATGTCTGTCGAGTGGCCGGGGTTCACGTTTACGGTACTGATACAGTTGCTTTTTGATGGACAAGCAATGTTGTTTCGTGAGAATTCGTTAGTTCAACTTCATGTTGAAATCAGTACTGAGTCTAGTGAAAGTGAAGAATAGCTGCCCGTGTAACGGTGAATTATCCTTGCTTACCATGCATATATATATATATATATATATATATATATATATATATATATATATATGCTGCTTGAACTCACTTATTAGGGTATGGTGCTTGTGAAACAGAAAACCAGAATCAATCAAGTATCAGAGAGATCAGAAAGTTAGTCTGAAAAATACAAACATTAAACACTCGTATGTATTTACTGTGTAATCTTTGGCGGAGTAAAATGGGGAATCGGTATACAGGAGCATGATGCTGCAAGCAATGAACGAGCGTTGTTTTTGCTGTGTGGAAAAGGTGGATATCAAAACCGAATTCGCTATGTACAAGTGTTGAATAAGCGCAAAGCTATCAAGCATATCCTATATTTAGTCCACTCTAGAGATGCCTCTAGTATCCCGGGTGTCCTGGTAGGGGTGTGCATGAGTACACATGCATAACATTTGTAAATGCTTTCAGACTCGGGTCGAGTTGGCAGTATCAATTCCTGGGTCAATCGCTGGCTTGCCGAACCGAAACCGATCGAACGGAGTCAAAGCGAGGGTTCATAGCCTAAAATTGCACACGGCCAAAAACGAATGACCATGCGAGAATAAGATGGGACAATATACAGGATTGAAGGCGAAGGAAATTTCGTGTGGTGGGGTTAACGTGTTCGCAAAAACAGGCACTACACAACATTACTGGGTGGACGTGCGCAACCAAGGGATGGGGCATAGCCACAGAGGAGTTACGCAGGAGCAGAGCAAGAGGGGACTGGAGAAGTTAAAAGCATACGAAAAAGAAAGGGGATGAGTGTTGATTAAAAATATAGTACAACAGACCCACAAATCGTTGTCTCCATCAGCGGCGTGACTGGTGCACAGTAATTTGGCAGAAGATATTTGGTTGATAGTGAAAACGAAGGGGACAAAAAGCACTTTAGCGACTGGTCGTCCGAAGACTGGAAAATGTTTGCAGCAGAGTTGACGAGAAGTGAGGGAAGTTGGGGGATCTTTGTAAATTGGTGTGTTTCACTTTCCGTTTACAGGCTCACAGAAGGCATAGTTCTTGTGGTATGCGCTGGATGCACCAAGGTTATCTTTTATGCACATCGCTCGCTTTGGTTGGTCATATGCGCGTCGATTGGTGAGGTGGGCCCATGACTTCCCATCGGAGACGTTATCATGTCCTCAGAACCCATATACGGTGGTGAGATAAGTCGTCCCATGTCGGGTCCCTCGTAGTTCGGCTGAACTGGCTGTGTAGAACCGCTTGAACCAACAGGACCATGTTGACCCCATCGGCGAGAGTTAGCCTAAAGTCGAAAAGGATAACGATATGAGAAACAGCACGAAGCTGCATTAGTTCGTCCAAATTTCCAATCAGACAATACAATGACGACCGGGATTTTTTTCTACTTGTTCTATTTCTACGAATCTTATTTGGCGTTAACTATTTGCTTTCACAATAAGAACCTATATCTTGTTGGAAATTCACTAACTGCGTTGTGAAATTTCATGCAAATTACTCCGTCATAAAACGAATATGGTGGCAACCAGGTCAAAAACAATTGCCGCTGGAAACTGTAGAATTCTCGGTTAACAAAATACGGACAGATAGTTGTCTTTTTCGACTAACACAACGTTGTCAAATCATCCAATAGCACAGCACCTTTGGTTTTATGAAGACGTGAATTTCAAAAGATGACCTTGACTGAAATACGTACTATTATTGATGCTGCAAAACGCTCTGTGGCACACTTGCAAACCGATATTCTTGGTTTCTTATATATATATATATATATATATATATATATATATATATATATACTTTTCTTATTTTTTATTTATCATGTGGACATTCCACAATATAAAGGAAAGGGATGCAATCGAACTTAGGTTGTTGAACAGAAGATCGGATTCACGAGTCTCTAGTCCACAAGTGGCTTCAAAAAGAAATCCAACTGGGTTTTCGTTTCGACGTAATCGAATGCTAAGCCACGTGTCGATGAACATCGCAGTCGACAAAATAAAATGAGACGCACGTATGTTACGCTGTTGTCATTATGTTTCATCACCTAAAATGAATTCAAAGTAGAAAAGCATTCTGGCTGTAATGGAATATTAATTATTGAGTAGTGACCTATACTTAACAGTAGTCTGTGTTTGTGAACTTCATGAATCAACCATATATATATATATATATATATATATATATATATATATATATATATATATATATATATATAATGCCCACAGCGAGACTTACTTGTTGCCGAGCAAGGTCATTCAGGAGTGGATTTGGTCGACCAGATACATCCAATTGAGCCAACTGCACTAAATCGCATCCGGCCTCCGGTAAGGAGCTCGTATCAGACTCATCACATGTGCCATCGTTACTCCGGATGTCCGTGCCCAGTTCACTGGAACCACGAATGGATGCGCGAGTGTTGTCCTGGGCATTAAGTTGACGCAGCTGACCCGATTTCAGTGCACTTCGGGATCCGTTTGTCGGTCCTGTGATCGAACCTAATGCGTACGATGGGAGCCGAATATCGTCACGACGAAATGCGGATAGACTAAACTCGCTCTCGGCATCTTCCGCGTCGGTCATGCCACATGTGGATTTGCTATCTCGACGGTTGGCTGAATCCGACTGAAGCGGTCGGAGAACGAATAAGAGCGGGAACAAAAATCAGGAAGTTGATGACTACATGTTCATAGCGACTTCTCACAATTAAACTGGAGTATTTGATTCTAGCCACGGGATCTGTGAGGATAGTCAACTGTTCATTAGATCAAAACAAGTTAATTTACTGCATATACCGTGCACGTGAGTGACTGAAACAAACGAAATCGATGAATGATGCAGCCCCATTCCGTAACAATAAGTAGCCCTTTATCGTCGTGGGAAATGTCTTACGTACGGCCAGATGAACCAGTCTTCTACATTAATTTAGGAAGTGCCCTGACAACCGGGATCATATGGGAACATGACAAACTAAACTTACTACAATGGCTGTGTTTACTGGTAACAGAATTCTTAACTGAATTGTCGACTTAGGAGGCTTTTGATATTTACTCAGCCAGTATAAACTACTTTATGAGTACCATATTCCTTGGATAAGAGGTCGATAACTAGCGCACATTTAGCCGTGTTTATGGCTCCTTCCAGTGATTTGCAGTGCTAACGACTACCAAAATCTTAGTCAATTAGCAATAAAACATTTTGTGTGCTGCAAAGTTTTATTTTGCATCTACCTGTCGGTACGTATACTAGTGGCCAACTACAAATCGCTGAAATTACCCCAGATGAAATGACAACAACGTTCAACACTTTTAGATTTCATGGGGACAAATCATTGGTTCTCTCAATTCGAATGAACTTTACAACCGTGACAATATCCGAATTGTGCATCGGACGCCTTACCGCGGCCGCATTGTGCTTTCCCGTATTCACACCCAGGCCAGATGCGTCCAACCATCGAAGTGATTGTGGTCCACCACTACGAGGATCTTGCGCAATCAGATGCGGATAGTTAGATAACATCTGTGAGGCTTGTGAGGTCGAGGAAGACGGGTCGTATCGTGTGACCAACGGACTTGGTCCTAACGATCCCATATGACCCTCGTCCAGACTGAGTCGCTCCTCGTCATCACCCTCGCCTTTCTCGTAAACGCATCCGTCGACAAGACTCCCGCTTGTCCCGTTATTCAGCATCGGCAGACCATGCTGATGATAGATATGGTTGTTTGGATAGACAGAATCTGTGTGCAAATGATGATTGTTTGCCTCGGCGTAGTCATCAGTGGCTACTTCTTCATATGGATGTTGGTAGTATGTGTCATTCGGATCGTTGGTCACTACAAGAACGAATCAAGAGTGGAAAACTGCTGTACGAACGGGTATTTCACAGTATTTATCAATGGTGTAATCAGGTATCTCCACTCACCGAACACACACTACTCGGTCAATTTCACTGACTAAGGATTTCATACCGTTTTGATATATCATGGACTGACCACCTGGAGCCATCCTCCAACCACTACCTGATTTGGGAGAACAATATACATCGATGTAGTCTCTCTGTGGGCATGCGTGCCTTATGTCCCAACCACTTTAACCTGCTTAGACTGAGCGCTTAAAACTGACTTCTAGTTCCAAATGACCTATGACTAACCTCACAACTGCTGGTACGATGCTTCCACCTTAATTGAGCAGCACCGCGAAAACACAGTTTGTCTTCGCGTATCTTCCACTCGCACCGCCCACGTTTTCGATCTGTAAACAAGAGCGGGCCTGGCTGTTGCATTGTTGACTCGAGCATTGATGGGCAAGCCGATATCGCGACGACGCCACGTACGACTCAGATTGGCAGAAGCCTAGGGTTTTTTTTATACGCGACGACACTTCATCCGATATCAGGCTAACAGTTGAGAAGTAACATGCGAAAAACCCTATGTACCTTGGGTAAAGGCTTCCCCTTCTAGGGTATGGTTCATTGTGGGTCCAACCCAGTTATCTATGGTCGTGACTATCATTTGGTGCATTTACCAATCTGGAACAACTGAGCATACTCTGATTAGTTAAATCGAGGGGGTAATACGTGACTGCTGTAAGTGAACGGGGTATCGAAAGACGGGTGCTGATTTCCTCATTCTTGAAGTTTGATGATCACGTACCTGAGAACCCCATCGGTCCGTGTCCAGTGGGCACGGGCCTCGTAGGTTGACGGTTTGTTTGGTTCATCAATCCGAGAGAATCCTCCGTGAAGAATGAGCCTGGAAAACGGCTCGGATAAGGATCCCGGCGAACCGATCCTGGATGCACTGGTGGCAAGGGTGGTTGTGGCGGCAGTGATGGTGGTGGCGGTGGCAGAAGAAAGTGCGACGGGGTTGGGCCTACGGTGTACGAGGTGGTTGATGTTGGAGTCATCATGGTTATTCCAGTGTTGACAACTAAACCGGCGGGCCCAACACCCAGGCCTGAGTAGAACGGGCCGATTCGGGAAACCGGAGCAAGGTGCAGATGCGCGTCCACTTCAGGTTCGCTGTGCTGATTAGGAAATTCATCCGGACCTGTGAAAAAAGGGATGAAGAACGAGACACATGCTTTTTGTGATTTTGAAAGTAAGTGGAATAAATGTACTTGTTCAGAAACTGGAGGCTCATGAACTGAGTAATTTCGTTCATGAGCCTAACGAAAGCGCTTGAATAATAAGCCATTTTTCGCGCGGTCTGGTTTCCCAATTGAAAATAATATCCAGATTCTCCGAAATTCTGATAAAATTGTCATTGTTCAGTCTAGCGTTACCGGTGGTGCAAAGTGAAACTTTTTTCGCGAATAATTTTGCTCACTTAATTTATAAGGTTAGATCAACTGTCAGTGAAGAGTTCAGCAACATTTTCAGTTGCTCCGTGTTTGCTTAAATTCACTGTTGGTCTGCGGTGAGTTGAAACTGTGTGACCCTACTTTAGGAAGAAAGCAAACAACTCGTTCGTAAAGTAAATGTTCCTGATGGTCTCTGTGAAAGTACTGTCTCATAGCAGTTAACTTGCGACATTCAGCTGTCCGGGAATGATATCAGTTTGCAACAAACTTTTCTGCAAATGGAGGTCATTCAGACACGGCTTTTCGATCCTTCCAAAGAATCCGAGTGAGAAAAACTGAACTGTATCGATGTTCGGTTAAAATACAGCTTTATTGATTCTGGCTATTGTTCAAATTCTGCCGCATTTTCGTCTGGTACGTGGTTCATTTCACCAATGGATTTTTTAAGTGATGACATCTGGTTAATCGACTAAGACTTGCCGGAGAACTTCTCTAATATCTTCACAACATCCACAGATAACTTACAGCATTTATCCCGTTTCATCTACTGGTCATCAGTGATTCGCGAACCACCCTGTATGTAGGATTTTGAAAAAGGCAAATCGGATAGTATGGAAACCCTCACTGTCAGGACTGAACCCCAAGGTTAATTTTTCCGGGGCTCCCATCCATTACCCGTTGGGGAGAAGCTATGATCCGGGATACTTCTCCTTAGATAATATACATTCGGTTACTTGAATCGTGATTTTGACTAATATAAGGAAAAATATCAAGATACTGACCTGACTTTGAGGAAGGTAATATTGATTTGGGCAGAGCCTGATTATGACCAGCGACTGAGGAAGAGGAGCACGAGGACGAGGAGGCCGCTCGATTTGTGATACCGGACTTCACGTTCCCCACTCCAAGAGCGCTTCCGTGGGGTGACTGAGTGCCGGTGGGAAAAGGCGTTTGTGAATTTGGTATAATCGGTGCTGGAGTACCAATACGTGAATTTTTGGATGATCCTAGAGACGAGGAGGCCGTGGATTGCTGCTGGTACGCAATAGACGTGTTCGACATGTTTGCATCCACCCCGCTTGAACGCAATGAAGGGATATAGGCAGCATTTGTAATTCCGACAAGTTGTGATTGACCAGTAGAATCAAACGGTTTCGCAGATGAATGATGTCCTATCGAGTTGGTGATTTGCGGTGCGTTAGTTGGAGCAGCAGATGAACTAGTTGTATTCCCAAGAATCGTTGCAGCGACGTTTGCGAGGGAGGTGGCTTGACATTCTTCACACGCGGATTCACTGCATTCCACCTCTTCCCATTCGCCGTCTGACTCACCGGGTCGTGTGGATGGGGATTTGCCATCTAAACCGAAGAGAACAAAAAAAAATATACTGTAGCGAGTATTTTGAATTGAGTGTATGTTCACCGGAATTGTCCTAAACGATGTACAGAAAATGCAGAGGGGGAATTCGACTGAGGCAAGTGGGCTGCTCCTATAAAAGGCGGACAAAGTGGCGTTCCGTGAAGTGGGCCTCACTGTTTTACCCTGAACGATAATTCCGGATTGCGCAACACCAAAAACACGATGTAAACAAACTAGTGAGGATGTATCAGAATGGTCCAGATCTTTCAACCGTCAACCACACTTCTATGCGCCGGTTTTGGTTGCTAACTCTAAGCATCGTCTAATAAACAGCAAAACGAATGGAAGTGTAAAGGACAAGCACACGGAAAAGCAAGTTTTAAGTGGATATCATGTAGATGAAGAAAGTTTGGATGCGAGTACGCCACCGACTGCAGCACCAAACCACATCACTTTATGCATACAACCATCCGGTTGGCGGAAGTCTGGCACGTTCAGCTTGGCTAAGCGCACCGGTCAAGATTTCGGTACCTTTTTGTCGTGTCATGAACTGACCGCACCCACTACCTGTCTCGGAGAACAGCACACGCCTGAAAAGTCTATCGGTAGGCACGCACAACACATGTCCCAGTCACCCTGACCTGTTAAGATTCAGTACTTGGTCCAGAGACTGACCGCTGGTTCCCAAAACCCCACGCCCAACCTGAGCTCTGCTGATACGATGTCCCCACCATGTCCGAGCTATAATGAGAAAACACTGATGCTCAAACGGCGACAATCTTCGCGCATCTTCTGCCCTTAACGGCCGTGTTTCTGAGTTTTATAGAAGAACGGGTCTAGCTGCTGCAGTGTTCAATCGACACTTCACAGCCAGTCGAATGTCACGCCAATGCCACAGATGATTGAGGTTGATAAAAGCCAAACGCACCTTCTGTATGCACTAGGACACTTCAGGTAATACCAGACCACCTGTCAAAATGTAACCAAACTTGTCTACTTCAGCTAGTACTTCGTCTGCTTGAACACGGTCTGTTGTAGAGCCAACACAGTCATGCAACGGTACTTTATACTCTGAAGGGGCAAAACGCATCCCAAACATTGCTACACTGCAGTTTGGGCTATCTAGGAAAATCTGGATCTTCAGTTAGAAGCAACATTACGTCTTCCAAGACAGACAGTTTACAACCTGAATAGAGGTCAATTCTGCTGTTCCCAAACGGGGATAGGACTGTCTCAAGAACGATTTCGACTACAAAATCGAAAGGAATTGTGATAGAGAGCAACCCTGCTGCACGCCACTTCTGGTAGAAAAATCGGGTGAAAGATCACCGTAAGCATGAACTCAGCTTCGGATATTCTCATTCTGTGATCGAAAAAGATAAATGAATCTCTCTGGTACACCCTTCCATGAGTTACAGCGCCAGAGAACTGCGCGATCGATTGCATCAAAAGGCGCCTTCAGATCAAGGGAGACCGTGATTGTGGGTCTATGGATGATGTGCCTGTGCATTAAAAGGTTGTCTTCGGCTAACGATGTGATCAATACAACACCTCCGAACGGTTCCGAAACCGGCTTGATTCTTAAATGTATACCTTCCACGAGCGTTAGATAATCTGGAGAGAATAATGCCGATGGGCAGTTTGACTGTGATATTAACAGTAAGCAGGTTCCTCTGTGATTTGCACAGGAAGACCTAATACCTTTTATTGTAAATCGGCACAATCACCGGGAATCTGTACACTTTACCAGATTACTCTGAGGAGTTTTGTCATTTCAGACGACCAAACTCTGCCTTCGTCCACTAGGGGTCAATATTTTCACGTAAAATGAAACGTCATAAGCGTTCAAAAACCAGTGACGGAATGGCAACATATCATATAGTTCTGACGTTAAGAAAAACAGCTGATCAGCGTGGACAGCGCGGTGGTAAGGTGTTTGACTCACAGATATTCACCCCGGGTCCGAATCTCAGTGGAGGATACACGCTGCTTAGGATTCCTAACAAGGATAAAACAGCTAAACAGTATTTCGATGGCTTTCAGTGGTAAGTTGGACGTTCATACTGCATGATGAATCACATATAACTCAGATTTATAGGTGATAATGAATGCAAAAGATCGGAGACACAAAAGGCCGATTCATACTTTTGCCTAGCAGCGAGCGCGAACGCAACTAAGGACAGAATGGAAGAAATTAGTCCATAATTGGGTCTAATGATTTATACAGGACCGAGTTAGGTGTGCCAGCAGAAACAGACCTTATTGAAACTGATAGCTGGTAGTAGTCGATTAGCATAAACCTTAATCACATCGGTGATTAGGGTTGTGAACCTCGTCATCACCAGTCACTTTGGTAGTGGATAGAAATCCATCGCGTCCGAGTCGTTACCATGCCCGAACTTCAACCCAATGCTCAGGGTTAGGATTCCGGCTTTCTCTGATAGTACAAGGAGCTATTGAAGTTACAGGGAATTGTCCTTCTGCATGCCCAAGCATGAAATAAGAAATACTTGCGGTTACGAAATTATCCAGCTAGTATTAGGAAGAATAATACACTGAGCAGCATGGCTTCATGAGTCAGTTACCTTTTTTGTTAACGGAAATAGTCAAACCGGCAGCTTTAAGCAAACTAATCTCGTCGGTTTGTTGACCCGCATTGCACAAAATAGTCGGTGCCGGTGGGATTGGACTGCTTTGATGAGAACCCGATGTGGTTGCATCATCGTCCGTGCTCCGGCGATTGCGAACGAGCCGATGTCGTCTATGCATATGTGTCGAACCCGGTGTAAGGAGACCTGAGGAGGATGACGAACCACAAGACAAACCAGCAGTCGTAGTGCGACTCAAAGAAGAGCCCGATGACTCTGGGCCCGGGGTGACACCTTGGTCCATGGAAGTGGTTGTACCCAACGCACTAGCAGAACCCGCAGATATGGCATTTTCTGACCCATAGCAATGCTGCTTGTGGCCATGACCATAATGATGCCGGCTACGATTACGGTGACGATGATGGTGACGACGACGATGGCATCCATCACGATTGTGGTGCGTGGAGCAGCGATGAGCCTAAAATGCAGAATCATATGGGGAAAAGAGGGGATTTCTAACACAACAGAGCAATGCACATCATTACATTCGGCGAGACTCATCGAGTCAGCCATCGCAATAGAGAAATAAACAAATTCGTGTCAGAAACTAATTTCTACAGCGTTGTACATTTTTACCGTTGCTTTGGCTGTGCCAACTTTGTTGATGAAAATACAATGAGAAGGCAGTTTTCCTTCACCTTTGAATTTTCTAGAGGTCGTCACGATTAGGGAAATCGTCAGCCCAAAAATAGAATATTAATAATAATAATTATTATTCTGACCTCCCCTGTTTATTACATAACAAAGTACAACAATTTTGAAAAGGGGTGGCCGCCAGTGAAAGGCTGCCAAATGGGAAAAGCGGCCAGTGGTGGCGGGAACTGAACCCTAGTCGTAAATGTTCAAAGTCAACGAAGACAACCATCTGACCAGCACCGGTCGAAGCAAAAATGCGTACAGATGTAAAATGGATCGAACATACTAAGCGTGACAGGTTGAGAGTTAGAATTTTAAAAGGCACAATTCCACATCACACTAATCTCGCAAATGCGTGAATCGACACTGTACATAACTGTCCATTGGGTATTCGTTTATTTGTTTAACAGTCAGTTTTCAGTTGACTGGATTCATTCATTCATCATCATCATCATCGTACAGCGTTAAACAGTAGGGCAAGCCCCACTGACCACTGCCTTTCTCACCATGTTGCACGTTGAATTAGTATGAATATACAAGATGGAGAGGGAGTGGACCTACACGGGTAGCAAAAGGAAGGAATGCCCTAGTAGCCAACACACGGAATACACAGTCTAACTGTACAAACGCACATCGGTCAATCATTCTGATTCGATAGAAAGTGACAACACGATCGCCACTGCTCGCGGTTCGCTGCCATATCCTTCAGTGTCTTCAGCCAACTGGTAGACGGATGTTTTGCACCCCAACCACGAAGACGTGAAGCACCTACTCTTCCTAAGTCTGCTGTACATTTCCTCATTCCTCGCTGACACGTCATCTGTTGACCTCCACGTGGTTTCTTCCACTCCCTAAGAGGAACGGAGAATAGGACACGGTACGGTAGACGTGTGCCTACCATACGTAACACGTGTCCCAACTAACGTAGTCTACTAAGCTGGATACGCTGTGACAGAACGTTCTCTGAATTAGTACCCAATACTCGCTTTCTGACCTCATCATTACTTACTCGGCTAATCCACTCGATCTTAGCGATACTACATAAACATCTGTGGTCTAAAACCTCAAGACGACGAACATCTTCCACACGCAGACTCCAAGTTTCGCAACCATACAACAAAACTGAACGCACTGCGGCACAGTATACACGGCCTTTCAACTTCAGTGAAATATCAGGTCGGCGCCACAAGTGCTTCAGTCCAGCGTACGCCGCTCGGGCCTTGGATATCCGCGTACTCACCTCTACTACTGTGCTCCCATACGTCGTCACGCAGCTACTGAGGTAGGTAAAGTGGTCGACAACTGACAGCACCTCTCCATCGAGCATCAAGCTCGGAATCGTTGACGTCCAGTCTTGTAACATCACCTTGCACTTTGAAGGTGCAAAGCGCATGCCGAATGGAGCTGCAGCTCTTGCGAGATTATCTAGTGCACGCTGAGCATGTTCCGTGGATTCGAACAAGCAGACAACATCGTCCGCGTAATCTAGGTCACATAGCTTTTCACTATTTCCTAGTTCGACGCCTACATCCTGAAGATTTTCCAACGCACTCTCCACTATTTCGTCCATGACGAAGTTGAACAGGAATGGAGACAAAGGGCATCCCTGTCGAACACCACTGGTCGTTTCGAACCGACCGGATAGTTCACCGTAAACCCTAACGCGGCCAGAAGTATGAGAATACAATGATCTCAGTAGGTTCACGAACTTCTGGGGCACATCTTTTCGGTGAAGAGCACTGAAAAGCGCTGTTCGACCAACTGAATCGAAGGCGCCTTTCAAGTCTAAGAAAACCATTATTGTCGGTCGACGGCGCGTGTGACGCGTTCCAAGTAGTCGGCGAAAAGCAGAAATCTGGTTGACGCATCCTCGACCTGCGCGGAATCCAGCCTGGTGTTCACGGGTGTTCCTCTCGTGAGCCGGTGTCAGACGACGCAGCAAAAGCGAGACTTTTACCTTGGTGACTATCGGAATCAAGTTAATTCCACGATGGTTACCGCAGTCATTGCGTATTCCCTTCTTGAAGATGGGAACAATCAATGACTCACTCCATATTAACGGAATACGCTCCTCGTTCCAAATGTCACGGAGCAAGGCGGTAAGTGATTTTATCAACGCCTCACCACCCAGTTTGAAAAGAACTGGAGGAAGTTCGTCGGGACCTGCCGCTTTCCCCCGCCTTAGTAATCGAATACATGACTCTACTTCTACTTCTGATTGGGGCTCAAGTGATACCACCCAAGGAGTCATAGTTGTTGACACGGGAGTAACTACACTAGCGTGCGGCTAGCTAAGCTGTTCCTTGAAGTACTCGGCCCATCGGTCAAGCCTTTGCTGTTTGTTATGGATGGGTTCTCCATTTCTATCCCAAATCGTTTCACTGACCTGAGTTCGCCGTCCACCGGTGTCACGAATAAGTTTGAACAGTCTTTGACTGTTACCTGAAGCAGCTACTACTTCCATTTCTTCGGCTACCTTGACTCACCAATTTTCGCGATCATTCTTAAGGCTTTTCGTAACTTGTCTTTACAGCTTTCTCCGCATCTTATTCATCTCCTTACGGTTCGAAAGTTGACGCTTTTGCTCCATTATACTCAGCGACTCTTGCGAAATCCAGTGTCTTTGATGGACAACGGATCGAGGACCACAGGCGAAACCTGCTGCAACGTGCATCGCTTGTTTGATATGAGCCCAATGCTCATCTACATTACTGTTCGTCGTAGATCCTAGCTCATGTGCTAACTTCTGCTCATACCGGGTGCGGACTTCTGGATCACACAAACGTTGCACGGCTAATCCGGTTTGCGGTTTGCGACGATGACCATGGAGCTGGAGAGATAATCGCATTAAAACTAAGGCATGGTCCGACTCTACGTAGGTGGACCAGTAAGATCTACAGTTCTGAACAGAACTGCGCCACCGGTAGCTTACGGCGATATGGTCAATTTGACTCAAAGTACCTGTAGAGTTAGAGCGCCGTGTCGCTGTGCGACTGGATTAATTCACGGTGCTTTTGTGCGTGCGTGTGTCTGTATATGTGAATGTGCTGTCCGCGTAAGGAAGTAAGTTCCTCTGAACAGGTTTCGGTTCAGTTTATTCAACCTTTTCCCTCGCACTGGTTGCAATATTCCAGCACCGTCCAATAAGGGGCAAAATAAATGGAAGCATAAAGTGAAAAAGATCCAAGAAAAATCAAGGTAACAAGCGATAATCAAGAGGACAAAGGAAGAGTCCAAATGTAACTACGCCACTGGCCGCGACACCTAGCCATATCACTTAATGTCTCCAACCATTTGGTAGGTGGGTCACGTGGACCCCAACCTGGAAGTCTAACACGTCCCACTTGTCCAAGACCACCGGTTAAGATTTTCATACCTTTTTGCCATGCCACGGACTGACCACCTCGACTTGCCCTCCAGTCACTACCTGCCTCGGAGAACAGCGCAAGCTGAGGAAGTCTATCGGTGGACATGTGTGACACATGTGCCAACCACCTTAACCTGTTTAGATTCAGTACTCGGTCCGGGGACTGACCTATGGTTCCCAACACCTTACACCCAACCAAAGCATTGCTGATACGGTATTCCCACCATATTCGGGCAATGCTACGGAGACATTTGTGCTCGAACACCGACAATTTTCGCCGGTCTTCTACTCTTAATGACCATGTTCCTGGACCGTATAAAAAAACGGACCTAACCGACGCACTGTACAATGTGTTCAGTGGAAGTGGTCCACTCCTGGAGGGTCGAATTTCTACATATGCTACTGGAGACGAATGAAGTAGTTAGATTTTGACGCCCGGCGAAAAAACGCTCTGGATTGTCCGCATGAGATGATGATGACCAATATCGAGATTTCCTAATTAAAATGTCAAAAATGGTTCATTTTAGAGTGGAGCAATCGTACAAAGCTACCGACGTGTTCCTACCGCGCTGTTGGTGATATAGCAAGCAATATGGATGCGCTCACGCTAATAAACTGGCCGTGTTGTTCAATTTTGAAGCGTTTATATGGAAAATACGACAGTATATCATCCATTGGCACAATATTTATCACTAACCTGTTCTTCGATCAATCGTGTATATTCACATTGGTCTGCTGAATTTGTGAGTATTTAGCGGATCTTATTCCCTCGTAACAATCAGTAACAGTTCACTGATTACGGTGGTTCAGTGATACCTGCTTCTCAGCAACAGCCTAACTTGAATATCAAAACGATCATCGGGATTGAAAATTAGGGGGAAAACTATGCATAATGGTATCATTTTGATTGTTTTGCAACCACAAGTGTCACTTCTCATGTCTCATAGTCATCTCTTCCTGCATATGATCACTGATTGGATAGATCTCGTGGATGTGTAACCCACCGTGGAAACCCGATACGCTCTAAATGGCCGAATGCGATGGTTTGGCTTTTATTACCTTCCTTCCATGCTACGGACTAATCACTTAATGGCGTTAAATATAGTCTCTGACAAGTGGTACACTATTGATTTGCCAAACCAACCACCGATTCGACCACGGGTTAAGTCTCTATAGTATTTTATCTCGTGATTGCAATAATTTCATTCAAAAGACTATCGAGCTGACAGACAGAGACGGGTGGAAGTCACTTCAGTTTGTTCTGGCAGAATACATGGATGATCATTTGCGTGTATAGTGTAACTTTGAAAATGGTTCGTGTGACCTCATAATTGAGCAGTTCTCCGATCGTTTTGGTAAGGCGTATCGGGTGACGTTGAAAAATCTTGGGCAAGTCAGCAAATTTTATTTGGCTCCGCTCTTCCCCCATTATTTATGCCAGCTTTCTAGTGGAAATGTTTATTTTCATTTTGCAAAGGTTCATTAAAGTTATATCACGATCCAGTGGTATCGCTCGCCCTAAATTAATCCGCTTCCCTAGCAGAAGAGCACTTTGCTTAGCGTAACCAATCTTGGGATAATATCACAGTTTGGTGTAACTTGAGGAAACTGAAAAGTGGTAATCTGTTGCTCTTAGAAACAGACAATTCTAGTGAACTGCGTAGTCGCCTGCATTTCTGAATCACAACGTCATTTTGTTTTGTAATGGAAAATCCACTTGCATTTTTCAGACCAAAAGTCTGACGCCGCGAGCCGGAAACGAACCGGCGACTCTCCGCATACCGGGCAGACGCTCTACCAGCTGAGCTATCGCGGTCCGGACAGCCGGCTATGAAAAACGCAAGTGAATAATCGGTGATGCACAGTAACTATCCTGGTTTTATTCATTGGGCTAGTCTCGTCGGTCACTTCCCAATGGGACAAACAGCACACAGATGAACGTGATCCATTGGACATTGAAATATATTCACAGAATGTATTGTTAACACGAGGAGTCTGAATCTCATGTAATGGAAAATTCACTTGCATTTTTCACATAGAAAAGTCTGACGCCGCGATCATACCGGTAACAGTACGGGATGTAGAAACACATGGAATACGTTTGGTAATAAGGACACTTATCAAGAGTTGAAAGACAATGTCGAACAAGCTACTACCGACACCAATTTATTTCAATGTATTGGTATTCCTGTCTATACACTGCTAGCTCAGCCAGAGACGAAGCTGCTTTAACAGTGAAATGACTGGAAAGCGCGGCAGCAGATTAGGTGTGAGACAACTGGTCCACAGTTTGTTATCAGTTTTGGTCATCTACGGTATTACCTTTATCTTTTTATCTTATTTCGTATCCTTTCTTTTATTTTGTAATAATGGTACAATATTTCAGGAAGGGGTCGCGATCAATTATAGGCTGTCAAAAAGGGAAACAGACCGGTGGTTATTTCATCGACACCTATCCACAAACTTGGAGCTACACAAACGGCGAACACAGGGTGCATCTATCAGTGGGAATGGACATCACCGCTATCTCAATATCTTCCACCGGAGCTACATTTTTCTCATACCAATCCGAAGTGGTAATTCTGAAAACTGATAAATTCTCCAAACTACCATTGTTCCTGTTTCAACCTTCATTCACGGAGTTCACAAGTGTTAATTACAACCAGCAGTGGTTATCGTGGTGTTTACACGTGACACGACCTGGAAGCCAAAATTCTAGTTACGTTTATACTGGCGTGATACCATGCATTCATTCCGCTGCTCCAAGGGGGACAGTGTGTCTTTTTCTAACTGTCGCACCCAAACCAGCATTGGTAGATTTTCCAAGACCCCTCCAATATTAGCGAATCGCAAACCACAACACACTTGTCTTGCATTTACCATTCATCTAACGACTCCGTCCACGTCAGCAATGCAGTCGCGTCTTTCAGTGTTAGGTCACCGCACCCATTCGCGGTCAAGCACCAGATTGTTTTCTTGATCATATATACTCGTGCTGTCCGCGTGTGTGCTGTAGTTCACGCACACGAGTATACATGAACGTGAGAGTTTGGTGCGGCTGTCGCGGCAACCGCCTGATTGGTCCTGTATTCTTACCTGACAGGTTTAATTCTACGATCTACTTAGACCTGTTAAAGGAGAAACTCGGTGATTACCTCGACAGTCTGCCTTTACCCAATTTGTCAAGGGTGTTGTTCCAGCAGCACAGAGCACCACCACACAGCACAAGAGCCGTGACAAACTGGCTGGATGAAAATCTCCTGCTGCAGTGAATCGGATGGAGGGGGCCAACACCATGGTCAACACGTTCTTCGGACTTAACTCCGTTTGATTTTTTCCTGTGGGGTCATGTGAAGCGACGGTTATATCACCCAAAACCGGACAACACCGAACATCTGAAGACGCTGATCACCGATGTGTGCCAGGAAATCCCAACAACCATGCTGGAGGCTGTCCAGCGTGACTTGGTTCGAAGAGTGAAAACATATTAGGCGCAGGATGGTGGAGTTTTCGAGCACCTTATGCAGCTGGTCGGGACGGGGAAGGGCCACCACAACGTGCCTATCCGATTTAACATGTTCTTTTCGTTATTGTTCAGAACGTAATCGGAAGAGCTGGGGAACGATCTATAGATAGAATCAGTATTCGCGGAACATGCATTGCTTCCAGCATATAAACGGTTAAATTTCGTTCCTGAAGTAACATTTTTCAGCCGGTTACCCGATGACTACAACGACTATCATTCACCTGCACACACACACACACACACACACACACACACACACACACACACACACAAACACAGTGGTAAATTCGCACACATTTTTGTGTTAAAATGCAGTGGCCTGGATCGCACATGACTCACAATCCCCTTGATGACCTTTATCGCGGCTGAGGTGAGAGCGGTTGTTACGACAAACTAAACCGTTGTACGTTCGCTTCTCTATAGCACAACGTGTGCACTGAGTTGACTGCGTAACTGAGGTAGGTAAACCTAGCGCCGGGCTAGTAAAGTGGAAAACGTAACTTGTACGCAATTCAATAGCCCCGGTTCACTGTGACCAACACTCAATGAACTCTGTGAGCAAAGTTTGAGAAAACAAAATAATGTTTCTGTGGCTCATCCATCGGTTTTGAGAACTACCGATACGGACAGACGGAAGAAAGTGATGCTTGGGGCGGGTGTGATGGGGTATGCTTGTTTCTGGGTTCATGTATGCTGGAGTGATCGTGTGTGCGAACTACAACACCGCCGCATTGTACACTCTACCCTTAACAGACAATTGAATGTCACGCAGGTGCCACAGATGACTGAGCTTAGCAAAAGCCAAACGCGCCTTCTGCATACGCGATGACACTTCATCCGATATCTGTCCCCCTGGTGAAATGTAACTACCCAGGTAACAAAATTTAGCCACTTCAGCTAAAGCTTCCTCTGCCAAGAAGAGATTTGATGTTGAGCCAACCCAGTCCTGCAACAGCATTTTACACCTTGAAGGTACAAAACGCATCCAAACATCGCTACACCGTTGTTTAGGCTATCTAAGAAAGTTTGCAACTTGCCTGGATCTTCACTCATAAGAACAATATCGTCCGCGTATTCCAAGTCACACAATTCACTGCCTGAGCAAAGGTCGATGTTGCTATTCTCACACGAGGATGGGGCTATCTGAAGAATCAATTCAACTACAAAACTGAAGAAGAACAAGGGCGAAAGAGGGCAACTCTGACGAACACCACTTTCAATGGTGAACTCGGGTGAAAGATCGCCGTAAACACGAACTCGGCTTTGGCTGTTTGCATAGGAGCATTGGAAAAGAGAAATGAATTCTCTGGCACACCCTTCAATGTGAGGCAGCGCCAGAGAACTGTGTGATCGACTGAGTCGAACGCCGCTTTCAGATCAAGAAAGGCAGATTGTGGTCCAACGGAAGATGTTTCTGTGTTTTAAGGTTTATCGAAGAGTAAAGATGTGGTCGATATAACCTCGACCGGGTATGAAACCTGCTTGATTCTCACGCGTACACATTTCGCGGGAGTTGGATAATCGTTGGAGATTAAGACCGGTGAGCAGTTTGGATGCGATACTTACCTGGCTGATTCCTCTGTGGTTTTCACAAGGGGATCTGTCACCTTTCTAGTAAATTGGTACAATCACCGATTCACAACATCCCCTAGGAATTTGTTCACCAACCGAGATTACTCGGAGAAGTTTCGTCAACACCTTGGAAAAATATGGAGACAACCTATCCGGTCCAGTGGCTTTGTACCTTTTCAAGTAATCTATCTCCCGGATAACCTCCACTTCTGATGGAGGGGTGGTATCGACCTGCATTGTTTCTCTGGCAGGTATATTGGGAAGTTCCAGTGTAGAACTGGGCCAACTGATATGTTCCTATAAGTGCTCTTCCAACGGTCCAGAGAACGTCCCTAAGAGGGAACTAGGGAGCCGTCGGATTCGCTGATTAACTCACTTACACCTGGCTTCCGTGGACCGGCACTTTTAATCAAACGGTAAAGGTTGCGAATATTGCCAATAGAGGCAGCCTTTTCCATTTCCTTACATATCGCAATCCACCACTGTTCACGGTCATTTCTCAGGCTCCTAGTCCGCTCGGTGCATCTATGTTAGCATTGAACATTTTGTACTAATTGAGGATGTCTGAGTGTACGAGAGGCTATCACGAGGAGGGGAAAGTGAAGAAAAGTTTTGTGGCTGTTTCATCGCATGCACTCAAGCAATTTTTTGAGGTTGAACGTTACTTAGGAATGAATTTATTTATTTATTTATTTATCACAAGCATGGTCTGCGCTATAGTGTTTTGGAGTACAGAATCCGTCACGTTTGGGTTATTTGTGATGATATGATCACCGTCACAATTAGATATACTCAATAATACGCGAGTACAACACGGATAGACATTCACTTCATGCTTTAAAATACAACTCTCAACGAGATAACTTTATCCATTGTCTACAATGGTCCATTTGCAATACATTATTGCACTTAAGTTCATGCCTGAGATTAGAGTTCATTCGACGATGATTTTTTAGTGGAAACTCGAAAAATGCCACATGCCTCAGTATGGTCGGGGGTGAGCATCCCAGGCTCCGAAAAGACTACTCGTCCTGACCCGCCCCCCCCCTTCGAAATGACCGCGCGTCCAACACAGCCTCTGCTGAGGAAGTCCTACTCACTGCCTTCTCATGGCGTAGGTGCCTCTACAAAAGTGAGAGGACGAAAGCGAACACTCGGTGTTATCCACCGGGTTGACCGACTGATAGTCGATCTAAGGGAGATGGCTAAACCCTGATTCCAAACCAACCAAGGGTGGCGTATGAGGCGTACAACACTGCCCACCGGCATCTGTGGAGGAGCAGTGTGCTGGGCACCAAGGATGTCTGGCTTCATCCGGAGGGCGTATAAATTCAGCAACCAGTCACTGGCTCCGAGAGGTTTCTATCAGAGGCGAATGAACCATACAGTTGACTACCGGCTCATCTGGATCAACACCGCTGCCTTGCAGGACTCTCTGGGCTACGCAGGAGCCAGAGGTGCATCCTCGAATAAAAATGCCTAATCTGGAATGGGCGACCGAGTAGTACAATAGCCCGCAACGCAAACAACCACGACAGACTCTACCACTATGACTGACTGTTCTTCCATGCGCACGTACGACCACTTCCCTACACCGTATACAACCTGTTCTCCCATCTTCGCTCCATTTCCACTTTCATTTCCATTATCACACCCCACGGGTTCTTCCGTCGACCGTGTCCGCTGCAGTGCTCCCGGTGGAAATCCCTCTTCGATTACCTTCCTAGTCTCACCGGATCCGCTGCCACCGGCTGAAGCTCTCCTGAATTTGGCAGGAGATATGCAGTCGGCTGTCATCGGATGGGGCGCATTTAGGAGGCCCTTTTGGGCTAGATTCTTGTCGCTCGGGAAATCAGAAACGGTCTTCGGCCCTGTGCTCAGACCATCGCTTGTTTTTCGCCAATACGAACTTCCGATGTTCTATCCGCCGGTGCGCTACGTGGCGTCTGCCTTCTTTAAATCAGCGGTGGACTCAGATCGACCACATAGCCATAAGCCACAAATGGCGGGGTTGCATACAAGACTTTCGCTAGTACTGAAGCGGCCCCTGTGATTCCGGCAAAGCACTAGTTTGTACTAAGCTGTCGGTGTGCTTCGGTGGGTGCTCCAAAAGCATACGCAATGACGTGATAAGCTTTCCAATCCACCTCACCTGTCCGTCTTCGAAAACGCGCTACCTGAGCAGCTAGTTGTAGCGCCACCTGATAACATAAAACGGCACTGATCGCTTGTCAGGAATGCTTTGCACTCCGCTA
The DNA here is from genome assembly GCA_948099385.1 of Fasciola hepatica. NCBI lineage: Eukaryota > Metazoa > Platyhelminthes > Trematoda > Plagiorchiida > Fasciolidae > Fasciola > Fasciola hepatica. The sequence continues at coordinate 952,485 of CANUEZ040000088.1, read as the reverse complement.
ATCTAATAAGTTGTGGCTTGTCTCGCGGTGCCACAAGACCCTGGGTTTCTGCTGAATCTCTGCGCCTTCTCGACGCATGCCTGTCGATTCTGGCTGGAAACGAATATAACGAAGCACGACTCGTAATGAGACGTCCACTCAACGCGAGCTATCGTATGGACCGCGAAATCAGGTGGTCGCACCGTGAATCAGAGAGGGAACGTACTGCCACCATAGGAAGTTTCCTCGAGCTGTTCTAACTCGTTCGAGACACCTGTAGGAAGCCACTAGGTGAGTGAACCCATTTGTGAAGCTGACGGTTCGCCAGTTCACAATCAACAGCCGCGTCCCGAACATTGAGCAGAGCACTTTCAGACACAGTTCAGCTGGCCCTCAGTGTCAGCATCTCCTATTGCTTTACCGGCACCCATCCAATGGTGCCCTTCGACAGATCCAACTACCGAGGAGATCCGGAAGGAAGTCCAGGACGTCACAAAGCGCCGGGCTCTGATGGCATTCCCCCAGCTCTATTTAAAGATGGTGGGGTGCAGCTCGTTAGAGAACTTCGTGTTTCGTCCTCAAAAATTTGGAATTCCCAGCAGGCTTCCTCCTTGTAAGGGGAATCGATTATTGCCCCCATCTTTAAGAAGAGATCGCGTGGTGACTGCGTTAGTCAACAGTGGTGTAGGCCCTATCCCAATAGCGTCGAAGCTGCTTGCGTCTGTCATAATTCGCAGGTTGTACCAAACGCGTGATGAGTAGACTCACGAGGAGCAAACTGGGTCTCGTGTCGGTCGTGGATTTATCGACCAAATCTTCACCCTCCGATAACTGCTAGAGCACCGTCACACTTTCCAAATACCAACAATCATTGTGTTGAACATTCGCGATAGGACTACACTATGGAACTGTTTACTGAGAAATACAGTACCTGAGAAGTATGTGTCAATCGTCAGGGAGTCGTGTTGTCACACTTTAGGTCGGGTTTCAGCCTACGACCAACTTTTGCCCCTTTTGTCGTCTCCAGTGTAGTACGACAAGATTCCCTATTTACCCATTTCGCTTCAACTTTGTCATGGAGGATGTTGTACAGAATGCCTTGTGTGGTCTTCCAAGCGGTGGAGTTGAACTCCCCCCAAGGAACGACTTTTTCGGTTTGGAATATGCCGATTATATTGCCTTGCTCAGCTGTAATGCATATGCAATACAACACGCTCTGAACCGCTTGTCGATTGAGGTATCCAGATATGGTTTGCACTTTCCACCTTCCAAGTGCAAAGTACGTTTGCAAGATTGGCAGGGCCTGTGTCTGCACTCACCCTTTCTAGTGATCAGCTTGAGTTAGTTGACAACTGAAAGTACCTCGGGAGCTTGATAAAAGCTGGAGGTGGTGTTGCAGAGGAGATCAGTTCACGAATAGCTAGGGGTAGAGCTACTTTCGCAAACCTGCGACACCTGTGGCTTCGCCGTGACACCCGGCTCTCTCTTAAGGGACGGGTGTACGTCGCCGCGGTTCGTAGTGTTTTACTCTACGGTTGCGAGACCTGGTCACTTTGCGTTGAGGATGCCCGGCATCTTTCCGTGTTCGACCACCGGCGTCTCCAAAGCATTTCTCGCGTCCGGTGGGAACATCGAGTGAGTAATGACGAAATGCGCCGTCATGTGTTTGGGGTGGACAGCCCTCCTCTTAACAAAGTGACCACTCTACACAGCCTCTTGTGACTCGGTCATATTTTGCGAATACCTGCATATCGTTTACCTTTCCGTGCTCTATTCGCACGTGCTGGGCAAGGCTGAAAGAAGCAATGCGGCGGTCAGATCATGACTTGGCATAGAGGTATGAAAAACCTAGCATCGGCATTGGCTTCCGTTGGTGCTTCCCGCCTCTCTGATTGGGACCCAAGGGACGTGGATTGTCGCTGTTTAGAGAAGCTGAGGGAGATGGCTCAGAATAAAAGTCAGTGGCGAGGATGAATGCCCCCCCCCCTCCCGTAAATACAAAAATGTCATTCAGACAGACAAAATGGCAGAAAATCATCAAAGAGTGCACGACGGAAATAAATAAAAGAATCACAGAATGTTATTTTTCAACATCTGTTTCTTTCATTGTGTTGTACTCCTACCCCATTTTTGTCACTGTTGTGGCTGCGTTGGCACCAAGCTTGGTTTCAAACCTTTGCATATTATATATATATATATATATATATATATATATATATATTGCGCGAAAAATTCATCACCACAAAGAAACAGTCATCAGATTCAGAGAACAAGACGGGTGAATAAATCCCGATCAATTGTCATCCAAACTCCTTTGCTAACGTGATGAGAAGATAAACAATTCAAACAAACTGAGAGGGTGAGTGTTCAATTTGACCGCGTTAGATATCTCACACTAACGGAACTAGTTCACAGGAAAATAAAAATAGGTCTCATCAGATACCGTACTTGGACACAGGGCCCTAGTAAGGTTAGGGGGTTATTCGGTGTTCTCAAAAGAACATGAAAACCGTGACTAAGTAAGGTTAGTTCCAAGTACTCACCTCCCTTTCAGTCACCCCTGATTCGCTATCTCCGCGAGCCATTCCACCGGGTCGTTCGTTCCCACTCGCGAACGTACTGCGACCGATACGACCACCCGGACCAACCTCCAAAGCAGTGGAACAGGTACTTGATGAGGAGCTAGAAGATAGTAACATGTTATCCCCCAAAGCATCTCGATTAGCCCGGTCTAGGTCGGTGAATGAGGAAGAACTGGAAGACTGGCTGGACGGAGATAAACCACTTCGACTAGATCCAGATGAACTTGCGCTCGCGTTTCCTTCACGAGCTGAGCCAAGTGAATTGTGTGACCTCAGACTGGTCTCACTTCCAAGAAACGAGTGGCGCCGCGTGTGACCACACTTGGATCGTGACGAGGAACGTTTACATTCCTCAGTCTGCACAGAACCGGGTCGATCTCGAGATGCGCGCTTCTCGTCCTCTTCTGCCAGACAACAGGAACATTCGGAATCGAGTGAGCAGCATTCCGGATAAACTTCATCACAGCCACGGTGCGCACCCGATCGAGTGCCTTTGTGACGTCGATGTCGGTGGCGGCTGCTTCGGTGCCGATGATGCCGACGACCGCTACTTGACTTTCTTGATGTAGACTTGTGAACTGATGCGGAAGGGATGTTGGAAGTCAGGCCACCTCCTTCGTTCTTGTTTTTCAAGATACCTTTTTCCGGTTGTCGCCACGAATTTTCCATTACGATACTGAAGTGAACCTGCAAAAATGGAAATGATATACAGTCTATTACGATATTTAAATGCTTTCTATTTTTGGCTTGAATTTAATTGATAGAATGCTGACTGTATTCCAATCGAACTGAACTGAATGGAATGATATGCCATACAGGAAAGGAGATTATAGGAAAGCAAGTTTTCATAGTGGGAACTAATAAACTGATTATACGTTAGTAACACAGCACTGTAGTTCGTCATTCACATAAAACTGCATCTTTTTCTTTCAGAAATTACAATACAGAACAGGGCATTTTCCACCGTATGTAGAGCTCGCAACAGTTTGAACACAGCAATTAAGTATTTTGTCGACAAAAAATTGATTGCCAAAATTGAATAAAGTTGCTTGCAATATGGGCTTTGACTGAAGTGTTTGACCACAAAAAATTATATATAACTGTAATTCTTCAAGAATCATTAAAAAATGTAGACAACCGACTTACGTCGTTCATGTCGTCCGTACTGTTCAACCCTTCCGAGATGGGTGTTGCTTTTCCCTGTGCAGTATAGTCGGTTGCTTCCTGGGGCGCATGTGAGGACTTCCCTCCAGATGTACTCACCGTACCGGAAGCCACAGCTATCGCAGCAGCCGCACCAGCTTTTCCAGCTCCAATTAAAGCCGCTGTAGCACCCAGCGCCTGAGACAGATCACCTTGAGGCGACATGTTTAGTGATTTTGATGCCCCAGAAGATTGGCCATGTTCACCGACAACGGCTAGGCCCCCAGATGTCAATGGGGATAACACGTCAGCTTCCGAAGTGTGCGGAAACAATGGCGGAGGTGCAGCGGAAGTAAGAGGTGAGTTCAGCATTGCAGTACGAGATGTGGGTGACAAAGGACTACCCAATCCTGGATTCCTAGATGGACTCGTTTTCAAAACGAGCATCGAGTCCGCATTATTGCCTCCTGAGTTTGACCTGTCTGGAACAGTAACATTCGAGGGAATACATTCTGTGGCAATACTGACCATGGTCACGGTTTGACCATTGGGTTGTGACGGAGGAGGAGATTGCGGTGGTATATATTTGGTACCGCTCGATGCATCCCCGCTTGGATTCCGGTTGTCCGTGCCAGCGTTGGTACTGCGTTCCCCGTGACGCTTCTTCTGTTTTAGTTTGTCCTCTCTGTGTGGGGAAAAAGACTGATTGAGTTGCATCTGGAGAGCACATATGATAAAAATGAAAACCCCGCAAAAGTGAGATTAACAAACTAATTCAGAACCCCAAGAGAGTAAAACGAAAAGAATCTCCTTCATAAAAATCAAGTTTTCAGATTGATAAACGGCACACTTTCGAAAATACCTCAATCAGCTACACGTTAACGCAATGAAAGATCATATAGGAAAGTTCAGGTGATATAAGTAAATCCAAAACGAATCTAGAATAGGTAAAATCCATGGGAACTGAGCTTTTTTGCATTATATGCTTGCGTATGAGTGCAGTGGAAAGCGCATACCCCATAACCTCTAAGGCCCAACGCACTATCAGGGTTAATCGGTAACCACATACGGTCCCAGTAGGTCACAGGGGTGGTAATAAGAAGCAGGGCGACGGCAAGTGGTTATCTACGACAACAATGACTAACAGTGGCGAGGTTTGAGCTTCTTACCACCGCGGGGTAATAAACGTTTAAACTACTCGATTACCAGTAGCAAATATTTTCATGTCAAATGAGATATTGTGAGCATTCAGAAACCAGTGACTGAATGGTGACATATCATGTAGTTCTGAAACTAAAGAAACCCTTGATCAGTCTGAATCGCGTGACAGTAAGGTGTTTGACCCACAAACATTCATCCTGGGTTCGATTGATGATGACTCTTAACAGGGATGAAACAACCGTACAATGCTTCGATGGTTTTCGGTGGTGAACTGAGCGTTGGTACCACATGACTAATTATTTCGATAAGACAAGCTAAACGTTGCTACTTATGAGGACTACGCGTTTCAATAAAATCATTTAAGTAATATGCTGCGATTGCATTGCAACAACCAAGTTTTATGAATGATTGCAATATCTCAAATCGCACATCAATATCGAGGATTGTACTTAAACCAAATACGCTCCAACCAATTAGAATTGCTGCAGGACGTGAAAAACTGGATGGCTTGATACGGTAGGCTCACGGCAAAAGTATAAACGACCGTCCATCAATGAGGATATTTTCCATTGATTATTGCCCACGAATGTGCAAGTTATGTGCTTCGAACCGTTCGAACTTTTTATAAACATACAAATCAAACCTCACTTAATGCAACCAGCATGAGATATGATTTTTTTCAGGGGGACTCATCATAGAAAACTAATGACACAACTGCTTCATTGAAATGATGAATAAGTTACGAGGGAAACGACTACATAGGTCCTCAGATTACGAGTTAAACTTTGTCTTTCCTTCACAGGTGATAGCATTAGTGGTTCTATCAAAGGATGGTTTGAAGTAGACGTCGCACGTATTTACTGTGAAGCTGGCCGCAGGGTTTTTTCATCAAACTACCAGAGTGCCTATCTCCAAGGTGAAACAACGTCTGTCTCAGTGCATCAATTCTAGTCTGATTTTACGAATGCATCAACAAATTTACGGTGCTGAACTACCCGAATAGGTTGGACAGAGTGACGGTTATGTAAAAGTGTTATTGAGCAGAGTTCCAACTGCAATTAACAATTTCTGATCCAATCACGATCATATCGAACACAGCGAAAACGTCCGAAGTCACAAGATCTAGCCGCAGTCCACCACCTTCTGACGATTAAGCATGGCGTTTCGAGTTATCTGCGCAACAAGAAATACAACACTATTGAGGCTTGCCGTACATCAGCAGAAACTTTCACTGTGTTTATAGAAACACCGGCTCGTTAACTTGCCCGTCCCGTGGTGATTTTATAGTACTTTCCTGCTAGGGTAGGGGCTGACTCATCGTCGATAGACAACCAAATCTGGTTAGCAGTTAGTTCGTCGGTGCCTGTCAAAAATGCAATTCGAGGTTTGGACGAACAGAAGAACGAACGACAGGACAACGGGTTGGCAAGAAGAGAGGATTCCCGTCAGGTGGTGACCACCGACGTATCACCAGTCACGCCATCGAAAGAGACGTTACCCCCCATCAGTTTGAACCAACTAGTCTGCGGTGCGACGATTAGCGACAATGAATCTTGCATCCTACATAAACTGTCTGTTTCTTGTTTATAAAATGAGATGATTCGAAAGCAGAAATCTTCTCACTAAAGTTACCGGGAATGGACAGAATATTTCCCACTTTGTCTTCCATTAGTTTCGTAAATTACTATCTTACGTGAACACATTTAAGGCGTGTTTTTTCTGTACTAAAGCCCGTATTGAGATGCACCGAAATCGTCTTGGAAGTATTGCTATTTCGACTTTTCTTACATTTCGGTCAGAAATCATCAGCAGTGCAAGGCCACTAATTGATTTAACATACGTGACGGAAAACTTATATCAGCGTTGATGAAACCGTTAGCTATCGAACATGTTTCGAGGGGAAACACACAGGAATGAAACAAAATATATAAATACAAATAAAAAACTTACTTGTATGATGGCATACTTCCAAACTTAATTATCCGATCCATACTGTTTGTTTCATCTTCAAAGTTCTGCGCTTGTCTGCAGGCTAATTCTGTGTCCGAATGGTTTGCTACATGCGCGTCCAACAAGCGTCGACTCGTGCTCAAACTGCCATCGGAATATTTGGTTCGACGCCCAGAGCTCCGTCCACTATGTTCCATATCATCACCGCTGTGTCGATCCAATCGACAGTGTTTGCGGCGACGACGTCGATGACCCCGATGATGATCACTGAAATCTGGGTAATCCGGTTCGCGACTTGCATGTCGTGCACCGTGTCGACGGGACCGTCGATCATGAGACCAACGGGCCAAGTAGGATGAGTTTTGATAATCAAATTCATTATCTTCTGTGGCTGATCGCGTGCCACGAGAACGAATAGGTGACAATGCTAACTGGAAACCATGTCCGTCGGCGCTGGTCTCGTATAAGCGGAGTGAACCGTTTCCTTTCGCGTTGTATGGGGACGTGTGTTGGTCCAGACGCTTGCTACTTCCGGTCAGAGGTAGACATCCGGAACGGGTTCTCTTTCGTGGAAATCCAGCCTGACCTCGTCGGCTAAAATTGGATCAGAAGAGCATTAAAGCTGTATAACTAAAAATTATATTTCAATGTGAGTAGAGAGTATAAAACATTCACTCACACAATACAAAGAGTCGGCAATTTAATCTGATAGACACAACCAACCGCCGAATCAGGCTCAGAAGCTCACCGATATATCACCATGAAGATGAACAACACCAGGAAGGTCCCACCGACCACAGATGCAAGGATGATGACGAGATACAATGTGTTCAGTTTCGTTTTCTGATTGTCCTCTGGAACAAAGTTCAAAAATAAAATTGGAGATTCAAAAGCAGAATGTTAGATGTAGCTAGTAGGATCATCAAAATAAGCTATTCATGCTTGTAATATTCTTTGAAGGTTTCCATCAGATAGATCGAAGCGACGCGAGGTGATGCGAACCGTCGTGTACGATGAAAATGGGCCATCCTCATAGATCAGACAACAGTAGCAACAGAAGCCGATTTATCTTTCTGATAGTGTGAGGGTGTTGACTGAAACAGTACTTATAGGCAACACGTCTCGGTTTGCAGACCAGTACAGGCACGCAGGTGTCGCCAATCTTGAAACCAGTAAAAGTACGCATCATCTTCATGACACACTAACGAATTGAAATGGCTGGAAGTCAGAAAAGTTTTTCTCTAGGCCGATGAAGTAGACAAGAACATCTAGGTTCGGTTATCAATCACAGAATTGCATCGTGTCTCAATTTGAAGCCAAATAAACACCTGGGTGACCCCCAAGTCAGCCTCATACGAGAGACAGAGAAAAACGAAACAACTATTTTATACAGAGACTTCCTAAATAACCGCGACCAGCACATGAGCCAACCAACTAATCGTATTTGTACAATGGTCGTACTTTTCACAAGTAACAGTGACGCCTCGAATGCAATAGATACATAATCAAAACGTACCAAGTCTCCCGGTTTCCAGAACATCAGCTCTACTTTTAACAATACTTACCGCTGTCGTGTTGCGATCCTGATTTGTGATCTGGTCGGCGCATTGCATCCATTTGAGTCCAGATGCGCTTGGCTATATCCGGATCTGGTGGTAGTAAGGTCGGGTTGGCTAAAATGTTCCGATTGATTGAACTGACGCGATCAGTGGCGGCTGCTGCGAGCAACATTGACGAATCTGTTGATGTCTCAACTTGGCATGCATTTCCAGACCAACCAATACGACACAGACAGAACCCACCGTTTGTACATATCTGAAGGAAGATAAAAACACATATCGCATTTACTTCATAAGAATAATCATGTTTACACAATGGTAACTCATTGGCAACATTAGTGACAAAAATTCGACAATTTTAAGCATCAGATCTGAAATCCATGAAAACCGTGCCATGCTTAAATTTTCCGTTGAAGCCCAAGTTTTTGAAGCATAACTGCCACTGACAACGACTCTGGGCCATATCTTACAAGGTTTTCAACCAAGTAGGCTGTGAACTTCAAGATCACCAACCATGTTGGTGTGGAGGCATGCACGACGTAAATCTTCACCAAGCATTGCGACTCCATAACTTTATGGCCGCGGTAGTTTCTCCAACCAAACCCAGGCTCAGAAGGCAGAGCATAGATCAAAAGTTGATGGAGAGGCATACGTAACCCGTGACTCAACCACCGAAGTAAGCTGCGTACATTAATCTTGTACACCGGGTTTCAACGGGTGAAGAATATCTCGCCACATCAACAAGTGACGAAGAACGCAAGACACTTCCCGAGCCTTTGCTATCCGTTTTTGACTTCTTCTTTAGTCTTCCCATCAGCACAAAAATAACTCACCAAGTAAATGAACTTCTCGACTACCTTACCCCTTAGGTAGGATTTATCGATGACACAGTGAGTCAGAATGTAGATAATGGAAAACCCACTAGCATTGTTAGCATACAAAAATCCACGCCGCGAGCCGGAATCGAATCGGCGACCTTTCACTTGCCGGGAATTTGCTCTAACAAGTGATCTGTAGAGGTATGGCCGGTTCCATTCCGGCTCGCAGCGTGGACTTTGGGACGCAAAAACGGAATTGGAGTTTCCATCATATTATTCTCTCAAGTGTCACCACGGAGGCTAAATGCGGTAGTGAATCTCTGTCGGTCTTGTGATAGAGAAAAACCCTCCATACCGTGAGACAGGCAGTCTGAGATTGTTCGGAACACCGTACCGCATTAAAGTCCTACCGAATCGACATCATATCGCCTGAATGGTCTAACCTACCGTCACTGGTAAAACTCAACAACTTTATTGCAGCGATTTTCTCCGATCTCCTTGAGGATGCCATCGAACTCAACATTGAACAGGAAGAGGGAGAACGGACAACCCTGACACTTCCAACTGAGAAGCAAAGCAATGATGAGCTATATACGTACATTTGACCAGATTGTAGAGTGCTTGAATGAGCTTCAAGTTACTTATCCACCACTCTGTGTCTAACGAGATGACCCCAGAAGGTTGTCCTGTCACATGGAGTCGAAGACTCTTCGGATGCCCAACAATATGACTCCCGTTGGTCTGTGATGTGAGATGGAGCTCAAGCATCTGACGGATAGTGAAAATTTAGTCGAAGCACCCGCAGTTGAGACGAAAACCTGCCTGTTCTTCACGGATTCGTCGTTCGCGCTCTCGGGCGATCAGCGGAGGAATATACAGGAACCAATTCTGAAGGATAAATCACTCAAAGATACTACTTTGGGCGGAGGGTTATATAAGCACATCGGTGTCAAAAAAACGTAACAAACTTACGCCTCGGTCAGAACAAGTCACATTTCGAACAGAAATCTGTCCATCTTCTGTGTACTTATTTACCGGTCCAGAGGGGCACCGAGAACGTAATGCCACATTTGGAGGCACGCATTGCTGGTGAAAACAGTGTTGATTTGGACCACATGACGCACCTTCGGGCACGAAACGGACTTTGGAAGTGTACGATAAGTGCCTAAAGTGTAAACAAGGCAGATGAACGAAAATGGGTCAACAGCTGTCAAAATAACAAAAAAGGCATCAAGTTGGGATATGAAAAAGATACGCCCGAGGCACAGCCCTTGATCTGGGGCGAACAACAAGAAATTCAGTGATGTTTGTATATAAACCCTAAAGATAGTAACGTCGACAAGTAACGCTCAAATCAAACTGCCTCAGTATGTAGTCTTGAGATAGATTTCTTGACAAATATGAATTTTTGGCTGCACTATCGAGAAATAAAAGGCGTGAACCATTGATAAATTAGTTGACATAACTTTTACGCGGATATCGAGGATTCTACAGCCGTGAAGCTTGGATTGGTTTGATAACCTCACTGATCAAACAGAGGTTTACAAAAATGCTCCTACGATATGCGCGGAAAGGCTGTCGTTGTTATTCTGTACGCGTACAGCAAACAACACGGCACAATTTTACGGGAACTTACTTGCATTCGTACTGTTGACCGTTATGTTCTGTGTATGTGAGAAACGGTTGTCCAGCGTCTGGAAACACCGGTCGAGGTTTGCCTCCCTGACAGTGCAGCAATCCACACATTGCATGTCTACGAGAAGAAGCATGGGGGAAGAGAATAACAATGATATTGTCAAACAGATCCTATTACATGCCAGGCCTCGTGTACTTATCAAAGTAAACAGAACGTCAACTGACATACCAACAGGAAAAACAACAAAGTACGGGAGACTGAAGTGGGTGAAACAGAGAGCTATTCATCGACCCACTTGTATCGCTCGTCAACTAGTGGGATCCTGTTGAGTCTGATGCTAAATCATCAGTGAACAGTGAATAATGCTACAAAAAAATAACAATCTATTAAACCAATTGTAGCTGTCTGAGGGAGGAAAAACATTCCACAAAAGACATTTGAAATCAAACGAATGAAATGGGTGATACGAAAAAAACAGGAAACTAGAGACTAGAACTGAAAACGTCACCTTGACAAACATGCCAACTCGGATATGAACACTCTGATTATGAACGAAACTGCTGAGATCCATACAATTGAAAACACAGTGAAAATGACATTCCATACGGCAAGATAATATACCGTAGCAGTTGGTGCTTGAAACCCGAACACTTATATTCAGTTAAAATCATTGGAGAAGAACCATCACAAGATATCACGTCACACATGTAGCAGAAACAGATATCGATTCTTCAACCCCGAACAAAGGCAGCAGTTGTTGAGAGTTTATAAACCACTGATTAATAAGCGTAGGTGCCATGATTAGACTCCACCAATGCCGAACACTCTTCATGGTAGGAGTGAGGGTATAGTCTGACGCATCGTTCAATAGTCTTACTGGCACAGAGTGCATCAAGCACCTGCCCAATATCGAGGCCACTATACGATGAGCGACAGGATAGCCGATCGATGGCATGGATTGATAAAATGAGGCGAACTCTATCAGCGGTGTTTCGGCGTCAAGGCCAGTCGGACCAATACGCTGTGTGCAACGAGTGGGCACATGGGCCAACAACCTGTATGTTCCATGTTTTACATAAATAAAGCTCAGGCAGAAAAGACTTCTCACTAGAGCAAGGGGATAGTCTAAAACAGTAGCAACAATCTTGTTGCTCAGTTCGCTGCTGCGACTAAGCCACTGAAGTCTTGTGTTCAATTTTACTCCACCAATGCTGGTTGAGTGTCGTAAGTCTTTATCACCTTGGAGGTCTAAGGTTCAAATCCCGTTGCGGACACCGGTCACATTGTTGATGAACAGCGATCCACTATTGTTGGGCTCGTTACCAAGCCTGGTCCATTTGGTAAACTGTGTGGTTCTTCACTGCAGGTCTCGGGGTCATGGGTTTTGGTGTTCCGTGATAGGACAGTGGGTTCTTATAACCATGGTGTACTCCCCGTCCGCTGCTCCCATGCGTACGCACAAAATACACTGAAAAATATCGTAGGATCCAAGGATTGTCGGTTGTTTCATATAGACCGGTCAGATTTTGTGATCGTTGGGGTTGACTTATTCTAAAATAATCCCACTTCTGTGGGAAAGGGACAACCAAATTGGGTCACCTTGATCATCCTTGATTAGATTTTGCCCATGTTGGGTGTATCGATAAGCTATCTCAGATAAAAGAAAATGTTATCTATGGTTGAAATCAAATATAGAGAGGAATGCCGACTGATAAACTGACTCACTGTGGTCTACAATTTTCACCGGAGACGCCGCACGCACCGGCCGTTTTGGTATTGTGGAACATAAAACAGTAGTCCGCTGCGCGAACAGCTCCCGAGCCCCACACAGATTCACACTGACTGTCTCGTGTTGGACACCGGCCTTGATAGCACAGTGCCTGGGCGTCATCCAGCTCAGACCGATTCATGGGCTGCGATAGTCTGGTAGGCTGAATAGTGGCACTAGTGGCGTGACAGGGTGACCCATTTTCCAGGTGCAAATCGGCAGGACAGATAGGCTGCGAATGTGTGCACGTAAAAGATACACGAACAGAAACGTGTTAGGATGAATTCAAATGAGAAGAGATACGCAAGTTTGTGCACAAATTGTGGTTTTTCTGTAGGCCTCTGGGACCTGTTTCACCAACGACGACAACTCGAGTGAAGCTTGACTTAGATAGCGAATCACTTATAGGCTACCGGATTATTAAAAACTTATTAGTTATACCTTGAGACAGTGAAATTAAAGTAGACTATACACGATTGTTTGTAAAATTCTTCACCACGCCACAATACAATCAACAAATTAGGACATGATGGTGGAAATCAATTCGAACTTTAACGCTCCCGATATTGCCAGTCTCACGCGAAGGCGTGGCTAAAGGTCAAACCCGTGAGTGACCGAGTGAGTAAGCGACGAAGTGACTGTGAACATGCAGATAAAAGGCTTTAGTTTCAGTGCAATTAGAGTCACACTATACGGTTGAAGGCAATGTACTATCGCTATTCACGAATAGCCAAGTAAAAATACCTGCCGGTAGAAATCAACTTATTTCAATCGATCGCGGCTGCTGGCAGCACTCTAGTGAGGGGTACATTCATACCAGGTTGATTCGAAAAGAAACGTTTAATAAAGGACTATATTGGACGGTCTAATTCTGTTACTAAAGTATTACAGTTATGCCTCACTATGGTCGGGGGTGAGCGTCCCGGGCTTCGAAATGGCTACTCGTCCTGAACCTTTCCCTCGAAATACTCCCAAATGACAGCGCGTCTAACACAGCCTCTGCTGAGGAAGTCCTACTCATTGCCTTCTCATGGCGTAAGTGCTTCTACAAAAGTGAGAGGACGAAAGCGAACACTCGGTGTTATCCACCGGGTTGACCGACTGATAGTCGATCTAAGGGAGATGGCTAAACCCTGATTCCAAACCAACCAAGGGTGGCGTATGAGGCGTACAACACTGCCCACCGGCATCTGTGGAGGAGCAGTGTGCTGGGCACCAAGGATGTCTGGCCCCATGCGGAGGGCGTGTGAACTGAATAATCAATCACCGGCACCCAGTGGGTTACGGATCCCACTTTTCGTCCCGCCGCCTTGTGGGTTGAGATTTGGATAGCTAAAGGTTCCGGTTTTGGACCTCTAAGAAAACCACCTGCTTTGGCTTGGGTAACCTGGGCGTATTGCGCCCACAAGAAAATCACGGACTCGGACTATCTATCCCCTTTTCTCCGACTGTAACATGCTTTGTTTGACACACAGTCTGAAATCAGACGGGTGTGGAAAATATAATATATATATACACAGTAATCATATTTTTATCACTATTACTATGCTTTCGCGAAGGAATTTCAGTGGTCTGTCTACTTACCATCTCTATCTGTCTCTCTCCCTCTTCTTCTACTTCTTCGTAGAAGGTGGTACCAGAGATTGTAGTAAAACACAGATGGTTCTGGTGGTGTTGGTGACCTAAATGTAGCTTTGGGCACTCGGTCACGCGTGTCGGGTTCTAATATATAGTGCTATTTCAGCATGAAATAGTAGTCGAGATCGCTCAAACTGTTTCTTGCTGGGAGGCATCGCATCCAGACAGAGATAGTCAAAAGAAAGTGGTCACGTCAGTAGCATCATTTCTCCGACATTTTTATTAAAAACATGCATTTTACACCTTTCGAACATTCTGAGAAGTAAACGTGACCAAAAGGATCATTTAATATGCGGCGTTCTCGTCTTTTATTATCCAGACATGTTCGTGCAATCGTAGTAGCAACATTCACACCGTATCCGATTCGCACAAGGAATGAACAATATCACAGAAATTTTTAGTTATTTTTGGTGTTATTGCAAAAATGTGGATTTATTAGGCTTTGCAGAGACACGTCATCCTTTAATTCCAGCTGCATCGTGTTCGCATACAGATCAGATGTCACATACCGCTGGAATATTTTTTTTCCAAGATGAGAATAAATGCAGGCTCCAAGGATAATAATCGTCTGTCGTAAGTTTGTACCATTTTGCCATTTTTGTTTGCTTAGGTCTTGTTCCTGCTAAATGAGCCCATACTTGAAAATGACTGGCGTCGGATGGTTCTGCAATCTTTCGATGACTTTCCCCAGATTCACGCAGTTGGATCACTTTCATCCTTTGACTCAAGAATAAAATGTTCTTGCTTGGTGGACACGATGCAGGTGCGACCACACAAACCCAATTGAATGATTCTTACTGACCTGAGTCGACCTGATAAACTTAAAACCAATCAAATACGATTTGTGGGCGAAACGCATGATGTTGCGATATGTGATCTCAACCTTCATCAGAAATTGACACAAAACGGCTCACTAGCATCATGATTGCTAATCACCTAATCAGTGGTGGTGTAGATAAACGTCTAGCTGTGTCACCATGGCGGACGAACAACAACGAGGTCTTGGCATGAGACGGAAACAACTGAAATCTTTAGCATTAGAGTTCCGAATCAGATGACTTGTGCAGTGACACGTCACTTGCTTGATTCAGGTCACTCTGTTGGCCGAACTAGTGCATTCTGGATCATCACAAGGCCGTGAAATCGAAGTTGGCTAAAGTTTATGGAGCAGGGGATTATTCACAGGATATGTAACTGGCTGAAGGGTTTCGAAGATCGGTTACTATCTGTTTCAGAATAAACTGCAACCACGTTCGATGAGTACTTCATTAAAGATATGCAAACCATATTGCCGATGGAGAGAAACATACATAGTTTGTTCGGATAATTAACACCGTGGGACGATGAAAGGTAATAAAAACGATCAGCCCCGAACTCAAAGCTGTGTTACCTGTCAAGAAGTATGTTTATAAAGCTGTTATTCAAGTAGGTAAGTGAGGCCACATGTTTTTATTAATTTTTCTCGTCACACTAGTGTGGAGTATATATATAAGCATACGTCGGAATTAGACTAAGACATGCGAAACTGAAGAAGATCCATAATACTCCCCAGGCAAAACCTCACCTCAGTACCGGTACAAAACTCAGGTAAATCACACAGATCACGGGCAATTCTGCACAGTTTACCACGACTAGCCAGTTGGCATCTATCACAACAGGCTCCATGCGTGCACACAGCACCCACGTCGGCCAAACAAGTAATCGGATTACAACAGGGAAGTAAATCACTGGTATTCGTGCGCGAAGCAGATAGAACACGGCCATCCATTGCCGAATTTGGGAGGATACTAGAAGGATCGCACTCCTCACCACGATCCAATTGTCCATTACCACACGTATCCGACCAGAAGCGAGCAGCTTCCTGAATTAATACAGAAGTAAAAATAATGTGTGAAGATAGGTTCAACAATATTCCAGCTCAAGAGTTAGGGATACATTTTAATGTGTACGTTATCATTATCTGCCTTGAAAGCTTCAAGCGATTGATGAATAAAGCTTCCATACAAAATCTCTCGAAAATATTATACAGGTAAGTTTAACTGTATCAATCGTCAACCCACGTGTCTGTTCTGATTTCAGCAGCGACATCTCAATATAAGTTGTGAATAGATACAGCCGTAGCAACGGTTAGTTTTCACAGCCGCGTGACAGAAGTGGCCTAAATGGTGTGGCTTACATTCGACCTCTAAAGTACGCACGACTGCCTCTTCGAAATTGAAAAAGATCAGATTGGAAAAATTACGCAAGCCTCTTGTATGCACAGCAACACTTCATCTGAAAATTCAACATAATGGTGAAATTTCAATGTAGTTAGAAAACAAGCTTCGCGAGGACATGTTTAGCGAAGGATTGTTAAACTCAGTCCTGTAATAGAATTCTGCCATTTGAAAATGTAGAACACATTACGAACGTTACCAGGATGTTACCTACAATGTCTAGAAAATTTGAAGCTCACTAAAGTCGTCATTCAACAACACAATTGTCCCAGTACCTTTCACCACGTGATGTTGTGTTTGAATAAGGGTCGATGCCAGTATACCCCCAAAGGAATCGTTCCCTTTCAGTAAATATTTTGATTAAAAACTGCGAAAGATTTGTATTATAGGGAACTCTGACAGAAACCACTCACTGTGATGACTTAAGCCAAAAGAATAGCATGAACGAGAATTCGGTTTTCCTTATCCGTGTACAGGAATTTATTAAATTTTTCTTCCATGTAAGACAGCACAAGCATTTAGTTTCACTGAATAGCAAAACAATTTCGGATCAAGCAAAATCATGGTAATGGGTATGCGGCAGCGAGGCGTAAACGCACTGATTAAACCAGGTGTTCTTCGAAATTTGGCACATTTGGTTTGGCGATTTTTGTTGCATTTGCTCTCAGACACCCTGAGAAAATCTAAACATGGAACTTCCTACTGTATTTTCATTCAGTAGCCAAGTCATTGCTTGAAAACAATCTACGGAAGGTCGGATAGCAATTGGGGCGATGTTGCACCGTTGGGTCATCGCTCAGACAGCCGTAGACCAATCGAAGTCTGAGCCAAAATCTAACAGCTGAGCTAGCTTGATCAATGCGTACAATGCAATGGCATGAGTCAAACGACGACCGAGACCGCGTCCACATACGCACCGTTACATGGTCAAAATCAAGTGGTATGATCAGGTCACAAACTTCGCTGTGCGTCAACACTGTGCGAATATAGAACGACTTTCTTCTTTCCACCAACGACGTCGCCTACATTGGTTTAGGCGTGTCCTGCAACGACCCGAAACGGGACTCACAAAGAGGAGATTGCTACCATTACCCTGTTCAGACAGGAAATGTTGCCTTGGTGGCGAACTGAAGATATGGGTTGGCACCATTAAGGGAGACATAGATCGCTTAGACTTCCAGTCGATCTTCGGACCACGCGACTGGCGCAGCAACTGGATTTTACGGTGTGCGGACCTTGCCGCAGACCGGAACGCGTGGACAGCTACCATCAGAGACATCCAAGACACCGACTTGTCCTTCCGTAGGAGATAGTCGCTTAGAAGTAAAAGTAAACTACTTTTGTGCGTCGTTAGGTAGTCGTACCGTTATAGTCCAGAAGACGTGCCTGGTGAGTAAGTTGTTTATTGAAAATCACTCGTTCAGACTCCAGCAAATTCAAACAAAAGTAACAATATTGCTTATTTGCATAACGGGTGTCCAATCCAATTGAAGACAGTCGTAATCCGATCAGAGGATGCAATCATGTGGTTTCTGTGCCTTTCTTCCTGTTGTTCCGTTCAGTCTGTGACGTACTCATATCCATTATCGCTCCATTACTGTCCATGCTGGTGTTTTGCGCAAGAAACCAATTACCTATTCAGCAAATAGTATGCAAACTTCATCACAGTACCACAGGGTTTATCCCGAAACCATGCCGTAGCTTGGCACACACCTTCCGGGTTAGTGCATCTCTAATGTCCTGCCGATCGGGACTGAATGCCGCAGCCCTTTAAGGATTTACTCTCCGCATTATATTTGCTCAGTGCTATCGTTTACGTGCTAAGCCTGACCGCAGAGACGCAGATTGGCATGCTGACGAAGTTGGAGTGTTAGTGTGTCTGTTTGGCACTATTTCAGTTTCCGCTTCGTATCGAGCAAGTTTCCCTCCACCCTCATGGGCTAATGCTCCTTTCATGCCTTATACCAAGCCGGTAGATCCACTATCGACCAAAACAGTGAAAAACTCTGTGAACCATAAACAGTTGCGGACAGAGACGAATCGGAATACTGGTTGTGCAGTGCACACTTATACCTATCTTGGTGTACACAGTAAACATGACTGAACGTGACACACGTTTGACTCTGAGCCCATAGCAGATAACGGGGAAACAGAATGATACATAAATACCCGTCATCAACGAAGCATCCATCTATCCTTCAAAAGGACATTTTTTGGTCGAATGATGGAAATAAACCAACACCGAATAATCCCAAACGCGAAAACCACGGAAAAAATACACAATGGTAAGTCATCATAGCCTCGTGATTCAAGTGTGAGAATCACAATAATTTATACCAGATTAGAACCCCGGCTGGGACTCAGTTTGTATTATTTTTATTATTATCATTGTTATATTACAATTATTATCACTTATTACTTATTAGTATTACACCGGCTACTGACGATACTGAAAGCGGATAAAGCAACGAACTGCAGCAGAATCATTAAGTGCACGCTCAGAGGTGGACGGAATGTTGACAATGTGTGAAAACTTATTCTTAGGTTAATTGCACCCATCAGAATAAATCTAATATACGATCGTACACAGCTCATTCAAGATGGTCCTGCTTTTCGAAAATTCGGCCGAATGCAGCTGTAGCCAATCGAACACTGTCAACACGAAAAACAAACCGTTGTGATATTTCAAAATAAATGAATCCAAACGCATTTAAGTGGGTGAATGACAAGGAAACACATACTGTTCAATAGAACTGCTTTACTGTCCTGACTTAGTATAGACTAAGGCTGGTACTCTCTTCCTTCAAGGAAAATTCTAGCGATATAAATTCGTTCCACGTACCTGCGGTGTCGTAGAGATAAGACAATCGGCCATACTCGACACCAAAGCCAATCGAATTCGAGCTCTATCGCCCTCGGAAAACAGATCAGGTGAGGAGCAACTGTAGCGGTAAAAACAGATAAGGCGAGTGGAGGGAGAGGGGAGGGAGACGAATATTATTCGCGTAATCTCGAATCTTTCTTGTGGATTTAATTAACACACTCAAGCTCATCCCTAACCCACGGACGCATACATTCTCCTTATGCTAATAGACATCGCACTGCATTGAGTTTTAAGACATTATGTTGCAGAAAGGAATAAATACATATATACATACATCCGAACACGACAGGAAAACAGAAAAACGGACAAGATTTAGGGCGCAACCCGATCAGCTATTCGACTGGTTTGATTTCGCAGCTAACAAGGGCTCAAAATCACATCACAGTAGCCTGTAGTGTCTGAAATCCCTTTCATTCAACTGTCGATTTGAGTATAGACCAAAATGATATTTCTGTAACAGACCAATAAACTGCTAGCATCAGTTGCAATCACTATCTTCGGTTGTTCTAATGCACGTTTAATTTCAGTCTTATTATGAATTTCGTGAAAAGCGTGGTAGCGCTAACGTGAAGTGAACTGTGTTTTACATACGGACGTAACTGTCAAATTAGAAATAACCACTGAGCTGTAGTTAATGTCATAGGCCTACACCTGACTCGCTGGGGTCGGTCTCCTGTGATCTGTTATTCTAAGTCTCAATTTTTCCGTTCTTTGCACCAGCATACCGAATTATCGTGGCCACTAAGTTGATTTTTTCCATTTTATGTGCGTGAACTAAAAAAATGACAGTGGAGAGGAGCAGCACCATCTAAAACTGCTTTCGTGGTCAGAATATGGCAATCTGTCTTCGGTATGCAGAGTTTGCCCATTCATCAATCGATTGTCTCATCCTTGTAAAACCGTGGAACGCAATAGATCTGATGTTGCATGCGCGCTGCGAATAAGTGACTGATACGAAATATAACTGTGTATAGCGGAACGAAGTGCTGTGAACTTTGCGTGGAGAATGTGGATGGGAAGGGGACGCATTCGACTTATTGTTTTATGATTATTTTCTTCAAAAGATAGCAAAAACAACTGAGACGGTCGCATGCAGTGTATGGTTGGTGGTTGTCCTTAAAACGGAAACTGAATTTTGGATTAAGCAGCATACTTCAATTGTCCGATCGTCTGCTAGTGAGATTTGTATCCTCGTACTGGAAAAACAAAATTCAGTGTGGGTGCAACCACTCCCAAGATTGGCGATGATATTATCTCTGTACCCATCTCTTTTTAAAGTCGGAATGAGAACCCATGGGATATGAAAATAAATAAATAACACGAAAGTGACTCTCACTGACCTGAGTAACGGAGGACAAGGAAACGATTTCATGCCCAGCATTTCAGCGACTGCCAGGGAGACGAGACGTGAGACGTGATACAGCGTTTCCGAGGTATTCACCTGAACAAGATACGGAAAAGTGATAGTGATGAGTATCATATAACTTTATGGCGAAAACGTGCGGTGCTTGCCACGATTCCCTGAAATCTTACCACTGGGCACGGGGAATACGCAACAAACAATGAGATTTTATGAGAACGGAGAGAAGACATAAGTCGCGAGATGCAAGCATTTCATTTACTCTTGTCAACCGCGGACGTAAAACGTGTCAGTATATATACTGTACCATGTATATATACTGACACGTTTTACGTCCGCGGTTGACAAGAGTAAATGAAATGCTTGCATCTCGCGACTTATGTCTTCTCTCCGTTCTCATGAATTGGATAAACGGGACCCAATGTTTCAAATGAGATTTTAGACTAATTTCGTATGAACTAGAATATTTATCAATTAAAAAAATTCGACATTCCCCAATATTTTTTTCACTACACGCTTACGCATAAGTGCCGTGGAAGGTACATACTCCATAACATCAGGGGTCTGCTGCACTATTAGGGATAGCCGGAAACCAAAACCTGAGACTTGAAGCAGAGAACCACATAAGATCTCAATGAGTCTCGTGTGGTAACAACCACAGCGACAGTGGAATACTGTTTACCACTAGAGTGACCAGCGGTGGAGGCAGTCGAACCTCTGACGTTCGAAGCAATGAGCAAATGCTCTAAACCATTAGACCACCACCGGTTAAAGTCAGTTTATTTCCCTTTCCCTGCAAAGCATAGGAGGACGATATGCTTTCAGTGAAATATCCCAGTCTGATACTAAGAAGAAGCATCGATATAGACATTTTCTTCTGCCACGACTTGACAAAAAGTTGAAGTTCCGTATGAGTCTTCGGGAAAAGTGGCACACCACACTCGTTACGCTCACACTCACCGTATCCCCACTGTCATCATTGACTGATCACTTTCCGCTGTCTATGCCGTTCAATCGGTATCGCTGCGGTGAACAATTAATTTTCACATCTGACATCAGAGGAACCCCCAAACACGCGAGTTTTTGAAATTCTTTGACAAAAGTCAGAATCTAAACTGAATTTCCGCCTACATCTATCATAGTACAGCTTTGCCTCGGTCGCTTTATGAACGTCGGTTGAAACCCGTGTAAGGCACGCCATCTTCGAAAACAAGTAAAATACAGACAGTGATTTGTAAGTGGGAGAAAAAAGACGTTTGTGACTGACTAAAAGCATCAGCAGCCTATAGGGAAAGAAACAGGTCGAACGTCGGCTGGGGTCGGAAGAAAAGTTTAGTTGAGAGGGAAGAAAACAAAACATCAAGTATTCCGGTCTGCAACCGGGAACAAAACGGGTATTTGTCCGACTGTCCATAAATAAAAGAACCAACTCCAACGAAATACTAACAAAATGCAGAGCGCACTGAAAATAGACGACTGAATTCACCCCATACTTTCTGTACGTAAGAGCATATAAGTATTGCCGAAGAGATTTAAAAGAAATTCATGGTACCAGATGCAGGGAAAGAACGGCGAGGAACGTAAGGAAAATAATGTGGACAAGCGTCTAAATTACTAATTATTCAAATGTCACATCACAATCCGTCTGTTAACTCATCGCCATTCCAAAGAATAGAAAAATTAATGTCCATTTCATCTGTCACATTTAGCAATAACCGATCTGGGAGAGGAGCCTACTCAAACATAGGCTAGTATTAGTGACAAAAGTCAGTTGTCGTTCGCGTCGAATTCACTGGTTGTTACATCGAAGCAAAATTATCTTTCAAGTGGGGGACATTTCATTTAAAAAATGAGTAACAGAATTCTGGTTCACTCAAAGAATATAAAATTATTGGTGCTGGAATTTCCCAAAGCAGCTGGGCCATCAAAGAAGAAGGAACTCATCATGAGGATGTCACCCCAATGATGGGTTGGTTCCGTTTGTATCCTGTGGTAAAGGGGAACTGGAAAAACCTTTGAATCATAACTAGGGCATGGAAATGGAATGTGGACATGCAATGGGAGAGACCGTGTATTGTCAATTTATAATACTAACCAAAAAGAATCTAAATGGGATTAGGACACCATCAACAAAATAGCATACGTGCAATTTCGCTGAGAACTTAGACTGTGAGGATTTGGCGCTAAGCAGATCCGCCCTCATCCAGACCATTGCCCCGAATGACATATTGGCATTCAGTATAGCATCACTCGACATTTCGTTGGGTCAATGTTATCTGTGCTTACCCCACCAGTTTTCGTAATTCAAAGACACGCAATTTCACAGTTGTTTATTATGACAAGATTATTCATTCCATCGACAGAATGTTCGGTTCAGTTTGAGGATGTTAGTGTGAATGTCACGCGTTCCGTGACAGAGAGCATGATTACAATCCCCGTCACAATAGGCTATTATCATTCAATATACTCAAAGACAAATTAAAACTGTACACAGTATTCCAGAAAACGGTGTGTCGGTCCTGTCGGGACAGAACGGGTCAATGAGTGAAACACGCTTCGCACAGTGGTCGACAAGATATTCTGGCTGTTTCGCATCATTCTTTCAAGTCAGTTCGCCCGTAGAGTTTCCTTCAAATCAATTGACCAACATACTGTGAATGCAACTGAATCATTTGTCACCATATTGTGAAGGAGATTAGACAGCTAAATCCGAATATCTAGTCTTATGGTGCGCGAATGTGGCAAACGAATAATGTACCAAAAACCGACAAATTCTAACGGAAGAAAAATATGACAACTTTCGACCTGGTATAGTATGAGAACCCTCAACTCCCGTCCCAATCTACACACTCCGCCGACTGGAAGCCCCAGCCAGTCTCGTTAAACCCCCATTCAGTTTTCAAGCCAAATTGGCTGAGCGCGAGAAGGCCGAAATGTCGCGACCGGCTGACAGGTGCTACGGTAGACAATCTGGAACGTTTGTATCGTCAGTAAAGTTCACTGAAGCGGATGAATAGGGGAACAAAGCATCGACAGACGATACTGGCTGTCTGACGTCAACCATATGCGGATATGATTCTCAGATGATGCAGTTGACACAGTTTGACCTGTTTATCATTAAAATGAAATGGTCCAGATAAAAAATCTTGTTGATTTTATTAAGCACGTTCTTGTTTCATTTGAGCACACGGAAATAGAAGTAAATCATCTGTATTCTCTACATGTGTTCAGCGAGTTTTCAACGGGCTCGATACATCACCCACTGAGGAACAAAACATCTGACTGATAACCACAGTCCTCTGAAAAATGAATGTGTGTGTGCAGACAAGTAAAGTTTGCGATATACCCGTGAAGGATAGTGACCAAACAGACAAATCGCGAATTCAGGATATTATCTTGAATTCGAATCTCATTGTCACCGGTTAATATCTCATTCTGACAGCCTGGAAGATTGTAATAAACAAAGGAATAACAAGGATATTTCAAAGTGGTCATTTTGTAGCTCGAAACAATACTGTCCATTAAAGTCCCGGGACGCGGTCAAGCGACTAACTGTCGCATCAATTCATTTTCTTTCGTCCTCAAAACAAATTATCCCGTCCTATTTTGAAATTTTCCAGTCTACTTGGGTCAAAAAATTCCTCAGTTTATTGAACTGCATTTCTAAGTGGGTTCAGGATAAGATAATTTGTGATTTGGAGACCAGCAAAAGCGGAACCAATTCGTATGTACGCGGCTCCGAATATCACGTGGCTAAATGTTCGCACAGTTGCTAAATCACTTCAATCGGTTCGCTTTATTAAACAGTATTAGTTGCAATAAAATTACGGGCTCTCAAATATTTTCTCATCGCTATTTTGATTTTTACTCGCGATCTTCATGCATCAAGGGACCGGAAACATTCAGCAAAAAGATGAGAGGCATTGGTTTATTTTGTTTTGTGACAGTTGCAGAGAGTTGAACGATATACAGGCTATGCAAAGTCATTTCTTTTATAGTAAGTAATGCATTCGAAGTAGGAGATGCAGTAGAGTTGCACTGAACAAGCTGACCGAAGTTATACTACTCTTCCTTTAGGAAGATGGGATTTCCCACGCATCACATTCACTCGTATATTCCCTATACCAAGCGAATAAGTGGTAAAGTACATGCTTGATCGGTGTGATAGCTTTCGTCTGTTGTCAAGTCGTTCGGTCTGTCAACGGATATGAGCTCTGTACGTGATTCCATAGCTTCTCGTACACATGTTTGAGATTCGAGACTGCCCTTGGAAAGCGCAGAACCATCATGTTGAATCGGTTGGTATCAATGACGTTCATACACAGACACATTTAAATACAAGTAGTACGTGTTACGAGATACGACTGGCAGTTGCCCGCATCTTTTTGGGAGTTCATTAGACAGCATCAATCCGGTGAAAAAAGTGTTAGGATTTGTTCAGTTGAAAAGGATAAAGCAGCTTTTTAAAACCCTTTGTCCTGCGAAAAGACAGGCAGATAGAATATATAATATATATATATATATATATATATATATATAATATATAATATATATATATATATATATATATATATATATATGCCCACGTACGATGCTCCATGCCAATAACCATAACAAAAGCTTGTTTCTGTTGCGAAATCCATGTCCTCCTAATAAACGCGCCCGTTTTGTTGCATTAGGACAACGGGGTTGTTGGTAAGACAAACGCACATGATTTCGATGTAAGATATGCCTGTATGAATACTATTTGACTGGCGAACAAGGAACACGCGTCAGTGGCTCATTACGCTACGGTAGAAAGTAGTTTCACTACATTAGGGCGACTGTGGATGAGTATTTGTGAAAATAATAAATTTATGGGGTTACCATATCAACGTCTATAGAGTGTTTATCGAGTGAGGCGAAGGGCGTTGGCTGCACGAGGCTAATGCCACGAGAATGATCATTTCCACCTGGACATAATTTCCGGAATGAGTATGAAACCACAGCTTTTGATTTCACACTTAAAAATGCAAGATACGCCTTTCTTGTTTCGAAAAAATAGTGGGAGTCAATGACAAACTAATTAGACTGTTACCAATAGATCTCGGTTGTCAGAGCAACGGTGATATGGACCGCTGGTTTTTGTACAGTAGAACGGACCACGATAAGACAATGAAAATTCAGTGTGGCGGTAATGAAAAACGCTGAGCATCTGACAACAACAGTGTGTGTGGCCATGGACAAAAAACAGTTACAAAACTAGATTCTTTGAGAAAATATATTTTCGTTCAAAGAAATCTTTCACCAACATGACTGATGGGGATTCGATTAGGTTAATCGAAGCTTCAGGATCTCTTCAATCTTTCTATCCAGTGAAAAATCAAACAGGTCATACCGTGCGACCTGAGAGAGACACTCGATTACTGCTCGAAACAACGATGAGCGAGCGAGTCGGTGAATTGTCGTAAAAGGCTACTCACAAACTAGCATTCCGGTGGTTTATTTACCAACAACTGAAACCAACATAAAAACACACCGAAGACAATCAATACCAAAACTCTGTGCTTCTCTTTCGGGAAGAATCATTGCATTGATCCAATTTTTGATTTACTATCAACATAATGCGAAACTTTGGTCTTAGTTTCAATGACCAATGGTCACATCTTTTTCTGGCTTTTACATTTCATTAGAGGTATTGCTGCAAATTGGAAAAATCGCCGAGATTCTTAACCACCACCAGTGACCGAGATCCGTCACACGTGTCCGATTAAACGGTCTTAGTCTGATAACACTAAGTAATTTGAAGAGGGGAAAATGCCATACCGCAGTAGGAGGATGCGATTGGGAATCTGAAGGTGATTTGAGTGACAGAAAATATATATGTGTATACCGGTGACATCACTTTGAGAGTAGGAAATATTGAACAAATAGTGGACTGTGTGGTTAGGTGTGTGAGAACAACCGATTCGAATGTAAGCAATGAGATTAAACCGCAGAAAAGACGATAACGAATAGGCTTTGATTCTTCCTAAGTCTGACAACTTCGATACTACTCCTATAGCTATAGGTCAGCATCACTTGAATAGAAGACAACTGTCAGATTTTGTTTACTCGTAAGAGCTGTAAGACAAACAAAGTTGACTGAGAGACAGAGATCAGGAGGAAAAAATAGGAATATTTGGAAATTTCGAAAGTCAGAACAAGTATTGGCAACAGAATGCGAAAAAACAAGTGTACGACGAAACAGCAAAAGTTTATACATTTTGGTTCCCATTGTAGGCGAATGAGGTTGATCGACTGCATTTTGTGGAGCGAAAACAGAGCTAGTGAACTGAGACACACTTTCATTGTGCACAAAAATGTCTGCTTAGCCCCAATTCAATTCAGCAAACAGAAACAAAAATACAACGATGTGCAAACATACACGCACACCACAGCAGGCTCGAATGAAGCTGCTTCAGACTTGAGAAAAACTCGCTATCCGTGACGTCTCGGGCATCTGACTCACTTGAATCACTCCTAGGGCTCTCGGGGTACAGATACTATCTGGTACGGCCAAATACTCAACCACGTCCGTGAACTGGATCGCGGTGAGTAGGAGTTCCACATCTTGTGGTCCAATCCTGTTTATCCGCGGAGCTGACACGGGACGGACATTTAGTGAAGCTGGCTCCGGTATTTTGGCAGCGGCACGTCGAGAACGTCTGTGCGACTATGAGAAGCAATTGGAAATGGAGTAGGGACGTTTTGCTTATCCAGTTTTCTCCACAACTGTTAACTACGTGTTAGCAAAACAGAAAATGTGAGGCATTGTGATTAATAAACGGAGACATCAGCACGCTTATTCGCGGCTCGAATGTATAGCGATACTGACGCCTAGACACAAATTCATGACGCACCGTTACCCGGTTTTCTTCTTCAAAAGCTTGAAGCTTTCAAATGTCCCTCAAAAAGTTTTGCTTTGCTCTCCAACTATTTTCACAACAGAATGCAGAAAACCAAGGTGGGGTAAAAATGTTGCAAGGCGCTTGTCAACAATTCTGGAGTACTCCAGGGTGCCATGCTATCACCCTTCTTATTTTCTACGTATATCAGCCACCTACCAGTTTCTTCCCGGCTAGGGTATTTAAGTACACTGACGATTTCGTTCTTTGTCAGGTAATCTCCGACCCCTCCGACTTCAGAATCCTCAGTGAAAATCTATCACTACTAGAACGTTTTCCCACCCGATCCGGTTTGGAACTGAACCATTCGAAGTTCTCTGAATGTGTTTTCAGTATATGCCTTCTCCTTTTCCTGCAAATTCTGTTTTCCTTAGTTCCAAATCCTTAACAAGAGTGAGCTCTGTCAAGTATTTGGGTGTTAGCCCAGACACAAATCTAAGATGAACATCTCTCACTCGGCACTTTATCGGTAAACTGCAACACCTATCTTTTCAAACAAGAAAACTCAGGCAGTTTCGAGTACCACTAACAATTGTTTCCAAACTTATTTTTCAATATGTTCTTCTGTTCTCATTGTATTGTTTGCCCGTAATTTTCCACGGCCTTTTGAAACAAGACTTCAAAGCCCTTCTCCGCGGACTGGTAATTATTAGCCGCGTTTCATCTGTCCCCTTTGATCTTCTTTTGACTGAACTTGTCGACCACCATATTGAATTTTGCGTAGCCCTAGCCCACAATATATTACAAAATCAAAAGCTTCCATTACACCTTGACTCATGGTTTTGTTGTTCTCATTCATCCACCGGATCTGAATGTCGGCACTTTTCTTCCAGAATTAACCTGTACAAAAACTTTCTTGTGCCCTATCTGGTGAGGGTACTGACCAACAAAGGCAAGACTAAAACAGAATCACTTTCTAATTTTTATTATTGTTTTCCACATCTCCTTTATTCTTACCTACCTCTAGCGTGCATTGTTGTATATTTTGTCTATTGTACACCAGTTTTGTTAGAGCTTTTTGGACTGAAATGTAAGCATGTTGCTTAGAAAAGTCTGTCATACATGTACAAATGGTTCCGTTATCCTAGATTATGGCTACCCTACCCCAAAATTATGCGCAAAAAACAGGTCCAGATAACTATATACATTCATTTACGACCAACACAATGAGAGGAGCAAAACACCAGACACCATTTACAGATGATGGTCCCGTAATCCACAACCACAAACAGTTCGTTATTCCGCCTGGTTGACACGCCGATAAGTCATCCTGGTTCATGATGATCCACCACAAGCAATTCGTCATCACTCAGGTTAAGTATAGGATTTGCAATAGCGACCCTAACGAGTTGGAACATGAATGCCAGAACGATCTGTGGATATGGTTCAGGGGTGAAACTAAACACTGATATTCAGACATTTGCGGATACACATTCGAACAGTGGTACCACGTCGACTTACAAAGTCCTGTTATCCACTCCACAATCGGAGATGGGTATACAGGAAGCGGTTACGTAAATTCGTGAGTTCACATATTTCTGACCAATTTACCGGATCAGTAGATCCAAACACTGTACTCTGTGACGAAAACAAAAACAATAGTAGCACTTTTGTTAGACACGCTATTTCATTGAATTTCATCAACAAGACCGGAGTCAGTGACGTAGTTGTACTCAAACTCTCCTTCTTCCGTATGATTTTCATGTGTACCTTTCTTTTCTGTTCAGTTCCTCATTATTCTTCGGTCTGTTTTAGTTTTGACAGTATGATGCAGTCAGATAGCAACAAAAACCAAAGCATATAAACGCGAAGTGAATGGCTGAAGGGACTGAACGAATCTAAGTTCTACGAATCACCCGAGCATACCGATTTGGTAAACGAATACAGTGCAGTTGAAAATATGAGAAATATTTGTTCAAGGACAATCTGGTTATGAAATAATCAATCCGAATGACATAGATTAAAACGGCGACAACTAGATCCATTCCAGTCAACGGAACTTCGCAGGCCCTGGTTAAGTCAAAGACATCATTCCGTCCATTTCGATCCCCGTACCACACAAAACAACAAGAATAGTAAACCGGTCAGGTTTGCGTACTCCACCTACCCAGGCACGATTTGGACGACGGGATTCCGAGCTCGTGGAGTTGGACGGAACGGACGGTCTCAGTGGGCTGTCCATTTGAACACGATTTGCTGTGTAGACTGCGAAATTGTTGAGTGTGATCTTGATGCTAGTGTTCAGCTGAATGTGATTTTCATTATTCCATATCTCCGAGCGGATCAGACGCAATTCGATCGGGAGTCCTTGGTAAGACTGAGGGGAACAAAGTGTGAAAAGTTGGGAAGGATTATGGTTTATACTATCCCCGTAAGTCCCTAAACGGAAAGTTGTCGGCAATTGCCTATTTTCCATCACCGCCTAATTCAAAAGAATTAAGCTAATTCAATGTTAACGTAGAATGAACCGATTTAGTTGGCTGAGGTGCAGAGCACTAGGTACAAAAGTCACTACATATCAGATCAGATTGATCTGCTTGCTCTCGGACAGGCAAACTCGGCGTGCATTGTTCGCTGACGTGACTGTGAGCTGGGAGGCGAGCGGGTAAGGATGGATAACCAATAAACACGGTGAGAAAGGGCAGTAACAATTTTTATCGAACTTGACCATGTAGGGTCCACAGGTCTCTGTAGGTGAAGTATTTAAGAGGCACAGTCAGGTGTCGTGAATGATAATGCCTTTGAATTTAAAACATTTTATCAACCGAATGTGGTTCGTAGGTCGCACTTACCGCTTTTATACTAATGAGTTTCCGCTTGCTTTATTGAAATGCCGCAGCCAAAATCACCACTTACAAAACATGGCTAGTGATTATCTAAGCTGCCAATGGATCGAACATGCGGTTGAAACCTAATATCGAAAGAATGATAGCCGCTGAGTTCGAATGCGGCAGGTGAGACTGGCAGATAGGAGGTTTGGAAAGTGGTAGAAACAACGTTCTTGGTTGGCGTAAAAATCGTTCTGACATCAAAACAACGAGATCTAGCGTCCTGAGATCGGCTGTGAGAAAAACAAATGCGCTAAACAAAATGATCTAACGTAAGGTCTG
The DNA here is from genome assembly GCA_948099385.1 of Fasciola hepatica. Lineage (NCBI taxonomy): Eukaryota > Metazoa > Platyhelminthes > Trematoda > Plagiorchiida > Fasciolidae > Fasciola > Fasciola hepatica. The sequence goes on along the minus strand of CANUEZ040000088.1, from coordinate 921,755 downwards.
ATCCAACCAATATTTGCGGTGTTCACTGTCTCTCCTGTGTGACCAGGGGCAGGTTTGAAAGGAAGTCAAGCGCACCACGTTCCTAACACAACAACGAATGTCCTAAGATCAGTATAGGCAACTGCTTATGCTAACCTGAGTGTGACAGTGAGGTCTCGTAAGTCAGAAAAGCGGCATTTGGTGTCACAAAGTCTGGACACAAAATAAAAACTTAAGTACTAAACAAAGTAGCCGAAATTCAGAGAGATTAAGTTCTTGGAGTGGAGTGAAGAACCACTCAAGATTTTAGTGGATGATTATCTACCGCTAGTCCGTAATCTCGCAACCACAATCCATTTGTGTGCCAGTACATCCCGAAAATGCGCACGTTCACCACATAGTTAACTGAGAGACTTACCTTGGTAGCCAAATTGACCACAGAGCCGATGTAATGTACACACTGCTCAATGTTATGATCGAAAGCGACGAACTGGACATTGACATCAAGGATTCAGAACCAGTGGTCGACGTGCCAAACCAGACGAAAAAGGATGGATTGAAATGTTTTGATAAGCAGGTAATTAACAAGACTGGTCGTGAACTCAGAGCTATGAGACCCGATAAAAAGATAAAAACATCGTACTTTTTACAGCCAACTTCATAAAAAGCCAGAAAGATTGAGTACAGACGAACTCTCTCCTCTTCAATTATAATCTCATTTGAATTGCATGGAGCGTGTGTGGATGGGGAGCCCATTTTTAGGATCACTCGGTGATTCTTCCAAGGTTAATTCATCAGTTAACACGGCTAACCTTCAGAACGCGGACACATGTCCCCAAGTATGGATTTCCCAAAAATGGGCTTTCCGTCCATGCACGCTCCATACGATTCAAATGAGATTATAGTTGTAAACCAACTATGGAGTGTCCAAGTATAGAGATGACTGGGCAGAAGAGTACCGGGTACGCATACCTGATGAGCGGCAAAAACCGCGAAACCGGTCGTGTGTTTCCGGGGAATTTTGTCATGTCATCCAGATACAATCCCATACTACTCATACCGAGAATCCTCTCCTCCTTGAGATAATTGAATGAGAAACTAATAATGTAATTTTATCACGGTCAAATTCAATTTCATTAAGGATACCACTACAGTTTTTGTGATATAAATAGTATCCACAGATGGGTGGATTAAGTTCCACGGAAGCACACCCACCCATCTGTGGATACTACAAAAATTCTGGCTCGCGACCGCACAGTACCACCGTTGTGGTTCCTCAATGAACTCTTCTACGAGGAGTAGCTGCCCATGCTCCCGGTGCGCAAATTAGGTTGTCGTAAAGAAATACTATTACTGTGCAAATTCTGTACATCTATTTGGCTAGTGTTGTGCTGATGACTGACCATAAGCTACAAGAGTACGAAGGAACAAATTTCGCCATAAATTAAGCCGAGACATTATCAAGACCCGTGAAAACCAACTGCAATAAGTTTGGACAGCCAAAAGACAAGATCTGGGTTACGGTTATCAGTGTTGGGCTTTGACTTTCAATGAGAATGAAATGTGCAATTAAGAGCCTTGCACCACAGTTTAAAAGCCAAACGCGACAGTTTGTCTTGCAACGTGGTTAAAGAGTCCTGCAGAGTTGTCAGACTGTGACACAAGGCTCAGACAACCACGTTTGGCTTTCAAACTACAGAAAGTGCTGTAGAATCTGAATGGAAAACAAGAACTACAGAAAGTTGAAAATTATTAAGCATTAGCGTTTCGTTCACCACGAATGAACACTCACACCTTTCGATAGTTTCAACATCCTCGTTATGATATTTTTCCATGAAAGTATCGTTTCATTTCATTAAGTTTCATATTTATACTGGTAAAACTTTAATGCATACCGACTGGCGAATTACACTGCCTTCAGAATCACTGGCATCCGTGAGTCTAATGTGAAACCTTCAAACCGTTGATTCAAGCTTGAAACCTAGTACTGCTAATCTTCCATCGATACCTCGTAGGGTCAATCTAATAAGAACTACTCATTTCAGCCTCATTGGGTTGCATTGGGCTGCCAAGTCTAAACACTGAATTACACACTCCCATATTTAAATCTCCGTAAGCTTCAAATCATAATTTTTCACGCATTTCTTCAAAGCCTTTTGTCCGTTGACTACTCCCGTCGCCGAGTTTACCTACTGGTGCACTGTAATTGCAATTGATCGTGTTGTGCCACGTTTTGCAATAACCAACATTTACTACCAATTGTGAAACAATTAGTGGTTCACAGGTCCACCGTTACCATATATTAGTCACCTGAACAGTAATAATTTGGATTTAATTTGTTCGTATTTTCAATCGTTTCCTTAAATGCCATAATAAGCTTGACATATCGTAAACGCAGTAGACCACATGGTACAACGTACCTGCCGTGCAATAGGAAAGAAAATCTATAAACTCGGTGCTTGAAGAGAATTTATGAGAAAGTGGTTGGTGGGTGTGGAAAAATCTTGCGGTTTTAGAAAAGAACGACAAGTTATTATTTTCGTTTCTCAATTTATAACACATCTGATAGATTCACAGAATGTATTCTTGACATGACGAGTTTGAACCTTAGATGGTGGGAAGTCCATTTGCATTTTTCGCGTCCCGAAAGTCGAACGCTGCGAGCCAGATTCGAAACGGTAACCTTCATCATCCGCGTTGGCCACACTCGACTGACCGTACCGCTGTAGTTCAGCTGGTAGAGCATCTGCCCGGTAAGCGCAAGGTCGCAGTTTCGACCCCGGCCCGCAGAGTCCAACTTTTGGATGCGAGAAATGTAAGTGGAATAATCTAATATCCCGTAGTGATACGGTTCCACTTGCGAGCGTGATTCCCGTCGAATAAAACAGCGGAAGAGAAATTCAGCGTCAGTTTAGTCAGCCCGGAGATGGGAAAGAAGTTTCAGATTTTAGCACTCACGCAAATAACTTCGCACTGGATGAGAAAGTATAGGGCGCAGACCCACTCAAAATTTGACAGTAGTGTTCAACAGGGGTGATCGAATTCAGAAATGCCGTTAGCACAACGTTCGACCTATTTACTACAGTCAGGAGGACTGTGGGCCGTCGACATCGTAAAAGATTAAGTTACGGTTGCCATCGTAACTAAAACTTGATCATTTGAAGTCATCATGTGAAACTGTGTAGCTAGTGTACGAGTAAATCGGCTCTGAAGATATGAGTAGGGATTACCTACGAACCATGTACTGTTTACTATCTTTTTTGAAATCACTAATCCTGTCAAAGTGGAGAGTTTTTCTTGTCCCATCGATTTCATGAATATACAACGTACTTCAAAAATATCAAACGAAAAATATGGACAAAACTTACCAATGATTTATCTAGTATCACAATCAGTCGAACAGTGTATTGAGGCTCTCCCTTTCGCTTCAGTCCATGAGATTTTGTGGCCAACACATCGAACGGTTGCCAGAAGACCGGCAACTGAGCTTCTGAAGTAAAACGGGGAAAAAGCAAAAAACGTTCATGCGTGACCATTTCGTACAAAGTTGGGGAACAACCAGAGAATGTTGGATGCAAAAGAAATTATGAGGAAAACTAATGACGCACAATAGAGAAATTGTTAGAGTCTGGCCGAACAGTGTTGTTAAGAAAAATGAAAATGGAAATAACGAATGAGAGGTGAAAGATCGGAATGCCTTGGAAAAACCGGCGCGATATAATGAATCTAAGTAAACCGGCGACTTAATTATCAAAATTGTGCCGGAGAAGTTGGTAGCTAAGACCACTGAACAGCAAAAGGACAGACAAATCCCACAAAAAATAATTAACAAAGGAACTTGCACTAGTTCTAGACCGTGTTTTCGTCACGGCGGGAATAACAAACGGCGGAAAACAATGAACTAAGTGGGCAATCGAACTAATTGAGTTCGAAGCTTTTCCTGAAAAAAAGTGCTGGTTTGTCGGCAAACGAAAGATTGATAGTCAGGAGAAGAGAGCTTGAAAATGAACGAACTAACTTGAAATGTCTCTGCATCAATCTAGATACGCGACGTTCACAAAGAGACTGAAAAGATTAAGTATTCAGAGGAGGTCCGGATGGTGTTTGGCGGATACGTAAAACACACAGTGACATGTTGCGTGAATTTTGGATCAGACACTGGCATCAGACTTCTTAACGGGAAACGAAAAAAAACATTTATTTATCATACTAAAAGGAAACCCATTGTGATTTACTATGAAGTTCCCAGAGATAAAGGCTTCATTCGAAAAAACAAATTCATAGTGTAGTTCAGAATCTTTAGGGAACGCACCACCATACACATTATATATATATATATATATATATATATATATATATATATATATATATATATATATATATATATATATACAGATTATAAGGATCCAATTTGCTGCTTAATTAGTGTGAATGGGTATAATTCGTTGTGAAAAAATATGGAGATGAATGGGAGGGGGAGTACCGGATACGCATACCTGATGAGTGGCAATAATCGCGAAACCGGTCGTGTGCTTCCGGGGGAATTTCATTCACCCAGTTACGTACAACTCGCTATGAACATATATAAATATATACGCATAAATATAGTATATATATATGTATATATATATATATATATATTCATAATGAGTTGTATTTGAAAGTAAAATATAATTATTATTATATCATTATGTAGAATATTATCTAGTACATTTGGAACGCAAACACTAAGTGAACCCATGTTATAAGTCCACACCGGTAGACTTTTCCAATATCTACTTATTCCACTGAGTATTCAGTTCACTGTTTTCGTATGGCACAGAGTGTTTGAATAAGTATTCCATAACAGAGCGTTGTCGGAAAAGTTCGTAGCAGTCAACGTTTTAGTTACCACGGCTAACCTTTCACAATATTGGTTCGCGCGCCAGTTGTGATTTTCTAAAAATCAAACTTAAACAGAATCTTTTTACTACCCAAAGATTTCACTCAGCGTGTATTGAGTACTTGAGTTAACCAAAACTTTTTTCACAATACAATACGCAAGCACAAATGTGTCCGTGAACATTTTGAACACTAGAAGTAACAATAAAATCTTTTTTATACCTTATTATTTCAACTGGTGTAATGTGAACGTAACGCGTACAAAGGATTTACAATGAAATAAAATACGTCAATTTACTGCGAGCTGATTCGAATAGTTTCCAAAACCCAATGTGATGCAATTTTGTTGCTGACCCCTTTTGGTCGACCAAATATCTCTGTTCTCGTAGCGTTGCTAACCTTCTATCTTATCAAAAAAACGGCTGATCGACATTCGCTGATTGAGGCAGTTTTCTAGCCGATTCACACGTAAGCACCAAATGGTTCGCGTATCTGGTGCTAGTCATCCCGTTCGGATTCAGCTATGACAACCAGTTCCATCGCAAACGTGCCCACAGAGACAAACTCGCTCCCTCAGGCCAATTGAAGCTTGTCCACTAGACGGTTGAAACTCCACTATCATCAAAGCAGTTCGGAAACTCATCGCCTGCGCTGGTGATTTGTCACCAATGGGGCCGTTAGCCAGTTTCACTTGATTCAGTGAATAAACCAAAACCAAAGGGGTTGAATCGGAGCTGCGAGAAAATCATTCACAAATCTCCTTCGGAACTCTTAGCTTGTATTTATGGCTTGTCTGGAATCCTCAACTGCTTTTGAAACCAGAGATCATAACCGAATCTGCACACTCCAAACCCCAGATCTAAATTTCAGTGTCTGTACCCGTTTCTGATTGGTGAAACACTTGATGATACAATGCTCATTGTATCTGGTAAGTAAAAAACAAGCCGCTTACCGATCAACATTACACGAGAACCACTGGAGTAAAAGCCAGATATCACTGTGATTTTTCAATGGTGTACATGACAGAATTCAAGTTCGAAAAGCTTATCCACACTCCCAGATCCAGCCCATTTGCACTAAATGGGATAATCCATTCTCCGTGTGTGTGTGTGGAAATGTGCGGCCGGTGTGTCGCCCAGGCCGCTGATTGTACTGGCTGAAGGACACGCTTCTAATGAGCCTCGGCCTGGCCAGTAGTCGGGACGCAGTGCTGGAGCTCATGACCTTCTAACCAGATGCAGTGCCGATTGGAAAAATCCGATGAGATCTGGGTTTCGGACTCTTGCCTTCCCGCACACACATACACACTCACTCACTCACTACATGTACACGTACGCGTACACATTCATACATATATACATACATACATGCATCTATATATATATATATATATATATATATATATATATATATATATGCTAAATATGCGTGCGTTCAATTGAGGCGGCACTTATAAAGGGTAAATGGCGTGAGGAACAGACAAATTCACGCTGGAAGCGATTATAGTTAACTTACAACAAAAAAGAACCCGAGCCAGACATTCGCCACAAACGTTCGCACATATACGTGCGCGTACACACGGGCATAGATGCACGACGAGGGCTCTCCACATATGGGTTGAAGCACCAGATGTTTACTGGGTTGTTGGATCCGTCTGACGGGACTAACATAACGGGTTGGCGGCATCAACGGTGTGGGTGAACGAGCATGTGTGCAGGTGCGAACAGTTGTGAGGGTACGGGAGGTGACCATGATGATGATGGTGAGTTGGAATGAGAACGCGACTAGGTGCAGTAAATCAAGACACAGCTACTCCCCAAAATAGAACTGCGATTTAGATCACTATGAAAAAGTCCCAAGAAATTTTCCGTGACTAGGAGGAAACACTATCAATGTGCAGCTGTGGAAAAGTGCTTCAACAGATTTCCATGGCGAGAGTTGTATGATGAATCATTCGTCTTCCATAAACAATGCAAATCTTGTACTACAAAAACAATTGATTTCAGGGCCAATTTGAAGTATGACCAAGAGGATCAACTGAGAGCATCACCGGTGGATATCTTCCCGTCCAGTTGCTATGGTTTCTCGGAAGAAAACGAGGTTTAGGTTCAGCAGATTATTCCGAAGATTATCATACGTGCAACTACGGGAAACAATCTTATTTTCATTTTTCCGACAGAATCATTTCTCCAAAAGGTCGTAAATCAAGACAGATAAAAGGGGAAAATGGGGCCGCTGTAAGGAACTGCCAGAATAATCGATATTTTTATTGTATTATGACACTACGATTTATATAAAAAAACAACGTAAAATAGGAAAATGCAATTAAACGATGTATCAGAAAAACAATTAAAAGAATTCGTACTTCAGGGTACATTCAAAATTCCACTATCACCGCCATGCCAAACGCCATCAGTCTCAAAAAAGAAAAGTCACTTGATTTCTGAAGTGCTCATAACGATAGAAACGCAATGTCAAGAAAAGTCATGTGAGCTAGAAAAATGCTTAATTGATTGCACTAAGCTGTAGGGGTTCGTTTCGTGGAACACTATGGAAACGCCTTCTTCCGTGTCACCTCTGATCTGTAGTTAAAAGAGAAAATATTCAATGGCATTATTCACTTTACGATAGACGTTTCTGGGTTCGTCAGCGTAATATGGAATACACAGTAGCTATCATTGCATAAATGAGTAGCACGCGGAGGTACAACTAGCAAGGGAAATTATCAGTTTCTATTAAAATACCCTGCCAATGAAGGCGGAATAAATCAGGATTTTGATCACCTATTCGAGTTCAACGATTAGGAAGTTGGAATTGTGTAAACTGAAAGAGTTCTGTTATTCACAGAGATCCAGTGGCAAACTTTGCCAGTGCCGCGCGGTATAGGAAACAGTATTTATCACGCACGTCGGAGTGTATGGTATGTTAGATTTTCTTTTGTTGGGATAAAAATCTGTCCATCGGTTCAGGATGCCAAGCATATACGTGATACAAAGAACTTCGGTCACGAACCTCTGTCCGTAACACAGATTTCACATTGTACGGTTCTTATGCTCAGCTGGGACATATCGTTTTTTAAAGTCTAAGTGGTGGACAGTGAAAGGGCGATCACATTCATGAAAAACTGGAGTTCTTCCTATTACACCACCTCGGTCGTATTTAGACGTAGACAATACTACCTAGAGATGGAGAGGATAGAAGAATAATGCAAACTGAAACAATAACGTCTGAGCCAAAAAGATACGAGCCCAGGATTCTCAAGTTTATGGGGCTATACAATGATCCGGTGGGGGTTACTGAAGTTGTTATATTTACAACAGAACTGCTACTATTCGGGAGCAGGGAAATTCTCTGCACTGCTATGCACTTTATAACTGCGGGGCCGTAGACCATTCAAACGTTGTGTGCACATAACTGCCTTCTGATGTTTCAGATTCCACTGACTGAAAAATTTCCCGGCATCACCATGAAAAGTTAGTGGCGTGTCTCATAACCGGTCCGGAAGATGGAAGCAAATTGTGACAGGCTAACTGTTCACGAATAAAGGTGACCAGTGGTAGCCGGAAAATGAGTACGTTCATCACCTCGAAGATATCAGGATCAAACCCTCCACGTCTGGTAACATTTACGGTGGACATAAGATCGCTGTCCCCCAACTCGTTACCGCGAGTGACTTGGTAAGACCTTATACGGTAATCCAATCAAATTTTCGGTATCGTGGTTGCTGGCTGTCCATCACAGTGCAGTGAGTCTTTCAGGTCACGGGGCATATCCCTTTTAAAGAACCCATCCACAAGCATGGAATAAAAAAAATTATTTTAGCTGGGTTCATTTCCTTGGGACTGAGTTAGTCCCTAAAGAAAATCTGATCGTCCAATGACCACTAACTCCTTGTGAACCTCATTTGGCGTGCAGTGATAATAAATAATATCGTAAAACTTAGTTTTTCTGAACTTTATGATGGGTCATGGTCAAAAGTGACCATTCGGTGATATTTAATTTTCGGTACACATTTTATTTCATTACCGAAATGGACAGTCCACCGTCAACCGTACGAGAGAGCTTATAACACAATGATCGTGTTAGGCACGGAACTATTTCCGTGGGAATTAAACGATGCACGTATGATAAGAAAGACCTTCAGCGAGTGCTGAACTGAATTTTTTCGAAATTGCTCGCATTTGCATCCAGAGTGCGCTTCACCAACGATACAACCAATATATAATTCCATTTCGTAAGAATAAACACTGTGCACCCAATAACCACATATTAGGTGCAACAGTTTTCGCTGCTGTTTTACCAGAGGAGGGCACCAGTCATAAACTGAAGAGCCAAGAGTGCGAAAACTATTCTGCAAGTGACAGCATCATGTGGACGGACAACCAGTGTTATACTTGCCAGCACAAACCGTTGGTAGTGAACCAAAGACAAGGCTAACTGTCACACGCATCCCTTTTTTCGTAAAGCAACACACCAGATGGCGGTTTTCTGTTCTCCCGCAGCAGTACTTCCATGTGATTTCATAGTGCTTTAGGGGTGTGTCAGTGGTCGACGGAGCATCCGTGCGTGCAAAAAATTAAGTTTTCTTCCATGGATTCGACTAGACTACATTCAAAAGTAGCTTCATCGGTAGCCCATTTCTCTGACCGGAAGGCGACCCAAGGAATTTGTTAATGTTCGTTTGCAAACAGAAATTACAAATATTCACAATTTTGACAGAAGACAATCAAGTTTATAAAGAAATAGACGACACTTGCTGAACAAAGACAATATGGATGCCTAACAAGATTTCACAATTTGGTGTAACATTACCTCGTAAAAACTGGACAAAGATAGACGCTGGCTGTGACCGGTGAGCTTCACAAAAACTCATGACCTAAATCCGAATGGCGAAATTTCATTACCTAGGGGAGAACGGCTTTCACGCAAGGTAGGTATACGGATAACCACTAAGACAATTTTCTTTCCATCCCACGCTTTCGTGAATACCGTACGGTAGTATAGTGAGGGTGAGTTTGTTTAACACGAGCTGAATTTCTAGCCCAGTTCGAACCGACTGAAAAACTAAATGAGACGGAGAGATAGATTATTATTGGTATTATGGTATTATATACATTGATAGTCCGTGAACGATGGACGGTAGGAAAAAACGTTTCGGCGAACAGTAGGATATATCTTTCGCGTCATGAGTGCATCAATAAAACATCGATTAGCTAATGAGAACCCCTTACCTTCAAAAAGCCTTTTGTAGGGCCATCGACCACGCTCAGCAAAACCGCGCTTATCAGGGAGTTAATGCCGAGTTTTCTTAGCTGAACTGCAACCATTTTTCACGTCGAAGTTAGCAACACAGAGCACAAAGCAACCGCAGTAAAGACATGAGCGATCAGGTTATCCCTGAGCGTCAGTGAAGGCGGGCAGAAAAACGATGCTGAAGGTAGGTTGAACTTCATGCACAAACGTAAGAACAGGACTGACGACCGGCCACTATATTCTGTTCAATTAATGAACCACAGAAAGAACTGCGAATTTTCCGCATCGATGGCCTCCACATGAGAAGAATAAAATTCCATCCTGCCTTCCCATTCGGGCTTTCGAAACCCACCCCAAATGCACATCCACACAATCCTACAGACATGCCAAAAATGGTCCCGACAATCACTGTACCGGAGAAAACGTTGTCGATAAACAGATTACGCTGCACACAACGCATTACGCATGAATAAACAGTCGGCGGTTGGTGTCAGTGACGCTATGCATGTGTAAACCGGGATAGAACAAATGAAGAGGACTGAACAATCGTCGCCCAACTGATCATAACGGTGAAATGATGGATTGCTTGCTCGTGTAACTTGGTTGAATCACTCAATGGAATGTGGACCAGTATAACAAAGATAGAGTTGATTACCCAGATTATTTGTAAATATTAAGTACCATTTGGAAAACACGAGAACCGGTTGTATAGTTCGGACCACATAATACTTATAATTGGATGCTTTTGCAAGAGGGTTGAACTGCGACACAATACAGGTCTTGTGAAAGCCGATGAGAGCCAATCCAATCCGAAATGGGACACAATGGAACGTTTTTATTCTTCAAAATTTTTAACGGAACTTCCAAAAGAACGTCCAGACAGAATTCTTATTCAGAGTTGACGCAGAGCTTACCCAATGTCTACCACATCGGAATGAATGTAAGAATATCATAAGAAAGCAGGGGGTTTCTAAAGTAGACAACACGCGAATTGAACAAGGCGCCAGCTCACGCATCATGACTTAGAAAATCTGAGTCAGTAAAATGACGATGTGAGGTTCGCGTATTAGTTTAAATTAAGTTGGACATCAAGCCAGATTCTAAACGACATGAATCTAAGTTAGCAGACGGCGCAAAGAAAGGTTCCACGAAGCCTCGATTATTGGAACAATCAACCGGCGAAAAAACAGAAGTACACGACGGACACGTGCCAGTACCATCAAATGAAGGCATTCATGCGACGAATTAAATACACCAAAATCACTTTAATGCTAGTTTTGTGACATAAATGGGCGGTGAATTCAACCATGCAACAGGGCAATTGAAATGACTAGTACAGAGTGCCTTAGAGGCTGCAAATTTTGATCAAAATCTGGATCAAAAAACCGATAGAGATACGCAATTTTATTGGATGCTGAATTTACCGCCTATTTTGTGTTTAAATGATTCGCATGACAAAAGATTAGACGACAACCTGGATCCATATAAACGATTCATCTTAGATAAGAATAAGTCATATTACTTCAGTGTCAGTAGTGGCGACGTTCTCGGGTTCGACCGCGCCAAAATGCACGGTGATTTATTAGTTCACTCACCTCGATCGATGGAACTTGGTTGGTGTGGGAATACAACGTGCGGAAGTCGGTCATGTTGACACGGGAAGCAACGCAGTGGTAACACGCCGTAGGTTATATTTCCGGTTTGAATAAGACCTCTGTAAACGGCGAACAGTAACAGTGAAAGTAAACCCTTACTGAAAACTGATTTCACACGGAATTCATGTCGATAAACGACATAAGACCGAATATAACAGATCATTGGCAGAAAACAAATGATAAGCATGTATGTGCTCGAACTGCACAAGCAGGGATTTCACGACGAATCCCGTAGAGATGATTCGTGAAAACAAATCCGACGCAGCAAACTTTCTGCTTCCCTTTCAGCAATTTGTGGGAGAACGCGTTGCTCGAGAACGCAACGGTGGGAGAGAGATGGAAGACTACTGGGAGAGGGAAATTGTTGCTGATTCATTGACAATTATTTATTAGTTGCAATTGAAAACTTTTCCGAACAACACAAGAAACTTTAAGGCGTTATTCTGTATCCAGTTTTCTACTTCCAGATTGTAAAATCATGCTGAAGGATTTAGTTATCCCAAGGTTAAGCTTGACAATGCAGATAGCTCTGATTTTAGGCAGCTGCATTCCACAAGTAGGCCGAAAGTTGGACGAGGTATAAGCGCTCACACAGAGGCCGCGTTCAAGTTTTCTAAAAACGGAATCACCGTTTGTCTGTCAGCGATTCGGTGTGCATTGAAGTAACTTGGCAGGTTTTTCAGAGACCAAGACGTTAACTTCTGACCATGCACTGCAAACGAAGACTGAAGGTGGGTGAACATGGATGTCTTCGAATATAAGCCTAGGCTTGAGTAGAACACGTCAAACACAGAAGATAACCAGTTTGGGTGACTGCGACGTATTACGTGCACCACGGAGCAGAGTTTCTCGATGTGAAATGTTCGCCAAGACGAGTAGTACCTGGAGGATGTTTGAAGGTAATCAGTCACTGACGTTATCCACCACAAATGTGGAAATCTCAGTCAACTGACTGAAGTGTGCAATATCTATTGAGCTTTCCAGTGAAATTCAGGACATCCAACTGACCAAAAGTAACAGAAGCTAAAGAATATCGCAGTATGGTGTGACTACACCTTTTCCCACCAAGTTTTAGCCAAAACCCGCAATTCTTTAGCCACGACCCACAATCATTTAGCCATGACCCATTATTTTTAGCCACGACCCATCATTCTTTAGCCTTGACGCACAACCTTTAGTCATTCTGCTGCAAACCAGTCAGGTCAGAAATATCGGAATATAATGACATCAGGAGATATTGGAACAATTGGTTTTTCACAAAGATTGCTTTTCCAAAGCTAACGGAACAAATGAGAAAGTGTGACGATCATACGCTGCGCAGTTGATCGTGGCAATGGTATCAAATGCTGCACCGCAAACTGATTGGAAAAGGTTCAGACAATGTGCCCATATCGTCGAACCATGTGGCACAGCCCTCATTACTGTTGCATTTTAGGTGAACCAGTTCTTATTGTACTAAAAAATATAAACAAATTAAAATAGTAAACATTTCACCTGTTTGAATTCACTGTATGTCTTTTCCAGCGGATTGAAAAATGGACTATACGATGGGAGAAAACGTATTTGGTGAGAAACATGAGAGAACCTCATTCAAAATATGCCACGTAATCTTTGTATGACAATCATACTTCAAGATACCGGCGACAGACGAACAAGCTAATATGTTCAAGTTAGGTCCTTCACTTGGCCGTAGAATTCGGATGGCCTTAGTGCCTACTTTTGAGCGTCCACAGCTACGACAACATCATATGTTGTGGTTGGTCACATCAATACACAACCTCAAATTTGCAGTACCTGATCATTAAAGCCAATCGGCATTTTCTGCTCGTTTAGATTTGACCGCATCTGAGTTTCGTTACACTGGTTGAATAGTCAGTTTCTGAACCGAAAAGTGATGCTCGTCCAGCAATCGATCAATGAATGACTTGCTGACTGTTGTGCTTGGGAAATCCCTCTCCATCCTTTCCTTCAACTGTCTCAATGTGCTTGTGGGGTTTTCGTCCACCACTTCACACAAATGCCTGACAAACTCGTCGTTGAACTTTGTCTTGTAGGATCCAGGTGTAAATGCCGTTTCACGATCTGTAACTGCAGTAGTACAGCATGTTTTGATCTTGGTGTTGAGGTGTTTGGCAATGTCCTTTAAATCATCTCTTCGTGCGCATTCGATTATCCCCCATGGATCTTCAGCCTTGATGAAACGGTACGATCTGTTCTTCTCATCCATATTAACGCTCTCTATATTGTAACGAGGTGATGCGTACTGTGCCAGGTAAAGTACGGCGAATACTATAACAAACGGCCGCGGTGTGATTATATCGCCTGACTGCCTCTGAACGAGATATTAACCAATCGAAAACGAGTCTTCCCATGCAAGGGTAAAATGTCAGAAACAAGCAGTCCTGTAAGTAAAATCTGTAATGTAACAAACGATACTCTGTTTTGCATTTAAAGCCACAGAAAATATCAGAACTGGATATGATATACCAAAATAAGGATTTGGTTCCTTAAACGTTTAGATAGATGGATACACTAAAATTCCGAAAGCAATACAAACAGTTATCGTAAGTACATCCCCATTATTGTCATCAATCTATTTATGCTGCAACATTTGAAACCACCACTGTCACCGAAAATGCAACAGTAATGAGGGCTGTGCCACATGGTTCGACGATATGGGCACATCGTCTGAACCTTTTCCAATCAATTTGCGGTGCAGCATTTGATACGATTGCCACGATCAACTGCGCAGCGTATGATCGTCACACTTTCTCATTTGTTCCGTTAGCTTTGGAAAAGCAATCTTTGTGAAAAACCAATTGTTCCAATATCTCCTGATGTCATTATATTCCGATATTTCTGACCTGACTGGTTTGCAGCAGAATGACTAAAGGTCGTGCGTCAAGGCTAAAGAATGGTGGATCGTGGCTAAAGAATTGCGGGTTTTGGCTAAAGCTTGGTGGGAAAAGGTGTAGTTATTTCAGTATAAGGAAGATTCAATCAACTATTTGATACTTTCGTGCCTCCAAATGCCTCGGTATAGTGGGCAGAGAGTGTTCCAGGCTTCGAAATGACTACTCGTCCTGAACCCTTACCTCGAAATAATCCCAAATGACAGCGCGTCTAACACAGCCTCTGCTGAGGAAGTCCTACTCACTGCCTTCTCATAGCGTAGGTGCCTCTACAAAAGTGAGAGGACGAAAGCGAACACTCGGTGTTATCCACCGGGTTGATTGACTGATAGTCAATCAAACCAGCCACGCATGGCATATAAGGCGTACAACACTGCCCACGGGCATCTGTGAAGGACGGATGTACTGAGCACCAAGGACGTCTGGCCCCATCCGAAGGGCGTATGAATTGAGTAATTAGTCACCGGCCCCCAGTGGGTTATGGACCTGCTGCTTTGAGGGTTGAGCTTTGACTACCTAGAGCCTCCGGCTGTGGACCTCTAAGAAGACCAACTGCTATGACCTGGGCAACCTGGCAGTATTGTGCCCACGAACAAAACAAACCTTGGAATGTGACCTATGTACTCCTTCCTTATTCCCTTTGCACTGGTTTGTTTGGCACACGACCTGAAACCAGATGTGTGAAATGTACAAATAATGATGCTTTCGTTGGCGATTCCGTTTCTGTTAGTTTTATAGTGTAGTATTTGAATTCATATTGGGAATTTCGCTGAAATACATAGACGAGAACTGCTGTGAGTAGTGAATGGTTAGTCAACATGAAATTGAGTCCCATGGCCTCAAGATGGGACGCCATATGTGGAGAAACATGTGGCCGATTGATGCCACATCCAACTTCAAACCTACACGCCGAGGAGAAAAAACATCGATGAACTTATAAACATTTTACATGTTAAACAAAATTTAACTAACATTTATCAGTTTTTATATCGCAATTGAAAGGCGATACGCATCAATCATAATGAGCCATCTGAATATTTTACCAAAATCTTCCGAACATTCTATAGTGTTCGTCGCGTTAAGCAAAATGATAATCCCGTCAATGCTGCCCCGTATGCACTGTCCGGTTTTGTTATTAACATGGTCTTTCGAAAATTGTACAAATCTGGTCAGACTACCGGAAAAACGATGCTGAGATTTTGCACAGAACACTGCACTAACCCTTGAATCCAACTCAAGGTGTAATCAGGTACGTTGATTAATTGCTGTTCTTTGCACGCTTTTGGATGAACTCCGTCTAGCTGATAATATTACTTACAGTACCCTTCCCATTTTTACCGAGATTTAGATGTTTCTTCATTCTCAGTTGGGTTCCTGCTGAAGGATATCTACCGAAAATGTCACGCGGATAGTTGAGTTCAGATGATTCAATTATTAAAGTCGCCCTTAGTGTTTTGCTTTTACTGGCTACTTTGCAAAATCGTCGAACTGAGAGTAAAATGAGTCGAAGCATGAAGTGGAAACGATCCGGAAGCAAAGTAATACGGACAAACGACGAAGACAGAGAAACAGCCTGAGTGCAGCAGCATTCCTCGCGTAAATTACGCAACTTAGAGGCCTGACCATCGAATCCGGAGCGAACGGGAATGATCGAAAATCAACCGAAGAGTAACGCGAATGATTGGCCGCCTCTCGTTTCCATTCTAGTCCGAATAACACCGCGGGTAATTTCGCACTCATTAAAAGCAATCGAATCAAATTTTTCGTTCGTTCTGTGTATTTCCCAACAAGTGTGTAGATAACACTACTCACAGAAGTGAACATTGTGAAACTGGTGGAAAATTCTCTACTATTGACTATTTATTATGGATGAAATGCATGAAATCGGTACAACTGACCAACCGGACAGCACGCTTTGTGCATGAGAAAAACGAGGGTGGCGAAGCGCTCACCTTAATCCCTGACACGTGTCCACAGCCACATAAGTATCTGGTTCAAACTGATTTGAATCATGCCTGACTGTACCCGTGTAGAAACAATGGTCGAATTTCTGTAAAACGGGATCCAAATAATAAATCAGAGAATCAATAGTATCAATAAACAAATTTACCAAATATAAAAAATACAATCTTAAGATTACTTCAAGCTACTGGGAGTTTTATTACCGAGAAAATGAATCATTTTAAAGAAATTATAATATCCACGATCGTGAAACGTAAAAGAGAATACACCAGGTGATGTGGATAATTCAACTTACTCTTTGTTACCAAATTTAGCGAAGCCACAGTTCTACTGTGCCGTTGTGCTGAATAGGGTAAATCAGAAATTTTATTCCACACTATTTCGTAAATGTACTTGTATGGATAGATCCATGAATGGGAAAGAAAACTGGGGGACTGTAGTTAAAAATGAGTACGAGGGGGGGGGGGGGGGGGGGGCGAGCGGACGTTTCAGGATGTTAGACGTGAAGTTGGCAGGAAACAAAAGTACTTCGCGAGGGAATTCCCCTTTGAGATCTTAGCATATGTATTCGCAAATATGGCAAATCAGTATCCAAAACTGATTTGAATGTATTTTCTAAATTATACAAAGCCGGTTTCAGAAGGCTTTTGAAATCACATCCATTCGAGCTAATACAGCCGTATATCTGCAAAAGGAAATCATGTTAATCCAAATATGGACGACTTCATCATTATCGTTTTTTGATGTGGCTTTAACATCATTATTGCAGCTATACTGAATAAACGAGACATAGTTTCAATTTTTTACTCTAATCTGTGTCTCATGTCTCACAGGTGAGGCCCTTTAGGATTTTTGATGCTGTCAGACAGTGTTGCTAAAAATGCCTGAGCAACGTGATGGAGATGATGACCTTCAGACCAAATGTATTGAATAAATTGAAAATCATATGAACACAGTTTGTCCTAAAACTAATTTCTTACTTGAAACTCCAATAAAATGTGAGCAGCTGCTGGTCTGGGGTGGTTTGAATCTTGCTAGGTAGACCAAACGCGACGCATGGTAATCGTCGTTGTTTTTGTCTGTCATTCATAACAAAGAGTATACGACCGGTGACCGGCATCCAATTCCACTGGGATGATTAATGCCTACGTCAAGAAGCATATGGAAGAAGCGCTATGTGCAACGGGGCAAGTGGTTATGATGCACCTGGTGATCGTGCTATGAATGCCGACAATTGTGTAGAGTTGCAAAGTTTAACGTGAAGTATATATTTACTCTTCTCGACACCATTCAGTCCTCTCTGTTTTCGACAGGGAGACAGGCTAACCTCGATCCGTATGATCGGTTCTGATTAAAACTGCCACATAATCCGTAGTGTCTGTAGTAAAGTAATCCCAATCTCAGACAGTCAGAGAATGCTATCAGTCGAAAATCACTAGTAAACTGAATGAAATAACTTGTCATATTTGTCTAAATTAAACTCACTCAGCTCACATGAAGACCTATATCGGCTTCATGTAAGAACTTGACACAGAATGTTGTCTCTGAGGGCACGAGGTTGATCTCAAATGTAATTCATATGCAACTAAATTCTAAAAACTGCCACTCAAATCAGATGGATGGAAAATATGCACAAATCAACGCTTTTACAGCTCGAACAAAATCCGAGAGAGAAACGGGTTAATTTTTCAGTCAGAAACAATCATCGCATTGTGAAAGCATAGTTCATATTCGCATCTTTTATTTCGATATATGGGATTGAGGAAGAGGAATAGAGGCATCAATTCGCCTAAGACCGCAAACGAGTTCCTCTCCCTTCCCCACTTTCGCCACCGATTCATCGACCCACAAAGACCCACAAACACACGCACACACAAACACAAACACAAGCGCTTCGGTTCCTAACCATAAAGCGACTGAATCTGGCTCCTTTAAACAATCGGAACTTCTCTTATTCACTCGCTAGTTAAATCTCGTTCGGCAAACAAATGAATCATAGTCTTGGCGCGCAATCTCAATTGCAATCAGTACCGCGTAGCGCCGGTGCGAAAAGTTTTCCGTACAACAAGGACGGTAAAGAAGACGAAACCTTCCCTGTGCCAGTAATGGCCAAATGATTCAGCTCCCTGGTGGAACGCCGCTCTTCTAAGTACAACGGTTTGAAAGTTACGGAAATATGGTGGGCGATGTAACGTGTGTTGAGGGAGGGGGAGTTGGTCCCAACGAACATTGCCCGATGCTGGAACCAGCGAATGAAAGCAGGCGTCAAGTCATGCAAAACAAGTTTACCAACTGTCTTCTTTTATTGTCAGACCTATAAATACGCGTACGCACAAACAATGATAGCAGTAGTAGTGCAATCACACTGCATTAAGTAGCTTCACACTACGGGCAAACGAGTGCCGATTGAATGGAACGTGCCACGCCTTGTCGAGGAGGTCTTGGAGCGAGCATAGCATGGAATTATGTCTCATTGTTTTCCAGCCGGTCTGATGCGAAAAGCCGAACCCACCGTGCTGAGTGTTGCTACGGTTCATCCATTCATATAAATCATTAAAACACGATGCTCGCACACAACGTCGTCTGTTATTGTCTTTCCTCAACCAAGTTGAGCGTTAGCCCAACGTTCGTACCCGTGTTAGCCACTAAAATCAACGGGCCATTCGGCCAGAGAACGGGGATGTCCATATGTGTGTTCATTCACACGATGTGCTCTTGTAAACTGAACCAAACTAAACTACGAGAGAGTGCACGTGAACAGTTAAACTGCGTGAAGTGCTTGGTGAATATCCCCAATGGCTAGCTCGTGGAAGGTAGGAGAAAGGCAGGAAAGTTCGATTAAACAGAATGGAACGGAACGGTCTGTGTGATGAGAGAAGTCTATGGTGGAATCTGGTAATCTCGAATGAGTTGTTGGAGAGAGATTTATAATCACTTTTACCAATTTTACCGAGAGGAATTTAAGTTAACAGGATATAATATGATTTATCGTGCAGTGTGAACGTTCAAGTCCTTGAAAACCATGAAAGCACTGTACGCTTGTTTCATTCTTGTTAGAAATCATCAGAAGTGCACATCCACCGAGCCTCACATGGTGCTGGAACCCGGGATGAACGATTGTGAGTCGAACACCAGTGTCGGATGGGCGCTGTATCAGGTAGCGTATAATTTCAATAAACCGTTGGGAACCAGCCCGGATAGCCTTGTGTTCAAGGTGTTCGACTCATAATCGTCCACCCCGGGTTCGAGTCCCAGGTAGGGTTCGATGGACGTGCACTGCTGATGATTCCTAACAAGGATGAAACAGGTGTACAGTGCTTCCGTGATTTTCAATCGTTTGAACGTTCACACTGCCCGACGAATCATACTATGCAAAAATTTAATCTCCTACTACCCTTACTCAATTACCGGAATAAAATGTATCCGTTGGTGAGGAAAGGGGTTGTTGTCATTAGTGTTACTATTGGGCGAAAGATAATTCAGGACGATAGGGACCAAGGAATCCATCTATTCACTTGACGTCTGTGATACTATAACACATGTTCCAGACATGGAGCTTGCATTCTTAGCGTCTATTTCTATGGCAATACTTCGGTAAAATTCGACAGACCATCTCGATTAGCGAACCTCGTCAAGCGATGTCCAGAATAAAGTCAATTGTTGTGGGCCACTGTTTTACTAATTACAGACCAGCCAAAATAACATCCCTTTTGATGTAAATATCATGGTACTGTATCTGGATGACAGGGTGAAATTCCCCCGGAAGCGGTTAATGCCGCTCATCGGGTATCCGTACCCGTTACTCTCCTGTTCAGTTATCCTTATACTTGATCACTCCACCGTCCCCTTTATTTCAGTTTAGTGGGAAAAGTAGTTATCATTATGTTATGAACTCAAATAAACGGATGCATATTGCTAGGTTTTTTCAGCTTTCGTGTTCAGGGGTTCCTGCTAGCTTTTTCTACTTACCAACTGGAGTGATCTTGTTTCTAATAGTAAAGGCACAATAACGAAGTTCTTGAAGATTCTTAGGTCCAAACCGTCGTGATGAGTAGTTGTCATATTGCGAAGGATGGAAGTAAAAGTCGGCGTCAAACTGGTGTACATTGCACATTCTCACAGTTCGGTTCATGAATGTCGAAGGTTGAACATCTATTCACGGGAACAACCAGACGGCACACTCTCCGTTATCTGAAATCAACCTCCTCGGTGCGAATGAAACTGAATAAGTCATCGCAGATGAACAACTGAAGCAATATTCGTACTGTGGTCCCGATAATGATCAGTTAGGTCAGCGTTTCCCTCGCATGATATATCTTAGCACTACGAATTCGAGGCATTCAATGCACATAATTAGAGTGAAATGATTTTTTTTCATTCCGAAACACTCTATTACAAAAACTTACACTGGACTCAAATCCGTACAACTGACCCTCGTTGTCCCGTCGATAGTAGAGTGTGGAATAGTCATTTGAACCGCCAAAAATACTGTAAAACAATGAAACGGATGAGAGCAATGCCCGTCTGATCATGAATGAGAAGAGGCAAAAAGGGAGCAAGTACTGTCATGCAAATTCGACCGGTCAGATTCAATCAACGCGTTCACGGTGCATCGTGTAAATACGTGCACATGCGAACTGACCGTAATACGAACGCCTATAGGTGAATCTCGTCGCCGATTGACCTGAGCCAGCAAGTTATGTAGACATGAATAAACGTTCGTGATGAAATGAACTGTGAAACAAACACCGGATACTTACTGACTGGGGCGCGACCGAACAAGTCTGATAACCCTTTTGTGGTTCACCCCTGACCTAATTCGATTGGAACCTGGCAAAGTTCGGACCAAAGTACATCTTGTGCTGTACGACAACAAACACTGAGTCGCCCTAATCCCGCCGCTCACAAGTTAGTTCGAACTCGTTGTAGTTTACTCACTATAATAGATCGGACCGGAATTGAACAGACTCCACAGCTTATGAATCTAGATTGCAATGGATGTGCACACACACGTACAGGCATACACACACGCGTATATACTGTCACAAATACAACTTAACACAGCGGAATATAGCGTGCGTGCGTCGCACAAATGGTGCAAGGTTTCGTCAAACAGTTGTGGAACTACATATGCGGTTCACGATGGACTTAGTCAGCACGATGGAGTTCTCTTGATTCGTCGCGTGAACCATGGCTGACCGTCTGGTGGCGATGATTTATGCGTCGCCGAGGTACGCATTTAGGATACTAGTACACACTCGCGGCAGACAGCGAGGGAGAAACACCAAAGTCTAACGATAAAAGTTTACATACATTATCGATGCTGGAATAAAGTGGGAAGAAACAGATGACACAGCTAGTTCCAGATTCATTTGTACGTGCATTCGTACCCACGGTGAACAACTATAAGCACGGGGAGAACAATAATCAGAAAAGTTCAGTATGTCTGAACGGTAAGTGGGATAGCTATACTGCATTCGTAAGAAACTAGCCACTTTGATCACGATGCTACCCATCTTGAGAAAATTCTTTAAGGCTCAGTCCACTAACCTAAGATATGTATCGTGCAGAAACGGAAGTCGAATGTTGCCTACGAGTCAGTCGTGTAGAACTGGCAAAAAATTAGGAGGAAATATGGCTCCTAATTCTTATTACGAACAATAAGCAAGCTAGTTCTCAGTGGATATCCTTACGAAAGAGCGAAAAGTTATTCAACGGTACCAAATTTTGTTAGTTTCCGGGTGGTACAACGAGTAGTCGTATCCTATCCTATCTTGTCAAACACCAATCTCTCATGTAAGTACTCTCAATACAACCTAGTCAAAGACTAAATCAGATGAGGAGAGAAAAGCAAGAAAGAGACAAGTGGAGTATTATTCATATATAGAGTGGATTTAATGTAAATGCACCATGAACCACTCTACGTGATCTTATCACGGTGACTTCGGCCAATGGGCACGTGTTTCTTGAATAATAACTAGAAACCCTGGTACAATTTACACCATCGAATTCAGTGTTAAACGAGCACAAATTTTCTTACCGCATCGTGAACTTGCCACTTCGATCTATACTAAAACCGCTACCCATCTGGAAGAAGAATGTACTCATTCCAACTACACTATTTGCCAAAAGCGCCCCCCCCCCCCGAAATAATCAAAATGATTTACATTAGTGAAATCCTTTACTGAAGTCAAAATGTTTTGTTGTGATTAGAATAGTGTGATCGATCTCAAATGGTCACCCATTAGCATAAATTTGAGCCACGTTTGGATGATACAACAGCATTTACCCCGTCGAGTCATGCTCACCACCAACTGTCGGATAGTATACTGTGGTACACGGCCCTATTCTTACTCCAACGTAGTCTTTAATCCCCTTTCAGATGTGTATTGAAGCCTTTGATCCAATTTCCTCCTGAAATGATCCCACGAAATTCGATTGGATTGAGATAAGGTGGTCGAAGTGGTCCTGGGAGTGTCTTTGACTGCCCCAGACGTGCAGGGGACTTCCGCTGGATGCGTTGTTACTGCCAACGTATCACTTTTATAAGTTTCAGAGATTTCTTGTCAAGCATGCCTTCGACAATCAAGCTTGAAAAACGAAAATACTGTTTCATCGGTCCAACTGATCGATTTCTATTGTTCATCACTCCAAACGCAACTCCTTATTACCAACTCCAAATGCAACTTTCGATGACGTTCAGTCAAGAGAGGAGCAGAAATGTGCCTCGTTGATTAACGTCCATGTTTGTTGAATCGATGAAGTACAGTGCGAATTAATATTGGCTAGCCTGATAGGTCATCGATCGCAACTGAGGAACAAGACCGGGTGGATTTAAGATTTCTGAATAAGTGTATGAGAGCCTTCGCAGTACCTGTGCCTTGTCCCTCGGTCCAGACACCAGACGACCTTTTCCATTGTCAGCATCACGTGAACCCGAAAGCATAGATAAACGCCTGGGCGTCCAATCTACAGAACGTGCACAATGGCAAGTGTGTCTGACCCACACAATAAATCTCATCAGTTCCGTACATTCAACGGCAGACTGTATCACGTAAAATTACAACCATGACGGGCTTGTTGTCCGTTTGTATTCCCAACTAACGGCATGGGACCTTAGGGCCGTTTTTATTTATTTATTTATTTATTTTTTTGGGGGGGGGGAGAGAACATTCTTTGGCGAATAATGTAGTGCAACCTGCTCACATTGAGTAACTGAAATGGTGACGCAGCTTGCGTAACCAACACTGCCAGCCTAACCTCAGAATTGCTCGTCCATTTTTTTCTCAAATCTAGCAATGCGTCGGAGACACTTGCGTTCAAATATCGATACTCCAGAAGCAGATTATATTCGAGCTGGCCACACTTCCAAGGCATACAAGAGAAACTGCAAAGTAAGACGGTAGAAGCTTGACCGTTGACAGGAAACCGTGTGACATCAACGCACAAAATGAGCCCGGTTAGCGAAAGCTACTCATAATTTTTGTGCACGCAATTACACAGCTCCTATTCGGAAATGAAAGCGCATCAAAAGAAGGCTGTTACCTAAACTCTAGATAATTTTGCGGTTCACCCATGCCTTCACTCAATAAAACTGCCGTCCAAGTATCTTTGATCGCACACCACTGTATCTGAAAAACAATCAATACCAGTAGTCTAGCGCAAGAATGAATTCATTTATAGAAGTACATAAAGTGGAAAACTGCAGAGATTAACAATGACAGCCCTGACAGACACGAATTCTTAAACCGACCTCCGTGAAAAATTTTCGTAAAAGAAACCCATTTTCTATGCATCCTAAACCGATGCGCCGTCACCAAAACATCGATAAAATATTTACTGATCGATTGAGAAAAAACCACAGCATAGCGCTACTAAGATCAGCTTACGAACCGCCAGTCTTTATTGTCATTACTGAATGCTAAAATGAACGGGAAATCGTCAGTAACTGTTGCAGGTAAGCGACCTACAGTACCTTTCGTGGCTCAGGAACTTTTAAGACCCACAGGCTTGTTTGGATTTTAAGCAATGGCGCAACACTTTATCTACGGTATTTCATCCTTAGGCTACGGTATACTGGATACGCACAAGAACGGCAGATTCTCTCCGTGTTGCTGGCGATTGAACCTACAACGTGTCAAAACCTAAGCAGGAAAGCTTCTAAGACAACTACTAGACATCACGACAACTTTGTTAAGGCAGAAATAAATTACTGATTGCAGAAACTACCCAGATTTTTTTTAGCTGTCGATCTAACAGAAACTTAGTCTCACTGGCTTTACACATCATACGGGCAGTACGCGGCTGCGGTCAGCAAAACAAATTCTAATCGGATGACCGTGTTTACCGTAGTTTCGTGGTTCTATGTAATACAGGATGCATAAATACATAAAGACGAACGACTTACAGCCAGGTGGGCAACCAAGAATAACCATGCAGAAAGCTATCCGATAAGTTGGAACTTTGCAGTCATAAATGGTCCACTCAGCAAAGAGTCAAATGAAACTACATCGCAGCGCGGTCACGGTACAGACAGTATAACGAGAAGCCTTCTAGCTAACATGAAATGTATGCTTCATTCACAGAATGAGGAAATAATCTGTAGTTAGAATATGGAGGAGAATTACCAATGAAAAAGTACATATAGCTTGTACTTGGAAAACGACAAAAGAGGCATGTGTCAACGTGAATGGATGAAACGAGGAGTAGATCTGCTGGTGTCGCGAGTGTGCTCGGTGGCTTAGCGGTGTGGTTCACTGGTAGAGACGCTGGGGCAGGGATTTCGGGCTTCCGAATGGCTATTTCCACACATGGGGTGTAACGTTCGGAAGTTTTTTCTTATGGTGGAAATGTACAATACTAGGACAGCAGAGTCAGGAATATAAATGTAGGATTTTCATGCAATATGTATCATAAAACGTAAACATAAACTGTGTCAGTGCATTGGAAACTGAGGAATTAGGTTACAAATGCAAGAGGTTCATGGTACATGTGCACGCCATTCATAAGTAGATTGTGTGGAAATGCTATGAGAACACAAATTACACAAAAGTAATTTACACTAACCAAATTACGCACAAACACAAATAAGAGAGTATTATGTACCAAAGACTTCTGGGAAATTAAAGATACCGAGTAGATGACTACATATGGATTCACATATTGCATTCAGTTATTCGTTTATTGACGTAGAATGGGTATACACACATGGACGATTGTGTCTCCATCTAGGACGCACCAGGGACGCCAGTCGGAAACACTGAAAAAATGCTATCGTGAGATACTGGTTACTGACTTGCGCTGAATGTAAACTACTCAATCAGTCAAGATCGACATTTGCAAACAACAGCTTCACGGAAGTAGGTTTTTGATAAAACGGTGATCAGAACCGTGATTATCAGTATGGGATGAAAAAAGGAGATAAGAAAAACAACTTGCACACACACACACACATACACGAACGATGACTTCAGTCACTGGATGGGTATTCAGTTTTCCTGCCAGAAAATTGCACTGTCTGGTAAAGGATAACCATCCGACAAACAACACGCACACAAACAAAGACACACAGAGTAGGTTTCTTAAAGAAGTAGGTGCATCTGTTGCATATATTCACAATTAGTCATGTTAAACAAATGTCCTATATGTGTAAAGAAAGTGTATCACTGGAGAAAAAGAGAGAGACCAGAGAGGGTGGTCGTGACTTAGTTGAGGGACAGCGTAGTGATGTGAACACTTCCGAAAAGAACACCAAGTGCATATGATCTTGGTTGGGCGAAAGAGAGAAAGGATTCTGGTTAATAAATTCATAATTCTGAGCGACTAAAGCCAGTATGTGGTTGTCTGGGAAATCTATAGAAGAATACATGAATATCAACAGACCGAGAGCACGTTGCTGACGAAAACAAGAAATGGTTTACATCAATGGGCTACTTCAAACCACTGTCCAGTGTGAAACAAATGCTCCCTTCAAATGAATCTCAAGCGCGATCTGAAAAAATATCGGCGGACCTGAAACTGACTATCTAACCACATTGACTGTCAAAATAGCTGAATTAGTTGCTCTATCATACAAGGCAACACATTTGTTGCTAGAAGGGAAAATAAAATGAAATACGGATTTTTCAACTAACGTGGACTTTTGTAGTTTCAGTTGAACATGTTCTCGATTTGGTAGATGAATCCAAAATTTTGTGTTCATGTAATGGGTGCCCTGAAATTAAAACCAAAAAGTAAGCTTATACATACGAACATAAATCTGTGATTCTATCAGCAAAAGTCAGAGAAGAATTCAGAATGAATGAGATATGCCAAAACAAGCACACAATGACTAATGCACAATTATACCTGAAGCAAAACCGACTGGTGGTAATTATCCATCGTCGATTACTTGTCAATACATTCTACGAGAGCTTTACGAGGGTTTGCGTGAATGAAATACATTGTATTTATTGACACACGTTGACTTTGACAAAGTCAAGGCAGAGTTCGTTTCCAAACAATTACCGGATCCGTCCAACCGCACTGGATCAGAAGCTGCACTTCGATCAATCCCTCGACATCACACATCAGGAGGAAACGAGTAGAAAGAGGATACAAACTGGAACCCGTTGTTATGAAACGGTAATTTACCGGAACTTTTGGACATGGAAACGGCCTGTTGATAAGAAACCGTAGTAGCTAGCACCTTCGGTTTAAACAACCAATACTTACTGTATGAGGTGGTTCTGTTTGTTATTGCCCAGAAAGGACTTTACTTATAATGAAAAATAGGACTAGAGAAGTAATATAGAGGAACACGGAAGCTGATATGAAGGAGATAAAAAGTATGTGAATGCAAGAACGCCGGTGGTCACTGCAAATAGTAATATCTCTTCACTTTCCTTACCACTGGTCAGGTGGATCTCATGGATCCCACTCAGGAAGCTTAACAAGTTTCACAGTACGAAATACACTGGTCGGATTCTTCATAACTTTGATTCATGTTATTGAACTGACCACCATTACCCATCTTCCATTCACTACGCAAATCAAGAACATCAGTTCGACGGTACGAAGGAACTAAGTAAAAAGAAGTTAGAATCACCGTCCAAAATGACAGCATCTCCGCGATCCCTCCTAGTGACAAACCCTAGAGCCTGGAACAACTTCATAGCTAACACCACACATCAGCATCAGTGATTCAAATATTTCGGTTTCCAAATGAATTATTTCATAGAATGCTGTCTTTTGTGAAACGAACAATATTTCAGAAGGACAGATAAACAAGCGAAGTTTTCGGGCATTCCCCTGGACTCTATGACTTCGTGGCAAAAGATACGTTGACAATCGAGGGAATCATGAACTGTCCGCTTCCTGTTCGATTGTCCAGACGAGCTGGTCACCCTGTTCTCAAAGTCACGAAATATTACCACCAAATGTCGTGCCCAGCGGTTCGTGGATATCTTCCGTACTATGTGGGAAGAGCAAACGCAAAGACAGACAAGTACAATTTGATCCACATCTAGCAGGTGTCAGTTTTGCTTCCATTTAGCCGTGTGATCACACCACATGTGCTGCTTCGCTAACAGGTGGTGAATACGCATACACACCACACACACACGTGAGTTACATACGCACCTGTCGAGGAGGGCGCCCCAGGCATTCGTCCCCAGTACAACACCTGGTGGTGAGAGGCTGGAAGCGCATACAACGAGACACAAACAGCCATGGTTGCCACGCCAATTGAGACTAGCGCCTTCAATGGCCGAAGCGAACCGATTTGAAGAATGTGTTCCGTTTAGCGCGCATAAAGAGGAAATAAAGTCATCATTTCACCCTGATTTCCTTCTTGAAATTGGAGAATACAGGCGCAGGGGGAGGTAAGATGCGCGGAATGCACGTATGCGTCGTCAATGATTGACCGATTGACCCATACCGCTTTGACAGAGCTTTGTTACCTTCGGTACAGTGACAACACGTCTGACCGAAACACCGAAGAAGGACGCAACACATTAATCATTCTCGCAATGAGTACTGAGAGGTACCACAACAACCGTTGAGTGATGGCATTCATAAATACAAAAGTATTCATAAGCATGCGACAAGATTATTGTTGTTGTTGTTGTGATTACGATGATGACTCAGTTAAGGAAATAAAATTTCATTCGACTGATTCAGATCGACCAAAGGACGCAGCTAACCGGGCAGGATTGTGTGTAAAAAAAGAAAAGTTACCAGTTCCTTATTTAACAAAATAAGGAACCGAAACGTCAGTGTTATGTGAGGTGATCACTCTCATTCGACTAGCAGCCTCATCGTTGTGTGATGATATGGGGGTGAAAAACCTGAATTTCGCACTTGCATACGGGTATACATAGGCTCTACTAGTGAATAGCTGTCACAAGAGAACCATAGAGCGCGATAAGGTTGTCGAACAGATTATGACGAAAACGTAAATCATCAGCCCTAGGTATTGGTGATAATAAATGTAAATTACAGATTTAAAGTATTTGTCATTTATCATGAATTGAATCCCAGTGAAAAATAGAAAAATCACTGAATAAGAACGACTTGGTCTTGAAAGAGTTCAAACTACAGGGGTCAAATAAGTATCTGACTTTCACTTTTGTGAACACAGCCAAAGTCCAAAGGTAACTAATAAGGATAACGCTCAAAAAGAACCTTTAGATCGAGTGATTGATAGGCAGATGGTTATCTTATCAATAATGAGCGTGCCTGTGACACACACACACACATACACACACTAGTCACTACGACAAGCATCAAGAGCTATTCAGGATAAAGGCTTCAACACATACTTATCTTAATCCAACCCCTGTGAACAAACACAAAAGTGACGACAAAAATTATCTGTGCGGACGTGTGGTCACCGCAATCAAACGGCGAGATTATTTCATCGCACAAACAAACTGACAACCTACGGGATGCGGCTCTCAGTCATCATTATTTGACATCTGCTGGGTTCGTGTACGTGCCTTATCAGCTTACTTCTGGAGGTCATGAAAGCTGGCCCTTTACGATAGCGCAATAGGTCACAATGATCAACTCATACGCAAGCATGGGATAGAAGATCTAAGCATTAAGAACTGTGCCCAATATATCTGTACCAGAATCTTTGTTTGAGCCACACGTGGATAAACAGAATAGTGGAAAATATTGCTTTTGCATGATTTTCTAGATATCAACTATGGATATGGAATTCGACCAATTGATGAACTTTGATTACGTGGTGAAAACTAATCGTTGTGTTGCGTCAGTGGCCCACCGCTAAAAATCCTCCGAAACACATTGCAGTTGGTTCTCACCTATTGCCAATTATCCACTGTACCTTTTTTAAAGGGACATTCAATTTGGAAACCTGTATTCTCGTTGATAGATCTGAGGAAGTTGTACGTGCATACCAGCATGCTACCGAGTTAACTAGCTGGCTCTTAACCGTGCGCCACACCAAGTCTCAAACGCGACGCTAATTCCTCGCCAATTTTAGAAAGAGACTGCCATCACAAACAGCAACCGACTATCTGACAAAGTGATGGATATGAGGCAGAATCTCTGTAATGAATCAACATTCGACAGGGGATGGCTGACAAATGACGCTCTACTTACGGGTACACAACGGGGTGAAAGCAAATTTCCATTGGAAATAAGCTGAGCACCTAAAGTAAGTGGAACAGAATCATTTATCCTTATTTTACCAGTCCCACATCTGACAAACATTTTGATGGAGCAGAACATGTTGGAATCTTATCGCTAAGGATATTTTCTTCATACTCTTTCCAAAACGATAATAACACGAGTCTGAAAACCGAATAACTTAACGATACTATGATAGCACAAAATGAGTGGGCAAGAAACGATATTCATTTTAGTTCGCGCTTCTGTGATGGCGTAAAATTTATGCAGTTAAGATTGACTGTACGAAACAAGAAGACAAAGAAATTCGCACTCTACTCACTCGTTTTCCCGTTGTGGACGTCCCATATTTCGATCGCGATTTTCTATCCTGATACGGGAAAACCAATACAAACGGCCTGGGTAAACGTTCCAGTACGAGATGATCCACGCGCATCTGTTCCTTTAGGATAGGATCTGTGATAAAGTGGAAGCAATAAATAGGTTGAAAATCTAAAGAGGAAGAAGACAGTTATACGAAAGAGGAGGAGGTGGGCAATTAAAGTGGTTACCTTGGGGAGTGACTGGTAAATAAAATATCGAAAACCGGTTTCCATAACACGTTCGAAATTTTGACCACAGTTACAAGTACAATACCTCGCTTCGAATGAATGTGTCAGGTTTCATACTTTGCGAAACGGCTTGCAGGTTACAGGGGTTGAATAATTTACTAATCGTGGTTTTTTCTGGAGCTGGGATCGAATCCAGCTGATTTGGTTAATAATGTGTGAAAGCGATCACGTCCTTTTTAGTTGCCAAAGATTAACTCTACTGAAGCAGAAGCAGTGAAAGTTCTTTGACGACTGCCTCGCCAGCTGGATTATCAGTTTCATTGGTCGACATTTTCAAATGGCACATCAGTACTTAGGGTTTGATACCGGTCACTGGAAACTGTTTTTTCTGTCTTCATGTGTATTTCCTCTCCGCGGCATCACACTCCGTCCGTATCCTTCATTAATGGGATTCATTCATTATACCGCATTTTATGTTTACAATGCAGTAAAGAAGACTAGTTTCAACTGAGATAGACAGATAGACAGATGTGAGCCTAATATGTGATTAAACTGAACTGAAAGGAGAACTGTGTCGGGAAATAACTGAACGGATAAACTATCCCCTTTCGATAAACGACTGACGCAGCACATTCTCAGTATTGAGTAGATGAGAAGCACTACTAGGTAGGCCCGTTGGATTGATTGACAAACTAAAAGATCGTAGGATGGATGGATTTCGTCTGGATAAGCCATGATTGAATGCAATTTATACCGCATGGAAATCCGTAAGACATACGCGAATCTCGAAGGGTGGTATGCTCACTGTGAAAAGCGACTTAGTCCACAAGTTCACAAAAATAAATGTGCTTCATACTTCAGATTATCTGGACCGGTCCAAAGTGGCTCAGTATGAGTAGAGTACTCAAAATAAATAAGGCACCGGCCATCAAAACTAGACGTTAAAAAGTCTAACAAAGAGGAAGAAACTCAAGGGGCGGAATAAGACGGGTCACCGTTTGGAATATGTACGGAAGTTGGTACCCAACACGAGTGAAATATTATCATACCTCAAGAACAAAGTTTGTCAAAGGTTAGTGACATACAAGTTTGTCCAATGTGCGAATTTACCGATTCGAGTTGTACCGGTCGAGACCCACTTCAGTTTATCGTTGTTACACTCAATATATACAACTAAAAATCGACTACGTGAATTTGACCGGCTTGGAAACTGAGATTTGTTAAGACAAGACAAGTGCATCTATTTTTCACGATGATTTCGATACTCGGCGTAATTAATTTGTGACCCTGACTCTACGTCTTTGTTAGAGAGCTATCGTGAAAGAGCAGTCTGCACTCCGCGTCGGTTCATAATTTTATCCCTAACACATGCGGAATCAGGATTGTTCAAGTGCCACTTAAACGTAAGTGAGTCAGCCATTCACGATGACTATCTCCTTCCATTTCGAACTCTGAGGCGATCAAAAATTCGAGGCTCACCGGTCGCACAATCACGTCATTATTCCTTACATTGTAGAGGTCATGTCAGCACAGGACACGGGAGATAAATCACTCACTGCGTCACAGTTGCCTCGGCACCAAAAATGACGCAGATGACCCTGAGGCAAATCATCATCGCGTCTAGCTTCAACTGCCTTCCCCGGGTTTGTCGAAAGAAAAGGGGGTAGGGGCATTTCACAGTTCCATAAGCACCGCTGCGAACACTGAGGCCATTCGACGTACACACTCATCACTGACCCAGTTGGAACTGGTCTCTCAGGCCATCTGCAACATGCATCAGACCACCTGTAATGTGGCTGGAACATACAGGGGACGAACTTGAACGGAAGGTATATAACACCCAGTTGCCGGGGCAACCACAGCATTATACACAAAGAAACATTCACGAGCTAGTTATGACGACCAGTAAATGAGGCCAAGCGTATCGACGCTGAATCGGAACTCTCGTTCGACAAACGATCACAAAGATTATCCACTCTAAAATGGTCCGCTGTGGTGCAACCATGGCTGGTAATTATTGAGTCGACAAAGAAAGGTTGGTATATCTGTATATAAAATGAAAGCTGTTTGTACCCGTGTCGTTCCCATCGATTTTTTCCGGGATTAGAGTCTAAACCCGCTTGATCATAGCACTGTTATCTACTTGGCTGTTAGTCTGTGCACAATTATTGCAGTAACCGTTGTTCCCTCCAGATCTTGGAAGCACTGAGAGGTGTTAACCTTTCCCTTACTTTTCTCGCATATTACCGAACAATGTGACGTTTAATAACGGTCCCTTTTCTATAATCGACCTCATGAAGTGCCTAGGGATAACAGTAAATTGTGAAAAATTGAGTACCAGCTAAGTGCTGGACAAATCTTAGTGCGTGAACTTCAGTTTTTCCAGTCTGTTTTATGAATAAGATGAAATGAGGTGGTTTTTCGAGCAGGTATTTTTGATGGAAATAGAAACACATGAGCTTACAAAAGTAATACAATGCAGTATTTTCCGGCTCAATCAATACTCCACAGTTTATTAGCTACCACTGAAGACGTGGAAAGATTCGGAGTTTGTTTACCAGGATGTCGGTGCTGATTCTCATTTGGAGATCATGCATAAAAAACTAATAATAAGTGAGAAAGTAAGAACTATGGAGATTAGTTTATACATATATATATTGTTTACATTTTCATCAAAAATATCTGCTCAAAAAACCACCTCATTTCATCTTATTCATAAAACAGACTGGAAAAACTGAAGTTCACGCACTAAGATTTGTCCAGCACTTAGCTGGTACTCAATGTTCCACAATTTACTGTTATCCCTAGGCACTTCATGAGGTCGATTATAGAAAGGGGACCGTTATTAATCGTCACATTGTTCGGTAATATGCGAGAAAAGTAAGGGAAAGGTTAACACCTCTCAGTATTTCTGCTGTACTGATCAGACTGATAAATGGTACTCAGTGCATCCAAGATCTGGAGGGAACAACGGTTACTGCAATAATTGTGCACAGACTAACAGCTAAGTAGATAACAGTGCTATGATCAAGCGGGTTTAGACTCTAATCCCGGAAAAAATCGATGGGAACGACACGGGTACAAACAGCTTTCATTTTACTGATTCTTAATAAGGTTGTATCTGGACATGCTTCGAAATTTCCTAGCTTCTATTGAGGAGGCAATGAGACCAGTTGCACGATCTTGTTTGGTTGCAGCAAGATGGAACACCTGCTTCCGATGGACTAATCCTGGTGCATAAACTTCAGTTCTTTTGATTATATTTCATGTATGAATGGGATCAATTTTTCGAGTAAATATTTTCGACTGAACTGTAAACACATAAGCCTACAAAAGTTATAGGATGCAGTAGTGTTTTCCAGTATAATAACGAGTTCCAACGAGATTGACGGGGAAAATCTTAACTCATTTTGTGTAGAGTTATCATTTAACGTCCGTTCATTGTAATCCATTGTATACATCCATTGTATTGTATTGTATACATTTCAGATTGTTTCACCCAGGCAATTGTTAAGAGAAAGCGCACTTTTAACACATTGTCAATCACAGACCACTCTGCTTTTTCGATAAACTGAATTCTCTCAATCTTGCTTAGTATGCCTACGATCGAGAGAGATTGATTTTCGTTATTTCAGTGACGTGTTTGCGATGGACAATCCCATCTCGGTCGATGATCAACCCAGCTGCATTTCGCTACTGATAGCTTATGCACTCACTCAGTCACTCACGGTTCAGTCAAGGCTTGCCTTCCCGCAGGCTTTATGATCGTCAGACTTTTAGGCGACAGGTGAACTGAGCTTCGACACCGATCGCAATTGAACTCGTAGTCTGTAGTTTGCTTCGATTGCCCACGCCTCCATGCCCTTTACCTGGTTTGTTTACAGTGTGTGAGCGGTGATCTTTCGTGAGCCATTTATGAAACAGACTGTAGACTAATCCAATTAATCGGCTGGTCCATTAGATGACATATTTTGACCGGCCATGTGTGACAACAGCTTCTGTTAATTGGGTGCAGACCCACTTTTATAGTGGTTTAGCGGGGCTGGTTTGGGTGATAACTGGACATTTTGGAGACTGCGAATTTTTGAAGGTGCCAATTTTCAAGGTTGGAAACCAATGGAAATCGAAGGTTTGGGATTGGATTTCCAAAGTTTTGGGAACAACTGGCAAACTGCTACTTTCTGAGGGTACCTCATTTGACAGACTGTACCGATGAGTGGACCTATATCTGTTGAAGTGGCAACAAAATAATCGAAGGAACTTAACAAGTCAAGAGGGAAAATTACTAACGGAGTAGGTGTTATCAATCAACAAATGTGGAATAGAATGTGGAAAAAAGGCTAAGGTGGGAGTATTTACCTCTTACGGTCACGGCAACATTAACAGTTGTACTAGGTTGCTCTACTGGCATGATTCGGGCTTCAGGAGCTTAATCATTTTGGCTTGGAATTCAATGTAAGTTTGGTTATATAGCGAAACATAAAAGAGGTTGCAGTGTTGCAATAGATGTGGATCGGGTCGACCCGGTCTCTTCCACTTCTCAGGTGCGTGAAGACTGGCACAAGAACAGAACTCCACACAAATCACAAAGGAGGGGGGGGGGGGAGGGCAGGAAATACTCTAACAATGAAGTCGGAAAATGTCACCTTAGCTGCTTACACGAATGTGCTACAATAGCCAAATGGCAGTGGATTTGAAGAGAGCGAAATTATGTGGAGTAAATAAACAGGTTGCTTTCCTTTCCGATTCTTTGGTGCTGCACAGACACCGATTTCGTACGGAGATGTTTTGCTATGAAAAGTTCAGGTTTCACGTACGGTTTAAAAACGAGAACTATAGGGAATGTGGCAGATAGGGTACTGACGCGAAATGCTCACTGAAACACGACACATAGAAGATGGGCACAGATAACCTGTGGTGTCCACACCGGTTCATGCAAATTATCATTAGTTTTAACGCTGAAGTTTTACGAGCACAACACAGACGAATGCAAAATAGTACAGAAAATAGCCCTCCTTCCACCCCCTTATTACCACTGCAATCACGACCAAACACTTCGATAAGACTGATGGGTAATCAAATAACAGGCTGTTACAACTTTACCGACCGACGAACTTATTCAAGGAGCCCTGAGATTGAGTCATGGGTTTGACTTTCGGCTTCGCAAATGAACTAGTGCACCATCGATCTCCTTTACTGAGAAAGATTTCCATGATAGTGTCTGAACCAACTTCAAAGAAATTGAATTTCTAAACAATCTTGAAAGCATGTGGGTAAGCAAATAGTGCCAGCAGACAGGGACAGTTAGGAGGATGCGGGCGATGGAGTAATCCATTACCTAGCGGGTAACAGAAAAGCCGGTTTGTCATGCACACCATGAGCACACGAACTGCTCATTCGCGTTCTAAATGACGACCGGATTGTTTTCACTGTCTCACAAATGCATCGGAATCCATGCACGTGTCGGGCGTTGGCTTAAAAGGTTATCAAAACACCGAAAACGTGGGCATATGTTCTGTGCTTCACATCACTCACCAACCCCAACAACCACCACTCCCAGTTGAGAAGCAGCACACGAAAAGATCTGAAACCCCGCGGCCCAAACAGTACTCGTTACAGCTACTTTGTACAAAATGGACGAAATGGAATGAGATGTGGTGTACACAAATGAGCTAGTCAAAACTACCGCGAATGATTGATGATACTGCGGTGCTATGCAGTGCTTTGCGCTTTTGTTATCGTTCTAGTAGTTGTTGTTTCTCTGGTGCTAGTGTTTCTGGCACTGACAGTTTTCGCATGAGAGTCGGTCAGTACGCTCTGTGGTTGCTCTTTGGGTATAATAATTAGCCGTTACAGTGGTGGTGAAGCCAACGCAGTGGTTACCGCCGCCGCCGCCGCCACCACCACCACCACCACCACCACCACCACCATCATAAACAGCCAGTCCAGCAAGCCACCGACACCACCAACATGGTAGTGTCTGAACTGAAGGTAGGACCATCATCATGTGGACCAGACCAGTATTAAGCCACCGACGGACTGACTGTTGACTGACTGACGCACATGCATCCCGTTACCCACTGACCTAGAAATAAACTGACAAACAATAGGACAAACAAATTCACACAAACACAAAGACTCATCTTGGAAGGACACAAACGGAAAGAGGGGTACTGCAAACAGAGCCTGCGCTCGTGAATTTGCCTGATTCACATTGTGGAATGATCACACCGCTTCCGAGGCTGCTACTGTGTATTCATGTTTGTGTGTGGGTGCACGCGCACAGGTCCATAAGCAGCGTTGTGTGGACCTTAGCTGCGTCTGGTTTGTGGTTCTGATAGCCACGATGTCGGCGGTGCTGGTAGTACGCGTAAACACGGTCTGTCTTACTGACTCACAGATGGATAGTTTGACGCCTGTGTATACAGGTGCACGAATCCACAACCGGCTTCGTGAACGCAGGTTGCAGTCTTTTTCTAGTTGTAGGGAAAAATGGGCAGCATGAAAACACCAACTGCTACGATTGCCATTCCACCCAGAAAGGTCATCTTGGTTCGATATGTGCATGTGTGGAGGGGGGATAAGTAACGTGGGCGCGCAGGCAAGCATTTACGAAAAGAAGACAGCAGTCAGGAAAACATCGATAACCCCCATCGAGTCCCTGTCCATAATCAAACGAGAGGATAGGAACAAAAGAGAAACCAGTCAACTCATGTAACAGGAAGGTACAGTCAGTATGATTAGGATGAAACGCCCTTTGTTCTTGATTCCACCATACACACGCGCCACGGATAGATGCCGACACACAAGCGTGGGTCCCCTTTTAGCAGCTTTCAAACAGACCGTTATTGAAAGTTGGTAGTAAATATAAGCTCAGTCACAATCCACAAGATCACGAGAAATATGGTTCAGTGTTCCGATAACATATTTCATTTTTGACATAAAAGTTACGATGGGAAGATTGTGCCACAGAGGAATAATATGTCCAGGTTAGTCAAACAACACACTGGGCCCCAAATTCGTAAGCGGGAAAAAGAGGACACATGATATTGAAAAGTGATCCAACCCCAAAACAATGCTAAAACGGTGGACGAAGACAGGAGAAAACCGATCAGAATAGCGTACATTCTCGTCCACATTAGGCGTGCGACGTTCAGTCAGTCCCGTATAATAAACGAGGCTTAAAAATGACCAGATTATTTTTAAGACTATGCATCTAAACCACACTTCATCCCCATCTAGGGCTATATTTTCTACTGTTTAGGAGGTCATGTGTCATCGGTAGCGATAATCGTGGATGGTTTAGCTCTATCACCAGCGATTAAATGACCGTACGCGATCTGATGTGGCAGAGATAAACCACTGTCCAGAGTAGTCCGGCGCCTTCCTTTTCGTTAAACTCAGTCACTTCATTGGACGATTTAGTCCCAACGGAAAAAATTGACACGCAAATCGAAACTGATAAATTCGAACTCAAGTAATCAGATGAGTTACAAAGCACATTTATGGTAGTGGGTCTTCGAAAATGAACTAAATAGATATAGGTGCTTTTGTGAGGAAATTTAATTGAACAACTTCACTATTTTTAGTGGGGCAGTTTCACCTGACAACCATAACCTACAAACTGGCCCATCATCAAACGTCCTGACAACTTTGCTTCTCGAAATATCCCGTCATTTTTGGGATCTTTTTTGTATTAGAACGGGCGAAGTGTGTTGTTACGCTGACAAACTTGCACATAAATTTGGTTAACTTCAACATGGTACAAATTGCGGCAGAACAAATGGGATGTGGTGTAGTGAGTGGTCTCCCCTTTTTCTCATCTCCATTTCTATTTTCAGTCTTCATATCTTCCATCCCGGCCCACGACAATAACCTCCTTATCAAATACATCGACGATGTCGTTCCTGGCTCTTCCTTTCCAACCTTTTGAAATGGCATCGCAGAGCTTTCTGAATGATCCACAACACAAAATTTGGCTACTGGTCCTCTGAAATGTGGTGACATTCTATTCTCTCCCTTATGAGAGGCGAAAAGTACTCCGATTGTGCTGACTCTGGCACTCTGATTTCAGTTATTGGGAAACAGTTGATTCAATGGTGTGATGATATGATATTGGACCGAAACTTCGCCTGGTCACAGCTTGTAAGCCTCATTTTTACGAAAAATCAGACGTTCATTCTTCTATGTATCGTGTCCCAAATTCCAATCCGTACCGACACACCTCATCGAACGCTTTGTTTCTTTTTCCGTGTGTTTTACCCCACTGGCTTCACATCTCCCCGGTCAATTTTCAAGATCTGTTGTCAAAAGACTTCGAAGTAATTTCTAGATCTCTTAGGTTCCTACCTTCTGGCAGCTGTACACCCAGACACCAATTCACTCAACTCATCATTTCCCAACACAGTAAAACTTGCCATAAGTTTTCCACAAAAATACTCACTGATTCTACTCGCCCATTTCGCGAACACCTAGTCAAATGTTCCCTCTTCTGACACACGTTCCAATTATGTACACCTTCATGCACGCACACGAGCTTACGGCTGTTCTACCATTCCGTAACTGGCAAGGTTTTTTAAAACAAGCTCAAAACTACAATATCGCATTCAAGGAATAACTGAGCTAGATACTTATCACTACCCAATATTTTTTGCTACGCCTGTGTTGATTTTTTCACTTTGAGAATGCGTCATCTGGTCATGTGATAGCTGAATATTCACCCCCTAGAAGTGCATAAAGCATCTTCTTATATTGTCTTGTCCAGTATAGTTCGTTGTAATGTTTAGCTTGCACAAACCCAGTCAATTAGTCTAACAGTACTTCAAAAGATCCTGGTGATTTGCAAACTGACGTTTGTCGAACGTCCACGTCGACGGTGGATATAACTGAGACTAGACAGATGTAAAATCTTCCCGAGTACCCAGTAAACGCTCCACACAAACTAGCTAAGGCTGAGTATCAAATTCAAAATGAAAATCGAGGGGTCGTAGGCTGATTGATAAATTACGGTTTCTTACTGCACTGGAACCCAGTTCTGACAATGCAGACAAATCACCTAACTTTCCTTTGTATGGACTGATGTGATTTTTGAGCTAAAAAAGGAAAGTACATAGCAAGAAAAAAGGTAGTTCGTATTAAAAGAAATCATGAATGAATTAGAATGGCGGTCTTGGTGAAGAAACAAATTCTGGTTGATGCTTTACTGTTGGTATACAAGTATATCATCGTTAAAGGATTAATAATAGCTACATATTAACAAAGAATACCAAGTAAAATGTGTACTATTGGACACAAATTGCCCTTGACCTACTACTCCGTCAATAGATACCCGTGATAGTTCTCAATAAAGCAGGTCCGACGAATCTGACTTTTCATTATCTATTGACAGGTGTATGACAAGAATGAATTGGGAAAACCTAACAACAATCTATTCTGGCAATCTTGTGATGTCAAATGGAGCAACCAAATCATTATTGAACACAACTAACAGAAAAGTGTTATTCCTGGATGTGATTTCGGTTTACCAATTATTCAATCCTTGTAAAATGTCTAGTATACAGCTACGGCTGACTTAAAGAACGGAAGTAATCTTTGGAGTGAGGAAATGTGTTCACTGAGAAGAAGTTAAAATAAATCGCAAGTTGTTTCCTCTATGCAGTTTTTGTTTCTCATCTGTTTCAACGGTGAAAATGCGCGGATGAAAGTGCAATGAGAGGAACCAAGTTCTGGACTTGACAAATCGATCTATCCAGTAGAATTTAAAAAAACACTTGCTCTGTGATGGTAAAACTTTGTATGCGTGGGGCGAATACGCAATGAAGCAACGAAGACGGAGTGGGGATTCAGACAGCTGATAGGCACGGTGAGGGTGCGGAATGGGTAGAAGGATTCATGTACGCCCACGGGAGCAGGTCGAAGCGGATGGATATCCACACCTATTTCACCTTCTTTCACTTGGGGGTATGTGGACCATAAAATCCTAAGCTGGATTTCTGTTAGTCACAGAACCACTCCCCGTTCCTCGCGTGAGGGTCTACAGGACGTGTCAGTGAATAGGTCGTTTATGGCAAGCCAGTCATTTGGACATCAACAAAATCAACCAAGCATAACGCAACTACTTGATTGCATCCTCGGTATCCAATCCATATGAACGTGGTCGCAATCCGATCGGGCAAGTTATCGTGTGGTTTGTATGCTTTTCTCCCCTTTATTGTTTTTAGTTCGTGTGACGTAGCCACGTGCATTATCACCCCATGATTGACCATACCTGGTTTTAAAGCAATCAGATATTCACGTATTCGGCGAGTAGTATGCATACTCCATCACGCCTGTACACAGTTCTG
Source organism: Fasciola hepatica (assembly GCA_948099385.1). Classification (NCBI taxonomy): domain Eukaryota; kingdom Metazoa; phylum Platyhelminthes; class Trematoda; order Plagiorchiida; family Fasciolidae; genus Fasciola; species Fasciola hepatica. The sequence goes on along the minus strand of CANUEZ040000088.1, from coordinate 880,584 downwards.
TGAATTCTGAATTTAACGAAATGCCTATTTCTCTCTCTCTCTCTCTCTCTCTCTCTCTCTCTCTCTCTCTACTTTCCCCTTCGCGTGTTTTGTGTACGGAGTCAGACATTCGCCGGAAAAGCTGACCCGGACAAGATATATCCTCAATAATAAACCTTCGTTAACATACGACATGGTCGCTGACAGCAACCGACCAGGAAATTATACGATATGATGAGCGCAGCGAATCATGTGTTGTACAAGTGAGACTCATTAAACCGCACCATAAGCTGCTCAAATATAAATCAGCCGGAGGAGCAACTCCGTTCGTTCTGATTAAAATGTCATTCAGGTGTGACATTTCAGTCGACCGTAGGTCACTATGTGTTAACTAATGTCGTGGGAAACGACAACGATGAGTTTTTTACACTTTTTCCTAGAAACCTTTAGCCAAACACGAAATTGTTTAGCCGCGATCTATGATCCTGTGGTCGTGCCGCTGCAAGTGAGTCGGCTCAAGAGCATCGGCATATTATGACAATAATAAATGTTGCAACAATTGACTGGAAGGTTTAAATGATGCGCCCGTATCGTCGAATCACGTGACACAGCTCGCATGACTGTTGCATTTCCGGTGAACCAGTTTTAAAGGTACCGAACACTCCAAACGAATTAAAGTAGTAAAAACCGTACCTGATTGGCTTTAATGAATGTCTATTTCGACGGGTAAAAAGAAGCTGTACGGTGGAAGAAAACGGATTTAGTCATCGGTATGCAATTGTACGTCCACAGCCCTCCGATGAATGAGCGCACTGTCTAAAATGAATACTACTGGAACATCTGGTTACTCAACAGCAGTAGACGTTGAGCAGCAGGGAAGAAACACATCAAAACATGTCTTGTCATCCTTGTATGACATACATACTTCAAGATGCCGGCGACATATGAACAAGTTAATATGTTCAAGTTAGGTCTTTTGTTCGATGGTAGACTTCAAACGGCTTTACTGCCTACCTTTGGGCATGCATAGCTGTGACAGCACTACACATTGTAATACGTTCCATCGATAAACAGACTAAACGTTGCAGTATCTGGTAGTTGCAGCCAATCAGTAGATTCTACTCGTTTAGATTTGACTGTATCTGAGTTTCGTTCCACTAGTTGAATAGTCAGCTTCTTAACCAAATAGTGCTTCCAATCCATCAATCGATCAATGGACGACTTTTGCCTAGGAAGTCTTTCTCTATCCTCTCCCTCAACTGTCTCAATGTTCTGATTGGGTCTTCGTCTACCACATCACACAAATGCCTGATGAGCACTTCGCTGAGCTTCATCTTGCAGGATGCAGGAATAAAAGTTATTTCCTAATCTGAAACTGCAATAGCAAAGCATGTTTTGATATCAGTGCCGAGATGTTTGACAGTATCCTTTAAATCATCTCTTCGTACACACCGGATTATCCCCCGTCGATCTAACGCGCTGATGAAGGGATACGATCTATTCCTCCCATCTACATCAACGTTCTCCATAATGTCAGGTGATGCGTTCAGTGGCAAGTACGATGGCTTTTACCGCAAACGGTCGTGGTGTGTTTATATCACCCAGCTGCCTCGGAACAAATTGACAAAGAGCCTCTCCATGCAAAGGGAAAATGTCACAAACAAGTCACTCCTTTAAGTGAAAAACCGTATTATAACAAACGGTATATTGTTGTGTACTTGTACCCACTGACAAAGATCGAGACTCAACATAATGAAAAATAGAATGGAACTCCGTCTAGGTAAGTGTATACATTGACAATTTGAGGATAATACACACAATACAAATACACCCCCATCACTCTCATCAGCTTATCTACTTTGCCACGTTTAACACCATTACCACGGTCAGCTGCGCAGCATACGATCGTCATATTTTCTCATTTGTTCAACTAGCTTTGTACCATCAATCTTCGTTAAAGTAAATTGTTCCAACACTTATTGACATCATAATAGTCCGAAACTTCTGATCTGACTGGCTTGCAGTGGTATGGCTAAAGGTTGTGTGTCAAGGCTAAAGGACTGCGGGTCGTGGTTAAACAGTGGCGGATAGGCTGTAGTTGAATGAGTTCATGTTAACTTATTCAGCAGCCAGACAACGTGGTTGCATACGTTCGGCCAACTGTAAGGTGGGCTCAAGCTTGGTATCCTGGGTTGTTGAACAATTGAGATCATGACGCAATCCATATTTCAAAAACTAAAACGTTACCCAGTCTGTAACCCTGTGCAATCTCGTGGTATCATTCTGTGGGTGTTTGTGCTCCTAGGCTATCAGCGGAGGGGGGGGGGATGATCGGGAATATCAGGTCACTGGGTCTCGATGGATACCCATTAATCTGTGAACTGATTACTGGGTTGCATTCACCAGCTGACAGGAGGAAGCGCATTTGGGAGCGATAAATCTAGCTGACCTTATAGGGGACACAAATTTCATTCGTTCAAATCAATGAGCTATCCAACCCCAGTCGCATAGTACGGAAGTTCTTCAGACAACTGGACGGTGGGCAGGAGTATGCGTGCATCGACGCCCGCATGAACTGACTGACACGCGTCAGAGGACTGACAAAGTGACTCACAGTTTTGTATTATTTTGATTTCTCTGATTGTGGTTTGAGTGTACTAGGTTGACGGTAAATGATGGATAGTCTACCTGGATGAAATGTATTCCTCGCTGATCTAACGGTCGTATATTGGAGGCATTGGAATAAAATTCATCGTTTGAATGCAGAAGGTATCAACGCGCGATTTAAAGCGTAAGGACTAACTGTGGGATTTATGGTGGGTACATTTGATTGGCACAAAATGTACAACAATTATCAACAGCAATGATAAACGTCGCCATGATGTTCCGATCGCTGCGCTTGGTGTTTAGAACGCAAACGTTTCATCACCAGTCGAGGTGACATCGTCGTCATCCCGACTGATGATGTAACACCATGGCAACCAACAACCTGAGCTACAACCAACACAAATATTTAAAATGATAAACGTCATTAAATGAAACCAAAAGGTTAGGCACATGAGAAGTACCAGCCAGAAGCCCCAAGGGAGTGATTTTTTGTTACAAACTTTTTTTTCTGCTGCGTCCATGTGCCCTTTTTCTGCAAATTCAACAGACAAATTGAAAGAGGCGTGACGCAACGTCACAACCTCAGAGCAACTAATGGCATTAATAACCCACCAGCGAGTATGTAACCAAGCATTGAGGCTGATATGGAAAATCAACACATTTCGTTAGACTGTAGTTGTTGTCGAAATTCACTAGACGATTGATTTTTTCACAACTAACTCCTCTTTTGTGAACTTTCCGTGGCAAATCCTAACACAAGGCTGAAATATAAAATCCTGTAAAACTTGATGTCGGTTACGTTAGTTCTGCTGCGATCCGTTAACGATCGAAATTGTGTGACTTTGGTCGCCAAGATAAATTATTCTGAAGTTCAGAAGTCCGAAGTTAGTAAAATGTTAAGTATGACTCATTCGGAAACGAAAGAAGGTTAAATTCACCGTGGGTGGTTTTACTTATTGAGAAATAGACGCTGATTCCGCTAGATACATTTCCCCCCTACTTTTTCTGCCGTGTTTCTGTCTAACAGAAAGAAGTAAAAGCGAAGTGAACAAATATGAAGAATTCTATGTTATTCGATAGTTTAACAGCTAACTCGCGGTGAACGGTAGCCTCACAGGAGGAAAACATTTGATTTATTTCGAATAAGTGAACGAGATTTCAAGGTCTTTTGAGCGCGGCTCGTTAAAAACACGCCCAGTTTCCGCTGAGTTGAAGAAATATTTAGTATAAGCTAGAAAATTCAACTACTTATTAAACAGGAGAGGGATAATATTATGAGACCTCATGGAACATAAGTTCCTGTGAAAAAATTATTTCCTTTCCTTCTTGCGAATAAAAGTGTTCTTTCTCGCTATTTATGTAAAAAGTGATCACAGGATTTTGTTCTCAAAAGACGAATACATCCGACTCGGATAGTGTTGTTAACCGCATTGGGACAAAAATAATAGCCAGAAGTCAATAAGTATTTATTCTGGGTGGAGATTCGGAAAAAATTCCTATACGCGTTTGTAAACAAGGGTACAGAAAAGTTAGGTGCTTTAGCCTTCAGCTAATCAAAGGCCAGTACTATACGAACAACAAAGGTAGCTAAATGTAGCAGCTACGAAAATATTCCAGTCGCATTGTAAATTGCTTTGACTATCGATTTGCTTTGGAAGGATTGTGGCCAGAATTAGGGGGTTCACAAATGAGTCCGTCTCAAGGAGAAATTTTCAAAGGAAAATATTTTAGTGACTTTGGGGTCGTACAACTAACCACGCTGGTTGACATGAGCTGCAAATAATCATGGCCAACCTTATTGGTCGGGTATTATTAAAGGTAGCCTGAGCAACGTAGATTTAACTGTGGTCAAAAAAATAAAAGCTCTTTGTCAGTCAGACCAGAAGTTATCCTAGGAAAACTGTCTTACAGCGCTAGGTCTTGTCTCACGAGGCTGTACATCTTATTGACGTGGACAAAACTATCCATTTGTTATAAAATTTTACAGTAGCAAAATCATTGTAATATTCAGTGATTTCATATTCGCAATTTTCTGATAAAAGTTCCGATTTGAATAAGATTTGGAAATTATCCGTTGTGTGTAAGGAAAAATGTACCACACGTTGCTCAAGTAATTAAGAAAATTTTACGAGGATTCAACCCTGTATGTTGGAGATTGATTATTTCAAAAAAGCCTGATGTCTAGGGAATTTCGGCAATACCTGTACGTAATCGAACGCTTAATCGGTGGTGGTCGAGTGGGTTAGAGCATTTGATTACCGCTTCGGAGGTCCGAGGTTCAAATCCTTGCCACCACCGGTTACTTTGGTGGTAGACAGCATTTCATTGTCGTCCGGATCGGTACCACACCTGACCTATTGGGACACTACGTGATTGTCCACTCCAGGTCTCAGGGTCTGGTTGACGTTATTCCTAAGGGTGCAATGGGCGTACACTCATGCGCGGGTACGTAATAAAAAAAATCCGAACGCTTGTCCTGATCCATTTATTTGTCCATCCTTAATAAATACACGCAATCTATCGGACGGTTTTTGAATGACGTGGACGATCTGATAATACGATTATCTTAAAAAGAAGAAATTATGCAGTTGGGAATAACAGATGACAGACATGAAATCAATGATTGCATGATTCACTTAGATATGCCCAAACTATGGCATTGAAACCACCGAATAAAGTATTTTCGGGAAGATGTTGCGCATATGGGTAGACACGAATGGAAACGTTCTCCTTTTAAATGTGGGATTTTAAGCACCTCGGTATTAATTTAACTGTCAAACAAAGCTTGACTCATCAACAGAACGTTACGGTATCTCTTCAGATCAAGGGTTTCATTGTGAACGTTCATATGCTAGTTTTTGTTCAATATCAGACAAACCATTGACTTGGTTATCTGGAGGCACAGTGGAGTGAGGATAGTACGTGAAAGCTGCAGTAAACCAATTCCCCTAAGAAAACATCAACAAAAGGATAACTGATCATTCGAGTACTTAAATGTTGTCGATTGACTCTACGGTGATAACTAGATAGATGAGATGGAGCTTCACTGGGTAACTAGTATGGTAGCTGTACTTATTCCTTGTTGCACAGGTCCGTAAGCCCAGAGATAGAAAAACTAAAGCGTGATTAACTGTTAACTGGATGTTTATAGAAAGCGGGGGGTTGAAACAACTTCCACTCCAAACTAGTGTCAAAACTGTTGGGAATATCGACCCACCGTTTACAACCTAAGTCGACAAATCATTCGACCGAGAGGTAACATAACAATTCGATCACTCGGATAAAGTATTGTGATGAGCGGCCCATACGGCATTACATGCCATGGGCTTAGAAACGTCATTCTTTGGACGAATTCGGTCGAGTGGATCAATCGCTCAGAATCGTGATTCCGATTAACAGGATGGGTCCACAAAGCCGATAAAAGTTTGATGTAAATGCTGGTGTCAACGACGCTGTGTCCAGGGGACAATATCAGTGTTTATGAGTCAGTCATCATTAGTTGTGAGATACTAAAGCGAATACGCCCGTTCCTGTTCCAGAGATTTATGTGTACTGGCCATGTACCACACGTGAAAATGACGCGAGCCCTCACGCCTTACAGTCATTAGGTTCTAGTTGTATAATGTTTAGGGTCATATAATGGGACCAATAAGTGCATTGTTCGTTACATTCGTGGACCAATCTTTATATAACTTGTATTAACACCAAGTATGGTCTATTGTTACACAGAATTCATCGAATTTAGTGGAAGTTAAAAGTAAAATGAAGTTGAAACGTTGCGTCCAATGAGGATAGATAGAGACAAAACGTTGTAAGTTTCATCAGAACCCAATAATTGTTGCGAGTATTGTGCTCGCAATAGTTTCACAGAATGTATTCGTTGGCACGAGAAGTTTAAATATTATATAATGGAGAATCCGCTTGCATTTTTCTCATCCAAAAGTTCAGCGCCGCTAGCTGGAACCAAACCGGTGACAAGCAGCTTGTCGGGCAGATGCTCTACCAGCTGGGCTATCGCAGTACGGTCCGTCGAGTGTGAATAACGCAAGTGGATAGCTAATGATGCGCGAACCACTACTCTAGTGATACACAATAACTGTCCTGGTTTTAATCACTGGACTAACCTAGTCGGTCACTTTCTAATGGTTCGAGTCATTGTTTTTCCACTTGCATTATTCATACCCGACTGACCGCACCGCAATAACTCAGCTGGTAGAGCATCCGCCCGGTTAGCGGAATGTCACCAGTTCGATTTCGGCTCGTGGCGTCGGACTTTACAACAGTTATTGAACAAGTTGTCTAGTGGGAGGTTTAAATCATTTTCAGAACAACTCATCATGCAGTATTCACGTTCCACTGATCACGGCAAGTTTCATACTTGGTGGATATCCACAGATTCCTTTCTAGGTTCCGTAAACGATTACACTAGACCGTCACACCCACCCCCCATCATTGAAGTAGTCGCGCTGGCCCTCAACGGTTGAATTCACGTTAACACTACATGACATATGGTATGGATAGCATTAGAAAGAGGGACAAGCCAAATGGCTCAACACTTCAGATAATAAACTATAAGACCTGCACTTTTTACTAACTCCGATTACTAAAATCGCAGGGGAGTTTAAGAATCCCATAATTCTGATTACATATGGTGAGATAATACTTAATCAACAGACGGGGTTACATACGAAAGTCAGTTGAGTCCACGCGACTGTTTCACACTGAACATCCGGGGTTTGCAACCGGAGAGAAGTGAACACTCATCTCATCGAACAAGGATGACCGCTGAGAGCAAAGAGGACCCAACAAGCCAGGTGGTGGGAAGAGATCTGGCAGCTATTTTGTCCCACTCTTAGATCTGCAGTTATTTATCTATTCACAACGTGCGTGCGCGTGTGATGTGCTAGCGAGATACGGGGGCCGATGGCCGGTAAGAGTCTGGCCACGAAAAAATTAACGACATTACTGCGCGATGCAAACCAATGACCGGGAATAGTATAAATAAATAGACAGACAGTGTAGATCAGCGGAAATATGGAATGGCAAATGGGAACATCAAAAACAATCAATTGATGCATACAAAGGACATTCATATGAAACTCATGGGGGAAACTGGTCCGTGGATCCAACGGTGGAAACAGAACGTGTGTCAGACTGTTAGAATAACTACGAAACAAAGTGTGGGAAACGGCTCACCAACATCTTCATTGATCATAACTCTCAGTTGGACGCACAAGGGTAAACTCAAATACCAACCCGCCAAAACTCATATCGAAGTAGCCAAGAATGAGACAAATGTGAACTAATAAATTGAGTATATTTTGTTTTTGTCGGAAACAAATGATTTGGATACGATTTTAACTTCGAGAAATAGTTAAACTAATAAACAGAACCTTTCCACGTGGAACACAATTCCAGTTCCCAGTATACCCGATTGCGATGTTCCCACTAATTCCCAGCAATTATCTCTTTGGGCGGAACAACCCGCCGACTTTTACAATTGGATTTCAAAGGAGTTTAACGCAACTTTTACGATTCTGTAAGTCGAGTAATGGACACATTTTGTCAGTGTGTCTGAACTAAATGCCTGGGGAAATGTCCTATCTTTGAATTCATTCAGTGCCCCATGCACTAACACTGAAACGATTTTTGGACGAGCAGTCTTATCGTTCGAGACGTTCAGCCGCTATCAGTGCACTAACAACCGTATGCGTGTGTTGGGGCACGAGCTTAGGCGCACAGCAAAATACCATAGAAAGCCTGTGCGCTAAAAGGAAGTATGCACGAGTTGGGCTAAGGCATCAACATACGCCCCTCGTCTGCCTACGGGGATCGCGCACAATAACTCTGCCTGTCCGTAAACACTCGACTGTTAACCCTGCCTGATGAGTTTTACCAATAAACCGTAAACACGTGCTCTCTGTTTCCCGACGAAGCTATCCAGATTCACGGGGTTACTGAGTGAATTAATAAGAAATGGTTCATAGAGAATTGCACTGTGATTCAATGAGACAGCAGAATCCTGTGTGTGTCACGGATACAGTAGTTTGATTACCATTGAGGGTCAGAAACGTATTCCGCTGTCCATGTACACCTATATGCGAAGGAAACGACGGTTCAGTGCGTCATAAATCTAAGTAAGTTCAAGTACTACCTTCCTGATTCCTTCAATTCATCCCGCGTCCTACTTCTATGTCCGTTGATCTTGTGTGAAACAAGCGACTGAGTCACTGAACCCGAGTTACAAAATAAAACACGAACACAATACAGTCGACTGAATATAATCAAACGCGTGACAGGGCATGAGTAATTTCCCCATTAAGCAAAGAGAGGACGACAAAAAAACAAACAAACAAATAGATAGAGTTGTCGTTTATCGCAAAAGAATACCCATATTCCGGTTTGGGGGAATCTGACGTGGCATTACAAATATTTTGGTGGATGATACACTTTCCGTCGAAGAACCGAAATCGACCGAGTGAGGAAGAGCCTGGTGATGGTCTGTTTGTGAAACTCTCTCGGTAGACGACCGCATCGTGTACCGAACGCGATAAATTTACTTATTCGCACGAAAAAAGAAGAGTGGGCTATTTTACGCTGTCAACTAACAGGACTAAGCACAAAGGCAATTCGTGGTTTAGAATGACTGGTAGTTCAATTGTATTCTGGCCAAATTCTGCGCCAGGTTATTGCCAAAAAGACACGAAGTAAATGCAATTGAATTCTGGTGCGCTCCTAAATTGGTTCATCACGTTCATCGTTATGCCCCGCTGCACACTGTTCTTCCAGACGATAAGTCCAGGTGGCTGTTTCACTCAAGAAAGGACCTTATTTGGAGTAAACTTTCTATTGTTTTGCATCATACGCCATCCCGTCACCCACTAGTTGGGGAAATTCGCACTGCACGAGAACCGTGTACCCAAATGGCTGTTTGACAGCTCTTGATCGTATAATTACCTCCCAGTAGGACCCAAAGACCTGCTGTTGAAAGTACGTGTATTTGGATTCTCATATTAACTCAGCTCTTGGGATTGAAGTTTCTTCAGTGGACGTTTAACTGCGATGGAGTATACGGCGCTCTCCAAACCGTACACTATGCAGATGACCGCAAGCCATTCATGTTTGTTGGTGGCATAACCATCGGCTAGTCTCTATCCTATCCGCCTTCGTGTATCACTAGATAACTAACATTCCTTGCCAGTGGATTCCGATCGCAAACGGATTACTGACTGTGACTCAGCCAACTGTGCCTTTCAGTGTGATTGGGTGTTTCGTTAGAACGAGACATTAACTGTTAGTCACCATCTCCGAATCCGAATTTCCTCGGGTTTTTCTCGATCTTTCATTATCTACTCCCATTACTTAGTCCACACATGTAACCACTGTTATCTCGACAGTATCAAAAACGACTGGCTTTCATTTTCCCGCCAGGAGTTTCTCATTACAGCCTAAATTCTCGTATTTTGTAGGACTCAAATTAGTCCCACCTTTGAGTACTACACGTATGTTTCGAGCGAAGCCCCGCTTTCGTCACTATCCCTCCTCAATCGTGTTCAAATCAGAGCCATTTGTCTCATCGGTGATCCCATGTTGACCACCTTCGTCCAGTCGCCAGCCCACTGCTAGCCAATAGCTTTCCATTCTCTTTTCTACTGTCACTACCATGGATTATGAGGTCCCAATTACTCGCACTTTCAGGCGTCTGCCACGTGCACAGGCAACAAGTCACATGTTGTACCGTCTGTTTTAGCTTTTATTCTCGTGAATTGTGACTTCGACTGTAACCCTGTTGTTTTTACATAACAGAAACTTTAACATCAATTACTGGCCCAGGTTAGTCATGTCGGTCAGGACCATTTATATGCATAGACCGTATATTACACACATATAGATGGCAACGTAGTAAGTTGGTCCATTTAATATTCTGTGCACGTACGAACGAAATTTTGTGAAGTAATAGGAAGGAAGTTATTTCACAAGAACCACTGTGTTCGCATGTAACCGATCGATTCATTTTTGATTGCACGTGGAAGTGGATTTTTAGAAAGCAAGTTCATACGACAGACCCCGACCACGAACAGGGATGGTTACAGCAGAACACAGAAAACAAAACAATCGGGCTTTAAAATTACGCTTGAACACCTGAAATTTCTTGAAAAATTGTGTGTAGAGACCGGACATCCTAGAAACGGTATCGATAGAGCAAGTTTTGTTACCGGCTGAATTTTTCTTACAAGAAAGCAACATGTGACAAGGGAGGGAATGCGTTCAGGAAAAGATGGTTTAAATGATTGCATATTTAGAGACGTGCACTTCAAAACTCAAATCTGAGGTTTCGTTTTGGATTGAGCACGGAAGTCAGTTTAGGTAATGTTTAATCACAGCGCCTGGAAAAACTACCTCGCATCACGGTAATTCGTTGACAAAAGTCGATCCAGAAGTTTTGCCTACCGTTCAAAAATACATTCCCCACGAACCTGCTGTCTATTTTGTCACTATTCGGTGATAATGTGTGGTAAGACCAGTGAATGAGAGGACGAGACTGAGCACTTGTTCCTTGGGCTAATTTCCGAAACCCCGGATTTTTATGTCACGATTTTATTTAAATGCATAACGTAGATTAGGCGGCTTAAATCTAAAATCCATAGAGTCGTTGGCAATACCTTAGAAATGCCACATAATGCTTCCCCAGCCGTTCAATTTTACCCTGCCCAAGTACAGCGGTTTCATTCTTGTTACGAACCAGAAGCCCGTGCAGCGAAAACTCGAACCCGGTGTACAAGAATGTAAGCGCCTCCCCCCCCCCTTCCCCCGGAATTAACCGCCAGTCAATCTGGACTGTTCCACGTCACTATTGTAAAACTAAAACGTATTCCAATTCGAGCCTTCCACTAAAGTGTTCAAATAGGATTGCTATTTAGGTTGTTCGTAATGCCATCATTTCACCACTTATACTGCTGCTCAGATGTTCATCATCGGAGTTAATCGACTTGCGAATGATGACATTCCAAACCCAGTGACTAAGCTAATATTAACAATAAGAAATTCGATTTCTGAAACAGTCGATGGAGTATCCAGTGGTTGAAATTATTACATTACATCCGACCAGCTCTACTGAATCAGCAAGCCCGTGTGTGTGTGTGTGAGAGAGAGAGAGAGAGTGTGTGTGTGTGCGGAGGAGTTTATTCAGTTAATCACGGTAACCACATTAATGCATGCACCGGAACGGATTTTCGGTTTCTTCCATTTTTGTCGAGTGCTGACCTCGCACTTATGTACTCCAGCTTTGGTTGCATTTCCTCAATAGAAGAAAAACATCTGCACAGTGGCAAAATGAATAAATGGGAAAATAAACGAAGTGTAGATTCAGTCGGGCCATTGACCGAAACTCCTCTAGTTACGTCACTAAATGTCTTTGACTATCCATTAACTGATTTCTGTGCACCCCATTAAAAACTCGAGTAGGTTCATTTTTACCAGTAACAATCACAAAAAGTCATTTGGACTGGGTCCAAAATACGACCGGATTTTCTCATTCGGCTCCTAAAATAGGTCAATGTAGATGAATGTAAATGTGATGTTTGATCTGGATTCAAGATCTGAGCTCAAAATAAAACTTGTCTTTTTGTTACACGAAGGTCCAGTTATATGGTCTCGGACACACTTTCGGAAACTCATGATGAATGCAACGAGCGCACAAGCCAATGATTAATGTGTATTCAAGGGTGAGTCATTCGACTGTAGACACTTCGTATGGTGAGACCGGGCTGTGACTGAAGGGAATATCAGCAACAGTCTGTTCAGAAACCCAATAATTTTGGCAAAGAGCAAAGCGATTTTTCTAGTCCCTCTCAGCCGTTGCCCACGGCAAACAGTGGATCAAATTTGACTAGCGGCTACTTGCACACAAGCAAACCGAAGCAATATTCGATATGACAAATGGAAACGTTTCGTCTTTCCTTTCTTGCAAACGGGTGAGAAATAAGAATAAAATGTCCGCAGTTTTGTCTCAGTTTGGATGCCACTTAGGCGAGATAAAGTACCCAAGAAATCAAGCGGATTTAGTGTTCTGAAAGCCAAAGGAGTTCGGTCTGGAATCGGGTTAAATTTTGGCGCCCGTTCATCATTTAAAGCAAGTGGGACTACCGTTCACAAATCTTCACGGTGGAGCAAAATTTGGTGACAAATTCAAACCGAAAAGACCGAACAGCGTGCGTCTATGCACAGCAGATCTTGGTCAGAAACTTCGATATGAACAGACCATGAGCGCTTCGGAGAAAGAGTGCGTGGGCGAATCGTTCAGACTGGAGCAGATCGGTCTGTGCGGATTAGTGCTATTATCCGAAAGGCGTATTCTCTGTGATAGCACAGTCAACGAATCGAAGTCGAATTTGACAGTGTCGGTGTGCCCGCAACGAACGAATGGCACAAAAAGAAACAAAACTTGCTGAGTAGCGGGACCAAGAACGATAAGTGATGCATTATTTGCAATTTCACTCAAGTTGGGATGATTTTGCTGCATTGTTTACATTTGGATGAGAGAATTCGGCTCATCGTTCGATTAGTTGTGTTGCGGAAGCAAGACAGGGACACTGATCAACTGTATGATTCGGTCCGCACGGTGAGTACCAACTTTCACGATTTGTTCTAACCGGTATGTCTCGACTGATGTGTTTCGGAGTAGACACATACGGGTACTGTTTTCAAATGAGGCGAGATAATTTATGCGAATAATAGCAATAGCAACAGGACACAAAAAGAACAAGCTACTGAGGGACAGTCAGTGAGAAGAGTCGTACTTCAGACCAAAGATACCACCATCTGTTTCACTGATATATTCGTGACCCCACCCTATTAACCATGGATAACTGGAAATGAGAGGGATGAATAAAAAGATCGGTGACATTGGTTTGATTAGTGGCCAATTGACTGGATGAAATGTGATATGAAAAAACACGTACTCGGGGGTTTTCAGCTGATCGCTCGGTGAAACTAAGGGGAGCATAGGAGCACAGGATCCGGGTTGGGAAAATAACACAGACCAAATCCCCATAAGCCGATTTACCATCGAAACAGTGCCCATCATTTTCCGGGGGAAGGAGGGGGAACAGTAGGCATTAGGATTGATCATACACGATTGAGACAAGGCGGGACGTGACCCGGATTAGGGTGGGTCGTGATACGATGGAGTGCAGCAAAGGTCAGTGTGTTGGCAATGTTAAATGACAGCAGATTTGTGGCGATAAGTAACGCAAGGGTTTGCAGACAACTCAGCATAAATGAACCCTCGTGTTATGACTCACCGAAACTTGGTGTGGTGACACAAAGACATCTCTGTTCAGAGTGGTAGTTTAGATTTTTATCACAATGGAAATTATTTATTCGCTAGTGTTGACGAAGTAAAACAGAATGATTGTTTGTGAAAGACAAGCTTCTGTAGAATTCAAATAATGACAAATAACAGAAAATACTAAGTTTGATTGCTTTCTAAAGTATGACTTACTGACTGTGCAATTGCTCACACACTCTGGCCATTTCCAACATTCGCAACCACGCAAAGTGTCATCTCCAGCTTGGTCGTCCCAGGGATTTTTGTAGCTGGGCTCCATCACAGAGTTCGACACTCCACCAAGTGCTGTATCGTCATCTTCCAAATCATCCGGCTCGGCCGGAACACAGTCGACTAGGCGGCACAGAAGACTTGAAAGAATAATCCACACTCCAAAACACCGGAAGAAGGACGGATTCATCCTGAAGTGCAAACAAAAAATCTTGAAGTTCATAGTCAGCCATTGTAATGTGGAAATTCATCACATTGTAATTTGAGTCTCGACGTTATAAATGTTGCCGAGCGAATCAATATCAGTCTTCGGAATCTGATCTACTGATGGTGTTCTTGATTATTTAGGTGCAGCCGATTCTAGGACGGCTGCACGGCAAAAGAGGCGTTTTCACTAATGTAAACGCAGCACGAGTTTATGAAATGTTAGTGACGGACAAACGGATACCCTGGACCACTGAACCGTAGACAAGATAACATTTATTTACCTAAACTCGCTATAACAATTAAGGGGAGAGAGGTCATATCTTATTTAGGTCTAAGGTACTTTGACCAACGAACTGACACAACCAAGGACTCTGGTTCTTCTCAACAGCGCAAGATGTACAAAGAAAAGAAAATGATCACATGAAAAGGCACAATTCACTAGTGAGAGCAAATTAACATTCTGCTGATTACCAATTTATCATTAAGTCCTGATGTAATACATCACATTCACACGCTAATTGGAGAAGAAGAAAAAAACGACCATAGATATGAACTGGTCATTTTTCTTTAATTTTAAGGCTACACTGTTATAATCCCCTTAAAAAGGGTCTCTGACCATCCAATAACAATGTACTAGAAGCTGAACATTCTTTGTATAAGTATTACTGATCAAGCTTCTAACCAATTCTATTGGTTACTCGTAAAACCCAGTCTACAACAGGGTAAGCAGTAGTCACCGACATTTCCATTTTGCCTGGGATGTGTTGAGAGGAACATGAGGCGTCCACGCTGTGGCACTCACTGTCATCCGAATACAAAGATGAGTATAAAAGATTAATCACAAAGAATACTGCACAAGAGGAAGTGTGAACAGACATCGAGTTAGTACCAATCTAACACAAAAATGATCATATCATCTGAAGGGAAAAGCAGCCTTATATTACAGTAGACCGATTTAATCAAACTACACAGATTCTACCATTTGAGAGTCGCATCACAGAAATATCTGGATAAATGATGTCCTTTCAGTGTCCCATGTGGTAGGCACTATTATTCCGACGATTTAGTTGTTGGAGAAAGTGACAAAAAGGAATCTTAACGGAAATGGAAAAAACTATTTCCGTGGGGTGCTTGTCAATCGGCTGAAAACACCAAATATATGTCGGCACTCAACGTGCAAGTATGAAAGTAGATATGAACAAATGTCTAACAAAAATTCTCACGAGAGCAAAAACTATCATCGTGTGACAGACTGGGATAAATTTTCAAAATCTTGAGGTCAGGGGATCAATGATACTGGTCAGATATGATTTTTTGAGATCGCTGCCTGCAATGCATTCTCGTGCACAGAAGAGCTAAAACTACTTTCCTGCCTGTAGGAGGCATAGAAAAATCAGCTAGAATCAGTTCTCGTGGTACAGCTATATATATATATATATATATATATATATATATATATATATATATATATATATATATATATATATATATATATATATATATATATATATATATCCCTACACGAGACCATTTCCCTCATTATGGATAACTATGGTCAGTTTTTGTGTAACTGGTGGTTGTACAAGCGATGGACTCCACCACAAAACTAGGCACTGGTGGATTATATCTTCAATCTTCAGGATAGAGGCAGAGGGAACCTAAGACTCCTCGCCGAACCACCCGTAAAAGTTTAATGCCACTATCATCGCCTGACAAAAGTGAGGTCTCTAGGATCATTGCAATCACGAAGTTAAAGAGAAAAGGAGACAACCCTGACGTACACTACTTCTCGTGGTGAACTCGGATGAAAGAACACCGTATGCTCGAACTCGACTTCGGCCATTCATGTACGGAGATTTTATGATGGAAACGAATCCCTCTGGTACACCCTTCAACAAGAGACAGTGACAGAGAAATGTGTGAACGACTGAGTGGAATGCCACCTCAAGATCATGGAAATCGAGAATAATGGGCCTACGGAAGGCGTGTCTGTGTTCTAAAATTCGTCGAAGAGTGAAGATTTGATCAACACAACATCGACCATGTCTAAACCCAACTTGATTCTCGTGCGAGCACTGTTCGCGAGCGTTAGATAAGTGGTAAAGAATAATACCGGTGAGCAGTTTGGATGCGATGCTAGCCAGACTTGTTCCCCTTCGCCTTTCTTGTAAATCGGCACGATGACCGATTCACAGCAACTCTCAGGAAATTGTTCCCGCTCTCATGTTAAACCAAGAAGTTCCGTCAGCTCAAGTGACAATGTTGGTGCACCGTCTTTGAAAATAGACGGAGGCGACCTAAGCGGTCTAGCAGTCTCGTGTCGTTTAAAGTAGCTTATCTCATGGAGATCCTCCGTCTCATACGGGGGATTGGTAACTGCATCCCGAGATCTAACCAACGTGCTACTCAATACAGACGCAGTGGATAAGAACCAGTTGAATTGTTTCTCGAAACGATCTAGACGGCGCTTCCGAGTCTGAATCAATAAGCCGTTCGCCTATTTTTTCCAGTTTGCAAACGCCCGGTTTTCGTGAACAGGTATTCCTAAACAGACGGGAAGGATTACGACCGTTGGCGGTTGCCGCAGTTTTTTTTCTTTCTCTACTCAAAATTTGAAATCTGCCACCGCTCACGGTCTTTCTTCAGGCACCGAATCTGTTGGCGTTTAAGGCATCTCCGTGTCTCATCATTTTTGGAATGCGGAGGAGCATCTAACAGTGCAACTCAGGATGCAGATATCCATCTTTAATGTTGCGTCTGGTTCTTGGGGTTTGGGCAGCAGTTGCAGCCTCAAATAGGGCCTGTTTGAATTGTTTCGCCTCAGTGATAGCCGACAGTAATGTGATTGATGAATCCAATGCTGTGTAGGTTCAGGTTAGTCGGTGCGAGAAATTTGTACTCTCTAGGAATAGTCTATGGTCGGAACATAGCTGGATAAGTCCGACACCATTATCGGTTCGATCGACCTCCTATATGCCATCGTATCTCGTCGAGGCCTCCAAATTGAGAAGTGAAGACATTAGCAACAGCAACCATTGTGTCCGTTGAGCGCACCCTGTGGAGCACTTGAGACAAATCATGGTAAAACCGTCTTTAACCTCAGGAGAGCTACAG
The DNA here is from genome assembly GCA_948099385.1 of Fasciola hepatica. Lineage (NCBI taxonomy): Eukaryota > Metazoa > Platyhelminthes > Trematoda > Plagiorchiida > Fasciolidae > Fasciola > Fasciola hepatica. Next base: position 863,117 of record CANUEZ040000088.1, on the reverse strand, counting down.
TCTGTTGGGACATACACAGAAAAGATAAACAGGCATAAACATTTCAGTCTAGTGCTGTTGACATGTACAAAACCATCTAACCGAACCGCACACATGACTGCTGACTTCGATCCGGTTGAGTGATGCACGCTCGGCTTTCATGTTCGGATCGGTACCAACGCCAGCCTGACCACGAGCACTAGATACCGAATAACCCGACACGCGAAGAGCGAAACGGGAAGCCAAGCAGGAGATAGAGAATCCCGGCGATTTGTGGTCTTTCGAGACGAGCGATAAACGAGCTAAATGCGTCTTCAACAACGCCATTGAATGCCCGCGCACATGACAATGTCTTCTGAGTACAGAACAATCTGTAGCTTTGGCTCTAGATCACCATGAACGAAGCACCGGATTTATGTGAAACCGCCACGCATCCGCCGGTTGACTTGTGTAAAGAGACCAATCTCTTCTAGGCGTCCTTCATAACAGGACGCACGTAGTCTTGTGATGAGACGAGTAGCAACTCTGTACTTTCTCCAGCAGCCGCATTGCCATACTCCAGTCGAGGACACACATGGAAAGTATACAGAATGTGGAAGGTGTCATATTAGAATTTTCCAAATGGGCAATGAACTGTACTGCAGATACTTCAGACTGAGCTGCACAGCCTGTCCGCGTGCTTTCTGGCTTCCAAAGAGGCAGACACTGAAACCCTTAGATCACACTGTCAATCTGTTATTCGTAGCAGAATCCCGGATAGGTCGTTACACATTCAAAGCTGAGAACGTGGACACACTTTGAAAGATCTAGTGGCAGTGTCCACAAAGAGGACCAATTCATAAGCGTGTCCAAATCTTCCAGGAGGATCTGCCTGTCTGCATCAGAACGAAGCACTCACCACAGTTTGAAGTGATCCGCATACACTAGACACGAGGATCTGAAAACCCGTGAGATCGTAGACATAAGTTAAAAACAGCCAGGGCTCGAGTACATAGCACTGTGGAACACCACTGGAGGCTGAGTATAAGCTGAAAATGGTTTTTCGGACTCTGATCGTAAAGTGGTGTTCTATTATTCAATCTTCAATCTATTGCAGTAAGGGACCAACTATAGCCAGTAATCAAAGCTCCTGGAAGATGCGGCAATATGGAGCTTTGTTAAAATTCACGAAGACAACGTTCACTGAATATTCTTCAGCCTTCTATACAGTCTAAAGCTCATGAGCCAACAGAAGAATGCACAGGCAGGAATGGACTTCACGAAAAACTAACGACCACGAGAAACCCGGCTTTATCGATCGCGATTCACCTTGTGACCTTTCGTCATCAGATTGATCCGAGTCAAGTGTTCCGAGTGATTGCACGGAATCGGAACCTAAAGCTCCCAGCCTTTTGTGAGGCTGTGTTGATAAACTGACTTAAACCTCCGCTGTAGGTACAGAAACTTTTGACTCAATGTGTGTTTGCCGTGGCGGTAGCCAATCAGGTTTACCGGACCGTTTCCTAATTTCGTTCGACGTTATTTATTCCGCTGTGCTGCTCTGTGTCCCATTCGAACCCGCATGTTTTACGTGTGTGATTCAGACGATTAAAAGAAATGTTTGTCTCGCAATATATGCCTTCTATCTGTTTTGATAAACTGGATCAAGGGGAAAATGTTTCGAAAAGCATACTGTTGAGAATCGAGCAAATGGCGATGTTCTAAATGCTCCTGAACCTGATTGTGATGAGACCTGTGCTATTCATGAGCGACTGACTAAAGATATGACAAATCATTGTGACAGCCATCCCGCCATGATCGGGTTGCTAGAATGCGGGACACACCAGATCGAAAGACATAAACACCCATGCAGACAAGCTTAATCAACACAGATGCGCAAACACGCCGAATTATAAACTTTCGCAACTGGAGCATAAGGAACCAAGATACAGGCACGGCAAGACGATGTATCCAATCCGGTCTGGAGAAATCAAGACAAAGAAAGTGAACAACAGGTGTAGTCAGAAATACCGTACAGGCACGCACGCAAACACATCAGTAAATAGGTGTGCACATGCAAGCGTGGAACATGGACTTTCGGCACACATGAACCGCTTGATGTTTGCGCGTACATGCCGAAACAAGATAGGTTTTGGGGCACAAAAATGACGATGCTGAAGTAACCAAATGGACATAAGGATCATGTTTATTCCAATGAGATGACGTCAAGAAAATGACCGAGACGATTTGGTCGATCTGCCCGTACATAGCATATAAGAGAAAAGAAGAATATCAGCGAGGCACGATCCTTAAGACTTGAATTGAGTGCACCAAAACTTTGTGACCATAAGAACACGCGTACGTACATGTGGCCAAAGATTTACAACGACTGTCGCTTAGGATGGCTCGCATACAGACACTGGCATCCAAGGTAAGCGGTGGAGAAAGGTGGGTGTGACTGAAATATGAAACGGGTTAACCATGAGCCACCCTGTGAGGTTCACAATGCCCTCGTGTGGACGTAAAACAATTGAACAAGCTGATCTGGAATGTTCTTCATCCACAGAATCACGCTGGTCTGTTAACCGAATCTAAACGAGAATCTCCGGTCAAGGGATAATGAAACATCTGATGCGGTGTAGATCGTTTAGTCGTATCGTAGTATCAAACTGAGTGGTGGGAGTGAACTCGGTACCACGTATGCGAAGATATATAACCAGGTCATCGATACACAAAAAGTACTGTGTCGCATACCGCATGCACACGGAAGAAAAATATGTCCACAAAGACATAAAAAGCCGTTGTGATACAGAAAGTGAATCAAAGACAGTTAGTATTTTTTAGGGGGCAATTGCGTTTGTAAAATAGCTTGAATTCAAAGATAAAGACACGCTGAACAAAACCCTGTTTATAACAGCATAATTGATACACGGGACAAACTTTTGATAGAGAATGAAGAACGAAATGCCGGCTCTATGAGAAATCAGGAGTGATGGAAGACGCCAGCCAACATTGGTTCAAATAGAAGACAAAATCCACGCCCGTCAATTCAGGCGACAAACGGGATAAAACATACAATATGTATCCCAAGGGAAAATTGGTTGATACATTCAAACGTCTAAGCACTGACTCACTGTGTCTGTCTAGGCGCTTATCACACCAAATGTGACTCGTAACAGACAAAAGTCCATGCGGCCTCCCCAAAGTCAAGTCACCTGGGTGAGCGTTTCAGTTTAGAGATTCATCTAAGACAACAATATTTCATTACGAAAATGACAAACGGGAATCCAATAACTGAATACTTTTCCACATTCTGTTAGCCAATCACATGTAGTCTCTCTCTCACACACACACACACGGCCTCAAGTCCCCTAAAAATGCTCTAATTAACCATTTCGTTTCTTAGTGCATTTTTTTCTTGCTGAATGCTATACGTACGCGACCGATGAGAGGATACGAAAGAGATTACTGTAGCAGTGTTTCTCTTCCAAACCGCTTATTCGACTTCATCACGGGATCAGTTTCTTGAACATAAAACGTTGCCAACACAAAAGAAATTCTTTTCCGAATCTCGCTTCAGGTATTTACAAATACTAGTTCGTAAGCAAACATAAATAGGCAGCTCGGCTAATAGTCTACTGGTGTGATAACAAACCAAGGGACGCGTGAGTGCCCCCCGAACAAATGGTGGAAGAGAAATTTTTCACAGTACTAGGCATCCATGGCTATTTTTCATACCTTAAACGAATTACGAGACGAACAACAACACGTTATTATCTAACCGAATACTTTTTCAATCCAAAAGTATTCACCACAATGAATTGCGACTGTGCTCTATGAGCCGAAAGTGTGAGCCATGCATAATTCGGTTTTTCCGAACAGCCCTGAAAACCAAAGCTGCCCTAAGAGATGGAAGAGAAAACAATTTCGGCGATTAACTTGCAGATTCAAGAAGACTACATTATGGTTAGTAAATAGAATTCCCAGAAGAAAGATGAAGCTGAATACCTCTTTTAAGATGGTAGGTCATGAGTATCAAAAACTACGATAGTTCCAGACTAAACGATTCCTTCGTATTGATCAATGATCTTTGACTCAAAGAGTGTGCTGATCAATAATGTCAATGACTACAGTGAAAAGGGCAGATTCAATGACCTCAATGATCCGCTGTATCGTTGATGCGGTTTGACGATGTTGCCTGTAAGATTTAGGACAGCGAACTCCGTACAACCCCATTAAGTTAAGCATGGTAAATAGCTGCACCATCAACTGTCAACGTTCAGTGCCGATATTAGGATGCGGAGGTATATACTCAGATTAAGTGGTCTGTAACCAAAGCCTTTTAGTCATTGGTCGTCACTTGTTTACATTTATTACCTGGATTGCTTGGTTTACCCGGGGAATGGAAGAGTGAATTAAACCTATCTGGGCATGTACTTTTGCCCATTGCTTTTCTTACATATCGATGTTCCGTAATTCTTCTCTACCCACATTTTAGCTACGGCTTTTTTACAAGGTGACTGAAATCCAATAACGAGTTCGAAAGTATGCAAGACTTGTGTTATTAATCGTGTTACTGATTCCTACAAAAATGTGTAGTGTTTCAGACGGTATTTTCAACGCGAAGAATGGTGACTGATTATTGGTCGGAGAATTTCCAGTAGTGATGAACGCAAACAGGAATCACGTTTCTTGACGGCAGGCGTCTTTTATTTAAGTTACATACAGCATGTTTGAGGAAATGGAACAAGCCTCACTAAATTAACGATGCCTATGGGTGACTATTCTAATTCCGTGTCCAACATGAAACCCCATGAGTTCCTTTCCATTTAAAGAATTGAATCTTCGTGATAGACAACAATTTGTTGTTGCCCGGATTTTTATCACGCCTGGATCATGCGAGGCCTCTTTATCTGATACTTCACTCCAAGCTGTTGGTTACTGATTCCTTTTGATGCTGCAATGAGCCCTGTGTTTATTGATACATCCAGTGTTCATGCTCACACCCAGAGTTCAAAAGGCAAACCGGTGTGCCAACGGATATTGCCAACGATGCCTCTCTCAAATGACGATTCAGGTGCACAAGAGTTCAATAAGCCTTGTCGTAATAGACCAACTGTAAGAGCTTTGGAAGTCAAAAATGTACGCAAGCTTGCAACTGGAACAACAGATCGATTACAGCTTCAATAAACCGAGTAATTTCACACAGGATGTCGTGAACAAGTATTAAACAAAAATAAACCACTGAACGGTGCCAACTGTTTCGAGGACAGAGATAACTGAAATTCATGCAACCAAGTGAAAAGGTGATGTGATATAAAATACACTCTGAAGCACCAGATCTACGTGCAGGCAACATTGAAAACTTCATCTCGATTATTTTCGAAAAAGAATGGGCTAACTGTATTTTGAGATGCAGCGAAGTGATTCCGGATATGAGTCATACAATGTCACGACTCTGCCTTCTGATTTTCAAAGCTTCATTTTGACCACAGAAAACCGTAAACAGAAGGTGAAGAAACGCTTTTACTTCCTATGAAATTTATTCAGTCATTACGTTTATATTCTTATTATTTTAATCGAGCCCGAGGCAGCAGATCAGAGGACAGTTGTAACCGATCAAAATAAGCTGAATGCGCCGAAAATACCGCCCTAAACAAATACATCCCACTTGAAACAAAACGGACAAATCATTAATTTCGCTGTATGAGGTAATCCGAGTGTACTGACTGTACCAATAAGAAAGACATAATGATACATGAATGAAAGAATACATCCGGCGTCCTCTCCAAAACTAGATGAAAAGAAAAGCTAACAAAGACTGGTTAGAAAACAGGGTACCTAGGTCATGGGGAACGGTGTGAATATTATTCAGAAAGGACACGAGGCGATAAGGGAATCGGTATCGGCCACCCACTAAAAGCCGCTTTTCTGCATTGTTCCCCACGACAGTCGTTCCTGAACAGCAACAAAGTGGAATGTTTATCTCTCACATACAAACAAACAAAGGACATAAACAACACGGTGTGCACAGTCGGATGGGAATAAGCACACCGATTTCAGCAAGATTTAGTCCCGATGGACATACATAAATGAATATGCCAACAGATCGAAACGGTAAACTGGCATGAAACAGAAGACAGAAACATGTACAGATGAACGAAAATAACTGTGCATGCATGTGCGTTCACGAAACCACGACCTTTCGCGAATAGCCAAATGAGATGGACGAGACCTTTCAGATCCTGGAGAAAGGAAACACGACAGAGCTACCAGTCGTGCCTAATCAAATTGACCTAAATCGTTCACGTATATTAGAAAAAGATTAGTGAATTAACACGAGGTGCTCAGTACATTGCTCAAAATGACATACCGACTGCTAGTAAAGATTCTGTCAGACTACCCATCAGAGGGGGTCAAAACAAGATTAAACATGTTCAGTACAACCGAAGGTGCATTTGTTCGTTTAGACAACGGTTATCAGAATTAGACTTTGTTATAATCCCGTCTCCATAATCATGACAGATAAGTTTTACTTCCAAACCGAAAGTAACTTATATCCATACGGTATGAGTCATCATGGAAAGTTACAGCTATACAGCCGTGACGTAGGTTGTGATCGTTCGCGTCTAAGAGCACTCCAAGGATTGAGTAAAACAAATCTGCACTTGAACCCACTGACCAAGAGTGGTGGAAACAACGTATTAGTAATGCTGAGTTTAAGTAGAGTACAGCGTACTCTAGCCAAATCGTTGCAGGTTTGCTTTTCGTTACACAGCTCTTTAGCAGTATGAATGATAATCACCAGTTCTGCCGTGCCGTTTCTTATCTGTGCCGCAAGATTGTAAATCACCAAGTGCAGTGACTTTAAAGTCGACCGAACTCACAACTCTAGGTATTGCAAAACCGATCCTGACGTGTGCGGGTTGAAGAATAAAGTTACGAAATGTGACTATAAAGGAAGTAAGTTTTCAGCATATGTGCATCTCAGTTAAAGACTGCCACATCGCAATACTGCCTTAATAAATGTGAATGGATATACACCACAGAGAGTGCAACTCGCGGTTTAACTTTGGTGAGAGGGGGCTGACTGGCACAAGCACAACAGAAGTTGTTGTCGGTTTCGCTTAAATGACAGGATTGTTGCAACAATATCTCGAAGGCCATGTTCGATGCAGTGTAATGCACGGGTACAAATGCCAACCTAAATTATTGCTTCGACTTAGCAAATGCTACATCATTTGGATTAAACGACAGAAGGCACAGCAGCAAATACACAAAATTATGAAATGCGCGCGGCGGAGTATCACGTAATCACCGTCTTATCAAAGATGAATACCGCAACAATATTTGGTTTTCTTGAACCGTAATGGAGGAATTCGCAAAACATTATAGAGGTTATCTCGGAGTAACAATAGTATTTGAGTAAACTGTAACTCGATGGGCAAGTTGGAACATGCAAATTGACCACTCTGTTGGATGCACCAGTCCATTGGCAGTGGTGCTCACATATCGGTGTTTCATATATCCCATGTTACTTTTTTATCGCGCACCAAAATACAAACGATTTATCGTTTTCCTGAAAAGTTCATAATCATACGGCCCCTTCCCAATGCACTTTGTCAGTAGCGGTGATGCTTTCGATGTTCTTATTTGATGAGACTGCATTTTCAGACTTATATATTGGCGGTGCATCACACAAATTTATTCCAATCCTTATTAATACACGTATTCCCGGCAAGCTCTAGTCAAAAACCGCAACTGTTTAGTCGTGACCTCCAATTGTTCAGCCACGATCCGCAGTCCTTTAGCCATGTAACTGCAAACCAGTCAGATCATAAGTACTGGAATATTATGAAGTCAAGAAATGTTGAAACAATATATCTCTTTTTACAAAGATTGGTGTTGCCAAGCTGGTTGAACAAATGAGAAAATGTGACGATCGCCTGCTTTGCAGCTGACCGTGGTAATGATATCAACTATTACACCGCAAATTTATTGAAAGGTTTAGATGATGCGCCCGCATCGTCGAACCATGTGGCACAGCTTACATGACTGCCGCATTTCCACTTATAGTAATGGTATTAAACGTGGCAACAAATAAACTGATGAAAGTGATGGAGGTGTACCTCAGTAAACCGTGTGCATTATCCTTGTACTATCAGTGTATCAACTTATCAAAACAGATATGGATTCACTCTATTTTTCTATTATACTGAGTATTGATCTTCGTCAGCGTGTGTAAATGCAAAACAAGGTACAATTTGTTACATTCGCGATTTTCATTTACAGGACTGCTTTTTGGTGACATTATACCCCTGCATGGGAAGATTCGTCGATTGCTCGATACTTCGTCCGGAGACAGCTAAGTGATATAAATACCCCGCGAACGTTTGCGGTACTGAACGCATTATCTCTTGACAATATGGATGCAAAGAGAAGATTGTATCGTTTCACCACCGAGGAAGATCGACGGGAGATAAGCCGATGTGCACGAGGAAAGGATGACTTGGAGGACATTGCCAAACAACTCGGTATTCCGGTTAAAACATGCCGTGTTATTGCAGCTTAAGATCGGGAAATGACTTCACACCTGGATCTTACAAGACGAAGTTCAATGAAGAGTACATCAGGCATCTGTATGGTGTGGTGGATGAAACCCCAGCAAGCACACTGGGGTAATTGGAGGAGGGGATGGATAATGATTTTCGAAGTACAACAACCGGCAAGTCATGCACCAGTGGATTGTTCGACCGGCATCACTATTCGGTTAAGAAGCTGACTATGCAACTAGTGGAACGAAACTCAGATACAGTCAAGTCTAAACGAGTAGAATCTACTGATTGGCTGCAACTACCAGATACTGGAACTTTCAATTTTTTTATTGGTGAAATTAATTATAATGTATAGTGCTGTCGCAGCTATGCGTGCCAAAAAGTAGGCCCTAATAGTGCAGTAAGCCTTCGTGGCTATGCGGTGTATACCCCCTTCCACCGTACTCATGTGCAAGCACGCAATAAAAATACTTACGGATTTTGGCTAAAGGTCGCTGGGAACAGGTGTAGTTTTTCACCTCCAGCGTCTTTCTGAACTGACAATGAATGTGGACACCGAATTCATTTTTAAGTGAATCCGGATTAGGTAGCTGACTTTATAAGAAACATGATCATTCCAGTATTCATTCAAATTCTCCCCATTAAGACATGTGCACAGTGATCAAATCCTTCCCTCCCCCCAACGTGCGGTGACAAAATTAGTGGATGTTTCGTGGCCCGGTGAACAACCCGTAATTCTTTAACTTTGACGGAACTTCAAGAACAATAAATCTGTCTATAGTATGCAACACTAATGTCACTTTTTTCTACTCGTCTAGGATGTGATATGAATGACACGCGAACACAGTAAGCCATCAGTGAGTTCAGCGTCTTACGTTTGTAATTTCTTGAATGACTGCTGTTTACCCGCATACAGAACAAAATTTCCAACGTTAGTTCAGTCAACTTCAAGCTCACCATAATTACTCCCTTAGAACAGTGCAACGGTGCATAGATCCGATGCAACAGAAGTGAATAACAAACAACGGGGAAATCAGTAGGTCAAACTCCAGACTAGGATGATGTTTCTCTCCTTGTAAATGTGTCTGTATACTGGTAACGATACCACACGTGAGTTAGGACAAAACTCAGGTTTGCAATGAACAGTGACAGTTTTAGACTGCGGAATAAGCCCATCATGGTACTCAGAACACGAGTTGTAGGCGAACATATGTTTTCGGTGATTGCATTCTCAAGCCATTACAATCACATTTATATGAAAACGAATTATTAAGAAGAGTTGGCTTGAGAATGAAATCACCGAAAACATATGTTCGCCTACAACTCGTGTTCTGAGAACAGTGACAGTCTTTGAAATCTACTAAGGAGAGCTGGTCGCTTGGTAATGGTGATACAACCTGCAGGCCAGGTCTGAACTGAATATAAATAAGTTATCCTGATCGGTGATGAACAGAAGTAATTCGAAAAGACTGCGACTACAAATCAGTTTGTTAACTTTGCGATTGAAATACGACCCATATCGGGCTACTGAGATGATATCATGAAGGCCGTCTATCCTTTTATTTGTGTCAGCCAATAAACTCCACTTATGGCTTCGTTCTGCCAACATACCCAATCCGAAACGGTATACAGATGGCAAACAGTGAACAGAGGGAGCAAAGATGGCATACTTAGAAAAGCAATGAGAAACGAAAAGGTTTGAATGCACGTGCACCACTAATCGACACACTAAACCACCCCATGTAGTATCCCCAACTGAAGGGTAGGCGAATATAATAAGTTCCAACCGTGAAGTTAAACACAACTTGAATGGCTTAGTCATGCAGTAAAGATTTCCGGACTTTTTGATCATGTTGTTAAACAGCCATCTTGAACTACCGTTTATTCGCCACAAACCTCGACGAATAAAGCACACCGGAGAAGTCAGCCTGATGATAAAAGCAGTTACACATCCCAATCAACGTAAGGTGTTCGAAATGAGAGCAACTGTACAGGTTCTGCCAAAGCGCTCAATTATTACCCAAGAGACTGAACGATACTCACAGAGTGTATTTATTTGCACAAGGAACCTGAATCTTAGGTAGTGCACTTACATTTTTCCCATCCAGAAGATCAAAGCCACGAGCTGAATCGGCGACATTCCGCTTACCAGGCAGATTCTCTATCAGCTGAGCAACTGCGGTAGGGCCAGTCCGGTGTGAATAACTCAAGTATTTACCCAATGATGTGTAAATCACTAATCCAATGATCACTCGACTGGATTGCCCGATAAGCGGAATGTCACCGCTTTGACTCCAGTTCGCGGCGCTGATCTTTTTGATGCAAAAAATGTAGGTGGAGTTTCTATTAACCAAGATTGAACTATGTTTGGTTTCTAACCACTGACTCTTCAGGTTTAACTGAATCTATGAATCGCATTGAGATATTCTAAATAACTCATTCGGTTCAGACAACCATTAACCATGCACTGAGTGCGTTAGCTTGAGTTGCTATCTCCTGGCGACAGCCTCAATCGGAAACAATGAGAAAGGATAAAGATATTAAAAGGACAGGGAAAGAACTAAAAATACCGGTATCAAGTGGATAGAAAAGCTTTCTCAATACAAGAGCGCCACTGATCGCGACACCTAGCCACTTCCGACGACCTATACAACCAATGAGTAGTAGGGTGTCTTGGACCTCACCAAGGAAGTCGAACACGCCCAATTTGGCCAAGTAAACAAATTTGTAAACCTAAGACTCCTCGCCGAACCTCAGCGTTGTTTATACGGTGTTTCCCACCAGGTTCGAGCAATGCTACGAAGATATCGGTGTTCGAATACCAACAATATTCCTACATCCTCCACCCGCAGCCATCATGTTTCTGAACCATAGGGAAGAATTGACCTCACTACTGCAGCCTACACTCGACCCTTGATGAATAAATGAATGTCATTTCGACACCACAAATGACTCAGATTAGCAAATGCGAAACGAGCCTTCTGTATACGCAAAGAAACTTCATCACGTATCACATCTCCAAGTGGAATGCAGCTGCAAAGATAACAAAGTCAAAAGGTCTCCCGTTGGACCAACTCAGTCCCACAACAGCATCCAGCACTTTCAACATGCAAAACGTATAACGAACACTGCTACACAGACCGTCATACTGTCTAGAAAAGCTTGCAACTCACTCGGACCTTCACTTAGAAGAACCATGTCGTTCACACACTCAATATCTGACACTTTTCCACCCGTAAAAGTTTAATGCCACTATCATCGCCTGACAAAAGTGAGGTCTCTAGGATCATTGCAATCACGAAGTTAAAGAGAAAAGGAGACAACCCTGACGTACACTACTTCTCGTGGTGAACTCGGATGAAAGAACACCGTATGCTCGAACTCGACTTCGGCCATTCATGTACGGAGATTTTATGATGGAAACGAATCCCTCTGGTACACCCTTCAACAAGAGACAGTGACAGAGAAATGTGTGAACGACTGAGTGGAATGCCACCTCAAGATCATGAAAATCGAGAATAATGGGCCTACGGAAGGCGTGTCTGTGTTCTAAAATTCGTCGAAGAGTGAAGATTTGATCAACACAACATCGACCATGTCTAAACCCAACTTGATTCTCGTGCGAGCACTGTTCGCGAGCGTTAGATAAGTGGTAAAGAATAATACCGGTGAGCAGTTTGGATGCGATGCTAGCCAGACTTGTTCCCCTGTAGTTTTCACGGGAGGATCCGTCGCCTTTCTTATAAATGGGTACGATCACCGATTCACACCAACTCTTTGGAACTTGTTTCTTCCCCCATACCAAACCAAGAAGTTTTGTCAACTCCTGTAAAAGTGCTGAGCCGCCGCTTTTCAGAATAGACTGAGGCAATCCATCCGGTCCAGCAACCTTATGCCGGTTAAGGAAGCTTATCTCATGGAGAACCCCCGCTTCTGACAGAGAACTAGTATCTACAACTACAGCTGGAACCATCGTGCTAATCAGCGAGCTTGTCGTGGATAAAATCCAACTTAACTGCTTCTCGAAATGCTCCGCCCAGCGAGCTTTTCCCATCCGCCCACACTCCGCAATCCAATGGCTACCAACTGTCGCAGCTTTTTCAATCTCTCTACACTTCGCAATCCACCACTACTCACGGTCGCTTCTCAGGTTACGAATCAGTTGGCGTTTAAGGCATCTCCGTGCCTCATCATATCTGCAATCCGGAAGAATCGATCTACGAGTATCTAACAGTAAAACTGAGCAAACAGATGTCCATCGTTTCTGTGTCTGATTGTTGGGCCTTGGGCAGCATTGGCAGCTTCAGAGTCCGCTAGATCTTTGTCGATTGCTCTTCTGGATCCTGGGAATTCGACTGTATCGATAACCTGGTGGATAACTCTGCCTGGAAGGTAGATGGCTATCACTCAGTAACAGCTGCGGGGAACGGTTGACTTTGGTATTATTTCGGCAACCGACGAGACGTAGGCTGAAAAGCGCGGGGACAAGAGCGTGATCAGTGTCTAGAGGCGTGAACCATAATGATCGACCTTTTTGAATTGAACCGTGCCAATGGTAACCGAGAGTTAAAAGTTCATGGTCACGGCTCATTGTGGCTTCTGGTATCCATTCAGAATTGGGATGCGAAGGATGAAGAACAGAGATAAGAAATGTTTCCCGAGGGACCATTGTAGATTTCTGAGCATACCACACTTCGCGGCTGCCCACACCGCAGAAGAGGTTTTCCTTTGGGAACCCTAACTTCAGTCTTCGACTCAAAAGTCTGATCCACAAGGCAGTGGGGCACTAACCCAGCACGGGAACTTGACTGAAGAACCCGTGAGAAAACTTTTTCTGGTCTGTCACGTGAAGTCTGATCGTTGTACGCATTCTGTCTTGTCTTCGCTAGTGCTTTGTTATCGATCCACTTTTCGGATTCAGTCCTTAACCCCATGCACCCAATGGAGCAAGCGGAACGTGGACGGCAGAGCATCCTTTGGGTTGGGAGCTGCCCAGCTTAGACCGGCGAAAGCTGCCCAATAAAGTGCATTGACCTATTCTACCGTGGAGAGAAACCCCAGGTACTCCACTCTTACGTCTATCTAGTGGTTTTTAGACCGGTAAACTGCTTCTTTCCGTGTTTATTCGTTGCAGTATCTTCTCTAGGGGCATAGTGGTTAGAACCAGATATTGCCCATCAACTGATTCTGAGACAGGACTTCGTCTGGCCTCTAACCACTGTCCAGTCAGGCATGATTGCATCTTCGGCTTAAGGAAGCTATCCTTCATAACTCTCTGAATCATGGAGGCACACAGGCCACCACACCACGCCAAGGTGTAATCTCGTCGTGATGCAATAACTTATTGAACTACGAAAGCAAACAGAAATATTAACATTGTAGTGGTTATGCTTAATATGTCGATTGGTTCAAAGTGCCTATTACTCTACGCACTATCTCCGCATACTTAAACTATGCACATAACCTTACGATTTAATTCGTCTGTTTTGACCGGAAAACACAATGCGCATCATCTACAAATACCTCTCAATGTTTTAATCGGGTTTTTAGTAGATGTGGGCTGTGGTTGAGATCTGAGTGTGAATGAATGAACATCTGATTCAAACGAGTATTTCAAGGAAGCCGCACAAGACAGCTGCATACGCGGGAAGGATCATAGTCGTTATGAATGAATGAGCAAAAAGGCTGAAGAGGGTATATGAACAGGCTGATCAAAACAGAGATACCGACGGTCCAACAAAACCACCCATATCCCGGAAAAATCGCTTCAAAAATGCGGTGCCGACTGATGAAGTCAGTAGTGAAGAGTATTCCGTGGCTGGAAACCAGTTAGATTTCTACTAAATCTAGATGTTAAAACTACCAAGGAAGGTGGACCGATAGAGGGTGCGCGACACACAAAGAGAAGAAATTGCACGTAGTTGATTTATGACAAGGGAAACACAGCTGGTCAGTTCCGCTCCAGTCGTACTTATCTGTGCTCCTCTACCCTCGTACTCCCGATTCTCACCATGCAACCCATTCTAATTCTGTCAGCCATCTTGAGTTCAGACCGCCGTCACACAAGCAAACGGACATACACGACGAGGGTGAACTCACTTAGGAATGATGGTGCTGGACCGGTTTAGAGGACAGTTGGCTGCTGCACCTAGACGACGGATAATGGGCCTCGGAGCAGTTTTGAATCGCACGGAAATACGGCGCACCTGACGGGCTAGTTCCAATGCAAACACCCGCGGTCTGTTAACGTAAATAAATTTGCGCTGTCTGTTTGGAACAAAACGATGTGAATTCCACACGATGGTCTAGATACCACAGCTAATGTATTCGATCGAAAATTCGCTGCAGCTGTTGGGGTGGCTGAGAACATAAGACGACCAACACGAAGCCGTCTGGTCATTGATCGCCTAACATGACCATCACAGTTTAGACGAACGAGGAAGATCGGGAAAGTTTCACTGAGACTTATTTTGGGTAAACATCCCACCGAACAAACAACTAGCCTTCAATGTCAGTGTGGGGGGGGGCGACTGAACATGATAAATCGGTGTACTGATCACTTGACATTAACCGGACGGTGTCACTTTGTTTTCTCAGTTAGATAACAGACACAATTTTATATCCAAGTAGTTTTCCGTCGTTTCCAACCAACCACAAACGAGCGATCTGAACAGATTTGCTGGTAATATGACCGGGGATATTTAAATTTATCCTCGTCCTGGAGATTTCCATCACATCAGGATGAGTTACTTCATACATTACTTAACACGTTAGGTTTTCTGACAAATGATGGTGTCTCCATCGCAAATACCATTGGCGCGTATTGATGAGTGAATGCATCAAATTTCTCGGGGAAAAGTCACACGAATAATCGTATGCTGATAAGTTATCATAGAACATCAATCTAATAACCGCATGGAACGGGGGCGAGGCATTAACTAACCTGATCACAAAGAATTTCCGAAAGGGAAAAGGCGCGACTGGTGACTGTCGATCGAAGAGCAGCCTGAACTAATGGGCCACATTCTATACACATCTGTAGACCACATATGACCTGAATTAGAGCCAAATCCAATGTCAGAGTGAGTGAGCCAGACAAGTAGAAACTAACCTGTATGAATCGTGAGTAAACCAAGCTATTTGGTCACAAGTTAAAACAAATTTACACTTTAAATTCAGAGCAGAAAATTCCTCAAAAACAGGCTGATGCACAACATTCTCAGAAAGATTATAAGTGGGATTGGGGCCAAACATATTTTTTCCTTACAAGCTTGCGTATGAGTGCAATGGAAGGGATATACGCCTTAGCCTCGGTGCCTTACTGCACTGTTAGAAATACACGGCAACCTGAGCCTAAGACTTAGTCAAGGGGGATGAAAGCAGCTAAATCACTAATTTTCGCAACCCACTGTCGAAACCTAATTCAAATAGAACAGGAGAGGAACAATTGAAGGTTCACAACGGCCCATGAAAAGGAAAATGTTACATCTCTCTCGTTCTCGTTCTATTCGGCATTCATTCAAAACAATTAAATACAATGTACACTAATTGGCCTTCAGTGGGACAGTTGTTAAGAAAACGAAAAACCGGGACCAAGTGCAGTAAAACCCAGGGTCATAAGGAGATTTAAACTTCACTGAAAAAGATGAGGCAGATGGGGTGAGACGCGCGGTGGGTAGGTACGAAGTCGGGATTACAAAGGGGTCTTTGGACAACTTGAGCTTTTTTTATTCTCCTTATCTGCCCAGTGAATCGAACCGGGAAACCATATCAATCAACTGTAACAGACGGAAAGAAGATTAAAAAGAACTCCCGGCGGATAAACGTGGGGATTAACGTGGTCGGCTGCTGGATGGGTGGCACGGATACCCTTGCTTTTGGAACGAATCTAACTCAAGAATGCATTAGAGATTCGGTAATCTCATTACCACGACTCCATATTGGTCTCGATGATTTCTGCAATAAAAATAGCAACTACCGACCAACATCAAAACAGTGTAATTTATGGTTAATTTAAACTGACACTACCATAGCCAGATGTATGAAATAAACTAACAACAGCTTATCGGCAAAAAATCATAAAGTAAATCACAAACAGAATTGTTCCACCGTATGAACGTGACGGCAAATAAAAGTGTGGATGATAACTAGGGGGACTGGCTTTATCGATGGGATTTCACGAATGTTTACATAATCGTCCACTGAAACTTTGACAGAGCAACTGGAGATACGATTTCCTCTTCAGCGTTACTGATTGAACAGTGGAAACCATTTCTTCCAGCCGATACAAAATATTTGTATGGAAAAAAGAAGATAGACTGGAAGCTTCTTCCTGAAATATTTTACCATTACAATACAACAATGAAACAAAAGAATTACGTAGTGCCATTGAGACGAAATGCAGATGTCTGAACAACGGCAAAACAACCAGACTAATCGGGAATATGCCTAGAAGTAGATAAATGAGTGCAAGTTACGTGCGGCGCACAAATTTAAAAATCTAACACTTGCAGATATGGATAGAGAAGGAAGAGTACCAAACAGTGAAACTACAGAAGAAATCAATAGCCTTTCTCACTTCAATACTTTGTTTCACTGCTCCTTCTTGTCAAAAGATAGGGGAAACATACAAGGGAGGATAAGATTAGGATTGTGGTGGACTGGACGAAAGCCTTAGGCAGTTGTATAGTTTAACATTATTTGTTTTTTTGAAGAAGTGTTTTCCCCTTCCTGTGGAAAACTGATCCACAGTGATAATATTCTGGATGTGAAGAGATAATTTCCAGTAAAAGTACGATAATGACACTTAAACAGTATGTTAATGTGCCCTCGAAGTCTTCAGGTTCGAGCTGGAAGGACTGGTTCAGTAAACCTGTTGAGAACGCGTTAATCAGAGGGAAAAGATCGACCATCATATCGCGTATTTTAGTGGATTATACATTGAGTGAGACAATTGTGCAGTATGGGCGACAAATATCATTATACATGCATATATATATATATATACATAATTATCGCAGGTTAACAAACAGTAGTATAATTCTCGCTAGTGACAACATAGTAACCCATGCGACGTCTCCACTGATTGATGCAGCTTTTATGTTCTGCATGGTATGAGCGATACCATTTAGTGAATTGTCGCTTGTACATTCCAATCCTAAAAATGTCCT
This sequence comes from Fasciola hepatica, assembly GCA_948099385.1. NCBI lineage: Eukaryota > Metazoa > Platyhelminthes > Trematoda > Plagiorchiida > Fasciolidae > Fasciola > Fasciola hepatica. The sequence goes on along the minus strand of CANUEZ040000088.1, from coordinate 845,434 downwards.
CTGGAAAGAGGTCTGCTCCATCACTTAAAATGTTAGAAAACACGCTCCTACTCTATATGGAAAAATTGGAAAGAAAGCATAATACAAAGCAGTCTTGTCGCAATCCACTGAGACTGACAACATTTGGTGACAGTTTGTCACATCTCACAAGCCAACCTATGGCACGGTGATACAGAATTTTCGGATCAAAACATTTTTGGGATAGTCCACTCCTCACCAAACAATTCCTTAGTGCGGTCCAGTCGATGACCAAACAAACATACAAAAATACGACAATTTTAGACTTTTGGAAAACAAAAAGGCTACCAACAGCTGTTTGAGAATGAAGATCTAATCAACGCAGAGTAGTAGACACAACAGCCAAATCATTAAATAGAACCTGAAAGTTGACCAGACTAAGGTGGTTGGGACGTGTTCGGCATGTCCTCGGATAGAATTCTTCGAAACGTGATGTTCACTGAAGGGGGTTGTATATATATATATATATATATATATATATATATATATATATATATATATATATATATATATATAACACGGATCTGGTACAGACAATGTGCCAAAAAGACCATGGGATAGTAGGAAAACAATGTACGTAAAGAAGAAGGACAGAAAAGTTGGAAAAATTTTTTTTACAAGTTTTCCACACACGGTATTTTTATATGGAAGGGGAAGGATGGGAAGCCAGCACAGCACTGACGCCACTGACTTTGATTTTGCGCCATATCCGCTAGAGTATCAAGCCAACTGTTTTCGGTGTCATTCTTGTTCCAACCTGGTGGGCGACAGGGTCCCACTGCGGCTAAACGGGAAGTCAGCTTTTTTAAACTTCTCCAGGTTATCGGTTGTCCACCATGCCGCCGTTTCCAATCCTGTCCAGCGAGCGCGAATAAAGCACGGCGAGGTAAACACTGGGCGGGAATCCGCATGACATGGCCTAACCAACGTAGCGGACGAAGAGAATAATTACTCTGAGTGATGAACAGTCCACCCCGAGTACTCTCGTCCGCACTGACGTAATGCTGCCACCATACTCATGTGATTGTCCGTAGACACCGGTGGTCAAATACGATCAGCCGGCGCAGATCTTCTAGAACTGGCCAGAATTTACATCCATAAAGTAGCACCGACCGAACTGCGACGAAATCTTGCCTCCGATACCTCCACCAGGGGAAATACAACTGTCCAGGTACATAAAGCTGCTGACAGTCTTCAAATGCTTCCCATAAAGAGTGAGTGCGAGAGAATCTCCTTGCCAATCTTGAAGAATTCCACATTTGGACTTTTTAATTACATGCTTACGCATGAGTGCCGTGGAAGGAGCATTTACCCTATTTCCACGAAGGCCCACTGCACTATTAGGGATAACCGGCAATCAGACCCTGAGAATTGGAGTGGCGAAGAACCACATAAGGTCCAAATAGGTCAGGTGTGGTAACGATCCGGAGGAGAGCGGATTACTGTTTACCACCAAAGTAAAGTGCATGCCATACTCGGTGACTTCGACGGCCAAGTGGTTTGAGGCATCTTGGACGACTTGGGGGTCGTCTCTCAACAAGGAGAAGTCGTCAGCATAATCTAAGTCAACAACTCTGGCGCCCGGTAGAAGTTCCACACCACCGTTTGCAACATTAATAAAGGCTCTTTGGAGCAGATCATTCATTATGAAGCTGAAGAGTAACCGGGAAACAGGGCATCCTTGCTGAATGCTACTTGAGACGACAAAGGACTCGGATAGTTGCCCATAGACCCTCACTCTTCCCGAGGTCTGTCGATAGGGAGCTTTCAGAATGGAAACCTACTTCTCGGGCACGCCGTTCCTCAACAGGTAAGTCCATAGGACAGTCCTATCGACAGAGTCGAAGGCGAACCTAACGTCCAGAAACACAACGATAGTTGGCTTTTGCTACACGTGACGGTGTTCCAGCAGGAAGCGAAGAGTTAAAATTTGGTCCGTCCAACCGCGGCCGGGAGGGAACCCAGCTTGTTCTTCACGACAATGGAGAAAGTCGGCGGAGGATAATGGACGCTAGGAGTTTTGAAGCGACAGAGATCAGGATTATTCCCCGATGACTGGAACACAATGTACGACTACCCTTTTTAACGATGGGCACAATCGTCGATTCAGCCCGAGACAAAGAAACTTTTTCTTCCGTCCAATCCTTTGAGAACAGGGTTGTCAATTCTCTCACTAGGACCATCTCGCCATCTTTGAAAAGCTCAGGAGAAATACGATCAGATCCGTGTGCCTTGTGGCGCCTGAGGGTTTGTAGTTCTTCTCGAATTTCCGCTTCTGTCGGGGGACTGTCTGGAATAGACCACACAGCAAGTGATGGAGCTCTGGGTGCAGTAAAAGCACGCGGTGACCAGCTAAGCTGGGAGCGAAAGTGTTCTGCCCACCGGTCTAGTCTGCGCGACAGGTTAGTGATTAGTGTCTCATCGGTTTCGCGGATTGTCTCGCTAACACCTGTTTTTCGCGGTCCGGTGGTTCGAATGAGTTGAAAGAGCTTCCTGAAGTTGCCAGAGGCAGGAGCTGCTTTCATCTCGAGGACACGTTCCGACCACCACGTTTCACTATCAGCACGCAAATTGTTCTTCAAACGCGAACGGAGTTCACGGCGTGCTCCTCTGTATCTTGCACCAGCAGAGATGTGTCGGCGGCTCTCAAGCAGTAACAAAGAGTTTGAAGAAGTCCAACTTCTCTGGGTATGGCGGACCGTACCACAACTGGTCAGGCCGGCATTCAGTAAGGCTTCTTTGAGTAGCTCCCTGTGCTCATCGACATCAAGTGGGGCGGTGGGTTTTTGTGTCTGGGCCGGTGTAGCCTAAAAAGATTCTAGCACCAGAGGGTCGTCCAGCTTGTCGATATTTTGGCGAGCATGATTCGAGTTTTTCGGGCTCTCAAACAGCAAGCAGAAAGTAACGCTGACTAATGCGCGATCGAAATCGAGGCAGGTTGACCAGTAAGAGCGACAATTTAGCATGCCACTACGTCAACGTCGGCTAATCGCTACGTGATCGATTTGAGACCATTCATGTGTTGAGGAAGGAGGACGCCAGGTGGCGGTACGTCGTTTGGGGTTTCGAAAATTTGCGTTTGTTCATGGCAAACGGTTACCCAAAAGGCTTCTTAAACTCTTGCATCCGAAATAACAAAAAAAAACCAAGATAAAAGTAGCCCAGAAAGCACGGTCATGCCACCATACGTACGAGGAGCACCAGAGGCAGTAGATCGTATGCTAAAATTGTTGGGCATCAAAGTTGTCCAGAAAACCCGTCAGCACCCTGCAGACCGCCCTATTCAACGGAAAAGACCGTGTGGACCAGCACGATCAATCAATCAGGAGTGGTCTACGCTATCCCATGCCCAGGATGTGATAAGGAATACATAGGCGAGACAGGTAAACAACTATGTATTCGCCTACATGAACACAAACTAGCATTACGACGCGCCGACCCACACTCACAGATTTTTAACCACTGCCCAGAGACAGGTCCCGAGGTCAAAATCGATAGCGCAAGGGTAGTCTCCCAAGCAAAGAAGAAGGGGGAGCGCCTGATCCTCGAAGCCCTCCATTCGAGCAACTCCTTCAACCGACACGTGGAGGGTGATAAGCATTACGTCACCCTGGCAAAACCGATGGCGAAAAATCGGGAAACGGACAGACGAGCAACACACCAAAAACGTGCGGCACCAGCCGTCCCATTCACACACTCATTCACTCACGTTTGACAACGAGTCCTAGTTTGGACCGAAACGTCACAATAAACGTTTTACAACTCAGCGTACGCCTTGACTTCTCTATAATATATATATATATATATATATATATATATATATATAATCCTACAGCGTTAAATTGCAGAGCAAGCTCCACTGACTCCTACCTTTCTTACCATATCGCACATAGAGACGAAAAAGTGTGAATATACAAAATGAAAAAAACAGTGGACCTACAGGGATGGGTAAATCAAAGAATGCCTTAGTAGTCAGCACATCGAATACACAGTCCAACTGTACAAACAAACATTGACCAGTCATTCTGATTCGACAGAAAGTAATAACACGATCGCCACCGTTCACGGTTCGTCGCCATATCCTTTACTGTTGCCAGCCAACTGGTTGACGGATCTTCTGGACCCCAACTATGAGTACGTGAGGCGTCTACTTGACCTAGATCTGCTGTACATTTTCTCATTCTCCCGTGTCACTTCATTATTAACGAACACAAGAGACGTGTTTCAACTTCTCCAACCTCAGCCATCTTTGGTGTTGGCGTAACATCCGCTTTTATATCAAAGGTCGAGTGCACACTGAAGCAGTTACGCCAGTGCATTATTACAATTCATAAACGTCGATTCTACAGATACACAAAAATTGTCGTCATTCGAACACCGGTTCTTTCGCAGCATTCCTCGAATCTGACGGGAACGCCGATTTAGATATGCCGAAGTTCAGAGAATGATGTTCATCACACAAAACTTCAACGGACTGAGGTGGTTGGGACATGTTGCGGATGTCCTCGGATGGGATTCCTCAACACGTGATGCCCACAGAAGGGGGTAATGGTTGGAAGATGAGAAAGGGTGACCATTCCATGACATGGGAGAAGGGTATGATAAATCTAACTAGTGGACTTGGCTGTGTGGGACGTGAGACCTATTGAGTGGTGTCCAGACGATCTTAGCACTGAGTGGTTAGAATACCGGAAGATGTGGCTAGGTGTCGCTATCATTGGCGCTGTTGTTTCCACACATTTTCCTGGTCTCATTGAAATATCAGGACTCCAAGTGGTTATTCAGTTCATTTGTGTCAGATTCCCGGTTGTCGCTATTAGCACGATGAGCCTTTCGGGTTATATCGCGTTCTGTACGCTGAACTTCTACGCAGACATTCAATGAAAAAAGTGTTGTTTGCAATGCTTTATTCCGTGGTTACTCACTGGCGATATAGAACAAATATATTTCCTTGCCTCTGGTGCCCATCGCACTATTGGGGAGAACCTGCAACATCATCATCATCGTACAGCGTTAAATAATAGGGTAAGCCCCACTGACCACTGCCTTTCTCGCCATGTTGCACACTGAACTAGAAAGTATGAATATACAAGATGGACAGGGAGTGGACCTACATGGGTGGGAAAAGGAAAGAATGCCCTAGTAGCCAACACACGGAATACACAGTCTAACTGTACAAACGCACATCGATCAGTTATTCTGATTCGATAGAAAGTGACAACACGATCGCCACTGTTCGCGGTTCGCTGCCATATCCTTTAGTGTCTCCAGCCAACTGGTAGACGGATCTTTTGCACCCCAACCACGAAGACGTGAACCACCTACTTTTCCTAAGTCTGCTGTACATTTCCTCATTCCTCGCTGACACGTCATCTGTTGACCTCCACGTGGTCTCTTCCATTCCCTAGGAGGAACGGAGAATAGGACACGGTACGGTAGACGTGTGTTTGATATACGTAACACGTGCCCCAACCAACGAAGTCTACTAAGTATGATATGCTGTGACAGAACGTTCTCCGAATTAGTACCCAATACTCGCTTTCTGACCTCATCATTACTTACTCGGCTAATCCACTCGATCTTAGCGATACTACATAAACATCTGTGGTCTAAAACCTCAAGACGACGAACATCTTCCACACGCAGACTCCAAGTTTCGCAACCATACAACAAAACTGAACGCACTGCGGCACAGTATACACGGCCTTTCAACTTCAGTGAAATATCAGGTCGGCGCCACAAGTGCTTCAGTCCAGCGTACGCCGCTCGAGCTTTGGATGTCCGCGTGCTCACCTCTACTACAGTGCTCCCATCCGTCGTCACGCTGCTGCCGAGGTAGGTGAAACGGTCGACAATTGCCAGCACCTCCCCATCGAGCATCAAGCTCGGAATTGTTGACGTCCAGTCTTGTAACATCACCTTGCACTTTGAAGGTGCAAAGCGCATGCCGAATGGAGCTACAGCTCTTGCGAGATTATCTAGTGCACGCTGAGCATGTTCCGTGGATTCGAACAAGCAGACAACGTTGTCCGCGTAGTCTAGGTCACAGCTTTCTACTATTTCCTAGTTCGACAACTACATCCTGAAGATTTTGCAGCGCATTCTCCATTATTTCGTCCATGACGAAGTTGAACCTGCAACCATCGATGTGGAAATTGGAGTGGAAAACCAAACAGAGTTCAAGGGCCCGAGTGGTTGATAAAAATTTACGGCTTAGTCGGTGTAAGAGTTCGCTATGGATTCACTCTTCAACTACTTTGAAATAATCCAACAACTCCGGTCCACCGCTTCAAAGATGAGAACAATCGCACATGTGTCAAGAAAGAATCGTATGTTATCCCACTTACGTCTTCTTTTGCCCTAGATGGCTAGCAACGGTTCCTTATCTGTATTAATCCCGTAACTCTCTTCGGTTACCCGGCAATTTTCCACGCCTGGCATATATATATATATATATATATATATATATACTTCGCGCAATGGGAGTGAACCTTGAGGTAAGTTAACGTCGTGCGCACCTCAGTGACCCAACGACCTATACAGGATGGCTCCTTTAAGCCGGAGATGCAACCATATCTGAAAGGTCAATGGGTAGAGGCCAGACAAAGCCCAATCTCCTGGTCCTCCAGGTTGGGGGTCGGTCTAGAGTGGAAGCTCAGTCGGTAAGATCAGTGGGAGAATAGTTGATCCAAGCAGATAGGCTTCCCCCCAGCCACTACTGTTACCTTGCGGACGGGGTCTTTTTAAAACTGAAGACCTTAGTTGGGAACCGTAATAGCTCTCCTACTTAGAAGCTGGATCCCTAGCAGCACTTGTCCCATATCTCCCATGAACTGCACGAATACAACTAACTCCATACTGCATCGGTCGTCGAGCAGGATAATCAGAACCGCGCTGCCTACTGCATCGAGCGGGGTGGGTAGTGATAAATGGGCTACTGCTCAGAGTTCAACCTTTGTCTTCTGTTCTCGACCACCTCTCTTCCCCCCCCCGCCTACTCATAAAGCTCCCGCTGTTAACACGCTCGATGCTTGCAAAGGTTCATTATCAAAGCGTCGTAAATAATCCGCAGTTTCAACTTACGTTTTCTACAGCCTCTGAATCTCCGCCTCTTTAACCTGCGTACACTCACGCAGGCCGGTCATCAGGCGTGCCTGGCGTTCACACCGTATCCTCTGGCAATTAACTTTTGCTGTGTCTGTGAAACGTGTATGCAGTATTCGAGCAATGTTATTTAGTTAAATGTTCCGGGTATCTCATCGAGGTATTTCCTGCGCACTTCAGAAGACGAAGCAGCTAGAACCGTGGGTCAAAGTGGTGTAGGAATAGTCTTGGCTGACGAGAATGAGGCTGCCCTTTTAGACTGGATCCCGATTAATAATCGTTTATGTGCTGTGAGACTCCAGGGGCTAGCTGTCGTTCGGAAGGTTAGTTGTTTTGAGTGCAACCTGTCTTCGATTTCGGCATAAGCTCCGAACCGCGAACCGCGAACAGTGGCGATCGTGTTGTCACTTTCTATCGAATCAGAATAACTGATCGATGTGCGTTTGTACAGTTAGACTGTGTATTCCGTGTGTTGGCTACTAGGGCATTCTTTCCTTTTCCCACCCATGTAGGTCCACTCCCTGTCCATCTTGTATATTCATACTTTCTAGTTCAGCGTGCAACATGGCGAGAAAGGCAGTGGTCAGTGGGGCTTACCCTATTATTTAACGCTGTACGATGATGATGATGATGATACGCTCCAACGGACTGCGGCTCTGACAAGCAGCAGAATGAGTTCTGTGAATAATTCGCCATTGCCGTTTGCAGAAGCAAGGACTCTGACATTGTAGTTGTAGCTGGTGATTCTAATGCAAAAGTTGGTAAACTGAGTGTGTCAGGAGCTCGCTTAGGTGGTTGTTGTGCCTTACGGGCTCAGCCTACAGTTAACGGGGATAGGCTTCTCCAGTTTCGTGCAGTTATGCCAGTTATTCCTGTCTAGTACGAATTTCGGACACAGCTCGTTTCTCATAGTGACATGGCGGTCTAACTCCACAGGCACTCTGAGTTAGATTGATCATATCGCAGTAAGCTACCGGTGGCGCAGTTCTGTTCACAACTGTAGATCTTACTGGTCGACGTACGTAGAGTCTGACCATGCATTAGTTTTAATGCGGTTATCACTCCACCCCCATGGTTATCGCGCAAACCCGGTTAGCCGTGCAACGTTTGTGTGGTCCAGAAGTCCGCACCAGTTATGAACAGAAGTTAGCACATGATCTAGGATCTACGACGAACAGTAATGTAGATGAGCACTGGGCCCATATCCAGCAGGTGATGCACGTATCAGCAGGTTTTGCCTGTGGTCCTAGGTCCGTTGTCCATCAAAGACACTGGATTTCGCAAGAGTCGATCAGGTTAATAGAGCAAAAACTTCAGCTCTCGAGCAGTGGGGATATGAATAAGATACGAAGAAAACTACCCCGGCAAGAAGCGAAGAGCCTTAAGGATGATCGCGAACATTGGTGGGTCAAGACAGCCGAAGAAATAGAAGTAGCAGCCGCTTCAGGTAGCAGTCAAAGACTGTCCAGACTTATTCGTGACTTCGGTGGATGGGGAACTTCGGTCAGCGAAACGACATGGGATAGAAATGGACCTATTTATAGCAAAGTGCAAAGACTCGACAGTTGGGTGGAAAACTCCAGAGAGCAGTTTAGCTGACCGCGCGCTAATTTAGTAAGTCCGACGTAAACAACAGTGACTCCTTGGGAAGTATCACTTCAGTCCCCATCGATAGTGGAAGTAGGGTTGAGTATTCGAATACTAAAGCGTGGGAGAACGACCGGTCCCGACGAACTTACCTAAATTCTTTCCACAGTGGGTGGAGATGCCTCGGTAAGATCACTCAACACCTTTATCCGTGACATTTGGAACGACGAGGGTATTTCGTTAATATGGAGCGAGTCACTGACTGCATTCATCTTCAAGAAGGGACTACGCTATGATTGTAGTTATCATCGCGGGATCAGTTTAATTCCGAAAGTCACCAATGTATTAGTCTTGGTTTTGCTGCGCTGTCTGATATCAGCTCGCCAGAGAAACGCCCGCGAACAGCAGGTTGGATTCCACCCAGGTCGAGGGCGCAACGACCAGGCTTCAACTCTTCGCCAGGTATTTGTAGCGCGTCACACGCACCGTCGACCGACGATAATGATTTTCCTTGACTTGATAGGTGCCTTCGATTCAGTTGATCGATCAGCATAATTCAGTGCTCTTCGTCGAAAAGGTATGCCCCAGAAGTTCGTGAACCTACTGAGATCATTGTATTCTGACACTTCTGACCGCGTAAGGGTTGACGGTGAACTGTCTAGTCCTTTTGAAACGATCAGCGGTGTTCGACAAGGGTGTCTTATTTTGTCATCCCTGTTTAACTTCGTCATGGACGAGATAATGGAGAATGCATTGCAAAATCTTCAGGATGTAGGCCTCGAACCGGCAAACAGTGAAAGGCTATATGACCTAGATTACACCGACAACCTTGCTTGTTTGTTTAAATGCACGGAACATGCGCAACGTGCATTAGATAGACTCAGAAGAGCTGTAACTTTATCCGGCATGCGCTTTGCACCTTCAAAGTGTCATTTAATGTTGCAAGATTGGACGACAACGATTCCGAGCTTGATGCTCGATGGGCAGGTACTGGCAATTGTCGACCGCTTCACCTACCTCGGCAGCAGCGTGACGACGGATGGGAGCACAGTAGTAGAGGTGAGCACGCGGATATCCAAGGCTCGAGTGGCGTACGTCGGACTGAAGCATTTGTGGCGGCGACCTGATATTTCACTGAAGTTGAAAGGTCGTGTGTACTAAGGTGCGGTGCGGTACGGTGCTCCCAGTTCTGTTGTATGGTTACGAGACATGGAGTCTGCGTGTGGAAGATGTCCGTCGTCTTGAGGTGTTTGCGTAGCATCACTAAAATTGCGTGGAATAACCGAGTGAGCAATTCTTAGGTCATAAATCGAGTGTTGTTAATCAGTTCAGAGAATATTCTATCACGGCATATCCAGCTTAGTAGACTTCGATGGTTGAGGCACGTGTTACGAATGGCAGATACACGTCTACCGTTTCGTGTTTTGTTTCCCGTTCCTCCTTGGGAGTGGAAGAAGTCACAGGGAGGTCAACGGGTGTGGTGGCAGTGGGGAATGAGAAAATGTATAGCAGATCTAGGTCAAGTAGACGCCTCACGTACTCATAGTTGGGGTCCAGAAGATCCGTCAACCAGTTGGCTGGCAACAGTAAAGGATATGGCGACGAACCGTGAACGGTGGCGATCGTGTTATTACTTTCTGTCGAATCAGAATGACTGGTCAATGTTTGTTTGTACAGTTGGACTGTGTATTCGATGTGCTGACTACTAAGGCATTCTTTGATTTACCCACCCCTGTAGGTCCACTCCCTGTTCATCGTGTATATTCATACTTCCTAATTCTACGTGCGATATGGTAAGAAAGGTAGGAGTCAGTGGAGCTTGCTCTGCAGTTTAACTCTGCGCGATGATCCTGATGATATCACACATGTCCCAGTCACCTTAACCTGTTCATATTCAGTACTTGGATGAAAAACTGTTCCTAACACCCCACGCTCAACCTCAGCATCGCTAATGCGGTGTTCCCATTATATTTGGGCAATTCTACAGAAACATCGATGATCAAACACCGACAGTCTTTATCTATATTCTACCCTCAAAACCCTGCTCGTGATGCATACTAAACAGCGGATATAACCGCCAGTGTACACTCGACCCTTAGCAGACAACCGAATGTCACGCCGACGTCACAGATAAATGAGATCAGAGGAAGCCTATTACCCTTCTGTGTACGCGACGACACTTCATTCAACCCGTTTACCTGGTGAGATGAAACTTCCTAGATAACGAAATTTACGCACTTCAGCTATTGCTCCCCCTGTCAAGAGAAGTTCTGGTGTAGCAACAGCCGAGTTCTGCAGTAGTATTTTACACTTTGAATGTGAAAGATGCATCCCAAACGTTGCCTCAGTGTTGTTCACTGGGTTGAGCCAATAATGTTAGGACCTTGTTGTAGATTCTACTTCATGCATAAGGCCTTCAGATATACATACTTAAAGGCCTCACAATCTTTAAGTACTTTATTGTAAGTATCCAACTAACCTGCTGCGATCAAAGAAGCCTTCATAGTTATTAAAAAGCTTCCTACTGTACGCTTATTGCGGATTGAATTACTATCATACTGCAGTCAAAAAAGTTCAGGCTACCAAAAATATTCAATCGCAGAATGACGTTTCTATGGAACTATTACAATTTCTCAAAAACCATGTACTCAAGCAGCACGACGGTCCTCTGACTGTAACCTTTCAAACAAGAGGAGGACACAGTTGACTGCAAGCCGTAAATTAAAACAAGTAGAGGAACGGTATTTTCAATGTTTGTGAAATGTTAAATACTATATATCATTGAATGTTGGTTATACAACCAACAATAAAAAGTTGTTTGTTGACATTTTAAGATGATAAGGATGTATTTACGTCTTGAATCCTGAAAAAACTGAGATTTCTGATTCTTCAACTGACAGTATTTTCCAAGTAAATCTCTGTGTTGGCCAATGAGAGTAGTTCCTTCAGAGTTAATTTGATTTGTGATCTAATAAACTTTTCTCCGATCCAATTACTAGAAATTTATGCATTTGAGAGAAGTTCATCCGATGGTCCTCTACGAGACACTCGGGTAACGGTCGAGTATCCCGCTGCGCTGGCTTGGGTAAAGCCGTTGATGGCCAGCTGGTAAAATTCATCATGACCGAAATATTAGAACCAAACCCCTTCAGTACCACAACGGATTACCAAATGTTTACGAGGACTGAACTAGCAACATGAAGGAGACTCTGAAAGTTGAACAAGCATTTCACGGATGCATCAAAACTCCAAGCATCGAATAGTAAAAGGATTCACTTACTTTTCAATGATTTTTCACGTCGATTTCGTTTCCAGTTTATATTCCGAATCAGAATTTCTTCCGTCACAGGATGTTCATTGCGACAGAAGAAATTCAACGTGAACGATTTCTCATGAAAGCCAGGTCAGATAGCGCGCATTAAAGGCTGCGCGTCACAAGGTCACTCTTCGGAACGTAAAAATAATATTGTCTTCACGAAGATTCATGAGGAGTGGAGGGCCTGGTAACCGTGTAACGGGCCGCTTAGCCAGAAACAGACACAAAAGTGACTCATCAGCCATCGTCCGGCGCACTACTCTCGGTCAACAACGGAGAACACTGAGTACAAGAGAGCAAAGTGTATTGGGCAAGAACGAACGCAATAGAAACAAGTTACACCAGTTTTTAACAGTTCCGGCCTCTCCAGGTCGGGATCTCTACGCTCCTCGGGAATAGCGCAGACCTTGTTGTCTAGGATTCCTTACCAGTCCTCGTCCGATTCAGAATTCCGACAGGTGCACCTGCAACAAACCAACGACAACAAATCAGCTCTTTCAAAAGGCCCTCCGATATGGCCGCACCCGCTCTTATACTTACAACCGTAGTTTCCGCGTGGCCCGGGTTTCGTCGTCAGGTCGAATAGGCAGATTCGGACAAGAATCTTTGGAAGTTGCTACTTATGCTTGATTTCTGGAGCCATTGCTGATACGGTCTGTTATCCAGATTTGGCTGAAACGTGTGTTTTCTGTTGTGTTCATAGGAATCTGTATCGGAAACGGGGTTAGGAACATAGTGAGGACCGCCTCACACAGCTCGTCTTCCATTACTCAATTGGTCTAGCACCCTAAAATTGGGAACAATTGGCATGTGAGTGTTGTATATTGTTCACACGTGTGCCGGTGTATGGGTGTAGGTGCTCGTCAAATTGTGCTGAGGAGACAGAATCCCCGTGCCTTGTGGCCCAGGACTTTTTGTTTGTACCTTTTTGTGTGACCGGTTAACGAGAGACGCAACTAACAACTGTTCTTATTTTCGTTCATCTTTATCGTCGGCTTACTCCTTTTGAGCTCTTTTCCGGTTTATTCTCTCCCCCAATTACTGGATTCTTTTTTCCTCCTCGCTCTTTCTTTCATCTTCACATGCTTTCTCATTTTTTTCTCTTTTCCTTTCTACTGTTCGATTATTTTCTTCCCCATACACTGTCAAGGATTTTCATCACTATTATTTTTTCTACTTTCTTCCATTTTCCTCATCTTTCATACTTTTTCACCACTTTCTTTTGGTTTCCTTTCGGCTCACGCTCCTCTCCTCCGTTCTCCTTGCTTTTAATTTTTGTGCACCTAGCCCATCGAGATTCGTCACACTGGGCTTTTCTTTTGTTCTCTCTTTCCTTTTGGTCTGATAAAGTGAGTCGCACTAAGGGCGAGAGGCATGGTGTTCGACTGCCGCACTTATGGGGGTTTGAAAATTGATGAGTGGTGGGCTTCTGTGGTGCGCTCTGATATTTCTCCCATGTGGTTCTTAGCCAACAGTGCAATATACTACTGCGTGTTATCGGTCTGAAAGGGAGTACTTTGCTAGTACGGAAAACGTGGCAATTCCTCCCCAACATCACACCATAACCGAACTCCCGATTCTCCAACAAGCTCCAAGCAAAGCCCATCCATGTCACCAGCACATCAAACCGGCACCCAGTAGTCACCACCGAAAGGCCGTTCGGAGGGCTTTGTTCCAAATTCTGCGTTTGGGGTTTCGGATGGGCTCACCTGGGTGCTGCTGGACTGCGTGTTTGTCGAGTTGCCTTTTGAACGACTGCTTTTAATTCGCTTCAACTATAGGCTCTGGTGGCAAGCTTGGGGGCTGCTGACACGTACCAGAAAGCAGTGTTCCACGGCCTTCAGTCTTGGAGGCCGCAGCTCCAGCTTTAGGGAATGGCCGCCCCCCGATGGGGTGAACGCTAAAGTGAACATGTGCCGACTGGGGTGTCTCTTGGATCATAGGACGGCCCTTCAGGAGAAATAAGTCCCCTCTAGCCCTTCGACATTCCACACTGCAGGGGTTCAGACAGCGCGACAGTTTGGGGTACATCATGGTGGAAAGTCCCTGTCCGCTGTTCTTGGCTTTCCTCTGAACCCTCTCGATGGTGTAGTTGTCTCGTCGGATTACTGATGGACAAGCCCGGATGTTTACGTCCGACTACCGTCTGATCAGGGTGGCAAAACCTTTTGGGAATGTTCCAGGCTTGTACTTATTCAGGAGTCTGCTGAGTCTTTTCAGTCTGAACCTGGCTCTACGAGCCACGATGTTCTATTCTGTGACCTGAGACAGATCACCCGCAGTAGTATTGCCTAGATCTCTTTTCTGTGTAACCTGCTGAAGTACGCTACCTCCCTGGGGGGAGGGGGTACTCGTTCGCCCGATCCCCTCCCACATGAATGACCTTACACTCGACAGAATTAAATAACAAGTCGCTGCAGACTGACAGTTGGAACGGGCAGTCAAGATCCGCTTGTAAATCAGCCCCATCCAATACCTTCCGAACCCCCAGGCAGATCTTCAAGTCGTCGGCGTACAGTAGTATATTTTACTGTCCCCTAGGAGGAAGATCGTCGAAAAAGACAGTGAGTAGACCGGGTCCTAAGGTGGACCCTTGATGTGCTCCACTCGATGCTGGATGGCTATCAGATAGCGTTCCGTCCACTCCGAACCTTGATATTCGGTCGGTCAGCTAGTTGGACACCTAAATAGCCAGAGGTCCCGGGAAAACGAGTTTTACCAGTTTCTGTAGGAGGAGTGAGTTGCGAGCACTATCAAAAGCCTTGGAGAAATCCGGGAGTACATCGTCTATTTAGACACCCATGTCTAGTGCCCCGGTTTACCCATCTATTTTTCTGTTAGAGCGGTCTGGTGGGATCTACCGCAAATTACGCGAGTTGTACTCTTCCCAAGTTGTTGTCACATATTTGTTTTGTTGAGATTACTATGTTTATTTTATTGATCCTCGATCAAGTACGGCTCGCATCAACCACTGCATTTGAACATTTGTCATTTTTTCATATCTCGCGGCATGCCGTTGACTTGAACTCTGACCCCCGTGACGGTCGTATCCGACAATGGCCTTCGACGAACTCTGGTTCTCGTTGCTAAACATTGTGGCCATAAAAATGAGGTTTCTAAATAATTTTATGTGCGTATAATTCGTTAGTTCTATGCCGCAGAATCAGCGAATCATCCTCGTTCCGAATTTAGGGTTCGTTGGTTGGCCCATACGTTATTCACAATCAGGATAAACGTTACAGTTCGCAACTCAAAATCTTCACCAAAAAGCCAATCAGAAATGCGAAGAACGGAACAAAAGCAAACCGAATTGGGGGAGAAAGTGATCCGGCAAGTCCATGGGGTACTTCTGGAAGACTTCAATTCTTTAGACATTCCGATGTCCAACAGCTCTCTCAGTGCCACTTCATGTATTTCAGCCAACGATGAAGAATTCAAAAATGGTTACTTTTATCGCTAAGGAATGGTACCATTAGAAAACCAACCTAGGCAGGCTGGGGAAGGAGCTGAATCAGTCAGGAAAGAACAACCTCGAAGACGGGCACGAGAGGTGACTTCGGAAACCACAAAACGTGACCACTGAGCCTAACAATTCCATGGAACGATTGAAAGTGATTTGTGCCAGCGAAACACGTGCCACCGACTTGCCAACAGTGGAACCGTCCTCACTTTATGGAAGCGCGGAACAGTACCACAAGTTCGTTAAGCACTACCAGAACGTTTTATAGAGGGGAGTAATCGATCCAGGGTAGTGATTCTCGTATCTGCTACATTGTCGTGTTGAAAGATCCGAGGGAGCGATCGACGGGTGCTCGATGCTGGATCCCAAAGAGAGTTACACCTGAGCACGCGAAACCTTGGAAGACCTTTTAGGGCAGCCATTGAAAGTTCCTCGGAATTTGACCAATGGATTGTCGTCAGAGGCTAGACTCTCCATATGCAAGTCTGGTTCCCTAATCCGCCTGGATGTAAAAATGCAAAACTGCCATATCGCAGTGAATCACCCAGATTGTCCATCGGATCTGAATGCACTTCACACATCGGAGGTCACAGTGCGCAGTTTACCGACGGAACTGCAGAGTAGGTGGGCCGAGGGAGCCGAGGGGATCAGCAGATTTGAGCGAGAAACGGCTTTTGAAGACCTGATGCAATTTATAGACCGCCATGCCCAAATAGAAGATGTTCGTTTCGGTCAACTTGTGCGTGAGATGAGCGAGCCACCTAGAGCTGCGACAAAATCACAAAGATGGACTGAGGATCCTAATAAAGGCCAAACGTGGGCAAACACTCACTCGCCATCTCGAGAACGTGAAAATTTACAGGAGTGTAAGGTTTGGGGCACTCTGCATCGCCTAGTGAATGTCCTCGCTTACGTAAAGTGGACGTCGACGAAAGATGGGAAACGGCCAAGAGACTGGGAGCGCGCTTTGTTTGTCTCAACGATTCACACCGAGCAGAGGCATGTCGAATATAAACAAGTTGTAATCAAGGTGGATGCCACAGGGAAACAACATTACGTGCTGAGCAAACCAAAGAAAACGAATGCTGGAGGAATCCCGAAGCCAAGTGCGGTTTCCTCAATGTCTCGCTTCATTATTTAGCCCATTCGCCCGGAAGTATTAGCGGTCAGCTTAAAAACTACAACTGGTGTGAAAAGAGCTTTGGACATCGTACATGGTGGCTCGGATGCCACTCTGGCTGGGAATGATTTTGCGGGGAGACATGGAATCAAACGGGACCAATGTTTCTTTAGCAGTAGGCACTGCAGGTGGCATCAGGTCGCCCGATAAACCGAATTTTACCTTCAGCTCGTCTGTTTTGGCAACGAAAATAAGGCAGAGAGCCTAGAAGCATTCACCATTGAGGATCTGCCGATGAGAGCGGTCATGTCAACGCAGTTTATTTTGATTCAGTGGCCAATCTCGACGGGGTCATAATCGAAGAGTGGAATAGTCGAATAGAACCAATGAGCGGTTGTGGTGTGCCAGAAGCACAACGGGCCCTGGGCCAAAGAACAGGAGGCCGCGAAGCACCTTATGCAATAAGCACAAAACTTGGTAGGACAGTATATGGTAGTGAGAACCGGAGGTACGGTGGGCAGATCCAAGTCAACTGTTTTTCGATGGACACGGCGAACACTGAACAGGCATTCCGACAGCTGCATAGCCCTGAATTGTCTGACGTGGCCGCTGATGAGGATTTCCCGTCGAAAGAATGTAGAATAGCTCTGAAAATGGCGGTTGATGATGCCAATAATAATAATAACAATAATAGTAATAATAATAATAATGTCATATTTCCTGACCGTGGTCAAGACACATGCATGGGGCGTGGTCAAAAAACGCAGCTGTACATAACAATGTGAGGTGTTCGCAATTTTGAATTTTACGAGTCACGCCTTGGCTAAAATAAAACGATAAAGCCGGCAGTTTTTGAGTGAACGTAGGTGGAGATAGTTACCTCGGGAACTGTAACCCAGTTTCAACTTCGGAGAGGGCGTCGTGGATGGCTGGACGAACATGGGAAATCTGAAATAAAAGATACTGGTAAATGGTAAAAGTACAGAGTTCACCAGAACCAGTAAAGCAACAGGCTTCGGTCAAGCATGCAATCAACTCCTTTGAGGCTCATAGGCCATGGTGATCTAACCTAAAACCAATGCCGAAGGGCTGAAAAATGACCTTGAATAGGTTGCGCTTCCTCAAAAGTGGGCTAATTGAAGAACCACAACTAAGGATGGAATGTATGCGAGCCAAGCGACATAACATAGACTTACTTTGTATAGATACAGCAGATACAGCAGTAATTACCGCATATTTTGGGGTGGAGCCTACTCATTCACCCGGTCAGGAAATCGACGTGCTACCCTCAGTACAACTACGCGCCCTCCAGTTCGAGGCCTTGAGCTGTCTGGGAAGGACGACGACAGCAAGAGAAGCAGACTATTGCACGGTGGCGCACAGAGATTGAATCCTGTGCGACACGACAGGCTACTGAGAGTCGAAAGTCGGTTGACGAATTCAAATCTTGAGTACGAAACAAAACATCCCATGACAGCTCCTGAGAACCACCACACATCGAGATGCTTGATAGATCATTTACATCGAGAAGAGGGGCACGCAAGTTTGAACCACTTGTTCCGTAATATTAGTCGACGGTTTTGGGTGACCAGGGGGTCAGCGACAGTTAAGCCAGTCATTGACGGTTGTATCAAATGTCGTCTCTGAAATACGGTGGCGGACGAACAGACGACGGGCCCTTTTTCCGCTTTGAGAGGGTAACCAGGATGGCTTCTATTCGCGAAGATTGGCATCTATTGATTTGGTTCCTTTTTTCGTACCACAACGGAGTTGCATACAGAAAAAGGTATGGCTGCCTGATAACACGGTTACAAACCGAGGCAGTTCGCCTGGAGGTAATATATAAGGCGATCATTGATTCGTTCCTAATGGCATTCCAAATGTTTGTCGCGAGACTAGGCCTTCCCATAAATATGCAATCAGACAATGGCTCAAACTTCGTTGGAACTTACGAGGAATAATAAAGGTGATGGAACCCCTTAGACCATGTTAAAACTCGATACACAGCTGTGGCTAAGTATTGGAATGGCGCTTTAATCCACCCTATGCCAGTCATCACAGTGGCCTTTGGGAAAGACTGAAATCGTCGACCAGAAGAATATTCGCTACCCGGATCTCACAGAAAACGCCCGATGACCAGGTGCTGATGTCAGACCGGTTTGAGCTATTCGTAGCTAAATTCGCTACGAATCCCGAAATCAGAAAGCGATTATCCGTGGAATTCTGCAATACCAGATTACCGAATGAACAATGACACGAGACAGATACAAACCCCAATTATCCAATCATATGGACTCAAAACACGAGGGCCGAATTGAGGCTTGCCAGAAAGGAGCAAATGCGTCACGCATGTCCAGGACAAGGATATTTCAGAGCAGCCTGCTGGGTGTGAACAAGCAAGAGTTAGTCCGCAAAAACAAACAGTGCATAAAACAAGTCAACAGTGTGGACAAGTGAGTGATGTTAAGGAAACATGGAACCGCGGTGGTTTGTGGGGGATTTTCCGAGACCGTTCGGTACGGCTGATTATCCCGCTAACTGAGGTAAAGTGCATACTGAACAGTAGACCCATAGAGCCGATTGTCCCAGACAAGGGAAGCGAACCGGCTCCCACTCCCTATGATCTTTTGTTACTACTTTCAAATGCAGGAGGAGTCACTCCGAAATAATTTACGCGAAAGTTATATCATGGAATGGAAAGAAGTAAACCACGACCTATAGGTTTTCTGGAAACTTTGGTTGAGGTAGCTTTTACCAACACCACAGCTCCGGCAAAAGCGGGTCTCAAAAAAGGATCACTTAGGCGTGGCTATGTCGGCTTCCTTGTCAAGGGACACTTACAGAAAGACGACTGACCTATCGGGGTGACCAATGACTGTTGTACAGAAATCGATGGCCTCGTGTGCATGGTGGCGCGGAAAACAACCTAATGAGAAGCATTGTGTGAAATCGGTAAATTATGTCTGCCTGAAGATGATTGTGGCGAAGGTGGCTACGACACCACAGGTCAAGCTCCGGTAGAGGTCATAGAAATGCCCTGAAAACTCCGATCCCGATTGGTGGTGAATTTATTTTGTCTACCTCCCGAGTATCCACTCGAAGGACTCCCCCTCTTACATGGCCTTGAAAGTGCATTTGAATCCAATTTCGTACATCGCTTACGATTCGCCACGGGGTTAATTTGTTGAAACTTCTAATCAGGCCACGACTTGAAATTGCTTGTGAAATAGCTGGAAATTCGGAGCAATTATTTTCAAAGGTTTGTAGAAATATGTCTGTTTCTGAAACTTCCCGCCCGCACCTTTATCAAATCCGTGCTTAAGGCGGCACTTTTTGCTATTGACGTAATCTTAAAGTGAATAAATAGCGAGCTGAGCTCCTCAACCCTTCACGCACCTTGTAACTATTTCTACACTTCGAGATTCTCAATCTTTACTAGGCTATGTACTTTACTTCGGGTCAAAAAGCCTTTTTTTTTTTAGCTTTTTCGGAGCTTTTATCATCCCGTCTGCGTCAAAGCCTGTACATCCGTCAGTCTATAAACATAGGTATCATTGCCGTATGAAACTTCAAGACGCGGATGATTTCAGCGTACTCTCAGGGAACTCTGCAATTGTGCCAGAGGCTAACCAGAAGTGGACGCAATTCGTAGCGAGCGGAGTGTGCACTGACTCTGGGGACTAGATAGGTTAGGATGAATCAGTACACTTGTGTGCTGCACGGACGTTGACCAACTCAAGGAAGGATTTTGGAGGGCGGCCTAACGTACTTTTGTAGAAATCCTCTCTATTCACTGTCATTTACTTGCACTGTTTAGACTATGCAGTGCATTTTAGAAATCCCTGAACAAATAAAGCACGCATCAAACACTACATTTTTAAAATTGTTCATATTTTGCCCCCGTGCCATGGCGTCTTTTTGATTCGGCCTTCGACCATCATTTTGGCCGTATCAGACATTGGTATTCTGCTGAACTGTGGTTCTCAATTTTGAACGTTGTAGCCAGACGGTTGATCTTTGTATACAACTCGCATGCGTATAATTTGTTAATTCAGTAAGGCAGATTCTGCAGACTAATCTTGTTCCGATTTTTGGATTCGTTTACTTGGCTATGCGTCACTCCTAACTGGAATAATCACTGCACATACGTCCTCGCTTAAGATGGTGCAAATCAGAAGTGGTTGATAGGAGTTTAGCACAGTATAATACTTCCGTGGAACAGTACACTGATGCGCAGATAATGTTTCTCTGATTTCATTTATGCCAAGTCATGAAAAAGAAACGTGAGCTGTGGTGTGGTTACTTATAGATCGACACACTTAGACTGCTTCAGTGGAGTCTTAACATGGTGTAAACGGAAAGCGATGTCAGTGTCATTGGGTTTTTGAGGCCACACAGACTAGAATTTCCGATACTTCCAAGTGCTTTCAGGCTAACGCCATGCCGTTTAAGTCCCTTCGGGCAATGCTTCAAAAACGTCGCATTCTGTTCAAAACTTTTACCACCTCCAAGACGGAAGTGGAGAAGGGACATCTGAAGGATGGTCTGTCCTGAAAATCTTCCGTTTATGACGTATTTCAGAGAAAAGTCGAACGTTCGTAGTCCTTAGCTGTTACTCATAGGTTCCGACCAACCAGGAACAAGGTGTCTTAGTACTCCGCCCCGGAAGCTCCGCATTGGGTGCTGCCATTCCAGATTAAAATGGCGTCTTAAGCACTTGACGCCCTGACACAAAACGTTCATGGCCGAAAGATCTTCTTTATTGCGCCATTCAAAGGCGCTCGCATTGTTCGCACTTTAAGGGGCCATGCATATCGAGTGTCGTTGCGATCAGGCTACCCACTATGTGGATTTTCATTCAATCATCAGTGAGCTATCGGAAGGTGGTGGTTAGCGTATGTCTGAGAACATGTGCAAGAACAGCAGTCGAAAGGCAACCGCGCTTGGCAGTCGGCGCTAAGTTGAACAATAGAGGTGCCAAAGCATGAAAGAGGATGACTATCTCCAAGCTGGTAATCAGTACTGAGGTAATGATATACCGCTTTTCGTTCAAAACATGTTGGGGCAGTTGCCGTGCCCTTAGTGAGCTGACTATCAAGGTGGGACCTATCCAGGCGATGGTCACAACAAGGCGTGCTGTGCGCGCTTTGGTGGAAAACTACGTCAGAATATTCCACGAATGGACGATGAAAGAAATATAAAGGCCGTCATCGAAATAATCAATCAATAATTATTTCGATTTTGTTTAGGATTGCTCTGAATGATCTCCTGACTTCACATAGCGAAACAGATGGAACGTAAAATGATCTTCCGACTCCAAAAACCAGCAGTTTTAAGTCAGTTCTCGAGGTATATTTCTGGAGTCTTTAAGTCATACACCGATTGGACGGAGGAGCTTGAAACCTTAGCGGGCTCTATGAGTGTATGTTCAGACTGGAAAGCTTGATTAAAACATCTCCAGGCCTTCTAGTAACAAAGTTGTGAATTGGAAAATATCTGGCAGCATGTACCTATACTTATTTTTATTAGAACAAAACGTTTGTTTGAAATTTGCGAAAGGTAATGACTCAGTTAGCCGTCATTATTTTGGTGGCATCTACGATAACCTTAGATCACATGATACTTAAGTATGTCTCCCAGTCAATCGATGTGCCATCAAGGTAATAAAGCGAATATTTTTTCCACTTTTCAATTACAGAACATAAAAAATATATGTGCAAAAAATTTATCACAGATTTCTCAGACGTCAGTGAAGCAGTGTTATGATGACACTAAAAGAATTACCAAGATGATGGCGAAAATCAAGGTGGACCAGTACGATGCATTCTAATTTTTGGCGCAAAACATATGGACTCACCTTGCGGGGAAGGGCATCTCCGACATGCACAAAGTACACCATCGCTCACGAAAGCTAGGTCAGGAAGCAAGCACATATGCATACTCGCCACAAAGTCATGTGGTGGAATGCGCTATTATTGTTCATTCCAGCCGAATTCCTTTCCAGGACTTGATGGCGGTATGCCTGTTCCTGCAGATTCTTGCACTGGTTAGCCCCTGTACGCTGCCCTATGTCCAGCATGTCCCATCGGGGCCGCGCTTTGGGAGCTCTGCGCAAAACTTTCGCTCCGTGATTTACAATACACTTTCCAAGGCGGGATTGCCTGTGCTGCTGAAGCTGAACAAAGTGCAGCAAAGCTGGCAATCCCCGTTTTTAATTGCTCGGTCTCCCTTCTCGGAGGCCACCCTAGAAGCAAGATGCAGTCAAGACTAGTACCTGGTAATCTTTCCGTCGTTTAGTGGTCTATCTTTCAGGTCATCGGCAGCGCCAGGAGCAAGATACTGTCAAGATTTTTATTCTGGCCCTCATCGTCATACCATTACTCCATTATCCAGTGATTTTTCCTCCGGCTGGTCGTGAACACTAGATAGCAAGGTGATCACAAGACCCGGCAACATTTGTGCTTCATCCTTGTACCCACGCACTACTTAAAGACTTTAAGACGCCCTGGGTCCTCCGGTGGCTCTACAGGTGAAAGAAGAGTGCCTTCTTCAAAACTTGGCTATAATCAGAGGTTTACGTTAGGCGTCTAATCCCCGTCCTCTGCAACATCTTTTCGGATCTTGACCACCTTTCACATGTTCCTCACGGTTGTTCTTCTTGATGACAAGAAAGATATAGTATGGGATTGATTGTAGTAGATAAGGGTGCCACGAGGAATTGAAGTGAAAACTGCTAGCTGGTTGTCAAGAAACCCGTAGTACAAGCTTCTGGTCTTCTTTACCTAAATGAAGTACTCCAAACCTTATCAAGTCACTTTTTGAACACAGCCATTGCTCTCGCCATTGTTACATCTAGGAGTTCATCCCGGTCGTTGGCGACTATAACTGCAGAAGATTGACTTCTGATTCGAGTCTCAGTCCTCTCTTCCTTGGCTGTCAGCGCTTGTCCTCTCAGGCAGCCATTCCCCCGCTGCGTAAGTAAAGTTCTCTCACGATCTCGTCCTTCTATGGGCCATTTTAGGGCCTTGAAAGCCACTAAGAGACCCCTTTCATTCTCCTTCCCAGAGAGGAAAACCCTAGTTGCCCAAATCTCTGTTTTTAGCACAAGTGCCTATAATCCACGAGCCATTGCGTGAATCGCCTTTATAGCTGCTTGAAGGCCTCGATACCCCCCAACAACTGGGGCCTACTAGCTTAGACGCAGTTATCTAGACTGGAGCCCATACACCCCTTGCGTAATGATAAAAAGATTCGCAGTTTCCTAGAAATGACCGCCCTCCCTAGCCCGTGCAGGGTTCCACATCCTTTCCACGTCACTTTCCGGCACAGGGGGTTAGGATTAAGGTCAACTCTTACCACCACCCCTAGATTCCGAGCCTCTTTGGTCTGAATAACTGCCTCAAGATTGTCTGTTGGACGCATATTTTGGATGCACCGTGGTTCCGCTGCTTTTGTAAGATGTAGGATTTTGCTTAGACTGGGAGGAAGAGCTCACGCGACCGATCACTGTTATACTTTGTCTAGATCACACTGAACAGCCGCATCATCTAGTGCTCCTTCCACCTTAAGGTCGTCTGCAATAGAGGAGCATGGGTTTTCCAACTGGTCTGCTAGGTCACTGGTGCATATCAGGAACAACAAGGGTCCCAGAACTGACCCCTGTGGAAAGCTACTATGCACCCTCTATTTTCCGACGAACGGCTCTTTGTCCTTACCTAGAGAACCCTGTCCTTTACGCTTTGTACAATCCACTTCCGAATTTGCCCTGTGAGTAGGAACGATTCCACGTCTCTTTGAGCAGCCTATGGTTAACCGAACCAATAGCCCTCCGGAAATCAAGTTCACAGACCGTCACCCTTTTTTCTCAGTCCACTTGACTGGTTACCTCATCCAAGGAGCTTATCAAGTTGGAGAGGCGAGAGGGCATGTGGCAGAACTCACTCTGGTTTATGTTCTCCAGCTTGCTCCTTGTTAAGTGGCCTACTATGCTGTCTCGTAGTATTCTCGAGAGAGTTTTAAGAACCACCGACGTCAGGCTCATTGGCCTGTAACTGGCGCATACGTCCAGACCTACATCTTTGTGGGCCGGTCACGATTTACGCAAGCCAGTCTTGAGGAAGTACACCTTTGTAGAGAGATACCTTGAACAGCCTAGCTAGGGTTTCAGCCAAGATGGACACTCCTCTGTCCATTCAGCAGAGCATATGTGGGTTCGGCAACGAACCTCAATTATGCGATCACGGGGACTAAGAAAACGAGAACCAAATGCAGGCGTACTAGGAAGGGGCACGCACATCACGCAGGTCCAGAATAGGATACGGCAGAGTGGCACGTTGGACTCCAGAAAACAAACGTTGGTTCATGAAAACGTTCAGTGCATGGAACCAAGCCAACAGTGTAAATAAGTAAGTGACGTCAGGGAAACATGAAATTGCAGTGTTTCTAGATGGGAGGGTTTCCACGACCGGTCGGCACACACGTCTTCCTTATTTAAGTGGGCTCCACAGAGGCAGCCAAACGAATTGTTTCCTCGACCGCTAATCTCGGGGGGGGGGGGGAATAAAAGTGCCCAACGGAGTACTAATTGACAAGCCACCTCATCTGAGTCTTTGCAGTGAAAAGGCCAAGCCTGCAACTCCGGAAAAGCCGGTCCCAAGCTCAGAGTGCTGCCCGTCGTGCAGGTAACTTGCATTGGGGATCGGGCTCCATGTCTACCAGAAGTTGCTCCCCTACTCGATTCACCGCCGGTAGCAAGAAGTGCCCCCAGTAATAGATCTAGTGCTACTCAAGGTCTGACGCCTACAAAAAGTATCCCAGACCCCAGCAATGCTAACAAGATTGCATTAACGGACAAGACTCTCCCATCCTCAAGCCCAGACAGAAACCTGCAACCTGTTTCTACCGAAAGCTGCAGTGAGGGAGTAACGCACCAGAAAAGGCCTCTGGTGTGGCCATGCAGAACAGGATCACGAACAAGAAAACTCGGAGCTGTGAATCACGCAGTACGCACGGAGGTAAACCACAAAAAGCTGTTCACCCTTCACAGAGACTGGAAGATGTAGACCGTCAGCCTGGTATGATACCTCCCAGTTTACTAGAAGTCAAAAACTAACCAGTCCCCCCAACAGCCTGTTTACCCTCTAGACCTCCAACATATCAGCTCCCGACTCCCCCAAAACCTCCTAACCACCCCCAAAGTTTTCCTCTTTCCCCATCCCCAAACCCAAAATCAGTTGTCTCTGGCGATTCTGCAACAACTCCCGAGCATGTGCTCAATTGTTTTACAACAACTGCCTCAGCGTGCTTAATGAGGTCTCTTAGCTTCGGAAGCTTGCTGTGGATAAGGAGCCTTAGATCATAGCCCTCATAGAAACCTGGCTCACCCCTGATGTACTCGGTGCCGAAATATCCGTTCCGGGGCACTTCACAGTAAGGAAGGACTCCGGAAGAGGTCGTGTCGACGGGGCTAACATATGCTACGATAATTCTGTCCCTTCTCCCAATACACTAACAACTCCTACCTTTGCATGTACGGATTGTTCGTGGGTTTTGTTTACCTCCCTGGGACAGACACCCTACTGCTTGGTGTAGTCTATCAACCTCCGGCATGCATTTCAGCTGATAGCCTAGGTCTCATAGACTTGGTATGGTCCCCGAAAACCTACCCAGAATTCACCCATCTGTTAGCGGCTGGTGGCTTCAACTCTCCAAGTATCGACTAGCGAACAGCTGATGCCCCTGAAATAACCTTTGGTACAGCCCTGTCAGATCTTGTACTCAACTCATGGGCGCAGAATGTAAAAGATCAGACCAGATGTCACACGGAAGTAGAGGAAGACTGAACCCAGAAAAACCAGAACGCGAGGAGGATTAATACAGAAAGTGGTGGAACAGGTGGACGTATATGGCCGTATTTGAGCTAGCTGACCACAACCTTGCTGGGGCCTTGGTCGGTAAGACAAAGGACGGTGGAAAGTTTGAAAAGTATAGGTTACAAAGTTTGGTAATGAGGTTGAGGCTGGGCCTAGAGTAACCACTCTGTAGAAAGAGGAAATTCTCTTGGAAATGATGAAACAAAGGAGGCTGAAAGATAGTGTACGGAAACAGTATGAGCCATCCCATGGCCGGAGGCTGAGTTTAGCTAATGAGTCACGTCAGGTGAAGTATGGAGACCGAACTTTATGTCAAAACCTGTTGAGAAAGTTTTGCAGGCCTATACAGTGAGATCTAATATGAATGAAAGGCAAGGCAAGCAGATGAGAATCCAACAATAAAGAGTTAATGGCCGTGCTCTGTCCTTGCAGCAAGATACAAAGTAAGCGGCGGAACAGTGGATGGGATCCAACTTTTTGTAACTGGGTTCAGGCTGGACCTATTGACCGGTTTCCAAAGAATAATTCTGGCAGAGATGGAGAAATAGAAAAAGGTTTAGCACAGATGGTGAGAAACTCGAGAATGTTTTGGTTGTGGCTTCAGTAGGAAAAAATAAGTTGGTCGATCCGTAGGAGGGCAAACTCTGATAGGTTTGCCAACCAGATAGAGAATACACCTAGAATTACTATTCCAAAGATAGGCGTTTTTGAGAGTAGTCACGAAACAGAAGCTCAGGCATATCGTTGAGATGGCTCCGAACACCCTGCTCAAGGCAGAGCATGTTCACCTGAGAGAAACAACTGGGCGGGGGTCGGGCTTACACCTTCGTGAAATAGCAAGCTCAAAATATGGGCGTTTCTTTGCGTCCTCAACGCAGACGATGAACTTAAGATTGTCCAAATCCTATTTGTTGTCTGATATCACTAGTTTTCTTCTAACCCCGTGAATCTTTATATGGAAGAATCTAACGTCATCAAATTTTAACATTTCGGTCATATCTCCATCAGTCTTTTAAGGAGGAGGTTCTTTGTTGAGGCTACATTCATTTCTGTCAGTCATTCACTTTATTGCCGCCTCAAGTACAAACTTCGTACTGCCACCTGAAACCAAGGAGTTAATGGCTAGACCGTCAGTGTGACACATCCTTTCGTTAGTTCGCTCCAACCACTTCTCCCGTGGTACCGTTTGCTTTACAGGTTTGCACATACACTTTCGTGTCTCGTGACTGGTTTGTAGCGGTTGCCATCTTCATTCGTGCTTTTACCACTTCTATTGTTTAACTGAACGCTGACTGCCAAACGCGGTTGCCATTTGACCGTTGCTCTTGCGCACGCTCTCATGCACGCTTCCAAATACACGCTAACCACTATCTCCCCCAATCGCCTTCTCGTTCTCACGGGGCGTGGAGAATACTGTTCTGGTTAACATATTCGTTTAGTGCCGCACATCAGAGTAACGTGCAGGTGGTCCACGCAGTACAAGGGACCGAAGCATGCGTTTACTAAGGAAACCGCGAAGTAAGGTCTAATCAACCTAACAACTGGTGAGCCTGACGTGATCCCCAGGTCACGTGAATTTCCTTGTTTTCTACCGTTCGTGGTCCCATCTGCGTACGTTTTTGTGTGTTTTATTGTTTCCCTATCTGTTGATAATTTTGGTCGTTTTATCAAATAATTGTTTTTTGTCCTTACGTATTTTGTATGTCTATTTCGTCGTGATTTTTTTTCGCGAAGACTATAGTGCCCTATTGGTCGTTGATTTCTTTTCCCGTCTGTATTTTATAAAGTAATCGCTATGTCCGCCGAACGGAAACCCTGCTCAGACCCCACCTTTGGGATTATCACTCTGCACATGCCGGCATTCATGCCTGCTGATCCAGAACTCTGGTTCACGCTGGTCGAGTTAGAATTCGAAAACCACCGTATAACCAGTGACGCCAGCCGTTTTAGGCGAGTAGCGGGCCACCTCCCGCTGGAGGCTACAATGCAAGTAAGGGACGTAATTATCTCTTCCCGAAGCTGTGAGGCCTTAAAGGAGGCCGTCATTGCCCGCACGACCCCAACGCAGAAGCTAAGTATGCAACAACTTCAAAACGTTGTGCTTGGAAGTAGGAAGCCCTCCGAACTGCAGCTTGAGATGTAGCTCTTGAGAGGACCGACGGTGGGCGAGGACCCGCTCTTGAGGGAACTTTAGCTGCAGCGTTTGCCGCATAACATTCCAGTTTTACTAAGTGCCACGCGCAAATGCTCGCTAGAGGAAACTGCAGCGATAGCTGATGACATTATGTCACGATACAACCCCGCTGCAGCTGGAGTAACCAGGTCCTCCATCACAATGGTGCCTGCCTTGCCGACATCTAACGACCTCACGTCAGTTTTGTCTAGAATTGACGCGAGCCTGCAGCGCCAAGCAGTAAGAAGTGGGTCACAGGAGCGGCACCGTGCACGCTCACCTAGACTCTATAGTCCGTCATTGGGACGACGTTCTGGCTCTTCAAAAGAAGGGTATTGTAAATACCACAGTCGCTTTGATGAGGGAGCCAAACGATGCGAACCAGGGTGTACGTTTCCCGGAGCTCATAAGGGAAACTAACCCCCCGGCACGTGGTGGCGACCCACGAAGCCGGGTATCAGACCAACAGTCGTCTTTTGAACGTAAGGGACATCATTTCAAATAACCTATTCCTTGTAGATGCCGATGCCGAAGTGAGCGTCCTCTCCCGAGCGAAAGGCGACAGTAGAACACCACGGGCCCAAACACTACGCGCTGCCAATGGCACGGCCATCCCAACGTTTGTCCAGCGGTCGCTCAACTCAAACTTAGGTTTAAAGCGTAATTTTCGTTGGGTATTCATCATCGCCGACGTCCCGTACCCAGTTCTAGGCATTGACTCCCTGCAACACTTTGACTTGTTAGTTGATGCACGGCGCCGCAGAGTGGTGGATCGTCAGACCCCTCTCACTGTTTCTGGTTATAATTCGCGAAAGAATCACGTCACCCCTTTTTACGTTCAATCACCGGCACACAAACCTTATGGCGAACTCATCGCCGCCTACCCGGCCATGTTTCGGCAGGCTGGGCCTTTCCCAGCAGTGGCCACCAGTGTCACTCACCATATCGATACTAAGGGACCCCCAGTTTTCAGTAGGCCGCGTCGGTTAGCACCAGACAAGCTTAGTGTTGCACAGGCCGAATTCGAATATATGCTGGAACTGGGAATAATACGCCCTTCTAGTAGCTCTTGGGCTTCCCCTCTTCATATTGTCCCTAAGTCTAGCGGCGAATGGCAACCCTGTGGTGATTACAGAGCGCTTAACAAAGTCACCGTCCCTGACCGATACCCGAGTCCCCATATACAGGACCTTACTTCGTCTTCATCAGGTTGCTCCGTCTCCAGCCGTATCGATTTGGTTCGGGCGTACAACCAGATCCCGGTAGCAGAGGCCGATATCCCTAAAACTGCCGTTGCTACGCCTTTAGGGCTGTTCGAGTTTCTGAGAGTGCCTTTTGGCCTCAGAAATGCAGCCCAGACCTTCCAACGGTTCATGCACGAGGCAACTCGTGGTTTGGAAAATGTTTACGTATACTTGGATGATGTTTTGATGGCGAGTTCTTCAGAGCAAGAGCACATCACACACTTACGAGCACTTTTCGAACGCCTTAGCCATCACGGCGTTACGATCAATATCGCGAAATGCGAATTAGGCCGGTCTGATATCACTTTCATAGGACATTCTATTTTATCCTCGGGTATCCGCCCTCTGCCAGTTAAAGTTTCCGCTATTCGCGACTACCCTGAACCCCAATCTTTCCGCCATTTGCTTCAGTTTGCCGGCCTGTTGAATTTCTACCGCCGATTTATTCCTCACTGTGCGGAAATGATGCAACCCCTTTGTAACAGCCGGTCGTGGAAAATCCCCCTGTTTTCCCTCGTGATTCAGTGTTCTTCCCAACATCACTCATTTCCATACACTATTGACTTGTCTTTACGAACTGGTTGTTTTTCTGGACCAATTGTTGTTTGTTCGCGCCCAGAGCGCTACTTTGGCACATCCTTATTCAGGACCTGCGTGACGCACGTGCTGTCTGCTCACACGCTGCTATTCGGTTTCTCGTTGTTGAGTACCTGTGATCGTATTATTGAGGTTCGTATTCTTTTGATGTCATTGTTCATGTAATAATCTTGTATCGTAGAATATCACGGATAATCGTCTTTTGATTTCGGGATCCGTTGCGAATTTGGCTACGCATTGCTCAAACGTTCGTAACAATACTCAATAGATCAATTTGGAACGAGGAAAAACACGCAAAATGCCAAGAAGAGGATCAAAAGCAGTCGAATCCGGACAGGAAGTAATACGGCAAGTCTCTAAGGAGGTTTTGGGTACATATGATTCTTTAGTTAATGCTAGATCGCCTAGTCCTGTCAGTGCTAGCTCATGTGTTATTGAAAGCAATATTGATCGTAAGGATGTCGATTTATATAAGCTGAGAATACTAGAACTAGAGCAACAGTTACTTTCGGCTAGACTACAGGCGCAGGAAACAGAGAAGTGTACACAGAAACAGCGAGAGCATGAGACCAGCGGCTTCGACACTTCCGATAGATTAGGGTGCAATAAGGTAGGGAACCCCACACCGGTCGCCGACTACAAACCACCATCGATCGATCTGCCTAGAGTGGAGTTAACGGTTTTCGACGGGCGAGCTGAGCAATACTGTAAGTTTGTCAAGCAGTTCGAGACGTTCGTTGAAAATAAGGTAAACGACCCTGGGCAGAGGCTTCTCTACCTTACTCACTACTGCCGAGGCCGAGCAAGAGAAGCTATCGACGGGTGCACCATGCTCGACCCAGAACAAGGCTACACAAGGGCAAGGAAGATTCTAAGGGACTTGTTTGGTCAACCTTTCAAAGTAGCCCGTAACCTAATAGAGGGCGTGATGGTAGAGGCAAAGAGAACCAAGGGCGACGTCTACACCATGGTCGACCTGGTGATTAAGATGCAGAACTGCTCAATAGCCCTCGATTATCTAGGTTACAGGGCTGACCTAGACGCCGTGCACACTTTGGAAGGCATAGTCCGTCACCTCTCTCTCAAACTACAGGGTCGGTGGGCGGAAGAAGCAGAAAGGATAAGCCGAAGCGACAGAGAAGCCAACTTCGAAGACCTGGCCGAATACTTGGACAGGCAAACGAAGATAGCTGACAGCAGATTCGGCCGACTCATCCGGGACAGCAACCGGGCAAACAAGCCCAGTACTAGTCAAGTCCAAACCCCAGTTCGGGAACATCCAAAGTACCAGCCTTGGACCAATACACACGTCATTTCACGAGATGCTACGGCGAAACCAAATTGCAGATCCTGTGGTACTGGCCATGGCCTATCAGAATGCCCCAAGTTCGGCAACGCCACAATAGACGAACGGTGGGGAATGGCGAGGATGGCAGGAGCATGTTTCATCTGTCTCAACACCACGCACCGGGCAGCAGCCTGTAGGACAAGGAATCGATGTGGTTGCGAGGGCTGCACGGGCAGGCACCATCGGCTGCAGCATCAGGCGAGAGTAACCATATCCGAGGCGAGTGCCAAGCCCAGCGTGATTTGTTCAACTTCACAATCTGCCAGTAAACCGGTACGTTTAGGCGTAGTGGCCGTGGGAGTAGTGACTCCGACTGGGATAGTCAAGGCGTTGGCTTTCGTTGATAGTGGATCCGACACCACTTTAGTGAAAGGGCGGTTTGCCGACAAACACCAACTGGCTAAAGGTGCGACGTCGTTAGCAGTGAGCACGGTGGGTGGAACACAGGTAATGACTGCCGGTAGATTAAGGCTGCAACTCATCTCTCTAGACACTAACGAGGAAATTGAACCAACGGAGGCATTCACGTTAGCGGATCTCCCCATGCGAGCACCAAGGTCGGTGAACGCAATCTTGACTCGGTGGCCCCACCTGCAGGATGTAACCGTCGTAGACTGGGAAGATGATGAGGTGGATCTCCTCATCGGATGCGACGTGCCAGAGGCGCATTGGGTGCTTGAACAAAGAGTGGGCGACCGCTAGGCACCTTATGCCGTACGCACGGCTCTAGGATGGATGTTATACGGTCCAGTAAGGGTACGCGGTTCCGTGAATTACTTATCCGCCGCAACGGACCGCATAGAGTATCATCTTCAACGGCTGTATGAAAAGGAGTTTCATGACATTGGAGACGAAAGACCGACGTTGTCTCAAGAGGATCACTTCGCTCTACAAACGGTGCGGCAAGGCACTAGAGGCCTCAAAAAACAGTTCGCGGTTCCCCTCCCATGGCGCACACCGGTCGACCCGTGGACTGACAACAGAAATTATGTTCTCCAACGATTACTACGACTAAAAGAACGCTTCATTCGAGACCAGAATCTGTGGGAACGACACGCGGATTTGATGAAGCGAAACGAGGCCCTCGGTTACGTTGAAAAGGTGCCTGTTAACACCGACAGCAGAAGGGGTATCTGGTATCTGCCTCACCATCCGGTTATCAATCCCAAGAATCCCAATAAACTGCGGGTGGTTTTCAACTGTGCGGCCAAGTTCCAGGGCAAGTCGTTAAACGATCGCTTACAACAGGGGCCGGACTGGACCACACCACTGATCGATGTTTTGTGCCGTTTCAGAGTGGGTAAAGTGGCTTTGTCTGCTGACATTAGGGAAATGTTCCATCGGGTGAAGATTCCGGTAGGAGAACGAGATGCTTTGCGTTTCCTGTGGTGGGGAGGGAGCGACCGGGACAACGCAGTGGTGAATTATAGGATGATCGTCCACCCCTTCGGAGCCATATCGTCACCATTTTGTGCCAACTACGCCCTCCGAGAATCAGCGAACGAACATGGCGATCTAGTACATCGGACGGTGGTAGAAAGCGTCAGCAGGAACTTCTACGTCGACGACTACCTTGGGTCATTCGATGATGTGGAATCAGCTCTAGAGCAGTTCAGGGGTCCGACGAGATTGCTGGAAGAGGGCGGCTTCCATCTAAGTAAATGGATGTCGAACGCTTCAGAAGTGCTGAAGGTCATCCCGTATCACGAAAAGGCCGAAAGGGTAAGAGATTTGGACGGCTGTCCACTTCCTATCGAGCGCACCTTAGGGATACAATGGGACGCGGAAACGGACGATTTTGTTTTCGAGCTAAAAGTTCCCGAGCTGCCAATAACCCGTCGTGGCATACTATCTGCTGTCTCAAGTTTGTTCGACCCACTCGGTTTCGTCTCACTATGGCTGCTACTCGGGAAGATCTTGCTGCAGCGGCTGTGCCGTAAAAAAGTTGATTGGGACCAGTCACTGGACCGAGGGGACCGGCTGGACTGGGAAGAATTTCTGAACACCTTGAAGAAATTAGGGGACATAAGAATCCCACGATGTTTGACTCCTGGCCATACGACACGGACTGGAGAACTACATGCCTTTTCCGATGCATCCGAAGTCGGTTATGGAGCTGTGGTGTACGGACGATGGTGCGCAGGAGATGGACAATATACCACGAGGATCCTGTTCGCCAAAGCCCGCGTTGTTCCACTGAAGTCGGTCTCAATCCCACGCCTTGAACTCAGCGCAGCCGTGTTGGCAGTCAGGGTGGTGCAAGCTGTGAAGAGATGTTTCGATCTCGATATTTGGTCGGTGAGCTTCTGGACGGATTCAACGATAGTACTTTACTATATCAACAACGTCCGGTGCCGGTTTAGTACTTTCGTTGCTAACCGGCTCACGATTATCCACGATGAATCAGCCACGCACCAGCGGAGTCATGTCAGGTCTGGCGATAATCCGGCTGACCTGTGCTCCCGAGGTGCGAACAACTTCAGGCAACTGGACACGTGGACGAGAGGGCCAAACTTCCTGCAATTGCCCAAACAGGACTGGCCCGTGTTCGAATTAAAACCCCCTACGGAAGTGGAACTGGAGATCAAAGACGTAGTGATAGCAACCAACGTCGTCGAAGCGTCGTCCATTCTATCGCGACTGGTCAGGTTTTGTTCCTGGATGAAGACGCTTCGTTCGCTAGTTTGGTTAACCAGGTTCAAGAGAAATTTACTAGTCATGAAAGGGCTACGGCCCTGAGGTCGGATACGGGTCGGCCCGATAGGTCTCGATGAGCTACAAGCGGCATTTTACTCGTTTTCTTGCCACGCGGTCTTTTGTTGACATTGCAGAAATTCCTCCTTTGATGTGTAGTCATACCTGTGATTTCATTGTAACCCCGGCACACACACACGCACTCACACACACACTCAAGCACGTACATCCAGGACCGGACGGCCCCTCACGAGGACAACGTCTATGTAACCATTCACGCCCGCCATCGGTCATTTGGTCTTGTGGAAGATGTAGACTAGCCTCACGTCTATGTATCCAATGGATTAGGTGCGACCAGTAGTAGAAAGTTGACGACGAGCATTAGACGCGCGCACTGACAGCAGGGCCTAGACAGGTAGGAAGAATCAGTACCTTTATACCGAACCTCTGACTCTGCTAAGGATCCAGGAGGATTTTGGTGGGCGGTGTAACAGCCGGTCGTGGAAAATCCCCCTTTTTTCCCTCGCGATTCAGTGTTTCTCCCAACATCACTCATTTCCATACACTATTGACTTGTCTTTACGAACTGGTTGTTTTTCTGGACCAATTGTTGTTTGTTCGCGCCCAGAGCGCTACTTTGGCACATCCTTATTCAGGACCTGCGTGACGCACGTGCTGTCTGCTCACACGCTGCTATTCGGTTTCTCGTTGTTGAGTACCTGTGATCGTATTATTGAGGTTCGTATTCTTTTGATGTCATTGTTCATGTAATAATCTTGTATCGTAGAATATCACGGATAATCGTCTTTTGATTTCGGGATCCGTTGCGAATTTGGCTACGCATTGCTCAAACGTTCGTAACACCCTCACCGACCTGTTGCGTGGAGGTAAGCGGAAGTTCCTTTTTCCCGACACGGCACAATTAGCATTTGCCTTGGTCAAAGATGCTGTCGCCAAAACAGCACTCCTTACCCACCACGACCCTTTGGTTCCTATTTCGGTAGTGGCGGATGCCTCGGGCATAGCGGGTGAAGTAATACTGCAACAGTTCGTAGACGATTCTTGGCATCTTTTAGCATTCGTCTCCAAGCGCATACAACCCACCGAATCCAGGTACAGCACATTTGGTAGGGAGTTATTACCATCTACTTGGGAATTCGTCATTTTCGACACGCACTCGAAGGCTGTTCGTCTACGGTGTTTACAGACCACAGGCCTTTGGTTTACGCACCGAAGTCAGCTTCGGATCGATATTCACCACGCGAGATTCGCCACTTAGACTTTGTCTCACAGTTTACTGTGGACATACGACACGTCTCTGGGGTACTTAATCCCGTCGCAGACGCCTTATCGCGCGTATATCAAATAAGTCTGTCACAAACGCCTAACATCAATTTGGACACAATGGCACAGGCCAAAACTATGAACCCTGACATCGAACAACTTCGACAGAACGGTTCTTTGAGCTTAACAACAGTATCTATCCCAGCTTCCCAGAATACCATCGTGTGCGATATGTCGCAAGGTCGCCCAAGGCCGGTGGTTCCTGCTGCCCACCGGTATCCTACTTTCCTGACACTCCATGATCTGGCTCATCCGGGTGTGACGGCCTCGGTGTAACTGATAGCTGAGCGTTTTGTTTGACACAATGTCAAACGAGATGTCAGTCAATGGGCTCGTGCTGGCCTACAGTGTCAACGTGGTAAGACCCATAGGCACACTAAGGCAGCGTTAGCCAGGTTCCCAGAACCCGAAACACGTTTTCATCATGTGCACGTCGACCTTGTAGGACCACTCCCACCTTCGCTTGGGTACGTTTACATACTCACATGCGTGGATCGTTTTACTCGCTGGCCGCAGGCCATTCCTATCCCTCGTCCCACGTCGGAAGAGGCCGCGAAAGCTCTTCTGACCGGTTGGGTCAGTCATTTCGGTTGCCCGGCAATAGTGACCACCGATCGCGGTCCACACTTTGACGGCACTTTCGGCAGCCTACTCGCTACGCTCGGTTACCAACACGTTAAGACGACAGCTTACCATCCTGAGGCCAATGGTATGGTCGAGCTTTTCCACTGGCAATTAAAAGCCGCCCTCAGAGCAAACGGTAACCCCCTTTGGAGTGAAACACTACCATTAGCACTCTTAAGCCCGCGTAGTACCGTTAAGGAGGAATTACACACATTACCGGCCGTACTAGTATATGGCTGTACACTTCGTCTGCCTGGGGAGTTGGTAGCCCCTCACCAACCGTGACTATGCTCAGCGCCTTACGCAACACTTGCGAGTGCTCAAGGCCAGCCCGCCGCGTGAACAACAGTCTACAAGTTATGTCCCAACTGCGTTAGAAACCGCTACTCACGTATTCCTTCGCGTCGATGGCGTTCGATCACCACAACAAGCGCCATTCACTGGCCCGTTTCGGGTGATAAGACGTGGGGCAAAAGCATTTGTCATGGATATCAGCAGATGACATGATACCGCATCTATCGACCGTCTCAAGCCTGCCATCATAGAGTGCAAGCCTCCCGGCCAATTTACACGTACTCAGGCCGCGCAGTCACCCGCATCGAGCGAGTTGCCACTCGAATCACCCCCGATTACGCCTAGTCAGGACTCGGCAGCTAGCCCATCAGATTCTCTAACCGAACCCGCAACGCGAAGTAGCCGTCGCGGTCGCCAACTACGAAATCCCGTCCGCTTCGCCGATTTCGTGATGATTTTTACAACCGACTGTTAGCAATACGTTGGGAAGTTCACCATGGATTTACCAACCAACAGGCCCATGAAATTACGATCGGTAGTTATGATATCATCTTCATCTGGTCTCCTAGCGACCAAAACAACACCGAATATCGTTCGCGTGTTGGTATTACGGTCCAAAATCCGCCGGCGCCCTCAGGCACTATTTTGTTCCAGTTTACTTTTCCCTCTCTCAGACGGATCTACACAGTCACATTGGCTTCATCCGTAGCCTCGCTGATTCCCTTGCAAGTTCAAGGAGCTAACCACTCATTGGAAAACGGGACGATTCGTCAGCTTGGTACTGGAGACGACAACTAGACGCCCTTTTGGACGGACCTGACGTGGGATCTTCCGGCTTGCATGCGTAAGAGACCCATGGGCGCTAAAACGCAGTTGGACCTATGCACATCGGACCTCGAGAGTGCAAGCACCGTTAAACTCATCAGCAGTCGTTCGACGTCACCAACAATATAACGGGCAAGCTACGAGGAGTATCTGGACAACCAATAATTCCGGCCCACTATCACGATCGAAGCCCAACTCCGTCGGACTTCTAGGAGGAGGCCACTGTAGCGGTTGCCATCTTTATTCGTGCTTTTACCACTTCTATTGTTTAACTGAACGCTGACTGCCAAACGCGGTTGCCATTTGACCGTTGCTCTTGCGCACGCTCTCATGCACGCTTCCAAATACACGCTAACCACTATCTCCCCCAATCGCCTTCTCGTTCTCACGGGGCGTGGAGAATACTGTTCTGGTTAACATATTCGTTTAGTGCCGCACATCAGAGAAACGTGCAGGTGGTCCACGCAGTACAAGGGACCGAAGCATGCGTTTACTAAGGAAACCGCGAAGTAAGGTCTAATCAACCCTACAGGTTTTCTGACCACAAGCAGGCTATCACTCAAATGGTAAATTCTGTGGGCCGTCCATCTAATAATCGCCGCGGGCCAAAGTGATTTTCCAAACTTTTGGTAAATTTCGAATAAAAGAAATTAAAATATATGCTTCAGTTGCGTGTTTGCTCTTTTTTGCGGCCAAACTGTAAACAATAGAGCGTTCAGGAGTCATCAGATACATTGTTTCCAATTTGGACCAGAAATTGCCACACGATGAGATGTATATGCTCATTATTTCCACCTAATTCATGAAAGTTCCGAACGACTTAGTTGCCAAACATTTGGATGAGGCCGGAGTTAAAAGGAGAATCTTGGCTAAGAATCATTTGGGAAGTTTCAGCAGTGAGAACCATTTACAGTTGAACTAAGCAAATGCTCTCTGGGTTCCTTCTGAAAGCTACGTCCGATCATATGGCGAGGGGTTTTGTCCCGGGTGAGAGCTAAAATATGCCTAATATGAAGACCCTTTGTAACTCTAGATTATTTTGCGGAGCAGACACCTGGTTATAGAAGGTTTTATCTTCAACCACCACGGTTGAGAAGATCAGTAGAACCCCGTAGATGCTGGCAGCAATCGGCAAGAGATAGTGGCCTGTCAAGGAAGTCTGCGCAGTAGAACAGACGATAAGACAACGTTCAG
Organism: Fasciola hepatica; assembly: GCA_948099385.1. NCBI lineage: Eukaryota > Metazoa > Platyhelminthes > Trematoda > Plagiorchiida > Fasciolidae > Fasciola > Fasciola hepatica. The sequence continues at coordinate 806,620 of CANUEZ040000088.1, read as the reverse complement.
TCTGTCGTGGACTGGCTGCTCTAGCCGGTCGGCACTTGACGGCTACTCTTCCTCCCTGTCGTGCAAAATAGGCATGATGTTGCTTCAGCTCGGTCGAGGTGGGCTACTTTGATCCTATACTTGTTCGTAGGGACCGAGGCTCGGAAAAAGGTACGACTGTCTATTTACTTTTCTACAAACTCCAGTTACTCGAAAACGGCAGCTAGTTAAGATAGACATTTGCTTGTACTTCCCCTTGTCCGAAGGACTGGTGTACATGGGGCAGCAACGAAGACCTATGGCGACAACGGCTTCAGTTTCGCGGGCGAAGACTCTGGCCTCAGTGGTCAGAAATGGAGCCGGGATAGCTGCGACTTAATGATCACACAAGTCAGTACTTAAATCTCTTGGTATCGAGCCACCGAGCCTGTTACGTGGGAGATGATCTTTCCGACATGCAGGTTATTCCCAGAGTTTTCTCCGAAACAGATGATGAAGGGGAAATGTTACATACTGGATTTGTCTAGGATGAGAATATTGAACGGCAGACCAGTATTTCCTCTTTTCCAAATGAATGGGACAGATTGAGGCTAACTCCAGTTAGTCCACTGGCACAGACGGGTGAACGGAGTATACCGGCTAGTGCCAGCATGAGAGACGGCTATTAAGGACTCGGATGAAAGGCAAACCACTACAGTTCAGTTCAGTTCAGTTCAGTTTGCACAGAACAGGTAATGGCCACGGCCAGTCAAGCGTCCAGAATTCCTTCGATGGTATGTACACCAGTTATGCACCCACTACTGCCTAGTGACTTTCGTCGAATCCCCGCTAAAAATGGGAGGGAAACGGAAAACCTCATCGCACACCAACTGCGAGAGACATTATGCATCGTGAGCGTTCACTGAGACTGTATGCAATGATCGAAAAAGTCGATTAAACCATACTCCAGAAGGACCACAGTTCTGCCCGTCATCCATCTAGTTGACCTAATCAAGGCTCACTACGAGGAAATATCTCGTACCACTCGCGATCTTGGGCACCTTTGAAGGACTGGACGGTCTGGAGATCTAGCATTCCACCAGGCAGACCGTTACAACTGTTTACTACCCTGTTGCTGAAGAAGTGCGATCTAGCCATCAACCTAGATCGGGCTTTTATCAGCTTCTTTTCATGTTCTTTTGTTCTGGAATCTACGGCCACTTGGAATAGACTATCTGGTCTAAGGCCGGAAAAGCCCTTCATTACCTTGAAAGTTTATATGAGATCTCCCCGACTTCTCCTCTTTTCCAACGAGAAAAGATTCAAATCACAGAGTCTCTGCTCGTAAGTCTTACTCCTCCGCCCTTCAACCATTCGCGTGGCGAGACGTTGGACTTCCTCTAGGCAGGCGGCGTCCTTTTTGTAGAAGGGTGACCGAGCCTGCACGCTACCTTCTGAGTGAGGTCGTACTACAGCCATGTAAATAGGTACAACTACCCCCGGCCGCCGGCGGGACGAAGCTGATCGCGGTCCAAAGAGCTCCCCACGAGCCTTATGCACAGCAGCGTTGCACTGCTCCGACCATTTGAATTCACTGTTCATGATGACCCCAAGGTCTTTAACCCTACTGACTGCTTCTATGGTGAACAACTCTTGATCATGAGCGACACTTATGCTCTCTGTTGTCCTTGATAACAAACGGCTTTTTTCAGCGTTCAGAGGTAGGTTTCATTTGTATGCCAAGTCCAGAACGGTACTTATTTCCCTGCCCAAGTCCGCCCTACCTTTAGATCCAACAATCTTCACATCATCCGCAAAAATGAAACTGAGCGATTGAAGAGTGGATGCCAGGTCATTAATTAATAACAAGAATAGGACCAGGCCTAGGACAGATCCCTGAGGTACACCACTGGTGACGTTCACCAAACTGGAGCGCCTGACCCCCACTTTGACGTAAAACGTCCTGTGGTAGAGGAAGTTCTCCAGCCACCTAAATGCTGGCCCACCTATGCAGAACGTCTCCATCTTGCGTAGCAAAAGACGATGATTAACGGAGTCGAAAGCCTTGCTAAAGTCGAGGTAGCATACCACAACTTGCTTACCTTCGTCCAGTCGTCGAGTTACTTGATCTAAGAAGCACAAGAGGTTGGTCAGACAAGATCTCTTTTTCAGGAATCCATGCTGCGCCGGACTTAACGTGGAGTGCTTCAGTAAGTGCTGGCAGATATGGGCACGGATGATCTTCTCAAGGACTTTACACAGGATGCTAGTTAGACTTACCGGCCTGTAGTTGTGCACAGCCGACTCAGGTCCACTCTTACGATTTGACACGACGGCGGCGACTTTCTCGTCCTGAGGAAGCATACTCTGGTCCGATGTGGACCTTTACAGCCTGCATACCGATGGAGCTATGATATCCGCCAACAGCTTGATGATAGCTGGATGAATGCCATCTGGGCCAGCTGACTTGTGGCTGTTTAATTCCTGTAGGTACTTACGCACGCTTTCCTCTGAGAGGTTTAGCTCGCTTAACTAGGGAGCAGGATGCACTAGAGCCAGATCTACTCGTACCCCACTATCCATTCTATGTACACTACTAAAGTATTCCCCAAGGGCGTCTGCTTTGCCCTGGTCATCAGTGACAATACAGTGGTCTCTAGTGTATAGCGGACCTACGGGATTCTTTGTTGAGCCTTTCGAATGCACATAGCTGTAGAATTTTTTCAGCTGTTGTCTTACACACTGGGCCAAATTGAGCTCAAATTCCCGCTTGGAAGTTCTCAGAAGGCTCACAGTCTCGTTTCGCGGCATTGTATAGCGGTTCCAGGCTAGTTGACTGTCGGAAGCTTTGTACTGGCTCCAGCTGCAGTTTCTATGCCTTATGGCCTTGGCTGTTGCAGCGTTCCACTACATGGGTTTGCCCTCCCCACTCCCTCGTTTTAAGGGTGCTAACTCTTCCATTAGGGCAGTCAGCGATCCCTTTATGGTTTGCCAGCGCTCCTCGACTGTGGCCTCCTCTGTTGTGTCCCAGGTCAAACCCATCGCCCTATTACGAAGCCTATCTACGTCCATACTACCGAAATGTCTGACCAGCCTTGAGGGTACCTTGGGTTGTCGCATGCGTGGGACGATTTTGACACTCACGTGTTCACTCTTGCCCAGCGGTGCACAATAATGCAGTCCAGACACTTCGTTGGGGAAGTTCTTTATAACTAGATCCAGCAAGGATGGAAAGCATCCAGTCCCACACCTGGTATTTTCCCGTATATGCTACAGCAAAGCATTGGCATGCAGCCACTCTAAGTAGGTTTGCTCCTCCGATTTCGGCAAGCAGACCTCAGCCACCCAGTCGATGTGCAGAAGATCGAAGTCACTCACTATGAGGGTCTTTTGTGCGTCCTTATCTAGTTCAGTCGAAGTCCGCAGCAAACAAATGTCCTCCTCGTGGTTTGTTCTCGGTGCCCTGTAGACACAGACAACGTTAACACTTCTGCCTGGAAGGATGATCGTAACGGCGCATAGATGGATATTGCGAGTGCACATCTTGGTCTGAGGCTCAAGGTGGTTTGTACCTGACCTAACGAGGATGGCTACTCCACCACCAAGGCGATCCTGTTCTCGATCCTGCCTGTAGACTGCAAAACCTTTACTTATTAGGCCTGGCACATGGTCTTCTTCAGGAAGCCACTTTTCCGTAACGGCAACTACTGAAGCTTTCTGCTCGTCAGCGGTTTTGGCGAGTTCCGCCCATTTGTTTCTAATACTACACGCGTTAGTACATAACACCACCGCCTTTGCTCCGTCGCCTGGGTGTCTCTTGTTATTCACTCCTGTCTGTTTCTCAGGCGCAGAGCCTGAGATGATAACACGTTTTTTGCTTCGGATGTCCCCACTGGGGTGCACGAAGCCGGCTGGCGATCCAGAATTTCCGACGACTCCCAATCCATCTCTATAGGAGTTGCCACAACATCCAGACTGGCAGGGGTCGCACTGTCATCTACCTGCGGACAGTACTGCCAATTCTCGTCTTCTGGCGCGTCTTCAATTACAACTATTTGCGACCCCGCCCGTGGTTTCTTTACTGTTGTCGGGGTCGGGGTCTGAGAGCCGAGTATGGCATTCCGCTGAACTTGTTGGTTTCTCACCAGCGCCCTGGCTGGTCGAGCAGGGTTACCTCCTGGGGCTAGACCGCCAGGCCTTACTCTATGCTCGTCCGGCACAATCTGGAATCTGCCCTTGGTAATGTGAGCCACTATCGCTGCCCCCGCCAGCAGTTTATCCCTGGTGGACTCATCGGCGAACTCCACTAGGATTGGTCTCGCACGAAGTTCGCCTTTGGTCCCCAGTGGCGACTTCCATGTTCCCACTCTGTGCACCCTTCTTAGAGTAGTACGGTACGGAACACCTGCGATTCGCAGTATGTCGCGGACCCTCCTCCTGTCTATGTCCCTCCTGGCTTTCGATTCCCTTATAAAGGGTTCTTCCTGGTTCAGCATCAGGAGCCTGTGGCTTGAGACCCTGCCCATCGACAAGATCTGCCTCTGCAGGTCCTTTGCCTTGTTTTCCAATACCAGGAGAGCAGGGTCATCCACTCTAGCCAACCCATCCTTCGCTCTATTACAGTCACCCTTCTTTTTGAACTGCCTTGCCCTTCTCGGCCTCTGCTCAGTCCACTGGTCCTCGTCGATCTGCTTCAAAGGAGTCGAGGCAACGACCGCCTGGCAAGCTCTCGTAACTGATCCATTCGCTCTGATGATTGTCCTCTCGGGTGTTGATACTACTTCCGCAAACGACCTCCTGCAACCTGCTTGCGGTGGTTTGCGGCTAACAACTGAGGTGCTACTTGGTGGGCTTTGGTCCTGCCCTTGGGCCTGCAGTTTAAAGGCCAAACTGGCCGCCTCCTTGCAAGGGGCACAGACCCATTCGGCCCATGGGTTCTGTTTATAAAGGACAAAGATGTCCTTTGCTATCCCTGAACATGTTGGGTGAGCCCATCTCTTGCATATCTCGCACTCTATGCCATTTACCACACGTTTTCCGCACTTGGGTGCGAGACACGGGTCAGAAACGTGTGTCATATCGAAAGCCACAAAAACGAGAACGAAAACAGCTCAAGCGCTCTTTACCCAAACACAAAATGCGCACTCTGACACTAGCAGGTAAAGCCTGCTAACGCAAAAAAAACAAAGAGGAGACTAGAAGCGAGAAAAGATCGCTTCAAAAAACACCGAACTCTACTCGGAATACTACAAGGAAAATAAAAATATTCTCCGGATAAAGCTCACCTTAAATGCAATTATGATACGCTCAGTATCGTGAATTAAACTAGGTTAATTCACAAAACTATTCAAAAACTCAATTCAAAGACGAGAGCACTATGAATTCAAACCGCGCGGCACTCACCAAGGTCAAATTCGGATCCGATGGGTGGGAGAATACACCCCGAAACTCTGGACAAGAGAGAAAGGGCTTTCGGAGGAAGAAAATCTTTGAAAGCATGGCTTCGTGCTTGTTGCTTCAGAGATCTTGGTGACAGACACGTGGCACATGGGGATGACTGGGAACGTGGGAGATAGTACAGATGAACTCATAAGGACGGCCGTACTAGCTCTAGTTAAGGAACACAAAGGATTGACACCGCTTAGCTTTCTCGCTGTTATCGGTATAGTTTTTATTAGGCTATCTAGGATAATCCCTAAAACTATAGCTCTAAGGTCTGTTGTCCGACCCAGAAAAAATCAAGCAATTTTTTCCTGAACACTATTCCCTGGGGCCACCCGGTGGTATAGTATACATACAAAAGTGATCTTTGAACTGCTCCTAGGGTAGGAGCTAAGAGAACTATCATTCTCAATCAAACAACATTAGCAGACTCCAAGATACCACTCAGGAAATCACCTTCGCAAAGAGACTAAAGCCGTCTTGACTTGCGTATTACATCCGGAAACTTTCAAACCGCACCATCCGCAGAAACTGCTCGCAGTTTTTAGCCGAACAACTGATACATAGCTAGTTCCGCCGATACTGACTTCCCCTTGCGAGCGCTCCCTTCTAAGGCTTACGTATTTTGGAAATACTCTGCACTTAATCCCCTGTTTCTGTATAGCTCTCTTACCCCCGCATATTGCCACATCTTGTTCTACTGGCCATCCACATCCTTACCACCATAGATATGCCTACATCTCCTCCCAGCCGACCCAAAATCACTGTCAGCACTCGTCGTTGCTAGACCACTAAACTCCAAAACTCACCGGATAACTGCTTAGTCTCTCCGGTAGATATACTCGGAAATAGAAAAACTACGGAAATGAGCAAAAATCTGAGCAGTCTTTCCTCTCGAATTGACTCCGCTGATCTGATTATCCGTCAACTGATGCCTATAGCGTTCTTGCTTGATCCAGCCGCACACCATGCCCCAACCCATCTAATACTGGCCACGAAGTCTGTGGACACAACTGCCTCGGAAATCTTCAGAAGGATGAAAAAGGCAAACAGTGCCATTGTGTTTAACATTCCAGACCGAATACCTCTCTCAGCTGCTGAAAGTATGATCTTAAGTGCATGCAACCTTGGCTCACAACCGTGCCACTGTTTCAGACTACGCAAAACTTCCCTGCGCACCACCTGCCCACTGCTGTTCCAGTTTACAAATGAAGTTGTTGCCAAGATCTTTATCAGCCGGCAATGGTTGGTCTTAGCCAAAACCGGCTTCATGTGCGCCAAGATATTTCCGGACAAGACCCCACTGCAAAGAGAGGTGCACAATAGTCACGCCCCGAACTGTAACCCTGGTGTTAGTGCAACCAACAATCCACCCCGAAACTCCGGTGCACCTATCACTGGCCATCACCCGATGTTCAGTCTATTACAAATCACAATGCAACCGTAGATTTAGACAGTGCGCCTATTTCCTCACCCAACGAGCCACCTGGCAAATGCCTCAATGTTCATATCAGCCCGAGCAAATCTCCAGACTGGAACAAGAGCCCCAGCATCCACAAAACTGATGAAGGTTCCTCCGACTCATCCACTCGAGAACTCATGTTCTTCACAAGTCTAGAAGCCCCCGTTCCTTCGACTGGCTCCATGTCGGGTTATTCAACCGTACCTAAAATTCACTGCACCATCAACGCACTTCCGTCTACACCCATGCATCCTGTTACCTCTGGCATTTTTGATACCCCAACCAGGCCCCTAAGGTCACCCGCCACGCTCACCCATTCGCCACCAGAATGTATCTGGTTACCAACTAGGCCACTACCGCTGATTAGCTCGTCAGTGCAGACTGACACTCAGAAGTTAACACCTCGTCGCCAAAAATACAAGACCCATCAACATAGTGCACATGCGAACCATAAGGAAATGACTCAGTCGAGCGAAATTTTACCAGCCTCTTGTGTGGCTGTGAATCCTACTTTTCCATCTCGGCTAAATGCCTTATCATTTCCACCCGACTTTTACCCACCTTATCCCCCCAATCACCGCTCCATTACATTACCATCCACCACGCAAACTACTCTGTACCTCTACTGCTACCCAGTCACTACCTGGGAACCATCTCCGTGCCTCACCTAGCTTCCTACTCCCACAAGACCCATACACGTCTCTTGGCCTAAAACTGCCTTCCATCCGTGGCCGCTTTTTTCCTGCCGGTCCCCTCCGAGAATATTCCCCGCATTCAAACTGCTCTCCCAAACAGCACCTCCCCTTCCATCTTTCCTTACACAACCCCCCACCAGGTTTCAGCTCATCAAATCCGTGTAACAACTGGGGTCCTCTCCCTATCCTTGCCCTATTCTTCACTGGCATTACCACCTTCATCACCACTACCGAACCCCCCACCATATCCAACACTACCGAGGCCTGCATCATCTCTTTCTGTCATACTCCTAAATGCCCGTTCATTACTGAACAAAACTAGAGCCATCCGCAGCATCGCTCAGCCCTCCGACTTTGATATTATCATTGTAATTGGAACTCGGCTAACGGGTTCCGTCCCGTTAGATCGAGTCCTTCTAGTTGGCTATCAGATGTTCCGAAGGAATAGGCCTCGTCGTGGGGGAGGCTGTCTAACTCATGTCAAAAACACTCTGCTGGCCATTCCACTCTCACATACAGCTCTGGACGCCGTTCAGGGTTCCCTGTGGTCAACAATTCCCTTACCTAACTCCTATCTCCATACTGGTTGCATCTATCGGCCGCCTGATTCCAAAGCTATGGACCTTGCCAAGATTACTGACGCATTCAACTACCTTTCATTGCTGCCCTGTTCCTCCAGACTCATCGCGGGGGACCTCAATGCACCGAGCATCTGTTGGAATACTCTATCTGGCGCGTTAGGCGCTGGATCCAACACGTAACAGTCCCAACTAGAGGTAATAATATCCTTGATCTGTTGTTCATGATTGGTTTATCTGATGTTTCAGCCAGTACGCTGGACCTCTTTCCAGGAAGTGACCACAGAATGGTGTCCTGTGTCTTCGTGGTTCCGCAAGCTTTTGATAAATCCCACTCACCCAATCAGCAGTCAACTGGGACAATCTTATCTGCACGCTTCGATCGTTAGACTGGGACGACTTCTCCCTACAAGGCGATCCTCAGCAGGCTGCTGATTCGCTATATTCTAACCCATCATATTTGCTGGCCAAAATCACTACAACTCGTACCATATCAAACCGAGTCCGTAGCTCAGTCCTGAGCCGTATGTGTTGTGTCTGGTTAGGGTCTCGCACACTACGCGGACAACCGATCAATATTCCTCTCATGAATGGACATACTCCCAATTTGCCTTGATCTTTACCCAAGCTTTAGCGCCAGCAGTATTGACCTATCGATTCTGCTGTGTACTGATTGGTCTTCCTCTGCTGCGCGTGACGGCACAAGTAGTTTAATTCTTTATGACAACTCACTTGCTTGTTTGCCGCTTAGTCGCCGGCTACGGCAGGGTTTTGTGTTTACAATCGCATAAATAAATGCAACGCCACCATTACGTGTTCTGCTACCGATTGTGGACACAACAGTATGCAAAACAAGTATCTGAAGCTCCAGAGGGTGTATCACACCAATAGTGACTTATCGTCATTCTCGCAGCTCCAACGTCGCTCAGTAGCAATCAGAATTAAGACTGACGATATGCTTAAAAAACAAGAAGTATCTGCCCCGCAATGCTATGATACTTCCTCGAAGTTAGCACGCCTAGTGAAAAACATAAATCAGAGCAAACCTCTCTAATTTTAGAAAATAACGAGCACACTACCTCACCTGTAGCGATAGCCGAGGCGCTCCATACTCACCTTGCTGCATCCGTGACCACGGACCTCGTTACTTTACTCCCATGCCTAGACCTTGTCACCGAGCACTTACTGTCTGGTTTAGAATTTACTCCGAGAGAGGTGACCAACCAGCCTACCCGTGTCCGGAAGTCCTCACACCTTGGCCATGATGGTGTTCCACCGACACTTCTACGTCTTGGAGGAACTGATGTCGCAGCCTCACTATTGAAGGTCTACAATCTATCCATCAAGTATGGCATATTTCCTTCACAGTGGAAGACTGCGGTCATCATCCCAATCCATAAGAAGGGACCACTACATGACTCCTCAAATTATCGCCCTATCAACCACACTCCGATTGCTTCTAGGTTGATGGAACGCCTCATCAGACAGCGGATGTCCGACTTCCTATTGTCCCATAACATCATCCATAGTGGGCAGCATGGCGTCTCAAAGTCACGTTCATGCACCGCTTGCCAGTACGACTTTTTTAACCTCAAAACGGCGGCAGCCGACAACAGTAAATCCATCATTATTATAAACCTTGATATGACAAAGGCTTCCGACCGCTTCCCTCACGCTTTATTGCTAACCAAACCCAAAGATCACGGCTTTTCCGGTTCGCTTTTAACGTGGTTAACATCACATCCATCGAATCGCTCACAAGTGGTTTCCATTGATGGGTGTTTCTCACAGCCTGCTCCAGTCACCAGTGGGGTTATACAAGGCAGCCTACTCGGTCCTTTATTTTTCTCATCTACATGAACGATATATTTCCCATCTTGCACCATGGTACCTCATTCCTTATCGCTGATGACGTTAACATTGTCTATGAGTTTCCTCGTCAGAGCCTCAACATCATGCTGGATGAAATTTCTAGTGACCTAAAGCGACTCGAGGACTGGTGAAGTTCATGGAGTATGGACTTCTTGACCTCGAAGAGCTGCTACACAATATTCAGATGTCAGGCCCCCGGAACCCTGCTTATCCATGACCTACCCATCTCGTACAGCCCTTTAGTTCGAGACCTTGGTCTTCATAATTCTTGTAGCTTTAGGTTTTCTGAGTATGTTCCAATCCAGATTTCAAAGACGAGAAGAACCATTGGTCTCATTTCCAGAACTTTTCGGCTAAATGATTGCAAACTTCCCACCTACAAGTCTCACCCCAGGCCTCTCCTTGAATACCGTCCTATTATCTTCACCAATATGACGAAATCCGACCGCATATCCCTGGAGTCCGTGCTACGTCAGTTCACCAAGCAATTAGTGGGATTTTCCTCCAGTTTGTGTTAAAAGGATCGATGCATCCTACTCAGTCTTGACCCTCTATGGCTGTGTCGCGTGAAGCTCAATTTATGCTCCCTGTTTAAGCTGTACCACCGTACGGCCTTTTCGTGTACTGAACCTATTCGTCTCACTCCCTCCACGAGTTATGCCCTACGCCATCGGTCATTGCAACTCTGTGTTCCTAGATCAAAATTAGCGTTAAGATCTAACTCCTTCCTTATAAAATACTCAAAGTTATGGAATAAACTCCCGCTAAACATCCGCGAGTGTCTCTTAATTCTCCAGTTCAGAGGCTCGCTGGATCACTCCTTGACTGTTCCCAATGTGATCCTTCTTACCGGCCAGACCGTCACCGAAGAGGTGGTCTGCGAAAACCGATTTGATTACTAGGATTATTGCACCAGAACTTTCATTTCTTGCCGGATGACAAAAGCCAGGGCAACTATTTCTTTTTACGTTGTATTGCTTACAATCTATACTACGGTAGCGACAGTTTGCTGGCATTTTTTAACTGTGCCTAGTTAGATGCTTGCCGGTTCTCCTAATTTTAGACTGTGATCGTGTTCTATTGCCAACCAGTCTAAGTTCCTCAGCCTCAAATGTCTCTGCGGCAAATAGGTATGTGGTTTTGGACCCTAGGACACTGAGTCCCGCCGTCCACTACCTTACCTGATCTTTCACTACTTTCCCGTTCATTTTGGCTGCCACCACCCGCCCAGGTTTTATGTCCGGCCTCATTTCGCCTTTCTTAATCATCTTATTCCAGAATCTCTTATCCCAGAAGCCCACCTGCTAGTACCTACTTGGTGGCCTGTCCTCTCGTCTCATCTCTGTATCTACCATCCATCGACTACTATCATATCCCCCCTTATGCACCGCACTACTTCCCATCAGCAGAGCTAAGCTCACTTACACCAGCTAGCATGGAATGGTCTCTGATGGTCTTAGACATGGTCTGGCTTTGTATGAGACTAGTACACGTACGCCAGCTTGTGCTTTACAACGTTCGTTGTCCTGCTCCGTGTGTTTTCATAGTCCCACTCTGCATTTTCCAAGCCCATGCTAGCGAAACCCCTGATGGCTTCTGCCTATAGCGTACTCTCGGATCCTCCAGGTGATAACCAACTGGGCCACCATCCGGGTCCGTCTAACGCCATCGTCCCTTTGAGTAGGAGTGACCTTCAGGGCCTTGCCAGTTCCACTCATCCTTCCACTGCCTCGCACCCCCTTCCACTGTCTTTCCCTCTCTCTGATCGCATGGGTTACACCAACCCTCCATCTCCGTTGCTACCGTATATCCCTCCCTGCCCCCCAGACACCAACCCTCCATACTATAGCCCCAGCATGCCTCCGCTGTTCCCCCCTGCTCACCTCCACCAACCCTCATCTAACCATGAAGTACCACGTACATTCCCTAGCAGATACTCTAGGTTCGTACCTGTATCCCGCCTCCTCGCCCCACCCCCCACTTACCGGCTCCCCTGCCCCTCATGAGCCTCCAAACCTGTCCAAATTTCGCCACTCCCTTCCCGCCCCCCACCTCACACTACGTCCCAGTTACTCTCCCACATGCCTTCAAACCCCTACCGACCTACCGGCCTTATACTGACTCTGCCCAACAGGTAGGTTACCTGCAGCCAAGATCTCGTTTTTTTCCTGACCGGTGCTCTCCGCACCCGTGGACATATGGCTAGTCGCCCTATGGACCATATCCATAAACTTTCACAAGCTCATATCACTGTTCGCTCCCCAATCGAGGCCTTGCCACTCAGCACCTTACACCACGCACTCCCCCCTGTCCACCCCGCTTCGACAGATATTCTTAACCTCTCACTTTGCCATATGGTGCCCCCTCCCTCTGCACCGTGTGACACCCCTCCGGCCCACATCAGCGGTGTGCTGCACACCCGCCATATTGATCACCCATAGCGATCGGCTGCGCCTAATGCTAACGCTTCTCCTACTTTCCGTCCTCCACCTAACACTGCCTGCCCTCCCCCTTCTACTGTCACTCTATCCCCACTGAGACCCAAGTCCTATCGCCACAGCGATCCCAATAGTCTTGCACCTGGCATCCATGCTTTGCGCACACCGACACTGAACTCATTCCTACTAGTTCTTATTAACGCTCGCTCAGTAATTAGAAAAATATCGCACCTACGATCTTTGGCATTTACGTCAAACGCTGACATTATACTAATAACTGAATCCTGGCTGTCAGATGATGCTTCGCTTGACCTTGTTCGCATAGCTGGGTATCAATGCTTCTCGAACACCCGCCAGTCCAGGCGTGGAGGGGGCTGTTTAGCCCTTGTCAAATGCACTATCCACGCTAGTGTTATCGACCACCCCCTCTTCTCCTTATTGAGGATTCGTTATGGCTATCCATTCACGCCTCCGGCCAGAACCTCCTTTTTAGCTGCGTCTACGTCCCCCCGGGTCTGGAGCCTGCAAAAATTGACTCTGCCGTGGATGTCTTTAATGCTGCGCTTGACTACCCTGCCAGTGCAAAAATTATTGCGGGCGACTTTAACTTTCCTTCAATTTGCTGGTTCTCCCATACTAGCCCTCCCGCCCTCTCCACCTTCCTTTCTTGTGTCCGTCTTGGTGGATGGACCCAACATGTCTCCTGCCCTACTAGGGGGAACAACATCTTGGACCTAGTATTCTCCATTGATGTTCCTGATATGATCACCCAGGTTACTGATCACTTCCCGGGTAGTGACCACCGTATTGTCAGGTGCAAGTTCAGCTGTTCTCATCCGATGCAATCCTCTTCCCCTGTTCTGACTTCCTACCGTTCCTGTAACTGGCCACTAGTGCCAATGATAATCCGCTCCCTTAACTGGGACACATTTTTTCCTCCATCCGATCCCCTCACTGTCGTGAACTCTTTCTACTCCAACCTCCTACACTGCCTAAATACCGCCAACCCATGTGTCGACCCACGCCCCAATTCCAGCACCTTACGCCTGTCACTTTTAGAGCGTAAGCTGTCTAAGCTGCAACTTACCTTCGCTAGATCACACGACTTTACAATTCTCCTGCGCATAAACCAGCTACAACTGAGGCTGCGTTGCATGGTTGATTCGCGTCTGAGAAGGCAAGAGGCCATCGCCCTAGCACACCCAAACAAAACTGGCCACCTGTCCAACCTGCTTAGTAAAAGGTCCAATCAATCCAATCATATCTCGCCCAAGTTCCTCATCTGCGGCTCATCTACCGCTAATACTCCGGCATCTATTTCTGAGGCCTTCAATGGGCATTTTTCTTCCTCCCTTATAAGCTGTCCTGGTATTCCCCCTCCTACAATCCACCCCTGCACCTCTGCCTCTCTTTCATCGATTCCCTTCACCCATCTAGAAATTGAAAAATCAGTTTCGTCTATTAAACCTTCCTCGGAACCGGGACCAGATGATCTCCCACCGGCCCTCCTCCGTTTCGGTGGTCCTGACCTCCCTTTATTGTTACTTAATATGTATACCACCTCCATGATTCACAGTTTCGTCCCCCCTCGATGGAAATCCTCTGTTATAGTTCCGCGCTTCAAAAAGGGCGTATTACACGACCCAGATAACTATCAGCCCATTAATCACACCCCAGTAGTCTGCAAAATTATGGAGAGAATTATCAAAAGACACATTGTCCAGTACCTCTTATCTAACAACCTGCTGAACCCTGGTCAGCATGGTTTCTTGAACTCTCGTTCCTGCTCTTCCTGCCAGCTTGACTTTCTCAATGTCCTATCGTCTGCTGCCGACGCCGGCAACTCTGTAATTGTCCTGTACCTCGACATGTCTAAGGCTGTTGACCGTGTTCCCCATATTCATCTGCTGGCCAAAATCCGATCTCTCGGTATTACTGACCCTCTCCTCTCCTGGCTATCCTCCTATCTCTCTAACAGATCACAAGCCGTGCTCGTCGACGGCCACCTATCTTCCGCCAAACCAATTACTAGCGGCGTCATCCAAGGCAGTGTCCTAGGCCCATTACTATTCCTTATTTATATCAATGACATTTTCTCTTCTATTCGACACGGCACTCCTTTCCTCTTTGCCGACCATATAAAAATAGTGTACTCTTTCCTCCCTAGTGACCTATCCGTGACTCTGTGCAACATATCGCATGACTTACTCGTTCTCCAAACTTGGTGCGTCTCGTGGTTCATGAAATTCTCTGCGAAGAAAAGCTTCCTCCTACCATACAAGTGCACGGTACCACCCGGCCAAGTTTGTCTGGACGGCCTGCCCAACCCCATACACCCCATGGTTACCGATCTTGGCGTACGCCACTCTTGTTCCTTTAACTTCTCAGAACAGGCATCATTCCAAATCGCTAAGGCTAAGAGAACCCTAGGCCTGATCAATCGGTGTTTCCTAATACCGGCCAGTCGCCTCTCCATGTATCTCTCACACGTGAGACCGCTCCTAGAATATTGTCCCATTACCTCCAGCCTCTGGCCACGTTCCTCCATTGTATCTCTTGAGAACGTTCAGCGTACCTTCACCAAAAGGCTGTTGGGCGTATCCCTAGCCCTAACATACCGCCAGCGGTGTGAGCTCCTACAAATTGAGCCTCTATGAATTCGTCGCATGAGGCTCAACCTGATTTTCCTCTTTAAGCTAATCCATAACCTGGCATACACCTCTTATCCCATCTCATTCGCTGCGCCCTGCTCCTACCCCATCCGGCACCGTGCCTTCTCTCTCACTGTCCCTCATTCTAATCTGTGTCTGAAGTCCCGATTCTTTCTGTCAGCCTATTCCAAAATCTGGAATAAGCTGCCCCTTAGCTTACGCAGTGCCTCCTCAATGTTCGCTTTTAGGCGCGCACTTTTGTCATACTTAACAGTCCCCAATGCTATATTGCTCACCAATGCGCTCGTCTCCGCCGACCTGGCCTTTGAAAGAGGTCTCACACTGTAACTCTACTACCTCTGCGTCACAAGCCACTAGGTACACCCCGCGAACAAAGGCCATTGCCTTCACTGATCCACAGCGAACCTACCGCCTGTCATCATAAGGTAACCCAATTGCTCACCTACGTTCATCTCTTTTTTTCTCCTCAGTATCAGTTGATTCTCAGCTGGGGCACACCCAGACTGCGCTTCTGTATCCCTTTTCCCTCTCCAGTGATCCCCGCTGACGGCCAACCACTTCGGGCACTGTACTTACCATCTCCCTGGCAGGTGCACCTGGATAATATTGCTATACGGTCGTCTACCACTTGCTGTTTCCGTTGGCTCTCCTGTCCATGGTCTCACGGCTTGGTCAATTGGTCCTGGTTCACGCACCCCCATCGCGGTCGTTTTGTCCCCTGTACAATTATCCATGATCACTCGTGCCACTCCCAACAGTGCGGGGCGCGGTCAGATCCACCGCTATGGCCGGCGCACATCCGGCGTGCAGGCCGTCTGCAACGATGTGCGAGCGCAACTAGACTGGTGGATCACACCTCCTGCGTTCACTTCACGAAGTGTTTTTCAGGTTGGGTGCCCAGCGCACGGCCAGTCCCACCCACTAGCACCGGTTGCGGATGGCACGCCCTAACTTTTCTTGAACTACGGAATCCAATGCTGTCGGTTGAAAATTGCATGCTCCTCATCATTTTTCCGCCACAACTTGTTCACCTATAGCTCTTATCATCTGTTTCCACTTCCCGTTTTTGTCGCCTTACCACGGTATGCACACCTTCCCGTTTTGTCCTCCCTCCTATTGCCCCTCTCTACATCGACTTTCACTGTTTTGAGTCACTATCGTCCTAACCACTCTTCTCTGTCGACGCTCGCCAATAACTCTTTTCCCACCTGCCGTCATTGCTGGCTTCTATCATCTATGCGCTTGGTGTTACCCTCTGCTCAGAACGCCCATTGATAGCTTCCTTAAACCTGTCGCCCTGTTATCCCTCCTCGTGCCCCATGCCATGATGTACTTACGGCACCCGCACTCATGCCCAATCCGCATATTAGAACTTGCCGCTCCAAACTTCGCATCTTTTACAGTCGTATTTATTATCTAATCACCACCATCATATCTTCCTCACTTGGCCCCGCGATTCCTCTGCGGTTCTTTCCAGTGTCCTGATTAGTATCCACCCGTTCAATTGTCTGCCGGCACACAGCTCTCCAGCTTCATTGCCCCAACTCCTTTGCGCATTCATTGTTTTGTGGCCTTTTTGCTCTATTACTGGTCCACTTATCTCGGGGCTTCCTTCTTCCTTGTCTGCTTCCTTCGTGTTCCATCTGCAGTAAAATGATCTGATTGGTGATTTCTTACCTGTGTCTCCTCGGTCATTGCTTTCATCCCTTGATCCGTTTATTGCTCGCTACAGGCATTTCTCTGTACCTTCCAGTGTGGCCCGCTTTTCCATGTTCCACCATTGTAATGACAACGTTACGTCACGGTGTTCTTTTACAGTTCCAAATTGTTTGACCTGTCACTACCCGATTCCTCTGGTCCGTCACTACATCTCGCACCTGCATTGATCAAATAATTAGACCCATTCTTACCTGTTTTCCTTGATCCTGTCTTTCATCTTCACTCTTCCATGAACTGCTCCTCACAGTCTTCATCACTTTTGTGCTTCCACATTCTATTTTTCTCTCCGTTGGGCTGCCACTTGCACTTGTCATGAAGTTAATCCACCACGAAATTCCAAAGTTAATCCTACAACCAATTGATCTAACATTACCTACTCTTCCTATTGACTGATAATTTCTTTCTAGGACCCCATTGTTATTGCTCCTGCTTCTCTTAAACCTATACATATATATATAATAAATCTATATATATATGTATATGAACTTACGCATATATATCTATGTGCACGCGCTCTGCATCTCGCAGTTCCTCACCGGGCATTTCTCTTGCTATCATCCCAACGACCGTCATCATAGGCATCCATCAACTCTACATCTTTGCCTCACATCTACCGTATCCAATCCTGCTAAATCGTTTTTTCATCTGATCATCCCTCTACGTCTTGCATTGCTCGCTGCCTGTTTTACGGTGAGTTTTGTGTCCTGTCCGCCGACAATTCACTGCAAAGTACCAATGCTTCATTGTCATCTAATCCACTGCAGTGCACCTCACCTTTTTCTCCATCGTTCCTCGCTACTGCAGTTCTTCATACCGATTTCCAGCCTTTCTCATGTTTACCAGTCTGCCTCCATATGTAATTGCCCGGGACCAGCCATTCAGTTCACCTGACCTTGAAATTCAAACTCACCGGGGGTCCATTCAAATCCGCTCTTGAGCTCATTTAAACTCCACGCAATCTCTATGGTGTGCATACGTTTATACTATTTTCATCCTACCTTATTCCCCCTTCTGAGCCTTTTTACCCAATATTTCCATGAGAGTCTCCATATTTCCATGAATTATATCTGTCCATTCCATCACCTGTATCTACATGATCATGCACATGGCATGCTTCGGGCGCTTCCGAAATAAACCATTATTATTATGTCAACGGCATCCATATCATAGCGTCGTCCGAACGTGGGGAAAACAGACCACCCCCAGCAGTAGCGATAAAAGGCAATTACGCATAAAATTACGATCGGGCGAAGGGGCTATGAAACGTTCCTATATGGGCTCAACCACCCCTCTGTTAGGAAAAAAAGAAAGAAAGGAAAATCGGAAAAAAGAAAAGTGGAAACAAAAAAAGACCTCGTGGGGTCGATTCGATCTCCGAATACCACTGACATCGGGCTGTGAAGGAATTGGGCAACCTTCATCTTTTGGTATGTCTCCCATCAGCCCAGACCTGATCCTGCGATAGATGAAACCTTAATTCGCCCTTGTTTGCTCGACAAGCTTTTGGTTTTCACGCACGAGACTGACTGGGGTGACAGTGCACTGGACTCTCCACATACGCTTACCCACCCCCCGCTCTAAGGTTCAACCGCCCCATACCCTCCCTAAGCGCACCTAGCATGCATGTCGACGTTTACTACAATCGCTGCCATAGCCCTGACTTTCAACCCATTGACCTGAACAGCGTGTAGAAGTACCTGACGGACAACGGCAACCGCGGTGAAGCCCAGAAAAGGAGAAGAAGAGAAAAGAACACAGTGGAAACCGGTCACCTTTTCCATCCATACTCTTCCATCTTCAGTCATCTTTCTTAGAAAGCCGCCTTCTCGATATCCTGGCATCCAAGCCGCTTTTAGGTTCACAACCCTACCTAACAGTAATTGCAGCCAACCACAATCACTACTGCAGACTGGACTTTAAGCTCACTGACATGGATAACATATGGAGGCAACAGATGACCAACATCTGCTTCACTTGAGTCTACAAAAAATGAACACGGAGAACTGTTCATATTTTCCATTCCCTACTAACTATCTCTCCTCACTTTTATAACAAATATGATATTCATACAACCACCACGTTATGAGATTTCCCTGCTCACATCTAAGTTTACTCTCAGTAGGCTGTCACTACCGAGTAGGGGCGCAGACTAACGTACATCCACGTTTCTGTGTATGATAACAATTTTCTCCAGCGCATCACCACCGATGCCCTAGTGGTTCTTTCTGCATTCTTACTTAATTGCTTTTCAGAACTTGTAGTGGCTTGCAAACCATTTATCCTTTGAAATGCAGACGCAGCATCCCACCTCGCTTACACTATCTTGCTAGCTTGTAGTAGTACTTATCAACCCCCTGCAACCCGACGTTACGAAAACTCTCGAAATAAAACCCAGACAAAAATATGAAATGTGCCACCGACCGTTAATATAAACCAAACTAGTTCCTTATTAATTGTAGCCATTTATTATCATAACTCAGCTGGAACCACGTCCAGACTGCTAACATCATTTATTTCAGGTTTGCCGTCGCCCACTCTCTCGGGCTCCACTTTCGGTAACCAAGGTCCACACTTTGACCCGTACTGACAGAGACCTGAATTGAATCTTTTATACCAAACGGGATTGCAATCGAGCCACACGACCTAAAACACTCCCAACTGCTTACCAGCAGATTGAATGGCGTCTTCTGACGCAGCACCTCTACTACTGATGTCACTGCTGGAGTCTTCACAGATAACAGTTCACAAGCTACCTTCTACTGATTGATTGACACGCCCCTTACCCCGCCTGATGAACCATACCCACGGGATGCTGCACATCACCTTGGTCTCATATGAAACAATACCATAACAGAGCCAGAATACGCAACTGAGGAATTTTTTACTCAATAAATTTCGATACACCATCCGAAGGCAAGTCCACTTATCCCCCTCAGCCGTGGTTCCCCATAGTGACGCCGAATATCAGCGAGAAACAATAAGTCACTATATCTTTGTCAGAGTAATAGAACAATAAGCCGCGAGCCTACGCACAGTTTTTTTCACTTAGCTTTCTCTTGCAAGCTTTCATTTTTTCTTTCAATCGGTATCCGAATTGAAATTGATTTTTCACTAATTCAAGGCCTTCAAGTTGCGTTCCCAACCCCACCTTTTATAGGGATTACTGTTTCCTCCATATTCATCAACGTTTCCTAGCCCACGTCCACACAGTTTGTTTATATCTCCTTGTTTCATGACGCACTCCGTTTATTGAGACCGGGAATATCCGTCATTCTGGGCCATCATCGTCTTCATAGAGAGCCGTTCTCCTCATATTCACCAAAGTTCACGAGTGTACTCCGATTCATTTCTTTCATCTCTCCATGTTCACAACATAATCCGTTCATAGAACCCCAAAAGGCCTCCTTTATCCACGACGTGCATTATTTCGGTTCATAACGCATCCTTAGCGCCATATTTTCACGACATATTTCGCATTCCCACGGGCCACCACCAACCAGCTGGGATTCGAAATCAAACCGTATTTGCCGCAAAAACCATTATCATTTCGGTCGATTAAAACTAACTCTAGCTGTATTGCTTTGCTTCTGACGATTTTGACTCGCTTTCTTGAAATTCGTGTATAGTTCATTGTTTCGAGTAACGTTGTACACCATGAGCATTCGCTTGCTCGAGCTTCTCGACCATGGTCGGGAAATATACTATTATTATTATTATTATTATTATTATTATTACTATGTGCGAAAGCTTTTCTTACCGAGAAGCGCAGACCAGATGCCGGTATCTTAGGTTAGGGAGCATGCGGGCTTACTTCTGTAAGCCCTGTGAGTTCAAGAGTCTCGGGAGCATTATTAGGAAGAGAGAGCCAGAATCCATTACCGCATGGAACTGCCGTGGCCTATCGGGAACGATTTTTGCAGCCGGTGTATCTTTCATGGTAAATGAGAATTTCTCGCTCCCTCACCTTCATGTACTCCCTTGCTAATTTCGGACTGACCTCTCCAACCTTATTCAGGCTGGCACTTTTTTGTGACCGAGGCTCAATCCACGTTTGATGTATTTAATTTTCCTTTCGTGACCATGCTTTCTTACTGAGATACCTTTGCAAAAGTTTGGCGCGGTGTGGAGTCATGCTGACTCAAAGCGGTTTTGCTTTGTTACTGTTTGGATTCATTTCCTTGCTCGCGTTGACGAATCTTAAACTTTCAATTCGTCTACGTTTAATTTTGGCCGCCAAGCTCCGAAAATTGTTTTTCAGGCCTGAAAAAGCGTGCGGAATTTACTGGGATGACAGGGCAGGTACTTACCTTTCATTCTTCTTTCTTCAACTGTTTCTCCTATACAGATTTCGTTGTATATTCAACCACCCCTTGGCCGGATAATTAATGGGGCACATTGCCATATGTATAGCCGTCACGTGCCAGTATTCCAACTGATGAGTAGTAGAGTCAGTTTGCAGAACTGCAGCGTTCTTGGTTCCGGTTCCGCATTGAATCGGGCTGCTCGTTGCCTTGAGACCCTAAGGCGCTATCTAGACCGGGCGAAGCTGGTCACATGGTGACGTCGGCTTTGAATAGTTGATACGAATTCAACCGGATCGGAGTATGCGCCTTTTTGTTCATTACGGAAGCCGTGTTTCGTAGGTTGAAAGAGGATCCTCGGTCTGTCTGAAGTGAGTCAAAAATGACTGCTACATACAGAGTTGCGGCCGACGGCATCATTAGTTGCTTCACCTAATGATACAAAGTTATACGACCTAATGCAGCCTTATCGATGGAAGCCACTGTAGGGAACAAGGGTGCCGGACAAAGCAAAGCCTCTCGGGCTGCTAGTAGTGAGAATCCGAATTTGAACCGGGAAATTGGCTGAATACGCATTGCTGTGCAATGGCCACAACACCGCGCTCTTTCGGGCGTCCATGCTGAGTTACCTGCGTTAAGGCCGTGGAAACAGCCAGCTGACCATAGAACACTGGGTAAACCCAAGGAAGCTGCAGCGGTTATTAATGCTTTCGAGGTCACGGCGTTGATCTGCAAAGGGTCGCTGACGCTGACTGTAACAAACGTTTGAGCAATGCGTAGCCAAATTCGCAACGGATCCCGAAATCAGAAGACGAATATCCGTGGCATTCTACGATACTAGGTTATTACATGAACAATGACATCAAAAGAATACGAACCTCAATAATACGATCACAGGTACTCAACAACGAGAAACCGAATAGCAGCGTGCGAGCAAACAGCACGTGCGTTACGCAGGTCCTGAACACGGATGTGCCAAAGTAGCGCTCTGGGCGCGAACAAACAACAATTGGTCCATAGAAACAACCAGTTCGTAAAGACAAGTCAATAGTGTAGGCAAATGAGTGATGTTAGAAAAAACACTGAATCGCTAGGGTAAAAGGGGGATTTTCCAAGACCGGTTGTTACACTGACTAAGCCGTGAAGTTTGAAGCACCACCAGTTCATAAGCAGAAAATGTCGGAAGCCGATGGCCGTATGACCAGTGAAACCATAATTTTCCAATTGATTTTGCCGGGCATTCATTTATGCAGCCATTATAACCTCCTCTCCGTTCTGTGCTGCACATACCCAATGGAATATCGAAGAATCCCTTTTGTGATATCATTTGTACCATATGATCATGCAATCAAGCATGCTTCTGTTGTCCCCAAGGTGAACCATTATTATTATTATGCCCAGTTAGAATCTTACCCATATTGGTTAATAATAATATTGGTATATTTCTCGGCCGTCACGCGCAAGCGCATGATCATGGTGTACAGCGTGACCCGAAATGATGAATTATACACGAATTTCAAGAATAGGAGTCAAATATTTCAGAAAAACAACACAGCTAACAAAAATAGTTTGAATGGATCAAACTGATAATGGTTTGTCCGGCAAATACGAGTCGGTTTCCGGTCCGAGTTGGGCGATGGGGCCTGCGGGGATACAGAAAATATCATGAATACATTGTGCTAAGGACGCATTATAAAACAAAGTGATGCAAGCCATTGATAACGGAGGCTTGTTGAGGTTCTGTGAACGAAACAAGTTCTGATAGGAGAGAAAATGAAAAAATGTATGGAAGTACACCCGGGAACTTTGATAAATATGAAAAGAACAACTATCCATTAAGGAGATGTAGACCCCCAATGACCGATTTTCCCAAGTTCAATAAGCAGAGTGGGCTATGAAACAGGGTGACATGAAACAAGCTGTACGGAAGTGCGCTCGGGAACGTTGGTGATTGTGGAAGAAACAGCAATCCATAAACAGGTAAGTTTATTTTCAGGATCAATAACCTGTATCATTTAGAAAAAAAGGAGAGCACCGCTTCCTCCAAGAGTTTTCCTGGTTTTGGTAATGGTTTATTTCGGACAAGCCCGAGGCATGCTGCGAAGCAGGATCAAACGGTACAGTTGGAGGCAGAGTCCAAATTCCAAGGGGAAGATTCAGGTATTTGCACTCGATGTAGTACAGGAGAAAGTATTTAAGTCAGTCTTAACGGTGGCGCCCAGCAAATTTGAACCCAAGGTCGGGTGGCCAAGCCGGCCGAGTCAGAGTAAAGCTGGCCTGAAGTAGTAGACTCTTACTCAAATATTACAAAACGAGGGACTACGCAACGGAAGAATCAAACAGAATTGACGGAAATCTTGTTCACCTTGAGGAAAACGAAGTTTCTAATGGAGAGGTGAACCAGCTATAGCGCTCCGCGGAGAATGGAACGGCTTTCAATTGGAAATCAGACGATGAAAGGAGTGAATTTGCGGACAAAGAACAAGAAGAATCTTTTGGAGATTTTCCTTGAAACGTTAAGCGACCGAATATCAGCTGAGTCAGTTAAATACCCAGTGAAGGACTCATTTGTGGAGGGAGATTGCCTAGGCGATGGAGAAAGAAGTGACCGGATGTAAACGTAATCGTTGAGCAGGCTGTTTACTTCCAGAGAGGTGGAATGTGATGCATCAACTTGTAAATGGGAACTGGGAAACAAATCAACTAGCGATGCGTAACCATGAAAGTCGAAGATACAAGATTTGCAAACGAGATGAGTATTTAAACGACAAGTAAGTATTCACGTAATGAGTATCGGTATCTAAGGGCTGCTAGTCAATTCGACTCTCTCAGTGTGGTTATCCGTGTGGCAGGTAAAGCAAAATTGCTGGTCTGTATTTTCCTTGATTTGACGGAAGTTTTCGATGGAAATCCCCACAACAACCTGTTCCGTTGACTCTATGGACACGGAGTCTTCAGACGGCTGTGTGCCTGGTTCATCTCACATTTGCCAGACCGATCCCGGCCAGCCTCCACGTGATGGCCACGAACCAAGATAATCTCCCGCCACTAACGATGTATTACATGTCATTATGATAGCCAATGTACTTCCTTCTCCATTTTAACGACGTATTTCCCGTAATTCACCGTGGCACCCTCTGCCTTTTTGCCGACCATATCAAACTTATATATGATATGCAACTTCATAGCATCCGGACTTACGCCGGGGGCATAACCAGTGACCGCGGATGCCCTAATCATGCCAAACCCGGGGATGCCATTTCCAGCTAGTGGAGGCTCGTACGTGGCCCTGAAGTGTCATGCGCCCCTAGGAACCCCACTTACTCACAACCCGCTTTTTCGTTTAACCCTTCATTATGGGGCCTTGGTTTTCACTATACGTGCAGCTTCTAGTTTCTTATATTACTTACACCACCACTCATCCCAGTTTTCTATCCTCAGTTCAAAACAGCCACTGATATCTAACTTCTTGCTTATAAAGTATTCAGTGTTATGGAATAAGATCCCGATACACCTCCGTGAAAGTCTCTGTCCCTCAGTTTCAAGATTTACAGAAACACTTCTTGACAAGTCTTTACGTGATCCTTCCTAACGGATAAAGTGTCACCAAATAGCTGGACCCCAAAATGGGTTCGATCACCAGAATTATGGAACCATTTCTTGAAACTCCCATCACAATCCCAACGAACAACTTCTATCAAATTTAACTGGCAGATAAACCACGTAGACGCAGCACACATCTTGTTGCTAACTGTAACTAGGACTGGTTAAGCTCTTGCCAGTTCTCACAATTCTACACAATCCTCACACATACCTAGAGACAGCTGTTCCACATATAACTGCTTAATTTGGCCCGCCAGTTGGTCGTCACGACCATTACTAGACAACTGCTGCCCCCCGGATAATATAAGGTAAGTAGTATAAAACAACCTCCGTCTGGCCCACGGTTAGCAGCCCTTAATGTTCCCCTCTAGTTCTAGGTGACTGCTTCCGGATCTTAGGACAATGAGTTCCGTCTTTCACCACTTTACTTTTTGACTTTTCGACTCCTTTCCCACTTATCCTGGCTTCCAGGTAACTCGGCTTTTTTGCCGAGCCCTATTCCCCCCTGATTACCCCTCACAAGATCGCATCTTTAAGGCTCATCTCACACTTCCCCACACGATCACCAGCCTGCCACCCCGATTTCCGAATCTGTCACCCACCTAAGACTACTGCCTTGCTCTCCGTCTGTACTGTACCATTTCCCATGAATGCGGCAAAACTCGCTCACACCCGATGACCCAGAAAGGCCCTTGACAGACCCGGCACGATTCAGCTTTGCACAAGAGAGGTAGACACGTGTTGGCCCGTGGTTTATAATTTTCTCTCATACATCGCGTTTTTGCTTAACCCCGCCGTGTATTCATCCAGTCCATACTAGTAAAACCCCTGAAGTAGATAGTCCTTTTACTATGGCTTCATCTGAAACTAGGGAAAATCAGATCACATCCAGCATCTGCGAAAAAAATGCGCAGAAAGTTGCAGTCGGGCGGAGGGACGGTAGTTAGATCTTATGTGGGCTCAACCGAACTCTACAAGAAAAAGAGGAAAAAAAAGTGACATGCCGGCATCAGTGTCATCTCTAAATATCACTTCATTGGGTTGTGAAAAAAATGGGCAGCCTCCAGTCATGACTGCCTCTTCTATCAGAACAGACCTGGGCCGGCGGAGCATTGATACGACTTGCCATTTGGGCTTCTAGTACATCTTAATTGCCACATCCTTTAGCCCTCAGCCCCAATGTTCCCAGTGTATCCCCCCTGCCTTGTTCAACCCCAAGATAGGATTCACCCGAACCGGTGTCAATAACAGGGCCTAACGGTGCGAGTGTAGTTAGTCCCTGCCAATATCAGGGTCGAGCGTTGCTTCGGTAACGAAACGGAAGACCCCGTCGCCAATATTTTACGTGCCCTAAACTAGTGTCGATCGGTCGGTAACCCGCAAATCCCAGTTCTCGCGCTACCACCGGTGCTCGATCCCAGGACAACTCACACAACACAAGGAAGAACACTAAATAGAGGATCTTCAGCTCAGCAGTGATTTTGGTGCTTGGCCAAAGGCAGCTTTATATTGCAACGCTGCTGCTTATATACAATTTGTGCGACCTTGAAGACTGAAACGACATAGCATGCATGCGAAGGTGAGTCATTGAGTTTATGCACAAATGCAACCGTGCATTATTCAAATTCAAAGTCAATATCAAATATCCCCAAAGGGTCGCAAGGTAGGTAAAATCCGACCAAAGATTGGAATTCCTTGGCCTTAATTAGTGGGAGAAAGTACTTTCACAACACATTCCCTCAAAGAATGTAAACGTACTTTTTTGCACGTATACCGACTCGCAACGGCTTTACTCGGCATCGCTGGCAATCTGTCCATCTTCTGAGGGCAGGGTGGGGCTGAACTTCGGTTCTGATGGTTGCTGGCATCTTGTTGGTAGTTCTTCACTGATGACTGCGTCTAGGTTTGTTACCATCGGGTTAGACCATTGATCTGTTTTGTGCAGACAGAGAAGAACATCAGGGCATTTTTCAGAATTCATCCCCAGACTTCGACCTGAGGTCCGGTTGAGGAGATTAGTAGCTTCTCGTTGTAGAAGGAAGAATTCGGAGCTGTTGGAGTTGATCATCTCGAAATCACGTTGACGACGCATTCAGTAACGAGCTAGTTGTCATAATTGGTCATGGATGATATGTAGGCAGAAAACAAAAACGAATATTGAATGGGACTCCAGAGAACACCCTGCGCGGGGGGAGGGAAGACTGAAAGACGTTCTGTCACAGTATCACGCAAATTCCCAGGAAGCATTCCCGTCACGCTCCTAGTTTGGCGCGCGTGGGGCCATTTTGGGCCAACTTTGGGTTACTCCCTTGTGAACACTGCGCAACGCCACCTGCACCCAACTGGGAGCGCATTGGACTAGTCCAACATTGAACAAGGTAGCCAGAAATAAGTACCTCCTGTTTTCCTAACCTATCTTAATTGCCCGTTTACCCATTATCCATCATTTTGATCGGAACTACCAACTTACCACTGACAAATCTGTGCTTGTGAAAATGAGATACTGAGAACGTGTAGGATGGAATATGCCTTTTTGCAAAGCAGATATATTCTAACAAATATCGTGATATCGGAATGCCTTTTTAACGACAAAACAATTGTTTTCAATGGTTCATTCTCAAGTCTATACAAATCATATTCGAGATGGTTGTGCTGAAATGGCCAAGGGTCATTCGGATTAGACATAGTTTGTGGGGGGAGTCGGTTGGGGTTAGATCGACATGTCGATCCGCACGATTAGATTGTGAGGGACACATGACTTGGAGCTGGGTGACTAAGGTGGGGTGTTTCACCTAAGGCCAGGGTAAATGGAGGGCTTGGACAAATTTCTTCTGTAAACACAGGGCAGCTGCAAAAAAAGACGGATGCCAATCACCTCTGCGGTGGCCAGTGTAAGTAAGCGGATGTGTTTGTGGGGATTGGGGGCACTCGAAGGACGATCTTGAATGCTGAATTTGTGCTTATTTGATGATATGAGTCTAACAGATGCCCGCGAATGGCAGGGTTCCTGTTCCTCCTTGTTGTGGCCACCGTGGACAACGTTCCTTAATTCTTTGGGATAGACGTCTTTCCGTTCGGCCAATGAAGTGGCATCACATTTTCACCTGAACAAATAGACTACCGTTGAGGTGACCAGCACTGGCAACACACCCTTATTAGAGTTTCCGATAATCGGAGAGCTTGCAAATAAACAGGAACCACGAGATGAGTTGAATGTTCCGCTCACAGCACGTGTTAAACGTCTGCTGACAAGGTCCGATATGGCGCCTTCTTTGAATGACATACATGTAACGGCCAGATTGGAGGCCGCCATGTTGTTGTTCGTTTAATGTAAGTGTTGGTGCCGTTGATACACTTACTGGGCCTGGGATCATGGAGTTTTTTCCTCTTGTGCTTTTACAGATCACACGTGCTACCCTCGCCGGAAGAGCATTTGCCCCTGCGTGTTACATACGGATAAGTGGTTTCTTCTTGGGGGCAGCACAACTTGGAGCATATTTGTGTCCATCGCCCAGATTTTGTTCTACAAAGCTCTCAGGGTAACCGTTTTTCTTGAAAGTGTTATTACCTAAGTGCAGTTCTTCTTCTATGGTCTCATTTGAACATAACTTTCTTACTCGTGAGGCTAAGCTTTGGACCAGGTTTTTTATGTCGTATGGGTACAGAACTGAGGAAGTTAGTGGTCTTTCCAGCCCATGTTTGCCTTCAGCATAGCCTTCTCCCGCAAGGTTTGTAAAGACGTGAGAATCAGTCATTGAAGACAACTGTTTGTCTCTTTCAAAGCACATATTACGATTCATTTTAGCCCAACCTTAGCCCCACGTCCGCCCAACAGCATTGAGTATTGCTCTGATTGGGTTTGTGTCAACTGTAAAAGTATACTTCTCCAACAACAAATGGACGGAGAAAATATCTTGCCCCACAAATAAAGACCAAGGAATTCCAATCTTTGGTCGGATTTTACCTACCTTGCGACCCTTTGGGGGTATTTGATATTGACTTTGAATTTGAATAATGCACGGTTGCATTTGTGCATAAACTCAATGACTCACCTTCGCATGCATGCTATGTCGTTTCAGTCTTCAAGGTCGCACAAATTGTATATAAGCAGCAGCGTTGCAATATAAAGCTGCCTTCGGCCAAGCACCAAAACCACTGCTGAGCTGAAGATCCTCTCTTTAGTGTTCTTCCTTGTGTTGTGTGAGTTGTCCTGGGATCGAGCACCGGTGGTAGCGCGAGAACTGGGATTTG
Source organism: Fasciola hepatica (assembly GCA_948099385.1). NCBI lineage: Eukaryota > Metazoa > Platyhelminthes > Trematoda > Plagiorchiida > Fasciolidae > Fasciola > Fasciola hepatica. Next base: position 777,629 of record CANUEZ040000088.1, on the reverse strand, counting down.
CGGGTTACCGATCGATCGATACTCATTGGGATTTGTATGAAACTGGACGGAAGGTTATTGCTGGGTATATGGAAGATTGAGTCAGCTAGGGCATGGAGCAGTTTTGATCTATCAACGTAAACAGGTACATCACTATGATGAAAGATTGATTTCCGGTGAGTGAGGCCTCATTGACTGGCCAGTGAAGTTGTTTTCCCCCATGTGTGGATGCGGCTGTAGGCATCTACGGGAGGGGGGAGGCTCGTCTGAAAACGCGATTGACCTAACAAAAGCCGCCGTTAGGATCTTCTGCCATGTCAAATTCAGATGAGGCCGAATCACGGCGGACGTGTGTGGTAGAGGGCTCCCGATCGTGCCGTTACTTACGCAGAGTGCTACGAGGAGTGGGCTTTTTCACTCTGCTTTAATTGACACTCGGCTATGAAGGGATCTTTGGCGTAGAGGCTTCTTCGGCGATTCCTTCAGGCCAACACCCCGGTGATTGTGTGATTTTTTGGCGAGAAGGGGATTAGCTCCATCGCTGACCAGTGCGAAGAACTTGCCAAACACGGAGGCTGTTCTTTCCAGGGACAAGTCCTTGAGGAGAGCAGTGACAGAGGTCTGAAAATGAAGAGGCAACAAATCCAATCACCATTCGTTAACTGTCTCCAAGTCCTCATCAACGGGCTCTGCCAAGGACTTCAGGTGAGCAAGAGATCGGCTCGGTTTCTTGTCGTCTATAGGATGCCTCGCCAGTAGTAAACGCAGACCTCTGTGAGGTAAGGTGAATCTTACCACGCTGTTTACTGTTTGTGCGAGCTCGTCAGGCTTTCCTACCATGCTCCAGCCACCTGACCGTTACTGGGGCCCACCACACCAAGCTAAGACGATTCTCAAAAAATTGTTCCTCCCAATCCTTGAAAAAGAGAACGCTGACGGAAGAGAGTAAGTTGTAGTTTATATGGCAAAAGCATATCTGTACACTGCACGGGCAAATGTCAAATGACAGTTGCGCATGGCAGCCAGAGTTCAGACAAAAGATAATACGTCAAACATTTGAGCTAATTTGAAGGCCTTCACACTTTCCCACAGGGAAGGTAGGAAACGTTGAATAATGGCTTCCTTATGCCGATTGTAAGGCCACTCCTGGGGCGGATTTAGGAATAAATCCCCTACTAAGGTGATGGCATCACCTGGGACGGCCTCCAAGGCGTAGAAAAAGCTTCGATTTTGGCCGAAGATTCCGTGTCCCTGAAAGTGATGGTCCAGTGCTTCGAATGACCCTTCCGGGTCCTGTTGGATAACCGCCACTGATTTAAACGCAATGGCAGATAGCGTGATTTCTACATCGAGCTGCGTCTTATACTTAAACATGATAAGGTTGCGATAATATATCGTGGGAAAGGGTAACAATGCAACGAAAAGAAGACGGGAAAACAGTTAAAATCACAGACTGACCGGATTGGCGGATTGTTCAGAGAAGATCGTGCTCACCGATATAGAAGATGTTCGATTTCCGGCCTTGAACCAATTTTCTATCAGGTCTCATAGAACTATCAACAAAATCCCCGTGGTGTAATGAATAGAGGAGAATCGAGTTAGTAGACAGATGCGACGGCGTATTCCATTTATCGCAGTGCCGAAACAGTATCGATACTAGGAATGCACGAAAACAAACAAATGTAAAGGCGGGGCGATGAGCGAACTGGTGACGTGCGGTCGGAGAAAACCGAAAGTATGTCGAAGATGAGGTCGGCGGAAGCTCATCGGAGGTCAGTTCAGTTATAATTACGCCACCGAGGAGCGTAGTGTAGTTGAAATGAAGAGTCAGGCAAGGTGGTGGGGGAAGGAAATCCAAAGGTGTGTCCCGAAAGTGCTCATTTTCTCGGGATGATCAAGGTCACCAATATCTTAGAGACGTCGTAGTTCATTCTCCTGATGGTTAAAAACTTCAACATATTCTAAACTGTTAGTTTGCACTCAGGACTCGCCCAAGCAGCAGGCCAAATGTGCAAAAACATCGTTGGAAATGGGTACCTCTTCTATCCCTAATCTATACTGACTACCCGTTTCTTAGTCTGTTTGCCCACTTACCATCTTTTAGATTGAAATAGCCTGATTTACCACTGGCTAAAAAAACACTGTTTGTGAAAACCAGATAGTTTATTGTAAGAACGGTATACTGAAAACGTGTAAAAATTTGCAATTCGAAGACAGCTCCATTCAGAATTTCCGGAAGAAGTTCATCGTTCTTGTGTTATTTGACAACCGAAAATGAAATATCTCGGTGTGGAAAAGGAAAACAGTCGCATTTAAGAAGAAGTTGAACAACAAAACGTTTGCCTGTAGATTTCAAAGGTTTTTATGATTGAAATTTGTTTTCAACAAAACGGAGTAGTACCTGATAACTTATGAGTGAAAATAACTGTAATCAGTGGAATAGTAAAATATCGGATAAACTATGAACTGAATTTGAGGAACACGTGGAGTTGGGATATATGACAAGTTGTACTCCTTCAGAAAGTTCTAAGAGGTGCTGGTTACACCAAACGAATGGAACAATTCCAAATGACAAAGCAGATTGGGATTTATTTCAAAGGAAATGATAATTCACGTATCCGCGTTCTCCTCTTGCATCGCCTTGATTTCTAGCGTTTATAAACCAACTCTTTTGTGTTTCAGTGACAGACACGGGTTCTTTTGCAATTCTTGGGGTGAAGCGAACAGCGTCTAGGGTTTAGATGAATATGGTGAACTTCACGGGCTTACCCGTGACAGCTAAAATAAGCCTGTGTTTTTGAAAAGCTTTCCGTTGCGCACCATTAAACCAGAAACCAGTTAGTGGCACTCCGTGTCCAATAAAAGCTGCCTGTTGTCACACTGAAAAGCAAATACGTAACCAGGAAAAGTAAAGATGAAAAACACAAATTTATTTGACTGTATGCAAAATTGGAACAATGGCTTTATAAGAGTTATGTGAAAACGACAAACACTTACAAGTGATTGTGTGGATTGGTGCAGTGAGGGAGTCCACTGGTAAGCCATCCAATGCCAGACGATTTGATGGCAAAGGTGTGAGGAATTGCAAAAACTTTAAAATATTACAAAAGTACATTATCGATCGATTTATAACTTTTGCGGGCCGCTTGTTGATAATGATAATTTTATCTGGTTGCTTAGTGGAGTAACAAACACACGCTGCTCTCTTAGCGCAAGCGGTGTAAAATGTCACGAGCTACTAGCGTATTTACATCCTTTTTGCCAGTTAACTTGTTTGCGATCTGATCAGTTGTTATGTTGCGCAAAAGCACGGGCTAGTGTCTCCTTCTTATGTTGCCTTCCAATGGTGACAAAATACTTTGGGAACTCGCGTGCACGTATTTCAGCTTACCAGCAATCAATGAACTGGTGATACTCTTCCACTACGCAATGTCGCCACACCCAAAGGAGGCAGTGGTACTGGAAGAATTTGTCCAGATGTGAACACGTGCTACTATAGTAGTATGGACGTAATCCGAAAAGTTGTTGACGGATGCTGTGAGAAATAATTTCGCTTTTTATATCAAATAATACAACTATCTGAGTTTGAGGGGAAGAACCACATGTGTATGATGCCCTCAAAATCCGAAGGTTTTTCTGACACACTGTTCAAAATATGCTACGGTAGTATTATAGCCATAGTCACGACAAGAAGCGTGTCAGATAAAATGTGTTTCAAATAAGGTTAGGTTGAACTATTGGTAGCTGAAGAGGATAACCAGCGTCTGTATCGAAATGAACTTGCCAATTTTCTAAAATAAACTGTTGTCCAGCTGAAACTTATGAAATAGTTTATATTATTTGGACAATCTTATTATCACAGTAACTTCCATTGCTTTTGTTCTGTTTCAAGAACCGTCAAATGCTCCAAAAATACTATAAAGAAGGATGAAAATTCGTTGTCACAACTAATTGTACAAAGCAATGGTTTTTTTACTAATATAATAACTTGTGATGAATTGGGCTTTTGTGAGTAACCGCAAACTGATTTTGCTAAATGATGTATGCGGAATTTCGGTTGAAGTATTCAAATAAATTCCTTTATAAAACTGGAAGGTGAATAGGTTTTCAGGTACGATATGAATTATTACCGTTCACTGGTCATAAGTTACATGAGTCTAACGCTAATGGACAATTTACCGTCTAGGATCCATGAAACTAAACAAGCTTTCGCGATAGCGTTGTGGAACTAAAAATAATATGACGGCATTGCATGAATAGACAGTACAGTTTTATTCGACGTCCCATGAACCTATCATTTATTTCCCTGTTGATAACGTGCTTATTACATTTTATTAATAAAAATTTCATTGTATGTGAAGAAAGAAAGGAAATGAATAAATAAATAAGAACAAAAAGGAGTCAGTAAATACCACAGCCTTGCATCAAGTGTCGACGTGAACAAGATATACAAGATATAAGGGCAACCTGTTTTTTTCAACAATTAGCTGCTTTTCATATAGAAACCAGGGCATGAAGAGGGCTCAGATGAGCTTACTTCATCTATGTCAGTCTGAAAATTTTCATACTGAGCTTATTAGGCTTCACGTTATATTTTGAAACCAGGGGATTATTAATAGATTTTTCTGATTGTTCTGTGCACAGAATGGGACTGACCCAAACTCCTTCAGTTTGTAGTGTGACACTGGATGACTACGGATAAATTCAAATTTTACCCACATGTTTCTTACCGTATGAATAAATTCTTTCTACCTCTGTTGGTAATACCGTTATCAGTCTGCTGGATAACAACAAGACTATTTCATTAAAAAAGAGTCTCTTGTCCAATATCACAGTTTTTCTCATAACTGCATGACGAGTGTCAATATTGCTGAATGTCCACGAAAAGGTTTACAAGGTTTGTCCCTTAAGAGATTGTATTCAAGAAAATTATAAGGCCACTGAATATTTTGATACAGGTTGTCCATAGTGAAAGATTTTTGACTATTTTCCGTCCCCTTGCATGAATTCTTCATTCTGTTTGAAACGGTTACCCTAATTTTCTTGACATGATAACGAAGACTGTACAAGGCCCGGAAGTAAAGCGTGAGATCCCTCGGCATATTTTTGGGAATTACGTCAACACCGGCACAATCGTTAATTGTATTTGTTAGCACAATATGCTTTAGAGAATGATGTATGCATTACACATCGTGTAAATATTAGAATATAAGGGAATAAACCACAATACACAGCTATAAGAAGTGTTTGACGGTCAATGAAATTTCTATATTACTGAATAGGTGCGCTTCATAAACCCTATCATATTATTTCGTGGATGAGAAGTAGCTGGAAGTTAATCACCGAGTCTGACTGACAAAAACGGTGTGATACGTCGACCTCGTGGCAAAATTAATAATTTCCCAATGTTTCCTTCACAGGTACACTGTACTGTTTTGTTATACAGTAAACAAACCATGTTAACACGTGAATTCACGTGAATAACAGTAAAAGTTTAACTGTCGTGTATTTCACGAAACGCTATTACCTTTAGGAATTGCCGTGAATTGTGGGTTCTCAGTTTACGAACAACCGGTGCTTCGGTTAGTAATATGAAACTGCACCTGAAACACAAGAACCACATCCAGACTTGTAAAATAAAAACAAGGAACTTCTATACACTAAATATGAGCCACTGTTGTTAATTCATATAATCCGTTATGAAAGCATCTTATTTAAAGGACGCAACGACATACTCACTAGCTTTTCTAACTGCATAAAGCCAGTCAGCTGTTTTCCTGCTTTTATGTTTGGTTGTCATTTCTATTTGTAATGGGGTTCTAAGCGTCCTACTCCCAACATTTAATAATTAATTTCATTTTCCAATAAAAGTGATTGTCCTAGGTTCTCGGCGTTTCCCAAGACTGAAGCACACAGAATTCATATAAATTGGGAAACAAATGTTAGCTCTGAATTTGTTGGTCGTTGTTAAAAGAATCCTACTGGTCAATAGGAATATTATAAAATGCTATGAATCCCATAACGTTTGCCATGTGTTTTTAAAAATAATGAATGACCGAGTTCAACGTCACACTGAACGGATATTACGTGATGCGCTTCGGGCTAGATGGTCGCACATTTGGCAGCATGAACAGCGTCGACTGTCAGCTGTTGAAGTACCCAGCACCAGTGGTCTGGTTATGGTAATACATACAACAATGGGACAGATTCTGCTCATAATGACCAAATTTAGCTACCATCACCGGTATTCGGTACACATGAGCTGAGATTCATTTGTCCGGTCACTTTCTTAACTGTGAACTAGAACGTAGGATGAATGCGTATGGCACGAAGGGGAATTAAAATATCATCCAGGGCAACATCACCTGTATTTCGGAACACATACTACTGACTTCGTGAAGTCTTCGGTTGATTTATTCCGCTGGTCTTGCGGGTCTCTTGATGAACGACCCGAGCTTTTTCCCATACGATTCATAAGGGAAACCGATAGCTGCTTCTCACAACCGTGGCGTACGAGATATTGTCCTTGGGTAAAGCGAAATATGTTGCGCGCAGTGGCTGAAGGTGTACAGCACGTCACGATGTTGCCTTTGGGTTAGCACGGAGGCTATAAAATCATTGGACAAGGAAGGCAAAAAGCTTTCACATTGATATCGGTATACAGTTCTTTCAAGTTATATCTCTTGACTGGATTCATCATCATCGTACAGCGTTACACAGCAGGGCAAGCCCCACTGACAAATGCCTTTCCCACCGTGTTGCACATTAGGTTGGAAAGTATGAATATACAAGATGGAGAGGCAGTGGACCTACACAGCCAACACACGGAATACACTGTCAAACTGTACAAACACACATCGATCAATCATTCTTATCTGACAGAAAGTGACAACACGATCTCGGCTCTGTTCACGGTTCACAGCCATATCCTTCAGTGTCCCCAGCCAACTGGCAGACGAATCTTTTGCACCCCAACCACGAAGAAGTGAACCACCTACTTTTCCTAAGTTTGCTGTGCACTTTCTCATTCCTCGTTGCCACGTCATCTGGTGGCCTCCATGTGGTTTCTTCCACTCCCTAGGAGGAACGGAGAATAGGACACTGTATGGTAGACGTGTGTTTGCCATACGTAACACGTGCCCCAAACAACGAAGTCTACTAAGGTGGATACGCTGTGACAAAAGTTCTCCGAATTAGTACTCAATACTCGATTTCTGACCTCAGTATTGCTCACTGGGCTGTTTCACCCAATCTTAGAGATACTAAGCCAACACCGATGGTCGAAAACCTCAAGACGATGAATATTTTCTGCACATAGACTCAAAGTCCCGCAACCACACAAAAAAACTGAACGCACCACAACACAGTACACACGACCTTTCAACTTCAGTGAAATATCAGATCGACGCCACAAGTGCTTCAGTCCAGCGTACGCCACTCGAGCCTTGGATATCCGCGTGCTCACTTCAACGACTGTGCTCCCATCCGTCGTCACGCTGCTGCCGAGGTGGGTGAAACGGTCGACAATTGCCAGCACCTCCCCATTGAGCATCAAGCTCGGAATCGTTGACGTCCAGTCTTGTAACATCACTTTAAACTTTGAAAGTGCAAAGCGCATGCCGAGTGAAGTTACAGCTCTTGTGAGTCTACCCAGTGCACGTTGAGCATGTTCCGTGGATTCGAACAAGCAGACAACATCGTCCGCGTAACCTAGGTCACACAGTTTCACTATTTCCTAGTTCGACGCCCACAACCTGAAGATTTTGCAGCGCATTCTCCATTATTTCGTTCATGACGGAAGTGAACTGGAATGGAGACATGAGACCTTCCTGTCGAACGCCACTGGTCGTTTCGAACCGACCGGATAGTTCACCGTAAACTCTTACGAGGTCAGAAGCAGGAGAATACAATGATCTCAGTGGGTTCACGAACTTCTGGGGCATAACTTTTCGATGAAGAACACTGAAAAGCGCTGTTCGATCAACTAAATCGAAGGCGCCTTTCAAGTCTAGGAAAATCAGTATTGTCGGTCGACGGTGCATGTGACGCGTTACAGGAAGTCGGTGAAGAGTAAAAATGTGGCCGATGCATCCTCGACCTGGGCGAAATCCGGCCTGGTGTTCGCGGGTGTTCCTCTTGTGAGCCGGTGTAAGAAGGTGCAGCTAAATCGAGGCTAATACTTTGGTGACTATCGGAATTAGGTTAATCCCACGATGGTTACTACCACCATTGCGTATTTCCCTCTTGAAGATGGGAACAATCAGTGACTCGCTCCATTATAAAAGAATACGCTCCGAGTTTCAAATGTCATAGAGCAAAGCGGTAAGTGATTTTAGAAAAGCATTTCCACCCAGTTCAAAAAGAATTGGGGTAAGTTCGTCGGGACCGGCAGCTTTCCCTCGCTTTAGTAATCGAACGCTCAACTCCGCTTCTATTTCCGATGGGGGCTCAAGTGGTCAGCAAAGTATAAAGAAAACCAGTATGGCACCGCCCAGTCATTAGAGCATTTAGTAGAATAAAATATGCTGTTTTGTAACTGAGATATATAATATTAAGTAGTGTGATACTTTTACTAATGTATTTCTTGTAAAATTTCACGAAATTTTATGCAATATTTCAAGCCATTTCATCCCATCTTTAGGCGAAAGTTCACTCAACAGGGTTAGATACTGGGCTGCTTGAACGGTTTATGAATAGCATAGCAGGACCCTAGCTTGTAGGTCAATGAACAGCATTGTAGTACTGCATCAAGGAGTTGCCCGCAATCCTGTTTAACTCGTCGTATGTGTTGGCGCATGCAGAGGCTACCGTAACCTTGAAAGTTTGAACGAAATTGTGGATGCCTAGGCAAGGTTAACACATGGCGGCAATCCAGTGACTTAAATCAGTCGATCACTCTCTTGGCTGAGAAATGATCTTCTTGGATAAAGATTGCATGTGCAATGCCTCTCCGTCTGAAATTCTTATAGAGAGCCGTAATGGTCCAATCACTGATTGTAATGGTGATGAAATAAACTTCTTACCAACAGGAGTATAAATCTGTACTAGCCAGTACGTGATACTATCTCACCAAGTGAGCACAGTAGTCGGCGTGAATGCTCTGCCAGGGCTTTGAGGACACTAGTCAAAAGGCCCGATTCATGATTAAGAATGAACTTTAAGCACCAAAAAACCACAGGAGTTATCAATACGACGAGGCCGATGGGGGTCGAATGGTTTAGAGCGTTGGTTTACTTACCCGGAAGTCCAAGGTTCGAATCCCAGCCATCGCCGGTTACTTTGGAGGTAGACAGTAATCCACTGTCGTCCGGATCGTTACCACATCTTACCTCTTGGAATTTATGTGGCTCTCTGCCACTCCAAGCCTCAGGATGTGGTTGCCTCTAATCATCAATAAGGCAGCGAACCTTCGTGGCTATGGGGTGATTGCCCCTTCTACTGCACTCATGCGCAGGCATGTAACAAAAAAAAACCGTAGCCCCACTGAGCCCACCAAACGTAAGTGGATCAAGGGCCGTCATCTTCGCGATGCGCGAGCGTTCAGAGTGCGAATCTTCCAAGACTTCTAAGTGTATTTGTGGAGGCGTAATGGTTCTGTACTTTGGATGCGGAACACTACCGCAAGTAACGACAATTCTCTAACGACGTTTGTAAAACTCCGAAGACTTTAGTTTTTTATCGACTCGCCATCCTAGTCGAACATAACTGATGATTGCGTGCTAGAATTTCTTTCTGTCACATTTAAAGTCTGACCAACCAAAGGACAATGCGTGTGTGAGAAGGCAGTCTCAAGTGGGAGCCTCCTCCGACTGAGCGAAGCGAGATATTAGTATGCATCTCGAATGGATTACGGTTGCTTGTGCTGAATATCGGAATAATACGCAACCAAAGCGACACCACATCGTCGAACCATAGCCGCTGACGATTATTCTTGAGAACAGTGTGAGTTGTAAGTGAACTTTGAGACTTCGTGGTCGCTTTCCATAGCGAAATGTGTACGAAAACATGTTTGTGCATGCAAGTACTAGTCCAAAGTATGGCCGATCCTTCACTTTGGGTTCGAGAATATCCGCGTTAGGCAGAACTGAGACATCGAGAAATACACAAAATTGGTCCACCTTCCTGTTCTGGATCAGCTTCGATGCCGGTAGGTCGTGCATCTGTAAAAACAAATTAGAAGACAAATTTGGCAAAAAGGACGAAGAAATACATCTGTGGACAGAAAAAAAAGGTAGGTTACTTCAGAACTGTTCGCGTAGTAATGGCCAAAAAATGTCCCTTAAGCTACGAGATAATTAATGGGGTAGCTATGGTTTAGAAATTGAGAATAAACCAGGAATAATAACGAAGGAAACTCAAAAAAGAACGTAACCCAGCAAAGGATTTTAGAGAAGGGGCATTAAATAAAAGTGTGAAACTTTGGAGTTGGGGCAAAAACCGTGTGTATCAAACAAATAACCAAAACAAGGGAAAGCAGAAGTAGAAAATACGAAACTATCGAGATTGGTAGCAAAGTTACATCTGTGCTGTCGGTCAGACAAACACTGTGAATATTAGTCGTGTAATTTTTGGTGAAATCATACAGAACAATGTCATACTAAAGTATGTGAAATCGAATAATGGATGGTACTTTGAAAAAAGATGGGTCAAACTCTAAGAAAAGAAGGCACAACTTTTTAATGGAAAAACCCAAAAGGCTAAATTATGGTTGTATGTTCACTGGTCATCGAGTAGAATTTGCCAAAAAATATCTTTCAAATCAAGTTTCGGGAAGAATTTAGAACCACGAAACAGTTGAACAAGTTTACCCTTTCAAGTGTTTCTTCACGGATGCTGTAATCACCGCGAATTCTAACGCCATCTCCACTTGTTTTTAAAGGTGAACACAACTGGACTTGCCAAGATGAAGAATTCACGGATGCTGTTACTCCATTAGAGATCAAATCACCCAACAATCTCTTTACCGGCTCACGTAATCGGGAGGAATGATGAGGTGTTTCATAAAAATGGAGGATCCTGTTACTTCAAGTTTCATACCCAACCAGCACAATACCCAAATCTGTTGGGCCGGAGTGGGGCTAAAGTTGGGCTAAAATGACTCGTAACGCGAGCCTTGAAATATTGCACAGAAGTTCGTGAAATCTCACAGGAAACATAGTAAACAAATAACCATAATATTTAATAAAATATATCTGCGTTACAAAAACGGCATATTTTGTTTTACACGTTTTCAGTATACCATTTTTTATGCTACCTTGTCTCATTTTCACAAAGACAGTTTTTATCAGTGGTAAGTTAGAGATTCCTATCAAAATGATGGGTAATGGGTAAACAGACTAAGAAACGGGAAATTAAGATGGATTAGGAAAAGAAGAGGTACTTATTTCCAGCAATTTTTTCGAACGCTGGGCGTAGCCCAACGCCCTCCCAAGTAGGTGCAGGTAGCGTTGCCCAGAGTTTCCAATGATGAAGCCTAACGTTAGCCCAAATTGGTCCAAGCGCTCCCAGTTGGGCTCGCGTGCCGCTTGGGCAGGTGTCATTTTAATGCCACCAACAGCCAAGCATGAAGTATCCAAGGGTAGACTCATGGGATTCGGACAAAATTGTCAATAACACACGCAAACGATTCATGCGATTTAAGCCAGCGATAGATTTATCACAGTCAGTCACGAGGAGAGGGCACATGGAAGTATTTGAATGACCATCAATGACGTTCAGTTCACTCGATCCCAGTACGCTTAATTGATGCCAAGTATTATCTTTGACCGAAATGGTAGTGGGATGGAGTTTTGCAGATGGATCAAGACTTTGAAAAACCATGTTAGAGATAGACGGGTCAACACTCACGGTTTCCTTTATGAAGGAATATCGTACACAGCTGTTCATCAGAAATGTAGGGTTATGCGAAATCAGGGGTAGGAAATATAAATGACTCATATAAGATGTGCATGTGTTCCCAAGAAAGCTTAATAAATACGCTTATTTTTAGGTGCGTACAGACTAAATGTGTTCAGTTTTACCATATTTATGATACTTTGCATTGAGAAATCGGCAAGTTATTCTGGAATGTCCTTAGCCACAAGAATTACGTGTTTTATTGTCTGGACTGTTGAGCATTGCACTGAGAATCGTGAGTAAATTTGTTTATCCATGACACTGCCCTTAGCCGATTGTCTCCGTTAAGTAGGAATTGACTGAGGACTTTCCACGTTGAACAACACTGGTGGCTCATTACCAACGGCTCTACGCTCGTCCTGGTATAGCTCACAAATTAGTTTGAGCGACTGGGACGTATATTCGTGGAGGAAGATTAGTCTCTATAGCAACGCGAAGCAATATATTCGAGCATTAAGTCTGTCACGAAGATGTTTCTGCAGCTGACGGCCGAAGTTGCACTCGGAAGCCCGTGTTTTTAATCGAGAAATGGACTCCCTAAATTACTGCTTGGCTTTTCGTACCAAAGACTGAAACTTAGCCCTCTCGGCCACCTAACAGTTACAAGGTAAGAAATATTTCAAAAACTCCTTCAACTGATCGTACGGCAGCAATGTGTGGGGTTTTCGGTAAAGCGAAACCAACGAGTAGACATCTTTTCCGACAACTTTCAGGAACTGGGCAGCTTTTATATCTGAATCCATTCCTTTCCTTGTGAAATAACAAATTTCGGAACGTTCTAGATAGTTCCTGACGTCACGTGCTTTGTAATGAATATTCACTGCCTCAAAATTACAAGAATCCATACTGACGCGATTGATCGGGAGGCCAGCTGTTGTGCATCTGAAGAACACTGGGAATACGTAATGCGCTGGAATCACGCAATAAGCTGCAATCGAGAACCAAAATTTGTTTGAGAATTAGAACAAGGGACGGTGGAGCCGAATTCAATGTGAAAATACAATGAATCTGTAATACTGCTAAGCAAACAAGTTCGCAGTTTACTTACAATCCTCTTAGATCGACTGACCACCTCGAACTACACTGTGGCTATTAAATACCTAGGAGAATAGTATATACTCAAGAACTGTAGTGGTGGGAGTGCGTAGAAAACGTTTCATCCACCTTTTCCTGTCTAGATTCGAAGGTTATCCAGGAGACAGATTTCTGGTTCTGAACACTGCGTCTAAGGTTATCATCGTTGATGCGATACTCCTCCCGAATGTGAGAATTAATACGAAGACATTATTGCTAAAACACAAACATTGCTTGCGCAGGTTCTACCCGTAGTGGCATGATTATGATCCCTATGAAAGGACGGATCTAACGGCCATAATACACACTTGGATCTTGATGGACAGTCGGAAGTCACTTCGGCGGCACACTTGGTTCAAATAGACGAAAGTTAAACGGGCCTCCCTTGTAGGTAATAACACTTGATTCCCTCGCCGCCACTCATTGGCGTGAAACTTCCTGGGCAACAAAAACCATATATTAGACGGAAAGTTTCCTACATAGATAGGCTTCGTAATAGGACGATGGGTTTGACCTGGGACACGATAGAGGGGGATACTGTCGAAGAGCGCTGGGAGGCCATAAAGGGATCCCTGATTGACCTACAGGATGAGTTCGCACCCTTGAAACGAAGGAGTGGGGAGAGTGAACCCATGTGGTGGAAGGCTGCAACAGCCAAGACCATCAGGCATAGAAACTGCAGCTGAAACCAGTACAAAGCTTCCGGCAGTCAACTAGCCTGGAACCGCTATACAATGCCGCGAAACGAGACTGTGAGCCTTCTGAGAACTTCCAAGCGGGAATTTGAGCTCAATTTGGCCCAGTGTGTAAGACAACAGCTGAAAAAATTCTACAGCTATGTGCATTCGAAAGGCTCAACAAAGAATCCCGTAGGTCCGCTATACACTAGAGACCACTGTATTGTCACTGATGACCAGGGCAAAGCAGACGCCCTTGGGGAATACTTTAGTAGTGTACATAGAATGGATAGTGGGGTACGAGTAGATCTGGCTCTAGTGCATCCTGCTCCCTAGTTAAGCGAGCTAAACCTCTCAGAGGAAAGCGTGCGTAAGTACCTACAGGAATTAAACAGCCACAACTCAGCGGGCCCAGATGGCATTCATCCAGCTATCATCAAGCTGTTGGCGGATATCATAGCTCCATCGGTATGTAGGATGTACAGATCCACGTTGGACCAGAGTATGCTTCCTCAGGACGAGAAAGTCGCCGCCGTCGTGGCAAATCATGAGAGTGGACCTAAGTCGGCTATGCATAACTACAGGCCGCTAAGTCTAACTAGCATCCTGTGTAAAGTCTTTGAGAAGATCATCCGTGCCCACATCTTCCAGCACTTACTGAAGCACTCCATGTTAAGTCCGGCCCAGCATGGATTCCTGAAAAAGAGATCTTGTCTGACCAACCTCTTGTGCTTCTTAGATGAAGTAACTCGGCGACTGGACGAAGGTAATCAAGTTGAGGTATGCTACCTCGACTTTGGCAAGGCGCTCGACTCCGTCACTCATCGTCTTTTGCTACGCAAGATGGAGACGTTCGACATAGGTGGGCCAGTATTTAGGTGGCTGGAGGACTTCCTCTACCACAGGACGTTTTACGTCAAAGTGGGGGACAGGTGCTCCAGTTTGGTGAACGTCACCAGTGGTGTACCTAAGGGATCCGTCCTAGGCCCGGTCCTATTCTTGTTATTTATTAATGATCTGGCATCCACTCTTCAATCGCCCAGCTTTGTTTGCGGATGATGTGAAGATTGTTGGATCTGAGGGTAGGGTGGACTTGGGCAGGGATACAGGTACCGTTCTGGACTGGGCATACAAATGAGACTTACCTCTGAACGCTGAAAAAAGCCATTTGTTGTCAAGGACAACAGAGAGCCTAAGTGTCGCTCATGATCAAGGGCTGTTCACCATAGAAGCAGTCAGTAGGGTTGAAGACCTTGGGGTCATCATGAACAGTGACTTCAAATGGTCAGAGCAGTGCAACGCTGCTGCGCATAAGGCTCGTGGGGAGCTCTTTAGGCTGCGATCAGCTTTGTCTTGCCGGAAGCCGGAGGTATTTGTACCTATTTACACGGCTGTAGTACGACCTCACTCAGAAGGTAGCGTGCAGGCTCGGTCACCCTTCTACAAAAAAAGCTGCCTGCCTAGAGAAAGTCCAACGTCTCGCCACGCGAATGAATGAAGGGCGGAGGAGTAAGACTTACGAGCAGAGACTCTGTGATTTGAATCTTTTCTTGTTGGAAAGGAGGAGAAGTCGAGAGGATCTCACAGAAACTTTCAAGGTAATAAAGGGCTTTTCCGGTCTTAGACCAGATAGTCTATTCCAAGTGGCCGTAGATTCCAGCACAAAAGGACATGAAAAGAAGCTGATAGAAGCCCGAGCTAGGTTGGTGGCTAGATCGCACTTCTTCAGCAACAGGGTAGTGAACAGTTGGAACGGTCTGCCTGGTGGAATGATAGATCTGCAGACCGTCCAGTCCTTCAAAGTTGCCCTAGATCGCGAGTGGTACGAGATATTTCCTCGTGGTGAGCCTTGATTAGGTCAACTAGATGGATGACGGGCAGAACTGTGGTCCTTCTGGAGTATGGTTTAATCGACTTTTTCGCTCATTGCATACTGTCTCAGTGAAAGCTCACGATGCATAATGTCTCTCGCAGTTGGTGTGCGATGAGGTTTTCCGTTTCCCTCTCATTTTAGCGGGGATTCGACGAAAGTCACTAGGCAGTGGTGGGTGCATAGTTGGTGTACATACCATCGAAGGAATTCTGGACGCTCGATTGGCCGTGGCCATTACCTGTCCTGTGCAAACTGAACTGAACTGAACTGAACTACCATGACAAGGTTTGGTTAGGAGGAGGGATTCCGCGAAATTTTACGGAATCCTCAGAATAAATTTTGTGTAATTTATCCAGTCATGCGGTCAATTATTACTTCTCCATATTCACTATCAGAGGATTGAATTAGTTATTATTCGTATAGTAGTTACGCTTATAAAATGCCGCAACTGTGAGTGCTCAACTGCTCTTTCCACGGGTGACCCAAGTGTATGACGAATATTAAGACGTCTATCGGGGAGCCAGGGCTTGAGTAATTGACCAAAATGGGGTCTGGTGGCAATGGACTGAAAAGTGTTTTTACGTGGCATTTACTTAACAGTAGTCAGTGAACATATATCAGACGCCTTTGGGAGTTGGCAAAAGAAATAATAATTAGTTCCTACCAAATCTTGTGCTAACGCGGAAAGAGAACCGGAAACAAATTAGCACCAGCCTCGAACTCAAGAACTACTACAGGAATTAAAATAAAACCGTATCTGATCGCGTATTTGGACTTTTGTAGTGTGCTAACTAGGTTATGCAATTTTTAGCTGATGCTTAAGCATTGGTTGCATTTTTCGCGACACTCTTTTTCTCAGACGATGTTGATAACTGCAACCGATGTCTAACTTTGAGATAACAGGGATTATTACAACGCACACTGTAAAAGATTACGATCCCTCAATGAATAACAGTTTGTTTTCTCACACAAACCTCATCGCTTTGAGGAGTAGAGTTAGGACGAGTGGGTCAAACAAACAATGATCCAAAACTGAAGGTAAAAATGTGGTGCACACCGGCACTTATGTTGAATGTATGATTAAGTCACTTAATCGAAGGTATAGTGTTGATAAACTGCGTGGAAATGTGCGAGGGTGAAAATACATGGGCTAGTTTTGGGTAAACCTAGGATGTAACGGTAATTCAGTACATTTGTGAAATTCTCACGCAGTCTCCTTTTCTCACTCCCGTGAATTGAATCAGCGTGTTACCCGGCCCTTGATAACAATTTCGACCTACACGTCTTCCTCTTCTTTTCACATGTTGAACCCGGTTACCTTGCCTCCGTTCACCTACCGTTTTCCTATCAGTGTACTTTACAGTGAACCGATTTTCCTTTGCGATCAATCCTGGGACCTACGACCTGCAAGTTTTGTGCGTCATGTTCCCGACCTTGTGTTTCATGTTTGCCTCCGTTCTTTGTCGGCTTTTTCGCCCGCACCGCACGAGTGACCTTTGCACTCTCCTCCCGTGCTAAAGATCACGCCACTTCTGCGTGAGGGTCTAGGTCAAGCGTGCGTGCAATCCTCTGGGTCCTTGTACGAACTAATTTCGTGGTCATATCTCTGTCCCTCCTTCTCCTGTATGCTTTCCACTCTTTCTCCGATTGGTCGATTGTTCTTGCTATAAAAGATGAATTTCACCCTCTTCCGACGACTCGGTCCAGTATTTCTCGGCAAACGTTCCTTGCCAGACCCTTTAGACGACTTGATGTCTATTCTCGGACCCCGGCGATTGAATTTGCCCCGCAAAATTGAGGTATGTTGCTAGCAACTGTAATGATTGTTCTCCAAAGTACACGTAGACCACCGACTCGCCTTATTCGATTGGGGTTTCTGGTTCGTGCTCGATGAGTCACTCATTCACTGGACAGCGGTTCAGTTCGATGGGATATGAACAGTGCAATTTTGATCAAATAAACTTAACACAATCAAGGAGTTCGCTAAAATATGAAAGAGAACTTTAACTTCGGTAAATGCTTGGATTTCAACACTATTTCAACCACGCCAAGTAGCTGGTGCATTTTGATGATAATCATCCAGAGAGCATTGAAACACGATGATCAGATTTCAGATTGTCATCCATTGATAATTTGAGAATGGATGTTTACTTTCAATATATAACAAGAGGTGGGGGGAGGTGAGGCATTCGTCACTTGCGTGATTTGTTTCCTGAACTTCGTTTGAGTATGCTGGTTTGATTTCGTTGTCAGCTAATTCATTTGCTTTCACAGGTTTGAGATTAGCTGATCCCTGTCGGGTTTACCACGAAAAGCTCAAATTTATCTGATAATTCGATGGCCAATGATAATAGATCTCACTAGCAAGTTTGGCCTCACTCTAAAGATTAACAATACGCGTACTTCTATCTGGAAGGTACATAATCCGTTAGAATGATACATGAAACTAGCACGTGTGCTTACACGCGTGTCCGTGGCCTAAAATCATTGACTTCAATGCGAGATTGAACCGAACAAATAAAGTAACTGCTCGTGAGAGATGTTATTGTGCTCCTATAAACCAGTGCTATGAAAGTAAAATGTAGTTTCTTCTTATATTATTCTTGATAAAATTCATTGAAACGTCATCACTCAACCTGCTGGGACAGTCACTAAATCGGATTCATAGGTTGTGTTAATTTACTTGAATCATTTAGGGACAGCTGACTAGGCGACTGCATACAACAATTTTAGTTCACTGTTCACCTGCATATCATTCAAGAATTCAGCTAATTCTTTTGGTTTCGGGCGAGAAAAAAGCAAGAACGACAGTATGCAAACTTAATGAAAAAATGTAAAACTTAACCATATTGAGTTACAAATTGAAAATATTAGGTGGAGAGAATAGCAAACTATTTCTTATAGAGATTCATCCATCAATATAATTGGTAAACGTGGAATATGCGGAAGAAATAGAAGGAAACCAGCACCAAAAATATCCTAATATTGAGAAGACCAAGAACAGGATCAGCCATAATAAAACCCACAAAGCACAAGGAAACATAGATAGAAAAGGTAAAACAACAAACGCTATCTGGAACATTAAGAACAGAATCATCCGAGTCAACACTTGCAACACAATAATCGATACCAAAAACAACTACACTTTCGTAAACATCATCAGAATATCCATTGCCATCATCATCAAAATAAACAACATCATCCACACTATCATAATCCGAATCATCATGAGCAACAACATTATCATTATCATCCCATGAATCACTATTATTTGCCGAATCAAAATTATCATCGTCAAGAGAATCGACATCAACCGAATAAGCATCATCATCAACGTCAATATAACCATCGTCATCGTCATCCTCATCATCAACATCATCATCATCTCCATCTTGAAAATCATAGACATCGTCCGATTAATCAACAACATCATCATCGTCATCACCATGTTCATCATTATCATGATGATAATCATCGACGCTCAAAATCATTACGAACATCCGAATCAAAATCATCGGATTCATTATCGTCATCACCAAGAAAAATATTATCATCGTCATCAACAACATCAACTTTTTATTCATTACCATCATCATCATTATTATCATCACCATCGTTATCATCGCGATCATCATCAAGATGATCTTCAAGATCATCATCATCTATATCGTCGTCGTTATCATCTTCGAGACGTTCGTTTTCATCGTCGTCGCCATCCTCAAAATTGTATTATTGATGCAAACCATCATCATTATCAACATCGTGATATTCACCATCGTCAACATCAGCATGATCGTCATTATCATCATTATCATCATCACCATTATCATTAACGTTATCATCATCATCATCATCATCATCATCATCATCATCATGAACATGATCATGACCATCATTATCATCACCTTCATCGTCTTCCTCTTCTTCGTCTTCTTCTTCTACTTCATCATTTTCATGATCATGATCATCCCCCTCATCTTCATCAACACCGTCATCATCTTCATCCCCATCCTGATCATCGTCATCGGCATCATACTAATCTACTTCCGATTCGCCATCATCTTCATCATCATCGTCTTCGTCGTCTTCATCATCATCCACCGAGTCTTTCTTTGTTCTACATTCTTCTCCGTCTTTCCATTCTAGTTTTTCTGGTGTTCTTTAGCCGTATATGTTGAGCATTTTCTGCTCGTCTATTATATTAATATCACGCAGGATTTTTATTATCGGCCCGTTGATTTACCGGTATTTAGACCCGAAGGCATCGTAATCTGCTAGGGGTTTTGTTGGATTTTTAAACCTCGGGATGCGTGTGGGCCAGTGTAACTGAGTAAGTTATCTTGCGTTTGATTAGGTCGGAAGGGACGTTTACTTGTTTGACTATACAAAGGTTGTCACGCAGCTGCGTATCTAGTAAACTCACGGTTGACCTGCACGACTGATCGAAGCGGCTAACTATTATCACTTTGGGCTGTTAATCACCAAGCTTTTGGAATATCTGTGTGCGTTGTCATACAGAATGTTAACGTCATTGTGAGTTTCGTGTTATATTCCAAAAGCACTACTCGCCTTTAAAGCCCTTGCTCCCCAGGTTCATCTGAAACTGACCAACATAAATCACATTAAACTTTCGGTGATCGCTATTGTCTTTTGATTCGAAGCCTGGCGATTCCCGAGAACCAGTAGCACGCCTGATAGTCGGATTACTAATACTCTCGAGCTCGTCACTGGGGGAGGGGTTGGGTCAGGAGGAGTTGGTTCGTGGGCAATCTCCTGAGAGTGGCAGGATCTAGTGTCGTCCCTCTGACAGGACCCTTCAACGAACATAATCTACCTGTCCTCTTCTAAGGCAGATGAAGGTTTAGCCAATTCTTTTCGGTGACAAGCTTTTGATAGATCATTTTCCCCAGGAATTTCTAATAAGTTTGCGTCTAGACATAAGTCTTCCTGCGATTGCCATCCCCTAATTTGAACTCTCAATGAATCAAAGCCATTTTTGCTAACCTGGGATGTAGAACATCATCTGGAACTCTAGCTTGAAGCAGTGTCAGAATGGACTTACCTGTTGCCGTTATTATCCAAGTACGTGGTCAATGGCATTGCCTCTGTGGCAACAAGAAAGTCTTTAACAAATGAAACAAAGAGAGAATTCTAGTCGTCGAAGGTTTTCCAATCGGGTTCTTGTTCAGTTACGGTACTGCTAAGGAATGAATGCCGAATTGAATGCTCGTCTAGACGGAGTATTGTAAACTGTCGATAGAACTCGCTCACCAAGATTAGCTTAATTCCAGGACTACATCAAATTGAATGCTTCCATGATTGCCAAGCCAACAATTAAAGAATGGCCCAAAAATTTCGCTCTACCGAAGTAGAGAATTACCAGACAGATAACAGTGTGAGTGCAACCTGTTGTGTCTGGTTAGGGTCTCGCACACTACGCGGACAACCGATCAATATTCCCCTCATGAATGGACATACTCTCAATTTGCCTTGATCGTTAACCATGCTTTAGCGCCAGCAGTGTTGACCTATCGATTTTGCTGTGTACTGATTGGTCTTCCTCTGCTGCGCGTGACGGCACAAGTAGTTTATTTCTTTATGCCAACTCACTGCTTGTTTGCCGCTTATTCGCCGGCTACGGCCGGGTTTTGTGTTCACAATGGCATAAATAAATGCAACGCCACCATTACGTGTTCTGCTACCGATTGTGGACACAACACAACCCAAGTCGAATACTTCGTTCAGTCGACAAAACAGCGCTGTCCGAAGCTGAGTACCGTAACTTAACCGCTGTCCAATGATTGAGTGACTCGTAGAACACGAAGAAGATACCCAAAGTCATATTGTAACGAATTAGGTAAGATGAGCGAGGAACATCCCTATTCGAGCGACCAGAAAAGGCTAGTCGGGTAAACACGTGCAATTGTTTTCATGGTGCTTTTTCCAGACCGCTCCGTAACAACATCAATCATCTGGTTGCCTGAGTTTTTGGCCCCTTTCTGACCAGGTGCCTGCGGCCATTAGCTTGATTCTTTTGGGCACTATTTTCGTTCGGCTGGTCCACTTGTTCAGATTGACGGCTTGGTCGGTAGCCCCTCTGATTGGTTATATTTCTGGTTGTCAGAGATCACGCCGAGTTCCGTCTGTTATCCGGTATGTGTCTTTTCGTCTGCTAGAGAGTGATTCCGACGAATCCACTCGCTCTTCTTTGGTCTATAGCTCTCGATTAGTTGGCCCGGTCGGTTTAATACTCGCATCGTTCTGTTGCTACAGAACTCCCCGCTACAGTAAGAGGCGAGTCGGTAATCTGCGTGTACTTCAAGGGGCGATTATTACCAAGGTAAGCAAAATACTTCAGTTTCTAAGGATAATCCAATTACAAGGAACCGTGGATGGATATCAGTTGTTCAAAAGGCACAAAGAAAAGTGAGCCGCATTATAGGGGATGGTGTCTTCAGTATAATGTGAAAATCGGTATTTACTGAGTGAAAATTAAACAATCAAAGAAGGAACCTGGGACACTGATATGGAAAACGGGCAGGTAGCAAGTGCAAACAATGGCTCAAGGGAAGTTGCACGCGCATCTGACTTAGACCAGTATGCGCATGTGGCGTGATATTAGCATGACATGTTTAGTGAGCAGGCTGTGGGCACCCAACTGGTGTTTGAATAACGTAGGTGTAGGATGCCGTTGATGTACTTACTGAACTTTGCGCTCTTGAAGTTCTCTGTTTTTGCATTTCTGAGATAGAACATGAGCAACCTCAAGAGGAGGAACATTGATCCGTGCATACAACACGTGGAAGTCCAAAGGTCACTGGCGTAGAATGGGAGAGAAATTCGAAGAGCGCAGCAAACCAATTGCCTGGGCGAACTCAAATCATAGAACAAATGGTACATAGAGGACGACGATAGCACGGGGCAGATAGACTGGTTATGAGAATAAAATGTGACGGTCGAAAGACTTTAGAGTGAAGAACAGACCTAGCATAAAAATGCATCCAGATAAACAGCATGTGAAGGCTGAGCAGTAGTAAAATCAGGAGAAAAATGAACTAAATGGAGAACGTTATATGGTCAGGAGGGACTACGGCAACTAAGAGGGAGAGCGAAGAGAAATTAAGGAAAACGAATAGAAACAAATCAAAATGAATCAAACATAAAACTTAAAACAAAATTATCATTACTATCCATAATCATCCCAATAAAATCAATAACAAAATTAACATCATCAACACCTTTCTCATTATAATCCGAATCATCATCATTATCTTCTTCGTCTTCATGATCATCATTATCACCATGATCAATATTATTTTCTTCATCATCCTCATCATCACTATGTTGATGATCGTATTCACCGTCATCTTCATCCGCGTCGTTATCGTCATCCACATCACCAACGTCGTCATTGCCTTAATCATGCATGCCTACCTCCTCATAGCATTATTTGAAGCTTCTTTCCTGGCCGTCTCTTCCTCTGTGCAGGTTTTTTGATTCCTCTGGTGTTTCTTTTTCCTCAGTTTGATTTGTTTTGCGTGGGTGAGTTTTCGTCACACTCCTCAATATTCAACTCTCTTCAGAAGTAGTTGCTCGCTGCTTTTTATACCAGAATTATTTTTCCAAATGCAAACTCACGCTAGACCATGGTTTCTTTTCGAGCAGAAATAAGTGTATATGTTATAAGACGGTCCTATGAGTTCAGTGTGCTCACCACTAAGTCCGTCTACATTATTATGTACTCAGTTCATCCGGTTTGGGAACCTTTTATATGGTTAATTAGCGTTTCCTTTCATGGAAATTACGAGTCCAGGTTTTTTCGGAACCACGTGACCGGCTCCGAAGATGTGGCCGCTCATCATTTATGCGTGCCCCGTAGTCTCCTGTTCAGTCATCCTTATACTGGTGCACTCCGCATCAGGTTCATCGCTTTATTCTAGTTTGAATCGTAGGGATCATTCAAGGATATAGGGTTTATTTTTAAAATCACAAGGTTGTTCTTCGAAAGTTATTTCGTCTAATAGTCAAGGATGGCCTTCTGAACGCGGATATAGTCCCAAGTTTTGATTTGGTGTAAGTAATATGTTGTATTTGGATGACGAAACAACCGCAAAACCGTTCTTAAGCTTCCTGGAAACTTTGTCTTGCTATCCGCGTACAATTTTATAACGATTGAAAAGGGGTGCAGAGGGCAGGGCTGGAAATGTTTTGGGGGAATAGGGGTATACGGAGAGAGATTAAGTTGTGCTTTAAAGGGGAAGGGAGGGGATTGGGGCTCATCGGACGGTACACAATTCAATGAGTGTCTGGAATCGAGTGCGGCAGAGATAGTTGCCAAATTGAGAATTCAAAGCAAGGAAGGGCGGACGACATGCAGAGGTCTTATTTTAATACTGGTAGGCAGCGCATATGGATGACATTTTAGGACTACGAACGCAGAGAAGCGAGGCATGATGTTTAAGGGCAAAACGGGATTTTAGTGAGCTAAGGGAATTTGATTTGGGAGGAGACATTTTCATGAAAGAAGGTTTATGAGAGGAATGGGTGGGCTGGTGGAGCTGTTCATCTGGGCGACGAATAACTTATCATTGGAAGGAACAGAGAACGAAATGGAGTTGTGGGTCTGCACAGCATATGACAAGGGAGGTAAGGTGTGCACTAAAACTATTTTTAGGATAAACTATACGGATCATTGAATTTGGTTCTCACATTTCACGCTTTGGTCAGAATGCAAATCAAGTCGGTTTGGTTAATGGAGCTGAACTGTTGCACGGAATACAAGGCAATTCGTTGACACATGATCTGTTCATCAGTGGACACGATGAGATGCAAAAGCCCTGGTGTATAAATAAACTACCCTGTCCCCATAGGTGAAGATTTGAATCATCATTTTCAGTTCATCTGAGTTATTCTAAACCAGTATGCCATACTCTGTCGCGAATAACATGGCAAATGTTCATATGCCCATGGCAGGGGACTTCGGTTTCTCCGTTGCTCATTTCTACTTCCGTTAACGCAGATATCTCAATCCGAACGGGAGATGTAGGACTTTTCTTCTGATGGTGTGAGTAATATTGAAGAAGTAACAGTTGGGAATGTTTCTAAACACTGTATACGTGCATTCTTAATAAAATCCGGTCTCTACATTGTCGTTCATTATTATTTCAAACTCAAGGTGGTTACTCCCGAAACAAAAGAGGTGGAATCCTGGATTCTATGCAATAAATTTTATGGATTTCCTTCGTTCTAATTACCTGGCGTATTTGGGATCCAGTTCCATGTAGGAATCTGTCAACAAGATTTTCCCAAAAGTTTCCAAATAGAAAGAAAAAAGGAACATTCTCCAGAATTATGTCTGGTAAGTTTGCTTATTTAATTCCAGGGCAGGAAGCTTTGTCCACTTTTCGGTGATTTTCATCAAACAGTTTTCCACACAATATGAGGTCCTGGAAACAAGGTGACAGACAGGTATTAGAGCAAACATACTGTGTCTTCCTATCGAGAGTAGCTTTTAGGCACGAAGCACCTCTTCACACAAAAAGACAGCATCCCTTATGTGACTTTTTGACTTGATTGCGGTCAAATTTTTACGGTTCTGATTAACCAGACATTCTACATTTCGTTTAGGTGATTGTCAGGTGTGTATGTTTTGTCGATTTCACAGGTTTCACATTCGTGATTGTCCGTAACGAAGTTTTTTATTCAGATTACTAACAAATTTTTCATAACTGGACAAATTCAGACGGGAATCTATCACGTGAACCATGTGTTACATTTGTTTCTTATAAACACAGACCAAATTCAACAAGGGGTGGAACAAAGAGTTTTTTCATTTAATTCATTCAAACTACCTGCAAAACTAAATACTACAAGCCCATGTGATTCTAGAGTATTGCTTTATCGGTGGTTGAGTTGTTAGGCCTCACCATAGTAACCGGGTTGTACTTGATTCGCTAGTCAATCGCCTCGCGAAATGACTGGTCAATTTTTCGATAACAATGAGCAGCTAACTTTGCTGATTGTTCTGACTGCATTTTGCTAGCCTGTCGTAAATTATGTTGAGGGCGGTAATTTGTTCCTTCATTATCTCTCTCGTTTGGAATATTCATATCCGGGAAACGTCAGCACAAACATACTGTGGCAAGTTTCATGAATATTTATATTTGTACTGTCAGTTGTCAATATGAAAAAAAGGATCAGTATTGCGTAGTGTGTTGTATGAACTCCACATATTTCACTAATTTCAAAATACAAATCATTCAAAGTATCACGTTTTCTAAAGTTCCCAGTTATAGCGTACTAAAATGACATTAAAAAATACTATAGGAACGTTGGAAATCGCATATCATTTTTTAAAAATAAATCATCAAAACAAGGATGTTATCCTCAGATGAAATACTAGAGTCTTTTCAGAATCATGTAGCTGTTCCGAAGATGGATATGAATTTACATAATAAAAGGTCGTCTTCAGGAGAGAAAGTGGAAATAAATCATCTGATTTGAACTTCACTATAACGGTTTTGCAAGGCTCAATATTTGCTTTCGCTTATTTACCGTCCTATGGGCCATGCTTGAATCCCAGTTTATGGCAAGGAACTTTATTCTAGGTACAAATCTGGTGTTCGTTCGACCCAAAAGGCATGTCTAATCAGAAATAACTTCACACTATAGCAGTTCTCCATGAAATCTGTTTTCCTGTTTAGCTTTAGACGAATCACTCAATCAGTTACCGCTCCATGATGAAAAGTGTTAGCTTTATCAGTCACATTGCCGCTGAAGTTCTTTCCAAGAAAGATAATCGAATAGGTTGATGACTTTGCGTTTTGTGGGAGTACCACTACAAGAAACATTCTTTTTGATTTATTTTCTTGAATTTTAACATAAGAAAGTCAATAGGACTACCAAATGTATAAATTTGGTCAGGTGCAAACTATTTCAAGATGCGGAACGTAGACACCGTGCCGTACGAATTCTGAGTAATTGTTGTATAAAATACAATCAACGTTTTTTACTTGAGAGAACGTTGTGAAGAGTGCCTCATTTTATCTTCAGATTCATTCACCTTTTCAATATACAATGAATCTTCCATCAGACGATAATTTATACTGGCTTAATTGAGCCATTCTCATGTTGTTTGATTTTTTCACTCCCTTAATAATCATAAAACAACGGTGCAAAAGTGAATGACGGATTGCATCGTCGATAATATTTATTTCCATATTTTGAACCAGTTAGGAAGAGTTTTGCTAAATTCATTTGAAAAGAAACTTGGAACTGTTTGGTAGAAAAATGAACCCAGGAAAGGTACCTTATATTTTACAACTTTGGAAAACATGAATACGTAGTTGAATTAAAAGTAAGCTCATTTTTTAATATCAGAATCCTCATATAATCTTTGAAAGGCAATAATCTTTTATTTTTTTGTTATTTAGGTGTACAATAAAAACGTTACTTTCGTGACTTCTCACTGTATTGGGATTCCTGATTTCAGTTCTCAAATTTGTAATTGCCCGTTCTTGTTTCATGTTTTCGATCTGAAACAACAAAAATACATAAAACTTAGTGAGCCCAAATCTGACCATGTGTCTCATATGGTTCCCAAACTTACTTTAATCATACTCCAATACGGCGGCGTACAGTAGGGACATCGCACTACCTCCCCCAACAAAAGAACACTGTTCACAGTATTACAGATGACAACATCAAACACACATAAACATACACACCCACCCACCAGGAGCACTCAATTCACAGGGACCGCTGCAGGTCACATAGCGTCTCAGAACTATTCAGTTAACGGAGCCTTCGACTCCAACCAGTCCCACTTTCAGGTTCTCTAATTATATATTATGCAGGGCCAGTGCTTTTCCCCCGGGTGAGGGGGGGGGGTTGTCGCAGGGCATTTGATCTAAAATTACCAAACACAGAAAACTGCGCAAGCCCAGAGCTAAATAAATGTCTTTTCAGGTTTCCACGCTTAAACATTTAGGTTTCCGTGGCCTCTTTGCCTGAAGATAAGTTGAGAACATACCAGGATAACGAAACACGTTCTACAAGGTCAACTTAAAACCTCTTTTCATTATTCATTAGGATGATCATTATTTATTTTACCGTATGATATTACATGCAGAGAAAATATCTCTACTTGAAAACATAAGTGACACACGTCCCACCTGGGGTTCGATTTACCAAATAGCTTCAGCTAACCGGTGTCCCGAGTCCCACTGTATCATTACTGATCCGGCCGTCCCACCTACTCCGGGGGATGTTTCAAAAGAATTTGTGTGTAAACGCTGTAGTAATTTGTGTGCCAGTTATTTGCAGTTTTATGCATTGTAAACAGCACAGAAGTACCAGCCTGACTTGCATACCTCCAGGACCAAGTGGAGGAAGAAATGATTCTTTGTTACCTAGCTGGTCAGTTTATACCACCAAACAACACCCAAAAGCCACAAGAATCTAGCTGTTGAATATCCTTAAATGTGTCAGAACAGAGATCATTTCAGAGTGTATTGAAAAATCCATGCCCCATGTGAAATGGTATGGTAAAATTTTATTGTCTAGTAACACAGCGTAGTCGAAATCGTTGGTAGGTTGTGGGCATTTCGGTCTCCATGGGTAACTTTTTTCAAGGCTGGTTTTATAACTTTCTAGAAAATGGTTCCCCATGGTGACCAAAACGTTGACAACCTACCAACGATTTCGACTACGCTGTGTTATTAGACAATAAAATTTTACTTGACTGTCCTTTCCCAGAGGTCTTTTACAAATATACTTTCGAAAATAATCCTAAAGTTTTCCCGTAATTTTTCTAAGTGTGCTTAAGATATGCGTCGAATTTAGATGGAAAAATTGGCACAAGAAATTCTGGGAAAAACTATCCATAGTTATCTATCTATGTGGTTAGCTGTTTACGCAGATTTCTAAACAATGATAAGAATGGTTACATACATTTGTGAAGTTTGTTCAAAGCAAACCATGAGGAGATCAACTCTTTTGAGTAGTATGTAGAGCTTACGTTTCCTCAGACACTATTTCTAGGGTACGAGTCAAATAAATGAACACAATCGATTTTCATTCCCGTCTATGCTTGAAACCACAAGACTTCTTAGTAAAGTTAGAAAAATCGACCGACCAATCTGTCCCTTTCACGAGGATTTTGCCCGTGATTTCTTCAAGGAATAAAATGTCTGTCAAAATATTGGATCTTATATGCATTTCAATTTTGATCGTTTTTATTAGACATCATTATGTGACGCATCAGGTTCTCCAAAAACTGAGTTAGAAAAGCATATGATCAACAACTCGTTCATATGCACTGCAACAAATCGATAAAGTTCCACGGTTTAACAGTGTGTCTCTGAAGTGCCATAGTATATCTAGTACCGAGTTGCACAACAGTGAACGACTGAACCCGGGTTGGAAGTTGCTTCTGGGTGTCATGGGATATAATGTTGTATTTACCATAGTTTACGAGACCGGCGCCACAGAATGTATGACCCTTGTCATTGTTCATAACTTATGTATTGCCAATGCGTGGAATGACCGTAAAATAAGTATCTGTATAACTGTAAGTTGAAATACCAAAACCAAAAGGCTTCCATATAATTGAATGAATGTGAACTCGTACCAGTTGTAGAGAGCATGTACTGCTATCGTGATACCATGTATGGCATGACAGCAAGGCTCCAGTATTTAAAGAAATCCATGCATTCACACATAATGCGTGTTCGTTAGTTGGTAGAAAACCAAGGAATTACCACATACTGCTACGATGTGGGGAATCTTCGGGTGGTTGATATTACCGTGGTTTACGGTAGCAACAGAATCATTCGTTATGTTTATTGCACATAGTGATCAATGGAGACTCATCGAGACTTGCGAAAATGTTCATTTTGTACAGTGAAAGAAGGGGTGTTCATGCCTACAACAGAACGGAGTACTGTTTGCCTCTAAAGGACACGTGATACACGTTGGATCCGGTTTAAAATCGATAAATCAGGTCATCAACCGATCAATGAAGAATTGATCAACTGATGTCACACAAACCACTGGAGCTGAGTGAGCTATTCATTTCGGATAATGCGAAGTACTTTATCCAAAACGAACTCCCCAAACGTATGAATAGAGCATATCGGAGTTTCGTTGTAAGTTGCATCGACTGCGATGGGTCGATTGTTGCTTCTGATCAACAACCAAACTAATTATATTAATGGGGTATTTAAAATGCCCGTCAAATGTTTCTATACGCTTTTTCAAAGCTCAACTCGACTCTGGACAACACGGAAGTACGGTGTAGCCTTTTCTTCTAACGTTTTGGGAATCGTCAACAGTGCACATCCGTTGGGCCACAAACTACAGTATTGGAAACCGGTTATGATTTATTGAGATATTTTCTGGTTAGATAATGTGATTTATCTTGCCAATTAAACTCTCAGCTCATCATTAAAAAACCCGAAAACGTTTAACAGATGTTTGTTCCTTGTCAGGAATCCGCAACAGCACAGAACCGTTAGGCCCCATTTGGACCTGAACCCGGAACGGCTCCGTTTCACACAATCTCGACTTGAAAATAACGTTTTACAACCAGTACGGATAAACTGATACTGAAGTTTTTGTGTGTGTGCGTTTGTCGCGGTAGTGTACTCCGAGTTGAAGTTTCAGTTGATAGTCCTTAGAAGGACGAAACAGCTATTTGGTGCTTCTACGGTAGTGGATGGTCAGTTGATCGTGTACTCTGCTGGAAGAGTCACTCATTTCATGCTATCGAGAATAAATTGCGGACATTTGTGAATTCTGGAGCTTTGTCTATTGTCTGAATTACGAATATGCAAGTCGAAAAATGAAAATACAATCATTTACTGGAGTCACATTTGCATGAGTGCACCAGGAATCAGGGTAAATCCTTTGGTTTCAGCTTATTGTTTCTTATTCACTCGCATTATCTTTTAAACACCATAAAACAGAATGAAACACGATCGCGATTGATCGGTGTTTCCTTCCACCATCCTCCGCTTATTTTTACTAACCACCGATGAATAGATGAAATGTCACTCACTCTGGTAGAGACTAACAGGGATGGAAAGAGGCACCGTTAGCCACGTATGTCGGATATTCTGGTTGCACTACCCCTACAAAGGAATCTGGATCACAAATGTTTACCCTACGTGTTTAATGCACTGCTTGCCGAGTGAAGCGTATAAAAACTAGGAATCGAGGGCGACTCATTCCCCTTTAGCCCGAATGATGAAGAAATGAGCCACAGTTTCAATGTCCATGCAAATTAATCCGAATTTTTATCGGAGAGATTCCCTCTGCAGATTTTGAGGAGATCTATACTGTTCAGGTATGAATGGAACAAACCGAACATTACTGACTACCGTCTACCCCACCCATGTTGTTTGTAGACGCTGAGACCAGTTCCATATAACAGTAGGAAAAATTCGTTTTGTTTTTGAAATGTTTTCTCACAGTTAGCGTATATCTGTGCCGTCAGTCACTATTTCCTTCCGCTTCCGTATGGAGTGAGCTATCTAACGATATCCCCCGGTCACGCAGATGGATCAATATAATCGATTGTTCCATCCACCTGGTGACATGGTTTGTTTTTCTATAGAGTCTGAAGCTGTTTATTTCGGATTCGGTGCGAGTATCTTTGTTATGCCTATATCATGGTAAAACTTTGGTCATTTTAGGAGTTTACGACATTGTGCTCGCTAAACTGGAAAACAAAGTAGTTTACACAGGCAAATACAATCGGGTTGTAAGCTAGGGAACACATCGTAAATGAGTTCTTCAACAATGCATTCGTGATTTCAGATCTTGTCAGACCACGAACTGGATTATTTTCTCATAACTTGCTTTTGGAAAAATAGACTCTATTAATTTTTATTTTTAAAACCATTCAGTGAAAACATTAATTATTGTTTTCAAACACATTTTGGTAGTCGAATTAGGCGGTACATTCATCCTGAGGTTTCCCTGTTGATAAGTTATGCACTTCAAAGTCAGTTACGTTGACCTATCTCGGATGTTTACTCTGAAAGACTTGACAATCACGGGCTTCGGGTTTTACTCCCGATTTGCCTTCGAAATCCGAGCGGAAATTACTGTTCATAATTGTGAAACTCTGTGTTACATCCCCTTATATCAGATGTATCCAAAGATGAATTCAGTAGAGAGACAACAGTCGTCATACTATTGTTTTATCAGATCTTTTTTTATAGTAAATGAAATTCGACTATTCCGGACTGAGCCGCTTGACACTGTTCACTTAGTACCAGACCTAATTCCCTTCATTTCTGTGGCAAGGCTGCAGTCAGGTGTATTCTCACGTCTACCTCGGATACCAGCTGCCAGTACACATAGTCTTAAATTGGTTTCCATGAGTGTCATACCCCCCAGAGGTAACGAAAGGTGAAGCAAACGCAATTTTTCTACGAGGTCATTAGTACTCACAATTCGTCTACCGATTAATTACAATTTACGGCTCTTACAATTGTAATCAACTGACGGAGGGTAGTGCGTACACTTTAGTAGTAAGACAGGATTATTACGTCTGTCTACAAACTAAATAAAATCCAAGGAAGCGCAATTTTGATGATAATTGCAATTAATCGGAAAAAGCTGATCCAACAACCGGATTTGGTTAAGTAGAACATGATGTACACTTATATTGCACCAAACCTACTGCCGAATACATTGTAGGATGAAAAGATTATGTCATCGTGGGAACCGGTGCTGAACAAACTGTCATAACGACAGACTGCATGCTTGACGTTCTGGGCTTGTATCACGCTACCACCGCCGGTCATTTGGACTATTCAGCTATATTCAGTTGACGGAATTCCTCGTCGCAGATATGTTGTCCTACTTTTGCCTGTCGAATGAAAGAATTGCAAAACGGATTATTGGAATTAATGTTCCCCGCCCTACTGAGGACATGAAAGCGAAAAATTCAGCCTTGACTCTTGGCTGAAAGAAACGCACTCGTTCCAAAAGTTTAACTGTGCTCACTCACCAAGAGACAGCGAAGATTTGCCTATCTGAGTGGAATTCGAGACATCCGTTTTACTGCCTAATCAAGTGCCACAGTCAGGGGTGAATGTTCTTTTAAGGACACTTCACTAGCGTCATTCTCTCAACGGTGTTTTTCTATGGGGACGTCTTATAGGTCGCAAACCAGATGACATGATGATATATCGGAACAATCAAGTCCCGGGTAAACTTCGGAAGGTCTGAAACAAGCTACGTTGAACTAGGTTTCGATTAACCGGGATCAGTCGAGTATGTTTCAGCGAAGTTAAAAGGTATCGAACTCACTTGCTATCACCGATGGGGTTTCTAAAAGAATCAAAGAGGATATGGGAAGCAAAATCTTTTGCTGAAAGAAAGTTAAGCTCTGAAGATGTTGGTAATTTAGTTCTTGGTACATGTAATAATGATAATAATATTATTAAAAGTAATATGAACTAAAAAGCCTTGTTCATTTTCCGTTAGTGATCACTTCCATCTAGAACGGAAATGTCAAAAATCATGGGTAAAACCAAATTCCATAATATTTCTTCTTTTGTCCATACAGCTACTTACACTTCTTTTTTTCTAATTGTGGCTATCCAATTCAGGTACAACACCATGCGAGGTTGGAACTACATTTCTCTATACGACTTCATGCTGCGAGGATAGTAGTGGGGAAACAACATGCTGCCGCACTTTTCGGTAAGTGACCGAGTTGTAAGGTCGTCGACAAGTTCATTTCTTTTACAGAATCGGACTGTACATCTCATTCCTCGAGAACTGTTAAATAAACGTAAACGGTTTTAATTTCACTTATCTAGAAAAACATCAGAGCAAATACTTTGTTACATTTGATTCACCGGAAGACAAACATCTTCGAGCAGTGATCATTGTTCTAGTCTGATAAGTTCAAGCTTTAAGAAATTCCGATTTGACTCAATACGGTTGCACACGAGCTCTTTGGGCGAAACAGAAAATCACCGAGCACTGACGCAAAAGGCCGAAGGCTCCATGGCAAACTGATGTTATGCTTTCCGCAAATTCATAGTAAGCATAAAGATACTTGTCCCTTGGAGGTGACCTCGCGTCGAAGTCCACTGTGGATTACTAAACAAGGCAGCATACGATTCTTTTCCTGTAGAATATACAACTGCAGAACTAGAAGCAGTCAGACCAAGGGAAATGTATATTGTGTGACGGATACTGCATAGAAACTAAACCATGCCGAACTTTACCATCAAAGCTCGGGTGCATTTACCATCTTCGCCGTTTCAAGTCTTTGCACTTATGTTTCTTCGTGGTGATAAACAAGATGTTCCCGTTGTTAAAGAAGTGTCGCATTAGCTCAGCCATTACAGAGTATGAAGGCTGAAATGGTAGTGGGCAGGTCTAGTTCAGTCCGTTGGTACTCTCATTTCTGCTGCTCGGGTTAGGTAACCAGTAATTGAACTGAGCAATCATTGTGTTTGCCATAGCAGGTTTCCTTAAGCACACGAACTAGGTCCTAGGATATGCATACTGAGTGGAAAGCTGTCTCTGCTAATGAGTCGCTTTCCTCGATATTGTAAAAATTACACCGATACCTCATAATTACCTCACAATAGTATCAGTCTTCCTGAAGAAACTGCTTCTCCAGATGCCACAGTCAGTGCGTTGCCGCGATACAATGCGCCCCTTGTGCCCTTTTTTATCCCTAATCTGAGGTGCATATGAAGTCAAATTTTTCACTGACTCGATCTCGTTTACCTTCTTCCACTGAAACCCAAAACCACGACTGGAATTTATCACATTCCGCAGTCTGACTCCGTATTCAGGTTCGATGAAACACCGAAGTAATTTACTGAACAATTTACCGAAGAGGAGAAATTAATAGTGATTTAACCATTTACAAACGCTTATTTTGTTCATTTGAATTTGAACACAACAATCTTGGGCAACGACAAAATAAGCTTCAGAGCATCCAACGTCAATTCAGTAGTGCTACAGAAAGCATGTTAATTATATCTGGTATCGAATTTGACAAGAAACCCTGTACATTTAAGTTTAATAGATTTGACAAATTTTGAAATGATCCGAACGGTCAAGCCGTTGATCTCGTAGGGTTCAACGATTTTAACATTTGGATTATTTCGAGAAAAATGATTATTGTTTATAATTTTCGATCATGCTAGCTTCCAGATTATCCATGGAGTATAAATAGTAGGATATTAAAGCTTATTTCGGAATGTTGACTCACCGGGTAGTATAAACACTCCACTGACCATTGAAAATTATGGGAGCACTACTGCTCTGTTTCATCCTTGTTGGGAATCATTATCAGCAGTGCAGAGCCACCGGACCTTCGGTGGGATCCCCAGCAGCGATGAGGAATTGTGGTGCGAAAGCCTCACCATATAGATTATCCGGGTTCGTTCTCAATAGCTCTTTTTGCGTCAACACTAAGTGACACTGAGCTCTTCCGTCACTGACTTCTGAAAGGTGCCAACCTGTCTCTGTGCACAGTGATTGACTTCTACGATGGAAGACTTCTCCATTAAGGTCTTAATGAAAAGACGGCATTCCCCTGAGAACAACCCAAGAAGCTTGACTAGTTGAATCGAAATAATTTACTGCGGGTTCGAGTCTTACTGAGGGTTCAGTTGAAGCTCACTGTTGATAATTCCTAACACGTCGAGTGAAACAGCTATACATTTCTTCCATGGTATCCAACGAAAAGTTGAGCTTTGATACTGTAAGCTGAGTCATTCGTCGGAGTGATTAACTTACAACAAAAAAATCTTTTGAGCAGAGTCATTTGAGTTGAACCCTGATTAACAAACGTAACCCGAAACTGTCAAAAAGCGGATCAATAGAACCACTTTCGACGATGTAATTGTCATTATTCGCAAGACAGTCCTTTCGTTTTCGTCACGCTGTGCAACCGTGACCTGTTCATTCAAGTTCTATCTGTGTTCATGACTCACTGTCATTAAGAAGATTTAAGGAAACCAAAATGATGTTTCTTCATTTGACCATCGTACGTGGTTTGTGATTGAACTCGATTCGTCGACTGATAGTATATGAAAATAGAACATCAGATTAGGTCTTCGGTAATTATTACCAGCTGATTGCAGGACAAGATAAGACAAAGCATAGATTACCTCCCGCTATTACTTATTCGCTTGTGGATGTTACGAAGAACACCACACGCCATACTGATTCATCAAATTTAACTATTTGTATTCCTTTCTTTGAGCAATGAAATCATCCTCGGCAAGGGTTGAATAATGTACGAGACGTAATGTAGAATTGCCTGATGTAAACTGTCGCACTTATTACACATGATGATATGGTACAGCTTATTCGTGAAAAAGATTTCTCACAACGAGGTACGAGGTTACTGTTCTCATTTCTAGCTTCTGTGGAAAATCTCAGCTAATCCTGACAATAAACGGTCCATAGTATGCTTTTAAAACAAGTACGGAACATGTTACGTGGTTGCTATTCATTGTTTACGCAAAGTATAAGAAATCGAAATCGAAGGAAAGCTCCTTTTATACACGCTCTTCTACTAATTTGTGCTTCTGGTAAAGACATTTAAAAAAGCATACTATTCACTCGAGGAAGGAATTAAGGTGTCAGCATTTCAAACAAATATTCTGTGTTGCGGAATGACGATAAGGATTCAAAACTTATTTCTGTTTAAGTTACAAATAATGTTGACATAGTACTTACCATTGAGTAGCCTTGTTGTAATGCATGTGACTCACAATCAATCACCTCAAGTTCGAGTGCATTTGATAATCAAAGGTTAGATGCTGATAATTTCCTACACGAATGGAATAATGATACAGTAGAGCTTTGTTTGATTTAGGTGGTCATTTGTAGGTTGATACTATCCGTGAAGCACTGTACAAACAAGGTTCATCTTAAATGCTTCTTCCTGGCTAATTTAGCCTTAGTGGTGAATGCAGTTGAAAACCGTATAGGCTGATGTCAAAGGTACGCATTTGTTGTCATTTTCATGGGCAGCATACTTTTGTCAGGAGGTTACTAACAATCTTCCCCAAAAGAAAGTTGCTAGTCGGTTCGAGCTTGCCAAGCAGAGCAGATTAGTCAGTGATCAGTTCACATTACATCTGTCCCTGTGCTGATCGAGTAGTTGCCATCACTCAATTCGGCACAGTCTGCATCAAAAATCAGTGCATCAGATTAGTCGGCTTTTTATCAAACTAAGCGGCCCTTCAAGGCAGAAAACTACCTAGAAGCCCGAGTCCGAGAATATCCTACTTTCGCTTCAAATGCCAAACTGTTTATTTATGTAAGAACACGGTCGCTTACGCGTCATGCAGGCTTCTTCTGATTTGCATTCGTGGGCTACAGTGATCGAAATTGCGAGCAGAGGTCAAATATACAGGTCGTACATAAAAATCACAAAATAGAACGCTGGCCTCACAATAATACTAGACAACTACGCTTTTGCACTCCCCTAACGTATTGAGGCCACTCATCCCATGGCTGTGGTTACTGGCTTTCCTGTTCACCTACGAAGGTGTAAAACTTATAGAACATTCAGCTTGGTATACACTCACCTTCACTCAATTAAGGTTAGGGTTAGGGTTCATACAATTAATATTTTGTGCACCTCTATTTATATCCTATTCCCCACTACTTCATTTTTTGCCCGAAACACAACCTTCTCTTTTTTTCCGGTACAGCTGGCCTCCACGTCATCCCATAGATGGTAGGTGAAAGCTTGCAACTTGCGACATTCAGCCCAAGTTCATTGCCTTCTCAATACTACCGTCTCTAATCTTTTGTTTTAGTTTGAAATGCTGAAATTCCCGCTTTCACCTAGGAATTACTGATGCCATGGTTAACGTCGTTCACCCGAATGTATTGACCACTACTTCTTCGAACCACTTAAATTGTCTAAGGGATAAACATTCAGTTAGATTCATCCGCTAGCATCGCAATCTTCGGATACTTCATTGTCCAAAAAGAGAGCTGGCTGAGGTAACCTCCAAGGAAAACCAACGCAGGTCTGGAAGTGGAGTATTCTGAGTCGGTGAGCAACCATTTACGGTCGACCACCCTATTCACTCACGTTCCAGTCGTAGGTGAGAAAGCAAATATCCCCCGTCTTTAACCAACTCCTAATCCTTCCCTTTTTTCTCTAAGTTTTTATTCCTTCCCCTTGGAGTCTCGGATCACACATACAAATTCAATGACTGGTGGGGTTTCCATAACTTCTTGGAATTTCACAACAGACGAGACTGCAACTTCTCAACCGAAGATATCGGAAGTTTTTCCCCAAAGTACATTTATCTTATTCCTCTACATTTCCAAGCCCGTCAAACAATACTCTTAAAAATGGCTTCCCAACTTGTCTCCGAGCTGTCGCTTTTAGAAAAAGAAGGTTTGATGAAGGAGATCGTCACCGGGTCATTTTTATAATCACTGTCACGTGCAATAAAATAACAAGTATTCGACAATCTAATTGAACTCTAAATATGTTGTCTCATTATCCGGGTAATTAAAACTGAAAGAAGACATATGTTGCAAAATGTAAACAGTTATTTTACTCTTGTCGATCGAATACATAAAACTCGTAAGTTTATATACGTCACGGTGCACGGAATACGCAGAGAAAAAATAAAAAGTGTTTCACAAGTAATTCGGAAATTTTTTTCTGTGTCCAACTGGGGAGCTTTGCTGTCTTGATCACCACAACTTGACTTAACACTAACAGCTCTGCATTCCGGTTACGTAATCTCACGTCGAATGAACGGGTCAGGTCAACTCGATGCTATGTTGAAAGAAACTGCATCGTCATAGATGACACGCTGGATTCCTCGTGGGAATTTTTCTCGTGCAGTTCAATTAAGTGATCAAGTGCAAAAGTCATTTGGGGGATATGTTAGGTCACTAGCTCAGCCATGTACGTGTCACCGCAACTACAACTGAACTGGTAGACAACATGTTAGACAATAAGAACAATGCGGCTGTCAGTGATCATTGGACCTTAGTCCTCTGATGGTCTGCACTATACGTACTTGGATTGTCGTATGCCTACCTCCTAGTGCGGAGCTTAGATTATGATGAAAATGATTAAACATTTGGTCACCTTTGAAAGGAGCAAATAAAATACTTGCTTTTGCTCTTCCGTTACCTCGGGTTCCGTTTTTTTCATCATGGTTTACTGTGATGCCCAGTGAAAGCCTTCGGATGACCATGTACCGCACTATATGTAAACTAACTTTTTCTACGTAAGTGGTCGACAAAATAAAACAAATGCTTGCATCTCGGAATTTAACTCATTGTGAAGGCAAAAGATAACTTCGATTATCAAAGCGTCAAAATGCTGGCATCTCTTCCACCATGAACTTGTGTTCTTTCTCTCTCTCTCTCTCTCTCTCTCTCTCTCTCTCTCTCTCGCATGCGTTTTTCGGCAACGTTTGTTTTTCCTTCTTTCACTATGTCTCATATGAATTGGTATATTCTTCTTGAAAGCCCTTACAAAAGCTTAATGTTTACCGATCCATCTTCTTCAATATTGAATACAGCTTCCTTCATAAACTTTCCGTATTGAAACTACCTTCTATTCTTCTAATGCAGCGAGATTTGTTCGCATAATTCGACGTTTGATAAAGATATGCACAGATCCTGGCTCTGATGGTGCTCCGCTTAGCTGAAAATAGAAGTCTAAAAATAAGTTACACGCAGTATCCCAGATCATTTCACTGCCTGATTACAAAGTGCACGCTGCAGTGCAACGGATGAGCGGAATGTTTAGAAAATGAGGCTACATCATATGACGCACAAATATGTGTCTATAAGATCAAAATAAAACGATTATCGCACTTTGGTACCACGCCAACGATAAATTGATGATAAGCTCACTTTGTTTCCACACTTCAGAGTGGTGTACGGATCGATAGAGCCTCCATATATCTTATTTGTGATCAAGTGGATCACTTTGGAATCCTAACTTGCAATGATGCATTGCTCGGTCTCATAAAGATGATGACCCGATTAACCTTCACTTGTAGATGATACAGGCGTGGTAAATTTGCTATTCATTGTTTTCCGAAGCCACACTGGAAGGTGTTCAACCATTTGATGACGTCATCGCCTTTCTGTTCTACCAATATAGGTGTCTGAGCACTCATTTCCGAATTGGTGCGTGCAGTGAGAGTTGGCGCAGACAGGCTATCTTTCTTTGGTCGATCACAGTCAATTGGTTAGTCATAACTACAATTACCTGATAGGTAGCATATTAATTGTGGCTAGTAGCTGTCCGCTAAGGTTCTCTGATTAATTTACTTACATTATCACCTTTGTAAGGACATTTTAGATATACTTTCATCTTAGATACTGTGGTCGAATTATTTTTCCTCGGCTCCGGATGACGATATTTTGCCCTTCATGAGACTGTATATCCAATTTTTAAGTCAGAGTTTTAGTTATCCGACTGTTCTCTTCCTCTGATGCATTCTCTGTGCAAATGTTCTGTGATCCGAGAGGCACTGCTTGCACTGTATTCATATTGTACTTTACTGGAACAAAACTGTTGAAGTGTAGGTACTGCCCCGACAAGGCGTCCTTTGATAAACGGATCTTCTAACTGAACCATCTTCTCGGCGAGCAATCTCGATGTCCAAGAAGCCTCCGTTTAATTACTTTCGTTGTGGGTTTTCAGCTTCAAATTTGGAATGCAGTTATTCACTTTCTCATTTGTTCTTTATAATAACGAAAATGGCACTCACTTGAAATCGATAGAGTATCGCAAGGTATACGTTACTCCTGATCTTATTTTCTAAATGAGCAGCCAAAATAATCGCCGAGAATAGGGTCCCAAGGACTGTCCGTTGAAAGTCCATTGATGCTCTTCCCATTGTAATCCTAGTAGCTATCGTCTTACCTATATCGCTTATACCGTTTTTAACACCCCTCAATCCGTAATCATGGGGCACCTTTTCTCACTTCCGGAATGCAATCTATAAATGAAAATATCGCCACCAAAGATCTACTTGTGTCCTAATGTCATAAAAGTTCATAGTATGGTTTTCAAAAATCGACTTCCAAGATGGGTCTCACCAAGTATATTCTCACAATTTGAAGGCTTTTTGTCAGCCTGAAATAAACGAGACCTACGAAAAATTCCGCGAACTTGAGGTCGTCATTAGTTTTATCTTTCGATGAGACAGATGAAGTTCGGTGCACTTTAAAGGCACCAATTTCAGTTCATACCAGAGGAAGGGCGTATTTCCTCATTCTATTCCCCATTTCCCCAAAACGAATTTCATTCGTCATCCAAGATCTCATTTATTCATTCGCCAATGATTCCCATTCATTTTAAACCCTTCTCACGTCTTTTCTTTAATTTCTCGACTACGATGGAATTTTTGGTCCCGCCAACTCAGATTTGAACATCAAAGTGGCTTAAGGAGATAAAGGTGTTCTTTTGTGCAACATGTCTTCCATAAAGGTTCTTTGAGGGGACTGGAAATTTTCCGGTATTCATCTAGATGACAATTCTCCGCATTCCAATTCTTCTTTGCTAAATCACTGTCCGTAGTTTTTAGCCCTTTCATTCGGAAATCACCTTACTAGTTCAACTCTAAACGGTTTTATGTATCTCATCCTCTTCCACTTTAAGGCACCTATGTACGTCTTAGCCACGAATATCGTAGTCCAATTTAAGTTGTCCTCGCAGCCTTCCTTCAACTTCCCGATTAATTCATGTAAAACCATTCTTGCAAATCCATGTCCAACCATGAACACGTAGCCTCTTTCCGCTAGTCGGGATTGTCTTTCACCTTTGGTCTCCTATCATGACTGTGATGGACTGATTTCTTCTGAATTGACATCTCCAACATTTCATCCAATAGTATATCTCCATTAATCTGGATTACAGCTAGAGTTGAGTTCAGTTTAGTTAATCCAACTATCAAACTCGCACTTCAGCGCCCTGATTTCGCTTGCTACCTTGCAGCATCGTTCAGCTGAAGGCAGATACGAATGGAAGCATAGAAGAGAAAAGTGGTCGGAAATGAAAAAATAATCAGAATTCACGTAGACAAGGGAAGAGCTCCAATGCAGCCACATCATTAGTCGAAACATAGGCATGTCACTTAACTTCTCGTGAACTTTACCCCAGAAGTCTAACACGTCATGCCGCTCGGAGATATAAAGTTACTTTCCTCGCGAATCTACAAGAGTTTTTCAACACTTCCCTGAATTAATGACCCTTCGAACAAACTACCGCCTCCTGTCTTATCAGGTTTTGTAGCTTTCATCCTTTTAGTTATCCTCAGTTCGAATCATCCCTCCACCCGAGTTGCACAATTCACTGAACCGTGGGTTAGAAAATTAAGAGTACTTCACGTTTACTCACGAAAAATAGAAATAAGACGTGGTTTGTCCCATTTCAGTGTTCCAGAGTAACATATTTTGCATTTTGGGACTTTGCTATGATCGAAGAGTTCAAGTGTAAAGATGCGACAAAATATCAGTATTTATACCTTCCAGTCTATAAGCCTAAATTCCAGCTTTGATTCGTTGTTGTGAGTTCAGAACGAGGCAGTTACCACCAAGGAATACTTTTCAGGAATTTTTTACTGTAGACTTCTCCTGGATCCGGCAATGTGGCATCTAACTTGACTGGGTAGATGGCTGCTTAGTAATATAAAATTGTTGTCTGGAAAAGAAGACTCCAGTTGTTCATACTTTTGTAGGAATAAGATATATAAACGCTTCCATCGAATCCTTCTCTTCTTTGTTTAAAATGACATGAAAGCCGAAAGCTGACCTTGAACCTTTCGAGAGCTTCAGTAGTCGCTGACTGGCTAGAAGATGAAATCTTTGTACAAGTTGTCCTGATTTGCCCTGTTTCAACAGCCCACAAATTCTCTTCGAACTATGACTAAATTGTGCTTCTTTTTTCCAAAAACTATCTCACTTGTGCCCTTTAGGTAGAAGTCCCCATTGAATTTGTAAGCCTAATAGGTTTACCTATGCAACTTTCAAAAGGACAATCAACGAGTAAATAATATGAGGTGATTTTATGTTCCTTTATTACAACATTACGGGCAAATTCTTCCCTTCTCATAGGCTACAAAACTCTCAGTTTCATTCAACAATAAGACACTAATGCATGAACTACATCACATGAAAAATTGCCGAATACACGTGCCAACTAACGTAACCAAAATTTAGACTCAAGCTGATTATACTACTGACCAAGCATGACTGTCCCCTTTTTTTCTTCATTTTTGCTTCCGATAGATGGGAACCAATCACATTCACTGTAGTGGCAATTGTTATAGCATTGTTCGTGATCACCCTGGTGCTGTGTTGCTGTTGCCCCTGCTGCTCGTGCATTTTGGACTGTCTCTGTTGCTGCTGCCGAAAGAAAGACTGAAACGAGAAGGAATCGAAACTGATTGCGTCCACGTCGTTTTGTATACCTTATCAAGATGTGATTTAAGATTTGCCTAGTTTCTGTTTGGTTTTGAAATTTTATAACCAATTTCTTACATTCATCTGGTAACCCGAATTCAAACATTT
This sequence comes from Fasciola hepatica, assembly GCA_948099385.1. Taxonomy (NCBI): domain Eukaryota; kingdom Metazoa; phylum Platyhelminthes; class Trematoda; order Plagiorchiida; family Fasciolidae; genus Fasciola; species Fasciola hepatica. The sequence continues at coordinate 734,564 of CANUEZ040000088.1, read as the reverse complement.
ATGCCTCCTGTGGTATATTAAATGCAAATTTATACCCACTTCATTCTTTTGTCTCAACGAATCTGCTCCAAAAGCCGTCAGAATTTGCGTTTTACGCGCAATAAGTCAGGGACAACATAAGTTTGTTCCCATTACTGTTAATAAAAATATTAAATAGTCAATCAAATTGCATTGACGGCCTTCTAAATAGATGGTCGCCCTTATTAAGTTTTTCGTTTGCATGACTGCGCTGTTCAGTTCGTTTGAGCTAATCAGGTTAGTTGTGCACCTCTTACACCTACCTCCAAATTCCTCATTATAATAGGGGGTGGGTGACTCAGGCCCCGAGATGGCTACTCGTCCTGAACGCCTCTCGAAATGCTCCCAAGTGACCGTACTTCAATCATACCCTCTGCCGAAAAAGGGCCTAATCATTGCCTCCTCGTAATAGATGTCTTCCCACTAAGTTGATAGGACGAAAGCGAATGCCACCGAGTTGGCTGACTAAGAGTCAGTCTAGGGGCGGTGGCCAAACTCTAATTCCAAACCAACCATGGATGGAGCGTGAGGCGTGCATCCGTATGCTCACTGGCATCTGTGACGGAGAGGTTCACTGGGCACCAAGGATGTTTGGCCTCATCCGAAAGGCGCGTGAGCTGAGCATTCAGTCACCAACCCCCAGTGGGTCGTGGACCTCACGTTACATCCCGCTGCCTTGCGGACTAAGCTTTGGATAGCTGGAGGCTCCGGTTGGGGACCCTTAAGAAGACTACCCGCTTTGGCTTGCACAGTCTAGCAGTATTGTGTCAACAAACAAATCATAAAATCGTAATATCCACTCCTTCCTCCCCGATTGTATCAGGTTTTGTTTGGCACACAGCCTGAAATGAAGCGGGTATGGAAAATATATATAGTACACCGATCACAACTGATCCCCGAAAAAAACCGAGCATTTATATCAACTACTAGCGAAGTTTACAGTAGTCCGTTCGTGATGAGAAAATTGAAAGTCTCATCGGCCCGAAAAACGCCTTTTTTCTCCAGTTTATAAGTCACCGTTTAGTGTCGGGTTTTTTGCTTAAATGACAGAAGTCGAAACTTTTACGGAAACATCCACCAGAGATCAGAAACCGTAGAAGACGCGAAGGCGTAAAATAGTAGTCCCCACAAATCAGATGGTAAACCAGGGTGACTTGGCGTGGACATTCATTTGCGGAGCAAACACAAAACTGCATGGTCAGGTGGGAATGCAACACATTACTATGTAACCTATGGCTGGGGCCTTCAGGTCTCTAAAGTATCCACTTTGCAAAGCATAGCGGGAAAGTGCCGTTGGACTGGAAAAACGGTACTGTGACAGAAATAGACAGGACATGATTCATGCAAACCACTGGTGATTATAGGCCTGTTAGCATACCCACAGTTGTGTGAATGTCTTCGGAAGTTGTACTTACGAAGGGAATCTGCAGTTATCTGGGCAAAAATAACCCGATCTCACGAAGGCAACAGGGAATAGTGGCAGGAAAATCAAACCAAGCGAACTTTCTTCTGGTTCTCGAGAAGACGAACGAGTGGCTGGGTGAAGGCCGCGGTGTTCAGATCAGTGAGCTCAGTGAACCTTTTAAGATACAGACAATAGCAACTGAAAACATGCAGCGGTTGCAAAACGTCCTCAGTGGTACACCTTTTCTATAAAGTTAGGCAGCTACCTATCCCACACAGATAAGGCTACCGAGTGGATCCGTCGTAGACTTAGTGCAGCTCCCTACTATCAGCAACAAATTAGGCAAATAACCACCAAACCTACAACAAACATCCACCAAAGACAATGATTTCATTGTAGCCCGAAACTTGTCCACTTATTCTATCCAAAATCCAACGCCCGGTTACACGTTTATAGATGACACAGGCTAAACTTCACTGTTTTACGCAGTTTATGAACCAAAGGCCGCAAATTGGGAGCATTGAGCCATAGTTTGTGAGCCAATCATCAACATCTCCTAGTCTGACTGTCCCACACCCTGTGTAAACAGTGCAATATTAGGTATTTTGAATTACACAACTAGGGAGGCTTTTTAGCGAGGATACGGAATCCAGAAAGTGAGGCAAACAAGATTTTCGGGCCAACTCCAACGTGATATCAACTTAAGAACTTACAAGGCTGTTAGGCCAAGAGTGTTGTATGCGCGTATAAAAACATTCATTTTCTGTAGTATGCTTTTGTCGTTTTTCGATTTCGGTGAAGCCTAGACACTTATTTTATCTACTCTTGGTACGAACTAATCAAGGAGGCTTGATACGCACAAATGGCTTAATTAGCTGATGCTATGTAAGCACCCCAATGAATGGCGCACGAGGGTGTGACAACAAATCATTGGTTTGTGGCTTCTCTTTGTCATCCGGTCCGTTTCAGCCTAACATAATGGTGTGAGAATCGGTAACTGTGTCGCTCGTAAAACGAAAACGGCATATCGAGGTGGTCTACTGAGGAATCGACAGGTAAGATGAAAATACTTGATTTGAACCGAGAGAATGAAAATCCTATAGGCAGGAGAAAAACTGTCAACAATTAGGATCGCAGGCGCATGGTACTCTGTGCCAGAAACTGTGGTAGTTTAGAGATGGTGTATCAGCACCTCGGAATAAACAATAAACATGCAGAGGTATTGCAAATAGAGATCAGGAAACTAGTTTCAAGCGAGGCTCCAAGTAAAGGAAAGTTTTGGATGATATTACCGTCAATCTATGTACTACTGTGGACAGCATCCTTTCAATAACTCTCGTTCGGATTAAAACAATACTTGAGTCTGAAAGTTCCGGAATGACCGTCAGCTCGACTTCTCTTTATCGACCCCTTGACAACCGTGGCTGGAGCACAGAAAACATACTGTCCAACCCACTGAGCGCAACAGTGTGGATTTCAAGGCAAAGCTCGACCAATATGCAGAATGGTTACAAGCGCAATGAAGCTCTATGTTACTACTTTACTTTGACGAAACCAATTACAACGTTTGGCGCTCTCGATCGATCTGACGATCTAGTAAAAGAAAGCCATGTATGAAAACCTTGGCGTCAAATGAAGGGGCAAACCTGAATATCATTGCACGCGTTTCGACCCTTGGGTTCCAACATTATGAATGTGACGCAAAAATAAACAACCGGATGTTCGATAGATTTTCGAAAGCGTGCTCATCTACGATGAACACTGAACAGCCGAATACTGAGGTAGTGTTTATTTTTGACAACGATCCTATACAGCGAAGAGCATCTGGAGCTCGTTCGGTCATTAGACATTTTTTCCATTTCCTTCTTCTGTATAGTCCATTTTCCAACTCAACTGAGGTATTTAACGGTTCTAACATATTGGCAAGAGTTTTATTGAAACAGGACTGAGAAAAGATCAAGCGAGTACCCGAAGAGCAGTTTGCCAGGACGCATAGGTTAATTTTATTACCAGAAATTCACCATAAATCCATTCACGATATCAAAACAATGGCATACGATTCCTGGGATAGGCACAATCTCACATTCATGAAACCTTCCAGAGACCTTTCATATTTGAAGCTTAGTTCGTCTCGTAAAATAAATCGTATAATTTATATCTTTACATGTGATAGATGGCTTCCAAACTACGGGAAGTACTGTAGACCTCCACGAATTTATCGCGTATGAAAACCTGCGTGTCTCAAACCACTTATTAAGGGTCAAGTGGAAACAAAACTTCAGCGACAGAACTACTTTAACTTCGGAGACTTTATTGTGAAGAATATTATTTATACTCATTGGCCTCCACAAACTAAAAATAAGCCGCACCCGCCGAACTTCATGCAAATCCAGACACCGTATCTCCACAAGGATACCAGCAGCCTTCATAGGTGCACCAAAAGCGTCTAAGATGAACGCTGGTCTTTATGGAGGACCCTACCTTAGTGAGCAATTTTTCAGTATCCTGATTGGGATCTTTTTTTAACTGCATGAACATTATCAGGCGTGTCTCGATAACCCTTTTTATATGGATTATCTATCCTTATTTAGCCTGTTTGTCTGAAATAACCATAAAACCTCAAGGTAACACTTTGCTATCTCAAATTGCGCCTACTCCGGAGGCATGTGCACAGGTTTCATAATCTCAGTAGTTTGAAATCGGTTATTTTTGGTAATGAGCAAGGTATTGGCAATTGAAAGCCACAGGAAAAAGTTGTATCATAAAGTACCTGGGAAACAAATCGCACCAACTGAACTGACTCGACAATCCTTCAGGCGTAGCTGGTCACAGTCACTTTGAGACACAGTCTGCAAGTAGTTCCGACTTCCGGATAACAGTGATAATTTCGGGGTGCAGGGTGATCCATTGAGGGGCTATCGACGTAATGTTACACAAATTGTATTCCGACTATTATTTTTATTTCCTTGTTCCATTTCAAACTGACGTCAACTTAATTCGATAGACAAAATCGGATCCTAAAAGATGGGGCGTTCAATAATATTTCATTAGAAAAAGTATATTAGCAAATGCAGACGCATATGTGTGCTTGTTGGAAGCTTAGGTAGTATCGTTCTCACCTGGATGCAGTTGGAGTACCTTGATGTCTAGCTTCATGTGATAAAATAATTCTGCTGGGCCAAAACAAAGAAATTGGATTAGGTCATTAGTATCTGATTCAGTAGACTTCACCTTGTTGGCCTAGTACTTGGAAAAAATCATTATTTAATTTCATTTTAGTTGGGTCCCGGATACCAAATAATCTGGGCGAAGTAGCTAATAAATGTGAAGAATCCCGAGCAGATACTCATAATGAGACACAATGCCTATCCAATGGAATATTTGGTGGATAAATATGTATTGTTTGTTTTGCTTTACTAATCGGGTTTTGCATTTATTTTTACACGAACCTATATTTTCGAAGCCACTGGGATTCAGAAAAGAAAAATGATCCATGCTAGTATGACTGAGAAATTGGAAACCGTGGGTATTTGTAATATTCACATTACCCGAACTGATAGGACTTATTGAAATCTCTTCCACCCGGAACCATGCAAACCGAATTAGCAGAAGTGTTGATCCAAGTTTTGAGCTGGCCACCACGGTGACAGCGCCATCCTGAAAAGGGTTCGAGACGGAGTGTTTGTTTGGTTAGTTCCGTCTCGGAACGCCGTAGGATATGACCCAGCCGCCGCAGTCGACGACCACGGAGGAAGTCGGAGAGTTGGGCAGTTTCACTGCACCGTTTCCTAATTTCGTCTTTGGATACTCTGTCGCGCCAATCTATCTGCGAAATAAGTCGCGGGCCCCACTGATCAAGCACTTCCGCCTCTCTAGTATTCTCGGCTCTCAATGGTCAGGCTTCGCAGTCGTAGTTGAGTACGAGGAGCATAGAGGCACGGTAGATACGCACCTTGGTCCAAATGCTGATTTCGCTGGGGGTCCACAATGCTCATCGTAGCTGGAGAAATGCTTTCCTGACGTTGTCTATCTGGAGTATTACTTCATCCTTCACCCGACCGTTCGGACGCAGTGTAGAGCCTAGATACTTGAACGACGGAACACGTTCGATCAGTTGGTCATTGATGGATAGCTGTTGAGATGTTGGCCCTAGGCAACTTGACATACTTTTGGTTTTTGTATTGTTTATTTCTAGCCCGATGGACTTTGAGAAGAAATCGATTCGGTCAAGAACTGGTTGAAGAGTGATGGGAGAGTCCGCTGGCGCAACAATATCATCCGCGAACTCCAGGCCCGAGATTTACATTTCCTGACTCAGCTGAATACCGGGATAGTCAGTCAGTGTCTATCTTATTGTCCAGTCGATCGCGTAGTTGAGCAGTACTGGTGAAATAGAGCAGCCCTGTCAGACGCCCGTAGTGAGTGTGAACTCAGATGACTCTTCACCATACACAAGGACCCGCGCCCTAGTGGACGAACATTATCCTCTCAGAAGCCTTGCGAGTTTAGTGGGCGCCCCGTTGAATCCCTTTATCGCCCAGAGACACTTCCAGTTAAGGTAATCAAAAACGACCCGAAAATCGATGAAGCAGGCTACCTTTGGCTGCCGGAACTCGTAGCAGTGCTCCAGTGTTCGACTTAGTGTGAAAAGTTGGTCCGTGCAGCCTCTACCTCTGCGGAAGCCCCGTTGGATCGGTTGGGTGAGGCGGTCTCTCGCAACCGAGAAGCGGTTGAGCAGAAGCATGCAGAAAATCTTCGCAGCCTCGTTGATCAGGCTGCTCCCCCTATAGTTGTCGCACACTGATTCGTCCCTATCTTTGGGATGAGCAGCAGAACGGACGTGTTCCAGCTAGTCGGAAAGACTTCTTCCCGTCATATGGGAACAAATAGAGCATGTAGTCTGTTGACCAATGACGACAAGCAGCACTCGTAGACTTCAGGTGGAATGCCATCTTCTCCATAAGCTTTTTTATTCTTCAGCTTATTGATGACTGTGACGATTTCAATTGTACTCGGTGGATTGCAGTTGACATCGTGCGGCTCTGCAAGGACTGGGGGTTGTAGGGCCGTCGTACAAACTGATGGTCGGTTGAGCAATCGATCGAAGTGCTCTACCCATCGCTCTAATTTTCTATTTTGCTCAGGTATGAGCAGACCGACTGTGTCCCGTAAGAGCGACTCCTGGTTGCAGCGCCTACCCGACGCGTTGCGAATTAGGGGGAATAGCTTGCCAAAGTCACCAGTCCCTGCTGCAACCTCCATTTTTTAAGCTACTTTTATCCAGTACCGCTTTCGATCATCCCCAACGGAGCGCGAGGCCTCGCGTTGCCATCTGCGGCGTTCGCCACTTCTTGATATCAGGATTTTGTGTGTTTTGATTGGCAGTTGAAGTGTGCCCTCCAGGATCCAGTCTCTAAGACGCCTTCCATTTTTTCCTAGTTCTTTTTAGGCAGCTTCTCAAACCGCCACTTTGACTACCATCCACTGTTCTTCTACTAGAGTTAGATCCGGTGATATGTTGGATACTGTAGGTAATCGGGTGGCGACTGCGGTTGACAGCGCTTGACATTTCCCTGGCATTTCCAGGGCCGCGACGTTCTTGCGGATCGATGAAGAGGCCTCGGGATGTGCGGGTGGATGGATTCTGAAGAGTGCACGAACAAGAACCTGGTCTCTGTCGTTTGCGTCCCCCGTCACTGCGCCGCGGTATGCTCGACAGTCTTTTACAGTCCAAGCCCAACGAGACCTCGCTAGCATACGGCCAATTTGATGCGAAATGCAACCGTCGTTGGAGCACTATGTCAGTAAGTGCCTTTTAGGGTGCTGGAAAAATGTGCTGCAAACAACCATTCTGTTAGAGTCGGCCAAACTGACCAGGCGGTCTCCATTCTCACATCGTTGACCAAGGCCAAATTTTTCCAGGACGTGCCGCGTTGACGAGTCCGACGGACATGTGCGAGCGTTCCAGTCTCCAGCGATGAACAGAATGTCACTCCTCTGGACCAGGCCTATTAACTCTTGGAGGCTACCGTAATATTCATCCTTTGTCTCGCTGTCTGCCACGTTGGTCGGAGCATAGAACACAATCACCGTTAAGTTCTGCGGGCAGCTTTTAAAACATGCCAAAGCAAGTCTTGCTGAAATCGGCTCCTAAGCGATCATTGAGCTGTTGGTTTTGTTGGTCATGGCGCCCGGAGTTGTCCGTCGGGCCGCTATAATAAGTCCAATAAGTTGCCTCTTTTTCTGGAACTTTTATGCACCGAGTGCCGGAGTTAGGTATGGGAACTTCTGAGGGACAGGCTATGTTGATGTTGTAGTTGTGTAGTGTCCTCATTGTGAGGCTTTGGCCGCCCACGTCTAACAGTGTCCGTACATTCCAACAGGCTATATAAGCTTGATTCCTACAGTTGTGTATTCCAGCTTGTTGTCTTGACCCCTAGACCGATGGAGCACGAGGCATATCGCTTGCCGGGGACGCTGTAGCTTGATCAGAGTGCACGTTTACAAAACTATTCATGGAGATTCACGGGAATATGGTACGAGGCGGTGTCTCCAGCACCGCTTGGGACTGTGGTACTACTCGGTCGCCCAGTCCGGAGTGGAAAGTAAGTAAAAGGTACTTTATCCGGCCATTTTGCTCGAGGTTGCACCTCTATCCTTTGCACACCCAAGTGCAGACTGCAAGGCAGCAGGTTTGCTCCAGATGAGCCGGTGGCCTGTTGTGCGGCTCATTGGTCTCTTTCGGAATACCGGGTCGGGTAGGTTGGACAGTTTTTCTTTGTAGCCGTTGGATCAGTAGATCTCGTCCATCCATTCAGGTGTATCTGTCATCGCATGTCGAACACCATATCACCGAGGTTATCAGACCTCGGTTACCCTCAACCTGGATTAACCCGCCTGTCGAACGGTTTACCGGGGTGTGGCCGCTGATGCATGCTTCTGCTTCATGGAGCCACAGGTTGGAGCTGGGTGAATGATGGAGATCGAGGAGATGGAGGATGCCCCGAGGGAGATGACAGTCAACCAACTCAGAGGTGCTACCACTCTCAGACATCTCATACACCCCTAATGGAGGCATGTATGTGGGGCAAGGAAAATCAGCGGTTCTCGATCGCAGCGACACCAGGCTTTGGTTTGTCAACTTAGGGAGGGTAAGTATCATGCAAAGGAAGCTACGAAGCTTTTAAATTGGCAATACCCGAAGAGAGAGGTTCGACAGCTATACCAACTACACGCAGACTAATGAAAACCTTTGAACTTAAGGGATCAGTTGGGGACAGAAATAAATGCAAACGACCGAACGCGGTCGATCACTTCAATGAGAGAGGGCACCCCTATCTACTATTGGGTAAGGCGTTGGCCTGCTCACAGTTGATGAAGCCACCCTTGTTTCCATCCGAAAATTGGACACTGAGTATCATTTATCCAACTGTTTAGTAAAAGACGAAGACAGGTATTGAGAGATTATATTCCGTGTACTCTTCTCAACCACATAGACAAAACAGTTCGAAATTCACACAAATTGTGCCTGCTGATACGATGAACAAACAGGAAGAGAGAAATTTGTTCCAAAAAGAATTACAGTTATCTCAGCATTAGGCAGATTGACCTTATCAGTAACTTCTGCTGGTAAGAAAGGGCTAAGAAATCAGATTAGCCCAGCTTTGTTGGATGCTAACAGCTTCACATTGAAAATAAATGGAAACGGTTCGAAAGACGAAATCTGGTCATCTTTCTGTTTGGTTGTCATCAGGCCTTTCGCTAAAGAAGACCGTGGATTTCGGTCAGGATAAGCCCTGAGGATGCTTTGTGTCATCGATGGTATCAGCCACTTGGGGATATGCTCTAAAATCCGTCAAGAGAGTCACTGGTTTTTTCTACCGATTTAAGTGACCCTGCAAGTGTAGGTGAACTGATAAACGAGGATGAGCAATGCCAAACATGATTATTCTCTGGAGAACTGCACTGATGGTTGTGGCAGATGAGAATGTTTGCAATAAAATTCTGTGCATAATTTCTGTAAGCTAAGGCCTGCTATCCTTACCATAGCTAGCACGACCTTACTAAAAACAGACCAAGCCATGTGAATACAGCGGTACACGTATGAAGTCTGACGATCACTTTAACCGCTCAGTATATACTCAGCATACCCAGTGTATACCCAGGTTGAGCTGAATTCAGGTTGACGAACGCACCATTACCAAACCGCATGTGCGCACCATACACGCGCTACCTTCAGGATAGGAAGCCACATCCTATAAAAACCATGCAAAGATTCAGTTTCTCTGAATTTCGATGCTGCTGCTGGATCGTGCACACACGCGCACGCACATAGATGAGCCCATTCAATCATGCAGCTTTCAAACAAGATATGTCGGCTCCGTGGTCCCATTGACCGTTAGGTTTTTGACAACAGGTGGACTTGATTTCGATACCGAAAGGCCCTGAGCACGCTGTCCGTGGTTTGTCTCAGTCACTCACGTGCTTATGTGCCTTACGCGGTGTTTGCAACGTTTGTGCGGCGTGCGCTTTCCAGCATTACTTTCATGCCGCACTGTACTTTGTATTATTTACCACATTTTGCCGAATAACAAATACTGAAGTATCAGTGAATTTCAACCTCTCCACGGTGTCTACGGTATTTCTGATTACACTGTATCGTTTGAGCGCAAATCAACCGATAACAGTTTCGATCACTTTCGTGCATCTGGTGTACATGAAATAAAAAGACGCCGGCAAAATTTTGAACTGTTTTTCATCACGTGCAGCTACCCTGATCCATTTGAATAAACTAAGAATTGATTTTGAGCACCGGTTTTCGCTTGCTGCTAGTCAGTTATAAACGTAAAAGTGAATGAGTGATTGTTCTGATTCATCAGGCAATATTCGGGTTACGGCACGGTACAGCTTTGCGACGACACACGTTGTGGAAACCGCAGCCAATTAGGGTTGCAGTGAATGGATATAACAAAAGCACCTGTGATCTACCAATCCTTCCCTTTGATGTTAGATAAACAAATGAATTCTGCAATAAAATTGATACAAAGTTCTGTAACCTCGGCCTTCTCGTTATTTTGGTTTGCCTAGTTCCGGGATGGAGGGGTTTCAATACTTTCTGTCTGTTCAATTATTGCGAATAGTACAGTAATTTACACTATTCAGCAATTATTCAAACTGCATAACTTTTGCGTGGATTTTGGAAACTTGAAATGGATCACCGCAGGAGAAATAATAATGGGTCATTCGTGCATTTTTCATCGTTTGCTTATGTTTGAGTGTAGCAGAAATGCTGCACCCCATAGCCCCATAGACTACTGCAGCATAGGAATTAGGCGGCAGTTGGTCCTTAAGACTTGTAGTGAGGGGCCACATAGGCCCCGGTAGTTCAGGTGTGGTAATGCGCCAGATGACAAAGGATTACTGTCTATCGCCTAAGTGACCGGCAGCGACGGGTTCCAACCTCTGACCTCCAGAGTGGTAAACAAACACTTCAAATCCATTGACCACCAAGGGTCGTGCACGGTGGTTTGGTTAAAATATCAGTGAATCACCACTTTTGTTCCTTAGTGGGCTCTTCCGAATAGAGCATCCACTCACACTTCTACTACACAAACTGGTGATGTGTGAACAAACACTAACGGAGTGTATTATTATCAGGAGGAATGGAAGGAAAAATCGTACAAAGTTGCTAATAACGGCTTCTCTGCAATGCTATTCCGTTCTCATGTTAGTCTATTTTAGGTAAGGTTAATGTTGGAGCGTGATCATTCAATTTCAATGTCTCTTGTAGTGAAGGCTAAATTAGGGCACGTCGTATGGTCTGAGTGCGTTAACCCAAAGAAATGTTCGTTCATTTTTGAACTCACTATTAGTATCATTTTCACAGCAATATTTTGAGCTTTCACTCTAAAATCGATGCTCTATTTATCGAAGAATCTATGAGATACATGTGACATTTCTAAATGAATGCGACGATAGTGTGCTCCAGGATTATTGTGATTGTTGCGATCCATGTGAAATCAGTTGTCGCACAAAAAACAATAATCAAACTATTTTGTACTAGAATGAAAGCATATCACGTTTCCAGATGTGCCAAAACAAACGGAGCGTATGTACAAGGTGTAACATTTGTGCCTGTGAATATAAACGCAACGCAGTCTAAGTTAGTTCTCGATCGAACACATCACAGTGGTCTTCTTGTTGTTAATCAAAACACGTGACTGTTGTATATGTCAGATGAATAAATCCGCCGGTGGTGAATTCTTGGGAGAATCTCGCAATGTTATCAGTAGCAAACATCTTTACTTTCAATTCTTAGCATTTGGTCAACGTTCACAAGCGTAGTATCATTTTTCGAAGACTACATAGTCCCCAGTAGACAGAATAATCTAAAACAAATATGAGCTAGCTTGTTTCCAGTGTTCTAGCCACCTCTTCGTTTCCAGTACAGATTATCTCTAAGCTAACAGTGAGTAGTTGTCTAATGACATATTTAAATATGTGAAACATATAATTCCAGTGAAAACAGAATTGGAGATATTTTGGTCAGTTTGCTTAGCAACCACGCAATCTTTTCAGTGGTTCTGCTAGTTTCTTTGCTGGGACCACGTAGATAGGCTCATAACTGCACTAATACTATTATTATTACTATTATTATTATTGTCTCTGTTATTTATTATATTTACTTCCTTTTTGTTATGTGACTGGTATAATATTTCAGAGAGTCAGTCGGGGCTAATTAGTCTACCAATTTTTGAGGGGACTGCGCATGAAGAAGAAATGGATGCATAACCTGATTTTCCTTCTGATTCGTGCTTTACAACTGACCGAATGATATTATTCTTCTTGTGTTCTTTTTTATAACACAACAATGGGGAACTCTTTGATGAGAGGACACTGGATGGTGAATTTGACCAACAGTGATGAGATTTGAGCTTGGGTCTATAGAGTCTATGGTCTGCCATGATAATCGATTTGATAAAGCCAACCAACCTGAGAGATTCAAATGTTTCAAGTCGCTTCCCTTCGCCTTTTAAGTGCCCTCAACTGTTATTGCATAAAGCTTGGCTAGATAAGTAATTTTATTTTCAAATTTAGCTCCATATTTCGCAGTACTTTATGGGCAGAAGCCAAAAGCGACAATGTTTTATTACTCATAAAAACAGAACGTTTCCGCTGTCAGATTGATTTTTACTATTCTTCAATGAAACTATGTTTAACTGAGAAGCTATTCAGTCTGAATCCGTTTGTTAGAAAGTCAAATCTAATTAACACTTTCCTTCAAACCTGGGGAAACAGGGTGGCAATGGAGCAGCCTAGTTACTGAATGTTCTGTAAACCACATGTGAAGAGTGTCCATCGAATCAGGATTTATTGAAAGACATGATGTCAAGCGCCAAATAAATCATCATTAGGTGCAGTCTAGCCGTCTTTTGAAGATGAAATATCAGTCCAACCAAAAAGCGGGGGTTTGAACACAGAATTTACACTATGATGAGCTGCTGAAGTGTGAACTGCTTGATGGCAAAATGGGCTGTCTCTGAAGATAAATATTCACTATTCCCATTACAGTTCAGCAGCATGCCATTCTATTTTTGCTTACATTTTAATTCTCCGCGAAATTCATTTGGAGGAGTGATTAGTTATTCTACAACAGATCATTTTATTGCTGCTCAGCAAACACTTTGTGCAGATGAGGTGGCGTTGATAGTGCACCCATAACAAAGTACCAAAATTTCCTTTGAAGTAAATATCATTAGCGGTCATTTTGATTGAAAGCGAACTGAATAAAAATTCCAAGTTAACCTGCACACGATAAAGCACCATTATTGTTGCTGCTAACAGATTATGAAATGACTGTCAAAGAGGTGACAGGTCTGTCATGAAATGTATTCCAATACTGCATTCGGTTATCCTAATATTCTGATCCAATCCAAAAAGGACTCGAAATTTTGCTAACCACAGTGGCATTTTCAGCTCTGCTTAAAATGGATGATGGAATCATTACCCCATTAAAAATAAGCAAACATTGTGAGGCTATGAGCTAACTCATCAATAATGGACGGTCTAGTTTCCTCAACAGGCAGAATTTCACTGCTCCTCTGGAATCTAAATCAACGGAATCTCAAACGAGAGGACTGTGGATCAGTTTTGCGGTTCGATATGACCAGAAGGGAGCCTTGTCACAAGGCGGCTGACCGTTTGGTCAAGCAATCAGTAGAGACCTCACCCGAAGTCAGTTTGAGCCAATTAGTCTGTGTTAAGACAATTGGTGGCAATGACTGTTCATTGTATAAAAAATTGTGCTGAGCTAGTAAACTGAGATGGTTCGAAGGTAGAACCAACTTCTTATGAGAGATATTGTGACGGACTAAAATAAATATACTTTAGTTGTACGTACTAAATATGAGAAATGAAGGAATTAGAACCTTCTCACTATTCCAATTTCAAATGCTTCGGAAATTATTTTAAAGCAACCACACACTAAAGCTCACCAAATACTACGTGTAGCGCTTGCAGTAAAAATCGTTATTCGCTAGAAATATCGCGACGAAAAAGGGTCAAACCAAATTTTAGAAGAAAATGATAAGATTATGGATCCATTGCATTTTTATTTAAAATGGGACTTGAAATGATTAAGTCGGATTTGGCAGGGATTTATACCAGATAGGTCATCGTTTATATAAATGAGTGTGATTTACACAGTACCTTTAGTATCAAGACATCGGAAAATAAAGTAAAAATTAAAGATTTTTGATACTTTCCAATAATGATTTTGATGGTAAATATTTAACTATGCCTGTCCTGTCGAAATCCGAATAAAAAACATTTTCGTCGTCAAGAGCCTCACGTTCGTGGTTTTTTCAATATGATAGTTAACAATGGTTGAAAATACAAAATTTTCAATGACCGACTATTGTGCACGTTCTGCACTGTAACATTCTGTGTGCAGTTGAAATTGCGGAAATTTTGTGTACTTTGTGTTTAACATATTACCCAGTTATGAAAGATACATTTGAGCTTTATCTATAAAATAGTATTTTCTCCTGGTAAATGAAGTGATTTCGATATCAAATTGTTAACCGTAGTGGGAAGGTCATGGCCGGTGTTCTGATGCATGCTACGGACATGCTGGGTGTTCCATTAATAAACTGAACAAATAATAAAAGTTGTGGATTTCATGGTTTTGAGAATTCCTTTGCAAAAATGATGGAAAGAAGAGCACCAACAAAAATCACTGTTCAGAACTCGCAGATAATGACAATTACAAGAGAAGTGACAAAAACTAGAAAAACAATTTTGAGAAGTCTCTCACATGAAGTTGAGGCCGTCCGTTTCACATTACTTTATGTTGTGCTGACTTTCTTCTGCCATGTCTTGATTGAGATCGACTTTTCTCCGGTTTTCGGGGTGATCTTTTGCTTGGGGACCTTGTTTCGGCCCTTCGTTCGAGGGCCGCTTTGATCGCCTGATCAAATACTTGCTTTACATTAAAGTTGGCCAATGATGAGCATTCCACATAGGAGTCGGCGTTAATCCGTTTAGCTAAACGAGAACCCTATGTAAGAAAGATAAGTGAGATCATTCATAATGTTTGACACATGTCGTTATTACCTTGAAGCAAATTCCAAATACTGCAGATAAAGTATTTGATTGGAAACAATAAGGTCCTTATAGGCTGACTGTGTAGATGAGTCACGAAAATTAATGCACGTCAAAACACTCAAGGCTCAGTAAGGTGACTCCTCAAGACCAAGGATTTGGTGTATAGTCGATAGCCTTTATCTAGTCGCTTTTAGATGACTAGGTCCAATTCTGATACTTCTTGGTTTATCTAACTCACTGAATGGACTATCAAGCAGATACACTCAATCAGTTTCTATCATTCCGTTACTCCTTATCTAATGGGGAATTACTTCATCCATCTGATTGATTTCATGTACTTTGCATTCCGCAGAATTCAAACAAAGTCTACTTGAGGAACAGCAGAGGAAAATCCTCATTTTCTAATCGCCACAGATTTACACAACACATTTCTTATTCATACTCAACTCAAACTATGATCAAATTAAGACTTTCACACAACAGTTTTTCATTGTTGAATCGAAAGTGTTCTGCTGAGCCCACAAAACATGACAAGTCATTTCCAGCAGATACTGATGATTTCAATCGCTTTCATTAACTATTCCGGTTTTACCGATCCGTTTTGAGTTGAAACAGTAAAAAGGGAAACTGAGAAGCTACAACTAGTCATGTTTTGACTCTGGCATTCTTAGTGTATGCAAGTCAAATAAATATCCAAATTACCATGTCAAATGAAGTAAAAGACGTGTTCAGTTTTCCAAACAATCCCATTCAACCAGACTAACTGGAACACTCTCTTCTGTCGTGACGCCATATTTGAAACAAATGGGAACGGTGTTCACCGTAATCATGAGGTTTATTGGTACAATGGAGACGGATCACAGATTCGTGCTCTAAAGCGATTACTCTGATTTATTTTGGCTTGTGAAGCACATTCTGCGGCGGTCATGAATAACGATTATGATAATTATGCAATAAAAGGGGTGAATACTTGAGACTTGTATACTCCTGGAAGGTCGCTTTACAGTTCTACTATATTCCGCATAAACAGTACAACAGTGGTTATTTGTGAGGCCATATTCAAGAGCAAAGGAAATACGGACATCATCCCAGAGGGATTGAAATTAGTTGACTTCGCTTTTCACATGAAACGTTAGATTTAGTTTCAGCGATTGAGTTCAGCACCAAAGAGTAGTCCACTTGTGGGTTTTGATTATTGATCACTCTTTTCTGAGGTCCTAATGAATCAGATTTTAAATGGTAAATTGAATCGCTGATCAGTTTTAAAAACTTCCTGCGCGTTACATGTGACAGAAAGCCTACTATTCTGCTGGGAGAATATAAGTAAAGAGCTCAGAAACCGGCGCGACAGGATTGAAAAGGAATTAGACATAAAGGTGTACTTTACCGCGTTTGCGAGCCGCAATAAAGGTCCCGTCCAGCAATCGGGAATTAACAGAACATTCGTTTGCGTAGTCATCCCAAAAGGCAAACAGTGAATCGCAATGAAAAGGGCACGATGGAGTGTTTTGTTGTAGACCAGGTTCAACAATTTGGTGCCGGTTTCCTCACTGACCATAGAAGTCAGACTGAAAAACTTTCATCACCAGACAAGGTAACGTCATTATTCGAGAAGCAGCACGACGATGGCTGGTGTGAATCAGTGGTTCGCTCACCATCGACTATTCACTTGCCTTTTTCACACCCGTCGGGCCGTATCGCGATAGTTCTGTTGGTAGAGCATCTGCCCGACAGGCGGAGCGTCGCCGGTTCCATTCTGGTTCGCGGCGTTGGACCTCTGGATGTGAAAAATGTAAGTGGATTTTCCATTACGTGCATATATTTTCATAAGTTACCGGTCTTCTGGTTAGGTTTTCCCCCATGGCCTCAGGAGGCGAAGGTATAAGGACAGGTTACGTCATCTTCGAAGTCACCGGTTGAAGTTTTGCACAGAAATAACCCGTTACTGCATTCTAACTGATCAGGCAGATACCTCAGGTATTACGCTGGATCCATCTCGATACGCTTTGCATTGATTTGATTTGGTTCGGTGGCGCCCTTAACGGCCGCGTTACGCATTGATCTGTCTTTGGAATTACTATTTTTTCAACTATTTATTTTATTCAGTTCATCACTGGCAGGTTACGCACTCGTAATTATTCGAAACAAATAATGCTAACGATAAAAGACATGTTGGAACAACAAAACGTATGCCAACTATCCAAAGTCCGGAACTTAGGCCATCGTACATGGAAACGCAAAAAGAGCTGGTTCGCGAGCTGTTCTTAACTGTACAACGCCAGGCAGAATGACTGCACCTAGTGCCATATGTAATAATGTGCGTTCCCCAGTCAACAAATTACTGGATATTACACATCTGTTCATGGAGCAGCTTTAGAAATACTTGTGATATATGTTTACAAGAAACTTGGCGGAATGACGACATGGATGAGGCTAGGGTTCAAATAGAACAGTTCACTTGCTTTCGTTTAGACCGTATGCATCAGGAGAAGGAAAAAACTGGTTGCGGTGCCATCTACATCAAATCTGAGCGCTGCGACAAGTCCTGTTTTATTTGTTCCTACTGATGTGATGGTATCGATTGTTTATGAGTATATGTCGCCCTGAATTCTTTCTTTTCGGTCAAGTTATCATCAGCAACAATAACATAACACCACAATGCTCACAAACCTCATTTTACATTTTCTACGATTCATCTGTTCTTTTCACTGTGTCCGCGCTTGATGAGAATCTTCACATTGTAGTAGGTGACTTTATCAACGCATCAACACTTCCCTTTCCATCTCTCAACCTTCTCAATTTCTGTCGCACTCCGACTAGCGGTGACTCTCAGTCAGACCACATCCCGATCAACCACTCAGAACGTTTCTCCGTCGGGTTAACTGCACCTGTTAGCACCAGCGGTCACTGCGTATTAAACCTTAGACCTAAAGTATACTATCACCGGGGTCATTTATTGTACAAACTTTTCAAACAGACACGCTTCAAAAAAGGAACCTTTTTCCCAGAGAGTATAGTACTACCGTTCGTTGTCTGTCGTTACATCGTGGTTAAATGACTGTTTACTTCCGTATTTTCCTGGAAATTGCACAACGGAAGTGATTGAGTGGATTTTTATTATTTTCTGTCTTATGGAAATCGTTTACCTCCGTTCAGGAAGAGTAGTTTCCCCATACCCGCAGCGGCTACGCAAGAGGAAGGAATTACTCTACAAGATGCAAACACACCTGAGGCCCGTCAACTGATAGTTTTGGTAAAATCTGAAATTACACGCTCTGATAGTTAATTTTTCGGACAGTTCCTAAACTCTCAAATATCAAACACGGGTGGCGTGGGATAAAACTTCTCTGCGGTAAGGCAGAAAACCTCCGAAGTTGAGTGTAAATGTAAACCGTTTTAATGTCCGACTTTCTGACAATCAGACGACCCAGTCAAATTACTCAGATCAACAAAGATAACTAGGCCAACTGTTCCAGACGGTCTTTTAACGGAACTGCTCAGATATAAGGCCGGTTCTCAATGTGGTATGATGACTCTGGTAAGTAACAGTTCACTGGAATCACATTTCCTTAAATATTGTTGGCATCCCGTTACAACTATTCCTAAGCCAAAACAAGCCCACAGTCAGATGGAACCCAAAATTACCGACCAATATCTCTGCTTCGTCAGCTCTGAAACTTGCAGAAGGCTTTGTTCAGCTTTTTCTTCAAACCACGATGAGAAACCCAACCCACGAGTTACAGTTTACGTACAAATCTAAGCGCTCTGCAGTTGATACAGTAGCGTCCGTTGTGCACCATATTGTAAAATTCCTCAACGATTCAAGCAAGTCAGTTAGATATGCTTCTCTTGATTACACGTCTGCTTTTGATAGTGTACCACGCTCGATTCTTCTGAAAAAACTAAGATCTCTTAGCTGCCCCGCATATTTATTAAATTGGTTGGAAAGCTAGCTTTCTGGAAGAATACAATGCACCAAAGAAGGCAAAAATGTCTCCGAACATCTCAACCAGTGCGGGTGTGCTTCAAAGTGCTCTTCTTTCTCCGCATTTGTTCACAACATCCATGAGAGATTTTCCAGTCCCTTACCCAGCCCGCTACTTTAAATATGCTGATTACGTTGTTTTAGCAAGGTCTCTCTCGAATAGATCAGACTTCAGTGAATTCACTGCAAATCTTTCACATACTCAGAACTTTTTCAATCAATCTGGTCTTCTTTTGAAGAGTAATGAATGTTTGCAATTGAGTTGTAGGAGATTAGATTTGTATATAATATGATTCATCGTGCAGCTTGAACGCTCAACTCACCCTTGAAAACCATGGAAGGGTGCTATATCATGTAGTGTAGATGTTCAACAAACCGTTGAGAGCCAGCCCGGATAGCCTTGTGGTTAAGGTGTTCGATTCACAATCGTTCACCCCGGGTTCGAGTCTCCGTGGGAGCTCGGTGGATGTGCACTGCTGATGATTCCCAACAAGGATGAAACAGCTGTACAGTGCTTCCATGGTTTTCAATGGTGAGTTGAGCGTTCAAGCTGCACGATGAATCATATTATATAGTAATGAATGTCAAGAGTGTATATTTTCTACCACTTGTCCCCGATTCACTGAAGATACTCCTACTGGTAATTCTATTACCCTCGCACGTATAAACCATGTTAAATATCTTGATGTTACGCTGCAGCATAGCCTACATTGGTTTTTGCACACTGAAATCACATCAGGAAAGCTGCGTCGCTTGCCCTATTAAACTAGGAAAATACGGCAGCCTGTTATTTCCGCTTTTGTAAAGCAATGTACACCACCTATCATTCTTTACCTTTCTTTTACCATTTTCCCAGGCTTATTAAAAAAGGATTTCATTACTCTTCGCAAAGGGTTATGCATCTTTAGTCTTGTTTCTGGTATAATCCTAAACGACCTAGTCTTGGAGCTATGCATTAGCCATACAACAACATCCACTGCGATTGTACCTAAAATAATTTCTGATACTTCGCACCCTTTACTTTTTGATCTTACTATTTTTCAGTCCCACGCATCGACCCCGTATAGGTATAAATTGCTTCCCTGCAAATTGTCTTTGTATAGGAATTCCGTTGTTCCGCTTTAGCACGAGTCCTAAAGAACAAGAATGCCAGTTTGTCTGAAATGAAATTCTGCTTTACTCTATAACATTTTCGCGCCATCTCTGGCTGAAAAGCATTGTGCAGCTATGGTCATGTTGATATATATATGCAAAATATACAAAAAAGGTGATTCCAGTTCTCAGTCAATACCTTCGTGTTTTATTAGGGCTCGAAAGATGAATTCAATGCTTTTGAATCTCTGTTTGCTTCCTAACATTTGGAACCCGCAGTATTGAAAGTGTTTCGAGAAAGGTGATAGCAACTGTTGTCCATAAATTGAAACAAAAACCTTTCCTTCTTGTTTGTCCTCTGATTTGCATATATCAGTTTAGCCACTATGAGGTGAAGCGTATCACTGGGGCTGCTTTTTACATGTTTCCTCGTGGTTTTATCAACTGATCATTCCATAAAGCTTTTGGTTGTGTGTTACCCACCTAGATTTTGTGTGACTTGGGCATTTTCACGGTGATCTCAAAATTATTTTTGACTTGTGTCAGAACCTTCCGTTTCTTGTTTTCTCTTCCACTGTAAGCCGTAGGTTTTGAATGGCGCAACTTCTGATGAAGACTTCGATGGATGTTTTGCATATATTATTTGAAAAACATATCTTTCTTCCAATTTTCTTCTAACTTTTTCTAATATGTTTCTTAGATTTCTGTAAATCTGCTTGAATGCCGCTTTTATCATAAAATTTCGCCTGATTGGTTCTGTTGCTTGAAAATCCGTTCACAGAAGTACTTTTCCTAAATGAAAATATGTTCAGTCTAACCGAGTGTTTTCTGGGAGCTTCAGTGGTGTTTTTTACCATATCTGAGGGTACAAATATGATAAAACCAGGTAATAACACAGAAGGTCGATACTTCTCTGTTTTTCATATTGACGGTTTATACAACTTTTGCAGTGATGTTATTACGTGATAAACTCAGGGTTTCTCTAGATTTTCGGCCAAGTTTAGGCGGGACCTTATCGGTGTGAATCTCCAATGATCCGGAGGATTTGTCAAGTTCGGATCTCTTCTCATTTCTTTTTGGTTCCCCATGTCTATCCTAAACAGGGAGGCTCGTGAACGTTAATGAGAGCAGCAAAATTAGATTCAACAAAAGAAGCATTTCCGTTATGTCTTCCCACTTTTTGGTGAGGAGCGATTGTTCATGTTTACATATGGAACTAGAACAGGCGTGATGTGATCATTTGTGACCCTATTCAGTTCAACAGGTCACGAACATAGATCAAACTCAAGGAAGAAATTCTACAAAACTTGGTTGAAAGAAAGTCCCAGATAGATTATGGTTTCTTGAGGCAATAAAGTAAACTTCAAGTTTGTTATTCCCTCTTCTGGAAAATTTAGCTGTTCAGTGGATTTACTACATTTTATTTCAGTGACATAATGCGCCATCCATTTGGTCAACTGTATCTAAGCTGAAAAATGTATTTGTTTGATTTCAACAGGAATATTTGTTCTCGACTGGGATGGTGAACATACACTTAATACATAGAGCCAGTTGGTGACTGTAACGAGCAGTTTCTTTGGCTAAAATGTAGAAGAGAATGAAGCACAAAACGCCAACCGCGCATCTGGCTGTCACTGTTATGATTATGGCTGTTATTTTAGCGACAAAGGACCTCCAAATATCAAGCAATTCGCAACGTTGATGGAATTTTTCAGGTCATGAAGAGTGTTCTGGTTAGTTTCGACTTTAGGACTAAGAAAGCCTGTAATAAATTCAGGGTGAGCCAGAAAAAGAAGGCTGCTGGGCACAAGCCAAAGACCATGCAAAGCCAACGGCACCTAATGTAAACAATGTAGCATTGTGGAGTAGCAGAAGTAACCGTCAAGTCCCTTAAATTGATGGTGAAGAACCCGTGAAAGTCTATGACCGTGAAGGTGGGAAATGTGAAGCCAAATAAAACAAAAACTTCCAATAGGCTACAATCAAGAAGGTGGCTTGCAAGAAGACGCAATTATTGTTTCTCCGGATTAAGGTTATTATCGCCGTCACCGTTGTAGACCCCTTCGCAAAACCATCGATGAATCTTGGTAGGGATGGACATATATCCTTTTTTTGATGTTGCTGAAAGTTTTCGAACAAGAACTGAAATATAACTAGATTTATCGCAAAAATGCAACAACCGCAAGGTTTTTTTTGAGTGCTGACAGCCACTGTACTAAGTAACGAAGCACACTTGTTTAAAAGAACTACGCGTGCTGCGCTTTCACACGCTGTTAGTATTACCCACCCAACGATCTTCACCATTCTGGCTTCTTAGCCGTTGAATTTCATGGTTTAAGTGATGTGGTATACGTAGAGTAAATGTCAGTAGTGCTACAATAACGAACAAATATTCCTTTTCGACACAAAATATGCTTCTGATTAAAAACAGAGATAGGGGCACGTGGAACAGTTCTTACATTTTACTTTGCATTCCCATTGAGCAACGAGTTATTTTACCTCATTCATTTCCTTAGTGCAGAGACGTTTTCGGTCACTAAAAGGTATACCATTTGAATCCCATCCTGATGGAAGAATAATCATGGTTTTCTCCTGTGTATGACATTTCTTTCCAAATTTATCAATAGGTGACGTTTCTCAGGAATTTGGAATTTTTGTATTCCCTCAATAAACTTGCACTCTCAAGAATACCACAGATTAAGGATAAGTACCGGCAGAATTGTGTCAACTGGATTTATTGTATAAAACAGAGAGTGGGCGAAAAAGGTAGACGTTCTTGTACTGTTGAGCTAAGACAGGAATAAGGTGATAAATGTCTTTACTGATACTTCTCTCTCAACAATCCATGCAACAAAGTCGATCAAGACAGTTTGAAAAAGGAAGAATACAATATGTTTGCATTTTCGAAGTGCAGGTTACTGTTACAGGACTTGAGTTGTACATTACCAAGATTTTCACTATCTGAGAAACTATGAAAGCCGTAGAAAATTTCTGTCATCTAGGCAGCTGCACGTCTTCCGGAGGTTGGATATTGGATGAAGTGTCTCCCCGTATACAGAAAGCTCGTTTGCCATTTGCCAACTTGGGTAATCAGTGGCGTCGACATGACATCCGTTTATCTGTCATAGGTCGAGTGTGTGCTGCAACAGTCAGGCCAGTTCTTTCGTGTGGCCCAAAAACGTGACCAGTAAGGGTGGAGGATATACGAAGATTGTCGGTATTCGAACACTGATGTTTTCGTAGCATTGCTCGAATATGGTAGGAACACCGTATCAGCAATGCAGAGGTTCGGCGAAGAGTCAGGTTTACGAAACAAATCACTGCACGAAACGCTTAAGCTCACCAGTCTAATTTGTTCGGGACATGTGTTGCGCATATCTCCTGACAGTATTCCTTGGCGCGCAATGTTCGCTGAGGTGGGTAACAGTTGTAAGATGAGTAACATTGTCCAGTCCACTACAAGGATTCACACTAGTATCAGTTAATTTGGCGAATAAACAACGGCTGAATAACCCCATTTAGTGAAGTTTAGCCATGTGAGGAGTGTTAAACTTTGTGGATGGGGTTCAAGCGTTCCCCACTGAATGGTTTCGTACGTTCGTGGACGTGGCTCACTATCGCGACCATTGGCGTCCTTTTACTCACAAACATTCCTTGATGACTTTATGGTGTTTGTAGTACTTTTGTAACTTTTTTTATACGCTTGTTTTTCTTCTTCATAATTCCCCATTGATCCTCTGGTTGAGAGATACCAATCGAAACCACCGCACCCAGTGCAATGTTCATGGTTGTTTTTGTACTGTTCTGAATGGACCCTATTTATATAGTAACTTCGTATCTGAAGTCATCAAAATTGGCTATAACTAAAATACATTTTTCACCTCTTGTAAGATCGTTCTTCTCGTTTTCCATCCATGAGTTCAATGTTTATACAACACGTACCCATCGTTAAAGAAATTAGGCAACGCAGTAGAAAGTCATCGTAAGTATTACACTTATATCCAAGATTTGGTGCTCGTGATCGAATACTAGTTACCAGCGGGCACCGACAATACCCATCCATCACTGTTAATTCATCCTCCTATCATCATCAAGTTAGCGCAGATATAAATAAAAACTCCCCCCCCCCGCCTTCTCGATTGAACTTCACATTTTTGCAGCATTACTTAACTTCACCACGGATAGCAATAAGATTTGAGATAGCACATTTTTCTATATTTTACCCCTGATTGGCAAACTGGCATATGCCACTGTCGAGATGGACGGCTTATATGAATTTATTTCTTTGTCAAATCCGTAGTTATCCCTATAAGGAGTCATCTAAAATAAAGCGGAAACTCTTTTTTCATTTATTTTCCGATATTTCTACCCCCCCCCCCTTATAGAACCTCCTAAGTTTCGCATTGCTTATGCTACTATTTTCCCACTTTTTAATAGTACTTCTTTCTTGAATCCCAGAAGCTATGAACTGTACATTTTGCGCACTTATTTCTTACTCCCAATGTTCCACAATTTTGTGGGACAATGTGGAGTTTTCCTTTAACTGAAAGTCGTGCCCATACATAAAATAAAAATTCCTCGTGATATTTCATTATTCTGAGGAGAACCCTAAATGCATTAGTTGCCACAGACTTACCTGGTCATATGAAATCACGCGGCTAATCCCAGGAATGACTCTCTCTCTGAGATCAGTTTTTGTTCCAACAAGTACAATAGGAACTTTCGGCAATCGTTGGAACAACTCGTCACTCCATTTGCACCGGACATTTTCATACGAGATTTCATGCACAACCGAGAAGCAAAGAATAACTGCATCAACTTCGGAATATGTTAGTCCGCGAATGTCGTGGTGATCACTCTGTCCTACAAGATTTAACAATCGATTTAGAGTCGAAAATATTTTACCAGCTGTGTCCCATATTTTCAAATCCACACTTTCTCCGTTGATTATCAATGATCCAGTGTACTTTTCAAACACGGTAGGAATATACGTCTCAGGAAAAGGATGTTTGACGTAAGATTCTATCAAACACGTTTTGCCCACGGCACCGTCACCAACAACGACGAGATTTATGCTATTATTAGCCATTTCTAAAAGTGCAATTAGTTATGATGCATGATTTCGTAAATTGCGATAGGGCTGGGAATATCACATCGAGACAGTGAGTCGCGTTTTATTGGATTCTGCTTTTCTCATCAGTGGTACAAAAAAATGCAGACAAGATCGGTGTTTGTAACTATGGAAGGTATTAGGATAAACGTCATTTTGTTTCACCGCAAGAAATCACGTTGCTAGTGGAAGATAGGGATACAGTTCGAGGAATTTCGGTTAATGATACACAGTGATGGTAAACCAGTTGTGGGCAGACACTATAGTTAAGTTCATGTATACACTGACTGGCTTCGTAAAGAATTACTAATGTTACTGATGAGAAAATCGCGGTTCTCTTAGTAATGATTCTATTCCAGCTCTACTATGTTTTGAAATCGCTGAAGAAATATTCCCACTTAGACATACATTTCCTTGGGAAAAACCTCACTAGAGAAAATTTGTGAGGTTGTACATAGTACAATATAATCCCTCAATAGTAAACTACGATAAATGACTAACGCGGTCTCCCCCGATAAAAGTAATTCTACAATGGCAAAATGGTAGTGAAAATAAGATGCATTGGTACTCTAATTGAAACTGTTTACACATGTTTTGTCCGTTGGATGAGAAGTCCTTCATCAAACCTCGCTTTGGTGTGGAGTCACGGCTCGCATTTATGAGCTAAACAGAATGGATTATTGAAATCAGAGGTGTAGTCATACATAGCGTACCAGTGGATAAGGGTCAGATGAAGTAGGTCACAATGAACCAGTTGATGGACAATATCAGGTTCTGTGGAAACTAACAAGGGGAGGGGTACTTTAATTAATGAACACAGCGGGGAAAAACCGGCGCTAAATGTACGCAGGCTTGGATTACGCGGATTTCCGTAGGCGACGGAAAGAGTCATCCTACTTTGCTAAGCAGCTTCACTACCAAAGCTGGGCATCTCCCAGCCGAAATAGTACTGCTACCTCTATTTTCCATCAGACTGTTTGAGCATGAAATGGCTTAGGACCGGACCGAAATTGACGGCAATCTGGTGAGTCAGAATCGTAAACTCCGGCCTACGCTCCTAAAGAACAACTCAAATTGTAATTAAGCGTCTTTATGCTTAAGGAATCCGCGAAGGAAACCACTTCGTTGGTGTAGCCAGATACAGCGCGTCATTCACCTGAAAATCTCCAGCGTCCCTTGGTGAAACATCACTTTTTCTCTTCACGCATTCCATTCTCCATCTTCTAAATGTAACCTCGGGCGGAAAACTGATCATATTCTTGGCCACGGAAGTATAAATAGTGACAACAACAATAAACTGAAGTTAGAGAAGATCTAGTATGAGCTATAAACATGTGCATTATCCTTACTGAAAATGCTCTCGAAATTTTTCAGATAAATTGGCAACGTTGCGCCAGTTAGAACATTTGAAATGTTGTGACAAGTATCTGTTGAATCCCTGAAGCACGCTTATAAAATTTTGGTGATAACACTTTGCTCCTCAGAGACCTCCTCGATCTCATTGCTAACTCGTCGCATGTCGAGCGATTTGTATTTCACTGCTCACTGTCAGACTGAACTCAAGACTGCGTTGAGTATGACCACATAGTGTGCACTATAGGACTGGATCCCATTTATTGGTCGCTTTGGAGCACTTCGGTTGTGCTGTTTTGTACGCATCAACAGCAGCGGAATGAAGCTTTGATGTTTCTTAATAATTTTCCTAGATTCCCGGACAGATTCGAAAACGTTCACTTATTCCAACATTTCTCCTCGTACCATTATACCCTGGTTTTGTTTCATACACTGCTGCACCATCAGAAGCAAATTAATCAGAAAAACAATGAAGCAATAAACAGGAGAGATAAACTACAGTTTCCTAGTACATGCTTGATGGGTTCTTGGATAGAAATGAATTGGGAGACAAGGCGAACTCTACTGAGACCTATCTCAACTGGTTTGCAGTGTGTGCCTCCGAGATAACATGATTGATTTTAGCTAATAAACTACCCACGTAGGACGCCTGAACAAAACAAACAAATGTATTGCATACATGGTGATAAAATAACCAAAGTGCGCTGTGACAAGAGGCTGTCCTTGGTGAGTAAGAATTTATTCCACAAAAGCGGCCCCGCTGCACCTGCTGTCCTCGTGTGCCTTCACAACGTTGTTGTGAAGACTGCCTAAGATCGGCCCAAAGCATTCATTCTGTTGGGTTCACCTTTGTCGACTCCGATTCCGTTACTGTTCCTGTGTGGCTCTTCCTTCGTCAAATGTGAATGCAAACCAATGCCAAAGCTGACTGTCTCCTACAGCTACGACTAAAATGTTCCCGTAGGCTTGTTTTCCAAGTAATGGCATCTATATGGTAATCAGCACAATCAAATGCCTAACATTCAAGCAAACGTTATACGACGCTCGAGATTGTTTTTTTAAGATGGCTAGTGATACACATGGCTCCAGATTAAGATGCACATGAAAACTGAATATCTGCGTCGTCATTTGCGCTGTTACGTGGTTGTAGATGGATTCTTTTGGATTATAAAACTAGTGGTAAACGATATTTTGTCCGACTGCAAACAGGACCAAGTTTGGAAAATGACCTCAAGCAGTGGCGGACCATGAAATCAGATGAGATGCAAGAAGTCGCGGTGATCGGTAATAGTCGCATTCTTTTTCCTCTAGTTGGGAATACGGGCTCCAATAAATGCTAACAAACAAATCGAGGAACCCAAGTGCTTACTGATTCACCCCTACTGGTGAACTTTGAGCGGTTGCGTCTGATTTTTATTCACGGCGACTGGAACAACATAGTACAGCCAAATGAGAATACTACTGCTGGCCATTTTTTACTTGAATATATTTTAGGCTTTAAATTCGACCACTATAACTGGAAGGCCGACAGAGATCACCGTTACTTTTGCCAACCATTTTTTCGTAGTTCTCTAGAATGCTGAAGGGACGCCATATTATCACTGCTAAGGTGATAAAGAACAACAACACTTACTGGTAAGTCGTGAGACCGAACAATAAAATTCAATGAACTGCAGTGGTCGAGAAATTTATCGGGTATATCCCATGATAGACTTTCTCACCAAGAAATAAGCACCGAGATGTGCAGAAACAGATGCATAATAAAGACTAGTCCATGAAAAAACAAGAGATTTATAAAAAAAACTGAGGTTCTGAGCTTCATGAGTGATGTCCAAGATGTAAACCTCCTTGGTGGTCATGAACATTAGAAGATTTACCGGTTAGTCGTAATAATTGCCATGTTCCCGCCTATCTCCTTTTTCTATTTATTTCTCGGTACTTGATATTCAAAAAATTCTGCACCGCAGGAACGCCTTCCGTAGGCTCACCATCCCCTTCTTTGTCTTCAAGTGGCCTTCGACACGGTGGGCCGAATATGTCTCTCGCGTTGACTCGTAAAAATCGAAGCCGAATTTGGACCTACGGTGATCTTTCACCAGAATTTACCACGAAAAGTGGTTTACGTCAAAGTTTTCTCACTTTCCTTTTTCTGTATAACTTTTGATTGATATGGTCCTAAATGCCGCGCTTTTATCAGGTATAAATAGCCGCTTTAAACGTTTTCCGTGTGCAGAAGTGTCACACTTTGAACGTGTGGACGACGTCGTTTTCCAAGTGAAGATCCCGGTGAGTTGCAAGCTTTTCTGGACTACTTGAACAATGCTTAGAAAAGTTTGGTACGCTTTTCGCACCTTTTAATTACAGGACGCTGTTGGAGAATCGCGTTGGCCTGACATCAAACAACTGACGACCTGAGAAACTTTAAACCTGGCAGGGAGTTTCTGTTGTCTAGGCAGCTGCACGTCTTCCGGAGGTTGGATATTGGATGAAGTGTCTCCCCGTATACAGAAAGCTCGTTTGCCATTTGCCAACTTGGGTAATCAGTGGCGTCGACATGACATCCGTTTATCTGTCATAGGTCGAGTGTGTGCTGCAACAGTCAGGCCAGTTCTTTCGTGTGGCCCAAAAACGTGACCAGTAAGGGTGGAGGATATACGAAGATTGTCGGTATTCGAACACTGATGTTTTCGTAGCATTGCTCGAATATGGTAGGAACACCGTATCAGCAATGCAGAGGTTCGGCGAAGAGTCAGGTTTACGAAACAAATCACTGCACGAAACGCTTAAGCTCACCAGTCTAATTTGTTCGGGACATGTGTTGCGCATATCTCCTGACAGTATTCCTTGGCGCGCAATGTTCGCTGAGGTGGGTAACAGTTGTAAGATGAGTAACACTGGCCATTCCACGACAAGAAAGAAAGGTATGGAAGACCTGGTCAGTGTACTTCTTCACTTAGGTCGTGTTAGTCTTCCTGGGTGAGGTCCAAGAGACCTTCTCACTCAGCGGTTTGATTTTTTCGTGGACGTGGCTTGGTGTCGCGACTATTGGAGCTCTTTCACTCACAAACGTTTTTAGACAACTTCAAGTTAGTTGTAATTATCGCATTACCGTTTCCTACTCTTGTCTCCCTTCTCCATGACATTCCATTGACGTTGCCGTTGAGAGGTTGTGGCCAAAGCCACAGCACTCATTACATAGTTCGTGTTTGTTTGAAGTGAGTTGAATTGAACTTGGTATGCCTTTGTCAATTGATATCTATTGTTTTGTGCTATACACTAGAACAATGGCCCACAGCGCGTCTGTAAATGATCAGATTCACTGTTTGTATTGATACGTCCATGGTCTTTTGCATTTATATATATATATATATATATATCTTCCAATCCACGGTCTTGTAGTAAAAAATATGTTAATAGCATTACATGCAATGCGCAAGTGTTCTCCGACACAATTCATATTTCTTCTGCTGTCACTATCTATGTGTTTTTTATTAGTTAACACAACAGTGACCAGCCTTATCCAAGATGACTCCTTTCGTGGATGCTTGAGAGCAAAAGACAAAGATTATATTGAGATCTCGAAAAATACCAGTAACAAGCGTAAAATTTCATTAAATAAGCAGCAATCAGCCATCTGGAAATCAATAAGTTGTAACCGTATCATCCGTGGAAGGCCAGACTAGTTTAAGTAAGCTATTTCTGGGAGTTTCAGTTTCTTCCATTTATTGAGTATTTTGAGATTTGATGAAAATTCAATCAAGCGCTTGTATTAAATATGTAGGTGTGTATGTATCACGGAGAGCTAAAACTTGAAGACATTACGGCAATGGCTATCAACATGATCCTCTGATTCGTGAGATTTAGAAGAGCTTGTAGTGACCTGGATCGTTTTGAGAAAATGACTGTTTTCTGGACACCATTTTGGATCTATTTTCTCTTCGATCTTTTCTGACGTTTGACATCGACCTCATAATGTTCTCCGGTTGCGTACGTTTTACTGGACTGACTTTTCCGAGGTTTCCGTCGACCTCGTTTTAAATCACTTTCACTTTCGGTCGCTCGCCGATTGTACACGCTCGCGGTTCGCTTTCTGCACAGCCGTTGCGTTTCGTTTCGTTTTCCGTTCGGTGTATCTCTCGTATTGGTACTATTTCGGTGCCACGATATATAGAATACACCTAGCATCTGTAAACCGACTTGCTTCTTCTCTATTCATCCGATAGAGGGGATATCGTTGGTATTTCGTTGCTAGACCCGATAGGAGACACGTTCACCAGCCGCTCTCGAACGTCTTTTATATTGGTGAGCCTGAAACCTCCAGAACTTTCCTGGATTATTCGCCCGCCCGGTGAGTCTGTTTCACGTCCTCTTTTTGTTGCACGATATATATTTTTTACGATTTATTATCGCAACATAACCATGTCAGAGGATAAGATGCAGCTCGACACAGACCTCACTTTGTCTGCGGTTAGTTTTAGGCTCGGGTCTCGCAGCTTGAACAGATACACACCGAATCACAGGATTGCTTTCTTACATTCCGCACGATTTTGTCTTTATTTATTAAATTCCTCATATTGACTAAACCATTTGGAGATATAGAGACAGTGACCGATCGTGTGGCACACCACATTGTCACTAACGGACCACCAGTCACGGCACGACCTCGCCGACTGGCACCGGACTAATTGGCTTTGGCCACACCAGAGTTTGACACTTTACTTTCTAAAGGTACTGTTCGTCCTTCTCACAGTCCATGGGCCTCACCTCTGCACATGGGTTTTAAGAAAGATGACATTAGCTGGCGACTATGTGGCGACTGTCGCGCACTAAATTCGGTTACCCGTCACGATAGTTATCCGATACCCCACATACACGACATCACGGCATCACTTCACGGCACGGCTGTATTTCCTAAGATCGATTTGGTGCGAGCCTATCACCATATCCCAATCGCCGCTGAATATGTCGAGAAAACCGCTGTCACGACTCCTTTTGGTTTGTTTGAGTTCCTACGTATGCCTTTTGGTTTGTGAAATGCTGCTCAGACATTCCAGAGGTTTATCGATAGCATTACGCGAGACTTGGAATTTGTTCACGTCTATATCGATGACTTGCTAATCGCATCGTTGAGCGCAGATGAACATTTCCAACATTTGACGCTACTATTTCAACATTTGTCCGAACATCGAATAGTATTCAACCCTGATAAATGTGAACTTGGCAAACCGGAACTTGTGTTCCTCGGCCACAAGATCACTCGAGAGGCTATTAAGCCTTGCGAGGATAAAGTGCGCGCTATTCTTAATTACGCCGTACCGTCCTCAATCAAGGAGCTCAAGGCATTTTTGCGGTTAGTTAACTTTTATCGACGCTTCATACCCCATGTTGCTGAACGTTTGCTTCCATTAACTGACCTACTTCGTGGCAATCCACGTAAGTTGTAGTTTACGGATGCCGCACGAGTAGCGTTCTCGGAGATTAAAGCGACATTAGCTCAGACCACTCTCCTAATGCACCCAGTTCTTTCCGCCACGCTAAGCATAGCGGTGGATGCATCCGACTTTGCCATCGGAGCGGTCCTGCAACAGTCTGTTTCTGGGATATGGCGGCCATTAGAGTTTTTCTCTCGACGCCTCAATCCCACGGAGACGATAAATAGTGCTTTTGGTCGCGAACTGCTGGCTGCATATAATGCCGTTAAGCACTTCCGCTATGCAGCCGAGGGTCGATATTTCATCCTCCATACCATAAGCCTTTGACGTATGCATTGCATACTAAGTCTGACCGTTACTCCCCACGAGAAATCAGACATTTAGACTATGTTTCTCAGTTCACGACTGACCTACGACACGTTAAAGATGAGTCGAACTGCTTTGCAGATGCTTTGTCGCATTTTCCGCTTAATGCAATTAAATCTCCGGTTTTAGACATCCCTGCCATGGCTGCAGCACAGGCACAGGATTCTTCATGTATGGAAGCCGCTCAGTCATCGTCGCTACAGTGTCAGACCGTACCTCTAGCCACCAGTGCTGGGACTATACTCTGCGACATGTCTACTGGCCTACCGCGACCAGTCGTACCCTCTACATATCGACGTCTCGTGTTCCATACCCTACATGGACTATCACATCCAGGCATCGCAGCCAGTCTCCGATTAGTAGCTGCACGATACGTCTGGCCGTCCATGAATAAAGATGTTCGTATGTGGGCAAAACAGTGTCTACAATGTCAACGATCTAAAGTGCATAGGCACGTAGCTTCGCCTATCGGTACTTTTGCTACGCCTGATGCTCGCTTCGATCATATCCACGTAGACATTGTAGGTCCATTGACCCCATCACACGGGTATACATATTTACTAACGTGCATCGATAGATTTACGAGGTGGCCCGAGGCTATTCCCATCTCTGTCGTCACGGCCGAATCAGTGGCTCGACATCTGATAGAACGATGGATAGCTTTATATGGTTGTCCTTCCACAATCACCACCAATCGAGGGCAACAATTTGAGTCCGATCTATTCTCTTCAATAATTCACATGCTGGGTACCGAACGCATTCGCACGACCGCGTACCATCCGGCATCGAATGGTTTAGTCGAACGTTTTCATCGCCAACTCAAAGCGGCTCTTACAGCACACGAGAGCCCCAACTGGTACGAAACATTGCCGCTAGTTCTGCTTGGTATCAGGACTTGCATAAAGGCAGATATCCAATGTTCCACCTCGGAACTTGTCTACGGCACGACATTACGACTGCCTGGGGAACTCTTTACGCCACGGAGTACAGACTCACTTGCCGTTCACCGTTTGTCTACGTACATGCAAAATCTCGCTCCGGCGCAGACTTGAATACAGCGATGACAGGTTTTTGTTCCGACCGAACTCGAAACTTATTCGCATGTATTCATTCGTGTTGATTCGGTACGGAAACCATTACAACAGCCTTACGAAGGTCCATTTCGCGTGATTTCTCGTCACGATAAGACCTTTAAGGTTGATCGACACGGTCGCGTCGATACCGTTAGCATCGACCGTCTCAAAGCCGCGTACGTTGATGATAGCGTGTCGCCCGCTGACATGAGATTCGATGTTAACCCTGCACTACCTGTTGACGACACCTCCGTGTCACGTCAAGGTCTGCAGTTAGCGTTGCCTGCTACGACTTCGAATGAGGCTATCGTCTCACGTTCAAGTCAGCAGAACACGCCTACACACCCGTCCGTGAATGAGGCTCCCGTCTCACGTTCCGGTCGAAAGATCGTTTGCTCAGCACGCTTTCGCGACTAGGTCAAACACGGTCTTAACCATCGCATTTCGCAGTGATAACTTTCGTGTTTATCGTTTCGACACGATTTAGCACACCTCATTAGTTATTACTGTATTCTAGTCAAGTCCTTTGCGGCTGCTACACCAGTTTTTTGTTTCTTTTCGTTTCATGGAACCTCGCCATATGGTACGCTTCGCTGGTCCCATGAAATCTGGAGAATTTCGGCACCAACGTTTGCATTCTGGATCGGCCCTGTCGCTCTCGTTCCTTGTTATTGACGAACCTACCGATTTGGCTTCCAGATATCATATTGGTTAACGGTTACCCGACGCTGGACGTTATTGGTGTGGCACACCTGGATGACGATTCACGTAACCGATGTCACTGGCAACGAATCTGGTTTACGCCCGACCATCATCCTACGGTTCCTGCATGCCACGGATTTTGCTCGCCAGCATCCTACAGCAGAGCTACATTCACGTATTTTGCACAAATATCGTCTGTATGCCTTCTCCTCCTTGACATTTTTCGAAAGCTTTCCGTGCTTTCTAGCGGAGGGCTGCTATAGTGACCACGATCGTTTTGAGAAAATGACTGTTTTCTGGACACCATTTTGGATCTATTTTCTCTTCGATCTTTTCTGACGTTTGACATCGACCTCATAATGTTCTCCGGTTGCGTACGTTTTACTGGACTGACTTTTCCGAGGTTTCCGTCGACCTCGTTTTAAATCACTTTCACTTTCGGTCGCTCGCCGATTGTACACGCTCGCGGTTCGCTTTCTGCACAGCCGTTGCGTTTCGTTTCGTTTTCCGTTCGGTGTATCTCTCGTATTGGTACTATTTCGGTGCCACGATATATAGAATACACCTAGCATCTGTAAACCGACTTGCGTCTTCTCTATTCATCCGATAGAGGGGATATCGTTGGTATTTCGTTGCTAGACCCGATAGGAGACACGTTCACCAGCCGCTCTCGAACGTCTTCTATAAGCTTTTCGAAAAATACCCCTAGATTTACTGCCCAAAAATTCGAGTCATTTTATTTTAAGGTTAAAGATTTTGATATAAGGGCCTTCCCGTAAGATTATTTTGATGAGTTGAAATTGTTTGCCACTCAAATTGATGTCTCCCAGGGTATCGTTACCAATCTTCTGTTGGTCACCTCCCAAATTAGTAACCTGCCACCAGAATTTTACATTCATCTGTCATCAATTAAGTTGACTGTTTAGAATTTTTGGGCAAATGAGATCAGAAACAAACGGAGAAGTATTCCAGGTTGAGCGTGATGAATTATCACGGCAGAGTGAAGTTTTGGCCGCGGTCGAACTGAACTGTAACTTGTGTTCGTATATGTTTGGGTAAGGTATTTTACTTACACTTCATCGCGTTTTGTGTGTGACTTACATCCAAATACACATTGGTCTTACCTCCTCTAAAAGAATGATTAAACCATTCCGTCGGTCTTTCTGTCGGCTTCTTTGCTATACCTTCCAATCGGCGTCCTACTTTGCGGATCTTCCAAGACTTGAATACAGTTGTGTTGGTAGTAAGATGGTCAAACTGGAGTAATTCCAGTGCCTTTCTACGGCATTCGTCAACCATCCATGTATGACGAGCTACCGGGGTCTTATCAGTGTTGTGTTTTTGATTAAAGGAACCAAAATACGCAGTTGTCGCACTTTATTCGTTTGCAAGAATGTGGATACAACACAACGACAGTCAGTGAGTAGGTCACAACCAAGCACGTACATAATCAAGTGAGGGAACAAGCAAACAGAGGAACTGCGCTACGTTTTCTCTCACTTTCAGAAGAGCAAGTTCAGCCGATGCCCAGAAAGACCGGTCAATCAACATTTCCCACATTGGAGTGTGACAATGGTCTATATCAACCAAGCGTATGTCAATGCATGAATAAGATGCTATTTTTAGCCACGTAGTATGCGTAACTTAAACTACGCAATAAACTTTTCCCTTCGGTTTTCTGCTCCTGTACAGACTGTTATTTTCTGCAAGTGTGGTCATTGAATACATAAGCTTTTGTTAACTAGACACTTCATCACACTTCATCAAAGTTTCCTCTTCCAGTTCGTCGCATTATACGAAGACGTGTCCTGGCTCGAAATATTTACTCAATGGGCTTATATATTATCAACAACCTTTATCGAAGGGCTGCCAGTCTCTGGGACACCGTGCCGATGGTGGAAAAAATGGACTGAAAATGGGTTTGATTGGCGTCCCGATTAAATCATTCATACAACATAAAGAAACAGACATTTTAAGCGGGATCAGTTAGAACCTTTCTGGTAATGCTTATCTCGATCGCTTTACTCTGACCTTTTTTTCAAAGAGACAGACATCTATCAATCAATACATTGCTACTCTGTCATTGGCAGTCCACAGGTATACTTCTCGTGTACAAATGGTAAATATGCAATTAATATGAGGCGTAGATGCGTTTCATTGCTAATCATGAACGACGACAAGTTATTCAGCTGAATGGTAATCAAGTATAGAAAACTAGGAATTTCAATAGTTCTCTTATACATACTACATACCAAACGGGATAACTACTCAAATTTCCACCACACATATGACTGATCTTCCAGAAAGTGCCCGTAGTAGTGACGACTGACCATCCTGTATGATGCTAGAATTCACTTGTGTGCACAGGTAGTACAAAGACTAGCAAAAAGTCTCAAATAAGTTGTTAGCTACGCTTCCGTAGGAAGTAATTCATAAACATATCTTAAATAAATTAGATCACTGACCTATCTTTGCCACAGCCCTCACAAGGATGATCTCTCGGGCTGATCTTTGTCTTGTTTACAGTCACAACATCTTGCGCATAGCTCGTCGTCCTTTGCTGGACAGTTTTGATCAATCAATGCAAAGACTTCCTGAATGCTTGATTTTCAGATTAGACAAACAGTTTTCCATCTTCAGCTACGATCCAACTATATGCATGCAGCAGTGACACCCTTACAACTTCGCGCGACCCAGTGATTTGATTAAAAATGCCGACGCAAGTATAGTTTCTCTCTCCGATCCCTCCCATTTTTATGAACGCTTAACTGACTTCATAAATTTCTGCTTTAATATCCTTTTGCCAATAAATAATTCTTACTTCAGACTTAGCTGTCACCCTTCTTCTCATCTGAAGCGAGTATCCAAGATAAAATCACGGTATCATGAAAGTTTTGTTCAAGTCAATAGGAAGGAACTCCGTAGAGTAAGTCTCATGTTCGTTTGGTCACTAACTGCAGACTGCAACTGAATATAAATATGAAAGACGCTTATAAACTCAGGTGGTGGCAGTACAAATAAGCACTCGCCTTCGGCAGATTTCGAAGAGCTCGGTTGTCGCTTTACTGCTGGTTCGCACCCAAATGCCACTCTTAACGCTAAATCTGAGTTCCATCACAACCCTGCCATAGACAATTTTGCCAGGTTGTGTGTGTCCAAATAACTGACTCACTCGATAGAAAAAGGCAAACTGCTCGACCAGCATACCAAGAATGTACATGTTCGCTTTATCTCATAATTTCGTATTTCACAAACAGATATTTAATTCAAGATTAAATTTCCAACTGCTGGGTTTGCACATCATTGCTCCGTTGTCCAAATGGTTTATCTAGATTACGCCTAATCGCTAGTACAACAACAGCGCTCGAGGTTTTCAAAAACCATGTGTCGTATAGACGTACCATCAAATCTATATACTGAACCTTGAACCATTTGCGTATCAAGGCTCCCGCTTCGCCCTGGGTGCGCAAGCTCTACTTACCCATTTTATAAATCCATGTATCGCAGCTAGTTTGACACACTGAACTCTGTAGACGGATCCAAGCTACTCTAGGTTACCTCGTAGGGCGAAGTTATCAAATCTTACATACAATTATTGTCTAGTTATCTTCTCAAATATGAAAAGTTTACCGGATTTTAGTAGTCAGTTTATTGAAACCCCCACATACCGCAGACGTCCGAGTAGGTGCCATTCAGTGACCCTTACTATTATCTCCGTCTCACTGTTCCATTCTTGTGTACAACAAGATTAAGCTTATTAGGTGCATTGGTGATGTAATCCTCAGTGTGCCACATCCCATCAGTAAACGAATTTCCGGGGAATTATCAATCGATGGTTCTACCAATTCATGTGCGAGCTGACACATCTTTTTGAGAAAGCCACGGAGGAATTTGCATGATGAGTATTGCATCAAAATCGCTCGTAAGGATTATTCTTCACCGATCGTCTAGAGCTCAAAAATGTTGTGCGTGCGAGAATCAAACCGGTTTTAGTCCAAGTCAAGGTAACTTTGATCACGTCTACATCTTTCGACAAAATTTTAAGGCACGAACGCAGATTCCGCATAACCGAACATTCCTCGATATAAAGGCGATACTGAGTTTTTTCGACCAAACACTTCTGTTGCACCACCTTTTCTGCCGATTTTTATGTCCTCAAGTAAGAATTCCGGTTAAAGAGGGTAAAATAAATTGTCTAATCTAGTTCAACGATCCCACTTTAAGTCGTTATGGTTGAGCCTCGTTACTGCAGTCAATGTTTAGTTGATCGACTTCATTGCCATAAAAACGCCATAGGTTGTTTAAGGAACCAAACATTTTGTGAATAGAGTTACGGCTGCTGAAGCACCTTAGTGACAGATTTCCGGTTGGGGATTAAAATCCGTAAAAGAGGTCTTAGATGTAGTGGATTTACCTTTTTTCTTGATCCCCATTTGTTTTACTAATTCATTTGTAGTTCTTAAATGTTAGAGGTTGTTCAGTTCCATTTTCGGTTTTCTCGGGTTGGGCACTTGCTGTTCAGTTTAGGTTGAACGTCTACGGGTCAGTTGAGCCTGAACTTTGGCTATCCGTCGGATTTTGTCCTTACGACAGCCTGAGACGAACTACAGTTATGTGCGCATTTGGGCTATTTCTACACTTACGCGCTGGTTACTTAAATACGGCAGTGGTGGCACAAACGTTTCTTCGAATATCGCCCCATGGGTGTTCTAATTCTCGGATCAATTTGTTCCGGAATTTGCTATAAAGGGGTGATGATCGATTTTGTACGCGTCTAGACAATCGAAAACAAGTTGCTGTGGTAAATTCTATAAATGAAGACCAGGAGCACTGTCTGAATGGAAAGACTGGCTAAAACAATGGATAAGAACCAATTATGTGCATATAAACATGATATCTTTATATGATAAGAGTGATTGCATCTCCTAAAAAGGACGAACTTTTTACGAAAATAGTTAATCTAGTGGTTGAGCTCGGAAGTATGGAATGTACGATGAGGATGGATTGAACGGCAAAATGAATTATGAGTAAATGACAAAAGGAATGGACCTATTCTGCGTCTTCTTCTATGCGTTCAAGGCGAACAACCTATCCAAACTGGAGGCCAGAGGCGCTTCCCAGCTTTCCCAATGAGACCCTCAACGTCTTGACAGGAGAGCCCAATCGCACCCCAACCCTATCCCAACTAAGTCAACGTTGAGTGTGCTGCTTGGGCCACGACGCGTTTATGGATCCTTCCCCTAAAGCCAAGCCGCTCCGAAGCCGATCGGCTTTGGCCGGTTGTCCAGCGGCTTGAGCTGTTGCACTAATCGGTTTCCGAGCAGTTTCTGAGTGAATTTTGAGTGATTTCCGAGTGGCTTCTGAAAGGTGTCCGAGCAATTTTTTGCTATTCGTGTTAAATACGAGATACACTTTGTGGAATTTTGTCAATTTCCCCAACCTACTTGTTCCCGTGCTTGCTCTTTTCTTCTTATTTTACCCGTTTTAAGTGTATGAAATAGAGCTAGCTTTACCTTGGTATAAAAGGGCTTCCCGTTATATTCAAATTAATATAATGAAATAAAATGCTCTTTGGGCAGTGTACAATAATCCGGTTGTCGGTGTCTTTTGTATCGATTCACTCCTGATCTGTGGAAAATGGCTTCTCAACAAAACACTCGGAAACCGTCAGAAAGCCGATATTACAAACGGGTTGTGTGCTACAGCGGTTACGTGCAGTGGCATTCAACCTTACTTATTTGTTTAACATACATCATTTTTTTAACTGAACCCGCGCCGTCAAGAGCGGTGACCACTTGGCCGTTGCCCGTGCACTATACACACAAGCTTTTCCAGTATACACTAACCATTCTCTCTACCTGTAGTGTTCTCCTTCTCAGGGGTGATCGTGGGTAGTCGTGGGGTCGTCCCAGTCAGCACAGGGGTGCGTATTTTAGTCCCAAAAAGTCCCTCAGGGGACTATTTTGGGACTATTTTATTAATGTAGTAAAAGTTGGAGAATTTCGCCCGTTGCTTCAAGTATGTTCCATAACATGGAAGTACATCTTGACTTCTTTGCACAATGCTACGTTTTATAGGGTTTTTGTGCACTAGAAAGTACTTGCGTCGTGCCAAGTAATTTTCTAGGGTGTTCACAGATCATGTTATTTCCCATAATAGATAATAATGAAAGTTCAACAACTAGTAACTCAAGATAAAGTAATGTAATAGAGCTTACCAACATTTTAAAGTAAAGCAAGCAGGCCGTTGCATTCTCGGTGTGTTCACAAATAGTCCCGAAAATATCCCCGGGGTGTTTCAAACGGGACCAAATCGGGAAGAATTTTGGACTAAGTTGGGACGAATCAAAGGTTATTTTTGGACTAATTTGGGACTACTTTGCTGACTAGGGTATTGCAGAATACTACTGTAGAGGACAGGTGATCCGTGCGTGGTGAGAAGTACTATCGAACTCGTGTACCAAGGAAACAGCTTGGTAAGCCTCAACCAGCCTCACATATGCTAACGTAACCCTTGCAGCTTACAGGTTTTTCTTATGTTATCGATTTGAAATTAACGGCGGCAAATTTTTCTTTTTACAAGAAGCATAATTATTCTGGAAAACCTAAGTGGTGTTAAACCCGATTTTACTCCAGACCTTTTCCTTTATTAGACCACTTCACGTAGTGAACACTGCAGTGTCCATAAGTCACAGTGGTCGCCGATGGTCATGGTAATCAAAGGAAAAATGTGAGCTCTCAATGAAGCACTCAATGTACGATCCAATGTACTTCTATTCTGCCTGGGGTGGAATATCTCAATTCTTAGATATATCTTAAACTTGACATAACTCTGTAGCACCCAGCCCGTTCGTAACGTCGGTTTTCAATCGGTTTTCGATCGGTTCGTTAAGCAGCCATTTCACACGGATCATCATTGAATTGATACGAAGCAACTCGATGACCAGAGTAATGTACAATGCACAGGTGGTGTTGTATTCAAATGTATTGGTTTAGTTAATCGAAAAACCTCGGTATAGATCGCTTTATTTTATTCCCTCGAAATGGGGTAAATAAGGACAATTATTCAGAACATCATAAATTAGCATCGTAATACGTAATTTGGAAAATTTGAGAGAAATCAACGAAGCATATCACGTATTTCAAACGACTGGCGCGGTCCGCTCGGAAACCGGCCAAAACCGCTCCGGAACCGATCGGTTTTCGGCCGATTTTTGACCGGTTTTGAGCGGAGTTTATCACTACGCCGACCGGTTTTTCAGCGGTTTCTGAGTGGCTTCAGACCGGTATTCTGGACGGTTTCTGAACGGCTTCAGAGCGATTTGTGCCAATCGTTTGAAATACGTGATATGCTTCGTTGATTTCTCTCAAATTTTCCAAATTACGTATTACGATGCTCATTTGTATCTTTTAATTTATGATGTTCTGAATAATTGTCCTTATTTACCCCATTTCGAGGGAATAAAATAGAGCGATCTATACCGAGGTTTTCAGGAAATTTCGAATAACTAAACCAATACATTTGAATACAACACCAACTATGCATTAATGCATGTACAATTGTACATTACTCTGGTCATCGAGTTGTTTCGTATCAATTCAATGATGATCCGTGTGAAATGGCTACTGAACGAACTGGCCAAAAACCGGTCAGGTTTGAAGAGGTTTTTGCACCGGTTTTGCTACAACGATGCTCAAACCAGCAATGCACTGATAGATCAGTTAACTGATATAATTATATCGCAAATAAACAAAAATGCAGTCTCAAATCAGGCCAGCGATTTCGATGCCCCAAACATTGTAAGTTTGTTCGTCTGGAATGCGCTTTATTCTTTCTGCAGGCAATAACACCCCAGCACAACTCGCTAGTCATTCTTACTGACGGAAACTGCATAGGCTTTTGTAGATGTGCTTCCATTGGCCTTGAAATTTCAAATCAAATCAAATCAGCGCACAGGACTGATGGCCAACTCCAAAGGCAGTCCAGTTTCTTTCCCGTGTGAGCCATCGCCTCTCACCGGGCTACTACTTCTTGGAATCTCTGTCTGCCTATTGATGGAAGTTCAATAACGTGGCTCTTGATGGATCGCCTTCGGAAAGGGCAGTAAAAGCAACATTTCGATAGAGTCAGTCTCCTGCAACCGGCAAGTTCGCTTGTCATGTAAAAGTGAGTCATCTGATAATCAGCTCTCTTGTAAAAAAAACCCAACCAATGTGTGAGTGTCCTTAGTTATCCGAGAAGCCCATGCCTGGACTACGTACTCTAAGTGGGGTCTCACCAGCTCAAGGTGAAGCCGTAGTATAACCCCGTGGTCCCTTGGAGTTACTGCTCTTCCCAGTTGGTACATGAGCCTGTAAGGTTGGTTAGACCTTACTTCGCGGTTTCCTTAGTTAACGCGTGCTTCGGTCCTTTGTACTGCGGGGACCACCTGCACGTTACTCTAATGCTCGGCACTGTACGAATATGTTGACCAGGACAGTATTCTCCACGACCAGTGAGAACGAGGAGCCGATTGGGAGAGATAGCGGGTAACGTGTACTTGGGGGTGTGCGTGAGAGCGTGCGCAAGAGCAACGGTCAAATGGCAACGGCGCTTGGCGGTCAGCTTTCAGTTTAACAATAAACGTGGTAAAAGTATGAGCGAAGTCGGCCACCGCTTCGAAACTTTTCGCCCTGTTAGTCACTGACAAGCAGTGCACCGAAGGCTTGAAGTCGCTTGTCACGATTACCTCCAAGTCTGGGAGCTCTGTCTTCTGGGCCGTTGGTTCTGGGTTGTCCGGGTTCAGGTAACAGGTCCCTCCGGACCCACATTCCAGCAGACGAGTTAATTTCCCGTGTTCAAAGTAGGTCCGAGGCTTCTGACCTGTTAGGGATGGCATCTAGGTCTTCCTGAATCTGGGTGGAATGAGGAGATCCGAAAATTTTCGCGTCATCAGCGAACATAAGGCATGGGGATATAAGGACTCTCCGTAGGTCGTTCACGTTTGCCAGGAAAAGTACTGATCCCAGCTCCGATTCTTGCGGTATCCCAGTGGTTACCGTCGCCATTAAGGACTTAGCTTCCACCACTTCGACATATGAATGTCTGTCGCACAGGTGGGCTTTTAAATGGTCCATTACTCCGGCAGCCACAGTAATCCGTCCTAGTTTGTGCAGCAACATCTCTGGTTCAGTCCATCAAATGATTTGCCAAAGTTGGGATAGTGTAGCTCACGTGTGTGGAAATCCTCCATAGCCGTTGGCACATACTTGTATTGTTGAGACTCTATTCCTTATTTCATTGGTCCTCGAACAAGTACAACATACGTCGATCACTACACTCCAACGTTTGGCTATATTTCGCTCACGTGGAGTGGCATAATTCTGATTCGAACTTGGACTGCCGTCACGGTGGTACCTGACATTGACCTTTGTTGAACCCTGGTCCTCGTTGTTAGACGTTGTGGCCGTGCAGTAGAGGTTTGTACACATTTATATATGTGTATAATTTGGTAATCCAGTACCGTAGAAAATACGAATCAATCTTGTTCTGGTTTTTGGATTCGTTTGAATTGGCTACGTGTTACTCACGGTCGGAATAACCGTTACAATACTCAACTTGGAATCTTCATGAGGAAATCAATCACAAATGCAGAATAGAGGACAAATGCAAGTCGAAGCTGGACAGGAAGTAACCCGGCAATTCCCCTGGGGGTATTTTTGGGTGATACCGATCTCTTAGATATTGCTAGGTCTGCTAGTCCTGTCAGTGCAATTTCATGTACTTCAGCTGGCGGTATAGAACCCAAAGGTGATGATATCTATCGATTGAGAATAGTTAAATTGGAAACCCAGCTTAGGCAGGCCATGGGAGAAGCTGAATCTGCCAGGAAAGATCAACTACGAGGACGGGAGCGATAAGTGACTCTGGGGACCACGGAGCCTACGGCCATTCAGCCTGGCAGCTCCGTGGAACGATTAAAATCGACCTGTACCAGAGTCCCCACACTATAGAGTTACCAAGAGTGGAATTGTCCCCGTTTGACGAAAGCGCGGAAAGGTACTGTAAGTTCGTTAAACAATACGAGAACTTTGTGGAAAGGAGAGTATCCGATCCAGGACAGAGATTATTGTGTTCAATGCATTACTGTCGTGGAAGAGCCACGGAATCAATCGACGGGTGCTCGATGCTGGATCCCGAAGAAGCTTACACTCGGGCACGTGAAATTCTGAAAGAACCTATTTGGGCAACCATTTAAAGTCGCCCGGAATTCGATCGATGGTGTATTATCAGTGGCAAAACTTTCCAAAACCGAGTCGGGCTCCCTAGCCAGCCTGGTGATAGAAATGCAGAACTGCAGCATCGCATTGAATCACTTAGTTTACCGATCGGACCTGAACGCACTGCACACGTTGGAGACCATAGTGTACAG
This sequence comes from Fasciola hepatica, assembly GCA_948099385.1. NCBI lineage: Eukaryota > Metazoa > Platyhelminthes > Trematoda > Plagiorchiida > Fasciolidae > Fasciola > Fasciola hepatica. The sequence goes on along the minus strand of CANUEZ040000088.1, from coordinate 690,012 downwards.
TTTACCCGCGGAACTACAGGGAAGATGGGCCGAGGAAGCTGACAGGATCGGCAGATTTGGGCTAGGAACCACATTCGAAGACCTGACGCATTTTATAGGCCGTTATGCCCGAATAGCAAACAGTCGTTTCGGTGAAATTGTGCGCGAGACCAGCAAGTTACCTGTGATTACGACGACGCAAAGCTGGACCAGGGAACCAAGTAGAAGTCAACCATAGGCAAACACACAAGCATTATCTCGGGAAGGTGAAAACTTGCCGGTGTGTAAAGGTTTTCTGAGCCTCATCGCCTAGTGGAATGCACTCGCTTCCGCAACGTAGACGTCGACGAACGATGGGAAATAGCTGAGACAGGGCGCGTGCTTCGTCTGTCTCAACGATTCGCATCGGGCAGCGGTGTGCTGAACGGAACCCAGTTGTTGTCAAGATGGATGCCATGGGAAGCACCATTACCTATTTCACAAATCCCAGAAATTGAATGTCTAGGAAACCCCAAAGCCAGGTGTGGTCTTCTCACTGTCTCGCTCCTCTAACAAGCCCTTTCACCTGGGAGTAGAAACAGTTGGCATAAAAACCCCAGTTTGGGTTATAAAAGTGTTGGCCTTCGTAGATAATGGCTCGGATGCTACGCTAGTAAAGAAGAGGTTTGCGGAAGGATACGGGATCAGAGGCAATCAATCTTCATTAGAGGTGAGCACAGTGAGTGGCACCCAGGTCATCCAGTCCACCACGCTGCACCTACAACTCGTTTCACTGGTCAAAAACGATAGAGCAGAAACTCAAGAAGCATTCATCGTAAAGGATCTGCCGATGAGAGCACCTCAGTCAGTGCAATCGATTTTGACCCAGTGGCCGCATCTCGACGGGGTTACGATCGAGGAGTGGCAGAATAAGAAAATTGATCTGCTGATTGGTTGTGATGTGCCGGAGGCGCATTGGGTCCTGGATCAAAGAACAGGAAGCCGCAAATCGCCCCATGCAGTACGCACTATATTCCGCTGGACCTGTTACGGCAGCACAAATGGAAGATACGGCAAACAAATCCAAATCAACTGCAATTCGACGGAAAAGGCGAACAATGACCAAGCATTCCAACAGCTGTATAACGCCGAACTTGCCGACTTGGTCATTGCTAGAGATGCCCCATCACGAAAAGATAAGTCGGCTCTGAAAATGGTAGAAGAAAACGCCACGTACGTAACATATCGTTTCGAGGTTTCTGTCCCGTGGAGACCCAACACGAAACCCGTGCCAAACTGCCGAGAAGTGGCTCTAAAAAGGTTACGCTTCCTCAAAACCAGGCTAATTCGAGAACCACAATTAGGGTAGGATACACGCAAGCCGTTCAACATACCACTGACTTGGGTTACGTAGAAAGAGTAGATACCGTGGATATCAGCGCAAATTTGAGGTGGTACCTAACCCATCACCCGGTCGTGAACCCAAAGAAACCGGGGAAGTTCAGGGTGGTTTCCGACTGTGCCGTTAAATGTCACGGTGTGAAACTCAACGACCATACACTACAGGGCCCGGACTGGACAACACCAACAGTCGAGGTTTTATGTCGTTTTTGGTTAGGAATAGTGGCCATCTCTGCTGGCATACGCGAAGTGTTTCTACGGGTGAAGATGCCCTCTGAAGATAAGGACGCCTTTCGTCTTCTCTGGTGGCGTGGAAGCGACACAAATCGTGCACCAGACGAGTACAGGCTGAGCGTACATCCCCTTGGGACGGTATCATCCCCCCTCTGTGCTAATTTCGCCCTCCGGGAAACCCTCAAACCTTTCGGCGGCACCAGAAACCTGTTAGGTAGAGCAGTGGACCACTTCTACGTGGGCGGCTTTCCGCGTTCCCTTAACGACCCAAATAATGCTGTTCTGTACCAGACCGGACTGATCGCCACTCTAAAGGCCGGGGATTCGACCTCACTAACTGGACTTAAAACAGCCAAGAGGTGCTCAATGTTATCCCGAAGTATGAGAAAATGGAGTGTGCGGGAGAGCTTTTGGGGTCCTCTTCACGAAAAGAGTTCACGCTTGGACTTCAATTGATACCCGGAGTTGACTCATTCATATCCACTCTGGATCTACCCAAACGACCAGCCACACGGAGAGAAATCCTATCATCAGTCCCAAGCCTCTATGGTCCCCTGAGTTTCGTTTCGCCATAGTTGTTACCGGGGATGTGCTTGCTGAAATCGCTATGCCAGAGAGGGACGGGTTGGGACGAACCTCTCCTGGACGACGACGATAAGCGGTGGCGCGGCTGGCTGCACAACCTGGATCAACTTGGTCAGATCAAAATACAAAGATGCTTGACAGGAATCAAGTGCACAAACGATGCTCAACTTCACTTATTTTCTGATGCTTCAGAAATGGGCCACGGGATAGTGGTATACGGCTGCTGGGTAGACGAAAATGGCAAACGGCATAGCCAGATACTATTCGCAAAGGCGAGAGTGGCTCCACTGAAAACGGTGTCCATTCCGAGGCTGGAACTGATGGCAGCAGTAGTGGCCGTGAAAGCCGCGACGCTGATTAAGAGATGCTCCGATCGGATAAACTGGGCACCAAACTCTTAGATGGACTAAGCCACGGTACCACATTTCATAAGCAACATTACCGCTCGCTTTAACACCGTGGCCAACAGACTCACCGTAATCCTCGAGTTGACTAAGACCCATCAGTGGCAATATGTACAAACCGCCAGCGACCCGGCCGACTTCTGCTCAAGTGGCCTGAAAACACCGGAGAGGTTGTGGATGTGGACAATGGGACCGGACTTCCTAACTAAAGCTAAAGAGGCGTGGCCAACTAGTATTACCTAAGGCTGATGCTGGCGGCATCGAGACCAAAGGACGGATGCTGGCTACAAACTCCAAAAGAAGCGCAAGCCTAATAGAAAAACTGTGCCACTTCCCCGACTGGATATAAATATTAAGAGCCGTGGTCTGGTGGATACGATACAAAGTTCTCCTATCGATGTTGAAAGACACTACCACAGAACACATTAAATATGGGCGAGCTGAACCAAGCCAAACTCGACGTTCTACGACTACTACAACCAGACGCTTTCCCGTTCGAGGCCCGCGGGCTAGCCATGATAGATGATAACACCAAATTAATCAGGATGTTGTACAGCAGTATCCGAAGGCTAAACCCTATGCGAACCAACGGACTTCTGAGAGTTGGAGCGCGGCTGACGAATTCAAATCTAGAGTGCGAAACAAAACACCCCATAATAAGCCCTGGTGACCACTACACGACGAGATGCCTGGTAGACCATGTGCATCGAAGAGAGGGACAAGCAGGTTCGAACCACTTATTAAACAATATACGTCAACGATTTTGGGTGACAAAGGGACCAGCGACGGTCAAGCGAGTCATAGGCAACTGCGTCACTTGTCGTCGCCGGAGAACGGTATCAGGCCAATAAATGGTGGCCCCCCATCCAGCCGTGAGAGTCCAACCAGGATGGTGCCCGTTCGTGGAAACTGACGTCGACTGCTTTGGCCCGTTACTTGTACGGCAGCAAAGGAGCTCGCAAAAAAGGTATGGCTGTCTGATAACATGTTTACAATCCAGAGCAGACCATCTTGAAGTAGCGCATAATATGACCACCGATTCACTTCTAATGACCTTTCAAAGGTTCATCGCGAGGCGAGGCGTCCCCAAGAAGGTATACTCAGACAATGGCTCGAACTTCGCCGGGGCTCATAAGGAGTTAGATAAATGGTAGAACCGCCTGGACCACGCCAAAATGCAAAACGAGACCGTAGCAAAGGGGATAAAATGGCACTTCAACCCACCTTATGCCAATCATCGTGGTGGCGTTTGGGAAAGGCTGATACGATCGACCAGGAAAATACTCACGGCCCTGACCTCACGATAAAACCTCGATGACGAGACGGAGAATACTTTAATAACAGAAGTAGAACGCATACTGAACAACAGACCCCCGGTGCCGATCGTCTCAGACCTGGGAAGCAAACCGGCTCTCACTCCCAACGACCTGTTTTTCCTGGGGTCAAAAGCAGGGGCAATCACACCAATAACCCCACGCAGGACGTATATCGTAGAATGGAAACAAGTGAACCAACTGGCACAGGCTTTATGGAAACGTTGGATGAGGAAGTACTCAGCAACACTGCAGCTTCGGCAAAGGTGGATCTCCAAAGAGGGGTCGTTCAGACTTGGCGATGTAGTCATTCTCGTAGAGAGCCACTTACATAAAGACGATTGGCCGATTAGAGTGATCGAGAGCTGCCGCACAGAAATCGATGGCCTCGTGCGCACGGTGGTGGTGAGAACGAACAAAGAAGACGTATTGTGAGATATCTGTAACATGTGTCTGCTTGAGGGTGACAACGGCGAGGGCGAAGTCGACGCTACAGACCAAGCTAAAACCAAGTCTGTTGACACCAACTAAAGCTGAATTTGTTTATTCATTCCTCGTGCATTCCTCCTTGTGTCCCAACCCTTCATACCGTCTTTGAAGCATATTTGTGTCTAATTTCATACGGTGATTACCTTGGTTTATCACAAGACGCGACGTTGTCTGTGGAGTAGCGGAATTCTTGAACAAGCATTTGTTGACCCTTTGTAGAAACACCTCTATCTCCGTGACCCATTTGTATTATTATTCAACCTGTGTTCAAGTGGAAATAAGTTGTGAGTCAACCATACTTCTAAAGCGATAACACCACACGTTGACCTGCTGATGTTCGAGTACCCTGTAGCCATCTCGATTTTTCATCAGAAATTCTCAGTCTTCATCTTGCTATATACCTCACTGTTGTGCGGGCAGCTTTTTCCTCCACATTCCGTAGTCCGTCTACGCATCCCGATAACACTGTAGTCCTTTTTTGTATACGGAAGACTTCGAGGTATGGAGCTTAAACTCAAGAAAACCTGCTAGCTTGTCTGTAACTAGCCTACGATAGATGGAGCCCATGGTGACCTGTGTAAGCATTATCTTAGGGTCTAGATAGGTTAGGGCGAATCAGTACCCCAATTTACTCCTCGGATGCCGACCACTTCATGGGAGGATTTTGGTGGGCGTTGTACCGTACATGTGTGGAAATCCTCCATAGCCGTTGGCACATACTTGTATTGTTGAGACTCTATTCCTTATTTCATTGGTCCTCGAACAAGTACAACATACGTCGATCACTACACTCCAACGTTTGGCTATATTTCGCTCACGTGGAGTGGCATAATTCTGATTCGAACTTGGACTGCCGTCACGGTGGTACCTGACATTGACCTTTGTTGAACCCTGGTCCTCGTTGTTAGACGTTGTGGCCGTGCAGTAGAGGTTTGTACACATTTATATATGTGTATAATTTGGTAATCCAGTACCGTAGAAAATACGAATCAATCTTGTTCTGGTTTTTGGATTCGTTTGAATTGGCTACGTGTTACTCACGGTCGGAATAACCTTTGCAGGCAACCTATTTTTATTTTTTAGTTTGGTCTAGTCTGCGAGTTACCTCGTCAAGGGAGCTAAGGAGATGGCTGAGGCAGGATTTTTCTCCGGTGAAGCCTCGCTGTCCCTTTACAAGTGGATTGTTCATCCCCAGGTGCCGCATCAGTGCCCTGCTTGTTACCCAGTCCATTATTTTCAGGACTACCGACCGTAGGCTAACAAGCCGATGAGTCTCCACTTCATCCCTGTAAAGTATATGAGTGGAAATTCCCCCAGTGGCTGTCACATACCCTTATTGTTGAGACCATGCTCTTTATCTTATTGACCCTAGAACAAGTGCAGCACATATCAATCACTACGTTTGAGTATTCGTTTATATTTTGCTCATGTGCAGTGACATGTTTTTGATTCGAAGTCGGACTGCAGTAACGGTCTTATCTGACAGTGACCTCTGCTCTACTCTGGTCTTCTTTACTGAACGTTATGGCCGTACAGATGAGGTCTGCACAACCTATGTGCACACAATTTGTTTATTCAGTACCGTAGAATCAGCGAATCAATCTTGTTCTGACTTTGGTGTTCGCTAATTTGGTTACGCATTATTCGCCATAAACATAACCGTCACATTACTCAGCTTGGAATCTCAACGGACAAACCTATCAGGATTACCAAGAAGAGGGCAAAATCAGGCGGAATCTGGGCTGGAAGTAACCCGACAAACTCCTGGGTTATTTTTGGGTGATACTGATTTCTTGGGTATTGCTAGGTCTACTAGTCCTGTCAGTGCAACTTCATGTATTTCAGCCACTGAGGCAGAATTTAAACACGGTGATATTTATAGATTGAGAATAGTAGAATTAGAAGACAAGCTTAGGCAGGCTAAAGAAAAAATCGAGCCAGCCAAGAAGGAACAACTCCGAAGACGGGGACAAGAGGTAGTCCTGAAAGTCACGGAGCATGCAACCACCCAGCTTAGCTATTCCGTGGAAAGATTGAAACCAACTCGTGCCAGCCGAACACAAGCAGTTGACTTAATAAAAGGTGATTTGTCCCCACTTGAGCGAAGAGCAGAACATTGCTGTAAATTCATAAAAAATACAAGAACTTTATGTAAGGGAGACAATCCGATCAGGGGCAGGGGTTCTTGTACCTGCTACATTACCGTCGTGGAAGACCTGTTCGGGATGTCTTCTATGCCCGCTCGGCACCTGATCGATGGATTACTATCAGAGGCAAGACTTTCCAAAGGCGAGTCAGGTTCTCTAGTCAGTCTGGTGATAAAAATAAAAACTGTAGAAGCTATCTGAATCACTTAGATTGTCGATCGAATCTGAACGCACTTCATACATTGGACATATTAGTGCGCAGTTTACCCGCGAAACTGGAGAGTAGATAGGCCGAGGAAGCCGAGAGAATCAGTAGATTTGGACGAGAAACTGTCTTTGAGGGCCTTATGCGGTTTACGGACCGCCATGCTCTAACAGCAAACAATTTTTCGGCTAACTTGTGCGCGAGGCGAGCAAGCTGCCTAGGACTGTGACGACACAAGGCCGGACCGGGGAACCAGACACAGACCAACCATGGGCCAACAGGCAATCTCTCTCCCGTTAGGGTGAAAATTTGCCGGTATTTGAGTTTTATGACGCGCTTCGTCGCCTAGTGCGATGTAATCGCTTCCACGACGTAGACGTTGACGAGGGATTGGAAATGGCTAAGGGACCAGACACGAGCTTTGTTTGTCTCAACGATTCACATGGAGCGGCTGTGTGCCTAATGAAAGCAAGTTGTAATCAGGATGGATGTCACGAGAAGCACCATTGCTGAGGGATATAGGATCAGAGGGAATCAATATTCCTTAGCACTCAGCGCAGCGAGTGGCCATCAGATCATACAATTGACCAGACCGCACCTACAACTCGTTCCCTTGTTCGAAACTTTTAGAGCGAAAGGCCTGAAACAGATCACCATAAACGATCTGCCAATGAGCGCGCCTCAGTCTGCACAACCGATTCTGAATCAGTCGTCGCACCTCGACAAGGTCACACTTGAGGTGTGGTAGAGTAACAAATTAGATTTGCTGATCGATTTTGATGTATTGGAAGCACTCTTGGTACCGGATCAAAGAATAGAAAGCCAAAAACACTGTATGCAGTACGCACGATATTTGGCTGGACTTAATGTGGTAGTACAAACGGAAGATAGGGCAAACAGATAAAAAACAACCACACTTTGGCGGAAACTGCGAAAAATGAGCATGCATTCCAACAGCTGCATGATGCCAAATTTGCCGACTTGCCATTGATAGAAATGCTCCATCGTAAGAAGGTTGGTGGCCTCAGAAGGTGTTGGCCGAGAAAGCCGAGTGTGTATTCATTCGCTTCGAGGCTCCTGTCCTGTTGAGACCCAACATGGAACCAGTGCCGAACAGTCGAAAAATGGCCCTGGAAAAGTTATGCTCCTTCAAAAACAGGCTAATTCAAAAGCCACTACTTGGGACAGAATATTTGCGAGTCATGCACCATAACGCATACTAGTGTTGTATAGAAAGAGTGGATACAGCAGTGGTCAGGGCAATTTTGAGGTGGTACCTACTGTAACAGCCGGTCGTGGAAAATCCCCCTTTTTCCCTCGCGATCCAGTGTTTTTCACAACATCACTCATTTCCTTACACTATCGACTTGTCTTTACGAACTGGTTGTTTTTCTGGACCAATTGTTGTTTGTTCGCGCCCAGAGCGCTACTTTGGCACATCCTTGCTCAGGACCTGCGTGACGCACGTGCTGTCTGCTCACACGCTGCTATTCGGTTTCTCGTTGTTGAGTCCTTGTGATCGTATTATTGAGGTTTGTATATTGTTTATGTCATTGTTTATTGTAATAATCTAGTATCGTAGAATATCACGGATAATCGTCTTTTGATTTCGGGATCCGTTGCGAATTTGGCTACGCATTGCTCAAGCGTTCGTTACACAAAAGCCCTCAGTTGCCTGCACTACTCTAGTTGACTTAGACCTGACCACCACCCCATCTCCAGCACATCCCCCTAGTAAACGGCCCTGCATTCTACCATCAACCTCGGCTCCCACAAAAGGCAACGATATCCATGCCGAACCCACTAGTAGCAAAGGGCCACCAAAGTCCCGTGCATCCAGGCCTGCTGCTGCTAACGTCAACCTACTGCCCACCGTCTCACCACAGAAAAAGACTCCGGGGAAGTCAGTTACCAACAGTCCGTCCCGCTCTAACTCATGTCCCACTGTCTGGCGGACACAAATCGTCCATAAAAGCCATGATCTACCATATAGCCAATTGTCCAATCGGCAGACAGAATTCTGTGTCCCCCCACAGCTTTTAGCTACTCCGGCTACTCCCGTAATCCCCCCCGGAAGTCTTCTCAGAACCCCATTTAGAACCCCCACCAAGCGCTCTAAGTACACCCTAAATAATTCATACATGTTGGCGAGCATGACGCAACCCTTCATCACCCTAAAGCAGCCAACCCCACCTCGCTGTATTACCGCGGTACCTCGGCTTATCGACAATGTCCTCCCAACTCCACTCTACAATACAGGCGAAAACGGCCACCGAGTAACGCATCGTCATGCATCAGGACCAAACATACCATACTCTCTAAGTATCCCGAAACAGTTTCCCAGTCATTTAGCTGAGCGCCAGCACCTACCGTCGAACCTCTGTAACCAATTTCTCTCCTCTCCAATGATACAAATAAGTAACCCCCAGTCGAATTATAACCAATGGCCCCAATTGTCTAGCTCCGCGCCCTTTCCTGAACACAGGATGGGCCAGCCCAACCAACTACAGTTATTTCGTCGGTCTTGATCAAGCGGCAACTACCCGCCCCCTGCGTACCCCGTTGAACCCAGTCACCACTACTTTCTGCCATCTCACTTGCCGTTACCCATTACCTCAGCATCCAACCCCCCACCTGGCTACTTCAACCACCCCGGAAATCCCACCTCCTCAAACGACCAATTTTTTCTTGACGGCACCCCCCCAACCCAGCTTCACCCCTTCTTCACAATGCCGGCTCCCCACTTCTAACCCCTGTTTAGACTCCTTCACTTCTATACACGACAACCCTGTCGTTATGAGTCCACTTAATGACGTTTACCACCTCGGTAGTGTTAGCCATCAACATCCGCAGATGGTTGTTCCCACTCCACACCATGACGGTACAGTTGCACTTAACTTGCTTCTCATTAACGCTCGCTCATTACTGAATAAAACCCATACTCTCCGTAATATAGTACTGTCTTCCGACTTCGACATCATTGTCATAACCGAAACCTGGCTAAATGATTCTGTCCCATTGGACCAAATTGCTATTGCTGGTTATCAGACCTTCATGAAAAATCGTCGTCGTCGTGGAGGAGGCTGTCTAATCCACGTTAAAAACAGCTTGCCTACCATTCCTCTCTCTGATCCAGTACTGAACTCAATTCAGGACTCAATATGGGTAACGGTTCTTCTGGCCAACTCTCCACTCCATATTGGTTGCGTTTATCGACCACCCAATTCAAACATCACGGACCTCGCCCGCGTAGTCAAAGCCTTTGACCACTTTGCACTATTACCCTCTTCGTCAAAACTCATTGCTGGCGACTTCAATGCACCTAATATCCGCTGGGACACCATGTCATCACCCCAATACTTCACGAGCTTCGTTTCGACCATACGCGCAGGGCGCTGGGTCCAGCACGTAATGACTCCAACCAGAGGTAACAGCATACTTGACCTGATATTTACCATTGGCTTATCGCATGTGGTGACTACCACCCTCAACCTTTTCCCAGGCAGTGACCATAGAATGGTATCTTGCAGATTCACAGCCAGACCCATAGACCCTATATGTAGTTCATCCCAACAGCCCCTGCATAAGATCAACTGGATGAACCTCAAGCCTATGCTTCGATCCCTCAACTGGGATGACTACTTCCTACAGCACAACACTCAGCTTGCTAGTGACGTACTCTACCATAAGCTGCATAGCTGCTTGTCAGCAATCACCACCATCGGGACCAACCGCTCTCAAACCCACAGTTCCTATCAAACAAGGCTGCAAAATAAACATGCAAAACTGCAGAAGATCTACAATAAAACCAAGGACTTCTCCATACTATTGCAACTCCACTCTCTCTCTGTAACCATCAGTCTTCGGACTAATGAACTGCAGAAAAAGCAGGAGCTTTCGGCCTTGAAGTCCTTCGACAGATCGTACCGATTGTCCAGACTGCTAAAGAGCAGAAATCAGAGAGAGCCTACAGGGATACCCTATTTAATTTTGGGGAATAACACGCAAATTAAATCTGCAGCTGAAATCGCTGAGGCCCTCAATACCTTCTTTTCAGAATCCATGACCACTGACGCCACTTCAAATCCACCACCCGTACCCCTCATAACCGAGCAAATTCTCTCTGACATTGAATTCAGTTTGAGCGACGTGGCCCTCCTACTGATGCGTGTTAGACCCTCCTCCCGCCCTGGCTATGACGGCATCCCCCCAGCACTCTTTCATCTTGGTGGAACTGACGCCGCGGCTATCTTTATGAATCTCTATAACTTATCCCTTAAAAATGGCACTTTTCCATCCCAGTGGAAAACTTCAACCATTATTCCTATCCACAAAAAGGGTCCAGTGCATGACCCTTCAAATTATCGTCCTATTAACCATACCCCTTTAGCTGCCAGGATAATGGAGCGTTTGATTAAGCAGCGGATGTCCGATTATCTCATTTCGCATAACCTTATTCACAGCGGTCAACATGGCTTCCTAAAGTCACGTTCTTGTAACACATGCCAGTTTGATTTCTTCAATCTACTGACCACGGCAGCCGACGACGGAAAATCTATGATTATCATCTACCTCGATATGACCAAGGCATTTGACCGAGTTCCTCACTCCCGGTTGTTAACAAAACTCCGGGCCTACGGTATCCATGACCCGCTTTTATCATGGATCACTTCCTACCTGTCGGATCGAACCCAGGTTGTATATGCTAATGGTCATCTATCGCAACCGACGCCTGTCACTAGTGGAGTCATACAAGGAAGTGTACTTGGTCCGCTATTTTTCTTACTCTATATTAACGACATTTTCTCGATCGTGCAACACGGCACACCTTTCCTGTTCGCCGACGACATCAAAATCGTTTATGAGTTCCGCCATCAAGATTTGAGTACAGCGCTGTCTGAAATAGGTAATGATCTTGAGAAACTTGATCGATGGTGCACTTCATGGCAGATGTGCTTCTCGACATCCAAAAGTTTCTACACAACCTACAGATGTCAAGTCCCCCTCGGAACTCTGTCACTGAACCAAGTACCCATCGCCCCAAGCTCATCAGTAAAGGATCTTGGGCTTCGATACACTAACAATCTACAATTCTCGGAACATGTCTCATTTCAGACGGCCAGGGCCAGACAGATAACAGGACTAGTCCTCAGATCATTCAAAATGAAACATAGTATTCTTCTTACATACCAATCCCATGCTAGACCCCACCTCGAATATTGCCCTATAATCTTCTCCGGAATATCTAAATCTGATAGAATACGCCTGGAGAAAGTTCAGCGCACCTTCACCAAGAAGCTCATAGGATACTCTTCTCCACTGAGCTATAAAGAGCGATGCACTCTATTAAAACTTGACCCCGTATGGCTTAGACATGTCAGGCTTAATTTGTGTTTTCTATATAGACTTATTCATCGCTCTGCGTTCACTTCTACCAACTCTGTACAATTTTCACTACCCTCATCTTATCCTCTGCGCCACAGAGACTTCAGTCTGACCATCCCACAGTCCAGGCTGGCAATAAGATCCAACTTCTTTCTCATTAAATATTCAAAGCTTTGGAATAAGCTACCCCTGACCATTCGCAAATGTACGTCAATAACCCAGTTTAGCCATGCCCTTAAATCACAACTTACCGTTAGTCATATGATATCTTTGACCAACGCCAGCATATCTGAGGATCGAGCCTATGAAGAAGGCATCGAACTTTAGAACCCTAGCTTCAGCCTCTCCTCCCGCTTTCTGCTATCCGTCGAGCTGGCCTTCAAAAACGGGTTCCACTACTAGGATCATGGCACCATACCTCAAGCCTACCATTTTCTGTCTAACGACAGACGCCAGACGTAACATTCATTATCATTTTTTACGTACAACCTACATTGCAGAAGGATACAGTTTTGTCGTTTACAACTATAGGTAGCTAGATGCCTGCCGGTTCTCGCTACTCACCCACGTTCACCTTCTATCACCTGACCCCTTTACAACCCTGCCTCATCTAATTCAGTAGCCGGTCTTCACAACTTTGTCTAAACGATTACTGCCTCTTTCGCTATATAGCACTAGGGCTGCCATGTAAAACAACTTTCCTCTAACCGAAGGTTTTTAGTCATTGATGTTTTCCCCTAGCACCAAATTGTTCAGTGGTGCTGGGTCCTAAGATATTAAGCCCCACCACCCAATACTTCGCTCCTTGATCCTTCGACTCTTCTCTTATTTATTCTGGCTTCCGCTCCTCTCAGCTTCCTTGCCTGGCCGTAATTCGCATGTAGATATTATTTTATATATAAACATATATGTAAGAACGTAGAGAAAAGCGCCCGTATTCTTCGCCCAAGTATGTTTTCCCCCCTTTTCGTAAGAAAGCGGCATTCCTCTTGTCCTAGAATCTGGCCTACTCTCCAGTTTACAGCCTTAACGAACAGCAACCTGCAGCATTAGACCTGTAGATACCCCACGATAGGACTTGTCATACATCTTCCGGATCTATCATATAAGCTAGCCATTCGGGTTCTGGTGTGTCCTAGCTGCTTCTTTGTGACCTGTAAAACACCACTGTGGGATTCGTCATATATCCCCTAGACCTATTATGCAAACTTGCCATTCGAGGTTCTTCGTGTTGCCCAGCAGCTTTCTCACGTAGCCCTCAGACCCTAGTCCAAATGCACTTCCACGACTTTATTAACTCATAAAGATAAGACTTCCCGGTGAACGGCCGATTCGGTAACCAATAACTTTGCCTAGTATTATAATACCAGTTAGCCCTCACGAACACCGAACCACAATACCAACGACCCCACATTTAACTAAGACCATTGTGCCTCATTTCCAACATCCGTACTCTCGTTATTTTGCTCACGCTAACCCTCAGCTGGAACATCTCCCAGACTGCGATCCTCCCTTTTTCAATTTCAGAACCACCCGGCCATCACGTTGCCTGGCTGTAATATATCGTGCAGACAGCTTGTCTTTTTCTCTGCTCGTCTACAACCACACCAAAGGCTGGCTACCGCGAATACGATCTAGCAACGGGGTTCACCCAAAACAAGTCCTGGTATCACTGCATACGTTACTCTGAGGCTTACTGAAGAATTCTCACTACAAGACCCTCCCGATGTCGAAGCTGCCGTGCGAGGACTTCTAATTATACTGTGATCGGTCCAGATTCGGCGATGCCCGCCTCTTTTCCATGAGAAAGCGAACAAAACCGCAGTCAACCCTTGCCCAAAAAGCCCAACATGGACACAGAAAACCCACAAGAAACTCAACAAAATGATGTATTTGCCAATTTACCAGCATAACCTGCCTATTGCAAAGGTCTTTACTCTTGTCTTGCCTTATTTTGTTCCGCATGGACACGACATTCCGATTGTTGCTTATTCCTTCCTGGAACTCCATCCATCCTCCACCAGCGGCGAACTGCTGACACCAGATGACACACATCACCTCTCACGAAAATTGTCTCACCTTTTCAAGGGGTACTATTCCTTTTCACATCCGCAAGTCTATGAAAATTAGTATTCCTCTGCGAACCTCCGTGAAATTCTTCCCTGCCTCCTTTGTCTCAACGTCAATTACCTTTTTAAGTGAACATGAATATGCAGTGCCGACCTTTTCCTCGCATTATTCTTGTAAATATCGTATTTCCTGCGTCCTAAGCCAATGTCCGTCTGAACCTTCCTATATCCGGCAGATTTACTACTATTGCCGCCGTTGACTTGAAATCAATTAGTGTTCGCCGTGTGTTCCTTGCTCGTTTTGATTCATTAAAAACTCTCGGCAGCCTTATTCCATTGTTACCGTGATTTGCTAATCTCTCCTTCAATTTTGTGAAATTTTCCATTTCATTCAGTGATATTGTAAACTCTGATCATGCTTACATGCGTGCTTCTTGACCACGGTCCAGAAATATACCAATATTATTAATACTCAATAGATCAATTTGGAACGAGGAAAAATCACGCAAAATGCCGAGAAAAGGATCAATGCAGTCGAATCCGGACAGGAAGTAATACGGCAAGTCTCTGGGGAGGTTTTGGGTACATATGATTCTTTAGTTAATGCTAGATCGCCTAGTCCTGTCAGTGCTAGTTCATGTGTTATTGGGAACAATATTGATCGTAAGGATGTCGATTTATATAAGCTGAGAATACTAGAACTAGAGCAACAGTTACTATCGGCTAGATTACAGGCGCAGGAAGCAGAGAAGTGTACACGGAAACAGCGAGAGCATGAGACCAGTGACTTTGACACTTCCGATAGGTTAGAGTGCAATAAGGTAGGGAACCCCACGCCGGTCGCCGAATACAAACCACCATCGATCGATCTGCCTAGAGTGGAGTTAACGGTTTTCGACGGGCGAGCTGAGCAATACTGCAAGTTTGTCAAACAGTTCGAGACGTTCGTTGAAAACAAGGTAAACGACCCTGGGCAAAGGCTTCTTTACCTTACTCACTACTGCCGAGGCCGAGCAAGAGAAGCTATCGACGGGTGCACCATGCTCGACCCAGAACAAGGCTACATAAGGGCAAGGAAGATTCTAAGGGACTTGTTTGGCCAACCTTTCAAAGTAGCCCGTAACCTAATAGAGGGCGTGATGGCGGAAGCAAAGAGAACCAAGGGCGACGTCTACACCATGATCGACCTGATGATTAAGATGCAGGACTGCTCAATAGCCCTCGACCATTTAGGTTACAGGGCTGACCTAGACGCCATGCACACTTTGGAAGGCATAGTCCGTCACCTCTCTCCCGAACTACAGGGTCGATGGGCGGAAGAAGCTGAACGGATAAGCCGAGGCGACAGAGAAGCCAACTTCGAAGCCCTGACTGAATACTTAGACAGGCAAACGAAGATAGCTGACAGCAGATTCGGCCGACCCATCCGGGACAGCAACCGAGCAAACAAGCCCGGTACTAGCCAAGTCCAAACCCCTGTACGGGAACATCCAAAGTACCAGGCTTGGACCAATACACACGTCATTTCACGAGATGCTACTGCGAAACCAAATTGCAGATCCTGTGGTACTAGCCATGGCCTACCAGAATGCCCCAAGTTCGGCAACGCCACAATAGACGAACGGTGGGGAATGGCGAGGATGGCAGGAGCATGTTTTATCTGTCTCAACACCACGCACCGGGCAGCAGCCTGTAGAACAAGGAATCGATGTGGTTACGAGGGCTGCACGGGCAGACACCATCGGCTGCTGCATCAGGCGAGAATAACCATATCCGAGGTGATTGCCAAGCCCAGCGTGATTTGTTCAACTTCACAATCTGCCAGTAAACCGGTACGTTTAGGCGTAGTGGCCGTGGGAGTAGTGACTCCGACTGGGATAGTCAAGGCGTTGGCTTTCGTTGATAGTAGATCCGACACCACTTTAGTGAAAGAGCGGTTTGCCGACAAACACCAACTGGCTAAAGGTGCGACGTCGTTAGCAGTAAGCACGGTGGGCGGAATACAGGTAATGACTGCCGGTAGATTAAGGCTGCAACTCATCTCTCTAGACACTAACGAGGAAATTGAACCAACGGAGGCATTCACGTTAGCGGATCTCCCCATGCGAGCACCAAGGTCGGTGAACGCAATCTTGACTCGGTGGCCCCACCTGCAGGATGTAACCGTCGTAGACTGGGAAGATGATGAAGTGGATCTCCTCATCGGATGCGACGTGCCAGAGGCGCATTGGGTGCTTGACCAAAGAGTGGGCGACCGCCAGGCACCTTATGCCGTGCGCACGGCTCTGGGATGGATGTTATACGGTCCAGTAGGGGTACGCGGTTCCGTGAATTACTTATCCGCCGAAACGGACCGCATAGAGTATCATCTGCAACGGCTGTATAAAAAGGAGTTTCATGACATTGGAGACGAAAGACCGACGTTGTCTCAAGAGGATCACTTCGCTCTACAAACGGTGCGGCAAGGCACTAGAGGCCTCAAAAAACAGTTCGAGGTTCCACTCCCATGGCGCACACCGGTCGACCCGTGGACTGACAACAGAAATTATGTTCTCCAACGATTACTACGACTAAAAGAACGCTTTATTCGAGACCAGAATCTGTGGGAACGATACGCGGATTTGATGAAGCGAAACGAGGCCCTCGGTTACGTTGAAAAGGTGCCTGTTAACACCGACAGCAAAAAGGGTATCTGGTATCTGCCTCACCACCCGGTTATCAACCCCAAGAAACCCAATAAACTGCGGGTGATTTTCGACTGTGCGGCCAAGTTCCAGGGCAAGTCGTTAAACGATCGCCTACTACAGGGGCCTGACTGGACCACACCACTGATCGATGTTTTGTGCCGTTCCGGAGTGGGTAAAGTGGCTTTGTCTGCCGAAATTAGGGAAATGTTCCATCAGGTGAAGATTCCGGTAGGAGAACGAGATGCTTTGCGTTTCCTGTGGTGGGGAGGGAGCGACCGGGACAACGCAGTGGTGAATTATAGGATGACCGTCCACCCCTTCGGATCCATATCGTCACCATTTTGTGCAAACTACGCCCTCCGAGAATCAGCGAACAAACATGGCGATCTAGTACATCGGACGGTGGTAGAAAGCGTCAGCAGGAACTTCTACGTCGACGACTACCTTGGGTCATTCGATGATGTGGAATCAGCTCTAGAGCAGTTCAGGGGTCTGACGAGATTGCTGGAAGAGGGTGGCTTCCATCTAACTAAATGGATGTCGAACGCTTCAGAAGTGCTGAAGGTCATCCTGCATCACGAAAAGGCTGAAAGGGTAAGAGATTTGGACGGCTCTCTACTTCCTATCGAGCGCACTTTAGGGATACAATGGGACGCGGAAACGGACGATTTTGTTTTCGAACTAAACGTTCCCGAGCTGCCAATAACCCGTCGTGGCATACTATCTGCCGTCTCAAGTTTGTTCGACCCGCTCGGTTTCGTCTCACCGTGGCTGCTACCCGGAAAGATCTTGCTGCAGCGGCTGTGCCGTAAGAAAGTTGATTGGGACCAGGCACTGGACCGAGGGGACCGGCTGGACTGGGAAGAATTTCTGAACACCTTGAAGAAATTAGGGGACATAAGAATCCCACGATGTTTGACTCCTGGCCATACGACACGGCCTGGAGAACTACATGCCTTTTCCGATGCATCCGAAGTCGGTTATGGAGCTGTGGTGTACGGACGATGGTGCGCAGGAGATGGACAATATACCACGAGGATCCTGTTCGCCAAAGCCCGCGTTGCTCCACTGAAGTCGGTCTCAATCCCACGCCTTGAACTCAGCGCAGCCGTGTTGGCAGTCAGGGTGGTGCAAGCTGTGAAGAGATGTTTCGATCTCTACATTTGGTCGGTGAGCTTCTGGACGGATTCAACGATAGTACTTTACTATATCAACAACGTCCGGAGCCGGTTTAGTACTTCCGTTGCTAACCGGCTCACGATTATCCACGATGAATCAGCCACGCACCAGTGGAGTCATGTCAGGTCTGGCGATAATCCGGCCGACCTGTGCTCCCGAGGTGCGAACAACTTCAGGCAACTGGACACGTGGACGAGAGGGCCAAACTTCCTGCAATTGCCCAAACAGGACTGGCCCGTGTTCGAATTAAAACCCCCTACGGAAGTGGAACTGGAGATCAAAGACGTAGTGATAGCAACCAACGCCGTCGAAGCGTCATCCATTCTATCGCGACTGGTCAGGTTTTCTTCCTGGATGAAGACGCTTCGTTCGCTAGTTTGGTTAACCAGGTTCAAGAGAAATTTACTAGTCATGAAAGGGCTACGGCCTCAGGTCGGATACCGGTCGGCCCGATAGGTCCCGATGAGCTACAAGCGGCAGAGTACGATATTTTCAGAATGATACAACGAGAGGCTTTCGCCCGAGAACTCAAGAGGGCGGAAGAAGTGGGGCCGACCAATAAAAACATGCCATCTCCAAGAGGCGAACTGAAGCGTTTAAACCCCAAACTCATCGACGGTTTGCTGCGGGTAGATGGTAGGCTGACCAACGCCCACCTGAACTTCGACATAAAGTATCCTATACTGCTGCCTGCGAGACAACCTGTAGTAGAGCTAATGATTCAACACGTCCACACCGTGGAGGGACATGCCGGGGAAAGTCACGTGACGAGTGTCATCCGAAAGCGTCTCTGGTTGTTGAGAGGACGAGAGACTGTAAAACGCGTAATGCGACGGTGTGTGCAATGCAGGAGACGCAATGCCACAGCAGGCAAACAACTCATGGCCCCACTACCAGAATGCAGGGTGACTACGGGCTGGTGGCCGTTCAGTGACACCGGGTTGGAATATTTCGGGCCCTTGTGGATCAAGTGCGGGAAAAGATTAGAAAAGCGATACGGATGTATCATGACGTGCATGAAGTCACGTGCGGTACACCTAGAAGCCGCACATTCGATGACGACCGATTCGTTTCTACGGGCCTTGCAAAGATTTATCAACCGAAGAGGCGTACCGGCCGATATATACTCAGATAATGGATCGAACTTTGTGGGCGCTCAACGGGAATTTCAGCGTTGGCACAAGAACATAAACAGGGACGAAGTGCAGGATCGAACCGTGGCCTACGGCATACGATGGCATTTCAACCCCCCACAGGCCAGTCACCGAGGCGGCATATGGGAACGCATGATCCGGTCCGCCAGACGGATATTGCTGTCAATCATGGAGCAGCAGCCGCCCGACGACGAGACGCTGAACACCGTAATGACTGAGGTGGAGCGAATCCTGAACAACCGCCCCCTGGTTCCAGTATTGAACGGCGACCCCACCCACCTGGCGCTCACCCCGAACGACTTATTGACGCTAAGGTCGAACGAGGGTTTCCAAGGGCCGGTAAACCTTCGTGGGAGCTACCTCCACGGGTGGAAGCAAGCGAACTATCTGGCCAAGGTCTTCTGGAGGCGATGGCTACGGGAGTACCTACCGGCTTTGCAGACTCGACAGAAGTGGCTGGCCAAAACAAGACCATTCAAAGTTGGGGACGTGGTTATGATCGCCGACGAACGCGCACATTTCAGCACTTGGTCTTTGGGAGTAGTTACGGAAACCATCAAAAGCACTGACAAAATGATAAGAACGGTGAAGGTGAAGACAGCTAACGGAGTGCTCATTCGTGACATACGCAGTATTAACCTACTCGAGAGCGAAGACGGAGGAGCTGATAACCCTGAGGCCTAGTAAACCTTTTTCACACCAGTAATCGAGGTGGATAAAGAAACACCATATATACCACACAATCTCCGTCAAACACGTTAAGGTGCTCGCGGTCCCTTCGTTGACATTACAAAAGGTTCTTTCCGATATGTGGTGATGAATGCGATTCCATTGTACATCCCGATACATACACGCATGCACGACGCACTCTACATCCCGTAAACCCATCAAACATGTGACAGTGTTCTTTGTTTGCCTTTTGTTGACGCTACCGAATGCCCCTTGCATATGTGGAAGTAGCGGCGCTCAGGTCACACACACATGCTACATTTTACTCGTTTTCTTGCCACGCGGTCTTTTGTTGACATTGCAGAAAGTCCTCCTTTGATGTGTAGTCATACCTGTGATTTCATTGTAACCCCGGCACACACACACACGCACACACACACACACACTCAAGCACGTACATCCAGGACCGGACAGCCCCTTACGAGAACAACGTCTATGTGACCATTCACGCCCGCCATCGGTCATTTGGTCTTGTGGAAGATGTAGACTAGCCTCACGTCTATGTATCCAATGGATTAGGTGCGACCAGTAGTAGAACGTCGACGACGAGCATTAGACGCGCGCACTGACAGCAGGGCCTAGGCAGGTAGGAATAATCAGTACCTTTATACCGAACCCTTGACTCTGCTAAGGATCCAGGAGGATTTTGGTGGGCAGTGTAACAGCCGGTCGTGGAAAATCCCCCCTTTTCCCTCGCGATCCAGTGTTTTTCACAACATCACTGATTTCCTTACACTATTGACCTGTCTTTACGAACTGGTTGTTTTTCTGGACCAATTGTTGTTTGTTCGCGCCCAGAGCGCTACTTTGGCACATCCTTGCTCAGGACCTGCGTGACGCACGTGCTGTCTGCTCACACGCTGCTATTCGGTTTCTCGTTGTTGAGTCCTTGTGATCGTATTATTGAGGTTTGTATATTGTTTATGTCATTGTTTATTGTAATAATCTAGTAACGTAGAATATCACGGATAATCGTCTTTTGATTTCGGGATCCGTTGCGAATTTGGCTACGCATTGCTCAAGCGTTCGTAACACCTACCCCATCGCCCGGTCGTGAACCCGAAGAAACCGGGAAAGGTCAGGACGGTCTTCGATTGCGCAGCGACGACCATATACTGAGGGCTCCTGACTGGAGGACACCACTAGTCGAGGATTTACGCCATTTTCTGCTAGGAAAAGTGACCGTCTCTGTGCGCATACGTGAAATGTTTCTGCAAGTGAAAATGCTCAGTAAATTTAGAGACACTTTCCGTCTCCTCTGGTGACCTGGAAGCAAAGTAGGCCGTACATCAGACGAGTACAAGCCGACGGTTCATCCGTTTAGAACGGTATCATCCTCTTCCTGCACTAACTTTGCCCTCCTGGAAACCCTCAAGCTCTTCAGCAGCACCAGCAGCCTGTTAGGACGAGCAGTAGACCATTTCTATGTAGATGATTTTCTATGTTCGTTCGACTGCCAAAATACTGCCGTTCCATATATGACCGAACCGACCGCCACCCCAAAGGCAGGAGAGTTCGACCTAGCAAAATGTACTTCAAACAGCCCTGAGATTCTCAACGTTATTCCGACTTCCAATAAAATTTTGTGCTAGAGAGTGCCTCTGGAATCTCCTTCACAAACGGAGCGCACGCTTTGACTTCAATAAAAAAAGGAGTTGAAGCGTTTATATTTACTCCGGACCTACCCAAACGGCCAGCCCCACAGAGAGGAATACTACCATCAGTCTCAAGCCCCTATGATCCTCCAGGTTTGTTTCATTGTGGCTGATACCGGGTAAGTGCCTGGTGCAATCGCTATGCCAAAGAGAGACGAGCTTGACGAAACTCCCCATGACGACTTCAAAAGGCGACGGTTTGGCTGGTTGCACAGCCTACATCAGATTGGCGAGATCAAAATACCAAGATGCTAGGCAGGAATCACGTGTGCACACGACACCTAACTCCAATATTTTTCAGCTGCATCCGAATTAGGCTACGGGGTAGTGATTTGTGGCTGCTGGGTGGGCGAGAGTGGTGGGCGGCACGATCAGATATTATTCGCAAAGGTGAGAGTAGCCCCACTGAAGACGGTGTCTTTTCCGAGGTTAGAAGTGACTGCGGTAGTGCTGGCCCCAAAAGCCGCTGCCCTGGTTAGAAGGTGCTATGTTCAGCTAAACTAGGACTCCAAACCCTGGACGGACTCATTCACTGTACTGCATTATGAAAGCAACAAATACGCTCGTTTTTGCACTATCGTGGCCAACGGACTGACTGTGATCCATGAATTGACTAAGACCGATCAGTGGCACTATATACAACCCAACAGGAGCTCAGCGAACTTATTCACGAGGGGCCTAAGAATACTGGAAAAGCTGCGAATGTAGAAAAAGGGAACGGAATTCCAAACTGCGTCTGAAGAGACGTGACTGACATTACCAACAGTCAAGCCTGAAGATGTCGATACGGAAATGAAACGATACTGACACTGGCCACAAAGTCCACGGGAGGCGTAAGGTTGATAGAAAAGCCGTGTCATTTCCCCGACTGAATCTAAATGTTAGGAACCGTAACCTGGTGGATGAGGCACAAGATAAGTGATAATTGATAACTGTATACTTCATGACGGTGGTCAACACACATGCTCAAGGCAATGATTTTGAAGGAAACATGATCAGGGAAAACGTTAAATGTTGTAGCGATACTACTGGGCGAGTTGAACCAAGCCGAACTTGATGTCCTGCGCCTTGATAACCGAATACTGGCGGTCTGAGAGCACTCCCGATGATGAAGCATCTTTGATAGAGTACAGTCTTCTAAGGGCCAACAGGCCAAACCGGCTGGGTGGTTGGTTCATAGCCTATGTTAGGGAAACCTGCAACGCGGCCCCTCTTTTACATAGAGCGATTGATTATATTTCCGATTCTCTTTGGTTCACTATCAACCTCCAATGCACTGTTCTCTACATTGGCCGAGCGTATCGCTCGCAAATTCCCTAGATCCTTGGCTCCATCTCTTATTAGATCCTTCGAATACCTCTGTTTCCCTCCTTCTGGAACCAAGCTTATTGTAGGTGGTTTTAATCTCCCTCAATTTTGTTGGCCCACCCATTCGGCCTCTCCCAATCTTATCGGCCTGATCGTTAGTATTCATCTTGGGGGCTGGACACAACACGTCTAAAAACCAACCAGAAACGTGAATATATTATATTTGGTATTTGCTCACAACATGCCTCAGTAACACAAAATTTCCCCGGCAGTGACCATAAAATGGTTACCTGCCATTTGCCCCTAAGTGGCCGGCCTATCCTCGCACACCCCTCCAACCATGGATTTATATGGAAAATTGGGTTTCTATAGTAGCGCTTGTTTGCTGAAAAGACTGGGGTGGTTATCTTCCCAAATTTGGCCCTCAGTTTGCTGTGAATCTTCTCTACTCCTTCCTTTTCGACGGTCTGAACAAACTGCCCTATGCGTCCCAGGCTGTACATGGAAAGAGGTCCCCTGTCCCGTCACTCCACAAGACCTATTATAAACCTCTCCAGCAACTACAAAATTCCAACAACCTTCTAAGTTTTATTTCTTTAAACCGCCTTTTTGCAATTATTCGACGACAAGATAAAACGCGACTTCGTAACCAAAAAGCCAAGGCGTTGAGTCATCCCAGCAAGTCGCAAATTCTTTCTTTGTTGCGTAAATCTAGAAACGCTGATATTAAGGCCGACTTACAACTCCCGATTCTGAATAATAACTCATCTACCATCTCCCCACCTTGCATAGCGGAAACCTTCAGTGCTTTCTTTGCATCAGCCATGGTTCCAGCTACCGTCATTACCCCTCCACAACTTTAGCAGTTACAGACCCTATCCTTTCATCGATACCCTTTGGAGCCAGAAGTGTTTTGAAGCTACAACCCAGTATCATCCCTTACCTTCAATTAAGCCTCGATGGCCTACCGCCAGTTACCCTTGTCAATGGCTGACCAGACATGCTCATTTAACTGCCTTAACAGTTCACCTTTTCACTCAGTGGTAGCCCCGTACCTGCTAGTTGGAAGCCCTCGATAAGCTTTCCCATTCATAGAAAGGGAGCTTAAAATGAGGCATCCAGTTGCCGCCCTAGAATCCATAGCCCAATTTTGTCCAGAATAATGGAAAAATAGTTGAAAGTCACAGTACTAACTACTTCCTAGACCTCAACATTTTGAATGACAACCGACGTGGATTCCTCCGTTCATGGTCCTCCATGACTTGTCAATATGATTTTCTGAATCTTTTCGCTGACTTAGCTGAAACTGGGAAATCTTTCGTCGTTCTTTATCTTGATTTAGCTAAGGCGCTTGACCACGTGTCTAGCCCTCAACTTTTGCTAAAGCTAAGGTCATTTGGCATTATTGATCCTCTACTTGCTTGATTGTCATCTTAATTAGCTCATCATTTACAGGTTGTCTTGACTGACGGGCACACCTCTAACCTTGGGCCTGTTACTAGTAGCGTTATTCAGGGCAGTGTTTCATGCCTCCTTCTTTTCCTCTTATGTATAAATGATATGATTCCAAAATTACTCAATGGCAAGCCGTTCTTTTTCGTGGACCACATTAAGGCAGTACACACCTTTTCGCCTGGCAACCTCAGTACTACTATCCCTAAAATCTCAGCTGACTCAGCCGCTCTTGATGAATAATGCTCAACCTGGGCGATGGAATTCTCCGCCGATAGGTGTAGTTCTCTTACCTACGAATGTCAGGTTCCTCCTGGTTCCTCCAGGTTCCTTGTGCATCGGCTGTTCACCCATCGACAGTCGACCCTTAGTAAGAGACCTTGGCTTAAGTTATTCTTGCGCTTTCAACTTTTCCGAAAATGCTGTCTTTTAAACGGCGAGGGCTAAAAAGTGTCTCGGTCTTGTGTTCAGATCCTCTCAGCTTAAAGAGAGCATTCTTTACATGCACAAAGTATATGCCAGGCCCTCTCTCGAATATTGTCCCTCAACCTTCTTTAGTATGCAAAAATCCGACAGGATTATCATCGAGAGTATTCAGAGAAGATTCACAAATTAGCTTACCGGTTGTTCGTCAAACTTAAACCACAGGATACCATGTTTATCTCAGTTTATCTCAGTCATAGTATGCATTCGTGCATGCCACAGGTAAATTCCTTTCTGTCCCAACTATTATGCGCTTATTCAATGTTCATACAACAGAAAGCCAAGCTTACGAGAAAGGCCTCGACTTTTAAGTCATCAATTTGCCTCCTAGCATTAACTTACATTCCAGAATAACTTCACCGGTTTTGAGCTATGAATGCTTTGTTTGACCGCTTCTCTTTAGAGGTCGCAATCGGCCTATTTCAAGCAGGTTCGCGTCCACTAATGTTTTACATGCCGACTCAGCGGATCCTGCCAGTTGTACCTTGAGATAGGTCCTTCCAGATGCCTTTGCATTTATACAGAGTCCTCCGTAATGCTCCAATCATTCCCCGAATTCATTTTTCAGAAGCATCTGTGAAAGTGATTGCAGAACAATCTAGTATCTGTCCGGAAGATCCAATGAACAGTAATGACTCCTCTTGTTCGTAACCCATACCCACCCCTGTAATAGGTGCCACACATACAGATTGGATATATTCTTCTGTCTCGCCTTCTGTCAAAATCCTACGATTGGCGACCGTGCCATCAAACCAGTACAGTTCTCTAGTCATTTTTGGCAACGTGTGGTACGTAGAACAAATAGATGCAACTTAGCCTACTGAATCCCTCTAGGGGAAGCCGCCAAACAGCCGAGAGGAACACGTCTTGTTGTCGCTTTTCGTTATACTGTCTCTCATCAAAGATATCAAATCCGTGACCACTTTTACACAGGGCTCCCCAACGCAGTTGACTCATGCCAATACATGCAAAATTGAACTCCGACGATTGCTGTCACTGACGGGAAGGACATGTGAGCCGTCACACCAAACATTTCCCACGTGAACAACATGCAGACCCTTTACTCAAACTCTCCAGAGATCAGGCGTAAGATCGCGTCGTACGCGCCCGAATGGTTTCTACCTCCATTACTGGGAGTACATTTTAGAAAGTCAGGCTCAAGCTTGATCATCCAGGGTTGCTCATGGTCCATCAAACGGAACTTCAGGATGGGTCACAAAGAACTGGGAGCCAGTCCTGGAGTTGGACGAAGCACAGCGACGCCTGGACGAGTAGGCTTTTTTGACGCTTCCAGATAACGAACTGTAGAAGTTGGAGCATCGGTAATTCACTAAAGGCGCAGCATAGCCCAAAATTCACCAAGAGCTCACCCTGCACCCACGGCCGATTTGAGAAGCCGCTATAGGACTGACTGCAAAGTTGGAAGCTTTGTCCCCCTGGTCTGGGATCTCCGGCTGCCTCGAGAACAGGCCATCCTGTGATGATCCAGTGCCTCGGCTCTATCTTTCCTCTGTCCGACGGATGTTTTGGCCATGGCAACATAGAACTGTGGTCATTGGCGCTGCAAGTGACGGTGGCCGGAGAGACTGCCAATGGCAGCGCAGAAGCGCCCTCAAGGTAAGCCCGTTCCAACAATTATCAGTGACTCTCATCTCCAAATTCTTCCCCTGGTTCCCATCAGACTAGCCGGGAAATACTTGGAGTTATACCTCGATACCGGGCCGCTTGCGGGGTTATAAATGGAGCTTGGTTAGGGAGGAAATCGCTCACGGGTTGGGAACCTCACGGCACAGTATAAGTGCTGTGTGATGCTAAAGAGAAACCATCAGAAACTGTCTGTGCTGTTACGCTTAACGTACTTACAGGTGGAATAGGTGACACATACAAAGTCGTTGTGGTTCGAGGAATGGCGCTATCTATAATTGTCAGGTTGGGCACACTGAGCATGCTTCATTGTGTGGTCGATCCGGATCACAATTTCTTGTTAAGCCCAAGGAAAACTGTAAAGTTTCTGCCCAGAAAAGCCTTATGAACCAATATCGCCAGATTAGTGTCAGCCAAAACTAGCCCTGGTGGAGACGTCAGAAATCTACTGCAATCAGTGGACTTTCCGGAATGCACCGAGAATGAAGGTTCTACCTTGACCAAAGATTGGGCCAATTTTTTTGCCTGGACCTACACGACGGTAGGACTTACCAGGCCGACTGAAAATCCTATCGAAGCCGGTCAGGCACAGCCTATAAAGCGATATGCTAAGAAAATCCCACCATTTTACAAAGCTCAAGTGAAAGACATGAGCCGCAAGATATTGGCCAGTAACAGTTAAACCGTCGAAATCTCTGTTGGCAGCACCTGTAATTCCAGCAAGGGTAGAAGATGGACTGAGTCTGTGCGTCGATTACCGGAAACGAAATCAAATTGCGAAGAAAGACTCTTTTAACCGGGAAAGGAAGACCTGTTAGAAGAATCAGGCGGATCAAAGTGGTACAATACAATGGATTTAGCTTCGGGTTATTGGCAAGTGGAAGTGAGAGAGCGAGACCGTCAGAAAACAGAATTCATTCGACTAGATGGTTTTTACTACGTTTGGACCATGCCTTTTGGGCTCACAGAAGCACCTGCTACCTTCCAGCGAATAACATACATTTTAAAGTAGGCTAATCCCAAAATTCTTTTTGGCACATTTATAAGACGCGATCGTGATGGGTAAGAGGCCAGAGCACCTGCAAAATCGTGATCTGTTATTCGACAAAATTCACATGGTAGGCCTCAAAAGGAAGTTATTCAAAATTTGCACTCTACGAAGACAATTAGCTTGCTTGGGCCGTATTGTGTCTGGATCAGGAATACAGATCAAACCTAGAAAAAGGAAACTAGTAGGGAGTTGGTCCACACTGAAGAACGTTGAAGTAGTAAGAAGTTCCTTGGGGTTAGCATCGTAGCATCGGAAGTTTGATCCTTACTTAGCCCATATATCCGCGCCGTTGAAACTATCACTGAGGATTGGTACAGAATTCAGTTGAGACGGTGGCAGCAAAAACACGTTGATGAAGCTCGGCAACGATCATGTCAAAATCCAGTACAGGTACTGTTAGACACGACGGAAAGCCTGAAGGAACTCACTCTCGACACCGACGCATCTGAGAAAGGCATCCGGGCCTTTCTGGTACAACGCGGTAGAGGTGAGAAGGAACACGTGATTTTATATGAAAGCCTCACGCTAAACAAAGAGGGGCGATACTTTTACGTTGCTAGAAAAGAAACACTGGCTTTCTCAAGTACAGCCACCACCGTTCGCTTGGATGGAAATTCCTCATTCGAACTGGTCACTAGGCATTGTTGTGTTTGACGAATTTCATGGAACCGGAAGGACGGGTGGCTTCTTGACGGGAGCAATTACAAGAATAATCTTTCACCTGGGTACATCGACCAGAAAGGCGACAGAGTAAGACAGATTTCGTGTCAAGAAGACCAAACGGAAGCCATGGGGATGGCCCATCATGCAAGCCGATTATGTAGTACTGGCCATTCTGAACGGAGGTGTAAAGAAAGGGGGGAAATGCAACCTAAAAACACGGAAATGGTCGTATTTTACTAAAGTGTCCGAGATGACTGACCTCGAAAAAGAGAGGAATTGGTTAGGAGTAGTTAAGAGACACGCTTTCATTGCTCCCAGTGGGATAGTATCCGTATCGACGGAGGTGCGTTATTCATGCAACTTGGGCCAAATAGTATGCAAAAGATGTTGTTCCCGCCATCTTAAACACGAACAGTAAATGATAATACTGGTTTATTTCGGATAACCGCGAGGCATGCTGCGGCGCAAGATCAAACGGTGCAGTTTGGCGCAGAGTCCGAATTCCAAGAGGATGATTCAGGTATGTGTACCCGATATGGTACAGGAGAAAATATTTAGGTGACTGCCTATGGTGGCGCCCGGCAAATTCGTACTCAAGGTCGGGTGGCAAAGCCGGCCGAGTCATGGTGGAGCTGGTCGGAGGTAGTAGACTCTTACTCAAATATTACAGAAAGAGAGACTGTGCAACGAGAGAATCAAACAGAATTGACGGAAATTTTGTTCACCTTGAGGAAAAAGAAGTTTCCAATGGAGATGTGAACCAGCTACAACGCTGCGCGGAGAATGGAACGTCTTCGGATTGGAAATCAGACGATGAAACGAATGAATTTGCGGGCAAAGAACAAGAAAAATCTTTTGAAGACTATCCTTGTAAAGTTAAGCGACCCAATATCGGCTGAGTCAGTTAAATACCCAGTGAAGGATCTCATTTGTAGAGGCAGATTGCCTAGGTTATGGTGAAAGAATCGGCCGGATGTAAACATGTAATCATTCAGCGGATTGTTTACTTCCAGAAAGGTGGAATGTGATCATTACCATGGAAATGGGAACTGGGCGACAGACCAATTAGTGATGCGTGGCCGTGATAGTCGCAGATACACGGTTTGCAAAGGAGATGAGTATTTAAATAACAAGTAAGTATTTACGTGGGACTTTCGTTGTCTGAGGGCTGAACATGATGACCAGAGAGATGAGAGGTCAAAATTGTCTGATAGGATTTACCAAGATAGAATACCGAATACGAAAAGGCACCAACAACCGATAAATACGTTTGTGAAGATGGGCGGCGAAGTATTTGACAGGTAAAATACTATTTGTTGAGATTCTTTGTAAAAGGTGGATCATGTGATGGCGAAAGATCAAAACGCTGCGATACGAATGTCTCACAGACGTGCGTATATGAGGAGGGCATGAATCTTTCCAAGGATAGCGTGCTGCAATGCTACAGCCGTGTGGGCAAACAGAAGGACTGATAGCGAGAGCGAACTATCACAATATCGCCGACTGTTGGGACGCTCTGGAGACAAATATTCCGCAGTAAAATATACTATTTGAACTTTATGGGACGGAAGTGTATGGCAACATTACATGTGAGCTCTTTCAAATATATCAGTAAATGTGACAAAAAGGGCGAGTTTTATCTTGGAGATTGGTTAAGTTTGCGAATGGGACAAGCGGATGATTTGGCACGAATCCTCGGGGAAGAGGATCATGAACGGCAAGCCAAGAACGGTAACGGCCTTTTGACCCTGCGATAATTATGTGCTAGGGAAAGTAGATTTTACCGGGCGTAAGAAGCGGTAGGTTAAGATGGAGAAGATAGAGACGAGTACGATGAAAAATAGGCAGTAGCTGGGAGAGATAGTTCCATATTTGCAGCATTTCGGGTGTATAAGTGTTTTTTATTGCCGCAACCGGTGCTGGTGGGTGGGGCTGACCGTGCGTCGGACACCCAACCTGAAAACCATTCTTGGTGATAGGAGGTGCGATCCGCCGTCCTAGCGGAGCCCGCACATAGTTGCAGACGTCCTGCACGCCCGATGTGCGCCAGCCAAAGCGATGGATTTGACCGCGCCCCGCATCGGCGGGCATCGCTTGAGTGATATTAGCGTTGTCACATAGAGATCGAATAGTCCAGGAGCCTGCTACCAGGTTGCGATGGATTCTGGAGAGCGGCGCCAGTGTAGTAGTGACTAAATGTCGGGCAGGTATCAAATTTCTAGCCGGAAAAACGTCGGCCAAGTATTATGCCGGGCCATCGAAGGGAAGATACACATTAGTGATTGTATGGAAAGATAAAAATAGAAAAAGGCAGTCTGGGATGCTCCCAGCTGAGGATCAACGCTCAGAGGTAAGGGTAAACCTCGGCAAACACGGTAAATATATCATTTATGCACATCAGGATCAACAACTGGCCTAGTAAACTACCTTGGATCACACCTCTGGTTACACGGCTGGGTGTGGAAATGGTGACATCAACTCTTGCGAATTGACTGCGCGAGGACAAGTAAGATTCTGGCCAGGCTTATAGTTGGTCAACAATGTCGTATCCCGTAGCCTTTGACAACAAACGAATATGCCACACCCGATCGAAGGCTTTAAACATGTCCAAAAATACTGAGGTCAATGCCTTACCATCATTGGCAGCCAACGTAATAGGGTTCAGAAAGTCGGTCGTACGAGTTGAGCAAGATCGATGTTTTGGGAGACCGTGCTGACTTTCACTTATAAAATGATTTTTTAGGAGGTGATCCGTTAGTTTACCTTTTGTTAATCTTTTCATAATCCTCAATACTACTCGGGTATGATTCACAGGCCGGTAGTTTGCCGGGTCCTTTCTTGACGTCTTTTTATGAATTGTAATAATAACCGAAGTTTTTCACTGCATAAGGTACCAACTAAACCGTATAGGAAAATTAAATAAATTTGACAAAAGAATTGGGATATCCGGGCCTCCCAATTTAAACATGGCCGATGGTAACGAGTCCAATCCGGGTTGGGAAGAAATTTTGATATTTGAAATTAAAAGCCCGATTTCGGAGAGCAGGAATGTTACAAAATAAAGTGGCTCATATGACGGTCTTGGTGGATTGTGGAAAAATGGTGCTGTGTCACTAGTTAAGGCAGAAGCAAAAAATGTGTTGAGCGCTTCTGCTATGTCCAGCGGTTTGTCGAGGCACATGTTATTGAAAGAGATAGAGGAGATAGATGAAGTTGTTTTGAGGTTCCTTGACTTCATCAGCCTTGCAAGGATCTCGACTTTCTTGGATTGACGTAGTGCCCTGTGTTCCTGTTGCATTACTTCTCTCTCGGAGTACAGTTCTATCGTTTCAACCAAACGATTTAACGGTGCAAACACTGAAAAGCCCCTTGTCTTATGATAAACGCGTTGGAGTCTCATTAACTTCAACTTGAGAGGAGACAGTTTGTTGTCTCTAGGGTGAATTGACGATTCTTTTGACGGGATTGTTTGACTGAGGCATTGTTCAAAGATAGAGTAGATTTGATCTGCCACTAGTCGGAGATCTGCACTTAAAAAGAAGGTGTCCCAGTTTTGGCTGCGAGTCAGATAATGCTGTATGTTCCGGTTAGGCTTATGATATGGTTTATGCGGGAGTGTCGGCTGTTTATCTTTTATGGACACTGTAAAGCAGCGGTGGACACTTGCGTGGTCACTCCCGGGTGGGTCATTCCGAACTTTTGTTATAACTGGGGTTAATCCTAGTGAAAAGATTAGGTCAAGAGTGTAGTCGCGTCTGGTTGGGGACGTGACGCTCTGCTTCCATCCTCCTAGGTGAATTGCATTCAAAAATTGTAGTAAAAGGCATGGTGCTGTGAGTTATCCAGCATCAAATTCACCAGCCTTCAATTTTAGGCCTTCTTCAAGATAACTAATTGAGTTGAGTGCCTCGATAGTTTGCAGGAAGCCGTCAGAACTAGATCTGGACAAGCGATATACGCAACCTAGTAACAGTTCTTGACGTTCGACTTCAACGTTCAACCACACAGATTCAACGATTTCGTCCAGGATTGGATGCTGAAAGCTTGTCGTCCTGGGGGTTTAATTGACATACACTAGACAGCCTCCACCATGTTGATGTGCTCCGCCTTCGCTAAAGGATTTGTAGCCGAGTACCTCAATGTCCTCTACTAGGTAGGAGTCCGGTGACTAAGATTCCGTCAGTAAAGTAAAATTACAGTCGTCTGTTATTGCAGCTGATCGTATGTATCGGGTTTTGTCCCCAATAGAGCCTGCATTGATCAACAACCGTGAAAATTCGAGTGCCTCTGACGTCATCATTTGTACCAGTACTTACGGTTCGTTGACGGTTGCTTTCAACCTGAGAAGAATCATCAGCACAGGAAGCACGCTTTCTTAAGTTGTCATTCGCAATGGAAGGACTTTCGTCTGCATGTGGAATACTAAATGACAGGTTATTAGTTATTACACTACTATACAGCTGATTAGAATGGTTCATATTAGGCATATCTAGGTTATGGGGCCATGTTGTGCCCACGGTACTTATGGAAAAAATATAGGCATTTTGGCTAGATATGGGGTACCCGCTGGAAAGATGGAGGATATGCGATGAGCTCGGATGGTTTAAAAGAGGGGAGGTAGGAAAGATGGAAATGAAGGGGGAGATTAAACTGATGGGAGGGTTCCATTACTCTGGAGTTAGGTATGAACTCGGTTCGCTCATCATACCATCTATTTTCATCACGGGTATGGTCCCGTCGTTGTTGTATCATCGTTCTGGAAGCGCTATTTTGTTTCATATGCTGAGAGGTACTAGGTATCCCCGATGGGTGATGTCGGCCGGTGACAAATTTGGTCTAGAGAAAGAACTATCATTGTCGCTGTTTATGCATCCCCGTGTCGTTTGCTCGCACGAAGACTTAGCCTTAGCAACTGACCTCTACTGGAACCTCTCTTCTGGACGGTTGTTTATTGTCAGCGACATATGTGACATGCGAGTGGCACACCTGGGTTTTTCAGTAGGTTCTAAACGGGGGCCTATGGGGACAGATATTAGTGCTGCAGCTTTAATTTCATTAAGAACTTGAAGTCCCTTGGAACGGCCGTCCGAAGCTGGAGGCATAATATGAGGACCCTCCTGTGATGAGCCTGTAGGTGCTGTTGATATATGATGTCGTTTTGGCTGGGGTAGCAGTGGGGAGGTGGGGAGAGATTCGTCCAGGTCAACTAACCCTGTGGATCTTCAAGGGGTAGAATGGTGAGGGGTTTTTTGATCCTTGGTAAAGTGATTGGAGAAGAAGGTGACATCTGTATCCTAATGCCAGTGAGATTGGAATTTTTAGCGGCACAACTTACCACTTCTTTTTGCAGTGGCATTCTGTCAGCTTTTATCTTGATTGGTTTAGGCTGTGAAGCATTTGCGGCTATACTCTGTTTAGTGATGAATTCGCTAGCAATTTTTCATCAGGAAATTGGAATAGAAGGGGAAAAGTGTGCTCTTGCGCTCTTTTTCTTAGTCTTTCGCAGTGACATGTAAATTGGGCCGTGCCCGCGGTTTGAAAGATAGTAGATTTAACCACTGTGATATCTAGCCAATCAGGGATGTTAAAGACAACTGCATTTTTTGCATTCCGAAGTCTTCGCAGGGTTTCCGATGCCACTGAGTCAAGAAACTGACTGGCTCCGATTAGGTTCTGGGTATAACACACGTTTGAGCAATGCGTAGCCGAATTCGCAACGGATCCCGAAATCAAAAGGCGATTATCCGTGATATTCTACGATACTAGATTATTGCGTGAACAATGATACCAAAAAGATACAAACCTTAATAATGCGACCACAAGGACTCAACAAAACGAGAAACCGAATTGCAGCGTGTGAGCAGGGACCACGTGCGTCACGCAGGTCCAGAACAAGGATGTGACAAAGTAGCGCTCTGGGCGCGAACAAACAACAAATGGTCCATAAAAATAAACAGTTCGTAAAGACACGTCAATAGTGTAAGCAAGTGAGTGATGTGAAGAAAAACACTGAATCGCAAGGGTTTTAGGGGATTTTCCACGACCGGTCGTTACACTGGGGACCAGGGGGTGTCGTGGGCTCAAGAAGGTACCCTAGAGGCACATTGCCCACCGCGGAATTCCGGTAACGTGCCGGGGACAGGTGGGCAGAGAAATGACTGAAACTTCGAGAGACGAATGACGTAGTTCATCCCAATTATCTGTACAGATTATCAACTTCATATTTTCATGGATATTTGAGTCGGTTGGTTGTGCTACAAACGCGGTACCAATTGTTTTACCTGACTGGGATTCACCCGGCGGCAGCCCTTCTGTTCGTGCTTTGTTCGTTAAAGTTAGCGCTCTTCTCCTTCAGCTTTAGGTGCTGATGATTCGTGCTGGCTGTAAAGCGTTAGTGATATATCAGAATATCATTTACTATTTAGTGAATGATAAGCTGAATAGTAAAAACTGCAGTATAGAGCTAAAATTGTACTCATAACATAATGAGGTGTATTTTGCCAATGAAGTATAATTCACGTAACTGTGGACATTCTGTATCGCGGTACGCTAGACTCTTTCTAATGTTCCCCATTTGAGTCCTTTTTACGGAGACTTAAGTTCTCCATTCGAGGTCCCAGGAATCCTGCTCAGCAAATTGTATCGGCGTTTGCGTCAGAGAACACTTCCCGATAACAAAGGATCATTTGAGGCCATCCGTGATGACTTTGGGAATCCGGCTAACTGTTTCTGGGTATGCAAGGCTGCGATGGTGGTGAAGATTATGGTTCTATCTTGCTTACCACCAAACAATATTGTCATTGCAGGCGGGTAACCGGCTGTTGTGGGGAGCGTTTCTGGGGATTCCATAAGTATTCGGTATTTCCTTAGCACACGAGATTTTTTTCTTACGCCGATGAGGTCCTGTGGGGTTGGTTAGTTCTTACTTCGCGGTTTCCTCAGTAAACGCGTGCTTCGGTCCTTTGCGCTGCGGGGACCACTTGCACGTTACTCTAATGCTCGGCACTATACGAATATTTTAACCAGAACGGTATTCTCCACGACCCGTGAGAGCGAGAAGACGACCGGGAGAGATAGTGGCTAGTGTGTATTTGGGAGCCTGCGTGAGAGCGCGCGCAAGAGCAACGATCAAAAGGCAAGCGCGCTTGGCAATCAGCGTTCAGTTAAACAATAAACGTGGTAAAAGTGTGAACGAAGTTGGCCATCGCTACAATCCAGTCGCTAGTACTTTACTTCTATTGACCTAAGGTAAGACTATTTAACGTAAATGTTTCCGTATTTGTGTCTCTAGTAATAGTGCTTTGATGCCCGTATTAAATACCCTCATAGGGCAACACTTCCCTTTTTAAAGCAGAAGTCTTAGGTTTATCCCGCTACTTTCAGATGCAACCCAAGTAACTACCTCTTTTGGATGCACTTAGTCGTAATGTCTGATGCTGATGACTCGGTAGCCGTTGTTCGCAGCAATCAGCTTACTGACGGAAACTAGATGCGTTGGCCAAAGTCCTTCACTTTTCAGGCTTACCAACGCATGTTGTTGGGCGGCGGATGTTTGCCGGAAAGGGTGCCGGCATACGAGTTTCATGAAATCTATCACACGGGCAACATTCCCAGTTATATCCATTCCTCTCAAATAATCTCAAAGACGCAATGAAGTCAGTTTGGTGGCGTTAGTTTTGGTAATAGTCTATCAACCGACGCTATCTGGGTAGACATACTTTCCAAGTTACTTTCGATGGCACTGGCCCTTCCACTAGCCTCCCCAAATATTTCTACCGTATTGGGGGTATCTCTGTGTTCAGGTCTTTTGGGTTTCTGATTTACTGCCGAGCGAGAACTGTCTCTCTACAAATGGCCTAAGCCATTGGTTGAGAACGTTCGCTCGTTAACCTTGCCATTTCTTTTTACAGAATATTGGTATCAGGCGATGTGATCTATGATGATTGCTAACGGACAGACAACCCAAGGGCGGTTAAATATACTTATAGCTATATATAGCTAGTGCTGTTTTTTCTGCAGCTAACTCCGGGTCGCTCACACGAATTAGGAGAGACTATTAGTTTGGATAAGGGGAGGATAATTTATATATGGCAGTGGTGAAATGTTTCATATAGGTTGCTGGTGAAATATTCATAGAATAATTAGCGAAAGTTACAAAAACCTCGCCGTGGTGTAGCGCGGTCCAAGTACTTTTCTGGAGCTAAAAACAAGCCTTACGTATTAGGCTGTGCATGCGGGGCTGGTGACGAAGTTCATATAGTAATGCGATCACTAGAAATTCATCGACCAGTTAAACATGGCTTTGTATGACAGTTCCCAAGACTCGGTTGCCTATTATCAGTGCCTTCTGAGTCAGCTATTGATGGGGCAGCCTGAGGCAAATGGCGCAACTAGAGCATGCCTTGTTTGGGATCGCTTCGTTCAAAGTATGTCCCCGACCGTCAAAGAGAAGTTAAGAGCGGCAATTGCTTGCGGCATAAATGATACCTGTATGTGATTGATCTTGCTGCCCGAGAAGGCAAGCAATCTCCCGATTGAAGCAATTGGCACTGGATTCACTTTGCAAAAGATTACCCAGAAAATCATGCAGTTAAAACTGAAACTCAGCAAACAAGCACAACTCAAAACCGAAGTATTCACGCGGGGATCAAGGAGGGGGTATTTTGTGTGTGGCAAATAAGCGCATTTTGCCTGATTTTATACGGAGAAACGTGTTCCGTCTTGTTCCTGTCGCGGGTACCCATGGTTGACATTATATCTGGGGGTGAAATTAAAATCGCCGTTGTAGATGCTTGGGCTGGGGTATCTGCAACGCCTCTCTTGGAGTGGAATTCGGCTAAGCCATGCAAAATGCGAGGGCGCGAGGCTGGAAAAGGGACCTTGCGATTGATGGGGAAGCAACAGTTGACAGTCCAGATCGGCAATGTCACATGAGATTTTGCTAGTTAAAGTGATAGCTGATACGATCACTCGGGCTGATCTGTTGGAGAGTGTAGGAACCGAAACTTGTTTTGAAGCTTATCGAGCGCTTGTTTGGGAGGAAGAGCAGAAATCTTGCTGGAACCTTTGAGGTCGCTTTTGTAGTGTAAAAACTTCCTGTGACCCAGAAAGTCTAGTCCCGTGCAAGAGGCAGTGCATCGAGAGATAACTCGAATTATTTTCGACACCAGATGACGAGTGCGGATTTTTGGACTGGCCAGAGCATATAAATAACCTGGTCTCAGGTGCGATGTGCAAACCGATATACCATGGGATGCCGCAAAGAATCGTACCGGAAGTAGGGAAGCAGGTTCGAGACATGCTACCAAAGGGAATGACCCGTCACAGCACTATCCCGTATTCCTCCCCAGTGTTAGTGAAGCAAAAATCAGAAGATACATCAATTTTACTTCAACGTCCGGTAACTCAACCGTGTCGCAATGAAGGAAGCGTTCCCAAAGCCACTGACCAAAGAGATGTTTGAACAATTTCGTGTAGTCGTGCTTTCCTTTATCTTCCTGATGCTGGACCATTAGAAATTGCCGGCCATGGCACGCGATAGAGAGAAAACGGCCTTCTGTGTCAATGGGAAGCACTATGGGTTTCTACGAACGCCTTTTGTTCTATATACAGCACCAGCTGCCATCCGACGTTTGCTGCTGCAGGTACTGGAAAATCTAGATTTCGTCGTAGTGCTTGGAATCAACATGGTGCTGCTTTCAAAGACGGCTGACGAGCATGTTTCCGGACTCCGTGCGGGTCTGGATAAAATCAAAATGGCGGATTTGAGGCTGCGTGCAAAGAAGTGCCAGAAAGCACTTGATTAAATCTTTTATTTTGGATATATCGTGATAGTCAATAATCATAAGAAAAAGAGGAATAATCTTAATAAGAAGAAGAATAGCAAAAATGGTATATTTCTTGACTAAGATTAAGGCACATGCACAAGGCGTGATCACGGACTGCGGCCCATGACAGAAAAATGAACCATTCACGAGTTTCAAAGGTTGGGCTAGTAAATCCCAGGGACAGTGCTATAGTACTAGAGAATTTCAACGCACTAAAGTTGGAACGGTTAACGCGGGAGGTGCAAAGCGGTTTCGGTTTCGGGAGAGGAGCATAGGGGAGAGTTTGTCAAACACAAAGCTGCTGGTTAAAGCATTAATAAAGTGTGGAGGAGGATATAGTGTATACAAGAACGGTTTAAACAATAATTCGTCGGGAGATCAGAGAAAAATCGGGACTTTTAGAAAGAGAAACATGGACGCACCTGCTGGTTGCCAAAACGATTGATGTCAAAGGGCAGGGAGGAGATATCCACCAATGAACATCCGGACACGGTTGAGGGTAAAGCGAAAGTCTAATCATCAATCACCCATATCTGCCGCGTATTTAGTGGTATTTCTCTGATGTAATTTGAAAATCCTTAGACTGAGGGACAGAGGTATGGCAACCTAAGGACGGAGTGAGCGGGTGAGGTCAGATAAGTCTATTCCAGTTGTACTTTTTCAGGTAATTCTAGTGCGATATGGAGAGAATGAGGTGACATTTAAAAGTTTGCATTGGGAGAAATACCTCACGAGAAATGAAGTGTGCTATCACAGCAGCATGAATGATGGTTGGAAGCTTAGCCGGGGATTTCGAAAAACGTTCATTGATAAGGCTGTCAGCTGGAACCAGAATATGAAACAGATGCTTCAAAGCAAAGATGAACAGGTGAAATATGGGTACGCAAGTATAACGGCAGTGATTTGCAGACGACCATACCAAAGTCGACAACGGATATTGTTGGGTGCGAGGATAAAGGCTTCAGTATACACAACAAAAGAATATGGAGGAGTTTTGGCCAACAGCAAGTGGCTGGTATTTTGTTTCATAGAGATCATGCTTGCTACTGACGTCAGGTCACGTACTAATGCCAGAGCATGAGCGGGCTCGCCAGGTGCGATTAGCTGTTTATGAGAAAGATGATCGGGTAGCAGGCAAAAATGGACTAAGATTGCTTTGGTCGGTGAAATGGGGAAGACAGGTTGAGAATGCAACCGCGTTGGTGGGATTTCGGCCATGAACTGGGAACCGCAACTACTGAAAAGAGAGTATATTGTAAGTAATTTTTAGCCAGTACGTGATGTTGTTTGATGTCAGAAATACGCCCTTGAGGGTGAAACTATTGTATTCGCAGTGGCTTGCGATGTGGGAGGTTCCCCATGGCATCGGCCAGCTTGAGTTTGCTTTTGAACAATGACCGTCCAGTGTGGAACGTAGTCCGGTCGAATCAATCTGATTTATTTAGTCCGTGCGGTGATCCAAGACTGGTGCCTAGTGGGCCGATGGTTCGCAAAATGCAACCATCAGCCGAGAGGGCGGGGACGGTGCAAAACTTCTCCTCGCAAAAATCAAGGCGCCAACAGAGATAGTTCTCGGCCAGGTTCGTTATGGTGCCAAGTTTGCTCCAAATTTTGTCCAGCAACCTGGTGGCCTGTTTCAACCTCTGAGGAAAGATGAGGGATTTGAATGAACGTCAAATATGGAGGCGTTGTTCAAAGAACCGAAAAACTTCAACAAACTGCTGAGGCATCTTAACAGTACCAAGGCTTCATGAGAAGTTCAACGTGACCGTGGACGCCGATGACATCAGAAGTGGCGCAGTCTTCTCAAAACCACCCGGGGTGATCGGATACTTCAGCCGGTTTCCCACAAGTGACGGAAGGAAATACTTTACCACGGAAAAGGAGTGTTTAGCAATCGGTGGAGCACTTGAAAATTGGAGAATATATCTGATTGGTACTAACTTTTGCTCCAAAACAAACCGCAAGCGATTGATATCATAACGGCAACACGAGATTCAGGAGGAAGACCGACACTGCGGGCATGAAACCAGTAAGGATTCACCTTCATAATCGACCACTTTAGCCGTCGAGAAAACCAAATACATGTTGCTCTGATTCTCCAGATCTCAGACGATCTATTGCCGACAGAAGAGATCCCAGTGAATTGGCTGATGCAAAGTGATGAAGTTTTGGCCGCCAAAGAAACAACAGCCTGATGCGAACGGTTCGTTCACAACTTCGGGCCTAGACCAGGCCAGACGGGAGCTCACCCGAGCTGCATGACTTATTAAAAATTTCGGAACCCTCGCAAGCTGAAGACGGCAAGCTGTTCGTTGACGTCTATGTAAGACATAGCCTGCGACCCAGACGACAGCCCTTCTTTCCCGAGGCCACACTCAAGCGTGCGATACAACCAGCTCACGGCAGCGCTCGTATGGGATAACAATCGGTCTTCAAACCGCTGCGGCGAACGGTATTCTGGCCCAAGTTGCGGCGCAACGTTTACCTCTGCATACCGGTTGCCCTGATTGTCAGCAGAACAGAAGACGCATCACAGCGACACCACCAAGGCAGACCCCAGAAAAACAGCTAGTCTTTTAAAGCTTGGTTTTGATATTTTAATTTCATTACCTTGGAGTGAGACAGGATAAAGGGAAATCAGGATACCTTTGACCATGGCTTACGGGGTGGAGGCAATGCACATAGTAGTTCGAAGAGGAAAAAGGTCTTTCAAGTGTTTCTTGCCAAAGTGGCGGAGCGATCTGGTATACGTGATGTAACGTCATGAATGATTGGAAATTCCTCGTTTCCTACCCTCGTGTATCTCATTTACTGATTTTGGACCACCTTTTCCCAATTTGTTATTGCTGACGCTGAATCATGGTCATCATCCTTCCTATGATCCAGGCATCTAATTGTATTTTATCGGTCGTGCTCTCTTTGTGAGACGACTTTGTGGACATTCAGCATGGTAGTGGATCACAGTGACATAAGGCAGTTTGTTTTATTGCAATCCCGCTTCGCATTCTCCCTCGCGTTGAACGACCGTAGGCATCAAGCCCGTTTACATTGAATTTTGCGGCTCCACGCACAGAAAACTGTCCTTTGGGCCTGATTAAGCGTGGAGAACTTATTCTACTTGTTTGTTCGACTGCTCTCTTTGTACATATTTTTGTCATGATTTTAACTACCTTTTGGCTGGATAGCAACCAAGGCTCACTGTCAACTGTTTCGTGATTATGTATTTATATTCTGCTCACAAAGGGCACCTTGGAATTTGTGGAGCAGGGTTGTTCCATTACTAATATTATTATTATAATTATTATAAAAGTTTAATTGAAAGATTCCCGAAGCATGCCTCACGCATGCTCGGTAGAGGCATGCGGGGGTTTTCACGTGGTACGGTATTGACTTGGATAAATCCTGATGAATTTGGTAATGACAGATGAACACGGGGAATCGGTAGGGCGAGGGAAACGACTTTCGAGGCGGAGAAGTTACGGGTGCGAGCAGGAAACTATAAGCAGCGGAGTATGAAAGAAAGAATCAACAGGGACAGATGAAGGTGAATCTAACAAACTGAATAAGGCAGACGTGACATATGGTGACTGTCGGAAATGGGTGGAGCACTAATAAATGAACGTATATTATGCAGCAACAAGATGGCCGTGAAAATGGCTGGAGAAAGCTGAACGAATGGAGTGGAGGCTTGAGAAATGTAAAATATCGGTGAAATAATGTTACACGGCTGTAAGACGATCTGTGGTGCGAACATACAGTAGTTGTCACAGCGAATAACATATCAGAGAAATTTGGCAGGGTAGGATCAAATTGATCGGATAATGGCAAATCACGTGGTCTGAAGTTGTACTTGATAATGCTGAGGTAACAAAGATTTTACATTAGGTGGAAAGCGGAAAAGCAGCGCAGTCCGATGGGCATACTGAATATGAGATTACTGACCGAAAAAAGCCATACAATATAAGAATATTGAGAATGTTTAACTGCATGTGACACAGGATGAAGACCGTAAAAAAAGAGAAGTACTCGGACAGGTAAAACTGTTGTAAATTACTTTTAGTAATTTGTATTTTCGACGACCTCTTTGCTTGTTTTACTCGTGAGTAGCGTGTATATGCCTCATGAACCTCGAATACTTGTGATCCAATTTTCTGTTGTTACTGTACTGACACAGTTCAGATTTACCCCTTTCCGACGTGTGGTGCGTGAACATTTTACGTTATGTTCCCGACTCGATTGTTCTATGATTGTACATTCCCCTTGTAAGAAAACTTTACAGAACGTTTCACCTACGCTTCTTGACCCACTATCTGTACCGCAACCGTGCTGCGCTACAGTTTCGCATGACTCCTTGCTCAGTAGACCGTTTATGACCGCGCTGTCCCGATTTATCGGATAATTTTCTGTACTGTTGCTCTTGGTTGCTCACCTGTCTAACCACGAAATTTCGATAAACACGGTTATACATTTGGAATTTGTTCTGCTGCCAGTAGCCGTGTACAGCCCATATCGTGCGTAAAGCTAGTGAGACTAAGTTTTCTGCTATACTGAAAGTTCAAGTAATCGGCATAGTTTCTACACCTGTGGTGAAACAAAAAAGCGCAAGAAATAGCTGTGCACCGAATTTGGAGAATGGGACCGGATAGATGTTTTCCTGTAGGCAGTTGCAAAAATGTATTGAGCCAAGTTCCTAATCGGGAGACTGCCTAAGATGAAGATCGACAGAAGAATTGCGGATTCGAACAGAAAACATGGTAGTTGTGAAAAGATAATAAACTTGGTTGAAAAAGATGCAAGGGTTGGGAGAACGATTTCAGGTGTGGTGATTGATCATGGCTACGGATGGGTCTGGTGCGTGAAGGTTGGAGGTATAAGTTGGAAGGACAAAAGAGGTTTGACAAAATGGCAGCTAGTGAGGTTTATGACTACCGAGTTTCATGCGTATAGGAGCTACCGAGTGAATAGAGATTAGGAGCCGACAATTGCGAAGTGGTTGGAAAAGCAAATATGCGAGCTTTGGTAGAATAAAATGGATGAGGCGAGAGTGATGTCATGCGGTGAGGGCCGTCAGGGCGAAAAAGGATAGGAACAAGATAGAATGGGTAGGTGTGCATGCAGAGGCAGAACAACACGAAATGGGAGTGGTAATAGTGCTAACAAGAACAATAGATGAGCGAATCGCGGCGGAAGAGGAATGGCAGGAGAGTGCGATCTGCTACTGACGGGAATAGATGCGGTAGGGCGTGGATAGCCGGAGAATGCCATCCGCAACCGGCGTTGGTAGGTGGGACTGACCGTGTGCCGGAAGCACGACCGGAAAACACTTCATGAAGTGAGCACAAGAGGTGTGGTTCACCAGACTAATTGCGCTCGCACATCGTTGCGGATGGCTTGCACGCCCGATGTGCGCTGGCCAACGAGGGGATCTGACAGCTCCGTTCGGATTGGAGTGAGTGATCACTGATGTGTGTACAGATGGCATAGCAGGCACAATAAGGGTATATGGTCCAGGACCAACGAGACAGGTTGTGGGAACTTGGACAACGGAACCAATGGGAACAGCGAGTGGTAGACGGCCATACAATATTAGTATCCAGATGTACCAGCCAGGGAGGCGGTTGACCGGCACTGAAGATAACTAGAAGGAGAAATGTGATAGAGGAGCGCGGTGGGGGTTGGCCCCAGCGGAGGATTGACTGCTAACGCAAAGAAGGACAAACGCCAAGCACGGGCTCATCGATGCAGCGGGTTCTTAGAAGAATTTGAGGCCACGGAGAGTAAGAACAAATAAGGAAGCGGATTAGTTGAGGCAAAAAAGATTCAGTAAACTGTTAGGATTTGCTCTAGAATAAGCAGTGGCAGAAGAGAAAAATAAATCGTGCATGAAGTTTTGGAGGAAATTTAGCTGCGGTCGAGAGTGGGGGCAGAATGGGTGACGTCATAACTGGACAATGGGTTGACCTAATTAACCACATCAAGTAACAGAAATGAGACTGAACTTCTCGGCCTTAACAGCTGAGGTAGTGATGCAAATATATGTGGTGGGCCCAGATGTGGAAAAGAAGCAAAGTAAGCAAAAATATATCAAGGAGCCTTGGGTTATTTACCATAGTGGTGCAAATAATTACGGGACAATAACGTATATACACATATATCGGACCAAAGCTTGATTACTGAAGCAGTTCCCACGGCAATGATGAGGTTGATTTCGGGGCCGCAGTCGTGATGTAACTAAAAATGGTGATAAATCGTGGGGCAGATGAGGCATATTGACAGCATGTGGGGATTATTACAATGGCCCTCCTAAAAAATGTGAGTGCCTATGGAAGGACTTACTTCCAGGCAAAGTTTGCGGGATTCTATAA
This sequence comes from Fasciola hepatica, assembly GCA_948099385.1. Classification (NCBI taxonomy): domain Eukaryota; kingdom Metazoa; phylum Platyhelminthes; class Trematoda; order Plagiorchiida; family Fasciolidae; genus Fasciola; species Fasciola hepatica. Next base: position 645,622 of record CANUEZ040000088.1, on the reverse strand, counting down.
GCCTGTATGGAAAAACAGTTAGTGGACCCAGGCATGTTTTAAATAGGTCGACGGAGAAGTCTAGTGAGAAGTCAGATGGAGAATTTATAATTTCAAACCTTCAGCACTGCGAGGCAAAATATGGTCGACTTATCTTGAAGGTGAGGTAAATCGAGAAAGCAAAACAAAGGCTTGAAAGTCGGGGCCTTTCTCGTAAGCTTGACGTTCAATTATGTGAACTTTGAATAAGCGCATAATAGCTGGGACAGGTGGGAATTTATCAACAGTATGCATGAATGCATTCTTTAACTAAGAAGATCTAATGTGCAAGGTAAGTCTATTCTAAATTCTGGAGTATATGAAGAGGAAGAACCAGGAGGGCATAACAGCCCTTGCACAGAGCGTGGCAATAGTATACTGTATACAAAGGGGTAATTGTCCAGCATCCGGAGAGAAGCATAACGGATTGGAGGGACAAGACTGCTTATTCAGTATTCTATACAGAAATACCAGGTTTGGCTTGAAGCGATTAAGCCACAATGAATCGATTTTGAGATAGACATCGTCTCCTATAGTTTAAATTTGTCTAGCAGCCAATAAGCTGCGGTGTAATTACTCTCCGAAAAAGTGCAGTAATTAACCCGTCGGATTCTTACTCAGCAGAGCAGAATGAAGGTTAATAATCGGGGATAGGCTCTGCATATACATTTTGCATGTAGAGAATGCTTTCCCTATGCTGAGAGGATCTGAAAAGAAGACCAAGAAATTTTACTTTTCGCAGTTTAAAAGACAGCATTTTCGGAAAAGTTGAAAGCGCAAGAATAACTTAAGCCAAGGTCTCTTACTAAGGGTCGACTGTCGATGGGTGAACAGCCGATGCACAAGGAACCTGGAGGAACCAGGAGGAACCTGACATTCGTAGGTAAGAGAACTACACCTATCGGCGGAGAATTCCATCGCCCAGGTTGAGCATTATTCATCAAGAGCGGCTGAGTCAGCTGAGATTTTAGGGATAGTAGTACTGAGGTTGACAGGCGAAAAGGTGTGTACTGCCTTAATGTGGTCCACGAAAAAGAACGGCTTGCCATTGAGTATTGTTGGAATCATATCATTTATACGTAAGAGGAAAAGAAGGAGGCATGAAACACTGCCCTGAATAACGCTACTAGTAACAGGCCCAAGGTTAGAGGCGTGCCCGTCAATCAAATCAACCTGTAAACGATGAGCTAATTAAGATGACAATCGAGCAGGTAGGGGATCGATAATGCCAAATGACCTTAGCTTTAGCAAAAGTTGAGAGCTAGACACGTGGTCAAGCGCCTTAGCTAAATCAAGATAAAGAACGACGAAAGATTTCCCAGTTACAGCTAAGTCAGCGAAAAGATTCAGAAAATCATATTGACAAGTCATGCAGGACCATGAACGGAGGAATCTAAGTTGATTGTCAATAATAAGGCTGAGGCTCAAGAGGAATTTAATAACGTGAACTTTGACTATTTTTCCCATTATTCTGGACAAAATGGGCTATGGGTTTTAGGGCCATGATTGAATACCTCATGTGAAGGCTCCTATTTATGAAAGGGGAACGATTAGTGAGAGCTTCTAATTGGCAGGCACGGTGCTACAATTAGGTGAAATCGTGAATAGATTAGGCAACTAAAGTGGGAGATCTGGTCCCCAGCTGACAAGGGCATCTGGTGGTAAGCCATTGCGGCCTAAACGAGGGGAGGGTTTGCCATTGGATAATATCTCAGTAATACACCTGGCATCGAAGAGTATGGTGGAAAAGACAGGGTCAGCAATGGTAACCATGTTCTTACCGCCGAATAACGTTATTTCACCGATATTTTACATTTCTCAAGCCTCCACTCCATTCGTTCAGCTTTCTCCAGCCATTTTCACGGCCATCTTGTTGCTGCATAATATACGTTCATTTATTAGTGCTCCACCCATTTCCGACAGTCACCATATGTCACGTCTGCCTTATTCAGTTTGTTAGATTCACCTTCATCTGTCCCTGTTGATTCTTTCTTTCATACTCCGCTGCTTATAGTTTCCTGCTCGCACCCGTAACTTCTCCGCCTCGAAAGTCGTTTCCCTCGCCCTACCGATTCCCCGTGTTCATCTGTCATTACCAAATTCATCAGGATTTATCCAAGTCAATACCGTACCACGTGAAAACCCCCGCATGCCTCTACCGAGCATGCGTGAGGCATGCTTCGGGAATCTTTCAATTAAACTTTTATAATAATTATAATAATAATATTAGTAATGGAACAACCCTGCTCCACAAATTCCAAGGTGCCCTTTATGAGCAGAATATAAATACATAATCACGAAACAGTTGACAGTGAGCCTTGGTTGCTATCCAGCCAAAAGGTAGTTAAAATCATGACAAAAATATGTACAAAGAGAGCAGTCGAACAAACAAGTAGAATAAGTTCTCCACGCTTAATCAGGCCCAAAGGACAGTTTTCTGTGCGTGGAGCCGCAAAATTCAATGTAAACGGGCTTGATGCCTACGGTCGTTCAACGCGAGGGAGAATGCGAAGCGGGATTGCAATAAAACAAACTGCCTTATGTCACTGTGATCCACTACCATGCTGAATGTCCACAAAGTCGTCTCACAAAGAGAGCACGACCGATAAAATACAATTAGATGCCTGGATCATAGGAAGGATGATGACCATGATTCAGCGTCAGCAATAACAAATTGGGAAAAGGTGGTCCAAAATCAGTAAATGAGATACACGAGGGTAGGAAACGAGGAATTTCCAATCATTCATGACGTTACATCACGTATACCAGATCGCTCCGCCACTTTGGCAAGAAACACTTGAAAGACCTTTTTCCTCTTCGAACTACTATGTGCATTGCCTCCACCCCGTAAGCCATGGTCAAAGGTATCCTGATTTCCCTTTATCCTGTCTCACTCCAAGGTAATGAAATTAAAATATCAAAACCAAGCTTTAAAAGACTAGCTGTTTTTCTGGGGTCTGCCTTGGTGGTGTCGCTGTGATGCGTCTTCTGTTCTGCTGACAATCAGGGCAACCGGTATGCAGAGGTAAACGTTGCGCCGCAACTTGGGCCAGAATACCGTTCGCCGCAGCGGTTTGAAGACCGATTGTTATCCCATACGAGCGCTGCCGTGAGCTGGTTGTATCGCACGCTTGAGTGTGGCCTCGGGAAAGAAGGGCTGTCGTCTGGGTCGCAGGCTATGTCTTACATAGACGTCAACGAACAGCTTGTCGTCTTCAGCTTGCAAGGGTTCCGAAATTTTTAATAAGTCATGCAGCTCGGGTGAGCTCCCGTCTGGCCTGGTCTAGGCCCGAAGTTGTGAACGAACCGTTCGCATCAGGCTGTTGTTTCTTTGGCGGCCAAAACTTCATCACTTTGCATCAGCCAATTCACTGGGATCTCTTCTGTCGGCAATAGATCGTCTGAGATCTGGAGAATCAGAGCAACATGTATTTGGTTTTCTCGACGGCTAAAGTGGTCGATTATGAAGGTGAATCCTTACTGGTTTCATGCCCGCAGTGTCGGTCTTCCTCCTGAATCTCGTGTTGCCGTTATGATATCAATCGCTTGCGGTTTGTTTTGGAGCAAAAGTTAGTACCAATCAGATATATTCTCCAATTTTCAAGTGCTCCACCAATTGCTAAACACTCCTTTTCCGTGGTAAAGTATTTCCTTCCGTCACTTGTGGGAAACCGGCTGAAGTATCCGATCACCCCGGGTGGTTTTGAGAAGACTGCGCCACTTCTGATGTCATCGGCGTCCACGGTCACGTTGAACTTCTCATGAAGCCTTGGTACTGTTAAGATGCCTCAGCAGTTTGTTGAAGTTTTTCGGTTCTTTGAACAACGCCTCCATATTTGACGTTCATTCAAATCCCTCATCTTTCCTCAGAGGTTGAAACAGGCCACCAGGTTGCTGGACAAAATTTGGAGCAAACTTGGCACCATAACGAACCTGGCCGAGAACTATCTCTGTTGGCGCCTTGATTTTTGCGAGGAGAAGTTTTGCACCGTCCCCGCCCTCTCGGCTGATGGTTGCATTTTTCGAACCATCGGCCCACTAGGCACCAGTCTTGGATCACCGCACGGACTAAATAAATCAGATTGATTCGACCGGACTACGTTCCACACTGGACGGTCATTGTTCAAAAGCAAACTCAAGCTGGCCGATGCCATGGGGAACCTCCCACATCGCAAGCCACTGCGAATACAATAGTTTCACCCTCAAGGGCGTATTTCTGACATCAAACAACATCACGTACTGGCTAAAAATTACTTACAATATACTCTCTTTTCAGTAGTTGCGGTTCCCAGTTCATGGCCGAAATCCCACCAACGCGGTTGCATTCTCAACCTGTCTTCCCCATTTCACCGACCAAAGCAATCTTAGTCCATTTTTGCCTGCTACCCGATCATCTTTCTCATAAACAGCTAATCGCACCTGGCGAGCCCGCTCATGCTCTGGCATTAGTACGTGACCTGACGTCAGTAGCAAGCATGATCTCTATGAAACAAAATACCAGCCACTTGCTGTTGGCCAAAACTCCTCCATATTCTTTTGTTGTGTATACTGAAGCCTTTATCCTCGCACCCAACAATATCCGTTGTCGACTTTGGTATGGTCGTCTGCAAATCACTGCCGTTATACTTGCGTACCCATATTTCACCTGTTCATCTTTGCTTTGAAGCATCTGTTTCATATTCTGGTTCCAGCTGACAGCCTTATCAATGAACGTTTTTCGAAATCCCCGGCTAAGCTTCCAACCATCATTCATGCTGCTGTGATAGCACACTTCATTTCTCGTGAGGTATTTCTCCCAATGCAAACTTTTAAATGTCACCTCATTCTCTCCATATCGCACTAGAATTACCTGAAAAAGTACAACTGGAATAGACTTATCTGACCTCACCCGCTCACTCCGTCCTTAGGTTGCCATACCTCTGTCCCTCAGTCTAAGGATTTTCAAATTACATCAGAGAAACACCACTAAATACGCGGCAGATATGGGTGATTGATGATTAGACTTTCGCTTTACCCTCAACCGTGTCCGGATGTTCATTGGTGGATATCTCCTCCCTGCCCTTTGACATCAATCGTTTTGGCAACCAGCAGGTGCGTCCATGTTTCTCTTTCTAAAAGTCCCGATTTTTCTCTGATCTCCCGACGAATTATTGTTTAAACCGTTCTTGTATACACTATATCCTCCTCCACACTTTATTATTGCTTTAACCAGCAGCTTTGTGTTTGACAAACTCTCCCCTATGCTCCTCTCCCGAAACCGAAACCGCTTTGCACCTCCCGCGTTAACCGTTCCAACTTTAGTGCGTTGAAATTCTCTAGTACTATAGCACTGTCCCTGGGATTTACTAGCCCAACCTTTGAAACTCGTGGATGGTTCATTTTTCTGTCATGGGCCGCAGTCCGTGATCACGCCTTGTGCATGTGCCTTAATCTTAGTCAAGAAATATACCATTTTTGCTATTCTTCTTCTTATTAAGATTATTCCTCTTTTTCTTATGATTATTGACTATCACGATATATCCAAAATAAAAGATTTAATCAAGTGCTTTCTGGCACTTCTTTGCACGCAGCCTCAAATCCGCCATTTTGATTTTATCCAGACCCGCACGGAGTCCGGAAACATGCTCGTCAGCCGTCTTTGAAAGCAGCACCATGTTGATTCCAAGCACTACGACGAAATCTAGATTTTCCAGTACCTGCAGCAGCAAACGTCGGATGGCAGCTGGTGCTGTATATAGAACAAAAGGCGTTCGTAGAAACCCATAGTGCTTCCCATTGACACAGAAGGCCGTTTTCTCTCTATCGCGTGCCATGGCCGGCAATTTCTAATGGTCCAGCATCAGGAAGATAAAGGAAAGCACGACTACACGAAATTGTTCAAACATCTCTTTGGTCAGTGGCTTTGGGAACGCTTCCTTCATTGCGACACGGTTGAGTTACCGGACGTTGAAGTAAAATTGATGTATCTTCTGATTTTTGCTTCACTAACACTGGGGAGGAATACGGGATAGTGCTGTGACGGGTCATTCCCTTTGGTAGCATGTCTCGAACCTGCTTCCCTACTTCCGGTACGATTCTTTGCGGCATCCCATGGTATATCGGTTTGCACATCGCACCTGAGACCAGGTTATTTATATGCTCTGGCCAGTCCAAAAATCCGCACTCGTCATCTGGTGTCGAAAATAATTCGAGTTATCTCTCGATGCACTGCCTCTTGCACGGGACTAGACTTTCTGGGTCACAGGAAGTTTTTACACTACAAAAGCGACCTCAAAGGTTCCAGCAAGATTTCTGCTCTTCCTCCCAAACAAGCGCTCGATAAGCTTCAAAACAAGTTTCGGTTCCTACACTCTCCAACAGATCAGCCCGAGTGATCGTATCAGCTATCACTTTAACTAGCAAAATCTCATGTGACATTGCCGATCTGGACTGTCAACTGTTGCTTCCCCATCAATCGCAAGGTCCCTTTTCCAGCCTCGCGCCCTCGCATTTTGCATGGCTTAGCCGAATTCCACTCCAAGAGAGGCGTTGCAGATACCCCAGCCCAAGCATCTACAACGGCGATTTTAATTTCACCCCCAGATATAATGTCAACCATGGGTACCCGCGACAGGAACAAGACGGAACACGTTTCTCCGTATAAAATCAGGCAAAATGCGCTTATTTGCCACACACAAAATACCCCCTCCTTGATCCCCGCGTGAATACTTCGGTTTTGAGTTGTGCTTGTTTGCTGAGTTTCAGTTTTAACTGCATGATTTTCTGGGTAATCTTTTGCAAAGTGAATCCAGTGCCAATTGCTTCAATCGGGAGATTGCTTGCCTTCTCGGGCAGCAAGATCAATCACATACAGGTATCATTTATGCCGCAAGCAATTGCCGCTCTTAACTTCTCTTTGACGGTCGGGGACATACTTTGAACGAAGCGATCCCAAACAAGGCATGCTCTAGTTGCGCCATTTGCCTCAGGCTGCCCCATCAATAGCTGACTCAGAAGGCACTGATAATAGGCAACCGAGTCTTGGGAACTGTCATACAAAGCCATGTTTAACTGGTCGATGAATTTCTAGTGATCGCATTACTATATGAACTTCGTCACCAGCCCCGCATGCACAGCCTAATACGTAAGGCTTGTTTTTAGCTCCAGAAAAGTACTTGGACCGCGCTACACCACGGCGAGGTTTTTGTAACTTTCGCTAATTATTCTATGAATATTTCACCAGCAACCTATATGAAACATTTCACCACTGCCATATATAAATTATCCTCCCCTTATCCAAACTAATAGTCTCTCCTAATTCGTGTGAGCGACCCGGAGTTAGCTGCAGAAAAAACAGCACTAGCTATATATAGCTATAAGTATATTTAACCGCCCTTGGGTTGTCTGTCCGTTAGCAATCATCATAGATCACATCGCCTGATACCAATATTCTGTAAAAAGAAATGGCAAGGTTAACGAGCGAACGTTCTCAACCAATGGCTTAGGCCATTTGTAGAGAGACAGTTCTCGCTCGGCAGTAAATCAGAAACCCAAAAGACCTGAACACAGAGATACCCCCAATACGGTAGAAATATTTGGGGAGGCTAGTGGAAGGGCCAGTGCCATCGAAAGTAACTTGGAAAGTATGTCTACCCAGATAGCGTCGGTTGATAGACTATTACCAAAACTAACGCCACCAAACTGACTTCATTGCGTCTTTGAGATTATTTGAGAGGAATGGATATAACTGGGAATGTTGCCCGTGTGATAGATTTCATGAAACTCGTATGCCGGCACCCTTTCCGGCAAACATCCGCCGCCCAACAACATGCGTTGGTAAGCCTGAAAAGTGAAGGACTTTGGCCAACGCATCTAGTTTCCGTCAGTAAGCTGATTGCTGCGAACAACGGCTACCGAGTCATCAGCATCAGACATTACGACTAAGTGCATCCAAAAGAGGTAGTTACTTGGGTTGCATCTGAAAGTAGCGGGATAAACCTAAGACTTCTGCTTTAAAAAGGGAAGTGTTGCCCTATGAGGGTATTTAATACGGGCATCAAAGCACTATTACTAGAGACACAAATACGGAAACATTTACGTTAAATAGTCTTACCTTAGGTCAATAGAAGTAAAGTACTAGCGACTGGATTGTAGCGATGGCCAACTTCGTTCACACTTTTACCACGTTTATTGTTTAACTGAACGCTGATTGCCAAGCGCGCTTGCCTTTTGATCGTTGCTCTTGCGCGCGCTCTCACGCAGGCTCCCAAATACACACTAGCCACTATCTCTCCCGGTCGTCTTCTCGCTCTCACGGGTCGTGGAGAATACCGTTCTGGTTAAAATATTCGTATAGTGCCGAGCATTAGAGTAACGTGCAAGTGGTCCCCGCAGCGCAAAGGACCGAAGCACGCGTTTACTGAGGAAACCGCGAAGTAAGAACTAACCAACCCCACAGGACCTCATCGGCGTAAGAAAAACATCTCGTGTGCTAAGGAAATACCGAATACTTATGGAATCCTCAGAAACGCTCCCCACAACAGCCGGTTACCCGCCTGCAATGACAATATTGTTTGGTGGTAAGCAAGATAGAACCATAATCTTCACCACCATCGCAGCCTTGCATACCCGGAAACAGTTAGCCGGATTCCCAAAGTCATCACGGATGGCCTCAAATGATCCTTTGTTATCGGGAAGTGTTCTCTGACGCAAACGCCGATACAATTTGCTGAGCAGGATTCCTGGGACCTCGAATGGAGAACTTAAGTCTCCGTAAAAAGGACTCAAATGGGGAACATTAGAAAGAGTCTAGCGTACCGCGATACAGAATGTCCACAGTTACGTGAATTATACTTCATTGGCAAAATACACCTCATTATGTTATGAGTACAATTTAAGCTCTATACTGCAGTTTTTACTATTCAGCTTATCATTCACTAAATAGTAAATGATATTCTGATATATCACTAACGCTTTACAGCCAGCACGAATCATCAGCACCTAAAGCTGAAGGAGAAGAGCGCTAACTTTAACGAACAAAGCACGAACAGAAGGGCTGCCGCCGGGTGAATCCCAGTCAGTTAAAACAATTGGTACCGCGTTTGTAGCACAACCAACCGACTCAAATATCCATGAAAATATGAAGTTGATAATCTGTACAGATAATTGGGATGAACTACGTCATTCGTCTCTCGAAGTTTCAGTCATTTCTCTGCCCACCTGTCCCCGGCACGTTACCGGAATTCCGCGGTGGGCAATGTGCCTCTAGGGTACCTTCTTGAGCCCACGACACCCTCTGGTCCCCAGTGTAACGACCGGTCGTGGAAAATCCCCTAAAACCCTTACGATTCAGTGTTTTTCTTCACATCACTCACTTGCTTACACTATTGACGTGTCTTTACGAACTGTTTATTTTTATGGACCGTTTGTTGTTTGTTCGCGCCCAGCGCGCTACTTTGTCACATCCTTGTTCTGGACCTGCGTGACGCACGTGGTCCCTGCTCACACGCTGCAATTCGGTTTCTCGTTTTGTTGAGTCCTTGTGGTCGCATTATTAAGGTTTGTATCTTTTTGGTATCATTGTTCACGCAATAATCTAGTATCGTAGAATATCACGGATAATCGCCTTTTGATTTCGGGATCCGTTGCGAATTCGGCTACGCATTGCTCAAACGTGTGTTACAGTACTCAATAGATCAATTTTGAACGAGGAGAAAACATAAAAAATGCCAAGAAAACGATCGAGAACATTGGACTCTGGACAGGAAATAACACAGCAAGTCACTGGGGAGGTTTTGGGTACATTTGATTCTTTATCTAATGTTAGAACGCCTAGTCCTGTCAGTGCTAGTTCATGTGTTACTGAAGGCAATATGGATTGCAAGGATGTTGATCTATATAAACTGAGAATATTAGACTTAGAACGGCAGTTGTTATTGGCTAGACGACAGGCCCAGGAAGCAGAAAAGAAGTGTACACAGATAGGGCGAGAGCATGAGACCAGCGACAACGACGCTTCCGATAGATCAGGATGCAATAAGGTAGGGAGCCCTATGCCGGTCGCCGACTGCAAAACACCATTGATCGATTAGAATCAACGGTTTTCGATGGGCGATCGGAACACTACTGCAAGTTTGTCAAGCAGTTCGAGACGTTCGTCGAAAATAGGGTAACCGACCCCGGGCAAAGGCCTCTCTACCTTACTCACTACTGTCGAGGCCAAGCAGGGGAAGCTATCAACGGGTGTACCATGCTGGACCCGGAACAGGGCTACATAAGGGCGAGGAAGATTCTAAGGGACTTGTTTGACCAACCGTTCAAAGTATACGTAACCTAATAGAGGGCGTGATGGCAGAGGCAAAGAGAACCAAGGGCGACGTCTAGTCAATGGCTAACCTGGTGATTAAGACGCAGAACTGCTCAATAGCCCTCAAACATTTAGGTTACAGGGCCGACCCAGATGCCATGCACACTTTGGAAGGCATAGTCCGACACCTCTCCCCCGAACTACAGGGTCGGTGGGCGGAGGGAGCGGAACGGATAAGCCGAAGCGACAGGGAGGCTAACTTCGAAGACCTGACCGAATACTTAGACAGGCAAACGAAGATAGCTGACAGCAGATTCGGCCGACTCATCCGGGACAGCAACCGAGCAAACAAGCCCGGTACTAACCAAGTCCAAACCCCTGTACGGGAATATCCAAAGTACCAGCCTTGGACCAACACACACGTCATTTCACGAGATGTTACGGCGAAACCAAATTGCAGATCCTGTGGTACTAGCCATGGCCTACCAGAATGCCCCAAGTTCGGCAACGCCACAATAGACGAACGGTGGGGAATGGCGAGGATGGCAGGAGCATGTTTCATCTGTCTCAACACCACGCACCGGGCAGCCGCCTGTAGAACAAGGAATCGATGTGGTTACGAGGGCTGCACGGGAAGACACCATCGGCTGCTGCATCAGGCGAGAATAACCATATCCGAGGCGATTGCCAAGCCCAGCCTGATTTGTTCAACTTCACAATCTGCCAGTAAACTGGTACGTTTAGGCGTAGTGGCCGTGGGAGTAGTGACTCCGACTGGGATAGTCAAGGCGTTGGCTTTCGTTGATAGTGGATCCGACACCACTTTAGTGAAAGAGCGGTTTGCCGACAAACACCAACTGGCTAAAGGTGCGACGTCGTTAGCAGTGAGCACGGTGGGCGGAACACAGGTAATGACTGCCGGTAGATTAAGGCTGCAACTCATCTCTCTAGACACTAACGAGGAAAATGAACTAACTGAGGCACTCATGTTAGCGGATCTCCTCATGCGAGCACCAAGGTCAGTGAACGCAATCTTTACTAGGTGGCCCCACCTGCAGGATGTAACCGTCATAGACTGGGAAGACGGCAAAGTAGATCTCCTCATCGGATGCGACGTGCCAGAGAGGCATCGGGAGCTTGGCCAGAGAGTGGGCAACCGCCAGGCACCTTATGCCGTGCGCACGGCTCTGGGATGGATGTTATACGGTCCAATAGGGGGACGTGGTTCCGTGAATTATTTACCCGCCGAAACTGACCGCATAGAGTACCATCTGCAGCGGCTGTATGAAAAGGAGTTTCATGACATTGGAGACGAACGACCACCGTTGTCTCAAAAGGATCACTTAGTTTTACAAACGATGCGGCAAGGCACTAGAGGCCTCAAAATCAGTCCGGAAGTGCGGCGCTAATGTAGAAACTAACTCAATAATAATAATAACAATAATATATCGGCAGGGTCCGAAGCTTGCCTGATACATGTCGAAATGACAATTGATGATGTGACCCATTGATTGGTGGCAGTGTAGCAAATGCACGTTAGAGGCAAAGTGGGTATTTGATGAACTCATGCTAGATGTGTGAGAAAGTCGTGAAACTAGTCTGAAAAATGTGTATGCTCACCGAGGTAGATAGAGGAAAGTTTAAATGGACATAGTGATGAATTTGAATGCAATATTCCACAGACTTTAAATAATGGATTGGTGAATGCAAGATTAATCTTGACAACCGTGCGAAAGATGTACGCAGACCAAAGATTATTTCAGAGGGTTCAGTTGGATTCATTGACAAATAAGAATGTGAAGCCGGGCAGATTCGGAGTTCAAGGCCTTTTGTTGGGATCTGTAAGAGCGATGGTACAGCTGGAAACTCGGAAGTGCACATAAGACAGAACTGAAGTACGCTAAGGCATTTGCCGTGAGAACATGCGATAAATAACAGCCCGTTTTGCTTTGAAAAGGAGCAGATGGAGATGGAGCTGATGTGCAGTAGTAGTACTCTCCAGAGAAGGGCTAGCTTCAGGGCACGAGACACCATGCGCAGAGGAAGGAGAGTAAGAAAACAGTGTGGAACCAGTTAGCTGGAAAGTTTAGAGTTCAGTCTATGGCAGCTTTTCACACATACGTAGTGAAAATGGAGGTATGTCTGGAGAGGAGTAGCGGGAAGATAGCAAAACAAAGACTCAGGGGAAAGCTGGTGGAAGCACAGTGAACACATACTCTATACTGTCAGTAGAAAGTAGACTATCAGCTGGAAGAGGGAGCTGGAGAGTGGGGCAATAGATGCCAGCGATGACAGGTAACGTAAGAAGAGGGGGGAGTATAGCAACAATCAAAGTAGCAGACACGGGTCGATTGGGTGGCTTAGAATAATGTAAGAAGGTTTTGATATCTTTTCTTTTTGATGGCAGTGCGCGACGAATTAAAGAAGGAGAACAAGAACAAATCTGCATGGGAAGCAAAAACCGCGGCATTTGTGGCTACCGGAATATACCGGAAGGGGATGAAAGAATTGCTTGAAGATAGGCAAGAGCAGAACCACTGGATCATTTAGGTGAAGTGGCATCATAAGATGACGGATAAAATGCGGAAATATCACAAAATAAACATTCACTGTGGAGAGACAACAGGATGAGAACAAAAGGAGTACAGATTGACCGCTGTATTGAAATGCCCGAGGCAGCTTTGGCTATCACTGGAAAATTGGAACTGGGGTGCAAACATACGACTATAGATGTGGAAAATTATGTAAAGGAGTGAGTAAAGTGAAGAACAGTAGAGACGGGTAAGGGTGGATCGTAAGACTAAGAAAGGCACTGAAAGATCGCGAAAGGTCGTGTCTATAATAACAAGTAAAAAGCGTAGGGGACAGAGAGAACAAAGGAACAAAACAGCCCGAGGAGCACAAAAACGATGATGGGTACGGTGAGCAATATATTAGAAGTGAGACAAAAGAAATTCCCAAAAAGGGAAAGGATAGAAGGTGAGAGATGACCAACTAGCTCAGCGTACTCATCTCATTAGAGGTAAGCCATTTGATGATGGCGGAGGAAAAAGAGAGAAGACATCAGGACAAGCGGACCTGCGCTGGAACAGAAAGCACAAAAATTATATGCATGATAGGTTCGGGACTCTGGGAATGGAGAGCCTCAGGCTTGCTGTCAAATGGACACATTGTGGGCCGAGAGACTCCGATGAAAGATCGGCTCGAGGAAAGCTCCGGAATGGTTGGCTGGGCAGGGCAAGGAAAACATGGTGGAGATGCCTGTGAGAAGTAAGCGCCAATGAAAAGGATGAGGAGATGGGTAGGAAGAGTTCTAACACGAGAATGGGCATGATAGGCTTGGGACAAGCGGATACAAGAATGGGGCTTTGGGAGGAAAAACGGCAGCAGGACATGTCGGGGCGAAACTCGATGGGGGTATAGCAGCTCGTGTGCATACTTTAGTGGAAGGATGAGAGCAAGGGTCCGGACAGAGTGACTGTGAGTGTATGCAGAGGCAGTAAGGCGATAGCGAGCAGCGATTAGATTAACAGAAAAATCTTTAGAATAGCCTACCGTGAGAGAACAAAGGCGGTATAAGCATGCAATCCGCAAACAGACGTGTTGGGGGCTGCAGAGTGGCAAATTGAGGGCACGAAATCAGCAGTCGATGCTGTTGGATAGAGCTGGCTGCGAAGTTATTCAGACTGTGAGTATCACCTAGACAAATCAACGAATCTGAAAGTCAGAACAGATTGATTCGTAAGTCATACGCTACTAGATTTAAAAATCATACGCACGCAAATTATGTACAAATCCCAACTCACGGCTACAATGTTCAACAACGAGAACCAGAGTTCAGCAAAATTCACTGTCAGATACGACCTTCACGGCAGTCACAGTTCAAATTTAAAAAGCTCTACGATGCACGGGGGAAATATGGTTAGACGTTCATATGTAGTGGTTGATGTGTGCTGCATTTTTTGGAAGATAAACAAGAATAAAGCGCATCTTCTAAACAGCGCAAGCATTTGGCGGTGGTTGGAGGATTGCTGCAAAGGCATTCTACCCTGACAAGACACTGTACATCCAATCTGAAACACACTTCGTGATTCGAACAGCCGAGACATGATCCAACAGCTTATCGCGTCCGAGCTTCAGTGCTTGCGGATAGCAAGCTTGATATGTGCCGGTCAAAGTGGTGGATTTGATTGCGCCCCACTCCGGTGACATGAGCACAAATGGTCTTTGATACTTGTGCACGGAAGGGTTTAGTATCGATAGCGAAGGTGTGTCATCCAGAATCAACTGGACCGGTTGGGATGGTCTTCGTGAGCTTGAGACAGTGAAAGCTGCTGGACAAACACACAGCAATTTAGTCTGGATGCGTCCATAGCAGAACTGACCAAAACAATCCCAACGCAATAGACGAGATTTGAGGGTAGAGTGCACGCAAGCGGAGAGCCGAAATTCAAAGTAAAATAGAAAATGTCGGTTTTGGGTTTGTTCCAGCTTTAGAAAAACGGTTGACGGAGGCAAAATAGAGCCAAAGGAAAAGCATGAGGAAGTCTGAGACTACCAGAGAAGGGGATAGCACGGTGTACGAAAGTATTGGCGTTTTAGTTCTGTTTATATGGTATGGGAATAACCACCGCTAACCGACCGTCAGGAATTCTCTCAGAGAAAAAAGACCACTTGCATTTGATGTACCCTGTTGCTAAGTATAGAGTGTAAATAAATTCAGGATACTCTGTTCCACTCATTAGCATCCACGTTACAAGCAACATTTTCCACTTGTACAAACTACCTTTGCCGGAATCCCCACTATTTGATGTATTGCTCTAAATTCTTGTCACTAACCGGATTCTCATCGTTGCCTCAGGCGTGAGTCCCTCAGTTTGAACTCCGTTGTGCCGCGTACGGTAGTCTGATCTGTTTCTAACCTTTTGCTGTAATTCAGCTGCAGTTGTTGATTTGCTGTTCAATTTGGCGCGTAAGAGCCCAGAAGGAACACTTTTGAGGTTTGGACACAGCAAAATTTCCTTATTTGTTGTATATGGTACAGAGACTATTTGGAATCGACCATGTAGTCAGTTGTTCGGAAGTAGGTTGCTACATGTCGTTCGAACTTTCCACTGTCTGTGCTTCTCATGGTCGGTACAAGGAAGGATAATCCAAACGTTGTTTGGAGTACAACTACTCCGGCTCATTATACGAGACTGTTTACCAATTCTTCGAAGATCGGTGACCAAACTTTCACAAATATCATCACAGCCTGAAGATTAAGGTCCGGGTATCGGAAAATTCACCATGGGGAAACCAAGTTTGGTTTAATAATTGAGTGATATCAAAAGTCGTATGGTTTTAATTGAATTTGGAAGAAAACTGGCTGGGTTCCATAAGGACCTAGCTGAAGTCACCAGAAAGGCAGCTTACTATATTTTTACAAAGGTGGAAAAAACCGAAAAGTGTTTGAATAAAAAATCGTGGGGTGGTCATTTGTTTCGTCATTTTCCTTTTGGCACACGTGATCATATTTAATGTAATGAGTTGCAGTCGACTTATTTGCTCGTGAGTGCCGTCTTGGAGTGGCTGACAAACCGCGCACTTCGGGGGGCTCCTTCAGAGCAGTGTAGAACTAATGGCGTTTTGAGGGTCCTTTTTTCTCACAGGCTATTTATTTGGTCGGGTTTTGAATCCATTTGGGTCGAAAAGGTATTGGCTTTAATCATATTTAGTAGAAAGTGAGTAGACGTGTCCTCAAAGTCAGGCTGTTCCTTTTTATGGTCCACCTACATCGTCTAGATGCAGTATTGCTCAAGCTATAGTAACTATTACAACACAACTAAATACAATGACCTACCTGTTTAGAAAACTGCGCCATACTACGGCGAGTTTCTTGGTTGTTCTTTACAACCTCCTGTTAAACAATATTTAGGCAGTTCTCATCCCTAAGCGCAGTAACAATACTCCCTAATACTAACCAATTTGAAGCTTTTTTGTTCTCTTTTTGAGGTCCAATCAAAATAGTGGGCGAAGTTTCCGATACCCTTGATACCCCATTCATCACTTCACTTCCAGTAAGTAGCCTTCACCCGATCGTCTGAAGATTCTTTTCCACTCAAAAATATACTCCACATTACCTCGACAATTTCTAACTTCTTTCATATCCACATCCTATTTATTCCCATTCAGAGGTTGTCCTCCTAAAAGCTCCAGTTCATCCTAATGCCACCCGCCGGTGTGGCCCGCCTATACTCCAGCTTGCTTGTGCGTACACTTACAAGAGTAATGGGCAAATATGTGCACAAACAGGCCTGGGTATATGCAGTACTATGAGAGGGGCCATACCAATGAGTGTCTTGAGGATACACGGTCACACCACCATACCGAGACCTGGTAAAACTGACTATATACGAAGCTGTGTAGTTAGTCCTTCTCTATTTATGATGTTTATCAGTGACTCATTGGATCCAATACTTCATGGCGCTCCGTTCCTGTCTGTGGATGATATAAAAACAGTCTGCTCTTTCAAGTTTATTGCGGTCACCTCTAGACTCAGTGACATTTTCACAGGCCTCTCTGCACTTGATCATTGGTGTCACTGCTGGATGACGAATTTTTCCACTGATAAGTATGGGGTTTTAACCTGCATATACATTTTGCCCCCTGCAGTGGTTTTTTTCTCCGATGATAAAGTCCTCCTGACTCTTTGGGCATTCCGCCATCCAAGCGACCGGGGCTAGGAGGGGCTTCGCCCTTCTTTTTACCTTTTTTCTTCTCCGGGAAGGTATCGTCAGCATTGGCAACTTTCACGCCAGACCACTGCTTGACTATTGCTCAGTAGTCTTTTCTACAGTGTAGAACTCTGAAAGCCTTGCACTAAAAGTCACATGTAGCTACGCTTTACGAGCTTTTAGTTGATCTACGTCTTCAAGCCGTAGAAATCGAGGAAAATATCTGAATGCTGACCCATTCCTGTTCGGCAATTCGAGACCAGATCTGGTCTTCCTGCAATAGATACCCGAAAACTTTGGAGTCTGAGGCGCCGTGGTTGAATTTGAGCGGGAGGGTTTAACACAACTGGAAACTGGAAATTATGCATGAAAGGGACCAAAAATACCCTTAAGTACCTGGAAAAGAGATAGAAATCAAGGCTGCGTTATGTCGAGGGGTTAGGCTGGGCGGAGATATTTCACTCCAAAAATTAAGTTTCAGAGGCAGACGACGGTAATCGCCTCGTTAAACACAAGAATACATTTCGGACCGCGAATCGAACTATCGTAGGAACAACGGAGATCACCGTGCAGGGGAACTTAGGTTGTCTCGCTCAATTCGATTTTTCTCTCTCGTGGGTTATTTTCCTTTGTCTTGCGACTTTTTAGGCTTGTACGCATTTATTTGCATTCTATATCAGTTTTGGATTTACTTATCTCTCTGCTTAACTTTCAATAACTGGTAGCGAACAAAAAGTTCTTTCACTGCCATAAACTGAGATGATGGTGCCTTCTGTCACAAAACCTACTGAGGAGAGCACAGATGGCAGAATAAAAGGTAAGGCACCATGCGGAAACAACGGCTGTAAGGAAGATGCAGAGAATGAAAGGTGCGCAAGTACCTTTAAAACGATGGTACCGCAAGGCATCCAAAATACTGCTAGAGGAGCGCGCAAAATTTACGGAAAACACCTGAGCCTGAGGTGGTTCTGTTGGTGTTGTCTGTCCACAATAAATAGGATCGGTTCGGGCGTACCAAGGTAGTCGCAGGAGTGAAAAATAGAGAAAAAGTCCTGAAGACGCAAGCCGGAAAGGAGGGCTTAAATTCAAGGGAAACTATGGATAACGAAGGCCATTTAGTGGAAGGTACAACCAAAGACGGATATGGTAGAGTTGGAGCGAGCAAAAATGTGATACTGAAGCAGACCAGGAAACTAACCAGGGACAAACACCAACCCATTAGGCCGGGCCTTGAGGTGACTAAGCCTGCCAGCTATAAGGAGTGGCTCCTTAAATTCACCAAGAAACTGGATAATCAAGGTAAAATAATGAAAAGCCTTTTCAAAGACAGAACAAAGTTCTGTCAGTAGATAGAGAACCAGAAAATGACCAGTGAAGTGGGTAAGGGAAGGTATGAAGAAGTGGTGATCCATGGAATTCCTGAACCACATATACGGAAGAAGAGAACGAAGACCAGGACCACGGAATATCATGTTGCAAACTGGCTAAAACTCACCGATCTGTCCGAGCTGGCCATAATACGAAGAATCTTTTGATTGTAAAAAGGGGGAAACATCAGGAGGCGGAAGGAGACCAAGAGCCAACATGAAGACTTTCAGAAATCCAAGACACTGAGACAGGGTGTTGGCTGCTCGGAGAAAATAAAGGGGCTCCCAAAAGTTCTGGTCCTCGTCGGGCCGGAAGACTCGCCGTGTAAGAAAGCTGCTCGGGCTATCTTGAACGAGTGGATTGGGTCTGCCAGCCCGAAATTCTTGAAGCCGGAAGTAAAGTTCATAACGTGTGAATTAAATATGTAGCGGTCTCAGCGTAGTTGTACGATGCTCTTCAGCCACAAATACCGCCAAGGTGGGTTACGGAGCTAGATTATCCACGGACGAGAGGATTAAGGAGAACAACAGGTGCCTTAACCTGGAGGATGAAAAAGATTGTGCTGAAAGTAGGAGAGTGGGGGAAGGTCAGAACTCTCACTCGTAAATCTTATGAATACAGTTGGGGAAGATGCGGTCAGTGAAAGGAAGGATGCGGGACAGCTCTAGGGCTTAGGGTTCGGGAGCTTAAATAATCCCGTCAAGCACCCCATGAAGAGAAGGCCACCAGTTGCCGAGCGCCTGCCAGTTATACACAAGAGTGCGTGCAGCTTTCGCAACAAGTGGGATGAATCAGCGGTTATGTTGTGCGATGCAAGGTTCGGTGCTCTCACCGGAACGTGGCTAACACCAGGAGATGCGGTAACCCATGCCTAAGTAGAGGGATAGGCTCAGCACCGAAGGATTGGGAGCCGTGGCAGAATAAAAGTAGGAGCTTCCTAGCACTTATGCCAGCAAGAACGAACAGAAATGGGGTTACCGAAAGTGCACTGCGTAATCATATTAATGATTATATTGTTGGTGTCTTTCAGATGAGACCGAACCATGGTACAGTGTAGACGATTCAGGTGATGCGAAAATCAGAGTTTTCAAAATAGTAGAACGTCCGTGTGCAGATGCTTTGGAGGATAACTTAAGAGTGGACCAAAACGAAAATAGCCTTCGGCAGATTGGAGGGCCAAGAGATGTTTTCTTTTGTAGAATATAAGCTGGATAAGCAAAGAAGAAGGAGGCCCCGTGGGCCTTCTTTGCCCTTGCCGAAGCCCATCCTCCACCGGAGTTGAGATTACTGAACTCCTGATGGCTATTCATACATTCGGTAGAGATGAAACTGAGATCAGCATAATGGACTTCAAAGCATCAGAAAATGATTTGGGAATTAGAGGGTGCACCAGCGAGTTCCCTCGGAAATGCACCCACGCCATGTCTACGGGGAGAGGCGCTCATCCAACAAGTGCAGCGGGAAACGCGTTGGCGAATAAACTGCAACTCAACTACGCTTGAGTAGTGCTGACGAAGTATGAAAGAGACTTGTATTCAGCGGTCATCCCAGCACCACTAAGGAGCAGCAATCGCAGGGCATTAGAAATCTAATTTTTGGCAATAAAACGCACGGCCGGACAAGTACCGCCGTGAGATCCGTTGAGTCAAGACCCCGGCCTCAGTGGACTCGGCGGCTGCACTTTTTAAGGACCTCTCACGGCACCATGAAAGAGAAGAAAAACCATGTCAAGGGGAACCTTGGGGCACTTCTGATTTCATTTGCGCTCTTAGTGAGCACCAAACGACAAGCCTTGCCGTCACAGTGGAAGTCAGGGCCACGGAATACATAAGCTCGGAAACATGAAACCCGGTGCAGGTTCATGAAGCCGAGAAGCCATAAAAAACTACTGGAATATGTTATTAATCGTGGAAAGGCTTTGAGAACCCAACTGAAAAGCAGACACCAATAGGAAAGCGGGCTTGCGCGTGGGATGAAAGTAGGCCCTAAAGCATATTCTAACCAATTTCAGTCATAGTCAGCCCCGCGGTTTGTGGTTGGTATTGTTGAAGACCCGATGGGCGGAAACACTTACACGAGTGAAGACAAAGCCATCGGACTGCTTTGCCAATTGAACGGAGCTCATAGCAGAAATAGTGGTAGAAGCATGCCCAATCTCCTTTTGTTCGACGAGAGAGAAATGGTGCGCCTCCAAGTTGAGGAGAAAGACGTTAGATGGGACCATTAATTACCAGAACTAGGTAAGGCATCAGACTTAGATCAACCATGTCTAGTCCTGTTGAAACCACCAGGCAACATGCTAGCCGAACCTCTTTCACAGCTATTCAATCAGTCCCTGCGGGACTGTCAGCTGCCAAGAGAATGGGAGCTAGCGCAGGCTGTGTCAATCTTTAGGAGTAAGAGCGGAGAGCAGCTTTCGACTATACACCGGTAGGCCTGACATCTGAGGCATCGAAGGCCCTGGAAATAATTCCACAAAACGAAACAATTGCCTTCCCATCTGGGAGTTGATTGGTTGGTATATGCCTGCATGGTCCTATGAAGAGGAAGTCAGGAACGACGAACCTCACGTGCTTCCTGGGTGGTGTTATGAGAAGGCTTGACGTTGGCGAGGAGACAGAGTTCGGTTACCTATAATAACAATGAAAGCAATGTTATTGTTCTTGACCATGATTAAGTCAATTGCATAAGATAAAATCAATGATTACAAAAGTTTATATTACCATGAAATATTTGAACATTTTTGAAAGTATTATTCACAAGTTACAAACTGTACAATTAAGCTGGGCAGTGTTCGAACTACCTAAAATAATTGCCTTTACTTTGATGGATAGGTATCAGCTTCGGCTCCAGGAACGGGGCACCGCGGAGAATCGGCTATGTCTGAAAGTGCCAGAAAAAAGAAAATAAAGAGCGTAGATCGTGCAGTATATAAGATAACCGCTCAAATAAATAATTTTCGAGGAGTCAAGTAGTTTGATGTGCATCTAACAGAACACACGAAAGCTCCTGCTGGATATCTCAAGTGTCTATATGGAAAACTGGATGAGGAGTTTTGCCAGTGAGTGCCCGGTCACGGCAGAGAATAGAATTGCACGGGGTTGTCAAAGTGCAGACCGTGATATTCGCGGCGCGTGGAGAAGTTTATCCTCATTGATTTCGCTTGGA
The DNA here is from genome assembly GCA_948099385.1 of Fasciola hepatica. NCBI lineage: Eukaryota > Metazoa > Platyhelminthes > Trematoda > Plagiorchiida > Fasciolidae > Fasciola > Fasciola hepatica. The sequence continues at coordinate 624,067 of CANUEZ040000088.1, read as the reverse complement.
CAAATCACCAGGCCGGGGGAACGGTGGTTCGAAATAGCTAACGGAAGGGGAAACCTGTGGGATAATTGCTGGTGAGCCGGACAAGTTTACTGAGGCCATCTTTTGAGTGATCACATTGCGATATGGGGGGAATGACTTTTCACCTGAAAGGGGGCAGGAACACGAATAACTCACACGGAATGTAATGTGCCGGTAAAGCAGGGTAAAAGTTTGTCGGAGGCTCAGCTGGTTGAGAAACGGCCAAATGCAGTGAGAAGATGGTGGGGATGTGTAAGAGCAAACACAAAGAGGTGATACGGTGGGATAAAATAGAATGCAGAGGTCTGTTGCTGTGATCAGCAGATAACCAGACCCGAGGCAACAATGGATACTATTTGGGTGCTAGAACAAACCTTCCGGTGTCGTCCAACTTGGTTAATGGCTTTCATAATACGATGCGGCTAGGAGGGACATCGAGCTGTAAATAACCAGATCTAGGTCGATCAATCCGGAGCTCATTTGCAGGATTCGTTCAAGCGGTCCTACGGGTGACGCTTCTGTGTTGGGGGATTGCAATAAACTGAGGTCCGCTCCCTTGAACTGGCTCCGTCTTTGGGCTATTATGACAAGTGAAGACGATACATTGTCAATTACTTGGGTTTATATCGACGCGGTGAGCGTCAACCTTCAGTTTAGTGGGCAGTGGAACCTTCCCCATAGGATAATCAGGACTGAGTTACACGTTTCATTACCAACTTCTTGAACGAAGAATGATTGGCGGGGGTTGAACCGTGCCGCTACAGGCTGAAGAACTTGCGGATACCGAGTGGCCACTTCGAGTACCTATTTAGAGAAATTCACGACCTATCAGTGAGCTATGATCACGTGCAAAATGCTGTTCCGCGGAACTTTTCATGTTCATCAGGTTTAGTTAGGGTAGGAGATTACGTTAAAGTGAAGCGGTCGAGATGTAAAAAAGTGCCTTTAGATCGTAGTGGCAGATGAGTTTTACTTATATATCTGCCTAAGGGCTTCTGCTAGTTGTCGAACATGTTTTCACGGGTTAAGTTCGGGGTGTATCCTTTGCGTTGACAGTAACATGAAGCGGGTGAGACAGTCTCCCCCGGAAAGCTGCTTCAAATTTTTGATTTAATTATCATGATGTATTTAAACGGTAGCTTCCAATACGGTTCACATATGCACAGTAGGGGCAATTTGTGAAGCGGTAGGATCAAATTGCAAGGATAGTTCACAGCATGAATGAGTTTTGACCAGGCCGATATAAAGTTGCGTTTTTGCCACATATGTAATACCATAGTGATTTTCAGTACACGTCAAACTCTGCTAAGCTTTACAGCAGAAGTGTAAAGGAAATGGGGAGAAAGAAGCCATCTAAAAGTTATGTCTGAGAATGGATGCCGACGACTACAATATAACCAAACATCATTAATCGCTGAACAGAAAGGTCAACAGCAGCCAGTCGAATGATGTTATCTAGATTACGCTGACCTTTGTAGAGAGCTTTTGGCTTCCATGTCAAAGTCCTTGTTTGGGGGTTGAGGAGGTTGCGGGAGGTCCAAAGGTGGGTCGACATGTTACGTGGAGTGTAGGATGTGCTGCTACCTTCACAATCTTGGCGAGAGAGCCAAAGGTGGACAAAGCTAACTACTAGTTGTTCATATTTGGGGGGTCCCTTATGCAAGGGGTTAGTTTAGGCCGTGAGTGAAGACCAGCCCTATTTTATGGACCCTTTCCTTCGTAGCTCGATTGCAGAGTAGCGTACGAAGAACCTTACAAGTGGTAGTGAGGTATTTACCTCTGTGTTTTCCTTCATTCTCAGTGAGAGAGGTGGATGAACCTGCTCGGGAACCATACGTGACCCCTTCGCCAGCCATTTCTCCCAAGTTTCCACACATTATGTTTCTGAATCTAGGGATAAACTGTTCTCTCAGACTTTAAAAGAAGCCTCGTATTGGGTGCTTTTGCCATTGGGGATGTCAAGATCAAAAGTAGGGCACGGGCTTGAAAGTCAAGGCAATCCGGATGCTGCCACAAACTCAACGATGATGATCGTCCTCAGAAACAAGAGGCGTTAAAATGCTCGTTAGTGTCCCAAGCCAATTTTGTAGGCTCAAGTATTGGACTTGAAGGGATCACGCATAAAAAGCATTTTCGTACGGCGGTCTTTTAGCAATCGTCTAAAAATACCTTCTAAGTTCTGTATCCTTCCCGTATAAGCCTTCAGCTGGAGTACGGTAGACCTTCCAAGCAAGACCAATTTGCCAAGCTAGAACGAGTGCAGCTGACCGCCATTCGCCTAGATGCTGGATTACAAGGAATCAATTATAAAATTCATCTCCAAGCCAGCAGACTGACCTTAGGGGCACATCATGGAATTCGCGATGATATTTTCTTTGTCGAGCACATCCTTCTTGGAGGTTAGGGGGCGAATCTAATGACATACTTTCCCTTTTTGGCGCATAATTCTACTCGGGGTAATCTGCTGGCGTCTATGAAAGAGCTATCAGTGGCCTATCACACCTTTCTCGACGTGGGTGACGATTTATTCGAATTCTTTGTCAGCATATTTTGTAGAAGAGAAACATTTCCACAGTTTCGGTTAACGTTAGTGTTTCCTTCTGAAGAGTTGGTGGCAAGGCTAGTACTTTTGGGTTCATGCACGCCACTTGTAGGTGAGTAGGTTCACAGGGGATATGGGCCCTACAGCCGCTAATGTGGGAGATTGAACATAGAATCTAACTCGCTTTGAACACGAACGGTTTTTCTTCGCGGTGGTTTTCTTGTGCTCCAGCTGCAAAACAGAGAAAACCCCATGAGGACGAAGCCCAGTCGGTGAGTCAACAGGACTGATTTTCGGCTAGCCCACACATACCGCTGCATTGGCTGTGTGCACAGATCCCCTAATACAACCGATTCTGACTTCATGCTCGTTGGTATCGTATTTAACTAATTATTTGAAGTACCCCTGGTAGCTGAGCTGATAGGTGGTGACCGCATTGCACCTGATATTACCTGGAAAACGCTCACCTCCATTCATCATTTCTTAAGTTTCCTTCCCTGCATTCGCGAAGGATTCTGGACTCAACATTTTCTTACCCCACCCGGGAAAAATAACGTGGTAATTAGTCCTCAACCTAGGCTTGTCCAATTTAGAAACTTACATACTTAAATACTTCCACTGAAGTGACTATAGAGTGGTCTCCTGTAATTTAATGCCCTCATCTGCAAAAACAATTGGCTCGCTCGTCTCCCTGCTTCCTCAATACGAATAGCAGTGATCCATTTAATCAGTGTGCTTCACAGAGTAAGGCAACCACTTTCTGAATCATGAACCCTCCGCTATATTCTAAAATTCTCCACGGTTTAAATCAGATTAGTACTCACCAAACCTCCCACAGCCGGTCAGCTGCCCTCACATCTTTGCAAATAAGACGCAAAGAGGTCCTAGCATGGTACAGAAATTCCCATGATTCTTCTGCCTTCATCCTTCTGCGCAGACTCCGTAATAATATCCGCGGCACCACCGAAAAATACTACATGAAGCTGGAATCTTCGGCTTCCCGCCGGCGGCGTAAGACAGTCAGGATTTCACGTACAAACAAAAACAGAAACACGCACTTTCATCGGAGTATTTCCTAGCGGGAGTTACCCAATTGCAAGCAGGTCTGTAATCCGGCTGCCATTTTATCAGCTTTCAAGTCGGTTTTTTCCTCTAGTATGACTACCGACGATTGAACCGCCCACACTCCTCTAGCGCCCTTTACCACATTTACTTTGTCCGATACAGAACTTGCGCTCGGCGGAGTATCTGATATATTCTGTAAACGGAAGCTCCCGCTCGGCACCAGTTTCTACAAAGTCCTACCAGCTCTGCTTTGATTTGGTTGGTCTGATGCTGCGATTTTGGTTTTGATTATCTTCAACTTACCTTCGAAAATCGGAATTTGCCCGGTACAGTAGAAAACATCCACCACTATTCCTCGCCACAGAAACGGCCCTTTCTTTGACCCCTCCAAATTGCCAACCGGATATCCAAGCACCCGTAGATTCTGAACCGCTTGAGCGCTTAGTTAAAAAGCACCATCTTCCGTGTGTATAGTCAAATAACCTGACATATAAGGGCCAAAAATGTGTTCTCAAAACTGGGCCTTGTAACACCTGTCAACCTCAATTTTCAGCAAGGTCACTGCAGCTGCAAACCATAGGAAAGGCTTAATTGGCATCTTGGACAAGACCAGGGCATTTTGTCAGGTTTCTCACCCAAGACTCTAGACCAGGCTTGAAGCCTTCGCACTTGAACCCTATATTCTCAACTGGTTTCGTCTTATCTTTTGCACCGTAGCTGAGATGCTTCAATTGGTAACCGTTTCTCACATTCCTCCCCAGTCCCCAGTCTAGTCATCCAAGGAAGCTTGATCAGACTAACTCGATTCCTTGCGTACATTGTTGATGTCTTCTCTGCAATACATCACGATAAGCCATTCCTATTTGTGGACGACACAAACTGTATATGAATTGTATGTAATGAAGAATGCACTTGCATTTTTCGCATCGAAAAGTCGGAGGCCGCGCTCCGGAGTCGAACCGGCGGTCATTTGCATACCGGGTAGATGCTCTACTAGCTGAGCTACCGCGGTCCGGACAGTTCGGCGCAAAAAACGCCAGTGAATAATCAATAAGACGCGAACTACTATTCCGATGATACGCAGTACCCGTCCTGGTTTTAACCAGTGGGATAGCCACGTCGGTCACTCCCCAACGGGACGAACAGCACACGGATGAACGTGATCAATAGGACATTAAAATATATTCAGAGGAGGAGTTCTCAACCCAGGACCTCAACGACGGAATTCTCGACACGCAGCACGATCTACGGCGCCTCTAGCGACGGGGTCGCTCCTGGAAAATTGAACTCTCTGTTGAGAATTGCAACTTCATGGCCGCACATTGTCAAGTCCCTCTGAACTCTTTTCTTATACACAACTCCCCTATTACGCGCAACTTACGATTATGTAATCTTGGGTCGCGTTACCAGTGCACCTCAAAATTCTCGGAACACATACTTTTAAGCTGCCGAGGCAAATAATTCCCTGGGATTTCTGTACAGGTCCCTTATCCTGTGCGATACAGAACTCCTATTTTATCTGTCCTATGCCCTACCCCACCTAGACTGCCGCCCCATCTTCTTCACTAAAACTTGTAAAATAGACAGAATAACTTCAAAGAAAGTACACTGCTCATTCACAAAACCGCTTCATGGCCATTCTAGCACACTCGGACATAAAGAAAGATGTGATGTCCTTCAAACTGAACCTTTTTAGCTAGGCTTCATCAGACCTAAGCTTCGTTTCCCCCACAGGCTTATTCTTTGCCTGCAATTTACTTCCAGTGACACACCATGTGTCCAATCGACCATTCCCCAAGCCCTTCGTTACAGAAATTTGCTACTTGTTATTGCGAACGCCAGGCTGTGCATGAGACATAATTTCTTTTCGCTGAAATATTCCAGATGTGGAACAAACTCCCCAAATAAGTTCGTTGATATTTTCCCCTTCTACTTCAAAACGCTGAAAGCAATTGACCTCACGGTTGGTACTGCCTCAATGTTAAATGCCACCAACGTCTAAGGCTTGAGTTTTTGAAGTGAGCCCTGACCCTTAGCCGGTTTCAAAACCTCAATCTATATGCGCGTCTTCTTCGAGAATCCTCTCAGACCCTGGCAAATCTTGAAACTCACAACTCCTTCCTTGTACAAGCACTGTCTACAGCCCCGTCAACAGCTACCAGTCGCTCTCCATCTCTGATCACTGTCTTATTCATTCAGATCATAAATGTCCCTTGTCCCTGCTCTCTGTTGCATGGCATCCTTAACCAGTTTGCGCATATCTGTTTGCACTCAGGTTCGATCGTTCCTTATTTCCGTCTGACTAATAATTCTCGCTAAGTCTCAGGATAATGTGACACTAGATCCTTGCAAACTTCCTTTCAGGTTCGTCGCTCAATCCCAAGACCTGACCCTTATCGTTGCCTTGGTCTGGTTCTGTTCTTGATTATTATATCTCACACCCATATTTTTCTAATAAAATGATGTTGCATCTCTCTTTTAATCCACAGCTGGCACAAATGTCAGACTGCAGCGCCTTTGCACCCCTATTCCAAATCCTACCGACCAAGGACCATTTTAGCCTATCCTCTCCCATGAGCAAACTTTTGGAACATTTTTCCCGCTGGATATAAAACTGGAGGGTCAGCACGGCAAGGTATTCGAAAGCCACTCGATTGCCCTTCTACTTGCTTTTCACTCTGGAGCTCCGGCTTCCCAGTTGCCATATCGACGACTACTATTCGACGCGCTGCTACAACCTGTTCTAATTGCAACGGTGCGGGACTCGGTCAGAGCCACCGCTTTGGCCTGAGCACACCGGGCGTGCAAGACGTCTGCAACAAGGCACGGGCACAACCAGGTTGGCTGATCGCACCTTCTGTCACCAGAGATGGTTTCCAATTTGGGTGTTCAGCGCACGTCCAGTTCCATCCACCAGCACCTTTTGTAGGTCACAGAACTTTATCCTTACGCTCATATCGCTGCTGATATGCTCAATCGCTCTGCCTTCTCCAAAGACCGCTTTTTCATCCAACTCGCTCTCAATACTGAGATCGCAACGTACACTTTCATGGCTGACAAAAGTTATCACTCCAGTTAAGTGCTAAATAGAGTTCAGCATTCCCTCCCACACACCACCCTCTCTTCACCTTGGCACCCGATAATTGCCTACCTAATTATTTAATGCTTTTGGCAAGCACCTCATTGCCTGTATTTCCTGCATCTCTCTAGCATGACCATTCTCCTGTCCTTTCAGTAAACTAGCTGATTTACCACGCCAGAACTAGTGGCTACTATTCATTCACTGGGACACTTACTGTCACCGTTTGCTTCCTCACCACAATCAACAAACGACGATCTCCGCAGAAATACACTTCGCTGTTCTCCAGACGCCAAACATGTGACTTGCGATTGTTTGCCCTCGCCATCAGTACAACTGCTCGTTTTCACAGTGCCCACTGGTTGCTTTATTGCTATCTTGTAGCTCACCTTGACCCCTTCACATTTGTTTGTCTCAAATATATTTACCTTGCAGCCCTGCTTGTGCCATATTTCAAGGCACCTGCCAAACACGTCATTTACTTTACACTTACTCTAAACCTGCAATAATATCATCTTTGCATGCTGCTCCTTCATGCAATCACTTTTCAACGCATCCCAGTGTGGCTCTTCGCTCAAGTACCGCCTTCATGCTGCCATGCCATTATCCACCTTTTATAGAATAGAAACTCCGGAATGCAATTTTTCTCCAAAGTCCCACTCTCGCACATCTTACAGCTTCCTGTTTATACGCCTTTTATACACCGCTGCTTGCAAATGACTCTTCGAACCTTCTTTGGCAAACTCTTTTTGCTGGGACAGCTTGGAGAAACTCCTTTGGTAAGGTACAAATTCCCAGCTATGGTGATCGCCTCCGGCACTACTATTGTAGATATTCCTTCCTTTCGATCATTCTCAACGGCTATATGCCGAATTGACCATTTGGCCTTGACCCACAAACTTGCCGATCATTGTCCTCTCGTTGGTTCAATTTAACGATCTCCTTCAACGGTTTGTAAACGTATGGCTTACTATTTTGAAAACCCCCGCCCCAAAATCACCTGGATTATCTGATCATGCGTCGTAGCACGCTTCGGGATCATCCGAAATAAACTATAGATATTACTATTATTACCGTAGTGTTGGCTGACGGACGGAAGTATGCCCAACTGACGACAAAACTGATAATTCAAACTAATTCGCCCTGCAATAGATACACCGGCCCCCCTCCAAGTAGCTTCAAAAAGAATATGCAATAGCGAGAAGTCAAGTCATAGAAGGTACTTCTCTGGTAGTGGAAGAGGTCGATGCGTTTTGGCTTACCTGTTCAGATGCATCAAGCCGAGACGACGTGTAATGTGCTTATGGCCTGGCGAAACAGTGGTTGGCCTTTGGACGTAAAAACTTAGACCTGCAAGCTGCAACTTTTCGAACACCGAGCCAAATTGCCTACATGTCCTCTGGATGTTTTCATTTTTGACGGTCGCTCCGTTAACAGAACATGCATCAAACATCAAAAGGTCACTGAGAAGCCCGGGCAACCTAGAATGCGTCATTTGAAATTTAAATAGTCAATCGGGCAAAGCAGGCTCCGTCTTCTCTCGATAGTACTAAAAGCCTTCCACCCGCCAACTGTCAAAAGCTGAATCCATCGTGACGAACCAGGCATATCTTCCTAATAAGCCTAACGGATCACCAGTAAAAAGCAGCGAAAAAGTCATTCTTGATGGCAAATTTCGATCTTCGATAGTCCATACGCAACTTTAGTGAAGCATATTTAGCTGTATTTTTGGCGGAACCCATAGGTGACTTGAGATTTATGAAACATTAGTTTCTAAAATCTGAGGCATTTTTCACAGCATGGTCCACTAACAGGATGGACTCTTCCATTCGAGCATCTTCTTTGGGTGCCCGTATCTAGTGGCGATTCCATTTTGGTCCACCCCGGTTTATCTTATTTGAGTCTTCAGCAGCTTACAATCTCTGTGCCGCCGTTTGCCATGTAAACTTTTCGTTGCCGGTCAATGTGGTTCCATCAATAATCACTGGCTGGAGTTGAAGAAACGCGGCTTCTGTTGGTGGTGAAATGTTTGTGAACTAAGCTCTCAGCTCAAGGGCCACAGGCTCCTGCAAACCTCTGAACTAAGCTAAGGGCAACATAGTTTTTGGAAAATCTTGAGGCTAATTTAGATACTGTCTCAGGCAGACGTATCCCGATGCCCAAGCATTAGTGTTACCATCACTTCGGTCATCAATACAGGAGCATCATGAATGTTCCAATACGATACAGATGGCCCTCGTGTCTGTGGCCACAGATGCCGCCATTGATACGAGCGAATATTTACGGTTGACATTCCTAAAAGATGGAGTAACGTATCACGATATATGTGGGATACCCCCGTATAGGACGATGAAACTCTAAAAGTCAGCAGGAGATCAAAGCCCTGAATGGCATCAGGAGCCAACCGCCGGACTACTGATTTCGCTGATCCATCTACGTTACAGCAAGGATGACAATGACGATCCTTTTGGGGGAAGCACAAGACATGCTCAGCTTCATGATCAAGCGGTATCAGCTGGTTAAATAGGGTAGCTTAGATCAGTCAGGTGAACGCACAACAAATAGCATATGAAGGTTTGAATAGCGGATGAACAAACCATGGCCCTTGGAAAAAAATGCTCAAGAATAAAAGGTTTGATCTTCGGGATCCTAGTGTAACTGGGTGAGTGGTTAGTATATATATATGATCGAAAAGAAATTCATAAACCTGATGTAAAGTCAAACAGGACAGGAGGTCATATCCAGGAAGGTATACTTCGTCGAAAACAGGGGGGAAAACACGTGGACCATGACAACAAAAAGGCATTGAAACCAGAGAGGTTTATATCATGGAAGATAAGGCGAAGCTGCAAGAGGGAAAACATAGGTTAAACTAAAAACGAAAAAGTGACAGTTGATTGCGGATCAGTGACACGGAGCAAGAATGGATTATATCTTAGATACCTACTGAGGTGGTATAAATGCCAGTAGGTGAAAAACTGAAAATGGCAGATAAGAAGGCTGAAATCAGAACGCGTAACATTCGCTGGTAACTTGCTGGGTGATCTGACACTAAAGATAGCTACTAGCTCAGTGGGTACAAAAAGCAGAATAGAGGTGATCTTGTAGTTATACAAAAATTAATGCTTGTCATAAAACTCGGCTGAAGAGCTGGTGGTGCTGCCAGGGGAGCTTGAGGAATAATTGCCTAGCTACACCAGTGAGGGTAATTTGGTGAATCATTCACTGAGGTGATTTGCTCCATTGAAAGGTGATTTTTTCGTTTGTTATTAGTAAAGTCTGATCACATGGATTTTTCGATCACCACAGCAAGATCCAGGGTTTTTTCACGAGAACTATTTATTGGTGATCCGCATCACGAGGAAAACGTTCAAGACTAATATCAACCATCTATAATAATTTGGTTGTTCTCCACCTTTCGTCAGGGAATAGTGGTAATGTCTCTACCCTGGAGTAAACTCAATAAATCAAGAAGCCCTAACGGTGGATGTTGCTAAAATGATGGGGATCCGTACTTCTGAAATTGTTCCTTGAATATACACTACACTACCAGTTGCAAAGGTATCGATCACAGAACATTCCCAGCGCCGCTTTTGATTTACTCTCAGTAGCTTCATTCCAATCCCCAACATTCCACCTCCCAGACTCCTTAGTATTCACCTAGTGATCGCAGCTGATTAAAGCTTTACATGCTAGTCAACCAGCTATCCGTTTCTTAAAGCGGGACCCAAGTGTTCCCTACGGAGTACCATTCACCCATCCCTTCGATATCACCGCGTCATTTGATGACAGACCACAAAGAGGACTCCGGAGTCTAACCACTCGAAAATACCGACAGTTTGTGCATCGACGATAATGATAGTACATATCGGCCATGGCCGAGAAGCTCTCATGGAAGCGTGATCAGAGTGCATTATGTTACTCAAAAAGGTAACCCATTCAAAAATATTTTAAATCGTGGTTTACACTTTTCGCAGTAGAAGAAAAAAACCTGGATGGGCTATAAAAGGGACAACTTTACAACGTTTTTCGCGGTTAACACTAGTGGGTTCCGATTTATTTACAGGCGTTAGAAAAGAACCTACTGGACGTAAAATCGCTGGGCAAAAAGTTGTCTTGGAATGCGAAAGATACAACGTTTTCAAGGATGACGTAGAAAATGGTCGGGAATTGTTTTCTGGGTTTCACTAAACAAAGCAAGTTATTAGGAAGCAAACAAACAAGTGAAAAATGTATAAAGTTGCGGGGGGGGGATTACTTATTAAAAAAGCGAGCCAAGATCAATTGAAAGAGTTAAGGTGACTACCAAGGTTAACAGATATCATCGGATTTTAATAATCCGCTGCCTTCATAAGAAGGAGAGAGTTCTAGGAGGTGAAGAACTGATTACCAAGCAGACTCTAGTCGGGAAAGAAAAAGCTACTGAAATGCAGAGAAAGATGATGAGGATTTCCTAAACTCAGACCCGGTTACTCTGCTAGAGAGACCAGTGTATTTGTAGGGAATTTCAGAAAACTCTGTTCCGTTCGTCAGGTCACTCAGAAGCTCAACTGACTGGAAATCACAGTACTCGAAAGCCTTGACCAAGGCCGATCAACGAGATCACGCTGTAACTCAGCAAGTTTGGAGAATGGGATGTATGTAAGAGAAGTAATTTTGGCTCCGGCCGGGGAAGAAGGAAACATAAAAATCGGAGGTGAAGGATGAAGTTAAAGGCATTTAATACCTACCATGCTACCTGAAAGGTTGCTATGTACAGAAAGGCGTTTGACGAGCAATTCCCGGGGTTTCAATGGCAGAATTAGCAGTTAATTATCATTTAGATTTATCAAAAAAGGAGCTGTGATCATTTTTGGCCTATTCCTCTGCATATTGGAGGCATGTGTGACAGTCGGGATATTACCTTTAGGGTGGAGTTCGGGATGATGACCTGTGACTACTTTATCTGAGGCGTAACTGCAAGAGGGAAACAAGGATTTCTACTCCAGGATGTGCTGTGCTGCTTCCGAGACCGCCATGTAATAAGACTAGAGGGATTTTGGGGTATTTGCGTGGACCATATCGCGCAGTGGCTCGTTTGCTGACTGAGGGTTTGGTGCAAGGTTTAAAGCCTCTGGTGAGAGATTCAGGTTCCCTTAGCAAGTCGTCATTCAAAGTGCCCAGTTGTGAAGTTGCATTCGTGCTGGCGAATTGCACATCAGACGTCAACTCATAGCAGACCATCAAACGGCTAGATGAGTGCTACACAACTTTCTCATAAATGTGTGGGCAGATACATCTTCTGACAGCATAGGAGAGAAGGTGAACCCAAGTTTCAAAATCTGCAGTGCTTCGTGTCCCATGAAGTGTGGATTGCTCAAAAAAGGCTTGGTAAACTGGCTGTCTGACAGCAAGTATCAAGGGTATTCGCGGTTATCCAGTGAAGGAATTGCGTACAAAGCGACAGTGTTCGTGCCAAAAAGGGACAACTTGTTGCCAGTATTATTTGATAGTCTTGCTATGTAATGGAACAGAAGCACTTGAGGGATTTCCACTTTGCCCTCCTCAGGATTTATCCAGTCCTTGAACGTTGCAGAAGGAGTCAAAGCTTGTTTCACGTTTTTCAGGCCTGGGCACCTGTCAAGCAGCTGTCTTTTTCCAAACCGTGATCAACTCCGGTTTGCCAGAAATGGCATCACTACATGCCGACCTGCACTGGCCTACGGTTATCTGCACTGTAAGTCACTGAATCGGCTAATTCTATCCGACATGATAGGCACGAACGAAATTTCAGAAATCCGTTTTGAGCCGGGTTGACAGCCTTCGGGCAATCAGAAAATTCTCAAGCTGATCCTCCGAAGTCAACTGCATGAGCCTGGAGGCAAGCGAAGCTTGGTCTATAGAGCGGTGGTTTTTTGGATCACACAATGTACCAGTTTTGTGGTGTGGGATTACGCAGGATGCTTTCCATTGGTCCGGGAAGATCCCAGACATTATGGAAAAAGTGAAGAGGTTCAGCCATCAGCGTCTCAGGTCAGGCCCTAAAAATTCAAAATAAAACAGGTAGGGGGTCATCGGGCCCCGGACTGTAAAGGGGTTCTCCCAAGGGGAAGATTTCCCTTGTTTTGCCCGTGGTAGACGCTATTGCTAAAACACACCTTCAGTGAGCACCGGAAAGCTGTGCGACGGAGGGTTGGTGTTCAAAGTAAGAGATGAGGCAGAATAGTCATATCAGCCGTATCTTTTTGTGGGTCATAGTGGACGCCGTTTTGAACGGGGAGCGAGGCAGTCTTTTCCGTGCTGCGTGCCCAGCTAGGTTTTAGCAGTCCCGAGAATTGTTTCACACTGGGGTTGCTGTGCAGTTTTTCTGGCTTGTAAGTTTTTCTTCATTTGCTGCTTGTGGACTACGGCAAAGTCGGTTTATTGGTGTCGTCGGGGAGATTTCTATTTCTTGGAAATGAGTTCTGGAGCTAAACAACCTACCGTTGTGGCTTGACAGTTTTGGTTGGCTTTTTAGCTCCAGTATGCCTTAAGGTTGCATTAGCGCGGTTTTTTGTGTTGAAATCTTTAGATGCTCTTTTTGAGTCAGACTTGAGGGAGAACTAGGGCCAACCAATGCCCTGGAGGAAGATGAGCAATAGGTCTCAGTTTTCCATCCTACAGGTGTTTTGGTTTCGGATTTCAATAACTTCAGGTAGGCATGATTCATGCACAATTGCAAGGTGACCCTTGATCATTTCGTGGTCATTGCCAGTAAAGTTTTGCGCGACGGAAAAGTTCAAGTCCGAGAGTCCATGAGTAAAAGCTAGGTAGGGGTTTTATTGTCTCTTGTTGGAATGTCGACAAGCTGTGCCCATCTAGCAGCGCAGGAGTCCACAAAGAAACCCCATAGGTGACCGGGAGTGGACATCGTATGGCAACAAATAATGGGAGTGCTAAGGTCTCCTGCTATGATCCTCTGGCCCAAGAACAGAGTAGAGCTTTACCGGAAGGCCGTATTGACACACGGATTGAGTGAACAACTGAAGGTTTGTGCTCGATAAAAGCAACTAGTATGCAAAGCGGTCCCAGAAATTTGGACGGGAAGCCACCTGGAGTCGGAGACACAGCCGAGCACTGGATCGTATGGGAGGGTGGTAGAAAATATTTCTTTATTCTACACGTGACGGCCACTGCCTCGGTGGTTCACTCCCCCTACTGGGAAAGAATTATAGACTTCTAACGAAACAGGCCCAATTGGGGTGTGATCAGCTAAATACTTTTCTCTGACCAGAACAATGTCAGAACTGAAAGCAAATACGTTTTCCGACTTCTTTAATTTCTTCCAATATTCAACGGAAGTTCAGCAGTAGAAAGGAGATTCTCACCGTGTTTCCGGTCAGGAGGGGAGCGGTGGCTCCACTTGAGGGCAGTAGGAGTCTACTCGGACTGCGCGAGCCTTCGACTGTCAGGTTACTGATAAGAGGCTGCCAACAGTTGAAGTGGTAGCTGAAGAGGAAAGGTTAACGGGTGGGTCAGATGATAGAGTCCAGGGCACAGAAAGCTCGTCATTATAGGAAAACTGAATGTTCGGCGTTAATTCAATCGGAACATCAGCTGGGTGATTGCTGCGGGATACTTGTTGGGTCATACCACCCTGAAGCCCAGAGTCGAGCGACTTTGGAAGCAGACGCAGCCTCGACTCTTGGAATAGATGGTCAGAGGGTAGAAAGTGTAGTTTTTTGGCAGAAGAAGAAACGGAAGAAAATATCTAACTTGTTTATGTGGCATCTATTACAGAGGTGGGTTAGGGTTAAGAACAAGGGGAGTCATTACTGTTCACTGGATCTTCCGGAAAGATACTAGATTTTTCTGTAATCATTTTCACAGATGCTCCTGAAAAATGAATACGAGGGATGATTGGAGATAACGTGTACGACGCAAGTCACTAATTCAACTGTGGCATGCGAAATCATATTTACAGGTTTTGCCCCACACCAAGCCCCCTCTAATCGGGACTCGACCCAGGTACTTGCAACACTTCCATGGCTAGCTGTCTCCCATTATGCTCATCTTTCAGATACATCACTTTCACCCTGCGGTGGCGCGTTCATCTCCAAGTCAACTACCGGTTTTAGCTTGTAAAATAAACGGTCAAGGGTGGTTATCGGCCAAACTTATCGCAGAAGAAACGGCTTCCGGCAGTACCTTTTCCACTATGAAGGGACCTTTCCGTTGATTGCGCAACTTGGCCGGTACCTCCGAAGGTGATGTGTTGGGAGGTAGAAAAATGTCTCTTAATTCCAGCAGCGATCCACGGACCCCTCCGTCGTAATATTCCTTTTGTCTTCTCCGGCTATCTTGTAGAAGTCGCCCGGCCAACCCTTGCACTTATATTAGGGTCTCCTGTTACGAACGTTTGAGCAATGCGTAGCCAAATTTGCAACGGATCCCGAAATCAGAAGGCGATTATCCGTGATAATTCTACGATACTAGATTATTAAAATAAACAATGACATAAACAATATACAAACCTCAATAATACGATCACAAAGACTCAACAACGAGAAACCGAATGACATCGTGTGAGCAGACAGCACGTGCGTCACGCAGGTCCTGAACAAGGATGTGCCAAAATAGCGCTCTGGGCGCGAACAAACAACAATTGGTCCAGAAAAACAACCAGTTCGTAAAGACAAGTCAATAGTGTATGGAAATGAGTGATGTTGGTAAAAAACACTGAATCGCGAGGGAAAAAGGGGGATTTTCCACGACCGGCTGTTACACCGCCCACCAAAATCCTCCTGGATCCTTAGCAAAGTCAAAGGTTCGGTATAAAGGTACTGATTCTTCCTACCTGCCTAGGCCCTGCTGTCAGTGCGCGCGTCTAATGCTCGTCGTCGACGTTCTACTACTGGTCGCACCTAACCCATTGGCTACATAGACGTGAGGCTAGTCCACATCTTCCACAAGACCAAATGACCGATGGCGGGCGTGAATGGTCACATAGACGTTGTTCTCGTAAGGGGCCGTCCGGTCCTGGATGTACGTGCTTGAGTGTGTGTGTGTGTGTGTGCGTGTGTGTGTGTGTGCCGGGGTTACAATGAAATCACAGGTATGACTACACATCAAAGGAGGACTTTCTGCAATGTCAACAAAAGACCGCGTGGCAAGAAAACGAGTAAATGTAGCATGTATGTGTGACCTGAGCTCCGCTACTTCCACATATGCAAGGGGCATTCGGTAGCGTCAACAAAAGGCAAACAAAGAACACTGTCACATGTATGGTGGGTTTACGGGATGTAGAGTGCGTCGTGCATGCGTGTATGTATCGGGATGTATAATGGAATCGCACTCATCACCACATATCGGAAAGAACCTTTTGTAATGTCAACGAAGGGACCGCGAGCACCTTAACGTGTTTGACGGAGATTGTGTGGTATATATGGTGTTTCTTTATCCACCTCGATTACTGGTGTGAAAAAGGTTTACTAGGCCTCAGGGTTATCAGCTCCTCCGTCTTCGCTCTCGAGTAGGTTAATACTGCGTATGTCACGAATGAGCACTCCGTTAGCTGTCTTCACCTTCACCGTTCTTATCATTTCGTCAGTGCTTTTGATCGTTTCCGTAACTACTCCCAAAGACCAAGCGCTGAAATGTGCGCGTTCGTCGGCGATCATAACCTTGTCCCCAACTTTGAATGGTCTTGTTTTGGCCAGCCACTTCTGTCGAGTCTGCAAAGCCGGTAGGTACTCCCGTAGCCATCGCCTCCAGAAGACCTTGGCCAGATAGCTCGCTTGCTTCCACCCGTGGAGGTAGCTCCCACGAAGGTTTACCGGCCCTTGGAAACCCTCGTTCGACCTTAACGTCAATAAGTCGTTCGGGGTGAGCGCCAGGTGGGTGGGGTCGCCGTTCAATACTGGAACCAGAGGGCGGTTGTTCAGGATTCGCTCCACCTCAGTCATGACGGTGTTCAGCGTCTCGTCGTCGGGCGGCTGCTGCTCCATGATTGACAGCAATATCCGTCTGGCGGACCGGATCATGCGTTCCCATATGCCGCCTCGGTGACTGGCCTGTGGGGGGTTGAAATGCCATCGTATGCCGTAGGCCACGGTTCGATTCTGCAGTTCGTCCCTGTTTATGTTCTTGTGCCAACGCTGAAATTCCCGTTGAGCGCCCACAAAGTTCGATCCATTATCTGAGTATATATCGGCCGGTACGCCTCTTCGGTTGATAAATCTTTGCAAGGCCCGTAGAAACGAATCGGTCGTCATCGAATGTGCGACTTCTAGGTGTACCGCACGTGACTTCATGCACGTCATGATACATCCGTATCGCTTTTCTAATCTTTTCCCGCACTTGATCCACAAGGGCCCGAAATATTCCAACCCGGTGTCACTGAACGGCCACCAGCCCGTAGTCACCCTGCATTCTGGTAGTGGGGCCATGAGTTGTTTGCCTGCTGTGGCATTGCATCTCCTGCATTGCACACACCGTCGGATTACGCGTTTTACAGTCTCTCGTCCTCTCAACAACCAAAGACGCTTTCGGATGACGCTCGTCACGTGACTTTCCCCGGCATGTCCCTCCATGGCGTGGACGTGTTGGATCATTAGCTCTACTACAGGTTGTCTCGCAGGCAGCAGTATAGGATACTTTGTGTCGAAGTTCAGGTGGGCGTTGGTCAGCCTACCATCCACCCGCAGCAGTCCGTTGATGAGTTTGGGGTTTAAACGCTTCAGCTCGCCTCTTGGAGATGGCATGTCTTCATTGGTCGGCCCCACTTCTTCCGCCCTCTTGAGTTCTTGGGCGAAAGCCTCGCGTTGTATCATTCTGAAAATATTGTACTCTGCCGCTTGTAGCTCATCGGGACCTATCGGGCCGACCGGTATCCGACCTGAGGGCCGTAGCCCTTTCATGACTAGTAAATTTCTCTTGAACCTGGTTAACCAAACTAGCGAACGAAGCGTCTTCATCCAGGAAGAAAACTGACCAGTCGCGATAGAATGGACGACGCTTCGACGACGTTGGTTGCTATCACTACGCTTTTGATCTCCAGTTCCAATTCCGTAGGGGTTTTTAATTCGAACACGGGTCAGTCCTGTTTGGGCAATTGCAGAAAGTTTGGCCCTCTCGTCCACGTGTCCAGTTGCCTGAAGTTGTTCGCACCTCGGGAGCACAGGTCGGCCGGATTATCGCCAGACCTGACATGACTCCACTGGTGCGTGGCTGATTCATCGTGGATAATCGTGAGCCGGTTAGCAACGGAAGTACTAAACCGGCTCCGTACGTTGTTAATGTAGTAAAGTACTATCGTTGAATCCGTCCAGAAGCTCACCGACCAAATATAGAGATCGAAACATCTCTTCACAGCTTGCACCACCCTGACTGCCAACACGGCTGCGCTGAGTTCAAGGCGTGGGATTGAGACCGACTTCAGTGGGGCAACGCGGGCTTTGGCGAACAGGATCCTCGTGGTATATTGTCCATCCCCTGCGCACCATCGTCCGTACACCACAGCTCCATAACCGACTTCGGATGCATCGGAAAAGGCATGTAGTTCTCCAATCCGTGTCGCATGGCCAGGGGTCAAACATCGTGGGATTCTTATGTCCCCTAATTTCTTCAAGGTGTTCAGAAATTCTTCCCAGTCCAGCCGGTCCCCTCGGTCCAGTGCCTGGTCCCAATCAACTTTCTTACGGCACAGCCGCTGCAGCAAGATCTTTCCGGGTAGCAGCCACGGTGAGACGAAACCGAGCGGGTCGAACAAACTTGAGACGGCAGATAGTATGCCACGACGGGTTATTGGCAGCTCGGGAACGTTCAGTTCGAAAACAAAATCGTCCGTTTCCGCGTCCCATTGTATCCCTAAAGTGCGCTCGATAGGAAGTGGAGAGCCGTCCAAATCTCTTACCCTTTCGGCCTTTTCGTGATACGGGATGACCTTCAGCACTTCTGAAGCGTTCGACATCCATTTAGTTAGATGGAAGCCGCCCTCTTTCAGCAATCTCGTCAGACCCCTGAACTGCTCTAGAGCTGATTCCACATCATCGAATGACCCAAGGTAGTCGTCGACGTAGAAGTTCCTGCTGACGCTTTCTACCACCGTCCGATGTACTAGATCGCCATGTTTGTTCGCTGATTCTCGAAGGGCGTAGTTTGCACAAAATGGTGACGATATGGCTCCGAAGGGGTGGACGGTCATCCTATAATTCACCACTGCGTTGTCCCGGTCGCTCCCTCCCCACCACAGGAAACGCAAAGCATCTCGTTCTCCTACCGAAATCTTCACCTGATAGAACATTTCCCTAATGTCAGCAGACAAAGCCACTTTACCCAATTTGAAACGGCACAGAACATCGATCAGTGGTGTGGTCCAGTCAGGCCCCTGTAGTAGGCGATCGTTTAACGACTTGCCCTGGAACTTGGCCGCACAGTCGAAAACCACGCGCAGTTTATTGGGTTTCTTGGGGTTGATAACTGGGTGGTGAGGCAGATACCAGATACCTCTTTTGCTGTCGGTGTTAACAGGCACCTTTTCAACGTAACCGAGGGCCTCGTTTCGCTTCATCAAATCCGCGTGTCGTTCCCACAGATTCTGGTCTCGAATAAAGCGTTCTTTTAGTCGTAGTAATCGTTGGAGAACATAATTTCTGTTGTCAGTCCACGGGTCGACCGGTGTGCGCCATGGGAGTGGAACCTCGAACTGTTTATTGAGGCCTCTAGTGCCTTGCCGCACCGTTTGTAGAGCGAAGTGATCCTCTTGAGACAACGTCGGTCTTTCGTCTCCAATGTTGTAAAGTCCAGCCACCGGAACGTTCGAGCGACGCGTAGCAACCAATTTCGACACAATTCAAAACAAAGTCGATTCCAAATAGCTACGGTACTATATACAACAAATTAATTAATTTTACAATAATCAAACCTCAATAGTGTTCCTTCTGGGCTCTTTCGCTCCAAATTGGAAAACAAATCAACAACTGCAGCTGGGTTACAGCCAAAGGTTAGATACAGAAGATAAGATTACCAAATACAGTCACAACGAAGTTCAAACTGAGCGACTCTCGCTCGAGGCAACGGTAGGAGTCCGGTTTGTAACAAAGGCTTAGAGAAATAAAACAAACAATCGGAATTCCAGCAAATATAGTTCATACGAATGATTAATGTCGTTTGTAACATGGATGCTAATGCATGGAATGGGGTTTCCTGAACTCCTTTACACCGGCCCCCAAAATCCGACCCGGTTTTTTTCCCGTGCACCGCTAGGTGTGGTCGGCCTCATGCATCGGCTCGCCCTACGGTTCCCCAATACCTAAAACTGGTCACCGTCAATAGCAGCTCCCAGTCGGACAAGTGGATCAACTCTCAGTGGTCCCTCCCGGTTCGGCAGATCCGAAGACCCGCCTCCCACTTGAGGAAAGTTGGCCTCTGAACTTACACCACCAGTGTCCGGTTCGCCCTCAATAAGACAAATCTTTCTAATGTCACGGAGCACTAATCCTTTATTAGTTCGCACTGTTGCCGTTCGTACCAAGCCATCGTCCGAAACTGAGATGTTTTCGATTACGCCTATCGGCCACCGGCCACGCGGCAAAACCTCCGAAACTAGGAGCACTACATCACCCGATCTAAAATTGCGTTCTCGAGTTATCCACTTCTGCCGCTGTTGTAATAGTGGAAGATATTCCCTGATCCATCTCTTCCAAAACACAGACGCTAGGTAGTTTGCCTGCCCCCACTGACGAACCATTCTATCGCGCAACGAATCCGTCGGAATATCTCGTGGGTTCGCCCTCAGGATAAGCAGGTCATTGGGCGTGAGTACTGGCAGATCACGACAGTCCGAGGTCAAAGGCACTAGCGGTCGTCCGTTTACTATCCGCTCACTTTCCGTGAGGAATGTCAACAGTATTTCGTCAGTCATCGGCTGCTCGTCACAAACTGAAAGAAGTACTCTTCTAACCGAGCGCACCATGATCTCCCATATGCCACCACGGTGACTAGCATGTGGAGGATTGAAGTGCCACTGCACGCCCCGTTGCAACAATCTATCGGCAATCTTATCACTAGACCAGTTTTCCATTAGGTTCTTCAATTCCCTTTGAGCCCCAACAAAGTTTGTACCGTTATCACTAAAAATCTCGGACGGTGCTCCTCTCCTCGACATGAAACGCAGTAATGTCATGATGAATGAATCCGTGCTTAGAGAATAAGAAACTTCAATATGTACCGCACGCATCTGGAGACAGGTGAAGATGCATCCATATCGTTTCTCCATGCTGCGCCCATGTTTAACCGCAAATGGGCCGAAGTAATCTATTCCGACGTACTTGAACGGAAACCAACCTTGTTGGACTCTAATGGCTGGTAGAGGAGCCATCATCTGTTTGCCCACAACCGCCAAATGCTTCCGGCATTTCCAACATCTTCCAAGTACTCGCTTGACGGCAGCTCCCCCCTGTACAATCCAAAATATTTTGCGAAGTTTTGCGAGTAACTGAGAAGGTCCTGCGTGTCCTTCCATCGCGTGGTACCATCGGATTATCGAGTCTGTAATCGGGTGAGTCTTGGGTAGTATCACCGGATGTTTCACACCCCGAAGCTGACTGGAGTAGTTCAGTCGTCCTCCAACACAAATAATTCCATTTATTAAAATTGGATCGAGTTTTAATAGAGTCCTGTTCATCGGAGATTTGTTAGTGCATAGGTTATTGCTCCTGTCTCGTAGCCATTTTAACTCTTCGCCATAGACCTTAGCTTGTACAATCATAATAACACTTTCCTCCGCTTTAGCAATGTCGTGTAACTTCAACGGCCCAGTTGTCAATCCTAGATCCGTGCGCCCGCCTCTCATGACTGCAACGTACATTTTAAAACGGGTTAACCACGCTACCGACTTCAGCAAGTGAAACCAACTGGAGTGCCTAGCTAGAAGTGCGTCCGACCATGTATCCCGCAACACTGTGAGAACTGTACTCGAAAGCTGCTTCAACTCAACGTTTGGTGGTGCTGCATCAACCGTAGGCCAGGTCGGCCATGAGGTTTCATCGCCCATCAGGAATTTAGGACCTTCGAACCAGCAGCTGATATCACTCGGTGATGTTGTGCCTCTTGATGCCAAGTCTGCGGGGTTAGCCTCCGATCTGACATGCCGCCACTGCCAGGGTTCCGACCACTGATGGATTTCAGCCAAACGGTTCGCAACGTACGTACTAAATCTCGTTTTAGTGTTGTTTATGTAATGCAAAACTATAGCAGAGTCCGTCCAGTAGTAGGCCTTACCAAACTTGATTCCAGTTTCTTCCATGAGCATCCGAGAAACTCTAACGGCCAGTCTTGCTGCGGCTAACTCCAAGCGCGGGATCGTTATGGTCTTCAGAGGAGCTACCCTTGACTTAGAGAACAATAGGGCACAGTAGGGGGCTATGTCCCTTGAAACCATTCTGGAATACGGCACCACCCCATAGCCAACTTCAGAAGCGTCACAAAATACATGAAGCTGCACACCTTCGTTCAGCGAGTTACCTCTAATAATGGGACGCTGAATTTTGAATGCGCAAAGTTGTTCCATACTTCTTAACCACTCATTCCAGCATCGTAGGGGTCCTTCTCCAATTGGATCGTCCCAACGAAGCTTCAAGCGACACAGTGATTGCAATAACACCTTGCCTGGCAGAATGAAAGGTGAAACCAACCCTAGCGGGTCGAACACGGATGATACTATAGACAACAGGCCACGCCTTGTTTGAGGTTTTTCGCGTATTGAGAATGAAAACTGGAACGTGTCTTCTATTGCGTTCCATTCTAACCCCAACGTCCTCTCCGGCACAGGCGCGCAATCATCTATTTCCAAAGTGGGATGGGCGAGCTCAGATTTTGGTAAAATATCCAGCACCTCCTTACGATTACACACCCACTTATGAAGCCGGAATCCGCCTCGTGATAGTAACTCACTCATCTGGATAGCGAAAACTCTCGCATTCTCCGGTGTGGGCAAAGAAACAAGACAGTCGTCTACATAGAAGTTGTTATACACGGCCGTGGAGACGTAATCCTCATACTGTCCTCCCCAATCGTTTGCCGTGCGACGTAACGCGAAATTTGCACAAAATGGGGAGGAAGTGGCACCAAAAGGGTGGGCATTCATCTGATATTCAACAGGATTACCACCTAGTCGACCATTTTCCCACAACAGGAACCTCAGTGCTCCTTTGTCTCTCGTTGGCACTCGAACCTGCATGAACATTTCTTCAATATCCGCAGCCAACGCGACAGATTCCTTTCGGAAACGAAGCAACACTCCAACTAAGCTTGCTGTCGTATCCGGTCCCTGTAGCAAGTAATCATTCAAGGAGCGTCCCTGGAATGCAGCCGCGCAGTCAAACACCACCCTCAACTTGCTAGGCTTTTTAGGGTTTGTAACTGCGTGATGTGGTAAGTACCACTCTGGCTCAAAACCCATTTTAGCTGTACATCGGGAACTAACTGGGCGTGGCCCTTGCGCACATAACCCTCTATTATTGTAGAGTATTTTTCAAAGAATTCAGGGTCACGCGCAAACCTTTTCCTCAGGCCGTTCAATTTCTCTTTGGCCACAATATAGTTATTTGGAAGTCTCACTTCGGGATTCCTCCACGGGAGTGCAACTTCATAGTGTCCGTTCAACCAGGTTATGGCATTGGAAACCATATCGACGGCCTGTTTGTCCTCTAATGAAGGAGAGTTTTCTGAAGCACACCCATCGCAAAATTCGGCGTTGTATAGTCGATCGATCTGTTCTGCTAAGGGATCGATTCCCCTCTCAATGTAGTTTACTGTTCTCGCAAAGTGTGGTTCCTGGTTTATCGGACCAAGAACAATCCATCCTAAAATCGTCCGCACAGCATAGGGTTGTTTTCTTTTGCCGCATCTTTGCTCTAATGCCCAATGTGCTTCTGGGACGTCGGCACCTATCAGGATTCGCACTCTCGAATCTTCCAGATTCCGTCTTTGGACGCAATGTAGGTGAGGCCAGGATAAAATGTCCGCATCTGTGCCGTACTGCACTGCTTGGATTGGTAACCTATCAACACAAAATGCTCTCTCTACATTCACGAAATCATTCTCTGACAATGAGTTCAGTCGCAGCTCCGTTATTCCCGAATTCCAAGTGGTAGTCCTATTTACGGTCGAAATCGAAAGTGAGGTCGGGGATGCCTTCAGGCCCACCAGCTCCATAATGTCCTTTTGTATTAGAGTCACATCAGACCCGCTGTCCAGCAGAGCGCAGGTCTCCACGGAGCCCCCCGGTCCGTCTACTCGCACTGGTAGCACACCTAAACTGACCCGACATTCTGGCCTAAGAGTAACCGCACAATTATTGGTCCACTGCCCATGCCCTTTCGCACTGTCCGTACCCAGCTTATCCAGCTGCGGCCCTTGTGTTGTATCTTGCGTGACTTGATCGGCACCTTGCTTCTGTGCAACATGCAGTAGAGGGTGGTGCCGTTTCAAACAACCTGATGTTGAACATGGTTTTGAAACAGAACAGTTGCTGGACAGATGTCCACACTTGAGACACGAAAAACAAGCCTTGATTTCTTTGATCAATGCCCAACGACCGGGTATATCACGAGACAGGAATCGCTGACATTCCTCAAGTGTGTGTATTCCATTACATACCGAGCACCTGTTAGCTGCGACCAACAAAGTACTACCCTGATTTGGCGTGAACCGTGTCGCTTCTGGACGCGGGTTTTGTGCATAATTCCTCCAACTGGATGACCGCGAATACCCCTGAGCCTTGCTATTGGCGGCAAGTTTGCCAAACCTACTTCGAGCAATCCGTGCCTCACGGGACACTAGGTGCTGCAGATCTTGGAACCTCGGTTCGACTCCTCTTCCCAAAATATCATCAACGGTCCTAGCCCACAAATCCTGGAGACGCGTTGGTAGCACTCGAGTGATACGTTCCATGGTCTGCAATGAGTTGAGGTCTGACATGCAATTCATCTGCGTGAGGGCAACTTCGCAGTTCAGCATTTTTAACGACAATTTGGTCAGGGCATCCGAATCTTCTGCCAGAGGCTTTAAACCTTGCAGCAAGCCGTCAATCAGTGAACGAGCCACTACATGATCTTGTCCATACAGATCCTCTAGGATTTCCCTAGCCCTATTGTATGCCAGTGTTGGAGGCAACATAACACATTCGGCAATCGCATCCCTTGCTTGTCCCTTGCAGTAATGCATCAAATAAAGTAGGCGCTGTCCATCGTCTCGAACTCTACCTTCGACGTAATATTCGAACTGTTTCACAAACCTCCAGTACGTTGACGAGCAGCCCGCGAATGACTCCAGTTCCACCCTAGGCAAGTCCAAACGATAATCCGCTGCAGGTTTCACCATTGGAACCAAGCTTGTTTTTTGTGGTGCGTCGTTCTGCACGTGGCAATCACCTAAGTAACGAGAAAGATGTTCACTGACCATTACTCCACCCTTGACTTCATCTCCGTTGACTAGATTTTCTTCTTCCTCAGCGAGTGCCAAACGCAGTTTCGCCATTTCCGTCTCATTCCTCACCTGGAGCAGCTTACGTTGCTTATCTAACTCTAACTGTTCTACAACCTGCTTCTCCTTCAACTCGGCTAACAACAGATCAGCTCTAGCTCTATGGGAAACCGAGCTAACCCTAGAACAACCTGATATACTAGAGCCTGAGCAAGAAACATGACCAACACCTACGGGCAAAAGGCTTTGGTTCACCTGCGGGGTATTGTCCTTTGATTCGGAACGGTTTGCCGATTTGCTGCGTAATTTCATGTCTCAGCAATTGCCAAGGTTATTGAGTACTGTAAAGTCCAGCCACCGGAACGTTCGAGCGACGCGTAGCAACCAATTTCGACACAATTCAAAACAAAGTCGATTCCAAATAGCTACGGTACTATATACAACAAATTAATTAATTTTACAATAATCAAACCTCAATAGTGTTCCTTCTGGGCTCTTTCGCTCCAAATTGGAAAACAAAT
Organism: Fasciola hepatica; assembly: GCA_948099385.1. Classification (NCBI taxonomy): domain Eukaryota; kingdom Metazoa; phylum Platyhelminthes; class Trematoda; order Plagiorchiida; family Fasciolidae; genus Fasciola; species Fasciola hepatica. The sequence continues at coordinate 598,398 of CANUEZ040000088.1, read as the reverse complement.
CAACAACTGCAGCTGGGTTACAGCCAAAGGTTAGATACAGAAGATAAGATTACCAAATACAGTCACAACGAAGTTCAAACTGAGCGACTCTCGCTCGAGGCAACGGTAGGAGTCCGGTTTGTAACAAAGGCTTAGAGAAATAAAACAAACAATCGGAATTCCAGCAAATATAGTTCATACGAATGATTAATGTCGTTTGTAACATGGATGCTAATGCATGGAATGGGGTTTCCTGAACTCCTTTACAAATGTCATGAAACTCCTTTTTATACAGCCGTTGCAGATGATACTCTATGCGGTCCGTTTCGGCGGATAAGTAATTCACGGAACCGCGTACCCCTACTGGACCGTATAACATCCATCCCAGAGCCGTGCGCACGGCATAAGGTGCCTGGCGGTCGCCCACTCTCTGGTCAAGCACCCAATGCGCCTCTGGCACGTCGCATCCGATGAGGAGATCCACCTCATCATCTTCCCAGTCTACGACGATTACATCTTGCAGGTGGGGCCACAGAGTCAAGATTGCGTTCACCGACCTTGGTGCTCGCATGGGGAGATCCGCTAACGTGAATGCCTCCGTTGGTTCAATTTCCTCGTTAGTGTCTAGAGAGATGAGTTGCAGCCTTAATCTACCGGCAGTCATTACCTGTGTTCCGCCCACCGTGCTCACTGCTAACGACGTCGCACCTTTAGCCAGTTGGTGTTTGTCGGCAAACCGCTCTTTCACTAAAGTGGTGTCGGATCCACTATCAACGAAAGCCAACGCCTTGACTATCCCAGTCGGAGTCACTACTCCCACGGCCACTACGCCTAAACGTACCAGTTTACTGGCAGATTGTGAAGTTGAACAAATCAGGCTGGGCTTGGCAATCGCCTCGGATATGGTTATTCTCGCCTGATGCAGCAGCCGATGGTGTCTTCCCGTGCAGCCCTCGTAACCACATCGATTCCTTGTTCTACAGGCGGCTGCCCGGTGCGTGGTGTTGAGACAGATGAAACATGCTCCTGCCATCCTCGCCATTCCCCACCGTTCGTCTATTGTGGCGTTGCCGAACTTGGGGCATTCTGGTAGGCCATGGCTAGTACCACAGGATCTGCAATTTGGTTTCGCCGTAACATCTCGTGAAATGACGTGTGTGTTGGTCCAAGGCTGGTACTTTGGATATTCCCGTACAGGGGTTTGGACTTGGCTAGTACCGGGCTTGTTTGCTCGGTTGCTGTCCCGGATGAGTCGGCCGAATCTGCTGTCAGCTATCTTCGTTTGCCTGTCTAAGTATTCAGTCAGGTCTTCGAAGTTGGCTTCTCTGTCGCCTCGGCTTATCCGTTCAGCTTCTTCCGCCCATCGACCCTGTAGTTCGGGAGAGAGGTGACGGACTATGCCTTCCAAAGTGTGCATGGCGTCTAGGTCAGCCCTGTAACCTAAATGGTCGAGGGCTATTGAGCAGTTCTGCATCTTGATCACCAGGTCGGCCATGGTGTAGACGTCGCCCTTGGTTCTCTTTGCCTCTGCCATCACGCCCTCTATTAGGTTACGGGCTACTTTGAAAGGTTGGCCAAACAAGTCCCTCAGAATCTTTCTTGCCCTTGTGTAGCCTTGTTCTGGATCGAGCATGGTGCACCCGTCGATAGCTTCTCGCGCTCGGCCTCGGCAGTAGTGGGTAAGGTAAAGAAGCCTTTGCCCAGGGTCGTTTACCTTGTTTTCAACGAACGTCTCGAACTGTTTGACAAACTTGCAGTATTGCTCAGCTCGCCCGTCGAAAACCGTTAACTCCACTCTAGGCAGATCGATCGATGGTGGTTTGTATTCGGCGACCGGCGTGGGGTTCCCTACCTTATTGCACTCTAACCTATCGGAAGTGTCAAAGTCACTGGTCTCATGCTCTCGCTGTTTCTGTGTACACTTCTCTGCTTCATGCGCCTGTAGTCTAGCCGAAAGTAACTGTTGCTCTAGTTCTAGTATTCTCAGCTTATATAAATCGACATCCTTACGATCAATATTGCTTTCAATAACACATGAGCTAGCACTGACAGGACTAGGCGATCTAGCATTAACTAAAGAATCATATGTACCCAAAACCTCCCCAGAGACTTGCCGTATTACTTCCTGTCCGGATTCGACTGCTTTTGATCCTTTTCTTGGCATTTTGCGTGATTTTTCCTCGTTCCAAATAGATCTATTGAGTATTGTTACGAACGTTTGAGCAATGCGTAGCCAAATTCGCAACGGATCCCGAAATCAGAAGGCGATTATCCGTGATAATTCTACGATACTAGATTATTAAAATAAACAATGACATAAACAATATACAAACCTCAATAATACGATCACAAAGACTCAACAACGAGAAACCGAATGACATCGTGTGAGCAGACAGCACGTGCGTCACGCAGGTCCTGAACAAGGATGTGCCAAAATAGCGCTCTGGGCGCGAACAAACAACAATTGGTCCAGAAAAACAACCAGTTCGTAAAGACAAGTCAATAGTGTATGGAAATGAGTGATGTTGGGAAAAACACTGAATCGCGAGGGAAAAAGGGGGGGTTTTCCACGACCGGCTGTTACACTCACCTTTGCCTAGTGAAGTTCGTCGATTCTCCGCTAAAAATGAGGGAAACCAAAAACGTCATCGCACACCAACTGCGAGACATTATGCATCGTAAGCGTTCACTGAGACAGTATGCAATGAGCGAAAAAGTCGATTAAAACACACTCCAGAAGGACTATAGTGCTGCCCGTCATCCACCTAGTTGACCTAATCAAGGCTCACTTCGAGGAAATATCTCGTACCACTCGCGATCTAGGGCACCTTTGAAGGATTGGATGGTCTGCAGATCCATCATTCTACCAGGCAGACCGTTCCAACTGTTCACTACCCTGTTGCCGAAGAGTGCGATCTAGCCATCAACCTAGCTCGGGCGTTTATCGGCTTCTTTTCATGTCCCCCTGTTCTGGAATCTACGGCCACTTGGAATGGACTATCGGGTCTAAGACCAGAAAAGCCCTTCATTATCTTGAACGCTTCCATATGATCCTCTCGACGTCTCCTCCTTTCCAACGAGAAAAGATTCAGATCACAGAGTCTCTGCTCGTACGTCTTACCCCTCTGCCCTTCAACCATTCGCGCGGCGAGACGCTGAACTTTCTCTAAGTAGGCAGCGTCCTTCTTGTAGGAGGGTGACTAAGCCTGCACGCCATCTTCTAGGTGAGGTCGTACTATAGCCATGTAAATAGGTACAAATATCTCCGGCTGCCGGCAAGACAAAGCTGATCGCAGCCGGAAGAGCTCCCCACGAGCCTTTTGCGCAGCAGCGTTGCACCGCTCCGACTATTTGAATTCACTGTCCATGATGACCCCAAGGTCTTCAACCCTACTGACTGCTTCTACGGTGAACAGCCCTTGATCATGGGCGACACTTAGGCTCTCTGTTGTCCTTGACAACAAATGGCTATTTTCAGCGTTCAGAGGTAAGTCCCATTCATATGCCCAGTTCAGGACGGTACATATTTCTTTGCCCAAGTCCAACCTACCCTCAGACCCAACAATCTTCACATCATCCGCAAAAATAAAGCTGGGCGATTAAAGAGTAGATGCCAGATCATTAATAAATAACAAGAATAGGACCGGGCCTAGGACGGATCCCTGAGGTACACCACTGGTGACGCTCTTCAAACTGGAGCACCTGTCCCCCACTTTGAGGTAAAACGTCCTGTGGGAGAGGAAGTACCCCAGCCACCTAAATACTGGCCCACCTATGCCGAACGTCTCCATCTTGCATAGTAAGAGACGATGATTAACGGAGTCGAACGCCTTGCTAAAGTCGAAGTAGCATACCTAAACTTGATTACCTTCATCCAGTCGTCGGGTTACTTCATCTAAGAAGCACAAGACGTTGGTCAAACAAGATAACTTTTTCAGGAATCCATGCTGCGCCGGACTTAACATGGAGTGCTCCAGTAGGTGCTGGCAGGTGTGGGCACGGATGATCTTCTCAGGGACTTTACATGGGATGCTAGTTAGGCTTACCGGCCTGTAGTTCTGCATAGCCGACTTAGGCCCACTCTTATGCATTGACACGACTCCCGAGACTTTCCAGTCCCGAGGCAGCTTACCCCGGCCCAAAGTGGATCTGTACAGCCTGCATACCGATGGAGCTTTGATATCCACCAACGGCTTGATGATAGCTGGATGGATGCCATCTGGGCCAGCTGACTTGTGGCTGTTTAACTCCAGTAGGTACTTATCCACGCTTTCCTCTGAGAAGTTTAGCTCGTTCAACTGGGGAACAGGATGCGCCAGAGTCAGATCTACTCCTACCCTACTATCCACTCTATGTACACTACTAAACTATTCCCCCAGGGCTTCTGCTTTCCCCTGGTCATCAGTGACAATACCATAGTCTCTAGTGGATAGCGGACCTACGGCATTCTTTGTTGAGCCTTTCGAATGCACATAGGTGTAGAATTTTTTCAGCTGTTGTCTTACACACTGGGCCAACTTCAGCTCAAATTCCCGCTTGGAAGTTCTCAGAAGGCTCACAGTCTCGTTTCGCGGCATTGTATAGCGGTTCCAGGCTAGTTGACTACCGGAAGCTTTGTACTCACATCGATGGTAAAGCCGCCACGGTAAAATACACCGCAGTAGTCCCAAGATCTCCTAGAGGGGCACAGCAGAAACCCCACCCAGCTGAGACTATCTAGCCTGGATGTCATGTGTTCGAATACCATCAGTTCACCACTGGTTCGAACCCCATGTGGAATTCGCGGGTGTGGACTGACAACAATTCTTTATAGGGATGAACCAACTGCAGAGTATCCAAAAACTCGGAATCACCTGAAATCGGTCAAACTCCTGACTTGCGGTCAAATACCAGTTTATACTACTATCACCATTCTCAGTAGTCAAAAATGTTTAGCCATAGAAATCGTTGGATGCTGCCAGTCAGAGGATCAGCGACAGCATTATTTGCTAATTTTGATTGTCACAAAAATTATCTACATCCTCCGAATGGACAAAAATATCTACCAATATGACACACTGTCTTTGGGACTTATGGGGTTTGATCATATACCTGTTACCATAATTGAATTGATTGCCAATAGCATTAGAAACGGCAGTCAACAACCGCTTTTTGCCTCATTCCCAATTAAACGAGTTTCATTTGGGTCTGGTGATGTGGCAAAAATTGCAGTTCTTTCCCACAAACTGATTCACAGATTCTACTCTATGTACCTATCGGCATTGCATGAATTTCCAAAGAAGCGTAATAATGAGAGAATCGATTATGTGGAACGAGAGTAATTTATTGAACATGTCATTCCGGTTTATATTTCTCTAAAAAAATCGACCGGGATTGTGACATTTCATCGGAAAGCTCTATGACCGAAGAGTCTTGAGAAGTTTCTCACGTTGGGTTTTGCACCTAGTTTAGTGGGATGGCTTACGGATTATCTTCTGAAGGATAGTTTTGCGTGCACGAAGTGCAGCACATCCGTCTTCAAATTCCAAAGTTTAGACGATTCCCAGTTAAACCTAAAATTAGATATCCCTTCTTCCTCAGTGTCTTTGCTAATCTTATTATTCCCACTCCGTGATCATTCCACAATTGCGAAGGAAGGATTTTAAAGTGACATTTCCCTACTTAATCTTTTATTCCGCCATGTAACTTCCATTCCGTTTGGTGAACTAATTAACAAGGTATGTGAATGACACATGAATGCCTGTGCAAATTGCGAACGATCCAACCTACTCTTTTCCTATTAGGATCCTTCGAAATGCCTCTGTTGCTTCAAAACTCGCATTTCTTGCCTTCTTATTCTTGCAAGAATAGTCTATTATTTGAAATCCTTAGCCCAGTAACTCAGCCGCTTCGTGGTGAGCAGATTATGCGTCCTCGCTGAGCTCCGTGGAAGTCTTCTGCAGAATATTTCACTTAGTTTTATAACCAAACGCCATAGTTTAGGAGCTTTGTGTCGTATTCCGCGTTCTGCTCATCAGCAATGCATGGATGTGACGTGAAAATATGAAGTATACTACCTATTTTTCAGGAGAACATAAATACAAACCCCAAATGTCTTTGCATAACTGTTATTAAATCCGCGAGCCAATTCGAATGATATACAGTACTTCTGGTTTCCAGACTAATAGTGGTCACGGGCAACGTGAGAAAACGAAATCCAACGAATCGTAGGATCTGTGTGTCTATGTTGCGGTACTTCATGGGAACACTTATTACGTTAGCAAACTGTGCAAACCTCAATTCGTGGCGTCCGCCAGGGAGTTCGCTGTGTACTCAGTATCATGGAAACAGTGCGAAACGGTCAACCACAATCCAGGGCTAGCCGGCCAATTCAACCGACTACAGTTCTGACTGACTAACAGGGTGAACTAGCTTGGCAGAACCGTAGCATTGGTCTAAGAGTTGCATTCTGTCCAATCAGAGGTGGGGGAGGGCAAACAGGTCAAGCGAGCTCAGCTGGTAGAGCACTCGCGGTACTAAAGCGAGGGTGGTGACCATGCGTAGGTTCGAATCCCACCGAGGCCAAAGACTTTTCACATTTGGATCACCTCAAAAACAAGAGAGCATAGTCGAACGGGCTAACATGGATCACATCTGTCTAAAAGGTCACGGGTGCAAGACGTACAGCGGATAACACATGACGTATGTGTGCGAGTATGTGCGTTCATGTGCATGTGCTCGTGTGTTTTTGAGTGTGTGTGAAAGAAAATCAGCTAGATCAGTAACGAGTCACACAGAAAATCGATCATAAAGAATGCGGTCTGGGCAATGCAAAACAGAGGAGTTTGGCAAATAAGCATAGCAGATTCAACAGTTGTATAAAAGCGAAATTGGGTCTGTCGTAGAAAACCTACTGCGAAGAGAGTTGACAACATTTTTTAAGAAGAAACTTAGGCTTCCTGATAAACTTACTTTAGAAAACCCTCATAATTTCACCTGTATTCTATTCCAATACGAGACTGATAGAGCTCGTGAAGCAGTGAATCTGTTAACGAATAAACTTCCCGTAAACTCGCAACTGTAAAATCGACCAAAATGAGTAAGGCTAATTTTCCTTCAAGATTTGATCTTTATGGGCAGTAGCTCTAATCAATTTGCTCAAGATTTCGCCCGTTGTAGGAGTACAGAGTGTTTGGATATTTTAACCACCCATGCCATACATTTCAACTTCCCAAAAATTACGGACTCATCATGACAGACTAATGAGAATACGAACTCAACACTACACGCACCATGTAGCTTTACGTGCTCAATAAATAAATCATTGTGACTTTTGATGACCCTATAGATTACAATCGTTTTCATCTGTGAAACTATCATTCTTTTTTAGATGTTGATGCCAGTGAGGAACAGATGCTACGAAAGCTTTTCACACTTAATATATTCACTAGCCTTTCAGTAATGGTGCATGGTACTAACAAGACCCCGAGAATGGCCTATGGAAAAGGGAAACAAACCAAAAGTTCCGACGCGTGCCAAAAGACGGTAAAAGTCGGTGGAATAGGTGTGGAACTGTTTGTATTGAAGCAATTTCGTTCACGTTTAGGTTAGGGAGCGACACCGGACGCGATACTAGCTAAGGAAGTTAAAGGTTCAACCGTCCGCGAACACAGCAATCAAAAATGTCTTCGTTAAATGGCGGAAACCATGTGTCCTTACAGCAAGCATACAAACAACGCATAGACCTGTGGAATCGAACAGCGTACAAACTACTTAGAGCCAAGTGCTAATTGGTTATGTTTGTCTAAAGTAATTTTCGGTCATAAATTTACACACCCAGACTCAGTCATCTCGAGGTCGCTGCATATGTTCTAGGTTCCGTCAAAATCTAATGAGCCACATCCCTCACTTTTCTCACTTAGGTTCAGTTACTTCCGTGCCCCGTTCACCCATATGCCCCGTCTACGTTACCGATGCCGTCGAATCAATCATTACTGGACAACTACAAGCATTCTGGCTAACCGTATCTGGTTTGCTCATGATACTCGCTGGCACTGTGGTGCATGAAGGTTTTTGCACGGAAGGTGACTTGTTAACTATGTTTCGTCGGGTAGCATGGCTCACGTGGTCCCTCAGGATGCCCAAGAAGTTTGACTGGGCTTGGCCATTTTAGAAGCTTAGCTGCACTACCAAACGATATGGATTCGGTCCTGGTAACCCCGTTGTGGTTGGGATCTTTCGACAGCTTAGCTTCAGGAGATGTTTCACATATACTTTACGCTGTTTGATAGGCTCAACAAATTTATAATGGTTGCTGCTGGTGGTGGAATACATTGTAACCCTTTTTACCCGTCAAACTGTTATCCAGTCATAGGTACTGTCACTAGCAGTCAACAGACGATGAAGTTGCACAATTGTGCAAGCCTCATTTGACCTGAGAGTGCGATCTTATCTCTGTAGTCAGGATCTGACTGTCATAAACAAATCCGGTTAACTGAAGAGGACGACTAGCTCACTGGTTTGGACCAGATACGCGAGCCATTTGGTGCTTACATGAGCACTGGCTAGAAAACTGCCTCATTCAGTGAATATCTATATGTAATCATCTAACTAAGACAGAAAATCAGCAGCTCTAAGAGCAGGGAGATTTTCGGTCGACCACAAGGGACTGGCAACAAAACTGCATCATGTCGGGTTCTGGAAACTATTCGAATCAGCTCGTGATAAACAGGCACATCTCATTTCATTGTGAATCTTGTGCAGGCGCTAGCTTCATATTACGTCAATGAAATAATATTGTATCAAATTAGTTGCTACGTAATAATATAAAATAAGGATGGATCGTAAAAAATACCATTTGATTTAAAGGGATCTGGCATGCAATTTGGTGGTGACCACGTATTGGGTAATCGTTACATGACCAAAGAAATGCACCAGTGAATTTCTGCTTAAAAACGGATCAGCAGAAGGCAAAATGGCCCCATGTATTATGCGTTCAAAAGAGATTTGGGAACTGTGAAGATATTTTGAAACTTGTTTTTTATTTGGATTGAATAGCTTGAGTTTTTTTGAGATAGGAAAGTTTGCCCACAACCATATAATCAGCAAGATTCTCGAGAAATTGAATATTTATTCATATATCATGCAGGTACTTTCGAGTAGTGTCTGGAATTGACGAATTTTTCTTTGGTTAACTGTTCATTGGACTCCACCACTTACGCACAAAGGTCAAGCCATCCAGCTAACTCCGCAATCGAGTTTCGCTGCTTCCGAGCGCAGAACTGGTCGGAAAACCTGAGGTTTGTGCGAGAAAGGTGAAATCCAAAGGACAGTCAGAAAAACAACAAAATATTTGTTCGATTTTATGCCAAATTATGGTTATTACTATTGATATTTTACCAAATGCTGAAGTATTATCTACTGCATTTGAGCAATGAATAAGAATTGAAAAAATATGTTACAAGCGCAAACCAGAAGCAATTTCTGAATGTTTACTCGTTTCATTTATCATTCAGTTACCTGTACTCATTTCACAGATAACGTGCTAAAATAAATATAAAATTGAATTAGATTATGGAAGGAATAGGATGGAATGAAAAGCGAGTTCTGATGCAACAGAGGCATTTTGAAAGATCCTAATAGGAAAAGAGTAGGTTGGATCGTTCGCAATTTGCACAGGCATTCATGTGTCATTCACATACCTTGTTAATTAGATCACCAAACGGAATGGCAGTTACATGGCGGAATGAAAGATTAGGTAGGGAAATGTCACTTTAAAATCCTTCCTTCGCAATTGTGGAATGATCACGGAGTGGGAATAATAAGATTAGCAAAGACACTGAGGAAGAAGGGATATCTAATTTTAGGTTTAACTGGGAATCGTCTAAATTTTGGAATTTGAAGACGGATGTGCTGCACTTCGTGCACGCAAAACTATCCTTCAGAAGATAATCCGTAAGCCATCCCACTAAACTAGGTGCAAAACCCAACGTGAGAAACTTCTCAAGACTCTTCGGTCATAGAGCTTTCCGATGAAATGTCACAATCCCGGTCGATTTTTTTAGAGAAATATAAACCGGAATGATATGTTCAATAAATTACTCTCATTCCACGTAATCGATTCTCTCATTATTACGCTTCTTTGGAAATTCATGCAATGCCGATAGGTACATAGAGTAGAATCTGTGAATCAGTTTGTGGGAAAGAACTGCAATTTTTGCCACATCACCAGACCGAAATGAAACTCATTTAATTGGGAATGAGGCAAAAAGCGGTTGTTGACTGCCGTTTCTAATGCTATTGGCAATCAATTCAATTATGGTAACAGGTATATGAGCAAACCTCATAAGTCCCAAAGACAGTGTGTCATATTGGTAGATATTTTTGTCCATTCGGAGGATGTAGATTATTTTTGTGACAACCAAAATTAGCAAATAATGCTGTCGCTGATCCTCTGACTGGCAGCATCCAACGATTTCTATGGCTAAACATTTTTGACTACTGAGAATGGTGATAGTAGTATAAACTGGTATTCGACCGCAAGTCAGGATTTTGATCGATTTCAGGTGATCTGGAATATTGGCGATAAATACTTGACTATGTGAAAAGAAGTGCCACTGAATTGTGATTTGACTTCACTATTTCATCAAAGGCACTGTGAAATGCACCATCGTGAAGAGGTCAAACACAATAAATGAGTTTGTATTAGTGGGTATGCACTACAGGTAATGTGGGATCACTTCGTATTTTTTACCCGACCAGTCCGCAGTAAAACAAAGCAATTCTGAAGCTGTATTTAAATTATTTGTGGTTGATTCATCGTCATCTCTAATGCATTTTTTCTCTCTCGATATCAGAAAAGTCAAAACCTACCTCCTAATACCCCGTACACTAGCCTACATAGAAATTCTACCCTCACTAATTTTGGATTTTGGGTACTGTAATTGTTTGAATTCACCTTCCAAGTTTTTACTCATGTATTTATTATTCGCTGTCTTGGTAGTACCACACAGGTATTGAGATGCCAAAATTCGGTCTTATGTCCTTAATCATAGGACTTAATCATGATTCTGTTATTGAGTTTACATGTTGAGGTCGCTTTTATTGACGTCCTGACGGACTCATTTAACGAGATGGAACTAGAGTTGGGTAAACGGAAGTGAGCCCAACTCGCACCAAAACTGTTCAGAATTCCGAATGCTAGAAAACCCCGTTGTCAGACAACTGTACAACATTCAGCTTCGTGATACCGCTTTAAATTACCCAGAGGTTCATTCGGCAAATCCGGTAAAACTCGTATCCGTAGTGGCATCGAAGCTGATACTGAATAGTGAAATCTTACATGCATTTGCGTTGCGTCAAACAAAATGAAAGTGACTCACTGTTCTGTGATTCAGCGTTTGATACGGCGTGCGATGTTGAGCATGATGCCGTTGTGTTTTGGTCTACGAAGTCTAGGTTGGATCTTGATTCAGTTTTTCTTGGTAGAAAAGAGAACAGATTTCACTAACACAACTTCTGTTTAACAGGATATGAAAATTTATTGTATCTTCCAAGTTGAAAATGCCCCTTGTTGCAACATCACTTTGTTTTAGTGACGTTTAAATAAACAGAAAAATGCACTACTCACCAGCACACACGTGGCACCTCGCAACACCAAAATATAAACAACCTATAAATAAGAAACAAGCTTTCCCCTTTACAAGTTTAGAAATAGAAGGGAAAAACGCAAATTGAATGATGTAACCTGGCTCATTCCACTCCATGTTTGCACGGTTTTTACTGTGGTCAAAGTGTTTAGATTGAGAACAAAATGAGCGAACAGAATGTTGAGAAACAAAAGCAAATTTACACTACACACACATCCATGTCTATCAGTTAGAAACAGTACACCGATCAGACTTCGTTACCACGGCAATGATAAACCAATTTTAAGCTCGTGTTGCTTGCCCAGTTCAGGGGATGTTTTCGGATCAATAAATTCTCCATTTAAATCAATAGTTTGGTATTTTTGGTGGTGTAGACGTTTTTGAACACAACGATTGGTTTCAGCGGCGAACTCTCCACAACATAAACTAGCAAAATGGTTAGCCAAGTTGCTGACGCCAGACGGGGTAGGGTAGCGAGTCAAGCAGGGATGGATACTTTTAAAAAGTGCAACACATTGTAAGAAGAAATTATCCAGAACCGAAAGTTGCTTACTACGAATATCATTTCACTATTTAAAATTGCATTTTCCAGGAAACTATTTATGTTAAATGACAAATATTAGATCACCATCGTATTCATGTCGGATTACCGAATGCTGAATAAGAAGGTCTACTGTTGTTAACTAAGCCCAGTGAAAAGTTCCACTTCTTCAACAAAGGATATCGAAGAATTGATAGAGTAGCCACAGACTGTTCAATGACCTTATTCTTGCGAAAATTTCTGTTGCTCATTTGGAAAGCAAGATCAGGAATAACCCATCTCTTGCGATACTCTATGGCCGTTAAGCTGATGATATTTTCGTTGTCACAAAGAATGGACGAGGAAGAGTGACGGCTTTCCAAATATGAAACTGACAGTCCACAGTGACACCCATGCTTCTTAGACATCGAGATTGCTGTCTTGGGATAGGCTCCGGTTAGAAGATCCGTTTGTCGAAATAATACTTTGTCGAACCTACACCAATCCAGCGGCCTCTTTCCAGTAATGTACAACATAAATACCGTACAAAAACTGTTTCATGGGCACAGAACATTTGCATGGTGGATATTATGAAAAAGAGAACAAATTGGATCATCAAAACCCTGATGGCAAATGGATATCCAACTTAATTAATGGAAAATTATCGCCGCATGAAGCCAAGAAAGGATAATCCAACCACAGTGTCTAAGATGAAATTATATCTAAAACTCCCTCATAAAAGTGATAATGCATATAAGTTAGTCAGAAAAAGTTTGCAGTCATCTCTCAGCTACACCTACCACAGAGCTGATCAGGTAATTGTAGTTAAGAATAACCGGATAACTATACGATTGGTGAAAGAACGATCGCCTTTGCACGCTAAATCTAACTGCATGTGCCAGTTCAGGAGTGAGTGAACAGCCACCTACATACATTTGTAGAAGAGAAAGGCAATGAACACATTGAACACATTTCAGAGTGGCTTCAGAAAACAATGAATAGCAAATTTACCAAGACTGCATCTTCTACAAAGCGAAGGTCAATAAGGTCATCGGTTGCTGGGTGTCATTGTGAGACATTGAGTCGTCGCAAGTCAGGTGTTCAAACTGGTTTGCTTAATCACGAGCACCATTCTACTGAGATGCATGCAAACCTTGTTGATCAGACCACATAATCTTGAACTGTACAAACAACACGAATTTGTGATTGATTTGTCGTTGCCGTGGTAACGAGGTGCGATGATGGTTGTGTGTATGGGTGAGTCATGCGAATCTGCCTTTCCGTTCGTCTGTTTCGTTCACAATTTAAGCACTTTGACCGCAGTATGCAATTTGCGAAGATGCAACGAAATGATCCAAGTTACATTGTTCAATCCGTGTTGTTTACTTCTTTTTTCCAATGTGTGAATAAATCGTTCGTCCCGCAGCAAACTCTCTCTAGATTGGCAGTGTCCTGAATTCGTCCTACTCAAGATCAATCTGTGGACGAAGCTTCTTTTCGAAGCCTTCATGGCAAAGACCAGAAATCATTCATATACCAGCTTGATAAAGGTTTTGGTCGACCTTTGGACTTGTAGTATCCAGGATTCTACGGGTTGGGGGGGAGAGGGGTAGTGCAAAATTTATGAGTTCATTTTGCTCCTTTTGTTTGTTTGTCGTTGTTCGTATATCTTACCCGCTGAACCCAGGCTCCTCCGCTTACTTTCTTTTACTAGTGCTATCTTCAATAATTTTGCAACGGACTCAGACAATCATTGTTCCAATATATGGGTCTTCTGGTACACTTCAAATGTACATGTGCCTTCGGTTGTACACAACATGTCTGAGAGAACTATTTGAAAAATACTTTTCGGTTACGGAGTAGAAACTCCGCACTGGAAAAATAAAGCTAGAGTAGAAAAAGCAATCTCAAAGCGGAGGAGATTGTCGTGTACATACGAGACACATCACAGAGGAAACCGAAAGGATACTTCCGGCCTCGAAGTACGCAATTGTTTGCCTGCGAAGAAATTTAAATTTTTATTATTGGGAAAAGAGTTCTCAAAGATAGAAGTGGTGTTGTCTGATGGTTCTCTAAGAAGTTGCAAATGTTTCGTAGGGAGAATCTAAGCTATAATATTGGGTAAGTTGATAGACAATGGGCAAAGTTTGATCTACTTTCTGTGATACTGCACAAGGCATGCTAAGGAGACCATTATAGTTTATGTATTCTCAAGGTGGCAACTAAGATAAGGTGATGAGGATGTTTTGATCTTAGTTTGGCATACCACACATCATAGTCCAATCTATTTCGAAGGAACGGTTCAGTAGTCAAAAGCCTTTTCAGAATAATATATTTGGCTTTACCGACTAACTATTTCAGTGAAGTGATATCATATAAATTTATCACTGAGGCAAGGAACAGCTGCAAGGAAGGGGCCGAATAAACTGATTCGTCTAGTGGAGTGAATACCAAGGACTTAGCAAGAAAGGTGTGCATATGGTACACAAGCAATCATCGAGAATTCTTATGATCCGTTATTTCATGATTTTGTAGCTTTTAATAATGGGTAGGTGACACAGTAAAACCAACTATACGGGAAATTGATCGCAAATGGTATCACAGGTTATGATGCCTCAATGAATGCTCGTGGGGTCTATCCGTTGAATGCTACTAATGGTAGCCTACTGGAGCGTGATACTGGGTCATGTTGTTTTATATGTACAACCAGTCATCAAGTGTCTGATTACTAAAGGTTCATGAAAGTATTCGTTACAAAAACACGACTATTACTCCTGGATACCAAATATTGCTTACTCTTTTCAGAGTCTGATCACGATTTTAGACATTTTTCTCAAACATTGTATCTACTGTACTCGGGTTTAGCGGAGGAAGTGACCGAAAACTCGGTCCCGGCGGAAGAGCGTATGAAATCAGAGTTAGCATTTTGAAGGGAAAAAAGCAAACAGCTTCCAAATCCGTAAGCTTCTGGGCATTCTGTTTACGATGGCTAGCTTATCGATGGTATTGAAGCTTACAGACACAAGCAGATTCCAATAGGTGACATTTATCTAAGCTACATCAACGACCTCAAACGTTTTTGAAGGCATATTGTCCAAAACAGTCCTATTACCTTGATGTGACCTAATTATGAATTTAGTTTTGGCATTCTTCAGGTCCCATGGATACATTGTAGCCTTTGTAGTCGATACTATAATAGTGTTCTATCAAGTAAGAATTCCGTGGTATGACACAGTTTCAAAGCTTCCGACACTGGTCAGATGAACATTTGAAAAGTTCAATAGTGTACGAGATGAACGTTCATCCGTTTGATGCTACTTCACTAACTTTTTGAGCTAGTCTAATGTTGTCCGGACGAGCAGAAGAAAATTTAGATTTTCTAACTGCCAACACTGCTGTCCACGTAACTCCTACCGAATCTGGTCGGAATCAGTAGAATTGGTTCTGATGAAGACGTGGATGATAATGTAGGTTTTACTAGGGAAGACAAATTTGTAGGGCTATCATGCATAGGATACCTATATTAAGAATAATGATTTCGGTAACGTGAGAGAACTGGGTCTCTCATTACCAATAGACGGCTTGGTTTGTTTATCAGACAGCGCGACGGTCTGGTTAGCAGCCAGCACGTCTTCGTCTGTCCGGAGTCGGGGACAAGATCAGAAAGAGCGAAGGGGATCGAAGAACCAATCAAATGACAACTGTCATCTGAATCGAATCAATCATCTGGGTTTGCTTTCGGACTAACCACTCACAAGAGCTGATTGTGCGCTCCAGGATTTGTCTGTGACTACTAAGCATCTTATAAAAACTGCTTGTTTTCGTATAAGAAAACAAGGTGATACAAAGGCTATCGGGACAGATCGGAAGTTCCACGGACGATTTCTACTTTTGTGACAGTTATCCCACAATTAAATGAAAAAGACCATAAGCCTCGAGGGCTCTTTTAGATGTACCGGCGGTCCGGGGTAGCCGACAGGATATAGGAGACTGGGCTAACTAGAAACCGAAGCCAATGAGTCGAAGTGCATCAAGGTTCCATAACTACTTGAAAGAAAACGGAGGTAAGCCAAACCCGGACGGCACCAAGTGGACTTAGACAAACCAACTTCGAATATTCAGTCGAATTCTTACTCGTTTCTCAATCTATCAATGACATCTGGTCAGTGTCTAATCGACCAGTGGCATGTGCCTTAAAGAGTGTCTGTTGACAGCGATCCATATGTCAGGTAGGCATTTCGTACGGCAACTAACTTCTGTTTGTTTTAATTAGATATAATTCTATCTGACGGTAAGTCACTTTCTATGATCAGATAGCCTCGCAGTTCTAATCGCAACGTAAAACTAGTGGTAGTTAGTTGAAAACATGATGCCGGAACTGGATAAGTTCCCTCGGAGCGGCTGTCTGTCCGACAGCTAAGCCTACTTCAAATAACTACTTAAAGAGTAGGCGCAAACCAAGCTTCAGGCTCGGAAAATGAGTTCGCTAT
The DNA here is from genome assembly GCA_948099385.1 of Fasciola hepatica. NCBI lineage: Eukaryota > Metazoa > Platyhelminthes > Trematoda > Plagiorchiida > Fasciolidae > Fasciola > Fasciola hepatica. The sequence goes on along the minus strand of CANUEZ040000088.1, from coordinate 581,782 downwards.
AGTGGTGTCAGCGGAGAACCGCTACTTCGGCCCCTCCACGATGATCGAGTGGTAAGTCTTTCACCTAACAGGGCTTCGTGAGTTGAGCCGAAACACGGAAAAGTTTGTGCTTTGTACCTCTAAGGTGACCTAAGGAAGGCTGGGCTGTAAATGGCCTTATCGGAGGCCAAATGGAAGATGGAAGTACATAGAATACTTTGGGTAATATTGATGCAGTTAGGCGGTTAAAAGATATTGTCCAGTAAGTTGCTGTCTACATCCATAAATTGCAGCACATAGGTGGTAAAGGTTAGTATTCATACCGGAGCACCTTAAAATCAGCCAGAGACAGAGCTGCTTCAAAAGTAAGATGACTGGGATGCGTGACCGTAGGTGTGGGAAATCGACTGACAGCTAGTTTGCACTTACGATCATCACTGCTTCGGAATCCAACTTTAAATAACTAGCCAGCTGATCAGTACCTACTCATAGACCGGAAGCTTTACCTAAGCACTCAACACAGGCTCCAATTACATATTTGTTCTAACCCCCTCACACCGCGTCTTTCAAAATACCTAGAGGAAAGCCAAATCCAATGGATTATTTTATGTTTGTCACAAACACACTCCTTTCTCGTCATGTAATCGTAGCCATCCTAGTTTATTAAAGATGTTAGAAGATACCGCAATTCTCAGCTAGATATAGTCACCTTACAGGTTTTAGGTTGTTTCCTGAGCCTCATCTGCTAACATTAATCAATGAGAAAAGAATAAGGTGCGCTCGGAAGACGAACGAGACAGTGATTGCATTCGACTCATCACTGTAGCTATTCCCAGAACCTTCAATGGTCGTGAAAGTGATTTCATGCTTGGCACTACCGAGACGTTTCAGCAATTTCCATTACGGCGAAAGGTGTTGTTAACTCATGACATGGTCTGCAGGATATCAGTGATTAGTGGACCTATTTTGTGATTCCATATTAGGAAACAATCGGATTACCAGAAAAATTGCTTTCAGTGGTCCATATTAATTTCATTGTGCGGAATAGGTCAAGCTATTGTGTAACAGACTGGCAAGTGATGATTGACTAGTGCTGAAAACCGAAAGTAAAAGTACGTGCAATTTTTGTCAGTTTTTGATTGGTCTAGGAACAAATAAGTCTATTGTTTAAGGGTCGTCGAGGGTACCAGGAAGAAATTCCTTCATCAGTTTCGGTCTTCTGAATGTACAATTTCACGACGGTGTGAGAGTACTTCAGTTATTCCCTGTGAACTCACGGTCCTCGAAAAATTGTTCTTCTACACATGAAATTCACAGTAAATGAGTCCAGCATGAAGTGACCTGATGATAAAACTTGCTATAGGCGGTATGAACCATACTACTTTTGGGCTGGTTTTGGAAGCTGGAGAAAATATCCGCCTTTTCTTGTTTTGATTAAACTGTAAACATGGTAATGAAAATAAGAGGGTACTGTAAAGAGAATGGATCCTGTGTAACTGCAGTAATTCTTGCTTGTTCATCCAGTAAGAAAGTTCTGTTTTCACTCCACAAAACTGGATGCAATGCAAAATAGCTTTTGGGTTAAACTATCGTTTTCGGTTGTGTCATCACCCGTGTTCAGAAACCCGTGGTTGTTGTTATGGCGAGAAACAATAAATAGAGTACTCTCCGTGTACAAAACTGCTTCATTTATCGTGAACATATGCTTCAGGTCTTCCATAATCAATTGAGCTATAATTGCATTTTTCTCTATCGTATGCTCACATGGATAGTTTTGTCAAAAAAGAAACACCCGGAGTAGTATCCTTAGTTTCACTAGTTTTCCTGGTACGCAATGCAAAGTGTTTTCAGGTTTTTAAACTGAGGGTTTATTTAGTTGCGGCTAGTGTAACTTCATTTTCACTACCTACTCGGACCGGATTAACTGCCAGTGATGCTGGGTGACCTCAGTGTGGATTTATACATTATTTGCACGATCCGACACACACTGAGCCAAGTGCTCGTTGACCGAGGGACACACATGCACATGACCCACTTCACAGTATCAACTTACGATTGGTTATTTCCGCCGAGTTTACACCTCGCTGAGTATTGCCTTGATTACCGCGTCTTCTCAAGGTCGCTCCGCGGTCCCTACGTTCAACTACTGGAGATTTTGTGGGACTTGATAGTTCCCATTCTGAGTATAGTTAGTTGGCAGCACTCCTACCTACTGGAAAAGTAGAGAAATAAAAGTAATTGGAAAAAGAACCCTTCCGTTTTTGATTTGTCATGAATATAGCTCCAGTTTGTACTGAGAAGTTTACTGAGAACTGTTGTTTCTAAAACCTGTTCGAACGATAAAAAAGCTTTATTATCAGTTAATGTTATTGCCTCGTTTATCACATTTCTGATCTTGACGGTCGTAGATTTTTAAAATCGTAGTACTTTTGCTGCCATGATTTGTGCGACAGTCTACTCACGCCCACCGTTGATCACGGCGCGAAGTTGTTCATCAGAATGTCTAGGCTTCCTTGTTCCTTTCCTTAATTTTCGCCTGACGAGATGCGAAAACCCGATGTGATTTGACGAAAAATTCTTGACTAACAACAATTGCTCTTACTGAATTCGTTATCAACAATACCTGCGTAAATGCTCCAAATCTAATTTGTGTTATTAGGCAACACAGCGCCCAAGGAGCAAATGCAATCAGCCTTATTCTAAAGTTATTAGGCCACTTGAGTACCATTTTTCCTCTGTCCGGTTTATCTTGTAAACCAAGAAATATCATTAGGTAACGATAAAAAAGTCAACAAGTTTTCAAAAGTTGTATACTTTGGTAAGCATCACTTTGTCTGGCCAAAGCATGTGAATTAAAACGCCTCCATGTCGGCTTCTTGAATAATACGGAGTAAGATGCTTGGTGGTCAGGCATCAAACAAGTTGCACAGAAGTAGGTAGGATCCGACGTGCGTTTGAAAAGGATAGCAACATTGATGCGTAAAAAGGCATTCGAAACTTGGCAAATCTTTGACACAAAGCTCTCCGGTAATTACAGATGCTCGAGAACACACACACACATACATTATATATACTTTGCCTACTTTGAATGAAGGCACGCGTTGTCTCAAAGAAGGGATTATGCATCATTGCTACGAGGCGGCCTTGGGAATGAAGTGGTTGCTACAGCGGGTTAATAATCTTAGGTAGAGCGACTGAGTGAGAGTTCATTGGTTGAGTGAACCGAAATAAATGATTCCAGTGCGCAATAGGGAGATAACAGAAATAGAAGGATGCATCACAGATGAAACATTTGAAAATACCTTTGCCAGCACGCTTTGCACAGAGGTTGCCATCAATAAGGGCTCCAGAGAATAACAATCAATAATAGTGCAGTTAAGTTGATATACGGATATGAAAGTACATTCCCTACATTGGAATAGCGAAAATCAGACATCAGAACAAACAGATGGGGGGGGGCGAACTCTCGATTTTCGAATATAGACGGGAAGAGGTACGTGATATGCAGCTCAGGTTGGCTGATCCCGTATAACGGTGGAACGGTCAAGGGCCGCACAAGGCTCCAATACATCAGAGACTACACGTGAGTAGGTGGTGATTAGTTGTGAGTTTCGTACTTTGGACCTGCCAGTCTAGGATTACAAGTGACATCGTTTGGAGTATGATTTCTGATTGAAACTGCTCAATGTTAGAAAGCCTAGGTTTTGGAAAATCGGGCTGAAGCCATAACTTGAGTTTAGTCAAAATCCGTGGTCTCTTGATTGCTTGAACTTACGAAAATTTTCATTTTCAGCCATTCCAATGCACACCACGCTGAAGCGCACGTTTCGTACCTTTTTTCTACCCACTGCCACTGTGATAACAGTCAGACGTGGGTAATCTTATTATAAAAACTCAAGACCAGATGAATGCTGTTTTCTAAAAGTGAAATAAATAATTATTTCACTTCTGAAAGTTGTTGAATTTCTTCTGAAGTACGATAACCACTTCAGTACTTTATTCTGTCACAAGATATCAAGAAGTCAGCTTGTGGAGTCTGTGCCTCCATCTGCGAACAGAATGTATTGCAAGAGCAGTAACATTGCTGTAATAAGCTTTTTAGCAATAATACATACTGTATGCAGGCTGAGAATCAACTGGGATCGAACCAAGTAAACAGCGAAAAAATACAGCAGTTGTAGCTGAGTTTTAACGGCTTGTTTCACTGTAGCATAGCACCACAGAGCCCAGTTCTTTCAGCTATTTTGAACAAGGAGCACCGTTACGAAAACAACTCACTATTTTTTACCCCAGATCAGCCTTCCAGATACTGGCTTCAGAAGAAGTGTGAGAAATCAATAGAACACCAGATATTTACACGACTGTAATTTCACACACACCCCCGTGCGGCCGGAAGGGTAATAACTTCACCCAGATCTACAAATAAATAACTTGTTAAGTATGCTCGTTATCGAGTTTTAAGTATGGTCTCGGTTGCGGTATAGCTTTTACCCTCCGTGATGCTTCGTCGCTTTTTATCCAAGACGAAAACAAACGATAAGTGAGTAACTGACTTACTGCATTGCTGTATCACGAAATCGGACGAATGTTTGTTCAGGACGAGCGCACGGCAAGCGCGAACGCACACATGTTTTAGGCAAACAAAAAGGGTCAATCAATATCAGTCTCACACAGAGCAAGCAACATGTGATTGGTGGAATAGGATTGTGAACAGTGTGGTACAGGCAGATATCGGATGCTCGTATGTAAGGCGAATGGGAATGGCGTGGATTAACATCGAATTTCATTAGATCATATCTAACGCTCACAACCAGCGAGTATTGATTTTTACGCCACACAAGACGGTCTCAGCTTGGACGTTCGATCAGTTTGAATTTTGTGTTATCTCTGATGCGTCATACATGCATGTTGTTTTGGTACGTATATCGATTTGCAATCAGCTGAATCTACTAACGCGCACACACGTGCGTGCAGTCCTTTCGTGTGTGTACTTGGCCTTTCAGGTTTTTTATGAAAGCAATTGCAGTCACACTGCAGTGCTCATTTAGCTAAGCCTGGAAAATATCCACCAAAACTTTATCTTTCAGTAAACAGTTGAGCTCTGCAACGCAAAAAAGGAATTTGAACAAAACTCCAACTGAATGTCACAAAAACTGTGAACGTCGTTGAATGCACGGCTGTCTGCTACTGTCTCGTTATATTGGGTCTGCTTAACAATCTTACCAGGGTCTTCCAAGCACTTTATCTCTGGGTGTCACGGTGAATGTGGATACACAAATCATTGTCCTGTTTGTTCTCAACGGTAGTGGTTTTCCTGAAGATCGTCGGTTTATGCACCTTCCCGCTGAACTTCGCAAACGATCATGCTCTGATAGAATATCCAGATCACCACTTCAATTAGGGCTTGGAGGACTTAATTGACCAACTTTTTTAGAGTTAGCCAATGTCGACGACAAAACTTTGGTCTGTGGCGACGGTTCTGTGATACAGTTTCTTCAAAACAGTTTCGCATTGTCCTGTTTTTGGTAAGGAATGCAATTTTTAATTTCAAGGTGTTATGTACTGCTTCGAGACTGACAGCGTTTCACGTGGCAGTTACTTTGCTTGTAATTTAATGGCATTCATCAAGAAGTCTGTCCACTCTGGAAGTCTTATAGGTCTCATATGTCTGATAAAAGATAAAAGACCGGATGACAAAGGATTGACTAACATTCTACGATGTTCGTCAGCAATAGAAAATGAAACATGTTTCAGCTGCTTTGAAAATCAGTGCGTACACGACTGTTCGCGAGTTGTGACCGGTCAGATTACGTGTCTGTGTTTGATCGCCACTATCTGAAAAGAACCCCTCGATGGTTTAGTCGTGCTAATAAATTATGAACTCCGCAGTTCATGTGTACTTTAGCCCCAATGGACTTACGGTCTATTCGAGAACTACCTTTAAGTCTCCACATTCGTCAAGAGTCGTGCTTTGGATATCACCTTATCGACTTCGGCGTGGTGTATTTCTCACTGTGATCGAAGACCCAGCATGGAGTCCAAGCTCTGAAGTGGAGCAGGTGGATCGGCTGGTTGAGCTGAAGTTTGCCTCTGGTAATCAGTGTGGTATAACACCGATCTATACCACCACGCTAAGCGGGAGAGAGATATATATATATACAATCTCGTTGTTGTCTATGTCGAAATCAGCAAACAAGATTCTCCTAGAGAAAATTTTGTCATAGACCCGAAAACCCTTTATTTCACTGCCATGGTGTTTGGAATATCGTGCTACCTTTCAAAGACCCAGCCGAATCACAGACCCTAATTTCCAATGTTGGTTTCAGTGGGTTGAATTACCATCTCACACTCAGTACCAACAAATCATGATAACCTCTTGCGATGATTCATGTCAAATTAACATGCATCAAGAAGAACTCAGTTCAGATCGAAGTTCACCAAAGTTGGGTACGTGATCAACGAAACAACATTCATTCACTCACAACCAACATAATCGTGCTTGTGGGATTCACTTCACTTCAGATATTGATTGCATTGTGTGGCTATTGATTCTTAGCAGTACAGCGTTTTCAATGACTCTATCATCTAACAGCATATTATTACACTTATGAGAACAGCCCACAGCGCTTCCAAAACAATTACTGCTTGTGTGTGATTTACTACACATTTTCTCCCAATGACATTGCTGCAGCTGGTGCATTAGAAGTCCAGCATATCCAATTCCCTTCTCACGAGTGTTTTTGTTACTTTTTGAACGAAGTAGTCCCTGCAATTACCGTTTTGAGAAGGATCATAGAAAATACTTTTATAATTCTTGCCTATCACAATATCGCATAGATTGCTTGACCGTCTAAAGGATGGCGGCTCTCTCATACTAAACCAAGGAACAAAATCAACTGATTCGGTTGGTCAGATACATCCAGGTGATAAGTGGCTCTTCAGGGGAAAATGTGTTCACTTTGAACACCGGAAATACATTAGTACACAATTTATCGACCCAGTAAGATGACCGGGTTTCTAGGAATGATTAACATGATTCATTATATCTTTTGAAATATGATGGGAAAAAAGGAAAGACTGACACAAACATCATCATAAACGTTCTTTATTGTGATTAAAATGAACCAGGTAGCTTGGACAGCACTGACTTGGAAATGGAAGCTTCTCACAATGGGCAGAAAAAACTGGCTGGAAAGTACAGTTTTTACCATGTGCGCGAAGAGAAAATTCGCGATAACCAATCTGGGTTAAGCGCTGGTCATCAATGAAACGATCAAATTTTCTCCGACAGCTGCTTGAGAACCTTTACATCTGCCAAAGACCAGCGACTGCTGCTTTCGTAGACATTCACGTGGCTTTCGATCCTATGGATAGAATTTCCCAAGGGAGTTGTTTGCTGAGAAAGCTAGCATTTGAGAAACGTACGTCAGTCTTTAAAGAACTGTGTCATCATACTTCACTTCGGGTGAAGCCGTCCCCTCTGTTTTCCCTCGTATCGTACGGTAGGATAACGTCTTATACCCACTTTTTTAAAATTTTCCACAGGAGATGCTCCCAGGGATACTTCGCTTGATCTCGCAAACTGTGGAGTTCAACTCTTTCCAAGGTGGAAAGATTTGACTTGGAATACGCCAATGATATCGCTTTGCTGAAAGTCAACGCATAGACAGCTCAACATGCTCTGGACCGCTTGGACATGTGGTATCCATATTAAGTATGCACTTTGAGCCTTCCAGGTGCAACGCACTTTTGGAAGGCTGACTGGAGTGTGTGTCTGAAGTCACCCTATGTGATGATCAGCTTGAGTGAGTTGACAAGTTTAAGTGCCTTGGGTTACTTAATTACAACCACAGGTGTTGTTGGCACGAGATCAGTTCACGAATATCGTGACTGACAGCAGCATTAGTGAACCCGCTGCACTTGTCGGTTTGCCGTGACATCCGGCTGTCTTTTAAGGAGCAGGTCTACGTCACCTCGATTCATAGTATTTTAATCTAGAGTTGCAAGACCCGACGTCTTCGGCTTGAGGATACTCAGTGGGATTCTGCTTTCGACAAGGGGATGTCTTCGAAACACTGCTTGCGTCCAATGCGAACATGGCTTGCGCAGTGATGAGGCTCACAGTTGTGTGTTTTAGACACGGATAGGCACCCTCTGACTGTAGTGATCATTCTACACCATTTCTGGCGTCTCGTGAATATTGTACGTATGTCTGCTTACCGTCTACCTTTCCTGTTCTATTTTCCAGTTCTGGGTAGAGCTGAAAGAAGGGATGCGGCGGTCATGCAACAACTTGGCGTAGAGTTATGAAGCTAGGATCAGGACTCTTTTTACGGATGGCGCCTTCAACCTTTCTGAGTGAGTCCCAAGGAATGAGGAGTGTCTTTGATAGGATACGTTGAGGGGCATGACTTTAACTATAAGTCAGTGGCACGAATGCTACGCCTTCGGTCTTTTGAACTATCACGAGGACAAGCCAAGAGGCAAAACAGACATCGGAAGTTTTATGTAGACAAGCGAGAAAAGTCAAAGCGTATCATATCTTTCCCTTACTAATTATTCTTCCTTGTTCCTGCCTCTCTTCATTTTTGTATTTGCTGTTGTTGTGTTGGAAACATGCTCGGTTTCAGCCCGGGGTAATATTATGCACAGGTAACGTCGATCATGGTGCATTCGACAATTCACTCCAGGTATATCACTCAAATGTAAAAGTAAGCTTTGTCCAACCGCAGCTTTCCTAATCGAAACCGTAAGAAAAGCCACTTATGACAACAAGAGCCGCCGGTTAAAGCTTTTGATGCTCTGTCTATTATGTTAGCAAACTAACGTTGACATTGATGTAAATAAGTCTTACATCTATCTTCTTTCATTCGTATTTCAGGATTACCTGTGAATATAGTGACAGGAGGTTTCAATAATCCCAAGAAAACTCAGTTGACTGCATCAGCATTCAAATAGCTAACCTCTTACTCTACCACGTACTGCAAAACACTGGCTGAAATCTTCCTGAACCAAAACTTTAATTTCTCTTCCTATCAGACGAGCTTCGTCACCAGAAGCGCCCGAAACTCTTCATAATACGTTCGCCACAGTCTCCATCATTCACTCAATCGACCCGTGTCCCACGTCACCAACTTCTCTGGGTGGCGAATCAGCAGGCCTTTGTTTGATCAAGTAGCCAACACCAGCTTCTGCTACCACCATGTCAAAAGGTCACTTTGTCAGGAAAATCAAACAATGTGTTGCTACAGCCTGCAGTCAGGAAATCTCTATCGTTCTTAATTTTTGGTGGTTCATAAACTCTTTTGCACCAATCAGCTTGCTCAACCTATAGTGTACCAAACAAAAGTCTCGCTGTTGACCGATCAGGAAACGCCATTCATATGGTAATGCTAAAGGAGATTCGAGATAGTCGACAAATAATTTTCTGCACTTTTACTTTCTCCCTCTTAACTTGAATAATGACATGAAAAATTGGTTGCTGTACTAGATTCTATAGCATTCTGTGTCTTTCACGAGCCTCGGGCGGTAGATTGGGAGCCTTGCAAGGTTGTGGAATTGGGGTACAGTGCTCTCAAACCACTGCAGCTCCGAGTTCTCAAACTATGACATTGAGCTCCTCAACTGAAGATATTACCGAACATAGTAATATCTTTTCCATATCCATTATATTATGATCTTCTGAGAGCTGAAATTGAGCCACCTTCGTTGTCATAGTACAGTTAAGTGAGGCCTCGGTGGCCAGTACTAGTTTCCTCTGAACTTAGGTTGATCATCTTGGGTCCCAGTGATTTATAGATAAGGTCAAAACTGGTGTATACGGGAGTCTGCTAAGCACGTTTTATTCTCGTACGTGACAGCTTTAGCTCAGTACCTTACAACTTTTTGCCCTTATACATTTATCCATGTCAACTTAAGCCAGAACCACCCCTCAAGCGAACTAGTAAAGGTGTAGTGACGTAAAAACAACCAGTGGTACAACACTTCATGCGTTTTATTTATGGCCAGCACAACCGACTTGATATGATAGTTTGCAAAAACACATTCATTTACTCATGCATATAAAAGACGTATCCTATTCCCATGAAATACATAGGTGAAATGAAATCAACCTGGTTCACCTGTGTTTATAACTTTCAGCTGGAAAACTCTTTGGCGCTGGCAGTTCTATAAACTAAGAGAGGACATTTCACTAAGATTGGAAGTAATTTCGAACCTTAGTTTGTCGTTTTTGGGTGTGTGAACTGAGGGCACTGCGCATAGTATGCACCTTTTGGATCTTACATTCGGCAATTCCACACCAAAGTGCATTCTTCAAAGGCTCTTTCTCGGCTGAGATCACTTCTGCCACTTACAATTAGGTAATTAGGGACCATATTCAACGAATGAGGTCTTCTGTCATCCCAAAGTAGCATCCCGAAAAGGCTATCAAGTGAAGACCATGATAACTGGACACTTAACTGAGAAGGGTCCATGAACCATCACCATAATCTACATCGCTGAACTGAAGGAAATTTTTCGATTCAGTCGTATCATTGTTCGCCTAAGTTATATGCACCACGGAACAAGGGAACTAATCTAGCGTTAGCTTGACGATATTCATTACTCTTCGAATGAATGCTTACTCCTCCCGTACTTACGCTTTCGGCTACCCACTCCGGATGTTTCAGACGCTGATAACAATTTCTGTTTAAAATTGTTTATTGCCTCTTTCTTCTTTCTCTATGCAACCAAATTCCCCATCCTGTATATCTGTTCTGTGTTTCCTTTAATTAACAATTTGCATTGGAGGAATTCCGTTTAAATAACAGACGTGAACTGTTTTCCGGACAAAACAGTTACTTAGCAACGCAAATTGTCCGTGCAAAATTCCTTACCAGCTGATGTTTTCTTTTCTCAAAATGTTTCATGAAAAACATAGTTTCCACTTTTTAGCAAGTCCTCTATCTAGTATTGAGAAAACTGAATCGATCATAAAATTCAGTTGGAACTACAAAAGAACCGACAAAAGTCATCATCCTCTTTAGAGGCATTCAATATTGAGGAAAAAAAGAAAGTTGAAAAAATGCTGCCAACAAAAAACACGTGTTTGCCTTATCAGTCGACAGTTTATGTTGATTTGTTGTGTCAAGCTCACCAGTGGTTATGCGAGGAAAGCAAATTTTGTCTACTGCAGAACCTTACGGATCCTTATTATCAAGATGTATCCACATGCAATAGACTATAGGAAACCCCTTTCGGAGTGACGTGTTCACACTGTTTGGTTGGTAGATCTTCTGTCACTAAAATAAATTAAAAATCGTGACATGGTTCATTATATTACACCTTGTCTAGAATGGTAGACATAGAAAAGAATAGCTCTCCGTTTAGTGTCTTTTTAACTCACAAATCTTTGGCCTAGAAAATGATTTACTCTGTAGCATAAACGAATACCCTGTACAGTATGTGGAGAGCGGAACACTGAAAGCGTCTAATATTTAACGGATAGATAAAAAAAACATGTTGTCAGGAATATGGAAACAAGAGTGAGTCAACATGTGATGATTCGCTTCGTAAGGTAGAACAACGACACAATTCCAGCTTCTCGAATGCGCCTGTTTACGTGTATGTGCGCGTGACCGCTGTCAAATGGGTTCAGTCAGACTAATGAGAATAAATGAATATGTAAAGCTTCGTAAATCGTCATACTGTCAAAATTCACTGACACGGACAGGGAAGCTTGCGCACAGTAAGGACTGACAACCGCACCCTCCTAGTAAAGCGGAAATACCGAAGACAGGTTAAAATTGGGACTCTGATGCCGAAAAAGGGAGACCACTGGCAGCCTGAGAAGTCTAAGTTACCCGTGGCTAAACGGAGGGGGGATGAGAAATCACTGATCACCCCTCCCCCGGGTTTTAAAATGTGACTCAGCCCTGCTTGTAAGGCTGGACGGCATGTTCAACCGCTTCACGTGTATTTGGTTGTCGACGGTAGTTCAGAGCTATTTTGTTCTTCAGTTCAAGTTTGTCGAGAAGCGCAAGTCGAAGACAGTTGTTTGGGATGAAGCAACAACCAAAAAAGGGAAGAATATGCTTTTGGATGTTTTATTCTTGGTCTGTTATATATATATATATATATATATATATATATATATATATATATATATATATATATATAAAGTTTTAACTCACTATTAGATCAGAGATAAAAAGCCTACCTTTGGTTGTGTGAAAAGGAAAAATTATGTGCCGAGGCTAAAATTACAGTGACTGGAAGAGCAGTTGGAACTACCTGTTTCTGTAAGGAATACTAGGACCAAATAAAATCCAAATATCGACAAACCGCAAGGATTAGCTGCGACATCAATGAAATAAAACTGAACTGCGGCAGCACATCAAAGGGAACCTCTTTGTTAGCACTCAAATGAGCGGACCACCTCACGCCACACCAGTGCATCTAAGTTCCACGAGCTTAAACACGTTTCGAGTCAGTCGTTGCAAGGAAAGTGTATAAGGCAAATTAACGTACATGTTAAGATTCCTGTCATCTCTGACCGGGAATCTTTTTCACCCAAATTAGTTTTTCAACTGATTGAGGATCTTATTATTAAAGGGTTTCATCTACACAACATTCCAAGTACCTAAGTCTAGACGATATACACTCTGAATTGCCCATAAAATATTTATTCTCATCTTGTCGTCAAGCCGATTGAATGTGACAGAACGTTTTTCACGACATGTACTTAAATCCTCATGCCGAATGACAAGTATGTATGTGTATGTGAATATTATCGTAAGTCTGAACATCCTGCTCTTTTAAGTGTTACCTTCTGAAGTACTATGTGTAAAAGCCTTTGTCTAGCTGAAATTTGGATGAGAGCAATTAGGGAAATTCCCTTCATTCGTATACAATGTATGTGCCGAATGGAGCGCCAGATACGACTTCCACAACCAGCCTATCTCTTGTAAGCTGAATAAGCTAAGTTATGGGAAGTTTTATCACGAGACCAACCCGGCTAAAGTGTTAACAGCCTTTCTACCATGTCCCCCGGCAGCAGGGATACAAAAGTTTTGCCAGTGGTTCGAAGAGCTTCTCGTTATTAAGCTTACAAGCGGCAAAGAGGCAAATAAAATGCACCGGAATACACAAAAGTCGAAGATCCGTTAGCTTGGTTGATTCTGTTAGAATTCAGCAGGGACTGGGATCACAGAAAGTATGAGCTACCGCACTAAGTTGCTCTCTTTTTGATATGAATGCTTGAAAAACACAAAAACCACTCTTTTTAGTAGAGGTGATTTTGGAAAAAATGAATCCAATAAACGTTCGAAAGAAAAGCACAAGAACACCCTGGAGACAGATTATCTAGAGCAAGACCTTAAAATGTTACTTGATAATTATACTCTTCTTTCTGATAACTGCTCAGAGAGCATCACTTGCGTAATCCACAGACATCAATAAGCTACGTTGTAGGATCACTTTTGAGTTTCAACGCCGTCTGTTTGATATGTCTTGCTCGTATAAATTTGGACGTCTATTATTTTAAGCATTTGAAAAAATCTTTTGTGATTGTCCTGCTCGGTTTCTGTAGTCACCATTTGTAACGCTTTTTTGATCATTTTTACAGCCGTCATTCGATCTTTTTTTACTCAGTTATTGAGTGACATTTATTGAAACCCACACTAGCTTTACTGTTATGAGCTTCCTCTCTTTAACTCCAGAGTTAAACTTTCAGCTTAAAACTTTCATATTGATGGCTGAATAAAATATCCGGAGTGTCTTTACTAAACAGGTGATTTTCATCATTTGTTACATTATTTTAATTTTGGGCACACTCAGAAAGGTTTTACATGAGGCTCACTCACTCACTCACTCACTCACACAAAAAAACACCGGTGATTGCCAAGTGGCACGAATAAGTTTTATCTTGTAGTTTCTTACTTTGAAAATGTTTGTTTCTTTTATTTCTTGACTGTTACCACGACGGCAGGATCTGACACACAAACAAGTACAGCCGTTTATTTTATCTTTCACAAGATTCATATTAATCACGGTTCCCACTTAATCGATGAGACAAATCACCAGACTGTTCACGATTGCTTTTGGTAGAGATGACCTCCGGACACCTGGAGCAGCATGGTCTCAATCTCAAATGGTTAGCATCTGACATGTGCTTCAACTACTATTGAGGAGTGTAGAGTAATGACGTGTGAATTCGACTTCGGCATCTGGTTGGCATTCGTTAGGGAAGCTCACAGTACATATCAGCTAATGTGTATGAATTATTCATTCATAGCCCAACTGGATTCATCTCAGCCGGAGACCGAGAACACAATTATTTCATATTTCGAGAGTGTGCTTCATCCTTCTCACACATGTATCGCGATGATACCGGCTTTGCCAGATGAGACCTTCCACCTCAATTGATAGAAACAAAAAATACGATTTTTGGAAGCGGTTTGAAGACACTTCCAGCTACCAGATGATCTGTTGTATCTTTTGGTTTGTATGCATTGCTTTTCTTCTTCCTTTTTATCATCGTCATCATTATCCTCTTCTTTATCTTTATCTCACTCTTTTCTCTCCTTTTAAAGTTGCCTTTTTAGTCATACCCGAAACTATTCGTGAAACGAGCAATCCGATTGAAACCAGATAAAACCGAAGAACCCCACATGTAGTGCTCAAGTATTGAGAGGATTGGGCAGGAGAGTACCGGGTGCGCATACCTGATGAGCAGCAACAACTACCATACCGGTCCTGTGCTTTCGGAACTATTTGCTTCTGTCATCCACAGACATTCACATACTATTTACTCTGAAAATCGAAACTTGGGAGCATATATCCTCCTCCTGAAGGTTGTTCTTGACCAACGGACGAAATAAGTTTCGAAGACTCACCCAGTGGTTGTAAAAATGGACTCTTCGTCCATGCACGCTCTTCGCGATTCAAACGAAATTAAGGTGACAAACTGACCCGCTGTTTCGCTACATTTCTAACCAATGATAATAAGTGTAGCTTGAAATCTCCGCTAGTTGCACAATATCTTTATTGGTGAGTAAGAACTTTACGTTGTGTAGCATATAATTGGTGATATGTACTACACAACAGTACCGACATTATATGGATGTTCGGGTAAAATCACAAGGCAATAAATTTCGCCATAGGTTTATTTAATCTGCAAACTGGAACTGTGACTAAAGTCATGTCTGAGTCACAGGGTAACTTCACAAGTGACTAATGCCGATAATAGTGATGAATAGTCTATGGGCCGGTTATTTCACATGTATCTCCTAATGGATTTCTCGAAAAATTTTCGCTTTCTGTTTATGGTTCATTTTGCTTCCTTTCTCGAAACTATTTACCAATCTGGGAAATATGCATAGATATTAGTGGTAGGTAATGTCACACGTATAACCCGATCGTCTACATCTGAATGTACACTAGCAGTGATGAGTCACGTCTAAGACTCTATAGGCGGTTTCACAAATATTCGTCTATCGTAACCATAGTGAAGGAGCAGCCTCCATCCTAACGGGGATTTTCACACAAAGGTCACATAAAGCCAAAGAAGCAAAATTAAAATGGTAGTCTATCTCTCTCTCTGAAAGATAAAAGGTGATAACAGAGACAAGACACAGCTGTGCTGGATTTTCAGTCCTTAGTTACCCTAATCGTACCACTTACAAACCAGTCTAAGGTAGGAAGATAATTTCAGCAAAAAGGTGACATTTTATAAGATCGACTGAGGTTTTGCTCTATGACAGTATTCACTCTAGTCAGGTTATCATTTTGACAGTTTTTCCGATGATAACCTACAAAGACTGTCTAAATCCTCTCACTCGATGCAATGCATTTGTTCATTATAAGGATGGGCTACCGGACAGCTTCAGTAGCATAAGCTGAATGTTTGAGACCTGGTGGTGTTCTGTTCTGTCTCTTGTCTTATCTCTGACAAATTTTCACTGGGATTGTCATATTTGTGGTTGACAGTTTATTGATCGTTCGTGCTGCAATACTGCTGTTCACCTTGTTGGTTGATAAACATTCGAGTGGTTTGTGTAGTTCTGATGTCTCGGTTTCTCATCTTACATAGATGTGATTGTCTAGCCCATTAGGTATAGGGAAATGAGAATAAATGCTTGACGCTAGGGTTGTATTTTGTGGTGTACCTGAGCGGAGTAGAGGACTATTTCAGCCAAATAAGATGTACGAGAAGCTGTCAAAACCGACCGAGAGTCTAAGCACTCCACCGAAATTAGAGTTAGTCGACTTGGGCCAAATGTACAGGGATGATAAAAACAAGAGATCGGATCAAAAACCCATAACTAATCAGTGTGTACAAATATATGTATAAATATAATCACTGTCTGTTTGGATTCGTACATCACGGAAATAGTTTGCCTTTTTTCAGCCAGCGTACAGTACACGTGAAAAAACGGCCGAAAATAGGCTTTTAGCCTCCAAAGTTTAAACGAGCTTGAAAATGAATAACAATCACGATAGTAACAATGATAATTTCAAAGTGAATCGAGGAAAAATATCATCGACAGTCACTGAAGCGGATCAGGAAATCCTTCTTACTTCCTCGTTTATTCATAACATCAGGATGTTTTTGGAGACGAGCAGTTGTTTTCAATGATTCCCTCTCTAGTCTTTACAAATCATTTGGGAGTTGGCTATGTTGAAGTATTCAAGGATCATTTGAATTAGACACTGTTTGTGGAAGGCATTTGGGATCAGACAGACGTGTCGATCAGTTCAGCTACAACCAAAATGGGGCCGCGGACAAAGAAACGCTTCCACATAGGATCTTCTGAATAATGTGAAGAAAATACGCCAGCTATTGAAAACGTGGTGTAGCATATGGGTCTGAAGAGTAAAATAGAGCCAGAAACAATAAAAATACATTTTGAGAAAATTCAGTAAACAACCTAACAGTTTGTGGATTTCTTTGTGAAGCAGATTGGTGCTTTTTCCCACGTACATTATTTTCGTGCTGTCACACGAGTGTCTGTTACTGACCGCTTTCTGTCAGATTTAATTTGATGGCCTAGGAAATGCACAAAGTTATGGCATTTTCACTTATAAACCAAAGCTAACAGCTGGGTAGAAAAATTACATGAGTGTGACATTTCCTGTGATCAAGTAGGTTGACGATTTTTTTCCCAACCAACTTTGCGAAATACTTCAAGAATACTATTTTATGACGATAAGCTTTACAACCAAGTGACTGAAGCTCCAGTCGGTACAGTACTGACCGCAATTCTAGCACTGTTGCTCACCTCCTACCATGGAAACCCTTTAACTGACCGCCTTGGCCTTTCTAGTAATATGTAGACAGTTTTACAGCTGCTTTCGTAAATATGCAGCTGTTGAATTCAATCAGTTTGACCACAGGGTTTTCTGTCATTCGGCTGCCGCTGGTGATCGTTTAGTAGCCAGCGACGATTATTTGAGGACCAAAGTTTGGGGCACAGTACGCAAGTATTTCCAACACACCCATACCATACAAGATCACATCACAAGTGATTTTCCGGACCCCGTAATATGAGTTCGTAGACTTGTGCGGAGATTCAACTCACAGCTTTCTGGGTATCAAACGATGATTTGAGGCCAATAAACTACCGTCATTATCTACCGAACAAGAAGAAAACCTGTAAGAGATTGTGATGCTTTGCATCAACAAGTCATTAAAAGTTATTTCCCTCCAATAAGCTGTAAGACGTTGCCACTGGTGATTGCTAAATAAAACTCCGATGAATGAACAAAAACAATCCATTCTGTACATCTAATAAGTGCAATGGCTGGAGATTTGAAATAGAATGATCTGTTTTTAACTACTGAGTTATTGCTTCAGCCCCTCCTCAAAACGGAAGAAAGAACGTCAGCGGTAGAACTGTGAAATATCTGGGCGAGGTATTTGAGTTACTACCGAAATAGCAGTATGATTGTTTTATTGTCAAATAACACGACGAAAAGTGCAGTCGAATCCAAGGGGGAAGAAATACGTCGGATAATCGATTGAATTTTGACTTACGTCGCTGCCTATGTATTGCGTGACTTGGGGTACAGAGACAAAACCGGTGCTTTAGCACACCGACCGCTCTGCCATCCGAGGCAGGAGACCTCAACAAAGTCATCAGCCATCTTACCATGGTGTCATATGGTTCACCAGCTCTGTTAGGTTTAATTCAACAGTTAAGTTGCAATTCACTTTCGCAACAACCAGACCACATTAACCGAATACTTGGACACGACTTGCCCATTAAATTTCATTTGGTTGATTTGGATCACTTCTGAAACAGTCCAGTTACTGGATGGTAATGATCAATACAACCAGTTTGTGAATTTATCTCGGTTTCCAATATGAACCTGCATCCTACTTATAGACTGCATGTAACAGGATAGCGTTGATCCAAACCAACTGAGGCTGGATCCGACCAGGCATTAAGGCTCATATTAGAAAGTTTACATGGCTACCTTTCTAAAGGGACACTGATCCAATTAAGCTTTATGAAATAATAGGGAAGGATTCAACATAAAACAAGATAAAGCTTAGAAGAGTTCTTTACCCGTTGCGTGGATTTTGTTTTGATGTTTTTTTGATAAAAGCAACGGTGAAACGAGTAAAACTTGAACATATGAGACATGTGTAATCTGTCATCGATTACCCCTGAAATACTTTCACTGCCATTTGAGAACAAACTAAAGGAATTCTTTGTAGGCCAATTTCTAACTCTTCAAACTGTATCTTAAAAAGAATTCTAACCACGAGATTCAGGGTCACCAACACGAAGATTCGATTTAAAATAGTGGATATACAGACTTTTTCCGCAGTCCATAGAGAGTAATGGTTTCATTCCGTTTGTATTTGCATTTGATCAGGTTTTGCTTCGATGTAAGTCCCTATTTCAGTCAGCAATGATTTACAAACAGATGGAGTTTGCGGTATAAGAGGATAACTAAGTGACTTCTCTGATCCGCGTGTTTAGATTCCAAAAACTGCCTGCGCCGATTTCGAAGGGAGGAACTGAGTTGATTCACTGGCTCCATTATGCCGATCAAAAGGCGAAATTATTCTGTACTCAACACCGTCGGCACACATCCGGTTTCTGTTTTGCTGTCCCCCAAATATCTCTTATACGACGGGAGCTGAGGACAGTTCACTGACACCATTGAAATTCCAGTGTTAATATTCTCACAAATCACAAAATCACGATGGGTGTGTCCGCCTAAATAATCTAGTTTAATGAATGCTGACTGCGGGGAGCAGCTTTTCCAAATTAGGCAGTTAGGGACACATCACCTTGTGTATGCGATTAATTTTAGAACTTAGGTTCTTTTAACTTTTTCGGCCCAAAACCAAGAAACAGAGAACGAAAACCATGGGTATATATTCTGATGTTCTTAAGTCGATGTTTTCAAAGTAAAGCTGCACTGGGTGGAGAAGTGGTATCAGTAACGTAGAACAAATCTTGGGTAGATGAGTTAGGACGCTGCACCAAACAATACCACTCTCAAAGCTGGGTTTATGAAGCGAGATTTTGAGCACCTTCGCAAACTGATGTTGCACATACTTTAAAATCTTTCAAAAGCCCGTGTATAAAAAAACGAAATACCTCTCCAGAACGAGACAATCTGGTGTTATTTGAAGAACCAACAGAGCCAATTTTGAACGACCATCTCATTTTCAAATGCTGCAAATTTTAAACGTGCTATACCCGCAGAATTTTTGGAAACTCGTCAGGATCCCATCCACGCCCTAGCACCGCATGTGCTGTACAATCTGTGCTACAAGGCAAAGCCAAGGGCTTGAAACGTTTGGCAAAGAGCATTGTACAGTTTACCCTTCAACTCAAGTTGCCACACGGCATCCGCTACGGTGGATTGACTGATAATTTGATTACCTACAGCAAGATTTGTCTATGAATGGACCACTGACCACCTGTTAAGTCCATGTTCGTTTGCAAAATCCGCCAAACTGTTCTAAGCCTTCCACATCAGTTTTCGAAAAACCAAGTAACACCCTCCCATACCGGATTACTTGGTATTTTGTTCACTTTTCTGCGGGGCAGCTTTTCAAATGAAGTTTCACAAAATAATGTGGCCAGAAGCTCCATCTTTTTGTGTGCCTTTAGCCCATTTCCACACGAAGATTTGCTAATGTGAAGCATCAACTCTATCTCGATGATGCATCACAACTTACTACTAATTGCAACCACAGCGAGGACGAAGCAATCAAAGATGGATGACACAGCTCTGACTATTGAATTAGGTGTTCATGAGCATTACGTAACCACCAAAATTTCCTACTACTAGAACTAGAACTGATTACGTGGTAAAAGTGTCGTGGTGGAATTCCTTATGATTCGCAGAGTTCTTTTTTCCACATGACACATTTGGTCACGTGACTCGGAAAAATTTCAAGTAAGCTCAAAGATTTTAGGTCTTGACAATGCATAGTTAACAGTCATAGAAGCAGCAATAAATACGACGAAATCAGCGACTTCAAGTGATCAGAAAACGAGCAGAACCAAAAATGTGCGTCCATTTTGCACCAACAAAGAGTGAGTATCTGGCAGTTTTGAATGACATCATCAGCCATATAGGGACAATAAAACTCGCTTTCTGTTATACGTTTCATGAATAAAAGCAAAATAATCTGCGAAACTGCTATTTTGGTCGATCTCCATCTACACGGGCAAAGTACTGCTTCATTTTGCGAAAGGATGATTCCAGTGACAACTGCAACTGTATCAGAGTGCATAAAGAGTCTTTATTTAAAGATGTTGCCAATTCAATGCTTCGCTGTCTTCAACTTTCCCCATGTGCTATTTTTATTCGGCCACATTTATCTTAGTTGGGGTATCCTGAAAGAGGCAAGTACCAGTAGAAGCTACCCAAAAATACGAATTGTGAGGTGGAACAAAGTCTGTCATAGTGCTGAGCATATATCTTGGACGGACTATAACCATTCAGATATATTTATGATGAATTCACTCATGCGACTTAGAATGGCAGTAGGTTTGGCTGCGAAAATAACACTAAAGTGCCAAGTGTGAGACGAAGTTCGTTTTAAGAAATGATCAGCTGTAGACCGGTGGAGCGTGAAAGTGGTCTCCAAATTGGTTAGAAGCCATCAATAATGGTTCTGGCAAGAAGCTTCTTTGTATCAGTGAGTCAGAGCTTTGCCGCTCTGCTTCGTGTCCCTATTGTGCCTTGGATAACGGACAAGCGGAACATGGTCATTTTATGTATACCTCACGAATCAAAACTGGTTGTTACCCGAGCTAATTGATGCTGTTTTTGGGAGTTTCGACCGGGTTCATACGCATCCAAATGTGCATGAAAGTGGTCGACACACACACGTACATTCTCAGTTCCTTGGGACCGTAATCTGGAACAACGGTTATTACTCTCACTGCGGTAAAGTAATGACTATCCAGGCGTCACTGTGTATAGGCGCCAGAGTATTTTACCGGCCCGTGGGAACATGAAAGACGATGTGATAATGCTTCTTCTCATTTATGACAGCAGTGAGAGAAATACTGAAGTTTGTAGATTGCCCATTGTCGTAGTAAAGTGCAGAATCCGTGTCACATGGCAAGATGTTTCCCTGGCAGAAAAATGGGATTCAGGAGAAATGGGATAATTATTTTTCCGGACATTTTCGAGTGTCTCACATAACTTGAATCCTAGAAACTTTGGAGGCGAGCTAAGGGAATGTTGGTATACACACGTGGATCATCGTGGAATTTGAACTGACTTCCGAGGTTTGATTCCCACCAATGCCGAACATTTCTTTTTACGGAAGCCTTTGGTGGGTTGCAGTCTTTGGGCAAATCTATTGCATACTGTCGTGCAGTGAGACGAATTAGGTGTACGATAACGATATAAATAACTATATATATATATATATATATATATATATATATATATATATATATATATATAGCTTCGAAAGTGTGTCGTTACTCAAATAACTACTGTTTTCAGGTGTTCTCTCCCTTTCAAAGTTCTATGATTCTTCCGTTTTGGTTACTGTTCCCTCAAATGCAGATATTTCTATGAATTATCAAAATTTCCAATTTTTTTGGTATCCGGTTTCGCTCCTCAGAAGCTTTTGTTCTTGAACATTTGGGATCAGTGAATTCTCCATTTCTTTCAAAACTTCTAATAAACTGTGTTCAATTGCTCACACAGCCATGTCACCAAGCTGGCACCACCAACCAACATGAAGGTCACCATCGTCCAAGGATGCGAACTGTAATCCCTACGAGTTGAACGTCAACAAGCCAAATCACAGAACTGGGATGCTGGTCTCTGTGTGTTACTGGAATGGTTCTATTCCTTGCGCGTGAAACTGTTCACAAACGGTACACGTATGGTCATCGATTGGGAACTGGCATGCCCGTACAAAAAGATGACTGAGCCCTTCATTTGATTGGCAATGCTATTGAGGAATTTCACTGTTTTTTCTTTTGTACAGAGTTCAAACACTATTTCGCTAAACTTGTTACACAATAATAAACTATCTGATATCAAATAAACGTTGCACAGACGATAATCTATCACCAACTAATGATAGGCACCACTGAAAAACAAAATTTCCCAATATATAAGATGGTTTAGGTGAAGAAGAGGCTAACGAGATAACGTAAGCATACTCACTTATTGCCGTCATTCTGGAGAAAGCGAAGACAATTAAATGCACCTGATTATTCTTCGAGGTTTGGACCTTGACAGACGGGACTACACAAGTGAGATCAACAGAACTGGGTAAGTTACAAGTACTTATTTTGCGGACTGTTCAGTGCAATCATAAGATGTTCTTGCCACCTTCTACAAAGTTTTAATTGCTTGATAAATCGCAGGATCGAGTATTTTATACCAGTCGCGGGAAATAACAAGCGTTTGACATCAACGCGAACCTGAAACGAAACTTTATTTTGACCATGAAATAGTAACAAAGATCAAAGCTTTACCAGCTTCCATCATCATAAGTGCGGTGTGCTTCACAGTTCCCGAAATAAAATAGGCAGCCAATACGTTAAATGACTGTGAAACTCAGTGAGAACTCTCTCCCGTCGGGCAATTAGTTTGTTCAAATAACAATTCCATGTTGACTTTAGTTTCCTCTGAACAGAAAAAGTCCAAAAATGTGGACTGGGATAACGTATTCAACGTAACCTATCAGATAAATCCAGAAGACAGACAGCAAATTTAGAGCAAATTTGCTTTCAAAGAAGTTTGGAAAATTAACCCCGTTCGAGGCCAGTCTATTCTGAGGATACGCGCATTAGGCCCCGTAAGCAAAATATAACGGGAAGACAAGTTGCCAGTTTTGTGTTTGTGCACTATTTTGTCTGTTGCTGCGCAACGTACTATTTTCGTAAAATGGCTAAACAGTTGTCCCAATTGCTCCGGAAACATAACTCTGCTTCAATGAAAACAAAAATGAGACAAACGATCCCCACTTTTACGCAACGAGGCTTTCAAAGTGTATTTCAAGATCAACAAAGCTTATTTATCAACAAATTATAATGACCGTGGAAACGATGTATGTTCCGTCACTGAGACTATCGTTTTATCACAGTAGGTATTCTGTCGTATATCCCCTCCAACCCCTGGCTGGCTTGGCAAAGAATTTCTGAAATATCATATACAGGCTTCCGACACCTACAGCCGGAACCGGAAGTAGTTAATTTCCAACCCTTATACCTTTCACAAGCAATGCCTCTCGCAAATCACGATCCGTGAAACCCCTATACTAGACCATAAATTAACAAACTTATCGTCCTGTAATTTGCCGTTCTAAAAACCGTTTTTATACGGAAGAATGTGTTGGAAATTACATTGAATAATAAACATTTTCTATTCAGATGACAATGTTTCCTAAGTGCCTGCATTTCAGGTTATTTTCGAAATCATCATGTGGTAAGAATAGTGGACAACTATAAATGCAATTTTATCTGTAGATTACTGCCTGTCTTTGGGACCCAATGAAAATCACGCTCCGTAATGAGCAGCATTGGCGGGTGTTTGTGCACCATACAAATATCGATTTAACTTTGACCAAATTGGTCAGGAGTGTAGATATCATGTTGGGGAACATTGATGATTCTGAACCACAGTTTATTGATGGCAAAATTGTCAACATCAGGAGTTATTGCTTATATTGGGGAATTCGACTGGTATCTAAAACGAGGCATCATTCTTTATAAACTTTCTAGTCCTCATTTGGCCTGTTTGGAGGCTTATGCCGCACACATCTGCAGAGACTGCGTTGAAGATCGAACCTATGGCGATTAACTGTGCGTCGAAATACTTACCGTCAGGTGGACTTTCACCGGCTTGTTTAAGCACCAATACAGTATGATGTGGGCCTTTTCCGTCTATATTCTGTAGTTCAAAATCCCAACACTAAGATAGTCGGTATACGAACGGGTTTACGTTTTTCATGGTGCCAATGACCGTCTTCTGTCAAGTATTTCCGATTTGGCATAAAATTCAAAACATTAAAACAACACCCGTGTTCGAAGCAATCGGCTTGGGTGCGAATTGCATGACGCAAGTGAATAACGCGTTCGCCCCAGTGGTAACTGTTCGGTAAATTTCACAAAGGTGAACTTAAGTTGCGGAGATTTTATTAGACATTTCCGCAATAATTTTACCAGGTCATTCGGCAGATATCTGATTGTTAGGAGGAAGAAGATCATAAAGTTCTTCTCTGATCTCTCGCTCACCTTTCCGAAAACCTTTGTGGGGAGTGGCCTCGGCTATTGTCATCAAAGGCTCCTCGCAAACTTTGAACGACCTTATGTGACGGACACAGCTGTTAGAGTATTCACGTATATGAAAAACCACTGAAACTACGTTGAACCTTATCGTCAAATATCTGCTTCTGATAGAGGACAATAGGGACAGAGTAGAAAGTTTGTGTTAACCCATTGGTTAGAACTCACATGATAAATGTGCCACAAAATAGCTGAAAACGAATGCACGCACACACAAAGATGTGCCAAGTTTAAACTATACACATAAGCATGGGCATAAAATATTAGGGTTCAGTCTAAATCCCCATTCTTGAACCGTAATAAGGTACAAGAAGGATATGAAATGGTTTTGGTTGACAGTGTCAGGAAGGAGACAAGAGAATGTGCCAGTTCTTAGTTGGAAGGGTGTGTCAATGGCTGCACAGAAATAAGAAAAAAAACAGGAGTTATGCCGCGATTCTTGTGAGCATCTAGGTCCCAGTTAGGAAGGCAGAGTTTCACATGAGCAACAGTCTTAAAATACCATTCACCTTGTGATTTCAAGAATTTCCTCATGTCGGATCGTTTACTACTGAATAATGGTCAAGGTGGGATAAGTGTGATTTTAGGGGATTCTGATAAATACCTCTGGTATAAATATTGGATAGCTCAACCGCAGCATCAGCTCTGATGATATTTGCCCCAAAAGAACTAGTAAACAATTGCGCGCAGCACTGTTCCAAGCCCTTAAGTCTGTCTTGATCATTTTCTAGTTTGTTTTGGGATTAGTTTCCGCAAAGATAATTTCCTTTTTCACTGCTTTTTCTTCATGAATGCGAAATAGGGAGATTCAAATCTACGAAATGGCTCATTGATTTTTTTTTAAATCACCCGTAAAACTGTTTTTGGTGACAATATGGAATTTTAAGTGCATGTTAAAAATTATACAATGCAAATTCAAGATGATTCATGATTCGTGGTGCGTTTACTTCTCTGCAGTTTAAAGCACTGATTTGAAGTAAACAGTTATCCAGTTTTTACATTTGTTGTGTACTCATAAATTGAAATAGACGGATCTCGATGGTTACAGTGTGAAAGAGTGTTCGGTGAATCATTTTGCTTTCCCAGTACAGGTTACCATAATTTGCTTCCGGTGTTTTGTGCAAAGGTAACATTTTTGAAAGCTGTTCACCTAATGTCCAGTCTCCAGCAGGTGGCGGGCAATCGATGATGTCAGTCGGCAAAGTGGGTGCTATTTGGCCTTGACAGTTCAACTAGGATCCGTTCATCAGTTTATTGACTCACAAAGGAATGTGTTCGACTACGGTTTGCCTAAGGTGTTGATCAGTCTCACCATGGCAGGTGGTCAAGCAATTACCAGCGAATACTTAGGCTTTACAATTTTATTGCCATTAGCCAGGAAACGTTTATCAATCGTTCACGGAGGAAAAGGACCTCAACCATGTTCATTATAAATGAATTATTACCGGAGCTGTGGGAAAGTATACCACCTCCAGGGACTGCATAGACATCAACCTAATACTTTGAATGTTTTATCGATGTGATTGAATCCCGATGATTAAAATAAACTCTGAATAGCAAACGATGGCATACGTTTGACCAAATTTAGCATTTACTGAAGGGTTTTCAGGGATCCCGATTTGTTTTTATTGTTAGTCACCAATATTTCCGTGTTAATTTGCCAAAACATGAGGTGAGAAGAGTGGCTTTATGAGGAAAACATAGCTTGACATCATTGTTTACGAATACTATGCTGCGTAAGTCAGATATTTGATCCAGTTTTTGTCTTTCTGACGAATATTGCAAACGAGGCTCGGTTTGCTAACTGATAGTTGACTGTTCATTAATTGTCGATGATTCTTTCAGCTGGATCGTCCTCATTTTCAGTGGAAGTTATTAAAGGTGTATGCAAATAAAATGCAATTTCTGATAAGTGGTGGTTTTGCACGACTAAATGTACGTCAATTTGTGAACGCATTGAAGTTCGCACGCTGAATATTTGATTTGGTTGAGCACAGCAAATTTGCTCACCTTCCATGAGGTAGTACTGCATTCACTCGCGGAAAAGTCAGTAGCGGTCAACCGGCACGAGGCCAATAGTCCACCTCAAAAATATTTGGGCAGAAAAATAACGGAAAATTACTTGATACTTACTTTTGATATATTTTTGTTTCTCTCAAGTATTTCTTGGTAAATTTGGGAAAGAAAATTGGGAATCGAACCAAGAATGAATTTCTTGTAACTAAGATGTCCACCATTAAGTGTCTGGAGGAATATATGTGTTATTTTTCTCACAATGTTTGAAATTAGAGCAAGAAGATCCGCCATCTACTGAGCACTTCACAAGGTGATTTTAACCGAACCGAATATGAAAAACAGGTCCTCAAGTGTGACAGAGCTAGCAGAATGTAAAGCTGTTATCCATATCAGCTGGGATTGACCACACACGAGGATGATGCATGCTAAGAACACATATACTGAAGAAGATAAGACGGTGACAGGCGCGACGGATGTTCTGTTTTTGCCTCTATATTAATTCCTGTTCGCAGATAAAAAACATATTTGTTTTTGTCATTTCAATCTCTCGCTTTTTCCTAGTTATGGAGATAGGTGCCATAGCTCGACAGATTTTCGTCTAATGTGAAATCGAACCGTGACAGCCATTCTGACATGCTGTGCGAAAATAGTGAACCAGAAGAAGGCCAGCTCTTCCACTCATCTTTGTACCCTTTTGAGAATCAGTTCGAGCTATACTCGAAAAGCAACAGTTCCAAAACTGTCGGTGTTTCATGCATCACGGTAGGGTTGTCCAAATTCTGAGGAACTGTACATGGCTTATTCATTATCAGCAATAAATGATTTACCAACACAATTATTCTACTCTAATGCCTCATGGTGTTGAAAAGTTATTCCACTGGAAAGATGTCTGCTGTAGACCACTCTGTCTATAATTTAGTTAAAAACTTCTCCGACCAGAAGAACTGCCGGTTTCAGCCATCTGTTACGTGGTATAGGTCTCATCAGAGTAATGATTACCCTGATAATGCAATGCTAATGGTAACGGATCAGTTGGCTCTTTGTGGCTTATGATGATGAATATCCTCTTCTAGGTATTTCAATAGCTTAGGTTTATTAATTTATCTTACTTTCCGTTGGTTAGTGACCCAAAAGGGCATATTCAGTACGTAAAATCAACATTTCCAAAAGCATTTCATGTGTCCCGTTATCTTCAACCAACCGTAAACAGATTGCCCTTTTCACGAGTTACCGTACTGTTTTAGTGATTTCCACTTGAAGTCGTCCATAGAGTTCAACATGGTACAGCTTTTAGCATGTACAATAGAGGCAAATGGCATCACCTTCAGTATATCGGGCACGCACGGTCGTCCGTTCAGAATTTCCTTTGATTCCCCTAAAGTGTGCTAGAACGACTTCTTGAAGTTGTTAGAAGTGCTCCTCAATGGTGATCAGGCCCAAAGTGCTATTTTTATGCTTAAAACGTGGGGATTCAGAACACGTATCCGAATATCGATTCGTTGAAAAATATCTAGGGGTTTCCAAAACATTAAAGGTAGGAATATCACTTATCATATCGAAATAATACCCACAGAATAACCTGGTGTATATGCATGCTAAATGGCTTGATACTACGATAATCTGTTTCCATGCTACTTTCTAACACACTATTAGTTACACGGTAGTGAATTCTGAGGCGGTAATTATTGGACGAGACCAGAAGTTTTCACTGATAACAGTGGATCGGTTTGATGGTTTGAAACAGTGTGCCATCAAAGGGTCACCACACATGGATTAGCTCTCTTGTGAACAGAAGGAAGACGTAGCGCGTTTAGTGATGTTGACCGCAAACGAGAAAATATGTCGGAAAGAACATGACACTGAGTGATACATAGCAGCGTACTGGGCTGAACTGAACACTTTGCGGTGCGTCAGCCGTGGGGCTGGAATGTCACGCCCAAAGGGAATGCAAACAGCGGGATTTTTGTGCATATAAATTCGCAAACGAGTAGGCGGTCAGAAGCGCATATCCGCCAAAAATAAGCATCGAATGAAACAGCCTATTGACAGTCCATTTGGTTCATATGCGTCGTAATGCCAATAATCGTGATGGATGTGAACCCAAGGGCGCAGTGGGTGGGCCTAGTCACGTGTGTTGACATGGGTATGCGCGCGTGCGTGCGTGTTCAACACTGAGTGGTTGTTGTCACCATGATGGCGGTAAGCTGTATCGCTGAGGGAAATTAGTTGTGCTCGCTGCAGGCTGAATATTTTTGTGAAACAATTTTTGTGCGCGCACTCCGGTCCGATCGGCGTGATTGGTTTTTTTTCGCTCATTGTTGAAAACCTTCAGAGTCGATGGGGTACTTCGTAGACTTTTCTTTGGTTTGCTGTAATCGTGCATTTAACATTTGAGGCATCTGAAACATAAGCTTTCTTCTGATTGATCACCTGAGTTTACGTCACTATTTTTTTGTATTTTGCACATTTTATCCAACATTCTTTGAATTAAGCAATCAACCGCACTGGCAGTTTGCATGTGACCACAACAGCAATTAAAATAATGGGTTCTGAAAAGCGGTCTGAGTGAACTTGGTAGTGCAGACCGTTTGCTGTCTGCAGCAGATGTAACTAAGCCACGCCGCGTGTGTGACCAGACCTTGATCATTGTTACGGAGCAAAGCAACGAAAACATGCATTCTCCTGACATCAATTTATGTTACACGTGGTGGAGTTTTCCATATGTCTGTCTGACGTCCACGTTATACTCTAAGAACTGTTTTTCATTTTTCGCCGGATTTTTTGCTTTGCTCCGAGAAAAAATATTTCGGATCCGTTGAAGTTGGTAAACCACTGATGCAAGGTAACTCTGTTTTGGGCTTTTCCGGTCCCAAGGTACGCTACGGTGGTCACTACTTCCGCTAAGTTGAATACAACACTTGCATTTCCTGTAAAACTGGAACAAAGAATTGTGATACCTAATTGAATGATAGTTTATGCAACATTCTTGTAATCGTGACAAACATGTGCTATAAGCTACTAAAAACGGGAACCACGAATGCTCATTTTCTGTTTGAAGGAAACATGTAGACAGAAAGACAGCCTAGCAATGGGATCCCCACTCGGTCGCCCTCTAGTTAAAATATTAAAGTCCGAAAAAAAGAAAAAAAACATAGGTTTGTGGATGAAATTTCTTTGATGTCGTCTTACCATAGTGCATATGAACTATTACATGAGTTCAGTGAATGGCATCCAAATTTACGACTGACTTTAGAATTGGAATTGGAGGGTGCACTTCCATTTTTTGACGTTCTCTTACAAATGACAGCAAACGCATCGATGGGAAGCAATAATTATCATAAACCAACACGAACAGGGCAGCACAGTCATTACAAAAGCTTCTTTGCCATGCAACAAAAATGGAAGTTACTACGTTGCTTGACCAACAGAGCTCAGCAAATACGCTTCATGGATCGACTTCTGAAAGAAGTGGAATATATCAACAGCTCGCTCAGGGTGAATGGACATCCGGATAATTTCTTCAGACAACAAATGAACGCAAACTCTCAACCAAGATATTCCAATGTTTGAAAAACCTTTTTACTCGAACAAAATTCAAAGAAGGTGAGGCTACAGAATCACAGACCCATCGCATAGCATACTCCGTGAGATAAAACCTTGCCAAGCGGCCTAAACCATGTTTAACACTGAGAAACGAAGACCCGCTGCTTCATTATTCGACCCTAAGCTGCATGCAGTCCTACATTTGCCTTTCTAGAACAAAATACGTCCAAAGAACAACCGGTCGACTGTCCGATCAAGTTCAAAAACACTGTTGTATATAGTTAGCCTTTAGGAATTAATAAGATCTTAACCAGAGCAATATTTGACCACGTGATCGATGCTTATCACTCATTAACACGTGTTGGATCTTTTAGTGCGATTGATCATGCTTCCGGATCAGACAATTGTTTGTCGAGGCACCACAGATCCCTTGAGAAAATATCAATGAGATGCGGGACAAACAAGCTGGACCGATGAAGCTGGTGGTGAATCAGTTCACTACAATGCGATCAAAACAGACTTGACTTTACGTCCAGGGCTTTCACCTTCACACTCTGGATCATATTTTCAAGCAACTCTAAATCTATACGTGTGCTGTACTGGCCTGAGGATTTATGAATGAGTTGAGAAAATACATCCGATTATAATGTTAAAAGTTGATGTAAAGTACAAAAGTCACAGAGGACTGACTGTCGTGAAAACGAGTTAATATCAAATGAATAAAACTATATGAACATGTTCGCATATATTTTAGCCACATGGAGGTTGAAGGAATCGTGTAAGCAGGATAGATTTAGGGTGTTCATGTTTCGCAGTTTTTGTACAAAACATAAGTTCCAGCAGAAAATGTACAAGTGTGAGATTATAGCGTAACTTCTAAACGAGACGTATGTCCACAATGAGTTTAACTGATCGTTTGTTCGTTAGCCATACGCGTGGTGTTTCTGTTTGAACGGTCTGATCGGTTTGCCAGTCGATCAGTGTCTATGTGGTTATCAGCGCGTTTGACCTGTGTGACCGGAAAGATATTGCTCTTAAGACTCAATGACTTTAGCAAATGCGGTAGCCGTGGTACTTTGCATAATATGATAATAACCGTCAAATCCATCACACGCTTACAGAAGATCCATTTTATTAGGCACTACCCTGGATCTTAGCACTAATCACAATTAAGTGCAAATCGCTGAGTCTACAAATGTAAGCAGTGTTCGATTCAAGTAGTGCCCTCTGAAGTTAGCACTTTCCCTCTCCAAGGCTTTTAGCGTATTTGAATATTTTAAATTAACCCTCTTTTAAATAACTTCAACTTCAAATCACTGGTTTTAACTGACGAGCTAGGCGCGCTGACTGATTGACGATACCTTTCAAAAAACCGGAAGTTCCATCTTAAAGCTTCTTTGTGGGCAACCGTTATCCAACTTGAATTGATTCTGTTCCTTGGTCATCCAACTTTATATAAATTATACTTATCAGTTTATGAAGTACCGTTGCACATATTGAACAAAATGGAAACGATTTGCTGAAGTCAAAAAGTCAGTTAAAATAACCAATCCGTAAATATTACAAGAGGAACCAAAAGTTCACGATAAAACCACAACAACATTGCAAAAGTCAAGGGTACATAAATAAATAAGAAAAAAACTATAAATGAGTTTTATAACAATAAATGGCAAAGTTACGCATAAGTATATTTGCCCACTTTTATTTAGGGGATGTGCATTATCAGGCTGTGATTTCAAATTCGGTGAAAGCTCACCTGTGCTTGACCAGTGATGGTCAGACGGTTATCATCGTGTACTGTGGAAAATAACGACCTGGGTTCGATTCCCGTCACCGACTGTCACTTTCCACTTTGGCAGCCCTTTATCAGCCACGAACCCTTACCTAAAGTGTCGTACATTGTTCTATCCTAAATACGAAAAGAAAGTTAAAATTATATAAGGAATGTATCTGTCTTTCGTTTAACTTCCTGTTCCTGAATAAATAGTAGCCAGCTATTTCACAAACACAGTTCATTCATTTGCTGATGCGGTCAACAAAGTACAATAAAAACCATAATATTATTCAAGTAGGTGTGAAAAATAAACGTGTCCCTCTTCCGAAGCAGCTTTATCCCATGATGAACAAAAAGGTAGACAAACGTTCCGGGAGGAATAACTTTTGTCTGCTCTCATTGGTCGAGTACATCTACAGAGAATATGAAACGAGTCACATTGATCTCCATTCTAGGTATCACAACAGCCAAAACTGTACTGTGACAACAAGTCACATGTAACTCTTAACCAATATGAGATATGCATTATCTCTTGTAAATTTATAACCTAATGCTATCCTTTCCCAGCTTATATGTTTTCCCATTTGGAATAATGTATACCAAAGGCAGTGAGATATAGCCGTGATTAATAAACAGCCATATGATGATACTTTAGAATAATTAATTTATCTTTATGGTATTCTGTAAATACTGGGGCATGTGTTGCAATAATTTATAAGAAAATCTTGATAAACTTAGTCAAGTTAATCTAAGGGAGCATACCGTACCTTCTGGGATTTATCTAAAACATCCCTGTCGCACAAGGGGCACCATGAATTCGGTTACTCTATTCGTAGCTTCTCTCGGATCCGTGAATTACGATTCTGTTTGTAATATATCGTTGTTGTTTTCTTACCCGCGACTCTTTTTGTACCCATGTTCTTCAGTATCCCACGCCCTGCCCTGACTGTTTGTTTAATGGCATCAATGTAACCTTGCCTTCCCCGATTAGTCTTATCCTTTGTCTGCTCCGTGGCAGTTGAACTTGAACCATTGTTGGACTATTTACTCCGTCCGTTTGATCGATCCCGTGATCGATAACTGTTAGGGTTTGCATTTTTATTCTTCTCACTCAAGTATAATACTTTAACTGAACTACCAATCTGCACCGCATTCGTCGTCATTTTTGCCACTTTGCGCTGTGGTTCCGTGCGTAACTTAATTATCTGTAAACAGTAACTAAACAATTCGTAATCTTATGTAATGGAAAATTCACTTGCACTTTTCACATCGATAAGTCTGACGGCTCGAGCCGGAATTGAACCGCCGACTCTTCACGTACCAGGCAGATGCTCTACCAGCTGAGCTATGGCTGTTCGGACAGTCTGGAGTGAATAACACAAGTGAATAGTCAGCTCGCGGAGTCCAACGTTTAGGTGTGGAAAATGCAAGCGGATTTCCTAACACATAAGATTCCGGTTCCTCGTATCGTCAATACATTCTATGAATTTGTAACTTTTTTGAGAGGGTTCTCATAAGAATAACAATATCTCTTTCGAAGTAATTTGTTCAACAAAGTTCTAGCAGGTCAGATCAATTATTTGGCAACAAATCTCTCATTCTTTGCCACATTCACAAGTAAACGTTCCTGAGCTTTAAACTAATATAAACAAAACAACAGTCAAAAGGATAATACTAGGTGAGCAAAAGGCTTATTGAACGGACTCAATCAGCTTACCAGAAAGAATTCCTCTTTAAAAGGCAATACCACCAGACACTCTGAATTTGAAGTACCCGACAATTCGTTTATCTCGATAGGTTTTTCATGAAGAGTAACATCACACCGACTCCATTCTCTCATTTTCGACGGTGAAAGAAAGTATTTCACGTTGTCGGTCTATCTGCTTTTACCGGTCACTTGTGCAGGCTTAGCGCTTTCACATTGTGAGAATTTTTATTTAGCGCATCGGAACCAATGATGTTTTGAAGTGTTGCGGAAGAATAGTACACCTTGTGATATATGACACATTAAAAAGCAAAGAGCTGATGATGTTGTTTTTTGTTAGATGACAGTCGGTTGTAAACTTGCTTTCAGAACGTCGAACCAATTCTAACATAAAGCGGGCTAATTGAAAACACATCCAACATCACAGTGCTACTCACCATTGCAAAACAGCGAAACAAAAAACGACAGTAATTGAATTTTATCGAATTTTGCAATAATGAACCCCGTTTGTTGAGAACAGCAACAGCGCGGGAGTCTTTTGACAAATCGTGTATCTTCGAGATCAAATTTCCCGGTAGCTGTGGAAAGTAACCTGACTTATAGAGGCTTCGTGAATGCTACGTGTCAACGTAAATTCGCGTTTATTTTTCTGCAGATAATGTCCAACAAACAAAAAAAATCATCATTATTCATAAGTCGTCTTTTATAGGGAGAGGTTGATTGTCAGCATAGTTTGTTTTTTCCTCCTGGAGACAACAAGGGCCTTTATTTGACAACCACTGGATTTGTCCCAAGAAGCAAATGAAAAGCTCGTTTGCATACCACAAGCCCATCAACCATCCAGCCCTTATGTGTCATTCATCTGCTTTGTGGACAGGTGAAAGATATATCGGATGAACAGAGCAAACTCTTGAAAACGATTATTCTAATATCGATGGGCTAAATAATTGATATTCTGCTTATTTATCCGTTGTAATTTACAGGACATTGCTTCAGGAATCCATGGTGACGAGCTTTTTTCCAACCTAATACGAATAAGTACTTCTTGAGAAACAGGGTGAAAACGAATCCATTCACGACTTCATTTAGGCTATCAAATTACCCGACTCACCGATTGCGCTTAGTTCTTTGACTGAGTTGTAAATTTATAGTCTCATGTGTTCCAGGTCATTGTGAGCCACTAGTACCAAATACAGTTTGAGTAATACTCATTTTCGACTTTGGTTTCTGTGTGTTTTCATTGGTTCATTTTATGTTCATGAAAATACGAAATTTCTTGATGTAAGTAACTAATTTGAATGACCTCTGATGCGGAACAGTCCTATACGAGTTGCTTATTTCCACTACATTTATCGGAAAAGCCAACTGTTTTTATGCTTTTCCTTAGCTTGCGCGAATGGAATATTTATTTCAAAATGAGGTCCAGAATAACAAGGGTGGTTCTACCAACTATCGTGGTTGTTCTTTTGTATATGGAAACGCAAAGGTTGGATTAGCGGAGATCACAGTGTTCCAAAAGCCAATCACTTTTACCTCTGACTGGGAAGAGTGTTATTGTTCCTGCAGCAACGAAATAACAAAGACCATCATTTTCATTTGCAGTTTATCTTGCAAAACATGACATTTGAATCTGATACCTTGCTTTTCATGAAAAGGGTTCATTACACGCATACTTATCTGCTTAGTGGCTTTCACTTCAACCGGATCTTTGAGGTTCGCCAATAGGTTGAAAACGTGTCATCGAGAGCCGATGTGACACCGTCACTGCAGAAGTCTGATAATGAAAGGCTAGCTACCCTAACGCGGATTCAGAGATCACGGGGCGAGAAGAAAATTGAACTAAGCAAGGATCAACACCAGTTTTCAAAACTATTCCTATTAAGGGCTTTCTCTCTCATGGGGTAGAAAGATTCTGAGAAGGCGAACTTCGCCAAAAACTCGATGCCAAAATTCTTACCCATTTTGGGAGCGAGACAAATGTTGCTTCAAAAACATCTCTAACATATTTCCCATCATATTCTCTGAACCGTGGTCTTATTAGGGCGTACAAGTTATATGCTTACTGTGGTCCAACTCTGTTGGTAATAGTTTGAAAAATCCCACAAAACACATTGAAAATATACAACGTGGTGAACAAGCTAGTTTTCAATTATTCGTACTCATACCAATACATAATAAATGTGACTCAAAAAACAAGAACGGAGAATGATAATCCAAATATGTCTCTGCACGTGCTTGTTTGCATAGGATATTGATCACAGTTTGGAATGTTCGAGTGGTTGCTCACGTTTTCGGGACCAAGGTGTGGGCCACGGAAGCTTTAAAGCTTGCACAAATTGTTTCTGAGCGCAAAAGGGGAGGATTGTGCAGACGAATACTCACGGCTTCGGCTGTGGATAAGATGCAACACTTAACAAATCTTGTTTGCTTTGGCCGGACTTTTTAAGTGGGTCGTAAAGCGTTTATCACCTCCACCGAGTGGTTCCACTCAACAAGATGTGAGCATACAACACTCGTAATTGCCTCAATTGCTGCCGTGCTCAGCCAGGCCGGGTGGTGTTCACGAACGCGTTCTGATAAGTGCCGAGTTTTGCTACCAATGTACCTAATTCCACAGGAAAAGGTGAAAGAATACACACAAAAAGAGGTTGCAGAATTCGGTATTATGTCCTTTAATCGAAAACACACTATCAGTTTGGAAACGATCACGATTTGTAACTGTGCAGTGTAGAATGTTCTATTTATTACTCTTGATAATCTCGGTTGAATAATTTCGGCTTCTGTGTCGCCTTTGGATGACAGAGGCACATATAGAACCTTTTCGGCGGCTCCTATCTCCTTTGATTTCCCTTCATTTTATTGCATCGTCCTGTCGGTAAACCTTCCAGGATAGCCGTTGTTTAAGAAAACACTCCACAGAAAAAGGAATTCATTTCTTATTGTGTCATTGGGGCAGATTTTTCTTACTCTCCAGCTAAGCAACCTTTAAGATTCCTCATTGTTTTGAGGGGCATAACACAGTGAAAATGTATGTATTGTTCGTTCCATGTAGCTTTTCTGTGTACTGATAACTGGACGGAAAACCACTCCTGCGGTTTATGCATACGTCTAAATACGATAGGCTATTTGCCCCTTTTTTCTTCCAAAGGAAATTGAACTTTTTAATGAGCAGCATTAAATTGTTGGGAAGCAGATTTGTGTCCAGGTTGGTGTCCAACACACATGATGCCGTCTGCGTATAGCTTACACACGGTGGAGTCTCGGATTGCGGATTCTAGTTGATTATTTTCAAGTTCTGCCATGAAAATATCAGCAAACGGGAGTCCCAAAGGTGATCTCATTGCAACTGTGTCCTTCTGACGACATATTTCACCATCGAACTGGAACTGGATATTACTTGTGTAGACAAATAGTAACTCCTTCAGTTCATCCAACGGGATACCCAAATCGATTCCGTTACTCTGAATGTAATGTTACAGATAGTTGATTGTCTCACTGATAGGGACATTTGTGAACAGTGAGGTAACAACAAGTGATATCATTCGCTTTTCTTCTAGATCACGGCTCCTGACAGTTTCTACAGAATGAAATGTGTCTTGTAGACTGTGTCTAGAAATTGCCACTCTTACTGTTTCCAATAAACCAGTCAGCCACTTTGCTTCTGCGTGATGTGGCCAGTTACACATGCCCAACATCGGTCTCAATGGAAAGCCTTCTTTGTGTACCTTCGTTAGACCGTATAATCTAGGAATTATCATCTCTGTCGGCCGTATCCTCTCGAAGGTCACTACGTCGATTATTCCTTTCTGCTTCAAGGATCTTATTCGCGTTGAAATTGAATTTTCTATCTGAGACTTCTTATCCTTCTTAGGTGGGGCCTTGGTAAACTCGGAGCCATCACTCACTATCACCTTCATCTTCTCTATATATAATCCGAACGTCCGAAAGCTTACATGTTGAGAACGTGTTAGTCCATTCACACCTGGTTTCCAGATAATCCTGCACCACACTAGGTGTGAACGATGATCCCTGACACGATAATCCGATTTATTGAAAATTACGATACCCGCATCTTTGTCTGGTTTTGACAACATTATTTCTCTATTGGCCTGCAAATCTTTGAGGCTCTTCATGAGCTCCGACGTTAGTAATCCCTTTGCCAGTGGTCTACTTTCGCGATATCAGTAACATTAGTTCACAAACTTGGATTTCAGTTTCTCTAATTCCCGCGACAATGACGGAACAAGATCTGATAGCTGATCAGACAGGCTCTCAAATTCAACCTCCATATCCAATTATTTAGTCTTGCTGGTTAGACAGCAAAACTTTAGCCCTAGGAATAACACCTCGAGCAATGTCTTATCCAGACTTATAGATGACAAATTATGGAAGAATGTCTTCGGATCTGTAGGGAACTAACCAATCGGTTTGCTCCGGCCGACACCCTTTTGAAGTTTAACACATGTCCGTTCCACTAGTCTGCCAGCAATTGACTGAACATAGATAACGAAAATTTCCTTTTCTTCTGGAGCCAGCTCATCAAGTACTCGAGATGATTTGACAAAATTATGCTCCATTTCCGAGAATCGATCTGACATGGCATCTCACTGATTGAGTGCTTGAAGACGTAGAGATAAATTAGTGCTATTAATCTGATTCCTCTTTAGAACGGTGTGATATTGTTTGGGGTAGTCTGAATTGGGTAAGCACTCATCCACAAACTGAACACGAGCCTTTGTTGGAGCCATTTTTGTACGGAACTTCACATAACTGTTAAGTTCACGGAGTGCTGCTGGATCATTGGTTTAATTAAATGGTCTGAAAAATCCCACAGAACAAACTGGAAATAAACAACGTGGCGAACAAGCTCGTTTTCAGTTAGTCGTACTCATACTAAAACGTGTGCAACCACTCGAACATTCCAAACCGTGATCAATTTCACATGCTCACACGCACATGCAGAGACAGATTTGGATTATCATTCTCCGTTCTTATTTTGTGAGTCATATATATTGTTATGTATTGGTATGAGTACGAGTAACTGAAAACGAGCTTGCTCGCCACGCTGTTTTGTTTTCAATCAGTTGGTAGTTATTCGTCATACATAGTATGCTTTATTACATATGTGTCGTGATTCGTATTCTCGGAATATTTTGATATGTCGGAGTTCGCTTCTGTTAATAACTTTCCAAAACTCTATTTATCTTGGCAGATTTCATTAACGAAGAATTTAGAACTATGACGTAATATAAAGGCTTCTGTTCAGGAGAATTCTATCGACCTACGAAACTATATTGCTTGCCAAGATAAAAAAGTGCTTTAAATTTATGTCCAGCGATTGAAATACCGGAGAGAATTTGGATACTAAATTCTTCAGTAGTTTGGTTTTTGTTTCCGGGACTTTATATCACCTTATAGCAGACCTTTTTTAATTTTACATTTATATTCACCTGCGAACAGCCAAAGTGTATCTGCTGTCTTTCAAATTTGGTCTGTTCTCCTCCTAAGTAAAGTATAACTCTAGCGTTGGGTATCATGTTTTGCATTCGTGTACTGTGTTTTTTGCTTTTTAATTTAAATGCCTTTGATTCACTGAGTTTCGTGATCATCCGCAGAGCTCGAGTCTGACTGCTCCTTCTTTTCAAATGACTTCACCTCAATCAGATGAAGTTTATTTTAATGGGGAAAGAGGAGTGAAAAATCAATTTCTATCACCTAGCAGTCCACTGGGCAGCTTCTTGTTGAACTCAGACACTCTGTACGGGGGAAATCAGGTGACGGCCGTTGCTCATACCAAGAACCCACAAAATGGGATAAAAAAGATCACCATAATTCTGAATAATTATAAACGATGTTGACATCGTAGTAGTTTTACTCGTGTCTGGTATTACCCTTTTACATATGATGTACCAAAACTAAAAAATTTCAATCCTCATAAAAATGTGCACGGCAGTAAAACTCGAATGATTTTATTTTTCGGCTAAGTTCGCTATCTGGTGTCGGATTATTGTAGACTAGGTTGCAACAATTTAGATAACAGTCATTCGGGAAGAAATAGTATGATGCGTTTTTATATGAAACTCTCTTCCGACTAACCTTGACGTTCAAATTAAACATGCACGCGATTGACCAATCCCAAATGGTAGACTAATCGACAATTCACGTGCAACATCCTCTTGACGATGCTCTGGAACACATTTCCTCCGTAAGCAGTCGTTAGGTCGGCTTGGAGCTAATTTGGATATAATTAGGGAATTCTACCTTCTTTTCACCAATAAGACTAGTGCCTTCAATCTTCAAACTAAGAATATCTGTCCCATAGTTAAAAATTGTCTATCGTGTCGGACTAATTTCGCGGGAAATTTTCCCTTGTTTATCTTTAAAATCATATATTGTTGGCGGAAATTTGGAATATATTAGGAAGTATTATTATTGCCATGAATATGGTTACAGCAAGAATATATTATATAAAATTCACTAAAACAATTGAAGTGGTCTGGTGCTAATCGTGCCACAGCTGCATCATGAAACTATCTAATCAACCAAGGGAAAAACAGTTCTCAAAAGAATGGAGAATCAAAGTCAACTCTTCGTCTTACGTGGTCAACGCAAGAGCCGAAGAAACCCACGGTTTACATATTTTCTGTGCATTAGTTGGAATTTCTTTCATAATCCACGGTCCTTTTAGTCTTTCTTGCTAAAAGGTTAACAAAACCTAATATTTCCCGTTCGAACTTGTAAACTACCAGAAACTCATTTTTATTTGAACATTTTGGAAGGCAAATAAGCTTTAAACTCAGTTCATAATACACTTACGTCATCATTGTTGTTCACAACTAAGCAGTATGTGTCTCAGTAGTACAGTATATGAAATGCACAAGCTTAATTGATGAGGCAATTTTTGGGAAGACCAAACACTGTTTGCGTTGGGGTGGATCATCCCTCTTTGGTCTCCACCATCTACGCCTTTACCAAGTGAGAGGCTACATTGAGGTAGGATGGTTAGAATGACTTTTACTAGTCACAAGAAACAACCTTTCCCCGTTACAAATTTGAAAACAGAAGTCAAAAACATAGATTGCACGATGTATCCTAGTCAGCCCTGTTATTTGTTGTTGTCATACGCTTTTTTATCACCACATGGACATAACCATTTGCTCCAGGATTTTTCTCCAGCTCGTTTCATATCACTGTCCAGGTTTCCTGATAAACATACTAATCTAGCTCAGAAAACTCGAGATCGAAGATCACACTTAAACTGAATCACTTTGCATACAAAAGAGATGACCCTTAGTTGTATGTTTTGTATATCTTTTCTGGATTTAAAGAGACATAAGTGCAATCATTTCAGGTTAAAAAACGACCGTCACCCGTCACCTGCTTTTTGTAGCGTGAAATAGGCACTGCTCTAAATCACGTTTAAGTCGTTCAATTTTTGCCAAATACATTCGTAGTGAATTCTCATGTCACTTATTTCAGCCGGACACGGAGATGTTGCTTTTGCTGTTATATATATATATATATATATATATATATATATATATACATATATATATAGTATATACATACATACAAATAGTAATAATAAAATAACGTGCAATAGTACTTCTGCAGAAGGGGCGGTGGAAGTTCTTCCGTTTTTCCAAGTGATGAAAGATATCATAGATTGTTCTCAGTACCATCAAGCACATGAAAGAGAGGACCATATTTTGGTAATATATCACATCTAATGTATCGGGGCGGAAATCAGTTCAGATGCATAGAAAAAATGATGCCCCCGTAAAACTGTGCACTTGAGCGTTAAGTTTTCGGGAATGACGGTAGTTAGTCGCCTTTTCCTTTATCACTGGTCTATAATTTGTTGTAAACCTCTCTGTACAAAGAAGTACTAATTCAATCTCTCACACATGAAAATATTTGCAAAATCGAAAAAGTGCTAGAGAGTTGTAATTTATAAAGATGGTTACTGAGGAACACAGAAATGCAACCGTTGCTATAGCGAAACGAAATTTGGCAAAAATTGGGATCTAACACCCTTTGTGAATGAACTACGGTGATAAACGTGATTTCAGTCACTTACGTTATTTGTCGTCGTATCCACATCAAACTTCAAATAAACATCACAATAACAAATCTCATTTATCTTTTTTTGTTTGGGATTTCTAGTTTGTATTCTGGATATTTGAGATTATCCCACATCAATGTTATCACGGAAATCGCGTACAAATATTTTGGATGGACTTTTTCAACTCTGAAATCTTATTACTAATCGAATTTTAATAAAACTATCGATGGAAACCTCCTAACCGGAAGGAACCAAGAGGTTTTTCTGTTCGTATCCCGCGAGCAGCACCTAATAGGAACAAATGATTCCGCTCACAAAAGGACTGTTTAAATTATCGGTAGATCATTATTTGAGACAAAAGAAAATAGCACACTTTCGGATTTGCAGAATGACTATTTGAAGTACGATAGATTGCCTCCATTTGTGTGATCGGTAATAAAATGTTTACCACCGAAAACCCACGGAATCAGTGCAGGGATGTTTCATTTCCTCTTTCCCAAAACATCCACGGCCCTGTTCACGTGTCGTGTTATAATGAGACTGGAAACAAGCACGACATATTTTGGATGACTCACATTCCCTTCAACCATAAACAGGTTGCTTGATTTGACAAAACCCCTTATACACCAGAATTGAGCAAGCACACATTATGAAGTTAGAAAT
Organism: Fasciola hepatica; assembly: GCA_948099385.1. Lineage (NCBI taxonomy): Eukaryota > Metazoa > Platyhelminthes > Trematoda > Plagiorchiida > Fasciolidae > Fasciola > Fasciola hepatica. The sequence continues at coordinate 539,261 of CANUEZ040000088.1, read as the reverse complement.
AACTTTTTGTTCAGGAGTCTGACTTCATTACTGCAAGCTCAACTGATTCACTCAGTTGAAGTCTCTGACCATTCATAATATTTTCAATATTATTTGGATGAAAGTAATGAAATGTTTTACGGTATTATTGCCAAAAGTTGTATCCGCTTTACCACTGAGTATTCTGAAAGAAATTCGGTGTTCACGGAGTATTCAGTTCCGCAGAAATGTTTTCTTGCTGCTGAAGATGCTGTAGTTTTGTTAGGTAGTCCATGTGTTTTGTTCGTGGGACTCTTCTAAAATCCCGGAAAGTAATGATTTTTTTTCGCTTTCTTAAGGACGCTTAAAACCGACGACCCGCAAGTAGCAAAATATCTTCCTACTTCATTGTTTCAATGGAGGACCACAACAGGCTTATTTTGCCATTTTATTCAATTCAGAATGAGTTTTTTGTAATGTCAACCGCCTTGATTATTGCCACTCGGTTATCGTTCAAAGTCTCATGTGAAGAATGAATACAGATGTAGTTTTACTCTTCTGTCTGACTGCGGGCACTGCCGCTTACCAAACCACTTCTGATGATTTTGTCAGGGACTCTGTTGGTGAGGAGGGGGGGGGTATATAAATCCAGCTCCAATAAGAGAACCCTTACAGAAGCATGCTGCAGTATAGACTGGAACTCTGACATTTAGCACAGAGAAACACCGAATACCTTAGCAAATCTGTCATGGTAAAAACCCGGGCTGCCGTTAAGTACAATCGATCACGGAAATAGCCGGGCAGTGACCGTCCTGCTAATAACTTCTACATCGAACTTACAGTTTAGGCGTTTGTCTCGCTCAGATACCACTGGCTGACTTAGTGATTACGGTGTTTTTATTATCCTAAAAACTTGGAGCTTTGTAAGCAATTTCCCCTGTAGAAAATACCATTTTGTTACCGTTGCATTATTTTGTACATAGCTGAGCAGAAACTGACAAGTGAGAAGTTTTTGGGTTCTTGGCATTCGTTTTGACATGAGCTCGGTGCATGCCAGTTGAAAACAATCTGTCAAATGAACATTGGGGCATTTAGGTCTCTTGTTTTGGAGCCAGTCTACTTCACTTACTTATTTTTCATTAAGATTACACTACTTATATGTTCCCAGGGATTTATCAGTAGCCTGGTATTGCCAATACACAAAAAGAAAATTGTTCCACACGTGACTTGCATGAGATTTCCGTGCCTCTGTACTTCAGGTCTCCGAATTCAAATGATTAGTCTCCTCCCATACTGTCGTTTATGAACGATTGTTTTCACTGACTCTCAAGCTTAGTCTTAGACACCATATAGATGACAATGGCGTATTTTATTGGCCGTTTTTGGGCTGAACTTCATTATTACGGCTCTGATCTACTGCGCTATAAGAGGAACCTGGTCCAGTGTCTATAGTTTGAGGCCCGTGGAACATGTTTACCGAATACCACGGAAGACGAACTGAAACTCATAAGTATTACAAGACAACATATATCTCAGAGAATATGAAAACCGACTACATCAGCAGAGAGATTTGCTTGCTTTTCAAGGAAGAAAATCTTCCTGAAATGCTATTCAGCGTGGGTAAGCACCCGGGATAACTATCGAAATTACTTAGAACAACCGTGAACCCAACATTCCTAGTTGCAAAGACGGAAGGAGAGTTTTCTGCCTCGTTGATGATCACAATACAAGTGGAGGACCGGTTATTTGAGCTAACCTCAACCATGATTATCTATTCTTTTAGACGCACATGTAGCGCACCTTAAATCGATCACACGACTAGGCATCTTTCTTAGTGCATCAAATAGCACCACTCGGAGTGATTGAGTCACGGAAAAGCTGGTGCAGTCAATGGTTCTGTTTGCAGTCCCCTAGTCGATTCAGGTCATAAAGTCGACCCAAATGACTCAGTCAGTGTTGTGTATCGGGCTCCCCTCATCCGATCAAAATTTGCCCTAGTTCGGACTTTGGCGCCGGCTGGAGCTATCGCCGTATGTCTACTAATCCGGGATATGTGCACACAAAAGTGACAATTATCCAGTCACTTCACCTACCTTGGCAAAAGAGGAAGAATACGAAATTTGAAATAATCTCTTTAACCAAGTTGCCGATGATCATATCACCACCACCCCACACTAACTGAAGAACGCCATGCCATACCATTCTACCCCACAGCACCCCACCCCAAATACTAAAAGAGCGACCTTCAAACCAGCAAATGGCCAATCAAGGGCGCTATTGCCCCCGTATGATACGTGGCTGCTAGGTTAAGATCTAATGGAAACAACTTTCCCCACTTCAGAGGTTGCTGTTCTAATGAGGCCGCAGGACTATCCGAAATACAAGGGGTTGGCTGAATAGGCATTTTCAAATTATCTTGATTGTAACCAAGTACGAGTGGCGGTCAAACACTTACCACCCTGAAGTTCAGACATCGACGTCCTGGGTTCGAATGTTGTCAAGGCCGGTAACCTTCCCATTAGGCTGTCCCTGGCTGGCTTCGGCTTACTTTCAGAAACGTTTTGCACTGCTGTATACAAAAAAATGTAATAATATTATTATTATAAAGCACAGGAAGGTGTATCTAATTGCTGTATAAATACATGGAAACTTCTGGTGGTTCACTGCGGTCTAGCTGAGTCCAGGAAATGTGGGGAGCAAAGTATCTGTCGTATATAGGAGTTTATGTATACATCAGCAAGAATCTACATACTGAGAATAATACTGATAGATTGAGTTCTGATTCATCAGTTCAAACTCAGCGAAAACTGCAAGTTTATTATGAACATCAACAAAAAGCAATCAGTTTACGTGCTCCAGTAGTGCTCGGTTAACCGGACTCATGACATTATGCCCGTCTAATTGGATATCAGAACACGTTCTGGCTTCTTTATGTAAAGAAACAATGTGGGCTATCAATAGCATAATCCTACAACTTCTGGTTGACGGAGAACGTCAGACTGATCCAGGCAAAGCTTTTAAAAAGGCGTTCACGATTCCCAATGTTCTCTCTGAAGGATTACACAGGCCATTACTGACGCCGCTGGAAGCAGTTTATTCAGGCCGGAACTGTGAAAGCAATTAAACCTCATTCAACAGTTTTATTGTCTCGGCCGTTGCCGGTGGTTCTTCTATTTTCCCCAAGTACAAACTTCGCGGTCTCACCTATTTACACCTTCGTATTTCATACCTGCCTGTTCTCTTCATGAGGTCAGACAATTCCCACTAACTGTCGTTCAAACCACGGAAGGGTTCATCAAGTTGAAGCATATTTTCAATTTACCGGATTTGTTGCACACTTTCTCACACAACGTTACCTATAGCTGCACATATGTTCTCATTTACACAGTATTATATATGTGAATGCCTGGAGTGATATATCGAAAAGAAGTTTCTCCATGTTACAAAGTTTTCATAAATCAATGGGTATATTATTAGGTAAAGACAATGGCACAGCCGGAACTCAGCAAAGTTCACGTCCGGTCGTAACACCCTCTCAATCTGGTCCTATTTCAGTACCCAATTGGACGTGGCAGCTTGATTTCACTCGTGCGTGAATCAATCCACCTACCGTTCAGAGCTTGTTCCACGTTTTAGGATAAACAATAAAATCTGGTCTTACATAGTTCTTTCGTGGAAGGAGATGAAGTTTGAGTAGAAGTCTGAACGTTTTCAACTTACAAGTAGCTGACTGGTTCTTGGCTTTCATAAGCTAATCGCAAGGCTAGAACGGCTCTTCTTGTTCAACCGAATAATATTCTGTCTGTGGACTAAACAAACCGCGTGCATATATTTTGAAGCGAAGTTTGTATTGCAAATAAAATTAGTGATCGTACAAACCGCCTGTAATGTCCCTATAGTGATTTTTCTTCATATTCACTATTTTAAGTGAGACGACTGTTAATTTTGATAAAATGTCATCTGATAAAATAGGACAACATCAAGCTAATATCGTAGAATGTCCCCGCTTGTAATTTCCTTAGTGGTGCCATGCAAGTGAACAAACGCGGACTAGTCAAAAAGACACGCCATTTGGTGTGTCGGTTTCGTGAAAGATATTGACCAAACCTCTTCGTGGCAGGGTAAGCTCTAGCTGAAGTGGATAAATTTCGTTACCTGGAAAATTACGTTTCACAAGGTGAACAAATATCGGATGAAGTGTCATCGCGTATACAGAAGGCACATTTGGCTTTGCCAACCTCCATCATCTGTGGCGTCGGCATGACATCCGAGGTAGAGTGTGCACTGCGGCAGTCAAATCCGTTCTTTATTACGGCCCAGTAACATGGCCTTTTAAAATAAAGAATAAGCGATGACTGTCAGTGTTTGAGCACCGATATCTCCGTATGCTTGTCCAAATATGGTGGTAAAGCCGTATCAGTAAAGCTGAGGTTAGACCTAAGGTGTTAGGAATCAGAGGTCACACTTTGGATCGAGTACTGAATCTAAACAGAATGAGATGGTTTGGATATATGTTACGCAAGTCCACCAGTAGGCTTCCTCAGCGTACGCTGTTTTTCGAAGCAGGCAGTGACTGGAAGATAGATCATCGTAGTCAACCGATGAAATGAATAAAAGGTATGAGAACTTTGACCAGTGAGCTTGGCCACGTGTTGGGGTTAATGCGACTCACCTACCAAATTGTTGGTGATGTTAGGTGACGTGTTTAGGTGTCGCGGTCATTGGCGGAGTTGTATTCGGACTCTTTTCTTGTCCTCTTGACTTCCGCTTGATACTTTGACTTTTTGATCTTTTACCTTATGCTTCCATTCTTTCCGACCTTTACTAGACGATGTGGGAAGTTGAAAATCGAAACCAGAACACGGAGTTGCGAGATTATTGGTTGAATAAACTGAATATGAAAAACCCAAAAGTATTGGCCGGTTTTTCTTTCATAGGTAAAACTAGCGTGGAACTAGAGTAACGGTTGCTTATGTAGATGTTGATGCGACGATGGTCCTTATGAAGAAAGGAGAGTTTTATTGCTAAACGTTCCCAGTGGCAATTTCTCTAGACAGATCACAGCCGTTGAAAATCGTACAGAACCCAATGCGTAGTTGGTTGTCTACCAAAACCTGCAACAGGTTCCGTCACGCACTGCCTATGTCTGCGGCGAGTGTTTACTCCAGTTCGAGTGTTTTACGAACGTAGAGCGACCTCTGAACAGCAAATCCTCAAGAGAATGTATTGATTGGCTCATTAAGGTTTAGCCGACGGTAGCCTTATCACAAAGACAATCAACAGAGGTGTAATGAGATGCGTTCATTCTAGCTCCTGATGATGGTAAAACTGCTACTGAGCAGCATATTCTGTAACCAGTGAAACGTTAGTTATGACAGCACAGATAATACAAATTCAAACGAGGTCTTTGACAATTGATTGAGTGACTCTCGTGTTTATCGACCAAAAGTTTATAATAACTGTCTCCTTCACAGCTAAGCAAAGCGAGTTTTCTCGACCAGTAACTGCCTTTGAGTATTGACCGTATCGCAGTTAAAGTTGCACGGCAAGGAAAATCGATTGACCACAAGTTTATGTTATTTGAACGTTGATTTTCCTATGATGCTTTTCAAACATTGACTATTGAAAATGACCTCAAATTGGGGTTTCTGGAGTAAGAAGAATTCTATCACATTCTCACAGCAAATTCCTCTCAGACTAGTGTATCACAATACTTTCTGATTATCTGATTCACTTTATTTTCCTTTCTGGAAAAGCAGGCAGTGGAATATAATTTTCCTTATGTAAGGTAGTAGTTAAAATAATACCCACACAGTGAATAGCCCTTTTGGGCGAATGACGTTTTAATGCATTAAGAGGGCTGTGTTTGTTCCCTTACGGAAACACGTGATTTTTTAAGTCTGCGCACTATGTTAACTTTTTATTGGACTATATTTAACTTTACAATTCATCCCCGTGAACAACGCCCTAATTTCATCCAGTCACGTAGTTTTGAGGCTCACAAGGATATACACACAGTCAACACAATATGAGAACAAAATTCTCCTAGCCGAAGATACTGACAAACATCTATCCCATTACGTGGTATCTAGTTTCATTACTGGCTTTGCCATTCTGAATTCCCAACGTTAACACGACTTTAAGGTTATGGTTAGAACCTAGAGACAGCCAATCATAACCCGCATGGTTTGACCAATCAGACTGGAGTGCTTTTGTCGACCAGCTGATTATTGTCTCACCCAATATGCTGTGTTTGTATGTAAACATGACATGCGTGCACAAGTCCAGACACCAAAAGGCAACTCTAAACACACTGCACAGATCAGACTCGGCCAACTACATGCGGCAACGAGAGATGCAAATCACACGTTGTCAGGACAACATCGGTGACGACGACAAGAACGACGACAACAAAGGCACATTTAGGTTTGTGACCTAGTGCGGTTTTCAGTTTCTTGGTCAACAACGTGCATCTAACCAAACTGCTCCAAGGATTTTTCTGTTGATCATTACCAATCTTCACTGATTGGGTCATGCGCAAATTTAGTCCGGATCAAACAGGAATCGATCTTTCAGTACCTCTGCTCAAAGGAGAAGATATAATTTGGTTTGGATTTTCCGGGATACTAGTTGTTTGTGCTGGTCTTGTCTGCCTTAATTTTCGAGCTCGTCTACTCAGTCGAAATACTTGGAAAGGAGAGCACCAGCACCAACAGCAAAAGTATGAACAAAAAACATTATCCTACGTAAAGCCGAAATGGCATTCTCAAAGACAACGTCGGTCGAACCAGTCAACCACTCGTCCGTTACCAGTTCCAAATCCAATTTCCTCGGCTTGCTCTCTGAGCAATGTGGACACGTAAGCGTCATCACTTTTGGCGTGGACTTTTGGACGATAGTTTCACGCCACATTTGATAAAGTTAATCAAGTGTTTTGTTATTTATGGTTACAAATCCAGGATGATAACAATCAGCTTCAGTATATGCAATTTCGGATAATCTTATCGTATCTATTGCTGCTGAGCCCAATTTACCTAGAATTTGCCAAAATGCTATTTAAAAATGAATTACCTAGTATGACTGCATAAAAAATGAGGATTACAACGAAAATAGGTGGATGGCGAGCTTCGTACTGTTAACCTCCGAGGACTCAATCCGTACTCTTTCTCTTTACGTGTCAGCTGAAACTGTAAATGAATGTACGCTAATTGTAGCTATTAATCGAACTAAAACCTGATATCAGTTGTCACTGTGTAAGTGGGTTATGTTACTGCATAGATGATTTAGGCTTTGAGTATTTTATTAACTGATGCAAATTTTAGAAACTGAGCTCAATTGTATTCTAACTACGCATTGTCCTTGGCTTTGTTCTTGGGATATAGCTGAACTCTGCTCTCTGTCCTTGGAAGCCTGGTGGTTCATTTTGTCCTCATCTGATAGTTTAACTCCCTGGTATGACTAGTGCGTGATCAATACTGCTTCAGCTTTAATGTATTTTCGAATTATACAAAAAAGTATTTAATGAGGCAGTATGCATAGACAAGATGTTTGCTCTCAGTGTCTCTTTGATACACGTTTTCCAGTGACTTTTCCCCGGAAAGGTTATGTCTCTAATCTTCCATGTGATGCGGGTGACTCACTGGGGACTTTGCTGTGCGCACAATATGTTACCATTGTGACGGTGAATAAGGTTCCTGTGCTCCTCGTATAATAAGTCAGGACTGATGACTGCACCGGTATTGCTGGTTATTTTTCCTCTTTGTGAAGATAAGTGCAATTCCTTCGATATATTCATCATTTCGTAAATGAACTAGATTGACAAATGCAAAGATATGAATCACAAACCAAGGAATGATGGAGATTACCCTGCAGGCGAGCTTCTGCCAAAGCGTTCGATATTTATGCTATTCTCCAAGTCATACATCAACTTATATCTATAGCTGCTAAGTTATTACAGTTATTTTGGCATAAAGCTAATCAAAGTCAGCAATGAATACATCGATTGTCTGTGTTCCATCTCGCGTAAAGTCACCGAAGCCCAAGGGAACTAGGAATCTGAACTGCTTCTCTAATGTCAAAAGCGAATTCCCCGTCACAGTCCCATTAGGGTTATTACGTGATGAGTGCGGCAACTGAATCCCGGTTTCGCTAACATTAGGTAGCATTAACAATGAACAGAAATGTCGAAGGTTATGAGATAGACATCATCGTTCGGTGCACAACGGAAACATCTTCCAATAGCAAAGAGGTCCACACGTAAAGAAACCGCGGTTGTGGAAAACTAAAAACGTGTATGTTGAGTCCGCTGAATCGTGCATCGTTCAGTGTCGCGGATAACACTCCCGTGGCACAGTTTATTATGGGTAAATACGGCTCATATCTGCTGGTGTAGTAAGCTCTATAACCTCAACGTCAGTGGAATGAATTTACCTCTGAGTTTTCACTTTACCGAATGTAAAGTAAGTCGACAGGTAAAACGATTACCAAAGCAGTTTGAAACTCTCCGAGAACGCGACAAGTGAACAGCTTTGTTAGGCATATGACACTATCTTTGAATCGGTCGGAAGATGGAGTGCAATAATTCGCCACATAGTTTTTCTCATTGGTTTGGAGGGCTTTGCCCAGAAGTCTTCCCTTTGAATACCCGTTTTTTTTCCATGAAAACTTTTTCCACTCATTTGCAAGAAAAATCTGATGAATATGCATCACAGACCCACGTACTGGATTTGGTGGGGAGACTTTATCTCTTTTTCAGTTACTGGAACGGTGGCATTTTCTTGTTCTGAGGGCACATGTCTTTATCAGTGTGGAATAAATTCAATAGTGAGAACACAGAAAGGAGTACTGTATTATATTCGAAAGATACATAATAACGCTACCAAGAAACAAAATATTGATAATCCATAATGTTAGTGTCGCCTTTGGGGATGAACAGTCTTGGTATCGGCAATCGGTTTCTTTTGACCCAAAGTTCGACGTTAAGCAAGTCGTGCAACTGAACTTGCTCAGAAAAAAGATGTTCATCAACAACCAGACAATGATCAATTACTTGAAGACAATCACTCTCAAACAGCTCCTCACACTGCTCCCTTGCTCTTCTAAATGTATCCTCCCTAGCCTCATTTTGATACTTCTTTCTCTCGAAACTTCGAAGTCCACTATTTCTCCAGATATACTAGTCTCGAGGATATGCTTACAGATCAACCTCTTTTGTACACTGTCTCAGTTGAATGTTTGCGACAAACGAATCCGGTACATTTCCAGGGTTTAGAAATTCACAGTTTGTGACCGAAACCAGACGCTGGGATATATAAGGTTCGCGCCACTCCTTGTGCAACTCCATTGGCAATCTGGGTTCCAGAAGGAGTACAGAAAGGTTTATAATATTTCCACGCTGCCTATAAATGAATATGAGATGAATGGTTTGTTTGTCTCTATGTGTCTATTGTCTTGGAAACACTCCGTGGCATCCTTCCTTTGACGTTTTCACGATAGAATTCGAACTCTGCGCGCACCAGGAGTGCTCGATTCTGTGAGACCTGATAGAGCAGGTCCTTTCATGAGGCAGCATTGCATCTGAAAACTTTACAGTTAAGTGAATCCCTTATTATAATCTCGCTAGCCAGCTCGCCAATTCTGTAGTATGTTGGGCCAATGATCTTCCACGGAGGATTCAACGTATTCGATCTGAAAGCAATAGCTCAGAAAACAACTTGAATCCAGGTTAGCAAGGGTCACATCGAGTTCACTTTACTACACAACACGCATTCCAGTATGGTGTCCTACAGTCTAACTATTTAAACAGATGACTCTCATACGACCTTGAGTTCAAGGTCGACAGGATTTCTCCCATGCGCCTGCTATCAACAGTAAAATTGCTATCAAAATGGAGCATAGCACAGTACTCTTCATTTTTATTTATATTATTCTTGCTTTTTTGTTGGGCGAAAAATGTACTCCTAATGGAATCAGTAGTTGTCCATGAGCCTGAGAAAATCACTTGGGTTGAGTTATAACTGTGTGGATGTGAAAATGTTCATTATCGACCGTTTCCTAAGCTGGCTTCCAAAGTTTCAAGAAAATATATCAACGTAACCAAGGCCACGTAGTTTCAGCTGTCCTGGGAACATCATACTTCTGACTTTAGCAAAAATATGTACCACAAAATAATATTATTCTACGTCCTGTGCTAAAGAAAATAAGAAGTCAATACGAAGAAAATAATTTTTCCTTCGAATTTTGACAACATCCGCAGGCGCCGATTTACCGGATAGCCAGCCTTTTGTCTACTGGTTCATGGTTCTCTGTTATGACCGGGAATCTTAAGCTACGAATTTCGCAAACAAGTGTACACAAAAAGATTTGTGGCCGAGCCAACTAACAAACGTACTGCGAATCATTATCTATTCCACTTTATTCGTGGAGGAGAGCATCCGCTTATTTTAACCTTCCGTAAAGAACATATCGTCTCCGAATAATGATTCACAAGTATCTTGTCAGGTTGTTTCGATGAACTGCTGCTGGACGTGAACAAAGTCTAGGTCATCACTCCCGCACAGATCAAAGAACTTTCTCTAAAAGATTCATGCACTCATTTCTGGAGGAGTCACAATTATTGCGATCACCATCTGAGATGGTTTTTCATCAACTGGCAGGGAAACAATCATATTTGGTTCCATGGATCGTAAAATCTGATGAAGATTTTGCAAACGGATTGATTGAGTCAAAGGACCATTCCAGTATCCAGCCATTTCCCAACGCCTTCGGTGGCCTGTTTTATGGTTCTCATTCAAATGGTCAACAGCGAGCACAATATTTCAGTTAAGTCAGTTTTTCTAGATCTAAGTTGGATAGTGATGCTTTTTCAGCAATGGATGTCACTGTTTAGATAAACCTTGAGGAAAGCTTGAACTCAAAACATCCACTATTTTGTCAACATTCTCCAAGAAAACCACCGATGTTCCTATGGAGTGGAGTTTTATACGTTCTTATCTCGGCAAGCAGTAATATCCACTCATTCGATAAGATCCATAAAGCCTGGTTCGAAAAAAAACATTTTATAGCAGCTGTTACTATACTGATAAATAATGATGCGTTTTCGATTTCTGGTAATTTACTTATCTTGGTAATAATTTGTTGTTCAAGAAGTTAACTTGGAAACAAGATAACACCTAAGGGATTGTGAATACCATATTTTTATTTTTGAAGAAGGCTAAGTGTTTACTAGTGTTAGATCATGCTCAGTATACTCTGGTGCATGTTTTGCGTCTGCATTATTAGTAAGCTTCGTTTCCATATATTCTTCCCCTGAAAAACAATCTTACCAAAGAAACTCGTATGCCAATACGGCCTTGAAAATAACTGATCTCAATCGAATTTTCATAATCAGCTGATGAAAGATGCTTTTTTGCCAAGCAAGGGAGACGCATTGATTTCCAGTCAATCGACGAGAGTGCCACGGAGTAAAGACTGCTTTAGGAGACCCAATCTGTTAAGATTCCTGCAGATTTACTCCTATAAGAAAACCAATCAAAGCGTGCTTTATTGCGAATCGAAGTAGTACGAACTTTGGGAAATCATTATTTCCTCTGAAAAAGTATACAGTATGCTAAGTTAGTTTGACAAACAAAATGATGATAAATTATGTGTAATACTGTAGTCAGGGTTTTGCCAAACTCGTTCTTCCATAAGAGTTTAGTTGTTCCAGGATGGTTAAACGGAAGTTTGGAAGATTTCGAGATTATGTTAGTAAGTTGGAAAGATTCTTCCGGAGAGCATGCTCGTCATTAATTTGATCTTCCATACCAAAAGGTAAACGGAATGAATTCTACAATTTAAAGCCTTTCCTATCTCTACTTGGCCGAACTAGTTTGGCTTAAAATTAAAAAAACATTTTTTCAAAGAAATATGTCTAAATCGCAATCTTTTTCGAGGATTGCCCATTTTTGAGTTGCTTTAGATAGTGTTCCGTTCCGACAGACTGTTGTGACACTATGTGATTAGCATGTGGAATCCATTTTTTCGATTTTTGTTCGATGAGTCAGTGAGCATGTGACTATCAACGGAACGAAACGAATTCCCAGATGAAACAGCCATGAAATGAAATCGATAAAAATAGCCAGTTGTATGCACTGCCCAATTCCATATTGATACAGAATAGAAGTGAAGCAACTCGGTTCCAGATTTAGCCACTCACATCACTTTCAGAGTACCGTTCCATGAATCAAGCTTTATTATTAATTTGTGTGGCCTGTGAATTTCGCATTCATTGGCACTTGATTTTGATTTGTGTGAAATACTTTGACTCGATCGAGGCACATGCCTCAACGGAGAGGCCTGTTTTCGAATGAGAAAAATTTCATGAGATGGCCGCCAATACCGTGGGAACATTCGTAGACCGAACGGAATTTGTCAGCTGAGGAAGTCTACTTTGAATCTGTAGAGTTGTGCAAAGTTTATGCGCGTGAAACGTGTCCTCGTGTTAGGCAACAGAAAATAATGCTAAGCCCTGATAGGACTGATTTTCAAACATTCGTTTCCCGTCAGAAAATGCGGTTCAACAGAGAGAGAGAGACTCATTGAAACTGTAAACCCTGACAACGTTTCCGTCTTTTTGACAAGAAGTATTCGAAAAAGAATAAGTAATGCAGACGTCCAATGAAGAGGGCCTCATTAGCGTCATGCTGAACGGTCGTTATTTGAAAACTACATGAGATTGATCATCAAATATTCAGTGAACATCGAATAACTGTGCTAAAAACTTCATAACAACGCTAATGTAGTCTTTCCGTTGTGCGTTCATTTTTATTCTTAGGTCTTTTTCCCATGAAATAACATGGTCATCTCAGGAACGCACCTCTTTTCATCAAGCTGGGATATCAAGCCAAAACCAGACTGATCAAGTTCAACACAGCTCAGCGAAAGACTCCCGCGGTGTACTTTGATTCCTGACGCAGGTAGGAGCTAAAGAATAGTTCCAGGTAGTCACTCGATAAAATGATACAAAAATGCACAATCTTGGATGAGTAGGGTATATTGCAGTGAAATTCCTGCTGTACAATACAATTTCAAGTAAAATGTTTTCAATACACTAGATACACTGCAATAGTGTAGAGAAGAGAATAAGTACAGAAAAACAAACAGATTTTCGGTACACACGTGAGCTTTACATGAATCAAATTACCATTGTGAACCTTTTTAGAATGGGTTCATTATTCGAACCAAATAGATGTAGTACCGGGCTTTTAAACAGGAGTGAACTGATGAAATCACTCTGTTTCTCGATCTGGAATCGGCGCTCAACTCAGTTTATCGACCGGTTGTCTGGTTCTGTCTATCAACGGAGGATGAGCCAGAAAAAAATATTGCTTCTTTCCAACCGCCGTGTATGAACGGCTGAAACTGAATTCGTGCTTATGGTTATATTTTATCCGAGTTCAACATGAGAAGTGGTACGTGTCAGCGTTGTCTTCTACTGCCCGTCCTCTTCACTCTTCTGACTTACAGGATTATTGAGACGGCCCTTTCCTCGTTTACGAATTGTGCCATGGATCTTTTCTCAGGCAGTAAACTGTCTAACTCGGATTACGCCGATCATATTGTTCTTCTAAATAAAGTTGCAATTTTTTTACTGATAGCCTAAACAATGGTGCAGCAACGCTAAGGATGCTTTCTGCATCTTCAGGATGTAAACTTCTGCTGTGTGACTGGTTTGACTGGATAGCAGCCTAGTTTCTGGCAGAAAAAGCTCTTGTTGAAGTAAATAATTTGCACCACTTGGGCAATCACAGCTCATCAGGTGGTTAGACAACAAATGAAAGCACGTGTGAATTTTTCACTTTTCACTAACAAGTGACGCCAGTGTAACACCAAGCTGGTGATCAAGTGTTGAGTGTACACGGCGGCCGCTAGATCCGTCCTTTTACACGGCTCGGGGACATAGCGGTTCACGTTAGAAAGTAAGTAAACACCGCCGATGTTTGAACGTGGATGTCCTCGTAGTAATCCTCGAATGTTGTGGGAACACCGTCTGAGAGATGGTAGAGTTAGACGTGGAGCTTTGAGAGCTAGTCGTCAGTCACTGGGACAAGTTCTACATCGAAGCAGGTTGGGGTGAAAGCCACAAATGCTACGTACGCCCACTGATTGAGTTGCTTGTCGCACGCTGCTTTCTGAGACAGATAGTGTCTAGGAATTACTTTCAAATGGTTAGCGTATGACATGAAAAAAGTGCAATAATTTTAGCCAGCGAACTTAGCAAATTAGGACCTTTGAGACTTCGGGGTTTGCGTCCACGAGATCAGCCGGTCAGTCGATTGGATACATTCAAGAATATGAAGAGGTGCAGCGGTCAACTAAGTTGTTGCATCAGGGCCCGTTTCCCGTCTTGGTGATTTTCGCTTATTTTGTTATTTTCGGCTGGTGTTCATGTTACCCTCCACTGATCATCTTTAGGAAGTAGTAACCAAACCAGAACATAGAATTACGAGATGAACGGTCGAATAAAATGAGCTCACCGAATAAACAACTACTTGCTTAACAGATATTGTTGAGAACTGAAACACATTCTGAACACGTAAAGTCATATGTACACGTATATAATTTAGCGTTCAGAATGTATTTCAATTCTCATCGGTGTCTGTTTGGCCGACTATAGGAAATAAAGTACTCGGTTTGACACCGATGTTCATGCTATTGATAATGGTCCAGCAATAATGGTGAAATTGATAATAATAATAATACTAATACACAGTTGATTGTGGTTGTTCTTACCATCGCCTTAATCCCGAATATACGCAACTGAGCCAGAGCTGCACGTGCATATTGTACGGTTTCCACTTAAAGGACGAACACGCGTTGAGAATAAAGTGCTCCTTAGGACCTAGGCAGTGCAGGTTAGTTAGGTACAACTACGTTATACCAACTCAACCATTTGCTAGTGTGCACCCGATGCTGATTTCGGGTGTATTATTGTGTAAAATGTTCCCATGAAGGTCTCCGCGGTCTCCACTGGAAATACCATTGTGGAGAAAAAAGGAGGCTGAGTTAATTAGCCGTTCAGAGAATCAAAAAGACTGCTCAGTTGCACATGAAAAATACAACCTTCTGATTTGTGCAGTATGTCAAGCTTTTTTTGTAGAAGTAGTTCCACAATAATGAAACTATTTTTTCCGGAGAAACCCAGTGTATAATACCAACCAAGACGTTGTAGTATACACGTGCCACTTTGTTGTATCTTTTTGGTTCGTAGATGAGATATGGGTGGACCAAGAAATAACATGGCAGACTTGACCTAGTACCAACAATCTTATGTCATTGATGGTCAACTTTTCAAGGTCTCCTGCCCATTGTATCAGCTAACTGTAATATGTTTAGGAAAAAAAAACGATTTGGGGCAAAAATGATATATATGACCTATGGTTCATAAAACACGAGTCATCGCGGATTCGCACTGAGGCTCTCGTTTCAGCGAATACTTTGGACGATTTTTTCTCTTCAGTCGAGCAAAATGCATTTCGAATCCAAGTAGCACAGCATAGATATTCTTCTGTCACTTGTTTATCCACATGTTAACTTTTGAGCTGAACATAAGCGCATTTTTTCACTCAGTTTATGGATTACTTTCTACTGAATTATACATCAAATGGTTAATTTTATAAAAATTCTTCCCCCCTTAACTGTTAAACGTGGAATAATAATTAGCGTATAATTCAACAACAACAAACGTAGAAAAACAAAGTATTATCAGATAAATGAAGTATACATAAATCAACCCTGTGGTACTGTCATTGATAAATGGCTTTTGAGTTAGCGGTACAAAACGGTTTGCTGTCGGATGAGACCAGAAAATGACACATCGGTGTAATCTCCCATCCAGGCGTATGTCCCATTTTTCATTCGCATACAATTTTGCATCGTCCAGTCGTTAATCAAGTAAATCAATCTACAAAGACTGGTAAATCAGTCAGCTGCTATTATTCGGATGGGAATATGGTGTAACTTTGAGTTGAAATAAAACATTTCGATATATATTCTGCAGGTATTGCCAACATATGAATTAAAACTCTACATTCCTATAGTCAATGAGTACTTGGCATAAAACAGTAGAACTTGATGCAAAGCAATATGGTTGCCTGAGGAGTAAACGTCGACTGATTTCGCCAAAATTTGAAGAACTCGCCTTAATCACCAAATCAAGGTCAGAGTGAGTGCAAATTGTTTTCAGTTATTTTACATATGTTCCACAATTTTGCTAACATGGAAACAAGAAACTATTGAAGGGATATGTCCTCGGCTATAAGACGAACATTCTTAGATGGGGTTTCCCTCGACCTACTGCCTGGGAATAAGGAGGTCCTCCGAGAAGAACTTCGAACCTGACATACCGCAAAGCACTGGAAATTCAGCCCGATGAATTCCGTTATTCACTGTATCTTAGACGTAACCACTCCAACTTTAACGGTCACGATTTATTCCAGCTCATATCAACCGCGCGTATAACCTTTCCTGAAATAATCGCCACTAGAATGTCCTCTGGGATTTTGTTTTACCGTGAATAGCACTTTTGTGAGCCCACAAGTATCACTATAAGGCGTGGGATGTAAATCGAACGCCAAAACTCTTCTTTGAAGTGCAGCAGGAGACCATCCTTATGAGGGGCATAGTGCTAGCTTCTGATAGACTGAAAGACTAGGCAACTGACTACGTCTCATCCTCTTTGCCAATGACGAGGTGAAATTCACACAACAATACTCTGTCTAGATTTACTTAGGGTATTTTGACTGTTCCTTTTACGAAGACCCAAAAAAGCATCATTCAAGTCGATTATGTTGGTTTTTTGCCTACAGCCTTATGGTAATACACCCACGTTTGCATGAGTAGTCAGCAAAATCACTTATGCTTATTCTGACTTATTTTATCTGAATAACTAGCCTAATAATCATTTCCCGTAGCGAATGTGCATTTCTTCATCATCATGAAACAAAACGGATATCTATTATACCACGTTCACATGACCTTGATTTCAAGGTCATACATTCAAAAGAAAATCCACAAAATAGTGAGCAGGCTGTCAGCAGCAGTACTGGTGTTCGATTAAAGTAAGTGGAGGATCCTGTTGATGCACCTAATAAGCCTCTGTGCTCATGGATTTTTCTAAGTTTTTGTATTTTGCAGACCGAACAATAGTAACCCCCAAGGAAGACACTGATCCTTGCATACCATAACAGCTTTGTTATCTTGAACTTATTGTCAACTACAAAATTGCCGACAAACCAGCAAATGAAACAGTGTTTTTTGGTAGTGTTTCTATTGCTTCTACTTCTTCCTGCTAAGCATAAACAATCAAAATTTCCATAACTTGAAGGTCTCTACATTTTTATTGACCCTGCGTCAAAATTTTCATGACAAACAAGGCCAGACAATTCCGAATTCGAACAGAATATAACAGAGCTAACGGCAACAATATGCATTCGCACAGAATTTTTTATTTTCAACCTTCGTTTGGTGATAAGGGAAAGCTTCACAAGCCTGAAACTCATAACAGAGGAAATATTTTTTCATTCCAACTTCGTCAACATTTGTAGAAGATTGGAATCACTGCTGTGTTTCTGTGGAGCTTGTTGTGAAATATGTAGACATCGTAAATAATAGAGTCAATATATTTCGTCATTTCACAATAAAAACAGAAGAAATGGATCACAGTTTTACAAGTGAGGAAGCGTTTAGTTGACATCTTGCAGTGCTCATTAGCAGAAATAACTCTCCCTATTACCCCATCCCAAAGGATGCTGCCCAGTCCACGTCCCGCTTGCTCCATCGAGTACAAGGACCGAGTCCAAAAGGCGGATCGATAAGAAAACAGCAGCAAAGACAAGACAAAACGCATGCAGTAATCAGGTCTCAAGTGACTGACCGGATTCTTCGGCCCCTTCCCCGTGCGCTGTTGACGCCCCTCTGTCCTCGAGATCAGACTTTTGAGTCAAAGGCTCTGGTTAAGGTACCCAAAGAAAAACCCTTTCAGCTGTGTGGGCAGCCACGAAGGATGAATCGCCCGGAAACCTCCGGCATTTTTTCCTGTAAAGGGCCTTACCAATTTTCCTTCTTTTATTTAAGGTAGATGCAAAAGGCCGAGGTTAATTGTGGCTGTGATGGAAGGAGTAGTTCAGGAGTTGGGCATAAAACAGATGCACTTCTAAAGCCTAAGCGTTCAATTCACCTGGCTGTCTTTAACGTCAGCGCACTGTCAGATAGAGCAACAGGCTGCCCTCGATATAACTCTTGCAATTTTTAAGATAGAAGTATGCTGTGTCTCCGAAACACACAAAAGACCCCACTTCTGTGATAACTCTTCGCATCCCGGACACAACCACAATCTCTCCGTTCACTCTTCGCGTGTCGGGTGATCCGGTGTCTAGAGCTCGTGGTTAGGCTGGCGTTGGTATTGCGTTGAGAATGAAAGCTGAGCGTGCACTGCTGGACTGGATTCCAGTCAGAAGTCGTTTGTGTGCAGTTTGGTTGGATGGTTCTGTTCATGTCAACAACAACAACAAACTGAAGCGCCGATGTTCGTTCGTCGGGCCTGTGTATGCTCTCACTCACTGCAATTCTCCCAAGACCAAGAACGAATTCTACCAGGATTTGTCTTGGCTGCTTCAAAGCATGCTTTCAACAGATGTGGTGTTCATTTCTGGGGATTTCAACGCCCAAGTTGGTCTTTTGGGAGGTTCCAAAAGGCAAATCGGAGGCCCATTTTTCATCCCAGCCGATCATACCAATAACGGCGATCGTCTCATTCAGCTGTATTCTGACCACAAACTGTTTCTGGTGAGTGTGAACGTCTGACCGAAAAGCGGCATAGATTGGCATAGCCTCCTCGTTCGTCTTCACAACACTGTACTCAGATAGACCATATTGTGATTAGTCACCACTGGCCTGGATCAAGTGAAGATTGTCATTCATTTTGATCAACACCTTTGGACTGAGATCACTTCTTGTTACGTTCTGTTTACATCTCGTCCTTGGTCATACCAGAGTAAAAGCTACTTGTCCCGCTCAATTTCTTGTAGATTACAACCAGCAACACAGTTCTTAGATGGAGCTGGCTGCGCAGTTATCGATGCAGCCAAATGTCCAGGACCCAAAGGAAAGCTGGCAACAGATCAAGGGAGCTTTGTATATCGCTTCGAACGCCACAGAAGGCTCTGGTTCAAGTCGGTCTCAAGAACGATGGATACCTTTGACATCAGTTACCCTGTTGGAAGCTCGCAGACCCGTCCCTTCGGATGCCACATTCAATGAAGTGTGTAAGTCCCTGAGACGCCAACTGACTAGGAACCTGAGGAATGCCCGTGAGCCGTTATGGATTGCGTAATGTACAGAAATGGAAAAGGCTGCGTCCATTTACAATACTAGCAACCTTCACCGTTTGATTAGAAGTGCCGGTCCACGGAAGCTTGGTGTAAGTGAGTCAACTGAGGAATCTGA
The DNA here is from genome assembly GCA_948099385.1 of Fasciola hepatica. NCBI lineage: Eukaryota > Metazoa > Platyhelminthes > Trematoda > Plagiorchiida > Fasciolidae > Fasciola > Fasciola hepatica. The sequence goes on along the minus strand of CANUEZ040000088.1, from coordinate 519,818 downwards.
GGACTCACTGATTCACTCTCAGGGAAGTCATCTGGAGCCCTGGGCGGAGCACTTTGAGGAAAAATTCAGTTGGCCCACTTTCCCAGTGGACCTTCCAAATATACCTACCAGTCAAAGGATGCAGGTGGATATCAGTCCTCCATCAGAGATGGAGTCATGCGGGATATCGACTATTTGAAAAGGTATAAATCCGCTGGACCGGATGGGTTGTCTTCATCTTTTTTCAAAGATGGAGGCAAAGCTTTGGTTTCCGAGTTAACAAAACTCCTCCGTAGTGTTTGGTATAGTAAGCAGATTCCGAGGGATTAGCGTTAATAGCTGATTGTGCCGATTACCAAGAAAGGTGACAAGTCCTCCTGTGAAAGATCACAGAGGAATTAGTTTGGTAAGTATCGCGTTCGAACTGCTTACCGACTTTATTCTCCACCGACTGTCCAGAGAGCGCGAAATGGGTAACTGTGAGAATCAAATCGATTTCAGACGCGGTCGGGGTTGTATCGACCACATCTTTACTCTTCGGCAAACCTAAGAGCAGAAACACACCTTCCGGAGGCCCATAATCTCTGTCTTTCTTGACCTGAAAGCGGCGTTCGATTCAGTCAATTGCATAGTTCTCTGGCGATGCCTCTCACCGAAGGGTGTTGCAGAGAAATTTATTTCTCTTTTCAATACTTTTGTGCCACCAGCCGAAGCCGAGTTCGTGATTAGGGCGATCTTTCCCTCGAGTGCACCACGGAAAGTGGTGTTCGTCAGGGTTGCCCTCTTTCACCCTTCCTCTTCGATTTCGTAGTTGAACTGTTTTTTGAGATAGCCCTACATTCATGTGGAACAGCGGCATTGATCCTTTTTCAGACAGTAAACTCTCTGACTTGGAATACGCGGACGATATTGTTCTTCTAAGTGGGGATCCAGGTAGGTTGCAAGCTCTTTTAGATAGTCTCAACAACAGCATAGTAATGTTTGGGATGCTTTTTTCATCTTCAGAGTGTGAAAAGCTTCTGCAGGACTAGATTGGCTCAACACCAAACCTTGTGTTGGCCGGGGAAGCTCTAGTTAAAGTGAATAAATTTTGTTACCTAGAAATTTACTTTTCACAAGGTGAACGAATATCGGATCAAATGGCACCGAGTACACAGAAGGCACTTTTGGTCCTTGCCAACCTCCGTCATCTGTGGTGTCCACGTGATATCCGATTGTCTGTTAAGGGTAGGGAGTGCACTGCGATGGTCATGTCCGGTCTTTTTTGCCGTTCAGAAACATGGTCGATGAGGGTAGAAGATAAATGAAGACTGTTGGTGTTCGAGCACCAATGTCTCGGTAGCACTGCCCGAGTATGATGGGAACACCGTATCAGCAGTGCTTAGGTTCGGCGTAAGGTGTTGGGAATCAGAGGTCACTCTCTCGATCAAGTGCTGAATCTAAACAGGTTAAGGTGGTTGAGACATGTGTTACGCATGCTGAAGTTTAGACTTCCTTAGAGTAGGCTCTTCTCCGAGGCAGGTGGTGATTAGAAGGTAGGTCGAGGTCGTCGGCCAATGACATGGCAAAATGGTATGGAAACCTTGACTAGTCGACTTGGCCAAGTAGGACGTGTTAGACTTCCAGGTTGGGGTCCACTTGATCCGCCTACTGAATGGTCGGAGACATTAGGCGATATGGCTGGGTGTCGCGGTCATTGGCGTAGTTGCATTCGGAATCGTTTGTCGTCGTCTTGATTTCCCATTGGTACTTCAACGTTTTGGATGTTTATCACTATGCTTCTATTCTTTCGCCCTTTATTGGACGATACCAGAAGGTAGCAACCGAGACCAGAGCACAGAAGTGCGAGGTTAGTGGTTGAATGAACTGAAATTGAAAGTGAAACCCCACTTTTGAAGACGAACAATACAAATATTTGCGATGATCTTCATTTGGTTGGGTTCGTTTAGGCTTTCTTTGTTACCCATTACCACTAGTTTGTTCATCAGTCGATAAGGCTCCATGAGTCACTCCAGTAATAATACATTGCAGCTTTTCCCAAAATCTGCTTGTACATCTTAACGAGCTGTCAGCAACTGTCACCACCTGATATCTGATTGCTTTTATTTTGAATTATTTTTCGCTAGAAGGGGATAACTTGTTTTTGCACGTGACTTACTGATTGCAACTTTCTACTCCAATCATAGTTCATCTCATAGAGTGCTAGTCACCATAAATACTGGTTTCCACTGAAGGTATATATTCTTTGCGTGAACCTTCGTGACAGCTTACGGCGTACTTGCATATAATTCACAAACTTGTCATGAACCACTGATTTTCAATGGTCCAGGTCAACGCATTTTCCGTTCGCTAAAACAAGAAAAGTAAGACCCATTTCGCTTGCTTTTTTCACAACATCCGGACTGACCATCGGCCACATCTCATGTCTAACACGTTTGGTCTTAATCCGACCATTTTATGGGCAGGATTCTCTATACTGCTTGCTAAGTGGTGACTTTTTGATTCGAATAACGAGTTTTGTCGAGACAGTCGTTCTTACTATGGTACCGCACAGTAGCCCGTACACTTGATATCTGTATCAAACCCAGACGACAAAAGTTAAAAAGTAAATTCATGGTAAAGCTCTTCAAGTTGATTTCTGTAAAACGGGTTGTTAGATACCGTGTTCTTTCAATAGAGTGAGTAACAGGGACCAAAATGGCGTCCACAATTTTGTAATATAGTATATGGGAAACAGAACAGCATGTTTTTTCATAGGTCGGTTTCTTGTAATCTTGTTTTCTAAAGGAATAACTACCAAACATTTGATTGGGATATACTTCGGGGTACTAGTTATTGGTTCCAAACACCTTCCGTTTTGAGAAACTGGTAACAAGTGGGATGAATTTCCTATTTATCCAAAACGATCTTGCGGACCCATTGAACAAATGCTAACTGTATCCAAATGATTAAGATATTCAGTACCGAATAAAATCGAACTAGCACAAAAACGCAGTTCACTATTCAATCTTGGTTATGCCCTGTCATCTTCATTCGAATGCCGCACCGAGTGGATTTGATGGCAATGTCATGATGAATAAATCTACTGGTTGAATAAGCAAAAAGAAAGTTGCCTAAATAAATCCTAATATTTCCCAGATTTTCCACTATAGGCTTCACCAAATATTAAAAACTTGGATCTTTGAACTCCCATGTAAACAGAACTAAACTTGTCTTGTTCGAAATAGGTGATTTTCATATAGTACAGCCCATCAAATCTGTGACGCAACCTGTCAGGGGAATAAATATTTTACTGAGGCTGTGGACAATACATTTTTTAAACATATTTTTATGGGCATGTTTACCTAGGTGGCTATGGAAAGGTACCACAAAATGAGACGAGTAGATAGATGCGCTCTAGCCAATATCTATTTCTGCCCTCTTCGTTCTATTTATCTTATTAATAAAGCGTTTATCTTTTGCCAACTTACATTTTACATCGCTCCACTCACCGATTGTTTGTATCACAATAGTATAGAAAGCACTATAGGAACGATGATAGGATGCCCATGAGGTATTTTACTTGGCTACTTTGAGAATGCACAATGTATGTGAACTTTTTAACCACCATAAAGTACGTTATACGTTATAGACATTGCATGTTTTTTTCTAAAACTAAATACACGATGAGTCACAACAGGCTACAACAAGTTCGTGCAGTTGAGATCAACGGATTTGAGTGAAGTTTTATGAAACAGGCAAAATTGTCATGGTGCTTATGGCACAGGGGAGTTCGAGTCCAGTGAACCGCATGCTCGGCAGCTTTCAGTGCTGAGAGAATTAAACCTCGTCTGTTTCGAGTATGTTGTCAGTTTACCGTTGTGTGCCAATCGGAAGAAATTAGCAGTTTGGGATTTATGAAAAACGTCTCCCAGTCTACTTTCGTCGCACTTTAAAATTGTTATACTTCCCCAATGAAAACAGAAAAGTACCTAAACAACACAAGTTGCATATCATATAAACTATATATCTGGTGACATGCGCCCTATAGAACTTCCTAATGCTCTAATACGGAGAACTTATCCTTATATAGAAATTCCCTTCTGAAAACATTTCCATCCTTTTTAGGCGGTCGATAAAACTTTAATCAAATTGAGCTGTCGCTACAAAGAGGTTGGCTAGGGTTGTCGTCTTTTCGCTAGCACAACCAATTTGATACTCTGCGAACGACTGAGTGACTCACACCGGAACGCGAGTGTGTTCATGCGCTCCAACCTCCCTTCCTTAGTGAATTGAGAGTTTCCGACTCACGTCTGGCTTGGCAAGAACCGAATTGTAGAGCTCAGTGAACATTTGCCACTATACCGTTTCCCTTCACTCTGGTCTGTCTATCTGTGCTTGTCCGCGTGAGTCGACGATGTTTTCTCCTCACATGCTATCCCATCGCGTTCATATACGAGGCGAGAGTTTCTGCAAAAAAAACCGTCAATCATATGTGTGTATACACACGTAAATGCACAAATGGTATTGAGTTGTTTTGCCTGACTAAACATGAGTGGTTGGCGCATGGCCAAAAAGCATCTCCCAAATCTGCTCGTATTGTTGGCCGATTTTGAGCTGTAGAGACGAACTGTCGATCCGATCTCCTCATCTAGATATAAGGCAATTTATCCGTTATCCTCCCGGCCTTTCATGGTAGAAAGATAAGATAGTCAGAATATATGAGTTGGTTGTGTGAAAGTGGTTAGGCATACAACACGAACCGTCTGAACATCATGGATCAGCTACAATCAGTTAGACACTTTTATCTGTTCAATAATTACAACATCCCCCAACGAATTCCAACAAGCCCAAGCGGATGTACGACCAGCCTACATGACTGTCAAACCTTGGATTACCTTACTTCAATGAAGATTTAACAGGGATTTTTGGCACATTTTATGCAAATATTTAAAAAAATATCGTTGACCGGAATCAGGATGATGATGTCGAGTATTTGTTGTTTTCCATGAAAGTCAACAGCCCAGTAGAAGACTTCAAAAACCGTGATAGAATAACCAAAATATAAGATAGAGAACTATCATACTCATTTGTTCTTCCCGATCACGAACACAAATCGATCGGAGTTCTATACGAAACTGTGTTCTTGTTCTCGGTGAACGGATGTGATGTTAGTTTATTGGTTCAAAGTGAGTGATCTCCTTTAAGGCGGGGCGAATAATTATGACCGTGTTTGTTTACAAGTGGCTGAATTGTGTTTTTCGGTCAGTTGTGCTTCATCGATTGCTTGCTGCATCAGACTGTGGCTACTTAACAACAAGTTGAGAGATTACATGATTGACTACCACTAGAGATTTCTGTGACAAACATCCTCACAGTTTAGCTACTCCGTTGTGTATAGGTAAAATAATTTACCCTTCACCTCGGGTTTGTGTCAGGATGGAAACAGATGTGTCTCGTATATCAGTCATTGCTAAATATTCGCTGTCAGACTATTTAGAGGAAAACTTTACGAAAACAGAAAGAGTTCAGCCTGAGATCACAAAGTTCACGGTGTAATCAAAAACGAAGTCACGATCCACGCGAAATACTTCTTTAAAAAAAGAGGAAATGTCAGATTCGTCTTCGTTGGTCACTTTTCGCTGTTCACTACGATGGTCGATTCGGATTGCTTTCCATGTGACTTTCTTTCTACTTAGGACAATAATTTTGTAATGACGTTATTGCACATACAAAGCAACATCAATATGAACACACGCTTACAAATGGTTTGAACATAATACAACGGTAAAATTTGTCGAACATTTCTTCAACGCATCGTAATCCATTCTCATCTGTCAGCTAGGATATTTTCTAAGAAATCCGGTAGCTTTTGAAGGGCATGCTTAAAAACATGAAAGATATTCGTTTAACGGACAAAGCAATCACGGTCAAACAGAACTCTGGAGTACTCTGATTTTGCTGATGCCTTTGCTTCGAGTGATTGAACAGAAATTGTGCTTTGTTGGTAAAATCATTTGAGCTAAAACCTCGATCAAAATATTCGACAGATATGTAGTTCTCGTGGATAGGCACATAGTAGATTTGCGAAGCCACTGAATTTAAAACTTGCTCTTATTTCTTTCGAGATTATTCTCATCATCTAACCCCGGTGCATGAGAACTATTTACAGCTTAATGAAAATGAAAGATATGAACATGGCAGAACCACACTGGCTTTCTTTTTATATACCACTTGGAAGTAGTTCTAAATGCACTCTCTCTCTCTCCAAAGGGATGGGGGCATTGTTTTTGTTTTATTTCTGCACTGACTTTCTTTTTTGACATGATGGTAATACAATATCCCGGCCATTTAAAAGCCGCCGACTGGCAAAGTTACCGACAGCAGCTCGGGGATTTGAACCCAAGGCTGAAGCTTCAGAAGCCCGTCGTGATAACCGTCACACCACCTCCGACGCCCAAGACCCGTTGGAAATTATTCCCCAGTTTCATGATTATATGAAGGTACATTGAAGCATTGATGACAACACAAAGTTGATGGAAGTCTGCTCTCGTTGAAGTTATTTCTTTACGGAAATATAAGTAGAGATATACGTGTGGCCTTGGTTTCCGACATAAATTTCTCTGAGCAATAAAAGCTAACAATTACCAAGGCACGGAAATACGGGTAAATTGATAAATGGAATCAAAGTTGTTGCCGGTATTTTTTAGGAAGGTTTTCCATTTCAAAAGATCAACTGAAGGATGATTTTGTAATCAATCTGTTTTTTGTAATTTTGTCTATAGGAAACTGTTAAGAGAGATTCTGTAATATTTGGGAAATTTTCCGCTATATGTGATTTAGAAATGCTCCTTAACGATTACCGTCAAACATCGTGGGAAAAACGAAATCCTTGGAGGCCTAAATGTGAGCGCGGATGTACTAGTTATTTTGATGTACCTCGTTGATCCCCAATATCATTATCTCAATAGCAATAGAATGATCCGATAAGATTGATATTTCATCGTCACCTCCTCAATAGAGATCAAAGTAGGATAGTACAAGGTGTTGAGTTTGGATTTTCTCTGACCGATCTTTTTAATTGTTTTGAAGTGAATTGGAGCATCGGTTATCCCATAATTTACAGGTAAACCCCCATAAATACACACTGCTCAGATAGAAGATCGGGCAAAATCGAAGCAAGAACATATATTTTCACGCTTGACGGTCAAAAGCAGTGCCGTAATTTCCCGTCCTTATTTCAAGATGAAACTGTTCCCAGGCACTTGTGCCTTTGGTTGAAAACAACGACGTGGCATTTTCAAATGCGGCCAGTATCGGGTCACCTGAACACGGTTGTCAACGCCCAAAAAAAGGACTCGTTGATTTCATCAAGGGATTCGGATCACAAAGAATCTTGAGTGGGCAACGAGTTCATTTTGCAGACAAAAGCAAGGATCAGAAAATCAGTCATTTTTGGTAATAAATTCATTCGATAAGGAATTTCGCTCACTACTAAGTTATGACACTGATGCTAATGACCAATTATAATCGAGATCAAACATGATCAGCCTTGTTGGTGGATTTCAGTGATAGGAAATCCTACATCTTTAGGACTGGGAAATTTCCGAGCTCAAGAAAAATATAAACTGGATACGTGGTAGCTAATAGGGTAACGCTCCGTGCCATGCACTACGAGAAATTTGTTATTATATTTGTGCAAAACCATCTGTTTGATCAACATTCACATTTAAACACGCGAAAGTGTTCCAGACTCCAGTTCGCGCATTGGAAGATACGTTCTCTGTTCTGAAGAGAAAAGGTACTGGGCTACCCGCGCACTGCCCATTGGTGTCAAAAGTGGAGCACGTGATGGATTACAAGGTGAAAAATGATATCATTCCCAGCTTGGTGGAACCTACCCTGAAAAGACTGCAAGGTATCATGGTTGTGACTTACTGGCGGTGGCAAAATACGGTTTCTTTGGGATTTTCTGGCATAAATAATCTCCGCATAGAAGTAGACTAAAATGATTATTAGGCGAGAGCCTTTTCACAAGTTGATAGTTACTAATGACACATAATTATATATTTATGCCTTAAAATATCATTCATGAGATCAAGATATACATCATAGTATCGTTTTGCGTGAGTTTCGAATGGACCTACATGTTGGAAGATTGTGCTTAAGATTATCACACCGTTTACACGTTGCTATTTTTGCAAATCAACCTCTAATTTTATTTTCAGGTGACATAACGTACAGTTCTTGTTATTTTCGCTGCTAAATTTTTATGGATCCTGTACTACGTAGGATCAAATCGATTAATGAGACGCAATATCTACCAAGACGCGTGTATACGTGCACGGCTCCATCTTGTTTAACTTGGAATGAACAAAACTCTGTTCATCTTGGCCATAATCGAACCTATGCTTACTCTCAGTTCATTCACTATCACATGTCTGTGCAAGCTCTTTAACATGTGATGGCAGAAAAACGTGCATCTAGACACGTGAACCAGACAGCCTAGTCAAATTGTGAATCATCGGTAAACTAAAGCATAAATACATCGTTGTTATGTGAATGTACTGATCAGCTTCAGGGTGATCTTATGATATCCGCTTGGCTGACAGTTTTAAACAATACGGAGACAATTATGACTATATACTTTCCTTTACCAGGTATTCAGCTGAACAGTGAAACGATGTTGTCATGTGTAAAGGTAAAGTACAATTCGTTAGCTGCAGACCCACTCGCCAGTCTCTCTGATGTTTCTCTTGGTCGGGAAGAACTTTCAGTAAGAAACGTCTCATGTTATTGCTTTTGATCTATTTAGCATCATCAGAGATAATATGACAAAGGATAGCAAACTGGCATTCTGGATGGTTCTTTTGAAGGGAAATTGAGAGCAGACATCATTTATTGTTTTGAAGCTCCTTCGAGGTTGGATGTTGGTGCCACAAAATACTAACGAAATAGCAATATTTTACCTGGGTAATTGAATAAATCATTTTCCATCACGGATAACAGTCAGTCTAGCAATCGACAATGGGTGAGGGTTGTTTGTTCTGAATAAATCAGGCAAGAAAAATGTTCCATTCGTTCGTTGGTTGATGTAGAAAAACGTGTTTACCGTGGTCTTGAATGAAAGGAAGCGTTCAAAGTTTAATGGATGCGAATTTCTATGTGTACTTCATTCGGCCAAAATATATCGGTTATAAGAGACTTCAGTGATGAGTCTTATCATTGTAAAAAAAACTCTAAGTACTGCGGATTGTCTCTAGTTATGTTAGTAAAATTCTGGTTTAGATCGGATGTTATGTTTGACGTGGCTATGCCGAATAATACTTATCACAGTATAAACATATTTTTAGCCCGGAAGTGAAATGAAGGAGGTCCTAGCAGGTGAGCAGAAATTACGGCTGTTTCCAGTTTGTCCGAGATTACTACTTGGCTTTTCTTACGAAAATGCTAAGTCAATTCGGTTCCCACAGTGTTTTATTTAATATGCGGAAAGTGGGACGCTATGCAGCTTCTTGTTGATGGACAAGCACAGTCTTGGGGTGGTACACAAGTGAGCTAAATAGAAACGGGATCGTTTCCGGGTTTCAGTGCTAAATAAACGTCACAGGTTAATATTTTCGAGAGCTTCCCTAGTAAACAAATGGACTCTCAACATGCTGACGTAGAGCTCTTTATCACTGAAGGGCTAACAAAAAAATGAATACTTACTAGTTTTTCTTTTGCTTCCTGTGAATAAGTTATTTCCGACAAGATTTTTCAAATACAGAAAGTTGATATATTGGTACTTCCTTTGTCTCATTTTATTCTGCATCGAAATCACAGACATGAGGACTTCGGTGATATTCTCCATTCCCCTCAAATCACAAGGTGCGCAAATGGTGGACATTTATCAAATAAAATGACCACAATTGGACTAGGCAGCCCGTTCGAGTCTCGGGTCCTGGAGACGAATAACTTCCGCTACAATGTCATTTCCCCATGTCAAACTGATCGATCAACGGGGAACTCGCCATGCACATCGGAAACGTCACGAGTCAAGAGAATTTTCCATATTCCGAATTGGGTAGGTCGGAAGAAACGAGTAATAATCCAACCACATTATTTTGCTTTGTTTTCCCGGTTATTTATTTGACTTAGCTGCTGGCTTGCACAGTTTATTGCAATAAAGTGTCACTTCATTTTTGAGGTTTATTTCTATTAATCAGCAACTGTCATTTTCCTGAAATATCAGTACCACCAGTAGGCTTATCGTTTCTTTTCAGTGCGTTACATTGTTCTTGTGAAATTGGCCAATAACAAATGGAATGTATAGCAATATGTTGAGAATATATCTCTTGGTGATCTCGTAATTGGAAGGTAGCTACTTCACAAGGTTTCAATGAAACACATCTCTTCAGAAATAAGCTTCACCACTGAAAAGTGAATTGCTTAATATGACTAGACTTTAGGAGCATAAGATAGAGTTTGAGAGAACACGGAATCAATTAACTACATATAGATTTTTATTTCACATCCGATGCACACGTCTGACACGTGCACCATGTGTACAAAATGGATCGAAATAAACCAGTGCAATGTCTTATTTTATTACTGTCTTCCGTACAATACTGTGATAGGATGTTCTGTATCAGGAGTAAACAAACAAACTCCTAACTAATTGGGCAAAAATCACGATCACTTGATGTTATCACCTATTGTCCCTCGAGTACATGATATTTATAACCTGGTAGCGTGCTTCCAACTATCCAGAAATAACCATGTAGACAATTTCTCTGCAAAACTTACCGAGGGGCTTCCGTATGTTACAATTACCGGTCAGGGTGTACATATCTATATGACATCAGTTCTCGACCAATTCATTACTATAGTGATGGATCAGCTAAAACCGTCTACATATAAAATGCATTTAGCGGTATTTCAATCGTTATTTACGATAATTTATTGTTTTGTCAAATCCCCTACTTCACTTTATTATCATAACCTCCAGCAGAAAATATGATTATCCGTGCTATGTGCGGAAAAGTGGCATAGGTAGTAAAAATTAACAACAATTTTGATCTAACTGTGGTAGAATATGGCTCGCTCCAATAGCTTCCCAACTCGATCAGATACTGTGTTTTCTGGTTCACATTTGCAACCAATATTTTTGTAGAAAATGAGAGAATTTGAACTAGAATGTTAAACGTGTTCAATGTTGTACTTGTTCAGTTACCAACCTTGACATTTTGCCAATAGCGAACTGCGAAAGACTACGGTTGTTCTGTTCACAGTAAGCAAAGTGGAGTAATGCGTGAGCGTCTTGATTTGGGCTGAATTTAGAACGTATCTGATAGTCCACTAACTCATTTCCTGACGTCTTTCTTTTTACGCCTAAATGATTCACGTTCCCGCCTAAGGGGAGGATCTGCTGTAGAACAAATTTGAAAGTGCTATCGAAACGATTTTTTTGACTACAAAGTATCCGATTCCAAGTGATCCTAAAAAGACCTGTTTGTTTCTTGTTCCCTTAATACAAGGTCTGTCAGAAGCCTAGGTAAGAAAGCTTTCTTTACTGAAGATTCACGTTTACCTATACAAAAAGCTGTCGGAAATTAAAATACTGAATCTCTGCTTTCCGCGGAGAGATTGCTTGCTCGAGGTTGACGTGACAACAACCAGTTCCAGACCTTCGAGAAATCCACTTTTTCATCCTTAACAAAGTCCTCGATAGGGGTGCGTGGTGTAATATACGTGCACAGGGGTTGAGTTACCGATGATTCAGTTCCACGAAGATGATTCACTTGAACCCCAACTGGACAGAACAAAACCCATCATGGCTCATGCCCATTCTGCGCACAAGGCCGACAATCGTCCCCGCATTCGACATGAAATGATTGCCTCGCCAATTTAGTGGGGATCAAGTGAAATGAATTTGTGCTTCCTATCTACCCTAGCCTGGTATTCAGACATCTATGTGAATTTGGTTTTACTTTTGGCTGAGAGACTTTGATTTTGTTCTGCATAAAATTATGGTATATTTTATCAGTTGTTGAAAACTACACTGATTTATCTATGACGAGTTCCTCATCAGCTTCACCTTTCCGCTTAATTTTGTTGTGATTACTAAAGAAAACACCTCAAAAATAATACCACACCTGTCCTGCATCAAATGAGTAAATTTTTACTTTGAGCGGGATTTTTCGATACCATATCTCTAAGAAGATGCTTTTCTGGATTGGTGAACACTATACTTGGTTGTGCTGGACAGTATATCATCACATATAAAGCTACGTAGCAGAGGAGAAAAGGCAGATGCAGCTATGTGTTTGATGCTATCTAAATGCGGATACACAATTGATTTATCATAGTTCGTTGCTGCTATGGAGCTTAGAGTTGCTATTTCGTAAAAGCACACTGGAATTTGCTCTGGCTCCGTGGATCACGGGCTTTTGATGTTGACATTCATTTGGAAAGTTTTGGAAACCCCGTGGTGATGGGTGGTATATATATTTGGGCGGAGCTAGCAGGTTTTTTAGAAATGTAACACACATTAACTGAATCCAGGAACAAGAAAACAGTGGCAGAATACCCTAAAAAGTTTAGAATGACATGCCAGTTTAAATTATTTGTAACACTGATTTGAAAGCCCCATAGCCCGGTCACCTGATGGCCGAGACTAAACTTTTCTTGCCTATCTGTGGTCGCACTTTAATTTAATACCACGTAAAGCTCACTGCCCAATATGCTGGACATGAATGTGGGTTATCCTGACTGTCACATCCTGAAACTCTTTCGATATGTCTATTATTGATCGTACAAGAAGCCGAAATGATGTAATTATTAGAAATTCCGCTGGCATTTCTCGCTAATTTCAAACTGTTTGTTTGCTTCAAACCGTAGGTGTTCAGTTAATTATATAAAGGATAACAAATAGAGATTCATTTAGCCATTAAAGTACTTATTAGGAGCCCATTCTAATCGGTAGAACTAAGGTGCAAAATCTTAATGAATGTGAAAACGTAGACGACGAAATCGTCAATAAATAGTACTAAGGACGTTCAAATAATTTTGCGCTGAGTAATATTCTACAAGACTCAAAAGCGATGTCTGTTTTCAGGTAATCTATTATAAACCCGATAAATGACTAAGGCTGGTCAGTGTCCCATCAGGACCTCTACTCAACTCGATCAATATTATCCTCCGTTAGACCTTTGGTTCATTGATAAAGACAGTTTTTTTCCTGTAAAATGTTCTATGTAGAAGAAGTTGACCTTAATACTAGTGAAGAAATGTTTGTATCGGCTCTAATCGGCCGTATTAACGTCAAAACTACTTGATGAAGCACCCTTCCAAATCAGAGTTTTCACAAGCATCAACCCGTTGCCTTCCTTGTGATGGATCTATAATTTGCTAAAATTCAGCGGAATATTGCTGGTCCGAGAAAAAAGCCACCTTGGGGTTCAGTGGAATATTTTCGGCCACAGAGCGGTCAAATTAATCCCTCACGAGATGAACCAATAAACAACATGTAGATGGGCATTATTGGGAGTAATTCTATCTTACCTAAACAGACTAGGAGCAACTCAGGTGTTGCTTCCGAGTTTCAACATCTCTTGCAACTTTAACAGTTATATAACTACACTGGGTCACGTGTCTCTTGCCCTAATACTTAGTGAGTAAACGTTTCAAGTACATTGGCTTTCACTTATGCTAATACTTACTTACCAAACGATTCTCAGAGAACGACATTAATTAAACCGGATTAAAAACAAATGATATTTCAAACATTCAATGAGCTCCAGGCCACTGAATCCAAATACGACAATTAATGGACCGATCCACATTAGTTGGTTGAGCATCTAACGCTTAGGCGGTCTGGTTGTTAGAAAGACATATCATGAAGCGTGTGGTCTTCATTTTGATAAGGGTAACGCCCTTCCATTAGGCTGTCCATCACATTGCCACAAGAGTCACTGGCAGTAACCACCAGACTAAAGTGTGCTTATTCTGTCGTAAACGACATGACCATTCACCCCGTGGGCCCTTCCTTAATCCCATTTAAGTCAATGCATCCGTGAATTTCGTGTAGGCACTAGGCTGACACATATTCACAAGCACCAGCTAAACGGGAACATATGACTCATCACAGTTGAGATTAGTCAGTGAGCAATAGGAAATTAGCTGATCCAGTCTGTTGGGGCAGAGTCCTTTTTCGCACCCATAGATCAACGATTCTTATTATATTTTCCCATGGAAAGTTTGATTCATTGAACTCAAAACCAGGCTTTGTGGCCACGCTCTTCTCGAGCTTTATGACAATGAACCTGCAGAACAAATAATTCAGGCTTGACTGTTGTTGATCATAACATAACGTGCCATGTAGAGCCTCAGTTCTTGCACTGCTAAGCGTAACTGATCAAAGAGTGAACGATTGAGTGTGGAACGGGCAATCATAAAGATAACATTTCTCAAAGTAAAATCGTGAAAATCAAGCAGCTACTGGAATAGTACCGTGCCACGTTTAGGGCATGGGAAGCAGCAAAACTTCGTTTCCATTTCTTCCGATAGCTGACACCAAGAAAACGTGAAATCAAGATTCGAAGCCCAAATTTTACGTACATGCACGAACCGTTTTGTCCCAATGTAAAAACAAGTCGCGGCACGATCATTCGCTTAGAAATTGTATAAAAATGACTCAAAAGAATTTGGTTTACCCATTTCCGCAAAACTGGAATTGTGCTGTGGGCAGAGAAATACGGTACAACAACGGGAAATCAACATACAGTTTCGTTATGGGAAGCGCAAATGCTGTTTAAACGCTGTTGTTCGTGGACAAAAGTATTAGGTAACAGTTTTGACGCCAAATGAATGCCAGATGGCTCTTCGTGTTTGTTCTCCTTGTTATTTGCTCTACAAAGCGGCGGCCTCGTTCGGTATGTCTAAGGTCGAGAAATATTTAGGAATTTAATTATCTTGATCTATCTGTTTGACACGAAATTCAGAAGAGCAGAATAGCTTTTCTGAGTAGAATTTATAAGCTTTGCTCATTTTATTCAGAAAGGCTGTTGGTAACCTGAATCACATTATATTCACCCAAATGAAGGCTATGAATCAAAGAAAAGCTGGAAATCTCAGTCTCAGACATTTCTCGCAGTGCACGGGCTGGCATCAACCAATATCATGTCCCCAAGCTCTGCCATGAAATATCTACATATTCAAATTGTTGATTTACTAACAGATAGGGTGATTGCTTAGGATGAAAAACATATCATCGTGGATCCTGAGCACAAAGGTTGATCTTTGTCGTTGGCAAGCAATGCAAAATGGGTCGCATCACGTTTACTGGGATAAATAGCGACTGTGGTGATAGCCATCTTCATGTCACGGAAGAAGTAGATTCAAATTCCCAGACAATATTCTCCGAACCACGGGTATAGCTTGAGATTGCCACGCACAGTGGACAGAATAGCGAAGCGGTCGGAAACTGTTTTCTCCTCTGTCTAGTGCTGACAAACTAGTGACTCACTGGCACACCGAGGAAGCCTTGTCTTCGTGGAGGCGAACGGTATCATCTAAATGGATCTCTCTACGACTAAGCCGACAACGAAGGTTTCTAGCGAATGCGAATGGAGTGCCCGCGGTTGGATCCGTACACACTTACGAAGGTGCATCCGTAAAGAGTAAAACGCCCTAGAAAATGAGTCTAAAAGCAGTATGCAGAAAATGTTTCGTAGAAATGTTTTGGGGACCAGCTGGCATATAACTGACAAATACATGACCGGATGAGTTGGAGTGTTTACATTTGACGTAATCCTTTCTCGTGTAAAGTCTGGAATTTTATTTAATTTCACTTCCTTTCGCAATTAAAAAGTGAGTTTTCTTTTCAGGATGGGTGAAGATAGTCATTAAAAGTTTCAAGCCGCAGCTTCGTATGAAGTTTGACAAGAAGTGACAAGAAAATCATAGGTCACAAGGAGGAAGTCCTAAGAATTTCTCCGGTTGTGTTGGCCCCAGTAACAAACCAAACAAAGGCTTAGTTCTGCAGGCTTCTATTTTATTGCCTTTCCCTTGAAATGGAAGAAATAACGACATCGGAGATTATAAATCTTAATGAGAATACTATAAAAGAAACATTTTTCAGTTGAAATGTGTTTCTTTTATACAAAACAAACCAAAATTATCAATATGCAATTTGATTGCATTCTGGTCAACGAGAATGGAAGCTAACATCTCGATTCGACCAATGATAAAGAAGTAGGTATGCGCCATCTGCTAATTAGTCATATTGTTTCGATAATTTCGGAAAAAATGAAACTTTAAGTTAGTCGTAGACCGTTTTGTGGCACTTGAATTATAACTACGAACTAATTCGTTTTGGAAAGCAGAGTACAGTAGCTCAGCTGGATCAGTCTAATAGTCGGTTCTCAACCAAAACGTTTGAGCTCTCAATCTAAGTTTTTCTTTGTTTTCCGTGACCCCCTTTTATGCGACCGAATTCTAAATGTCTAAGAATAATTATGGGGAGTAAATGCCCACTTTTTAACTTATCAGAAGGTATTACCTAACCAAGATTCATATTTGCATATTTCACTCAAAAAATGCTTAACGTAACTGGTTGGTCAGATGTGAAATTTAGTTAAGACTTACTAGCCTATTTGACAATGACCGGATATTCAGCTTCCGATATAATTAGAAGGTGATCTTCCAGATCGATAAAGTGAAAAGCAAGATCAGTTGTTTCATTATTCAAATCTGATGAAAAAACGAAATGTCTGTGATCCTTTTTGACGGGCTTAAATAATCGATTTTGATGACTCACTTAGTCGATCGTTCCGATATAATTTGATTCTGTATAGCGTGCCAACTGGACGATGACAGTTGGAATCAGAAAGAATGCCCCATCCCTAAAGGGGATCACATTTAAGCTGACCTGAAGGGTATCAGAATAGATGCAGGCAAATTCAGTTTAAGCAAACGCGTTAAAATATACTTCGACTAATTATGAACGTATTCTTGCCGTGCATGCAATTTTAATGTGTGAATTTCATCAGAATGTTGAGCAAGGCCAACTATGTTTTCTCGGAACTTTCTACGCTGTATTGTGTTCAGTCGGTTTGCTAAATTCTGCGGATCTCATTTTCAGTTTATGCCGCAGCAAAATGGTTTGGCGAAAACTAAACTATTACTTCATTGAGTTTACCTTATCGAGGACGTACGTTCTATTATTGTGCTTTGATACAACTATGCGAGAAAAGCAGAAAATTACTAAACACTAACTGCGTTTTGATGCACAGAATCACGACTTCTTTACTGGTTGAATAATGGAGGCTTCATTTCCGGTCGTTCCCCTCATATGGTGCCTTAAAAAAGCTGAAGCTGTGCACTGAACTAGATGAATAAACACAGCGATTCCTGTTGTTTCTAATCAATTGTAATATACAAGATCTGACGAATATGCTTGTATGGCAGTTCAAGTAAAGAAACTTTAGTCCCTGCCACACACAGTTCCAGGCTAACATGATATTCAGTATTAGTCTTAACTGCAATGAGATATCAAAGTAGCCTGCACATAGCCCGTGAAAGTCAAGTCATTCTCTCCAGTTATCACAAGAAGACTCTCATATTCACTTCAGATAATATCACAGACGAGCCGTCATTATAAATAAACCTTACAAAGCACCTATAGCTGGACCCCATTTCATGCGGCAAATGACACCATGAACTCAACATTCGTCAGTGTTATCTTCTTTTTGAATGAGCTCACGTGCCTCTATTGAACTGAACTTTACAGGCTTCAAAATTGGTCCAGTATTTGCGTTTACCGCTGCTGAAAACACAATCTTATCCACTGAATGAGGTGACACTGCTTCAACCATCCACAGCGGATACCAGTTCGAGTGGCTGCAGCAGTGGTAGTAGTGCGGACTCACACACGTCAACTACAATAACCGGGGCTTCCTCGAGACCAAATGGTTACGACCGCATCGGCGGTGGATGGTCTTCCTGGTGTCTGTCGCCGAGCCATTTATTAAGGAAAAAACACTTTGAAGGAGTATTGTGCTCGGAACTTCAAACAGCCAAGTAGGTTTCACGCTTTGCGAGCTTTTATGTTCCATGTTTAAGAAAAAAATTAAGTTGTTTGAAACTACTGAGTTCTTTGTGTATAATATCAGGAAGTTTTTTGTTGTTGAATCTCCTGTGTTTTATCTTGAACATATATGCCTGACATTTGCATAATGAAAACAGTCAAGCAGGATGAACATGCGGTTAGGAGTCGACAGCGTGATGACATTTTGTGAACTGGGAATGCATATGGACGATAGGATTATGCATTCAAACTGTAGGGGATCTGTACTACTGTTAGATAGACACAAGCGGAGCGTGCAAAACCAGTGATTTTGGAATTTGGTATAGATTTGCTATAATATTACAGTAACGTGATGACTCTCCCGCCTGCCAATAAAACTAAAAGATTTATCCGTAAGCACTAACTTTTCCTCTTTTATTTCATGTAATTTGTTCTTGGCGAATCAATTAGGATTGAACATAATTGAAAATACTAATACACTCTACCTGAATCTCCATTTGCTGCTATGGGATTACCTAACGAAATTTGCTAGGATCACAAGTGATAAACCGTACACCGCTTGATATAATTGCTGTAACTTTTGCTTCCTGCGCATGTTCTCATGGGAAGAGTAAGCCCATACCAGTAGTGTGAAACTCCTATATACCTTGGACAAGATTAGTGTTTGGTAAGTTTGCAGTCATTTGGTAGTGACTCGAAATCAAAATCTCCTACCGCAGCACTGATATCAGTGGCAATTTTTCGGAGATCACGGCTGATCACCACAGCAAGACCCAATAAGACATTTTCTGACAAAGAAGTCGAAGAGTAAAGTCGTATTTCACATTGTTTTCAGGCTTGGGCAATGCAAAACTGTAAACTTGGTACAGATCATTCAGGAGATTTTATCCTGATTTACTATAAACATGCAAAAACATTTAGCCAAGTCGTTAAGTTGCGTTGTTGTTTACTGTTCGCAAACATGCCTGACCACTGCTTTCAGACGATTACTCCAAGTTTGATTTTATAATAATTTCAAATAATGACGTCCATCTATGACATATCGTGTTATCCAAATATGAATCATACCAAGGGCAGTCACTATAATGCAGCTATATAGATAAAATAATGCTAGAAAAATAAAACTTCATTGTAATTACGTATAATGACTATGTCCAAAGCAATCAGGGTCTTGCTATGTTCTTTGCACAAGTACAAGCAAACCATTCGATTTTATTACCAAATAAACATGGAAATTTCTGTAAAAAATGAATTCTGGTAGTTATGGAGGAAAATTAACACTTATTACCACTGAAACACTAGAGTGAGCATTTACCTTGTTGTGAACAATGGTAACCATGGAGCTGGAACCAGCCATGTCAGATTTGTTGAAGAGCTCCACGGGATATTCGAAGTGACATTACTAAGTGGTTTGTATTACATTTGTAAGATATCGGATCTTGCTGACCCGCATCGCAATCACTATTGGCGCATTGGTTACAGATAAATATTTGGCAAGCTTCCGTAACGTAGTACTTAAAAGAATAAAAATGTCTGTTGGTAAAATAACTACAAATTAGCAAATTGAAGCCACATACCACTGAGTTTATAATGTTTACCATCAGCGTATGCTTAGCGGAAGCAAAACAAGCTCATATTGCAATATTTCTTCTCTCATAAAATAAAACATTATTTTACGTGCCTTGATTTGTTTCTACACTTGATTGCACGTATGTTTTGAAATTCCTAGTCTGTTCATCTGTCGCATAAAGCAGTGCCTTAAGATCGTTCACTCCAACTTATTACTCAGAAAATTAGAACACTAGCTTTTAAGTTTATGGAACTGAAAAAAAGAAACCCACATGGGATCACGGAATCATTTGTGCCCAAGAAACTTTCACTGCATCTCCGCTACTGCCTGCTCCAATAAAATACGTTCTTACACGCAGGTTTGGTAGGAACTGGAAACGATGAAAGTCCCGATTTGCTTCGTTATTACCGAACTTACAGCCTTCATCGACAATAATTACTACTACTTTTCCCTGTCATTTCTTTACCTTCAGGATACCCGTTGATTCTGACTGTTCCGGAGTTATTCAAAGCTCTTCATATGCGGACGATCTGGCCAGTCTAGAGTCTGAGGCAGAGCTTATCGATCCGGTCTATAGCAAAATTCGCAGTCCATCCTTTGCTGACCCCGTACCGAGCGACTATGACTCAGTTATCGACTCGGACGAATGGAGCTTTCCGCCGAATGTACACCGGGGCTCGTTTGTGAGCGCGACCAGCGAGGTGATTTGGAAAGCAATTTATGCCCAATTGATTTCGTTCATCGCCTGAAACGTGGTTTACCTCACTTTGCACCATTTTGAGTTGTATCGGTGCATTTCAGATGATGTTTCCAGTTTTAATTGGGCATGAAATTACAACTGGGGAAGTAGGACTTCCCAATGATTTTTCCATTCAGTTTGCGGTCAATCCAAATTTGATTCGGCAATAGTGAGTGGAAGAGAAACGGCAATGTGAATGTATTGAGTTTAGAGAGGATAAATTTGAAGACTATAAATTTACCTGCCCACTTGTGGCTACTATTCTTGTGTGTTAGTCCTTACACGGTACTGCATTACAAGATATTCAGCTAGTTATTAATTAGCTACTGTACTGGACAATTCACTATCTGTTTCACTGATAAGCCATGTGTATCGGGGGAGGGGGGGATGAAATATTTGTTCGATACACTACTTAAAAGCATCGTAGTGTTGACAATTTTGCTAATAAACTGACATTTGTTAAAGTAATACGTTGCGAACATCACACCTTCAGCGAACTGATCATACACTCCGATTACGTGATGCCTTTGTACAAAACACGACAGATATGACCTGGTTCAAAATATACCCAACAAAGTTACCCAACGAATAAATTGAGTGGAACTCAAACAACAGCAACATTTTGTAGCCTCTGTACAAATCTGCTAAACTGATTAGCAATAAGAAGCACTCAAATGTTTAGAATGCGGCCCATACGAGGCACGTACGATGCTGTTCAACATCTAAACGTTTAATACACTGCCTCTATATCCAGTTACTTGCTCTTCGCATACCGTTTAGACCTGTCAACTATTAGAACAATGTAGAAGCGATGCTTCGAAGAACCCATCGATTATACAGTTATTTCTTGTGTAACACTGAACGGAGCTTATTTCACACAGGATATTTCTGCTTTTTGGTTCGTGAAACTGATTGTGCATGTCTTCACCCTGATCAAGTAAACTATTTGGCCGATGATCTCGAAATGTTTACTTTGGTGAAAATGTTGACCATAATCAACGGAAAATAAGGCTCCCTTGTTTGTCCAACCCCAAATATCCTCTTAGAAAGTTTTCCTTTGTTCAGGCAGTAAGAGCAATCCACTCGAAGAAAAACCGTCTTAGAAATTTATTAGAAATAACATGATATGAAGAAATTTGATCTAGCTAAATAAACGTTATGACAGCAGATCTAATAGAAAAACACATTTTACTGTGTGAATTCGCATGTTATTCCATTCCAGCTGGGGTTGTACCCCTCCTCTATGATGAAGGAAATCCTCGGTTGCTCGACTGCTTACAATAGGAAAAGGCTCACTTGTGTCCAACCAAGAATTTCTTCTATGATCGCTATTTGTTTGCATTATGAAATGTGCAGTACTGTATTCTGAATTAAAATGGGTTATAAAGTATACAGAAGAACAAGGGTGTTGGCGAAATTCGTTTATGATTCTTACAAAGAAAGTAAGGTTTACACTAATTATTTAAAAAAGATAGATCCTGTGAAGAAGGATTCACCCTTTTTTAGTTGCACCGAAATATTGAGGAGAGGTTTTCTAAGTGTTTGTTGTATTGCAAACTTTGGACGGGGATTTTCCGTGTACACAAATGTGTGACGATATTCCCCCATTGATTTCGGATAGCTACATACGCAACATTAGTGTGAAACGATTACCCAAGAATTATTTCAAATTGCAGAGATCGATCTAGAACGAGTTCACCATGTCCGAGCTGAAGGTAATCCAATGCTAGCATTTTAATATCACAGCCTAGTCTCATCAACGGTTTACTTTAGGTCTTGCCTTCAAAAAAATATTCCAGGACTTTACACTTATTCCCATAGGAGTAGAGTTGTAACTTAAAAGTACCCCTGGACATTACTGAGTTGTACATAATGAACAGAATGATTACTTTGATCCATTTCATCCACTGATGACTAATCCGTCACGACGAGACTGCAACTTGGCGTGGTGGGATGGCTTGCGTGCCTCCATGACCCAAAGAATCATACTGGATGGCTTTTTTAAGCTGGAAATGCAATCATGCCTGACAGGTCAATCGATAGAGGCCAGACGAAGTCCACTCTCAGAACCAGTTGATGGGCAATATCTGGTTCTAATCACTATGACTCTGGAGAGGACTCTCAAGCGACAAAACTCGCAGAGAAACAGATTGCCGGTCTGAAAACCTCAAACACATGGATGTAAGAGTGGACTGCCTGGTGTTTCTCTCGACTGTGGGTGAAGTCGTCACACTTCATTGGACAGCTATCGCCAGCCTAAGCTGGGTAGCCCCTAGCCCAAGGGATGCTGCCCCGTCTACGTTCCGCTTGCTCCATCGAGTGCATCAGACGAATGAATGAATCCGAAAAGTGGATCGATAACACCAGAGAAGGCAAAACCATGTGCATGCAGTAATCAGATCTCAAGTGACAGACCAGAAGAAGCTCCTACACGGGATTTCGGGCCAAGTTTTGTGCTGAGTTAACGCTCCATCTTCAGACTTTTGGGTCCAAGGCTCCGGGTAAGGTTCCAAATAAAAACCGTTTTCTTCTCTGAAGGCAGTTGCGAAGTATGATTGGCCCAGAAGCCTCCGGCATTTTTCCTGTAAAGGGCCTAACCAATCTTTTCTCTTCCACCTTGGGATCAATGCAAAACGTCGCGGGAAGTTCTGGCTCTATAGAAAAAAAAATAGTTTGGGAGTCGGACATAAATCGACTGAACTCCCTAATTTAAAATGTTCATTTCCTTTGGCTGCTTTCAAGTTTCGCGCACTATGTCAGATAGGGCGACAGGTTGTCCTCGATTGAACTCTCGAGATTCTCAAAACTGATGTGTGGAGTGTCTCCGAAACACGCCCATAAGACCCCACTTCAGTGATCTTTTTTGCACCCCCGATACTACCTCAGTCTCGCTCTTCACTTTTCGTGTGTCTGGTGATCCGGTTTCCAGTGCTCGTGGTCAGGTCTGCAATAGAGTTACTTTCAGCATGGAAGCGGAACGGCCACTAATAGGCAGGCTTCCATTCAACAGTCGATTGTATGGACCTCGGTTGAAAGTTTCTGTTCGTGTCAACAACAATAAAATGAAGCGTCGATGTTCGTCGTTTCTGTGTATGCGCCCACTCACTGCAGTTCCTCCAAGACCAAGAACTAATTCCACCAGGATTTGGCCTCCTTCTTCGGCTTCACAACATTGTACTAAGATAGATCATATTGTAATTGGTCACCACTGGCCTGGATCAGTTGAAGGTGGTCGTCATCTTGGCCTACGCCTTTGAACTGAGATTACGTTTTGGTACGTGCTCGCTTCTATTTACGTCTCGTCCGTTGTGGCACCAAAGTCAATGCCACGCGTCCCGTACAGTTGCTTCTGAAAAATAACCAGCCATCTTCTTCCAAGGCTGAGCTGCCTACACGGTTATCAATGCAGCTGGACTTCCCAAACCCACAGCAACGATGGAAACAGATCAAGGAAGCCTTGTCTGCCGCTTCTAACGCTGCACGGGACTGCTGTCCAAGTAGGCCTCATAAACGTTGGACCTGTTCGACATCTGTTGCTCTGTTTGATGCTTGCAGATCCGTGTCGGCGGATGTCACATTCAATGAAGTGCGTAAATCCCTGGAGCACCAACTGACTAGGAACCTGAGAAATGACCGCGAGCAGTGGTGGATTGCGAAATGTAAGGAAACGGCTATACTCGCAATCTTCACCTTTTGATTGGAAGTATCGGTCCACGGAAGCTTGGTGTGATTGAGTTAATTAAGGAATCCGACGGCTCACTGATTCGCTCCTAGTGACCTCGTCTGGACAGTTGGACAGTGCACATTTAGGAACGATTCACTTGTTCCACTTCAAAAGTGGACCTGCCGAACATTCCTGCAAGAAAAACAAAGCAGGTAGATATTACTCCTCTATCAGAAATGATGGTTACGCAGGAGAAAGGTTACTTGAAAAGGTACAAAGCCGCGGAACTGGATGGACTGTCTTCTTTTTCCGACGAAGACGACGAAGTTCTAGTTTCGGAGCTAACGAAACTCCAAATAACCTAGGATAGTGAGCAGAATCCCGGTGATTTACACGAAAGGTGACTGATCCTCTTGCAAAAACCTAAGAGGAATTACCTTGGTAAGCATAGCATCCAAAAATGCTCACCGGAATTATTCTTCACCGAATATCGATCGCAAGTGAAATGTGTACGCGACAGAATCTGGTCAGTTTCAGACCGAGTGAGGTTGCCAAACATATATTTACTCTTCGAAAAATCCGAAACTCACAATCTCTGTCTTTACTGATTTGAAAGCTGCTTTCGATTTAGTCGACAGCACAGTTCTCTTGCACTCATAATCATCATTGTACAGAGTGAAACAGTAAGGCCAACCCCACTGACCACTGCCTTTCTCATCATCTCGCACGTTGCATTAGAAAGCATGAATATACAAGATAGACAGGGAATGGATCTACACGGCAGGGAAAAGGAAACAACGCCCTAGCAGCTAACACACGGAATACACAGTCTAACTGTACAAAGACATATCAATAAATCGTTCCCATTCGACAGAAAGTGATGGGACGATCAAGGCTCTGTTCACGGTTCACAGCCATATCATTCAGTGACTCCAGCCAGCTGGTTGGTGGATCTTTTTGACCCCAACCACAAAAGCGAGAGGCACCTACTTTTCCTAAGTTTGCTGTACATTTTCTCATTCCTCGCTGCCAAGTCACCTGTTGACCTCGACGTGGTTTCTCCCACTCCCTGGGAGGTAAGGAAAACAGGTTATGGTACCGTAGGCATGTGTTTGCCATACGTACCGCGTGCCCTACCCAACGAAGCCTAATAAGCAGGATAAGCTGTGGTAGAGACTTCCCTGAAGTGGCACCCAATACTCGATTTGTGATCTCAGTATTGCTTACTCTGTCGTTCTACCCAATCTTAGCGGTATTACGCAAGCATCGGTGGTCGAAATCTTGAAGACAAAGAATACCTCCAGCATGCAGACCCCAAGTCCCGCAACTAAACAACAAAAATGAACGCATCTGGGCACAATACACACGACTATTCAACTCTAGTGAAATATCAGGTGGCCACCACAAGTGATTCAGTTTAGCTTACGTCCCTCGTGCCTTGAGTATACGCGTGTTCAGCTCCACTGCCTTGCTCCCGTTCGTCCTTACACTGCTTTCGAGGTAACTCAAGCGGACAACAATTGTTAGTTCCTCCCCATCGAGCTCGGAAGCGTTGACTTCCAGTCTTGCTACATCACTTTGTACTTTGTAGGTAAGCCCATGCCGAATGGAGCTACAGCTCTCGCAAGCCTATCTGTTGCACGCTGAGCCTGATCCGTGCATTTGAAAAAGCAGACAACATCGTCGGCGTGATCTAGGTCACGGAGCTTCTTATTATTCTCTAGTTCGATGCACACATCCTAGAGATCTCCCGGGGCATTCTCCATTATTTCCTCCGTGACGAAGTTAAAGAAAAATGGAGAAATCAGAAATCCCTGTCACATACCGTAGTGGTCAGAAGTATGTGAGTATAACGACCTCAGTAAATTCGCGAACTTCTGAGTCATACCTTTCCGGCGAGAAGCATTGAATAGCGCCGTCGGGTCAACTGAATCGGAGGCACCTGCCACGTCGAGGAAAATCTTTACTGACGGTCGACGGTGTGAGTGACACACCTCCAGTAATTGACAAAGAGTAAAATCTGGTCGGTGCATCCTCGACCTGGGCAAAATCCTGCCTGTTGTTCACGGATGTTCCTCTCGCGAGCCGGTGTAAAACGACGCAGCAAAATCGGGGCTAATAGCTTGGCGACTATCAGAATTAAGCTAGTCCCACTACGATTAATACAGTCATCGAGTACTCGTCTCTTGAAGATGGAGACAATCAATGACTCACCCCATAACACCGGGATGCGTTCCTCCTTCCAAGTATCATGGAGCAAGGTGGTAAGTTGTTTTATCAAGGCACCATTACCCATTTTGGAAAGCACTGGAGGGACTCCGTCAGAATGGGCCGCTTTCCTTCTCTTCAGTAATCGAATACATGACTCTACTTCTACTTCCGATGGGGAGCTCCAGTGATGCTCCCCGAAGGGTCACAGTTGCTGACGCCGGAGTAACTACATTAGCCGACGGCCAGCTATACTGCCCCCTGAAGTATTCTGCTCAAAGGTTTAGATTTTGCTTTTTGCCTCGAACAGGCTCTCTATTTCTATCGCATATCGTTTCGATGACCGGGGGTTATCGACCACCAGTGTCGCGAATAAGTCTGAACGGTCTTTGACTGTTACGTGAAGCAGCTGCTACTTCCATTTCTTTGGGCACCTTGACCCATTAATTTTTGAGGTCTTTCTTAATGTTTTCGTAACTTTCTTTTGTAGCTTTCTTCGTATCTTATTCAATTCCCTTCTATTCGAGAGCTTACATTTTCGCTCTGTTAGACTGATCGACTCTTGCGAGATCCAGTGTCGTTGATGGACATCGGATCTGGGACCACAGGCGAAACCTGCTTCCAAGTGCATTGTCTGCTGGATATGGGCCCAATGCTCATCTACATGAACGTTCGTCGGGAATCCTATCTCATGTGACAGCTTCTATTCAAAACTAGTGCGAACCTCTGGATCCGAGAAGCATTGCACGGCTAATCGGCTTCATATTTTGCGACGACGACCATGAAGCTGGAGAGATAATCGCAATAAAAATAATGCATGGTCAGACTCCATGTAAGTGGACCAGTAAGATCTACAGTTCTGAACAGAACTGTTCCACCGGTAGCTCACTGCGATGTGATGAATCTAACTCAGAGAGCCTGTGGAGTTAGCACTCCATGTAACTGTGAGAAACCAGCTGCATCGGTAATTTGTACTAGACAGGAATTACAGGAATAACTGCACAAAACTCGAGAAGCCTATCCCCGTTATCTTTACACTGAGCCGGTAAGGCAAAACAACCATTTTAACGAGCCCCTGTCGAACTAATTTTGCCATCTTGTGCAATAAAGTCACCAGAACCTTTACTGCTGCGAACGAGGGTGGCGAGTTCACCATAGAACTCATCCTTCTGCATGTCAGAGCCGCAGTCCGTTGGAGCGTATGCCAAGATTACAAACAAGTTGCGCTTAACACAACTATTCTTTCGAACGCCAAATGACCCCTGGAGTCTGTTAACCGAGAGCCAGTCTAAAGGAGCAGCATCGACCTTCTCACTTGAGAGTTTTCTACCCCACGTTGATCCACAGCCCAAGCCGCTTCGTCTCTTGAAGTGCGCAGGAAATATCTCGATGAGAGACCAGGAGCAGTGAGTTGAATCACACTGCTCAAATCCTGGATACGTGTTTCAGTTACGCAACAGATATCTTCAGAGAATCTAATGTGAGGGCCAGGCACGCCTGCTGACTGGCCTGCATGAGAGTACGCACGTTAAAGGAGCCGAGTTTCAGAGGCTGACGAGGCTTGAGAAAATGTGAGCTACCTGACAGAGGATTATTCCCGACACTATTTGACAGTGAATCGTTGCGAGTATCGACCGTGTTATCAGTGGGAGCATTATGGGTGGATAGATGGGGCAAAGAGTGCTGGTTGGGGACAGAAGACAAAGGTTGAATAAAAGAGAGGGAACTCTGATCAGTAGCCCACTCATCACTACCCACCCAGCCAGATACAATGGGCCGAGCGGTCCTCATTACCTTGAGCGACGGCCGACGTAGTATGGAATTATTTGTAGTCCTGCTGTTCATGGGGGATGTTGGATGGGTACTGCCAGGCCGTCCAGCCACAAAGCAGGAGAACGGCCAGGGTTTCCAACCAAAGCCTTTAGTTCTAGTGATAACTTGTGTGAGAGGCAGTTGGGTTCGCTGAGTGGAAGGCTATACGCTTGGATCAATTATTCTTCCATTGATTTTCCCGACTGAGTCACCAGCTCAAATCAACCCCCAACCTGGAGGACCAGGAGACTGGACTTTGTCTGACCTCTACCCATTGGCCTGTCAGCTAGGATTGCACCTCCGGCTTAAGGAAGCTATCCTGTATAGCTCCTTGGTTCATAGAGGCACACGAGCCATCACGTCACGTGAAGGTGCAGTCTCCGTTACTGCCTCCTATTGAAGGGTTCCAATGCTTGTACGCAAACAGTGGAAGCTGAGTTCGTGCTGAGAGCGATCTTTCTTCAGATTCCGTTGCGGCAAAGCATTGTTATTTAGGGTTGCACCAGCTTGCCGTTCCTCAATTTTGTAACTGAAACGATTCTTCACATTGCTGTAACCTTTTGTGAGAATAGCGGCATCCATCTTCGCTAAGACAGTAAACAATCTGACTAGGAATATGAGGATGATATTTTTCTTCTGAGTGAATACCCAGGTAAGTTGCAAGCTTTCTTCGATAGTCTAAACAACAGTTTGGCCACTTTCCGGATGGGTTTTGCACCTTCAAAGTGCAAATGCTACTGCAGGGCCTGATTGGCTCCACGTTGGTGCTTACTTTGGGTAGAGAGGCTCTATCTGAAGTAGATAAATTTTGTCCTCTAGGTATTTGCATCTCACCAGGTGGACGGATATCGGATGAAGTATCATCACGTATACAGAAGGCTCCAAACTTCTTCATCTGCAGCTTCGCCACGACCTCCGATTGTTTGTAAAGGGTAGAGTGTCAACTGCGGCAGTCAAGTCCGTTCTTCATTACGGCCCAGTAACATGGCTTTTAAAAATAAAGGATAAGCGGTGACTGTCAATGTTTGAGCACCGATATCTCCGTATGATTGTCCAAATATGGTGGGAAGCCGTATCAGTAAACCTGAGGTTAGACCTAAAGTGTTGGGAATCAGAGGTCACACTTTGGATCGAGTACTGACCCTAAACAGAATGAGATGGTTTGGATATTTGTTGCGCATGTCCACCGGTAGACTTCCTCGGTATTCGATACTCTCCAAGGCAAGTGATGATTGGAAGTTAAGTCGAGGTGATCAGCTCATGAAATCAATGAAAGGTATGAAAACCTTGGCCAGTGGACGTGGCCAAGTGGGACGTGTCAGACTTCCAGGTTGGGGTCCGTGGTACCCACCTACCAAATTGCCGAAGACATTAGGTGATATGGCTTGGTGTCGCGGCCAGCGGAGTAGATGTATTCAGTCACTCTCTTTGTCTGCGTAACTCCCTTTTGAAGCTTTCATTATTTTAATTTTTCTCATTTTGTACTCCTATTCTTTTTGCCCTTTATTCGACGACGGTTAGAGGTGGCAACCTATCACAGAGCACAGGAGTGCTGGGATAGTGGTAGAATGAACTGAACTGGACTAAATCGGTAGCTAATACAAATCTTATGAACAGAGAAACAGAATTCAACGCGGTATATCCGAATCTTTTCTTCTCGGTAACTTGCCGAATAAAATTAAAACATCTTTTTGTCTTTAACAAAATTAATCAAGTTTTCATGAAAAACCATGGCGCTCAGCATTCAAAGATCTTCAATAATTTGACCATGTTCCATGGAGACACAGGGATCCCTTGTACTAGCTTTCATTCGCTCATACAGGAATGAGGCTGGTCTGATTTCTAGTGTACATCATTTCGGTCGCCGTTTTTGTGCATCTCGTCATTGTTTACAATATTGTAAACGTTATTCTGAGTCATTCGTTCGCTCATGTGGAGAGGTCACAATGTTGATGAGGTGCCTCCTGTGGCCTTGTATGCAGTCACACAAACATTGCCGTCTCCACGGTCCGACAACTGGCATTCGTTCAAACCGACATTGTCACTCAACGTGGCGACCCATTTAGATTGGGTGCGGTAAGGAGATGCGCTTGACTGTTCCGTACTGCAAGCAATCAAAACCGTACCAAACGCATCACACCCGAGGATACAATCAGTGTCTCGTATTTTAAATTCCGTGTTTCGGAAGCAATCTTTATATACCTCTTCGGTCTTCTGTCAATTTATCTTAAAAGCCGTTAACCTGTTTCGAGTTGGTTTTTTAAACTAACTCATCTGTCGGTAATTTCAACTATCGATAACATATCCATATTTGCTCAGGATAGAACGTAAGACTATCACTTCCTTCCGCATTCTTTTGTGAAGCTTGTAATAAAACACGGATTTTAAGTTTTATTTACGGTAGGTTTCCTCTATTGGTTTTAACTAATTTTTAGAGTAAAACAATATAAAACTCACAAAGATGACTGTTCAAGAGTATAACATGCTTTGCATAAAGTTTTATACACCGAGCAACCTAATTGTTTTTAACGGAAAATATGACTTTTCAGGATTTTTCCACCATGTGACTGATGATTCTATTCGTTCATTGATGATGTTTGAAAATACCCAATCTATACGGGGCATCGAGTACCAAATATACTTTATGCATCCAATATTTTTTCCTTCATACTTTTGTTCCAAGTTATTGCTTATATAGTACTTGGAGCAGTTTATTGAATGTCTTTCATTGTTTGTGTTAGTTGCTTGAGATCTAGAATGTGTACCGTAGAACTAACCATAGAATGGAAGTTTGTTTTTTTCAGGAAACACTTTCCATTTTATCCTTAAAGAAAATTACCAATGAAAAATTTTCACATTTGAGTATAGGTAATGCTGTTATTCCAATAGGTGCGGAAACGGATAAAACAATGCAACGGCAGACTGTGTACTGTTTCACAGAACTATTCCGTCATTCTTTTTTGTCATTGGTTTGTCATTTCTGGTCAATTAGCTTACTATTTAAAGGCTGGAGAAATTGTTATCCGTGGGTTGATTGACTAAACGAATGGGCAACAAATTACGGCGAACGTATTCATTAATCGTTGCTCTTTTCCGTCATTAGGGTTATGTTTTGGTTATCTTATCTGCATTTGGAGCATCGTAGACCATCTCATCAAATTTGATGGGCTTGGTCGCGAAGCACGCTGTCGTAATTTAATACTGCGAATGTTACTTAAATTGCTTTCGGAACTTCAGTAGTTTCTGACGTTTGTAAAACCGAATAGTTTGGTTTGCTGAAACTAGCACATTTTCTGTTACGAGTAGGTCACCTGAACAGTTTTTCGATGAATACCATATTCAGATATGCCAACAAATGCCACGGTATCCTCCGTTGACACCTGACAATGCGTAAGTCTGATAGGTCCTTTAGCAGTTTTAATAACTTGTCAAGCTGTTTGATATTAGCGTGAGAAAATTAAAGTAACATCCCACGAGTACGTTTAATAGATCTCATTACTTTGATTTCTGTATTCTTTGAAGATAGTTCTCGATCAAAAGCATGATCGTTGTTTACTGCTTATTAGTTCACATAACAAGGAAGTGACTATCATCCGTACAATATAAAAACCTGCAAAAACTGTGGAGAATAATTCGAAACGTATTCCTTTGTTCCCTAATATGTCAGGCCACCTGTTCACGACTCTTTTATCGTGTGCGAATTATAAGCAGATCGATCATGTGACTGTCGCATCAATATGACACAGACGACTTACCAGTGAAACTTGCACAATATGTATGAAATAGACGAAATATATAACATGGTTCCTTGTGTAAGTGATTGCATATTGAGTTGAAGCATCCTTCCCTTATGGATTCTCGCAGCGAATGAAATATATGGAGAATGTTTCTGCTAAATATCCGTCGTGTTACGCCAGCCACAATTACAATGGAATCTGAAAATCGGATTAACCGCGGCTTTCTGCTACTTCCTTCGTGTCATTTTCGAACAACCCAGAACCGTCGTCTTCATTGTAATTAAATTCTTGCACAAGGTTATTCTCAGAAGTTTCTTCACACGATAAAACTCCTCTACTTTACCAGTAAAGATTTGACTAACTATACAGCTTTAATCTCATTTGAATCGAATGGAGCTTGCATGGACGGGGAGTCCATTTTTAGAATCACACGGTGATTCTTCCAAAGGTAATTCCTCGGTTGGGACGGCTAATCTTCAGAACGAGGACACATGGTCCCAACTGTGGAGTGCTCAAGTATAAAGGATGATTGGGCGGAACAGTACCGGTTACGCATACCTGATGAGTGGAAATAACCGCGAAACCGGTCGTGTGCTCCGGCGGAGGTTTTGTCCTATCATCCAGATACAATGCCATACTACTCCTAATTAACTATAGTTTATTTTTCATAAGGATAATTTAGTTTATTTGTGCAATTTCAATTTACTGGCTCTTTTTTCGTAGGTTGATTTCATCTAAATGATGAATTCAGGATGTCAGTGATTCTGAGGGATATTCGACGTGTAGCGTACACAATTCAGAAAACAGAGTTTAGTTATTCTGTAATAATTCCCCTGCTATGTTCAGTAAAATGGTAATTATTGCTTCGACCATCAAACAAGTCGAAAAATCGACCGTGACCCTGTATAATGTTTCATTCAGAGAATATGGTTAAGTATTGCACAGTGTTGTGTCAGGACCGAGATCGGTTCGGAGTGTATCGAAACATCGATGCACCATGTTAAATGGTACCGTAAAATTTTCCTGTTCAATAACACTGTGCAGTCAAAATCGTTGGTAGGTGGTTGAAGTATCGGTCACCACGGATAATCTATTTTCGGTTGTAATACCGGTTTTGTAAAAGGTTACGGATGGTAACCGAAACGTCGATAACCTACCAGCAATTTCAATTACGATGCGCTATTGAACAATAAGATTTTTCCATCAAGGATGTACATGTTTTAAAGAATACAATTCTCAAAAACTTGTTGGTCATGTCACAGTAGTCAACGCATCTCGTTTCAATGAATGTTCGCGTGAACGTCAGGAGAAAATCACTCAAAGTTTTATCCGTTTTTACATATAAAAAGGACGCAGATCACGCGAGCACCCACATCTATCATCAACTGGTCAAACGAGATAAAAAGCCTGTGGATGTGCCATCTCCCCAATCGTGTTCAATCAGTGGAACTCAAATATCTGCCAAAACTCCGGCGCTGCCGGAAAGCATCCCAAATCCCCCAGTGGATAGGAATTCAGCTGGGAGTTTTCGGCTGCCGAGGCCTTCCCCGCTGCGTAGGGTTATCGATTGTGTGGTCTCTTTTCGATCGAGTGAATCGGTCACTGGAATATGTCAGAATACTGCTCCGCCGAAATTACCCGATCGTACTTACGGACAGAGTACGGTCAATTTGGTCTATCGCGTAAGTGGATTTCTCTATAAAATTCGGCTAATTCCTCTGGTAGACTTGATCAGCACTGCCAGTTTTTAATACTTCTTTTTAAATGTTAAGTCGAATGTTTTATTCCCTCCGGATCGTCGTCATTAGTTGATGAGATTTTTCAAGTGCATTGAAAGGCTTACACAGATGAGGCTTTCTTGACCCGTTCTACGTTACTATGACAACTTTAAAATTAGATGTCTTTACCTGTCGTCTTCCGATAGCAACGTTTGACACCGCTGCTAAGTTGTTCTAGTCGTTCGGAGCGGCTTCTGGGAGGTTAAAAGCCACTACGTTTCGGCTCTTTGGCTACCCAGTCTGTATCGGTGCAACTCGGCTTTTGTGGACTTTGTATTGTCTATTTACCCGTTCCAAATTTCATTTTTCTGTCAGAAATATTCATTGTTTGTATGTGTTTCAGGCATCCAACAGGCCTTGGCTAGACAAATCTTTAAAGTATTCTTCGGTCTTTTCAAACTCCGTTGATAAACAGATATCTTCATTTGTTCGCTCGTTGGCAGCTGGTCGGAAGGTCAGCATAGTGTGTGACTTTCATTCCCGCAATATACTTTTGTCAGTGAGTAAAGTTAGATCCAGGCCTTATGTCTTCTTGACCTCTCTATATGGAGTGTTTGCCTATGAGGTTTAAAGAGGTTAAGGTGTTTCCCATACACTTCGTATGAAGTATGAAAACTGGCACAAAATCCCAATCAGAAAGTTTCCGTATGATGACGTGAAAAACTCGATCGGGTTCAAAGGGAGCAGGCTCACAAACCCTCCGTAATAATCAGTGAGAAATGACCGGCTAATAACTCTGTACATTTTACTAGTATTTCGTAGGTACTTTAGATTAGATAGTGGTCACTGACTTCAAACCAAGGCAAAGCACTTGCTGTGAATAACACTGCGTGTTTTTATGAGCACAGAACTTTTAGATACAATTTGGATGGCCGTTATTAGCTATTTTCTAATTACTTGATTTTGAAACTCTTTAAGCGAAACTAGACTGTAGTTTTATTAGATTTTTCTGAGCAACTTTGTTCAAACTGAATAAGCCTTTTAATATGACTAGTATGGCATTGTATCTAGAGTACAGGACAAAATTTCTCTGGAAGCACCCGACTGGTTTCGCGGTTATTGCCACTCATCAGGTATGCTTACCCGGTACTCTACCGCCAAGTCATCCAGACACAACGTCATACTACTCATATCGAAAATCCATACTTGGGACCATGTGCCCTCGTTCTGAAGGTTAACCGTGTTAACGGACGAATTAACTTTGGGAGAATCACCGTGTGATTCTAAAAACGGACTCTCGGTCCATGCACGCTCCATTAGACTCAAATGAAAGTACAGCTGCAAAGGAATTGATTTAGGTCAGGAAACTGTGGCGTCGCCATAGGAAGAAGGATAACATCCTTTTTCACAAATGCCTGTCAAACAGAAAATCTATTTTCTGTGATGTATGGGTGAACCAGGTGGATGATCTACGTAGAACCAAATTGAAGCTTTTCTACTATGCACTTGACAATATATATATATATATATATTCTGAAACATCATGAGCAATAACGGTGCCTTACAATATGGTTCTGCGAGATTTCTTTTTTAATCTCACATCTCGAAATTGTTGTCTCTAATTTGCTTTTGTCGGCCCTAACTCGAAGTAAGTGTTCTGCGTCCTTTTGATGGCCTCAGTTGAATAGCTGATAGAAATAATCAACAATGTATAAGGCCAATTTATGCAGCAGTCTCTCCTTCACCAACTCTTTGAACCGAGTGAGAAGGGTACAGATTTACCACGGTGGTAAATATTTTCATAAGTCGATATCCAACTGATCTCAGCTACTACTCAAACCCTCTCGGCTCCCAACGGTTTCCCACAAAATGTTTTGAAATTAGAATGCACTTCCATGCACGTCAGCCCTTCAACCGGTCTTCTGTGTTATTAGCAGGCCCATGTGAATTATTGCCAGTAACAAGATACTCATATCACCTAATATCTATATTATAATTAACTATTCGTGCTGGTACTAACTTCCAAGTGGTTCACGTGAGCAAACGAAGTGTGAATAAGCGTTCCTTCTGCAAATATACCGATTGATGTATTCCACCAGAGAAAATTCCGCATACCCACCCGTCTTCAGAACCTGTATATACTTATTTGTCGCAGAATCGTGTGATCGAACGCTATGAAACCAAACCAGTCAATTGACTGAAAGATCTCATTTTAGGTTTGTGAGAATGCCAGTTACTGACTGCACCCTTTAATCTACACATAGTTATGCTCAAGCCCCAAAAATGTGTACGCCTGACAATTGTTGTGCTGCACATTGATTAGGGATCAACTGGCCTTTTCGTGCGGGAAGTCACTACTGTTCTAAGCAATACGTAACCTAGTGGGCTTTTAATATAATAAAAGGCCCACCGGGATGAAGTTGAAAAACACAAAGTAAGTACGTTATATTTTTGCGATAATGAGTACCCTTCTGAAAATGATGATGTTGGTGGTGCTCATGATGAAACTGATGGTTATTGAAATTGTTTTTATTGTTACTATTGTTATTATTGGGATTAATATTACGAAGAAGAAAAAAAGACATTATGTGGTGAGCAGGGAAATTGAAACTAATCATCTGATAACGACACCATTGAAGACTGGATAAATGACGAAAGTGATTGTCGTTATGACGTGGAAGATGGCGACGACGAAGTCTGCAGTGAAAATTTTTCATTGACGTTGCCAGTCTATCGTTTTAGAATAGTAGACGGAAAACCAAATGCAACATCTTTGGTATCCCCAAAATTCGAGATGAAAATACCTTTTTCCGGCTTACTTTCTGTCACTAAACTCGACATCTCTCAAAAGTAAAGCAGCCATTCAGCACAATATATACCTAGTACGTACTGTATAGTTTTGGCGTAGAGTATAGTTTGGATAAAGGGCGAAGCATGGATTTCATGTTTGGCCAATCAAACTGTAACTTCCCTCGGCTACTTGCTAGACTCAAATAATACATCACCGGACATAATGTCAAATTTCTCTGTGTCTGACTAAAAGTGACTCGTCCGCACGATTTATTGATCCGGCGTAATACGGGCTTCATTGTAAAATATAGAACTTGAGAATTCGGGTTCAGTTCAGTCCGACAACATCCCCTTTCGATGGTCTTCCACGGGCAAAAGTTTTTCTCATCACGGTCGCAGTTTTCGTAGCGTCGCAACTAGTTAATCTATCACCTCATATCTCTTTTTCTTGGTCAGCATATATTCCTGTGAAGCAAGCATCTTAGATGCCTTGGAGACATGACATCAATCAGATCATGGTAGCTGTTGCAAGCAATTCACGGACTTGCATGACAAATTCCATCCACTGAGTGAAAATTTTCTATCAACTCCACGCTGTGAATGCAGACAAGCATAGTTAGAACAGAAGCAGGAAACATTTAGTCTTTCACATTTTTTTAATTTTTAAACGTGATATACGTTCACGTGTATGTTATTGCTAGATTTAAAAAAAATATCAAGGAGCAAACATGTGATATTATTTTATCCAGCATACTCTATTCACGATAGTTGTCACGCAATGTCTTTCAAATTATGAGTGATCGATGTCCCATTTTTAAACACAAAGCCTGCATTGGTAGTTTATACGGATTCACAGCTTTTGCGAATAATCTGAAATTATTCCATTATTGTAATCACTAACATGATCACCACTATCGTTCCTAATTTCAACTTTGAATAGGCGACTTGGCCCACAGGCAACTGAGAACTAATGAAGAATATCTGATCACAATGTTTGGAACATTCTATCCAGAAATTTGACTAACTACTATTTTAACCACACATTGTTGTCGAACTAACAGGGTTTGACCAAATAAAATGATTGTCCTTTTTTAATTCATCGGCAGTTACGAACTTTACTACGATACAAAGAAGCGAGTCCAGAGCAAGCTCCCTCCTTTTGCGGTCTGTCCGGATCACAGCATGTGAAAAAAGCGGCAACCCTGACAGTCCTAACACATGGATCATCTACTGATCTGTTGCACCCATCCGTGGCTCTATCTTGCACCAACGTGAACTGTGATGAAACTGCCATGGTCGGTAATATGCATCCGATCTACGGCAAAGGTAGGTAATGACCTGGGGTCATGGTGACAGTGTTGTTTGTACTGGATAATAGCCGGATTTTGTAACTTCCGTAAGAATCTACTGAATTGTGTGTTTATCTAGTGTGAAGCTGTAGAGTCATCTTATTACATGACTAATTGTTTCTGTTTTTGAAACACCGCCAATGTTCAATACGGAACTCATTTATAGTTGATTCGTTGTTGCACTTCGAGGGTTTCATTCTATTTGTGAAACGTCAGAGCTTCTTTCAATGATCTTGCAATATAACATTTAACTGTTTTCACAACGATGCTTGAAACGCGAACGTGTGCGAAAAACTAAATATTTCTTTTCACACCGAGCTGCCGTTCTCGCTACCTAGGTATTGTTGAACTTGCTGGCAGGTAGATCATCCTTATGGACTGAAGTCTTGATATAACGTTACGATAAACAATACTAACAAGAGCTGGGTCCACAAGGACACTGTACATCCCAAGATTGTTGTTGTTGTGTTTGCGTTTACTTTTGACGAGGAAAAAATGTTATGTCTGCAGAATGTTATGCGCTGGAAGCTGATTCAAATTGATTATGGCAAGGTAAATTTGTCTGTTTTCAGCAAGACTAACGACTGCACCGAACCGTTTGCTACAAATCCCCTCATTCATTTCCTGTAGGATTCTGCTCTGAAGTGGCAACTTGTCTTCTCTTTACTCGAACAGGCTATTGGGCTATTCGAAAACGGTATGGTTAGTGTAGTGCGTGCGGGAAGAGGTTTACCCTCAGCTCCGAAAGGATACAGTTAGAATCAATTCAGTACAAACAGTGGGGAGTAAGTAACAACCCAGAGGCGAGCAATGCATTCGAAAGAATATTTTCAAAGCCAACTGTTCCCAAAAATTACAGCAAAGAAAAAGGGTGTGCACCCAATGCATGTGAACAAGGAACCCTATGGAGTGCCGATGGATTCGAAGTGTTGTGTCACCAAATCGGTGACCTCGTGTGTGGCGTGCATAAACTGAACGATAGAAATACACTGTTGTTAGCGTCCTCATTCAAGGTCACATTGGCCACCTAGAAAGCCGAGTCTTCGGTGGATGGTGCGCGACAAAATGTCGATTGACCCAGGTGGGTGACGGGGCACATTATACGAGTCATGGAAGCAAACAATGTTTACGTACCCACTTGACGAATACATGAGTTAAATGGTCCAGTATTTTTTCTATGGTTCTCACTGTTACTAACGACTTCCATGGCATAAAACGGCACAGCTCCCAAATGTATTCAGCTTGTTGACCTGAACTGACGATACAAAAAGAGCTACACACTGTCAAACCCTGGAATGTTGCTTATCTGTGTGACTTACAAAGCCCAGGTTTTGAGGAGTTGATACACTCTCACAAGAACTAAGTTTTGAGCCAATCCAAAAAGCCTTCAGTGGTATAGTAAGTGTTTATCGTAGAGGGTGAAGATTCAGCAACATTCTCCGGTTCAAGCTTCCGGTTTTAGTTCGGTAATATTTATAATTTACATATGCCGTTTACCGAAACCGATACTTCAAAAGGTCGCTGTGATTCACAGAGCTTTATGGGCTTTCAGACTTCTTTGCGTCGGTGCCAAAGAGGATATCAAGTGACTGCTTCGGAAGGGCAGTGTATAAATTCTGTACTCCCACTCAAGAAGCAAATTTATATCACACCTTTGTGTTACTATTGGAATTGCAAGGGACTAAACACAAATTACAGCCGATGGTTGTGTCTAATTCCTTTGATCTTTCGGCGAGTGTGTCTCCAGTTTGTACACGTGGTATGGTTTAAATAATACTGGCTGAATTGTCCAATCGATCTGTCTGAAAAACGTTACAGGATGAGCGGGATATGAAGAGTGACGACTAATTTGCTATTATCACGCTCCCGACAAGGCCTGAAAATCCGTCCTTCTTTTTTCAGTAAATTATGACGTTTTTGATTATCTTTGTTTTAGTAATCATATAACTAATTACTTTCGTTATGGAGGAATAATTCCAAGAACTGATCAATCATTGAAATAATGAATATTGGAATGCCTTACATATGGAAAAAGTATATAATAATTTGTACTGGATGAATATGCTTTACGTTTTGCGTTTACACTCTGAAAGTTAGCATAAGTTTTATCATACTACCTTGCGTTAGAGTGATGGGAGTGTGCTCGTTTTTCAACTGAGGTGCATACATACTAACGTGAATAGGAGCAACAGAATTCTGTGATATAAACGTTTTTAACTCGAGACACAATTTTGATATTTCGTGTAAATTTTCCATGTGAATTTTATTTTTATGAAGTAAACAGATGATCAGAGATAAATGAGCGGCTGCTGGTTATAATTCACTCCAAAAGTGCACACAGTTGCTTATATGAATGTTCTCACTTGATGTCATTCCGTCCAACCTTTCTGATAAAACTGTTTCATCGTGCTACTAGATAAGTATTCGTTACCTTTGTGTATGGATTCGTATTTTGCACAGATTTAAAATTACTTGAGTAATCCGAAATTGTATAGATTGCAAGACCTACTCAAGGTCCACTTTAAGACTCCATCAATACGACGAGTCTTAGTGTCAAAGATCTATACGAAACTAACACGTGGAAATGAACTTCGAAATGTAGTATCACTGAAGTCGTTCTGTGATACTTATCTTATATTCAATCTCTTTAACTCACTGATTTTTGTTCCATTTGTATCCTTGGTTACTGGACTCTGTTTGTGTGAGCCTACATGCAAACAGTTGGACAAACGGCATGAGTAATTTAGCACAATCACCTCGGAACAAAGATCGGTTTTGTACCATCCAACTATCCCATGATTACTAGCGAACTTCGGACTGAGTTTTGGAATGAATTGGGACAATCCGGTTGTACAGATTCAACTGACACAGGGGGATGTCAGTCATAAAAAAAACTAATAAGCTATTGGATGATACACTCTAAGGTAAACCCGAACGAGGCCGAGAGTGAAGATAAAGTCCACCTGCGGAATGGTACCATAATAACAGTCTACATCTCAGTCTTTATTCCGACCTGCATATAGTGTCACCAAAATGAATATATATATGTGTATATATTAGGTGAATGACGAAGTTGATCGGTAAAAGCACTTTAGTATTAGAAAAATAGCCCATTCTATGACCACAGTATATTACAAAGATGATAAATTAAAAAATTTAAAAAAAACATTGGCGATGAACCGTACTCCACAGTTATCGGAAGTTGTACAATTTTGCCCATGAAATAATTTACCCAAAACATTCCTATGGGAAATTCTTGGAAGTCACCACAATTTTGGTCAGCTAGAATCATTCAAATTTTAAAGTTGTTACTGATATTTTGGTCATACAAGCTGGTTCAAACTGAACGTGATACTGTTGATTACTCGCAAATTCAGGCTATCAGCAAAGTCAAGCCCCAATCCAATTTAGTAAAGGCATAA
This sequence comes from Fasciola hepatica, assembly GCA_948099385.1. NCBI lineage: Eukaryota > Metazoa > Platyhelminthes > Trematoda > Plagiorchiida > Fasciolidae > Fasciola > Fasciola hepatica. The sequence continues at coordinate 478,781 of CANUEZ040000088.1, read as the reverse complement.
AATCTCTTGGGTCTTGATGAGATTTTCGTAAATTTCGCCCCCGAAGAAAGTGCTTCTGTTTATGTTCAGTTAGGAAAACAAAGCACGTGTTATGTAGAACGTGGCTTAATGTTGATCTGATTCGCTTCGAAAGCTCTAGTGTGCAGTGTACGATTTTTGGTGTGATAAGATCTCAAGGAATGAACGGTTTTTGACCCGGAAAATAATGAACCGTCATAGCAAATTTGAGCAAATCAAAATGCTTAACGAACTCTGATGTGCAGTAGGCGAAACCCAAATGTTACTTTAAAGAACACGCGACAATAAGCGGACAGTCATATGTGGACAGAGAATCCCCATTGTGGTCAGCGAATTGCGAAGTAAGTAGGAATAAAGCTATTCCCGGGATTAACTAAGCAAACGCTCCCCGTAAAAATATATTTCTTATTCTTTTCATGAATGACAAATTATTTTTTCCCATGCCTAATGTCAAACAATAGCGTCCTAGAAAAATGTGCCGTTCAGAAAATGAACACGTTCCACTTGGAAGACGATGTTGGCTGCTTTAGGGGTATAAACAGTAGCCTATGCGTGCATGCAAACAATAAGGGTGGAACGTTGGCCACTTTAGTCTTCAACTGATTGAAAACCACTATTGTATGAACAACAAAGCTGGTTGATAATGGTCACCACAATAATATCCAGATCGAAAAGTAAGTCGTTTTGACAGTTGTTTCACTTCGAACAAACTCTGGTGAGAATCAAAGGGGTCACGAACGCGTCGGCTACCGAGAGACATTTTTGACGAATCTCATTGAAATGACTTGTGATGGCATAACTGGTCATGCTGGTTGATATCAGCGGTAAACAGTCACTGCTAACCTTGTTGATCAGGTATTATTAGAAATACCATGAGAAGCTTGGAATTCAGTGTGCTTAAAAAATAAAATTTTCCTGCCTGTCAGGCCAGAAGATACTCCAAGGAAACTGTCGCACTGTAGGATTGGGCTCCAGGCCAGTCCCTACACGAGGTTGTGTTTTTTACAGATATGGACAAAAGTTTCCTTTTGTGAACAAAGTATACGGTAGCAAAACTACTGAAAAATTCAGTGATTTCATTTGCACAATTTCCTGCTGGAATTCGCGATTTGAGTAGGATTTGGAAATTATTCCCTGTGCGTAAAGCAAAAGGTATCTCATGTTTTTCAGACAATTTAGATAATTTTACCACTGGGCTACTTCATACTTTGGGTATTGGCAAGCCCGAAAATGCCTGACGTCTATGAAATTTCAACACTATCTCCAGGGTTTAGAAAAACCTTAGTTGAGAAGTTTTGCACACTTTGACGGCAGTAAATCTTATCTTCACGTAATTTTGTCCTCACCATTGGATGTGATTCATATTCTGATCATAAAAGTCAACATGTTGAATAGAAATATAAGCCAAGGAAAAGGGTTCGTCTCGAAGGAAACATTTTCCCACTCAAGCCAGCTCAAACTGATTGTACCATTTCTTGAGACAATTTCGTCCCATTCACTGGCATACTTTCGTCATGTAAAACTGTCTCGTGTGCTATCCTTATGGCAGCCAACCGTCCCATAGATGATGGACACAGCGTCAGGGTTTCATTGGCAGCATTTGGAACAAATGGTTGAACTCTGCACGTTGATTTAAACCTGTACAACTCATTTTACAACTGTCGCTTCTCAACCGTGATTTCCGGTGCAAGCTTCGGAGTTTGACTTTTATTTGATCGTGCGATATGTTTCTGCTTTTTTACTCGTTGACTCACAATCACCGTGACTGACTCATTTGTGTCAGCCGCCGTTGTGAAAACAATTTTGTTTTTCGTGCCTTCGGTGTTTTGCATTTGCCCTCTTTTCAAGTGGATTCGTTTATACTCTTTTCCAATCGTCTGTGCAGCTTTTCTTTTCGTTCTCCACGGAAGAGTGGGAGGTAGGTTTGGTTCGGCTCTATGGCAAGTAGATGAAAGCGTAGTTACCCGTTTGTTCACATCTGGATGCATTTGTCTACCAAGAAGAGGTCGTCAACAGATAGGAAAACTTTCTACGTCTAAGACTGAGTTTTCACGTGCAGTCTTTCAGTCAAGATAGTCAGCACTATGCAACACGTACATGAACCACACTGTGATTATTCGCCATGATCACGGCTGATCATAAAAAATGGTTACATCCTCGTGTCTCTATTTGAGAAAATACATAGGTCAGATGGCCGTCCACACGCCAATTCCTCAAATGATGACCCATAAAAACCAATCCTCATTTCAAATTGTTCTGAGGAATTTTTCGAATGAATACTGTTGAGCTGTAGACAAGCAACAATTCGGAAACCTGTGATTTGTGTTGCTTTCCTTGGAGGATTCGTATACACTACTCAAAAATTAACCTGGAGCTAGATAGCGTTTTTCAGCAGTTCCGGGATGCTTGAATGTCTCAGCAGAATTTTTGTTACCCTGATAATCTAGATAGACTGTGTTCATACCTATGACTGTTGACCATCTTATCTAATCTGAGCATACACAAAACACCTTGCAACTCTGGTTAGCTGACTGTGCATTTGTCGTAAAAGATGGACTATATTGCGCACTCTGCAAGATCAATAGATGAATGCGGATGTTTGATCTCGGTGTGTGTTGCAATACCCCTGTGTATCAGTCACTCAGCATTTTTCGACGTGTTTGAGATTTGTTCGGCACATCATTCATTGGATCAACCCTTGCCATCCTAATCGGAAAATCGATTAACAGCTTTAAGATTAGCTGTAATACTCGGGAAACTATTTTCAACTTACGCTTATCTGGAGTATATTGATGAATGGGACAGGACGAGAATCCGATGTGGTAAGATGAAGATTGATATCAGCAAGATTTCTGGCCTAATTTCAGAGATAATTCAACAAAATCAGCAACCTGTTTACATTAAGATGAAACACAATGTTGATCACAAAACGTATTGGATTGCTTGACGCTGTGTTATCTTTTGCTTGCCACTACTAAATACCTCAAGTAGAGAAATTCTCCTGGAAATTCCAGGTCGGCATTTCGATCGCGATTCTCGTTGTATCAAGAAGAGTTGACAGTTCCCCTTTGATCCCAGAGTGGACAGGCTTGAGTTTTATTTATCTAAATCTAGCTCATTAAAGTGTGATAGACTTACCGGAATAAAAACAAAACTCACTCGAATAATTTGGAGGCGCCGCTTAAGTTACATTTCTGACACCATTATTTGTTTCAAGAAAAGGATAAGACTGATTTATAGATCAATTCAATGTCATCATGGAGACAGGGATTGTTCCCCTGTTCCAATACAATTCATTTCTATCCTCGTCCTTCTCAGTCCGAGTTGAAATTCCCTCCATGTAAAATTACCGGATATATTACGAATGACCAACCCGATGGCGACACTAACAGTAATAGTCCCAGTGAAACTGTTCCGCTGAGATTACCTTCACCGCCAAATAGGGAATGTTTAGTTTAGTAATAATTACCAGTAAGCAATGTACCGAGATTGAAATGTGCATAAACTGGTTGAATGTACAACCAAACATTTGTTTTCTAACTGTGCACAGAAAAGTAATGCTAAAGTAAAGGAGACAACGCTTGTTTGATTCCCATTTATATTAATAAAATATTCACTTTTACTAAGCTTAATTCTGGATAGCAGCACAATGTTTCGAGCACCTATTATTCAAGTAGTGGTAGGCTATTCCACTGATCTTGCAACAGTTCACCGTGCACAGTGTCACATAGTCTTCCGTTTTAATTTAATTCGATGCCCAGTGCACAGTCGATTAACAATCACAAAGTTTTCATAGTTAGGTCGGAAACATTTTATCTTTTTGCGTGAAGTGAATCTTACCATTTACCACCTACCTATTACCGTCTTGAATAGATTCGATGCAGACCGCTAAACGAGGAATTCATGAAACCCACACGGATCAGCATTATCTATCATCGGGCAACATCAGTCAGCAATGTTATCCAAGGTATGTGAAATTAAACTAGAAATGCGTTTTGACGGTCCATCGATTTCCGGCCTAAATATATTTTTTTCTAAGGTGAGCAATAAAGTATAGTATCAAAGGTCTTTTCACGTTAATCCTATCTATTATGAAGTGCTAAAAATAATTTATTATATCAAGCAAGTCATACTGGCTGAAGTACTTGCAATATTATATTATTTATTGCCAAAAAATACCTACGAGAACCCCGGCTGGCTACCTAAATCGCCGCAAATCTCCGTCTAAAGTGACATGCACAAATACGGGGGTTTTCTTCATCCATAGTACAAAACTAGAACTGTTGCAAACCCCGAACATGTCAACCAACTTGCTTTACTTTCATCAGCGATTCCATATTCATGATTAATTGATCTCAGAAAAAATTACGCTCACCCCCCCCCCCTCCTGAAATAAACGACCTGGTAAACGGAAACGTAGACTCATCTTCTAATGGTAACTCCTATCGCATTCATGTTTGTTTGAGAACACTGAAGCCTTTTTCGTGAAAATAAACTTGACAGTGATATTTTTAAAATATCTCACTTGTAACGAATGATGAACTGTTCGTCCGAGGATGAACCATGTTTACGAATGCAATGGAATTATCGCGAATCACTGCAAACTTACACAGATGTAAATTTCTATAGTACTGGTCTGTAATAATCACTTTTTCGATACCAATCATGTTTCTGTCATTTCTTTTAAATCAAGCAAAGCGGAACACGTTTCGCATCTTTCTGTTCGGGGCTGATGGAGATACACATCAGTGTTTGAACATTTATTCCCAAACAAGAAGTCCGTCCCTTTTTAAATCTCACGCGTTAAACTTAAGATAGTTTACAACGACCTTCATCAAAATTCAGTCGAACAAATCTAGGATGCATTCGGTATCAGCAAATGTTGCGCTAAATGCGTTATTTCCTGAAGAGGTAGGACTTTGTTTGTCCACACTTGTTTATTACCGGGTTTTGCAAACTGTCAGTGCGGGGTTTTTTGTCAATCATTTCTTGGATAGAATATATGAAATTGTTCGCAGTGGGTGTACTTCAATATATTTGTAAGAGAAACAGTTAAAAGCCTGTTCCTGTACCTGTTATACCCAAACATTTTATGGGGCGTTTACGTATGTAAATGTACACTTTGGGAGCTAGACGAAAACCGTTTTGTTGTACTTCGTGTATTGAAGCCACCGCATACAGTTACTTCAAAATGAACAAACAATTGCACCAATCATAGGCGGAATTGTATAAGCAGTCAAGAAGTTGGATAAATGGAAGCGAATTGGCCTATAACCATTCAAGGGCTCTGTCTTGTACAGCTTTCAGTCACGGCATAGTAAAACCGAGTCAGCACAAAAGTAATGATTACCTAAAGGTTCTACAAAATGTTCAACCATTGTGCCTTGAAAACAAATAGATTGGTTTTTATGAGACTGGCCGTTAGGAAAGTATCCAATGACTCCGGTCGAAGACCCTTCGTCCTAGAGTTCTGCTGGTTACGAAATCGGGAATAGTTAAAGAGGAAATACGCGCACAAGTTGTGCGTAAGCTGCTAAGTGCCGTCTGTAATGTGAATGTAACCGAGTACACATGTGTACGTGTGCGATCTGACTCCATCGTAAAGTGTATCATCGTGGGTCACTTACAATTTCCCTAGAATCTGGAGCAATATTTATAATAACTATTAATAATTAATAATAAAACAGTAAATTGGATAAGAATAGTTCATCTGGTACATGGATATGAAACGGAGAACATTGTCACTTAATCAATGTAATTCACACAACACAGCATTGTCGTCCACATATGAAATATCCTGACAGTATTGAACATTCTCAAAATAATAATTCTAGTGAGAAACATTGTTCCCTTGACCGTTTTTCGTAAGATATGTGACATTTATTCTCCAAATTGGACCTGAACATCTAAACTTTTAGATTCCGAAAACATACCGGTAACCAGGTCACACAGGTGGCTATGTTTCGGGTTGCCCATTTTGATATATTCACGTAACTTGTTTGTTCTCTCGTAACTTAGAATAAATTACCTCGAACTGTTGTCAACTAAAAGAAATATCATTTTGTCTCCTTCCTTCGTTGTTTTCAGCGTCACTGGAATCAACTCTCTTCAGTACCCGGAATGCAGCATAGACTCCATTCGACAAGAACAGACCCACTTTCAGCAAACATGGAATCCAACTCTATGTCTACAAAGTGAGCATCTGATTCACCTTCAGTTAACCAGCTTCTCACCTGAGATCGTGAGCATTCGGTCGATTGATGACTGTAGACTGGTTTATGACTCAGCATGTACAAAGCAATCTTTAGGGAAATCCTGCGAAGGCATATTCAAGATATTTATCTTTATCGAAACGATTGGTTTTGGACATGAAGACAGACATTATTTAACTCAAAATGATGTGCAGGACTGCGAGTTCACAATTAACTACTAGGTTAACCAAATTGGATCTCAATAGCTTGTACCGAGCCAAAGTTAAATCACTCATGGAGTACGAATTATTCACAAAATATCTCTAGTGCATCAACAGTGATGGGATGCTTCACTTCAAAGATTATACAGAAGAACTACAGCTGTCATTCATTGATAGTTGCGTGTGGATTAGCCACAGCTTACCTCAAAAACTACAAAACTTCATTGGGTGATGAACATGCAAGGGGAAATCACCTTGTAATTAATTGTTTTACACCGTCCATGTGAGAACTTATTCATTTGTTATCAGCCTTGTTCAGTGATATGGTAAGGCAAAACAAGAATTTTAGTGCTATTGGTAGAATCAATCCCTACGCAATTAATACATTCACAATAAACGCTACCACGGATTTCATACGAGAATGATAAAATGTATTCGACTAACGCCTAGCCGAACTTCACAATACAATTTGTTTCACCTTTTAGAATCTCATAACGGATCACAAATTCATCTGAGATGGTCCAGTCTTGCTGGATCCTACGGAAACATTAGGCACATCGATAGTGAAGGTATGGCCATTTTTTGTTGGCTCATCGGTTTTCTAATTTTTTTATCCTTGCTTTCCAGTCCAGTTGTATGCATACGTAGGTTTATCCATGGTATTTGGCAGTATATTACGTTTATCCTCATACTGAGAAGGTATTCAGACCAGATTCGTGCAAGCCAATATTGTGTGCTACGTCAGCTAAATGTCCTTGACAATAGAGCGGCACTCGTTTACTGTTTTTTGTCTTCCTTGTTGATCCCGCACAAAATCCCTCTGTTTCTAATAGAAAGAAGACGTTGCAACTATTGGCCACGTCTGAATCGCGAAGTTTCTACCTTCTCATATCACAGTCTCTTTCAAAAACTTGGGACTCTTGGTTTTGTAAATGCGCTTTCACTGAGATGCTGTAAACAGCTGTACGATATAAAAATTCCCATTTCAAGGAACGAAATGGTACTTTCCGCGCCCCAATTCATCAGCGACTAACCACTAGCAAATTGATTACGGGAGGGTGAAATTTGTCAGATTTTACTTAACTGTGCCGTGCGCAAACTTTACGGTTTCTCAGATCTTTTCTTAAGTAATTCAGTCTACAGTTCGTAGTGAACAATATTCATGAAGTCACCTGATCCAAACTGCTCGGATCAACTTCCCGGCCTTATTGTAAAGTTGTTGGACCTAATTCTGTTTGATCATTAGAGTGTCATCTTGTAGAGTTAGTATTAAGTGAACCGTAAAGATTCAGCTCTGGTCCCCTGGTTCAACCCAGTTTCGAATGCCATAGCGGTCTCTGTAGACGCCAACTGGAAGAGCCATAGTGTGCCTCCATACTTTCAGTGATAACGTGAGTGATGCTGCCACATTGTGAATCATACTTTACATTTATTTTTCACCATTTCCCGAATATGTATTACGCTGGGCTGTAGAACAAGAAGAGGCTGGTGATACTTGCCGCATCATGGCTGTCTTCAGCGTTTTACTCAATAAAAGATAAATAAAATTTACCCGAATTATCCGTGTATAGAGTGTGATCTGTGAAAACGATGGGAAAGATGTGAAATGTTCCGTCTAATACACAATGAACTGGAATCGGGTTAGGCATCATTTTACCGAAAAACAATCGGAAATAAGACATTTTATTACAGCTGCTTTGATGCATGTATATTTCTATTTAATTTAAATTACCTCTAAATCTAGTCGACCTGCTGAATGTGAGACCGAACAATGAGCCAAACAGTTCTAACGCGTGTTCCATCCTATCACCGATACCTCCGAGTCCTTTAACGAGTGGATCAATATCACTGACGGGAACTGAATCGACATCGGATCGAGGAGAAATCAAAAGCTTTCCGGACCATGATGCTCCTAGGCCGGGTTTGTTCAGTTCACCAACCAAATCCGTTTCGGCCGGTGTGCAGAACAGAACCCTTATGTCTCCCTTGATGGAACGATCGATGGAAGACGATGAACTTCACTACACTCTCGGGCATCAATCGTGCTTGTAGATAATCCATCTTCGTGTATCACGAAATGTAACGATTGCATTTTGAGTCCACCTTTATTTACCCCAGTGCTACAAGTGAATGGCTTCATTTCTTCAAGCTTATCATTTTTTCTCATTTTTGTTTACTTTGAGAACATAAAGATCTCTTTTAATGTATTTATACGTCGGATTAATCGCATTTTACCCACACACGCACACACACTTTATGGATCAGTACCAATACGCACTTTTTCTGTATATAGTATAATCGTAAATACAACTCCAGAAAAATGTAAAAGCGTTCCATACTGTCAACGGGACCAATATATGCGAATTAGCACATCATAAAACATGTAACTGCTGACTGACTGCTATTATATATATATATATATATATATATATATATATATATATATATATAACACTGGAGACCAAACAATAAGCCGCGTATTCGATACTAGGATGCACTCAAATTATGGGCACAGGCTCATCGCTCTAACAGCGACGTATTCATCCAGGTTGCAAAGGTGTTACGATCACAGACACGATTCACGATGTTAGAATGCGCTTCCTTTAGATTGGTAGCATTTTCATGTGATAAACAGAAAGCATTGCTAACGTGTTGAGTAACATAAAGCAAACCACGAAGGCCGTCGGGCACACTCTATTAAGACAAAGCTGTTTATTCAAGGAGATTGATCAAGTTGTTCCATAGGAAGCAGCCTTTATCTATTGCCTCGGAATACATCTTTCTAGCTCATTCATTATTCGTTTGGTTATTACTACCGAGAAAGAGCCGTAATGCAATGGCCATATGTTATGCTCTGGGACAGAATAATATAGTTGCCGGACCACTAAACACACACCATATGTTCCTTTTGCGACTTTTTTCGGCTCTCTATCTGAATCCTGCTCTGGAAGTAAGTGACAAGGCATAGCAAATACTTCTTTCTTGGCAGTACATATAAGAGCCGGATAAGTAAAGGTTAAACCTCGTACCAGCGGAACAAATAGAAACAACAGCCGAATCCGTATGCTTTTAGGCGCGTTTTCGCTTTTATTGCTCAGCAACAATGTTACCGGAAATGACAGGAGTCAGTCGACTTAACAATTACCTAGGGCACACTTTATCAAGACCGGTTTAATTTATTGGGGGATCAGAGGGATTCAGAAAGCTTCACATTGCCTTTCGCTTCCAGTATATTGCTGACAATGGGAAACAATAGGTAGAGGCTGGTGTTACTCCTTGGACAGGCTTACTTTTGGCTGCTCGCACTACAGGCATCAATTTACTCCAAGCCATTTCGTTCGTTTGTATCATAAAAGATTTATTTCGTACTTGAAAATATCCAGTCACGGACGTATTATAGGTCCCATGGTTTCAGTGCTTAACATTAAGTTCGTAAAAAACAATTTCTCTCTGGGTTATCTAAGGTTACATGACAAGAACTTAGTAAAAGAAGTTTCGAAAGATATTTACCAACCCAGATATTGTTGATTGTCTCCACGTAGTCAAACAATAGTCAAGTTAAATGCCACAAACAAAAAGGCTTTCGGAATTTGGAGTAATGGAAACTGAATGCATCTAATTTCTTGCCATTATAATACCGTCACCTAGAGTAAAGTTACTCTACACATCAAGCCTGTTGATTGAACTATATGTGTAGGGCAACCCTAGCTCTGCTTACTGGATTAGTAGACCATATTTGTTCGGAGCGATTCCGACGTGATGGTGATAGCGAAAATATCATCCGTTGTTTACCGTCCCCTGAAAGCTGAGCTCTGAAACAATAATAATTTTTAACATAGTTTGGGATAACTTTGTCTAAAGTTCATCATATTCCATGAAATTCCTTCTTGTGACTCAAGTGTCCTTCAGACGTCTGTAAACGTGATCACGACAAGATGCTTTGTAACGGCGAATCCTTCCCAAAATGTAAGAGGCTCCAACGCGTTCACTATTCGCTCCTTTTTCGTCAGGGCTTCAAAGCTTACACTTTTATACACATGCAAGGAACAACCGCAGGCTGATTGAACTTCCGGTAAATACGTAAAACGCCCCTTTGTTTTGGCGTAAATTTAAGACCACTGACTGGGTTTTTGCGCAAAAAGCGTAGTGACTGTTTATCCTAGCAGTTAAACTGGATCCATTGTCAGCGGTAAATAGAGTCTAGGATATCAGGCAATATCACTAACAGTACTACAGTTCGGTTCACCTAGGTTGATGAAAATGAGTTGGAATTCATATTTTTGACGACTTCAGCTAACCACGTACGTCTGAGAAGGTAAGCCTAATTTTTAGAAGTACATCATGCTCATAGGCCGGTGGTTTACTCACTTCGAACGTGGAATCCACGGGATGGACTCTGAAGCCCTTATCACAAATAATTGAACAAAACCATGAGTCTCTGAATCACCGCAGCTCCGAATTTTTACCAGTCAGGATAGGCGTGTCAATGATTGAGCCGACTCACAGAACTGCTTTTTCTCAGAGTAGTGACCTTTGGTTAAAAGTCACTTAGGACGGTGACTATGTTCTTTCATGAGAATGGGCCAAGTTATATTCCTAGTGACAAAGGCCTTTACCAAATCGGTCACTAGTTTTGTAGCGGACCACTAGGGTTGTGGTTTGTCGCTGGCAAATGAGATCTTCACATGACTACCGATAATAGCTATTTGGAAGAACCTAAGGAAGCTTGACGTGCTACCTGTGTATTGATGAACCAGAGCTTCGGGTGAGAATCCCTGTTGAACTAAACTATACTTCACTCGGAAGTAGACAATATTCCTAATCGTAAGCAAACAGATAGCGCGATTTGAAGAGAAAAGAAATACTACGAATTAGAAGATGTGTGCTATGTTGAGAGGCAAAAATCACCGCGATTCAGTGATGAAACCCGTTATGCTTTCTTGGGTCAGTCGTCTACATTTGGCAAACTATCTACTGAGTGACAAAGTATAAGATCAACTCCATTTTTCTCCATGTTTTCACTTTTACGTACTCTTACGAAACCTTGTCTGATCAGAACGACCGAATACCCATTAAGATTCCGTATATGAAATTTCTCAACGAAATCAGAAGGGGGGGGGGGGGTGGCACTAAGTTTCAAGGCCCCCTCAGCTAGGCTTCAGTGACTACTAGTCAAAATGGTGTGCACTCACCGGTAGCTCTAATCGGGATACTTATTACAAGACCAATGATTGTCCCTTGGCCAATAAGGCTCAATTGTCGATTAGGGGCGGTGAGTCGTGGAATCCTTGTACACTTGGCGAGTAAGCATGCGTCATTCATTCTCACTGGGATTTAGACCCGGCGTGAGGACGGTCCACCGCTTGGCTTTGATCTCACGGAACAGCAGTCAACATTTTGTTATACACGAGCAAAGGAAAGAAGCACTATCGTGCTAGAATATTAGGTCATCCCGTAATCTGTTGATCGGTAGCGGGAACAAAATCTGTTCTAAAGTAGGGATATACACAATGCTAGGTTGTACGCCATCAAGTATAACTGACTCACTTTGACCAGCAATTTTGTGGGCTACCCGAATCACTACTGAATTGTTGTGGTTTTTCCTTCACCGCAGATTCTTTCTTCTTTTCTGATGTCATTTCAGTAACAATTCCAAGCATTGGGTTCATTCGAGTTAATTTTTCTGTCCACGAAGTGGACATTTCCCCATTTGCTTGTCGGCAGTACGTGTATTTCAGCCTATTATAGGCTTTGTTTTTTGTGTGACTGTGTGAGAGCAATATTTGTTTGCTTTTACGTTGTAATTCCTGTGCTTCACCAACTTGTTTGATTGACTAAAATACTAGGGTTTATCAAGTGTTCCAGTGTACATGACTCAGGTGATTCCCGTTCTCGTAAATTTTTAAGTTGCCAAATCCACAGACCGAACTAATCAGCTCATAACCAGGCCTAACGGCACGCCATATTCTGTTTAACTGTACACCAGAATAGGGTGCCCTGTATTTTTTGTCACCCTTGTTTTTTTATTGTCCTGTGCCCTGATTAGCACACAATGCATCGTTTCGTTCTGAATTCCAGTGTGTCTTTTCGCACGTGCATTTGATCTTCTTGACCGTATTGGGTTTCTTTAGAATAATTGAAAGCGGAAAATGAGGGAAAACGAGGGGATTCCATAATTTTGTCGCTCAGCGTATTGTCCTACAGGTCTTGTCTCACAAACGGGAGCCGTAATTATTATCTTACCTTCACTTCCTTACCAACTTTGTAACAGAAATCCCACTTTTCTTAGGCAGCGTATAATTTGAACTATCATGGAAATATACCGGATAAAACCGGATAAAATATAAAGAAGATGAGGAACAGACACAACTAAATCGGAAATATGGCAGCGGTTTCAGTGATTAACTGAAAAGACAAAAATTTGAATATTTTAGTTAATTACCCACATAACTGTTGAGATAGTGAAAAATATTGCTTGTGATATGTTGGTAAGCGGAAAAACCAAACTTCCCAAATAACAACTTTTAATGTTTTGGGCTGACTAATGTTCAGCATGCAGACAAGACCTGCTAGTAGTCAGCATGACAGTGCATGTTTATAATCCAGGTGAACGCTCGAGGCTTCGGATACATTAAAAAGAAGGCCGCCGATCTTTAAGACGAAAACAGATTTCCGTAGCGTGGTAGCTAGCCGTATCACCAATCAACCAATCAGAAAGGTTATCCGAGGCAAGTTTGAACCAATTATTTTGTGTTAGTATGATTCATGACAGCGACTGAATTCGTCCTATTTAAAAAATATGTTCTGAGCGAATAAAACGAGATGGTTGGAAGGCAGAATAGTCTTCATACTGGAGCTAATTCGACCGATCACAATATAAAGTTGATTTCAAGAAACGGAAAAACGAGTCTAATGGTGTGCTTTCGGCATCGGCACAGGTTTAGTGAAGTCGGACAGTTAGAAAGACACTCATATTACCGCGCACATGCTCGTAACCGTGCCCACAGGGGTAGCTCTCCACAGATGCTTGTGTTCATCTATGCAAATGAATTAAAAAACAATCGCTTTTGAGACCCGTTGACTGTATCGTGTGCTAATAGTTTTGACTAGTTACATTGTTTCTGCTTACGCGAACGGGGTTGCTTGTTTCTCTCAACAAGCATACATTGGAACATCTTTGTGTTCGTCAATGGCAGTATGACGGAGTGTATATAAACACTCACAAACGTGATGTTTACCTAGTGCAAACATTAAAGCCGGTTCAGTCACCCAGGCTTGAAAGTAAACTGGGATCGAGTCCTCTGTTTCACCAAGTATTCGCTCTTGCAGTTTTGAGCGAATCAGATGTTGATGAGTTCAGAGTAATGAATAAATAAATCCGTTTTAGTAAAGTTCCCCCTGGTCTCGTGAATTATCGGCGGACGGTGCTGTTTTACTCTGATTTGCAATTGCATCCTAACGAGTGTGTTTACTCGTTACGAGTTCCGCGCGTAAATATCTTAGTGGTCCTCACTGTCCACTGAGAATGAGAGACACTGTTAGTAAATATGAGACCTTATTTTCTCTGCATACGCACAAACATTGCAACAATGTTTGCACAGATAAAATTGAACAACTAATTTGTTTTGCAATGATATTTTGGAAATTTATCTGGCGGAGAAACTGTTCTTCTGCGGAAATGATCGCCTCATATAGTGCACACAACCTGGTACACAAAGCAGGAACTTATCTATCATCTTAATAAGTGAGCAGCAGTTGATCAAAAGTGACGTGCAAAACATTATTTCAAGGATCATAAAATTAGCTTCAGCCGGTAAATTAAAAAACTGGCCAGAGCAAGAACAATTATTTTGGGAAAGGGAAGATTTCCTGGGAGGTTCAGAAATGAAACGTATTAAAAGCCACAGTCAGTGATTTTCGACTTATAACAAGATGAAGTAATATACGGAAAAAGAATGATTCTGTAGTGGTTTATCTCATAGGGCTGTGTCGGAGCTATTACACAGTTTCGTTCATAGATACATAACCAGTCGAGGTAGATATAAATGGCGGAGTCCGTCCAACTACCCTCATGTGCTGCACCCAAGGACTTGTGCTACATACGAGCAGGAAGTGATAATTACTGAAGGTTATGCTTGCGTGTGTGCATCTGCCTGTGTTGGGATGAGGTCATAGACTGGACACAGGAAAGACTGCCTACGTGTATGCGATAACCAGCCAGGTGAGTGCGCACCATATGAAAAGTCCAAATCACGCGAATGAGACAGGAAACGTCACTTGAATGTACAGTTTATGATCGAGTCTGATAGATTCAAAGCTAACTGGTGATGTTTCAACCTTTGTTCGGATGGAATTTGTTATTTTATTCTACCTCTATATTTACTTGACATAATCTGATGCACTTAGAGCACGGTGGCTGTCAGAGATGTTCAGATTTTGCACGTAATTTTTTTGATGACTAAACTGAGTCTGCTAAGCCTACTTCCTTAGTTTATTTTTATTAGTGCTACCAACATTTGAAATTTGGTATGATCACGACTCCTGATTCTAAGAGGAATGTTAACAAAATCATTATGCAAAATACTGAGAATCAATTATATACTTTCAGTGCGCCTCGTCACTGAAGCGCAAATGGGTCACCTGAAAAAGAACTTATCAAGGTCACTGCGCACGACCTTATTCGAAAGGTAAGTGTATCCTTTCTCTTTTTCATCTCCATTTTAAATGAATTAAAAGGCCAAATCGGCAATTTTTTCTATAATCTGTTCAATTTATTGGATGAACTGCCTTTCCATCTTTTTCTCTCGCTTGACCCTTTTGACTCGATGACGGCGGTGCCGTGATTTTCAAGTAGTAATTGAAAAAGTAATTATAGTGTTTCCATTCGGTCTCGCTGCTACTTGCCGGACTGAAAAAGTCCAACCATGAAGCCCCTTTGAGTACTAACGTAAAACTTCTTTATTTTGTTCTAGCCGTACTTTCCTTTCTTTCCGAGTTGTGTGTGATCCGTTTTGTTATTCTTGTTATATTTTCGAAAAATAGAGAAGGCCATAATAACAGATGTGGATTGCAGCGCGATTTGAGAAAAAATCTCCTCGTGTCGGCAAACTAAGCATAAGTGTCCCTGGTTTGTGATTTACTTTCAGTGTCACTACTGCAATGGAAGTTTCGGGTAAAGGAAATCACCGGTTGACAACAAGGACAGAGCATACGGAGCCAATTTTTAGCCCATCGCTGCCAATTCATGAATGTCTCATCCGGTGTATATTTTTCAGGATTTTTTGAGAATGATCTACCAGATGAGCGGATGATGATAGCACCCACAATGAATATGCGGACAAGCATCCCCGTGCTTGTTTAGTCGGATTTTCATTGAACTACTCATAAGTAGATTCATCAAATGTTATAAATTCGTGAAAAATCCTCGGTTCAGCCTAATAAACTCGAAATTCGATCGCGATTTATCTAAAGAACTTCATAGTAAATAAACGCTAACCCTTATTTATTAGTGGAAAAGTCGATGCTCATTGAGTCAGCCATCTTTTTAGAACTCAGTAGTAGATGGATACAGTTTTTCGAGTCGTTCAAAACAGTCAGTTATTTTATGATTAAATACAGGTAAAAGTTGATTCGGTTCGTTTTCTTCTCAGTAGCAAAGCTGGTAATATGATCGATAGCCATCACGCGATACAGTGAGATTATTAGCAGATTGTGCTAATGCCAAGCATATTCTAGAAGCATTGTCTTAGCAGTACAAGGATGTTGTGTTGCTTATAAAAAAAGTTCTTGAGGCTCAACCAAAGATCAGAAAAAATACCAAAATGAAAATATTTTTGACCCCGCCAAAGCGGTGGGCGGTGGTCATGAGATTTGTAGATCATTCACTTGCTCCACTTTACCTAAATGCACTCGAACAAAGCATGACTCCAAACTGGTGAGGGCTGTTTTCTCCAAGTAATAATTAGCAAAACACAGCCACCTTTTCAAAGTTGTGGTTTTGAAAATTAATTTTTGCTGCAACATATCTGATTACAAATGGTATAAATTTTACGTGTGATTATACACAACTAAGCCAGAATTTTCATGGTAAAGGGTGAACTTGTAACTACCAAAGGCTCACAATGAATCTTGACTTCTCCAGAGTTGTGTTTTTGTTTCCTATGGAAATCTATGAATACGCATTAATTTCAAACCACCTTTGGCGGGATTGCAGTCTTATCTTCAAATACCAATCAAAAGACAATAACACTGATCATGTTAGAACTCAGTGAAGAAAACTGGTTGAATTAAACCGAGTAAATTATAAAATTGTCACCAAGTTTTGAACCAAAAGAATAACGATTTACTTTCGTTTTCCTCTTGCACTGTTCCAGTGATATCATATCAACCTGATAATTTCCGTATGATCCGCGTCAGAGTGTTTTTAACGGATTCGTCTTGATCTGGAGCTCACAATTGTGACTGGAAATACAAACAGTAATTCATGAATGTCCGTTCTCAGCAAAATATCAAGCGAAGTGTGACCGCCTTGTTTCGCTGTACAACTTGTTCAGGTCTATATTGAAGATTTATATAACATAGCTCAGTGTTTCAGCTCCGTTTTTATGCGCGTCACCATGTTAGGCCAGAGGATCTTCCGTCAAAAACTTTCACTTATTCAATACCCTTCAAGACTGCTTTGTATGATTGTCCACGTGCTTTTAGGGACGTCTGGAGACAGCTTTCTGGCGAAACGTTTTTGGCATCATTCCTGTTTTTCGATAGCATGAAGTACCCGAGTGAGAAATGTGTCTGAGAAACAGAACCTGTGGAAGTACATGCCCGGGGTGTGGTTGAAGTGAGAAGCCGGCTCAAAGAACCGTTCAGCTCACCTCGTTCTATGTGGATCGATGACACTGTAGATAACATTCTTCTACGTTTTATTGTTACTCTGGGATCTATTGCCTAGCATCCATTCATAATGCAAAGATATATGGTCACGTTTATAACCACACAGGGATGACCAGACTACACTCAGTGGTCGAGCGAAGGAGTTCAGAAATCGTCAGTTAATAATCTTTCAAAATCACATATTGCTGTCGCTATAAGGTGTGCGAATAGAGAAGAAGATATGCTCAATAGGTTTCAAATAGACTTGATGTGATTATGAACATGGTTGCTTGCCGGTAAATTTGAATTCCGTTAACCATGGATCTATGGTTCCCGATATTTTTTTATTGAAAAGCGATTCAAAAATTGGTCTCCCGTTTTATCCGGAAAATTCTTTATTCAAAAGTGATTTACCTTCTTCTTTACTGCTTTTTAATTATAGATGGTTACGTATACAAAGGGATCAGCAGCTGTGCTTATTTTTCAAAATGATTAGGAACTTCCATTGCGTATACGCAGAAAAAACCTATACTAGGAGGTCTCTAACGTAAAAATGCGAACCAAATTGATTTCTGTTCGACGGGTCGGGCATAGCTATTCTCAAAAGTTTCGTATTACCCTTGTAATGGAAAGCTGATAAAGGTAACGGGGATTTCCTGGAAAATTACAATGCGAAATCTCATTGCCATCGACTGAGACAATACTTGTTGCATTTTAATCCAAAATTACCTGTTTGTCTTTCATAGTTCATATGTAACCGAAGGGACACAATCACTAAATGCATGCCAGTCCGTCAATTCCACAAAAGGTTGGGCATTATTTTACAAAGTGAATAGCAACAAAAATATCGCAGGCATCTGCATTTACAGTATATCTTTGATAAATTGTGGAATAAGAATTCTGATGTTCCGAAAAAAGAATTTAGGAAGCCGGAGTAATAGTATATTATGAATACAGGAACATAGAGCTCATTTCGTCCTAGAATATTAGACCACCGGCAATCAAATCAAAAAAGGGGCAATTATCACCTGATTTATTCACAAAGCTTTGGAATTATTAGATGTTTTTCAGGCAATACTAAGCGGGTGGAGAAGAAGCGACCAACGCGTGAACCAAGCTACCATCGAATAAGGTTATCCGTTTTCCTACTATACTTTCGATGGTTTTTGCGGTAAACGGCCGAGGACTGACCTTAAACACGGAGTACTATACGGACTATTCATTGAATGAAAAAAGTACCCACTCAGTCATTGACATATTAGTGCACATCCATCGCAAGTATCCGAAAGCATGGACATAAAGATTGTCCAAAGTTGACAAAGATGACACAAAAGATGTAGGTAAATTCCGCAATATAGACGTTTGGTCTTCAATCTCTTAGGATATTGAGCTGTTTTTGCACAATTATGGATTCGAAAAAGATCATATTTTATAAAATGAAGACACCTTCGCTCACGCTATATTCCTGTTTCACAACCGAACAGCCATTATGATATTTCATGAAGGCTATTGATAGCGAGTATCCTTATTGATTCATTTAGTAAGAGTCACTTGCTACCTAATTTGGTCAGAAAGCGGTCTATCTGACAGGCCTTTGTGAATCTGTTATATATATAATTCAATCAGTTCATGCTCTGACTTCTTCAGCTGAGGTTCAGATGCAAATGAACCTCGAAATCATAGTGTATGGTCTGAATGAAGCGGCACAATTATTTCTAGGTAAATAACAGTATTCCGATACGGGAACAAATAGATTAGGAATGAAGGCATCGCAAGTGCTTTCCACGAGTTATACATAAACTTGCTAGTAACTACTAAAAACCGATGGAAAATGCACAGCCTTATTAGTTATCACATTTCTCCTGGATACGAAGTTTACTGGGGATAACAATCGATGAGCGTGATTTTGTGACATAATGCGCATTTTTGAAATAGTCAAGTAAATTTTCCAATCTTGCGTCTACCGTGCGTCACTTATAACTACCGATGATAACCGGCCTGGGTAAATGTACGTCCACCGATACTTCACGTGGAAGACGAACTTACTGACTGGTCGGCCAACGGTCGCCAGAATGAAGCATCAATCTGTGACGCCGTTCGGTAAGACTTATTGTCTGAAAGTGTCAGCTTTGCTCGGTGCACATACACAAACCTATGTGGATGTTCACTGTGCAGAAACGTACCACTGCTTCGGTTATTTGCACTGAGAGCGTGGATGTATTCACGGATGGCGACAAGCTGCTTGCTCGTTGTAGATGGCTCTTTGTCGGCTCATTATATACGCCTTGCGTTTACGGCAGTAAACAGAACAACCACAACAATAACATAGAACTGGAAGAAGTGGTAGTATCAGTACCGACACAATCGATTGCCAGCCTATCTAAAAAATACGTTTTGACATTGTACGTGATCGGAATAAATTGCACTCCATCATCTAATGAGCATTATCTATGTTTCCTTCCTACACAGAGCTGTCAGTTTGCAAATTCATAGAAATTTCCTTCACTTGGATTCTTGACAAATGCAAGTAGAGAAACAGTCTGGGTGAGGTGAGTTAAAGTTCATTCGTTCATAAGAAAAACCCATATGTCAGGCACCTCCACCTTCCTATTTGTTGTCTCAAGACAAACATTTGGAAACGCAACAATTCGACTATATCTGCTACGAATTATCAACAATTAGAAGCAATTTTAACTCTGGAAATAAGACATTTCATTGGAAAAAGCATTTAGCTCGGGGTTTATAGTTAGGAACTTAAAAAAGTGGCCAAGGAAAGAAATCGCCAGTCACGTGAAAGTTAATTTTAGCATCACCAACTATTGATTATCAAGTAAACAACGACAATCACATAAATAAACACATCAGTAATTGAGTCTGGAACGAAAATGTCTCAGATCGTTGACCACACAACACCTTCAAGGAGAAGGTCACTGAGCTGTTTTGCGAGATGCATTCCGGGCCATCTAATGCAGCAACTATCATCGATAGTCTATTTATGCACAGGTACTGGCCAATCCCAATCAAAAACCTCGGTTTATGCATGCAACGTGGATAGTCTCTCTCTTTGTATTTGTCCTGGTAATAAAAGTTTCAGTTATTCACGTCTCTTCCTCCCTTATCACTATAGGTTCTTCGCAGTTTGTTCTTTCGGTTGTTCATTCGTGTTGCCCATACAAACAAATATTGCAAGCTCATCACGTACGTCGTGAAGATGAAACCAAATCATTTTGGATGCATTGTATGAATTACTGATGTTCGCTTCTCCGTTAAATGATAAGACAAATTATCGATGCAGACAAAGGCAATTTTCTGATGAAACACATACAGTTCCCTTAATCCAGCTGTTCTGGATGAAACAAATATACACGGTGAGAGAGGCAAGCCTTTTGTTTCCACTTCTCAGTCGAGAAAGCAAAATAATTTCGGTTTATTTAAGATATGTAACATAAACTTGAAATTATTGAAGAACTAAGGAGAAAGCGTTAGAGATGACCCAAAAATCGGTTCCAGAATATATGACTAGTGCCGGATAAATAGACCTTGCAACAATTGTTTCTATGTGCATAGAAGATATTTTCTGGCTTGGTTAGCGTTATTTTCCTAAAAGCAAACAGCTTTGGATTATGGTTGCATAATCGGCATCCAAATGATCGGGTAAAATCACATTAATGGCCTGTCCAAAGGTGAAACTTCGCGATAAATGGTGCCAGATTTTTTGCAGAAACTTGCTTTTTGCACCAAGCAGTATTGCCAAAATGCCTGTGAACTGATAGATAATGTGTGACGCATAAAATCAGTAGAGCTGAGGCAGTATTCGTGGAAGAGTACTCTCCTGATGATCAACACGGAGTGATTAGGTTGCCACATGCTTTCGGGTTGGAGCAGGACAAACAATGATGTCGTACATGCTATCATAGATGCACCTATCCGTGCGCGTCAACTTTTTTCATTCTCATTCTCAAATTACCGAAACATGAATTGCTGACGATACAGGACTGATTTATCTTGTGTTTTCCATTTTTCTACGATTAAGTCCATGGGGTAGGCCATATTATTATGGTTTGCATGAATGATTCACTCTACATGAGGTGATATCACCTTAATCTTGTTCATTAGATAGACAGTTTGTCTCGCTATCTTACTTTTATTCAGCTAGCTCCTGCGAGGGGATAAGCCGGCTTCATGCAAGTCCTGAATGGCACCTGCACATGAGAGGCAATCGCATGCGAGACTCGAACACAGAAAAATCCATTTCTGCTTCCATTTATGAACGCCGTAAACAGAATGGAGTTCAAATCACTCAGGGTCTTATTTGGCAGTACAAACCCATGTTTTCAACAGGGACCAGGAACGAGGCAGTTTTGTGATATCTGTGACTTGAAGTCGTAGGAGAAATTCAAGGTACTGCAATCATTGTCGTTTTGAGGAAAGCTGATAGGTTTTCGCGACTGAAACACGGTCGCCTTATTTTGTCCTTTGAAGGTTTTCGTGCGAAGCCACTTTCGGAATCCGTCACAGACATCGATGTTCAAACACTTTCAGCTCTACCATATTTTCGGAGCACAGTGGCCACTTCTCCCAACCGTAGGTCAATAATGGACGGATGGAGACTGGAGATTAGAACATGGTCCAGAAATTTATTTGGTTCCGCGGGCAGGGTGCATTGCGAAGCTGGAGAAACTTAATCCTGGCATTTTCAATGCGCAACTTGATTTCGTCTTTGGCTTGACCCTTTGGGAGAATCGTGGAGCCCAGATAACTGAAAGTCGGAATGTGTTCAGCTTGCTCACCGCTCATATATTTCGGGAGAAGTGACTGTATGGAGCGTGTCGAAAGGATCTTGGTCTTCGATATATTGATCTCTAGTCCCACGGATTTTGCATATGGTTTCACGATACTGAGAGCCAGCAGTAACGCATTTGGGTGGTCTCCCAGGATGACAGTGTCGTCTGCAAATAATAGATCGGTGAGTGAAGAGTAGGTGCCAACATGAATACCAGGGTGATCGGCGAGCTCCCGATGTTTTATTCAATCGAAAGTACTGTTGGACACCACTGGCAACAAGAGGTGGTCTTGTCCAACACCGAAATTGCTGGAGTAGTTATTGGACTCCCCTCGGTAGGCACAAATACTCGCAAGCATATTTACCTAGTACGACTACATGAAAATGACAGGATTCTGCAGGATTCCATCTGTGAACTAAGTCATCGGCAGCCCAAAAGTCCATCAAACTAGCTGTTGAAGGTTGCTGAAATTCGTACCGATATCCCGATAATCTGCGGGGGCGGAGAGGGGGGGGGGTTGGTAATGCCTCGGTAGGAGCGACAATCTTCAGTCGAAAATAACCAGCGTGGTCGTATGAGAATGTAGACTATCTGGTGGACTGTGTGGCCGTCATTAGAGCATCACGTTAGCAAGTGCTTGCTGGAATATTGGAAGCGAATGTTGGTGACTTTAGGCTATTGAAGTCTAAAGACTTGATGGGACCTTCACCTTTGCTGGACTACTGTTCGAGACCACGTTTTCTTAAGTGTTTCTATTGGCATGGGTTCGGACACCAGCGCAGCCTTTTTGGTCCCCCTCAGTTCGCAAAACGTCACTTTTTGGGATGCTCATCATCACCTCTTATAGTCTGCAGTAGAATTGGTCCTTCGTGGCTTCCCCGGCTACAACTGTAGCGGGATAGACAGTAAACAACCAACGCGATCAACGGCGAGAAGCGAAAGGAACTAAGACGTCCCGAGAGGATATCGCGTTCCGTGAAAACAATGTCACTTTAGCCTCGATGCTGACAACTAATGCAACTCTGTGGAGACCAAAGCTGTCCTCGGATGCACTGTAATAGAGGTGGAAACTGTTGTCTACTCCGGTAACCTTTGTGCACCAGGAGCCGGAATCCAGCAATCCGAACTTTAGAGTCATATGTGATCTCGATACAATAGCAGTTAGACTTCGTGCCTTTATGACTTAGCTTCCGAAGTACAGGAGTGCTCTCATATTTCAGCAGACCATTTGAATGTGATCTCCTGTCTTAAGACCCACAATTGCTGTTTTCCACTCCTGCTGCTGCGAAAATTAAGGCGGGTCGGCTACCGGGGACGCTTAGCATGAACGGCTTGTGTAAAAGAACCTGTCACATAAACTTGGTACAAAGCGGTTCCTCCGGGACCTCTGGGGGTTTTGTTCGAGGTTGCAACTCTAACTCGAGTGTAACCAAGTGCTACCTATTGGACCACAGGAAATTTTTATGTTTGCAGCCGGTGACCGAACCATTCGTTCGTATTGCTTTTTGGCGATAGTCTACCGATCCGGGATGTCGAACGCGTCCATGTGATCCTATTGCGTGGTTGCCGATGGCTCTCTGGGAACAGGTTCACCACATGGCAGAAGTGGCCAAGACCCCGGAGTCCATCCAACTCTGTGGTTCGACTGATCTACTTGGTGGCCTATGGACCCCGAGAGATCTCATCCGCTGGAGTATCCGTATTCGCATGCAGGGTGCCTTCTCATCAAGTTTTCTAGGGCTTGGTTACTCTCAGTCTGGTTTGTCTTGCCTGTCTGGTGGTTTGCCGGGGTATGGCCGCTGAAGCACGCCTCACCTTCGTGGAGCCACAGGTAAGTGTTGAGTGGGTGATAGGGGATACAGCAGGAGGCACTACAGCCTACCAACTCAGAGACTCTGCTTCTCTTGAAAAATAGCTCATTAATCTCCGCAGTCTGTCTGACTTAACCTTTTTATGTTACGGAACAATGCGTGGTATTATGGTAAGATGGGGAAGATTTGTCGGAGATACAAACTGTGTACTCAGTGCGTAGCACATGCTACGGGACTGGGTGTTTCTGGATGTGACATTCTAAGTCCTTTATATGTTTAATGAATGGCGACTAGCGTAATCATACCTTTGTATCTTGCCACTCTTGAAGTTTGAATCCATTGTAAACCACCAAAACAGATTGGTTCCAGTTATAATACTTCTAACAGCATAGTATTCAATGAAATTATCCGCTTCAGTATATACTTTCTGTGAAGCGGTGGTGTAAAGGTTTTCAGAGACAGTCGTTTGTTACTTATCTAAGTGGCATGTATAATCCAAATATGTAAATGTGTGACAACCTTGCAGTTAAAAATAGGGGGCCACGTGGTGTTTTTTCCATATTTGTGAAAAGTCACCAGTCCACAGTCATTCTATCCGGATACCTATTAGTCAAGCAGTCCCGAACAGGTAATTGTTCCACGGTTGTCACAAAAAATTTCCTCCCTTTTCTCTAATATTTTCATGTCAAACTCACATTGATTATTCAGAAATATACATCAATGAAAATCTCCATCAATAATATGAAGCAACATTTTATTTTATTACTCCAAGAAATATCAAGCTCAGATTTCTGAAATTTGTTTAGTAAATCAGTGTGAACCATGAACTTGTATCAGTAAAATCCATTTTATTCTTTTGGGACTTTTGATCATATTTACAACTGTAAGTTCACTTGAATCGTAAAAAGCGCGCAAGAAGGAAGAGTCCATTTTTGGAATGACATGGCCAACGTTCAGAACGAGGACACATGGTCCCTAGTATGGATTTTCGATATGAGCATTATGGCATTATATCTGGGTGACAGGACAAAAATTGCCCGGAAGCACACTACCGTTTTGGCGATTGTCACTGCTCATCAGGTATGCGTATTCGGCAACCACCTACCCAATCAGCTCCACACTTGAGCACTCAACATTCGACTTACAACTGCACACTCGTGTGAATCGTGTGTGTGCACCTGCCGTGTCGTCTGCTGATTGTGGTTTGTTCTTTTAGGAAGCACTTTGTTGTTGTTGCTCGTTACTTTGATTTTTAGTTCAACACACGATGATAATATCTGGCAATGCTTAACTACCGGGTATAAACAGATGAAGTGGACAATCTACAGGAAATGCCTTTAGACGAAGATGGTAGAACTGGAGTCACTAATTCACCGTCCTCACTTGAACCAGTCTGAGCTACTTGTGGCCATATGTTTACAACAAGGATTCCGTCAGCTAAAGAAATACAATTCATATGATTAGACTATACTGCTAAAACGTACTCCAATTTTGATCCGTTATTTGACAAAAATGCTTCTCGCAATAATACTTCACTATACTAACTATTTGTTTGCATAACTAAGAATGGTGATTTGTTTGTATAATGCCGGGAAAATGTTTGAAAGATCAGGCAGATTCAAATGTTTTAGATGGTACCTGCTTGGGGACACGATGCAAAAGTGACTATTAATTATCTGAATTCTTCCTTCAGAATATATAATTCATTTCATTTGAAATGTCCCTGAATTTATTAGTAAAAGTGATTTGATATTCGCAAACTCTTTCGGCATCATCCACAACTGCTTGAACAGGACTAATTTTTCCATATTTCGAAATATGCTTAATAAAGTCTTTAGTATACAGGTTATACTTCATCGTATGTCTTCGATGATTATATTATCTAACCCTAACAGTCACATTTATCAAAGAACAAATTATTAGGATAAATAGGCAGGGTGATTCAATTACTTTTCGAGTGGTGGGGCTGATGCTTTTCTAGATTCAGTTACTGAAGGGCGTTACATCGATTAGTTTTCATGCATAAAACGGTTGACGGCCAGCTCGTGCAGTCTTATGGTTATGTGCTCATCTCACAACTGTTCATCATGGGTTCCATTGGGTGGAGTCTCGTTGAATGTGCACTGCCGATATTCCCTAACATGAGTTAAAAAGTTACATAGGTCGTCGATGATTTCTAATGATGATTTGAGCGTTACTACTGTATAGAGTATGTGATCGAAAGAACTATGTACGTTTCACTCGGCTCCTTAGAAGAGTCGAAAGTGGGAGTAGGCGGATGAAACAATTTTAGTCAACTACAGCTTTCACGGAAGAAAGGATGCCGTAGCTACGGTCATTCATGATGCAGTCGGATTACGGATAGAGAAGACAAATGGATCGAATAAAATATTGTTGTATGCCTAAGTTTATTCTCACAAGATGGATACTTGCTGTTCCAACAGTGGTTGTTACCTGAAGCCTGATTGCTCTTGATGATTGTTGTGGAACATGTTAGATCAATGTAAAAGCCAGATGGCATGTGATCAACTGGACGGCTCCTTGATAAAGCTCGACAATGAGCTTGCTACATCTAAGTGTTCTTCATGGGGTTTAGTTGAAGCCTTAAGACGCCCTGTTCCTCGAGGAAAACCCGAACAACGCTCCCACTTTAGGATTAAAATGAGAATACAATTTGTTTACTGCAATTAAAGTTTGTTCAGTTTTGCGAGCACCTTCGCCGACTCGACTGTCGGGAGGTACGGAAATTATTCCCAAAACAGGTCAGTCGTAATGCACGAAGCTAAATTCTCGGCAAGGTTTATTGATCACTGTTTTGGCAATCAGTTTACGCCTGGCTATTCCGGAAGTAATATGCTACGATTTTTGACCAGGCGTGTATACTGATGAAGAAAGCGACATTTTTCTTCCGCCTGCACAAGACAAAGCTGCACTCATTCTATGAACAACCGGGCAGTGAAATACCGTAGGGTGAGCTATGATAATCCCAATCAATAAGGTTTATTTGTGCTTTAACTGAATAAATTGGAAAGAAATATTAACGACTGCTTTAAGGGACACAATCGAACGAGTCTGGGATGGAAAACAATAACCATTTAGGACATGGAATTCGGAAATAAATTTCTTTTTAAACGCGGTCAAATGTTCAGTTTAGGTAAACTGTTGTAAAATATTTTGAAGTGCCTATAAATGTCAAACCCAGTGTAGAATTATTCATTTTTTCTACTTAGTCCCTACTTTGTTGTTTGCGTGAAATACTTATGTTTACGGTATTTTGAAATCAACAAGCAGACCATTTGTTTCCTGTCGTATTCCAGATTTTGCCAGGTGGATTATTTAGTAAGAAATTAGTCAATGATGCGCGAGCCTGTTCATTTCGCAAACGGAACGGAATTCGTGGCCATTTGTTCGTTTCGTAGTTGGACGCGAAATTGCCATCATCAGCAACGAGCGGGTTCGAACAATATTCCAAAGGCCTTAACTTTGTCAATGACTAAGCGATTATGCCTTCTTTTGTTTATGAAAGACATGAACATGGTGATCACTGTACACAACTTTAGAACTTCACAAGTCGAAAATATATGCATTATTGGTGTCCGAAATGATCTGCCCTTGTAACTAAGTTATTTTATTTCTCGAAGCTGATGGTGGAATATGAACACACGAGCTCATCTCTGGACTAAAGCACTAAAATAGCAACTGAATTGTTTGCCAGGTAACTGTTTTTGTAATTAGTTTAGTTCTTGCATTCAGTAATGATGTGAATTGCTCAAATTATCTTCAATACTCTTTGGTGTTTATGTGGTGGTGATTCATTGACAAATCTGCCTGCTTACAAATGTAAATTTACTCAAACTCTAAATGTGTACTATTTTCCGAGATTTATTGATTCGAAGAATGCTAATCACACAAAAACTATCTACTCAATTCAAACCAAATCTTTATTACAAACACTAGATTAGATCAACGAAGAAAGGTTTCTCTGAAAGGTTCGGTTTTGGTGAAAGTAATCGAATAAGATGAAGAATGGCAGTTATTATATTCCCAATAAAAACCCCTCTGGACGAAGCGTAAATGTTCACACAGCTGACAAAAACCAAAACGTTTTTTGTGGATTGTGATTTATATACTTCAGGTGGAATAGAGGACGGACAAGAACATGAAAATGAGACCGAAGAGCTGTTTACTGTTCACAGGGAAACTGTCAAGGTTGCGTAGCCACGGATTGGGTTGTACTCCTCTGCTTTCAGTTTTTGTCATGGCAACTAAATTACCTGAATGAGTGTGCAAGGCGTACGATGGTTCAAACACGCAACCTAGGAGGTTATCTGCACAACGAAAATCAACTTGTATTGAAACTCGTTGGCAAACTGGTACATTAGTTCGCCCTACTAACAGGAGCATTTTAACAAATTCTCGAAGGGTATCCCGTGGTAGCATGTGGACAATTCAATCTGATAAACAGATTACCTTAGGTGACTTGCGGAAAGATAAGATATTTACCGCACATTTTAGTAAGCTTCTTTGGACAATATGTTGAGTAATGCAAAGTCATGCGTGTATGCATTATTTCGGCTGCGTACTCCACTACACATGAGTATGACGTAAAGTAGTTTCACCAAATGTACCGATGGGAGGAAAATCCGGTCCGTGGAGTAAACTTGTATATGAGAAGGTAAAATAGGCACTTTTTACTTTTTATACCATTACGCATCACTTCTCCATCGATCAACTTAACAGGTACATCACGATATTCCTTGGATTGCGGTATATTTTGTGCTGTTCATCTCATCTGGACGTGATTCACAAGGCTAATCTGATGCCTGAAGGCAGGATGGAAGCATTACGTCATCGAAATAGTGGTTTGCGCATTACTGGATTTTCGTTTGCATTATTGTCTGGTAGAACTGGAAGTGCAAACGCCGAAGTTTGCCGATTAAATTGGAGGTCAGCGACATTTTGTGGCATGCCTGAGTTTAAGTGAAAGGGGAAAGGTATACTCCATGGCCCCAAAGGCCTGTTGCACTATTACGGATAATCGGTAGCCGGACCCTGGGACTCGGAGAGCAGAACCACTTAAGTTTTCAACGAGTCAGATAGGCGAAAGAGCCGGATGAAAGTGGGTTACTGTCGGCTACCAAAGTCACAGAAGACGGCGGGAATTAGAATCTCTGACATGGTAAGCTGGTAAACAAGCGCTCTAAACATTTCGACCACCACCGGGGTGGAATCGAAATGCGAAATATGAAAGTTGATTATCCAAAACTATTGGTCATAAAACCCGGGTGGGATGCCAAAGCAACAACTATTAAAATACAGACCTACACAAATTGTACCCTATTCAAGGATTTGGTTCACAGTTTAGGTTCGAACTGTGATGCAACAAATTTTCTAATTTACCAACGAAGTTGAAGCAGATGATTTACTTAAGTACTTGGTAAATAATGGATTATATTTGTTGTTCGTGACTATCAAACGCAAAGTATGTCATTCTAACTATTAGTATTTTGGGGCTGCAACAAGCTTTCGGGAATTTTCTTTGGCAGCGACATGTACTTGAGAGTTGTTTAAAATTTAACGGTAAAATTTTTTATTCAGCCCACTTACATAAAAAACTCCACATTGTAACCACAGTTGCTTTATTTTATGGTGCGTCGATTTTGAAAAGTATTTGAGTAAGTGAAAAAATCATAGATCAAACGTAGCTAGAGAAAAGATTGACTATACTGGTTGAACAATAACGCAGATCTCTCAAATAATTGGATCTGTTCAACACTAGAATCACGAAGACCCTCGCTATAGTTGGACCGTGGCAAATCTCATAATTTCAGAACAACGGAGGAACAGTTTGTTGGCCTTCATATTTTTTTTGTCTAGCGTCTGACAAAACGTCCAAAAGCCGTTCGCCATAAGCACATGTCGCGGAATGAAGTGGTTGCATTTTGGATTTACAATCTTTCTCTCTGTTCTCAGGAACGATTGGTGGGCTCTACACTGCTTCGGTATTGCAAAGTTGATGGCCCACAAGCGAGATGCAGTTTGTCCCTTGACACAAGGATGTAACCGGAAACGGTCTGACCACGTGTGCTCTAATCCACTGTCAAAGTAATTCCTTCTCATGTTTCCAAAACCACAGTACAATTCCTTTTGATCTCTTACTCCTCATTAGACGAGACATTTGTGAATTGATAATTTCGCAAAATTCACACTCTACAACTCATAAACGTTTACAAAAAAATTATTTATGAAATATTTTTAGCCATATAATGAAATTGCCGGGAAGCTTGTAGTCCTACTCGCCCTCAGTCAGTAGAGGGGATCCTTTCTGGCTCATTTTTGTATCAGTCAGACGAGATACATGTAGCAGTTAACGTATGTTAAGATTTATATAGTTCATTTGGACGCGTTTCAAGGTTGTGGATTCGTCGGTATGGCACCCGTTCTTCTATATTCCTACAGCACTGGATCGGTTTTGTTTGACCTAGTAGATTCTGCTTTCTATATATACATTTGGTCGTTTTCTGCATGAGCAGTCTGCTAACTTTCTTTTTTTATCTTACGGGAGAGTTCCATCTGACTCTATATGTTGTATTTTCCCTCGGATGTGCTTGGTTAGCTTTTGCTATTGATTTCATGTCTGTTCCATTTATTTGCTGCCTTAGTCAACAATAATTCATTCAAATTAGAAAGAGTGACACACAGTTGTAACTCAGTGTCCGTCAATGAGAATGAAAACAAAACAAGGCACCCTGTCATCAGAAAGGTGGTTGTGAGTTGCAAGCGAATCATTTTTTGTCTGAGAATTCAGTGTCATTTACTGACGACGAGTGAGGAAACGGCTTGATTGTTTGGCTATTTACTGCTATTGCTGAAGCAGTTTTCCTGGTTCGTATGACTACACCTGGCCAGATCTTTAATGTCGTTTAGACGCAACATTATTTGCACTTCACCATCTATAAATGTAGCGATGTCACTCCTGTGGCTACGTGTTCATACTACCGGTGCACTTGCATTATATTTTGATATCCATTATGAACTGGAAAATTGAATTTAGTTAACAACTGATACCATATTTCTAGGTTAACACAAAAAAAGACTGAACATTCATGATTTGGGGATGCTCCTCTTGTTAACCTAGAGCGGTCGAAGTGATGAAGCAGCACAAACGTTTCAAATTTGTATTGCCTGAAAACACTCAAATATCAGAATTACTCACCCTACAATGGTATATAGAAAGTTAATGATTTCTAGTGGATTTTACCGTGCAAATTTAATTGATGATTTGTTAAATGATCAGCTCGCTACTGGCTGCTACGAAAATCGCGTTTTGCAGGTGTGTGTGTGTGTATGGTGTGCCTAGTGTGAACGGGAAGTCCACAGCCAGTGGGTCAGGCTCAACAAGCAGCACGTAGGCGACTAACGGCTGGACAGCATATGCTATAATTTATCTCCATATGTTGGGCTAAATCTGAATAGTTGACCACACACGGTCACGTATGTTGCGTTTGCTCTGAGAAGTTCATCTTCAACCATTACTCGTATCCCTGGGATATCCCAGGGGAGAACGGAATGGAATATCATCGATCAGATCTCTAACTGGGCACTGACGATCTTTCCCTATCAAACAATTATCGAATTACAATTTGATTACGAAAGCTACAAATGCAGGTTGAGTGCACATTAGTTCCTATACCGGGGATTCAGATCTGCAGAAAAATGATAGATGTGTGGTCTATTGCCAAACAGTGGACTGATGTCGCACCAAAAATGCTTTTTATATCGTTCAAAAGGATCACAGGAACGCGTTATTTTTTCAAATTATTGTAAAGAGCTTTAGACAAATGGTAAAGTTTTTTTTCTGGAAAAAGCTCAGCTACAGTAGGGTACAGGACGGTCCGGTAATAATCATTTTCAAGACCCTATTTTGACCCCTTGTGCTTCTGCTTCCGTGTGGTTCAACTTACGGTGGCTGGTTAGCTGACTAATAAATGAATAATTCCTGGTTCAAATTAGGCAATAAAGTAAAAGCATCTCAGTCTCATATACCATTTAAAACTAACTGTTATTAAATCCAAATCATCAATTCTGTTGTTTATATATGCCGCAGAATATGAACCACTTCTTTTTGAGTGTGTAGTGAGCATGCTCAATAGTATGGTTTCAACTCGGCCTAATGTTATCTGTGCTGTAGATAACGATATACGCCGAATCCGAACGCTATTTTTTCTGGTAAGGTCTGCCTTCGGGCTGCGATTTAATCTAATGAGAGCTGTCATAACCCATGCCGTTAAATAATCTATTGGCCAACAATTATTCTGTTATTTTGGGCAATACTTTTTTTCGTTTCTAGTGTCAGACGTTCATCCGATGCATGCAAAGTTGAAACTGATCAGATGCATTACAAATGGATAAATCGATGTACAATACAATTATTTCGTACACCTCAATATTGCTTGTACACCATTTTGCATTGAAGCATCTAAATTATGGCTGAAATTGATGATGTTTATAATAAATGAACAATTATTCCCGTGCAAATGTTTATTGATCGCTTTTAAAATCAATCTAATTGTAGTAGATACTGAGCATATATATATATATATATATATATATATATATATATATATATATATATATAGTGGGCCACAAATTCATGTTGCACAACGAAATGGTAGTAACTGGTTCTACTTAATGACTGCCATCATTCTATTGTTCATATACATTGTCTTTTCGTTCACTGCGTTCAACTCCGTCTTACCGTATATATCGTTGTATCACGTAAAATAGATCGTTCTTATTTCGAAACGAAAACCTTTCAGCCCAGAAAAGGTCCGGTAACATTTAGTGCTCCTACGTATTTCAGAACCCAAGTTTGATAAGCTTGAGTTTACACTTTACTCTTCACGAGGTAACTTATGCGGACGAAATAAAACAATTACCCACCGAGGTTCCTCACTTCCTTCATCATTTTGTGCTTCTATTTTACATCCTGTTTTGGCAGTGATATTCGTTTAGATGCCCTCTGCTTCATTAATAGAATATATTTCCGTATTTAAATCGTCCAATATTCTCTCTTTTTCTCCTCTTTATCACCGACTGCGGTGAATTCCAAAAAACATCTTACACGGGCTTCAGTTCCTTATCACAGTGATTACTGTATACGTTCCTTTTTCCCGCTTTTCTCAAAAACTTAGTAATCATTTTGCAGGGGAAAAAGCCGATATTTATATCCAATACAGGAAAATAAAGTTCGATTCTCTAAACTGACCACTGGTTTTGGGTGTTTTTTCTCTTTACATGAGTCAGGCTTCCAAAATTTCAAATTTGTACTGCTGCTAACCAACGCTACAGTTGGTCTGTGGCTTCCTCCCGTATTCTGGGCACTGCGAACGACTCTTGTGCGGTGTTACTGGACAAAGACTGTCACTCATTGAGAAACCTGCAGTAGAAGATCGACGAGGTATCTATCTACTCTCCGGTGAAGCTTGACTTGATGTGTCACAAAGGACTGAGGAGCAGCAAAAACAGGTGCGTGTTCCTTACGGTTCAAACTATAGCGGAAACTGGGCACTTATGTCAAGCCCAACAAAATGATTCACTTGGTTGTTTCCACAATATGCCAGATGATGTGAAAGCCCGTTTTAACGGAGTCGCAGGAAGCTTTTAAAATAGTATTCCAAAAGATCTCTGCTTGAGTAACAGAATACAAGTTGTACGCTAAAACATTTCACTCTCAAGTTATTTTAATCAAATTGATACGAAAAAACCTATTGAGAAGAACGGGTGCATGTCTTGCTAAGTCGATTTGAAGGGAGAAGGATGGAGGTGGATGGATGAGTCAAATTCCTTCAAGAAACATCAGTGAAAGATCAAATCATTTAAATATTGATAATTAGCTCGCCTTACCGCAATGGTTAATCGTAACCACTGACTGCTGACCGTGAAAGATGGAGCGAGGAATTTTTTTAAACGTCTCGAACATTTTACTTTTCCCCACAGATTTCAGATTGCTCTTTGGGGACATTCAAATCTGTGGTGGTCATATTCGAAATATTGTTCATTTTTGCAGCTTCATGTTTTACACGGGTCTAAGGCTCATGCCATTTTCGGGCTAGTTTGAAGCAGTCCAGATTGTCGCTCATTGTGGATAATATGCGTACACAAAAGGAACAGTCGCGAGCTGCATTCCGAGACTGGTCGCTGATTGCAAATATCTAACGCTTTTCAACAAAAACTTGTATCACGAAAACAAAATACCGGCCCAGCTCTTTCAAATCACTGACATTCCACAATCTGTTTATGCTTTCGCTACGATGATCCTTTCCGGATCTCTTTATGAACACATCTACATGGTGTGCGTCTGCCTATTCTGTAATTTTTGATCTTCACAAAGGGATTAAAAATTACCCATATACAAATTTCAAACGTTCTGCCGTTCGATTCAAAAGAGAAGCGTGAATTAAATTAGAAATTTTATTCGATACATACTGTTTGATTGTTTTAGGAATTATCTATCCGGAAGCTAGCCGTTGCAAATTTCCAGAAACTTTGTATGATTGTTTTACCTGGGGTTTTAGGCTTTCTCATATTGCAACACGTGATTCAAAATGCGGAGTCTTCCGTTATCAGCGCCAGTTTGTTTCAGATGGCCTTGTAACGGTCTGCTTCATTCTGCATGTGATATAACAATGGATAAGTGTATGGTAAGACCGATAAGTAATCAACCAAACCGGAAATATGTTATTAGTGAGGTTCATTTGATCGTTTCGATTGGACAGACCTCCGTGTGAAGACACGAATGGTTTTGTCTATCTAACAGCATACGTTCAAAAGCCTTACATTGACATCAGAGATTCTGTAAAACTGGGATTACCATACCCAATATAGCAGTCACACAATTTGTTTTATTCACAATATTCCTATGTCCAATTTGGCATTGAACTCTTTTCATCATTCCTTATTCACAATCAGTTATTCAAAAGAAGTTGGACATGCTGGAGCTGTTGACATTTCTGGTCACATTTCACAATTTATTTAAAGACTGTTAATTACAGGTGGATTCCAACCTCGTATTCCTGGTCTTCATGGTTCTAGCTGTCATCTCTCCATTGGTATGGCGTTACATATAAGTTATCATTTCACATTTCTAACTAAGTCGGATTTATGTGATATGTATTACTTCAATTAATACCTCACTCGACACCTTGCAGGACCAGTATAGCATTCAGTCCGTCGGGGCCGAAAGAAGTTCAGAGTTTATCGAAAAGGAATGCATCTTGTGGTGTGTTAGGCGAGAAAATTCAATGTCAGTAATATGACTTGGTCGGTGGAAAAACCGGGTGATGAAGTTTCGGTTACCTTGGAAAACCTTTCTCAAGGGAGAACGCAAAACTACCTGGAGTGAAGTTACCCACGGTAACCGAAAAGTCCGCTCATAACTTTCCACCGACAATGCCATGTTACTGAAATGATACTTTCTCATTTTCTAATACGTCAATAATTAAACGCATGATTCAGCTTTGTCATTTGGTTTACTTCCCTATCCGAACAGTTCTCCGATCATCATATTCACAGTTCTGATCACTACAATTCCCGTACATATTTCCAAATAAACGAGCAAACTGTTCGTTCCGTTCTGTACCTACCTCACATTCTTTTTATATCTCCAGTTTGTATTCTGTACTCCTCCTGTTGTACTTTGGGGTAAACTAGTTAGGTTCTTGAAAGTGGGTGACATGCTATCGTTAGCTCAAACAGAGCAAGCCATTAGCACATCACTGAGCAGAACAAACCCGGAGCAATGTAATTGAGCCGCTGCTTCGTTTCTCCTAAATGGTTACTACTTAGTATGTGAACGCTGTTGACTTCGTATAAAACTAATCAAAAAGCAGATTGCGGGACAACAACCCTTTTAATCATCTGCATCAAATTAGGTGACCATAAGTTTGAGGAATCATTAACTGACTACGAAATGGGGTTTCCATTTGAATGAACGCTAATGCATTCCTTTGAGCAAGCAATTTGCATATCCCCTGGGAGGGGTCAGTTTTGCAAATGAGGTTGATTCTCATGGTAGCCTACTGAAAGTTTGTGGCAGTGTTTATCAACGTTGAAGCAGTAAAGATTGTTTTCTTCTCAAAAACTGTAAATTCTGCAGTTTATCGATTACAAAACTCAGGATAACGGATTTGTCAAGAATGCCATTTTCTTTATCTTGATCTCCAATCACAAGAAGTCCGTAGGTATATTCAGGAAAATCCAAGAGTGGAATTTGACATTTCGGAGTAAGAAACAGTAAGCAAACTGGCCCGCCGTCTTTGTGCTAAGTACCATCTAAATAAGGTGCTCAAAAGTCCATGGCTTATGAGTGGTCAAGTTCGATAAAAGTCGCTATCCGACAGGGAAAAGGTGAGAAAGTGGTTAAATCAGTCTCACAACAGAGACAATTTGTTTTTATTCTCCTTGGGTAAGGTTAATGTGTTTTTTGCGTGATTACTTCTTTCGCAAAAGTACGCCATAGGCAAAGGGGTGATATAAACATCCCAAAAACAGTGGATTAACCAAATCTGTAATCGTAGTCATGTGGACAACCATAGATTTCGGTCTCTTTGCCATGAGATTCATCCCTGATTTTACTGAAACTGTCTAAGTCAAAAAAGTAGCAGTGGGTTACGACATAACCCTAAGCGAATCAATAATTCACACTTGACCGCATTTTCCCAATGGAAGGCAAATTATTCAATACCTGAGGATATCGTGAGTGATTATGAGCGATAAAAATGGAATCGAATGTTCTCAGGACATGGACACTGAAGTAAACAATTGTTTCCAGTTATTTATCCTCCAGTCAGCAAAAATCTGTGGAAACGTGTCTAGAGGCGTCACGGGTAATTCGGATCGGATAAAGTGATTGTGACTGTATCGGATCAACACAGCACAAATATGTCAGAACACTTACGTGGTCTGGATGTGAATCACTGAGATAGGGCTAGTTTACTTCCAAGACAGAGCTTGGACGAATGTATCATGCTTGTTTGGACAGCTAATGAATAGGGGAGTGCTGCTTACCTCCGTGTGTGCAAGGGAAGGACCAGAAAGGACCTGCAACCTAGATTATCCGCGATTTCTCTGCGTCTGAGGAGGATTTGTGAACGGCTCAAGACAAAGGAAGTCACAAGAGGAAATAAATCTCAAACTTGAAAACTTGGCGCCTAATTTGCACAACAGAAACCCTTAGAAAAATCACGTACCATAATGGAAAATTCAAATTGCCGAATCGCATTCGTTAGCAAACTCAGCTTAGCTACTGTGAACAAATAGAACATCGATTTGCTCGGTGAAAAATTGGGCTCTTTCTTTCCAGTTCAGTTTTATTGTGTCAAGATAAACTCGATCTGCTGCAAAATGACGTCTTTGTTCACCTTTGAAATCCCAACAGAAAGTCGACTTGGAGATTCTGCATCTTGGAAGATCTACCTGTAGGCAGAGTTCAAGCTCAAAGTCAACCATTTTTGCTACACAAATGTTTCGGTGTCATGTGAATGACTTTCAACTAAGCAACCCCAATTCAGATGAAAATATATGGAAACACCAATAAGCTATCTAAAATACTAGTTGTCAGCAATACATTTCTCATCAAATTAGAATAAAAGCACTCCAAGAAAATTTTATCTTCTTGCTCAATATAAAAAAATGAGAAAGACGCTTAAGTCGTGAAAACGTTAGAATTACTACTCAAATCCTGTGGGTTCATACCGATGAGGAGCGTCTCCACTGATTTCCAGTTAATTCAGTCAACCTTTGAGCTTGTCGCCATTTGGAGCTTCGAAAACATTTGCATAAAATTGACTGGTAGCTCGAATAACCACGCAGTTAATCATCCGTGATCCGCACTTCACACTGCTGGCAGTTACCATATGGGTAGAAAGAAAAAATAAAAAA
Source organism: Fasciola hepatica (assembly GCA_948099385.1). Taxonomy (NCBI): domain Eukaryota; kingdom Metazoa; phylum Platyhelminthes; class Trematoda; order Plagiorchiida; family Fasciolidae; genus Fasciola; species Fasciola hepatica. Next base: position 440,946 of record CANUEZ040000088.1, on the reverse strand, counting down.
GCCCTTAGCTTGTTGTAACAGAAATCCCAAGAAAAACTTTTGGGATTTTTGGAATCATAATCAATCTACAAAACCTCCAAGTATTAGTTGTCACGTTCCATTTATCATCTCTGTGTTGGCTGAATGTCCTTTATTCTGCGTTCCAGAACGTAAATCATGTCACGCCGCGGCCTTCACTGAGTAACTAGTGACGGTAGCAACAATGTTTTACTAGAGATACGTTTTGTATTCGACCTCGGGTTTTCTAATGTGTTGCTGAATTTGCATCCTAACCTTTCATTTCAATCCACTCTGACTCCTATAACATTTTGAGTTGATTTTCCATTACTTCTCACAGCCTATTAACTAGGCAGTAACGGTTCCTGCTGTCATTGGGGGTTTTTTGAAGCTGGTAATTTTGAAAAATCACATTTTACTCATTGCCATGAATAAAAGCACCATTATTAGTCCTCCTACAACTACTGAGAATGTCTTGGATCAAAATCGTTGAAGTTTCTGCGACATTACGTACGTTTTATGATATATATATATATATATGTATATATATATATATCTTGAGAAATAGAAGGACTTGTCATTTGTTTCGAAAAAAATGTTTTCCGATCTTTTTTGGACCCGCTAAATTGTGTTCCCTGATTTATTGTCAAAGAAAAGCGTTATGCAATCCTGTGAGCATCAGTAGCTTATTTTATCAAAATTTTGTCATCATTTTCACCAACTTGTTTGCCGATTTAACGCTATTTTACTGAAATACAGCTTGGTCTCTTGGATCGAACAACGTTATCACTTTGTGAGGTGAGGAACGTTTTTCTGTCTGAATTCCCATTTGGTCGAACAAATCGAAAACAAAGGTGCACTAATTTTCCCATTTTTTCAAAATTTGTCACCGGTTTGCGGAACGTGCCTACTTCATGATATATTCCCCAACCGAAAACAGTTATTGGCCTCATTCTGGTTTATATCACATTATTCAGTAGGGAATAATGCGCTCACTCTTGAAGACAGTTCTTGTTCTAAATAAAACTAGATTTTCCAAGGCCGTGTTCTACACTTCCGAGAACGCTGAATATCTTAATACGATGGCTTTTTACGATAATGTAAAAATGATTTTAGCTACAATATTGGTACCGTTAACTAGAAAGGCAGTGATCTGTAATGTTAAAGGAAGCATCTCCTAGAAATGCTCTTTAGCAAACAAACCCATCAGTATTTTGCATGCGCCTGTATTTTATCATTCAGAATAAATCCATTTTTTGCATCAATAACTATCAAATTAAAGAATACGTTTTTTAAAAATTACGTTGATTATCAATTGCATCCTACTAATGTAAAATTATGAAACAATAACTCTATCACGATTGATTACCGAAATGTTGGCTTCGTTGGCACACAGAACCATCCAACCTGCTGCAGTTTAAATACAAAATCGGATAGGAGAAAAAACGGAAATCTGAACGTTCTGTATCTGTAGAAAGTGAACCGACTTCGGTTTCATTTCATTCAGTAATGCAGTGTGGAAGAAATATATTATAACAGTTCATAATATCCTCAAAATCGCTTTGAAACCGTCCTCTCATTTAGGGGGGTTATTGAAGGGGGGGGGGGGGGTTGGATTGACACGAATAACTGCACTTCAGTTACTGATCGAAGAAGGAATAAAAAGTATCATCTGGCCGTTTGGCAAACCAATAGCTAACGTTTAGTCGATTCATCGTTGACTTCTGGAAAGTACTAAACCTGTCGAGAAGCATACATACCTGAGATAATGAGAAGCAATTATCAAGTTCATATATTCTTGACATTAGTGCAAAGAGAAGAATAACTACTACTACTGACACAACTCAGGAATTATTGATGAAATCGGTTCTCACTGATTTGCAACAACAATATTTCCAGCATTAAGTACTGCAGAAAGACATTTCGGGACGCACATTTGTAACCCGATTGATTCCCCTAGCGGTAACCAAGAAACTTTTATCTAAGTGCAGCATCAATATTGTCGTCCACTGCTTTCCTCCGAAATTAACTCGGTTCAACTCGACTATGCCGGTGTAACAAAAAGTCGTGTCATTTCTGGTTATGTTTTGGTAGGCATTTTCTATTTCTATAGGGAGATCGACTTGATGACAAAGAATTGTGAACTATAGCAACGACTTGGTACAATAATTCCAGTATTCTTTTCCATGGCATAACAAACAATAGAGACGACTCAGTTCAGGTCAAATGTGCCAGTCAATTAGGACGTATGCTTTGTCGTCCCACCAGTGACCAATCCCCGCTTATTATCCGGGAATAATTCTGTGGCATCTGGAAAACTCACTGGAACCATGCTTGAATAAAGGTTTACCGACTGCTTTTCCTTTCTTTTAAATCATCCAAACAATGTTGTCTGTCGGCGGATAATCAAAAAACAGCCAAAGTACATCAAACGGAGAAAATTTCGTGGTAATTTGTTCCCACCGGACTGGACTTTCGAAACTCTGGAGAATCGGAACTCGTTTAAACACGTTCTAGAACCAGATAACGACTAGGTGTCACCCAGCACTGCAGGGACAATTAAAACATCCATCTTTTCTCCGAGAAACTAAAAAATTTCCATCTATCTGAGATAAATGGGTCGTGATAGTTGACAGCTGCTCAAGAAAAATTTGGTGGTTTCTTCTGACTTATCCTTTTCCGCACCGGAAGTGAATGATTGCGTGCTTTGCTCTGAGTATTTCGCGAGAGATAGCTACAGTCACAAGCATGACCGAACACCCTAACGAGAAAACCCAAATCGGTGCATACTCTGAAGCCAACTGCAGTGGGTGATTTTACACATACCCGAACAAGGGGACAGTTCAGCATTAAGCAGAAAGTCTTGTTAGTACAGAAACCAGGAACTAACTAAACATTTAATAGTATGAGGGAAAGTCATTACGCATTCAGCAAGAGAGTAGTGAGTTTTTTCCATTCACTTATGTTTGCCTACAAAATGAAGTCACATATTATTGCTTGATGTCATTCTCACAGATGTCGTGATATATTAGTCGGAGTTTTACCTAACATAGATGAGATCCTAAGGTTATTTCAAGTTTGAAGATTATTGTGAGACAAGAAAGAAAATGTGACCCTTCCTGAATCAGTTTTTGGCAAAATGCTGATGACTGTTATACAGATGTGTGAAAGGGGCGAAAGAAGTCAGCATGCCTAACTGGAGTAGCGCATCAAAAGGTATAGTCACGACTTCTTTTGTCACAGGAGCTGTATGTATGTTGTATTGTACGCAGATTTATGAAGAACTTCATATGTATAGTGAAACAACAAGCTGACTATACTTCTGAAAAATCAGAATGGCTGAGGCCTAAATAAAAAAGCCACATTTTGAGCAATATATCCAGTACTATAGAAGAAAGAACAATATTAAGTAAATCACATGAATGAAATAGAAACATATACGGGTTGTTCATCTTTGACAGAAAGAAGACCATTGTTACCTTAAAACTAGGTGTCTTATGGCGCTTCTATAGAGTGTGTAGTGTTGTTTGGTCAGATGAAAAAGGTAAATGTGTACCACATAGTGATGGAAGTAGGTACCGCGGTTTCCTTATTGGACAGCGAGTACTAAAGCAAAAGATGTTAGATGTCTAAAACATGTGTAGCCAGACAGGATCCACGACAGCGTGGATCAGATAATAACATGTGGTCTACCAAAAACGACTAATGGTTCCCAAGGAAAAGTTATATTTCATGTGAGTACGATCCTAATAGTTCGACCACTTGTTCAAATAACCTAAAACTGCACCTGCCCGTAGCAATGAGAATTCAAGAGGACAAACGAAAGAAAATAAGCTAATTTCCACTTTGTTATCCTCTTGCTACATTTTTCTGGTGTTATTACATAGTCGAGCTAAAACGTTACACAAAGAAGCAAAATCAACAGTAATTGTGACCAGTCCCTGGGAAAAATAAAGACAGTGAAGATGTTAAGTAGCAGATTTCTTACTTTAGCGTGGCAACAATTCCTTTTCCGATTATATCGAGGCGTTACTTAGTTTGAGAGGGGCTTATATTTGCAGGTTATTGTGGATACAACACATGGCAACTATGAATTTGAAGCTTTGCCAAGTTAATCATGTTACAAGTGTCTCTTACTCACCCAGAATGTGATCATTTAGGGCACCAGCCACTGGTTCGCGAACCAGTGGAATACCCGGAAATCACTATCGAGGTACCGAATGCAACCACTTTTAAAATGTCATTCGATGATATTTAGTATTTCATTCGACGATCTGGGCTTAAATTGGTCGCTTCTGAAAGTGATCATAAACATGTCTAGGTAATTTTTTAGTTTATTACCGAGAGGCCGAATCTGAGAGGGTCAGTTAAATTAGGAATTCCACCATTTTTTCATTTTTTGTCAGTTGTAACTGTAAACGAGAGAGACTAACGGGAATGTATCTTTTTGCAGTTCCTAAACTGGAATTCAACTTACTATTTTCGTTATCATTTTTCTGTGAAACTCCCAATTTTTTCTTCTTCATTCACTGCTTGATAAGCTAGAGTTTTACTCAGTGTTTGCAAACCATATCCTGAATTAAGCTTACAGTATGTTTGAATAGCAATATATTTGGGATGGATTAGGCCCTAAGAAACGGGGATAATAGCATCGTTCCAATCAGTCTCACACAAGAGTTCGGATACCAGTCTTCCGCCATCAGTAGTATGAAGAGTTTTTTTCCGTAAACTAAAGTTTCATACCTTCCAACGGATACTCAAGGTGTTCCTGCAGGGAGCCTTGTTGCATTGCCGTTCCGTCTTCATGAATTAAGTTTCCGAATAGAAGAAGTCTTCGAATGTCTGCACCAGATTTACTGACCCAAATTTGGGTATACAAATTGTGATAAAAATACCAAGCTATGCTATAGGTGCTGTCGAAACTGATGCATTCTGGAGCACGATAAGCACGTTTTGTTCTTGTACGTGATAGAATTAGCAGAGAACTACGTTTTTTCTCCAGTAACTAGCAAGTTTTACTTAACCTGGAGAACAATAAGTCTTGAGATGAGCAAAGGTGCTCGAAATTCAGATGAAACCCTATTCTGGGCAATAGCCGTCGGCCGCACGCATGAAGGCGCATAAATCACTTAAAGAAGACAAGATAAGATTCATCTACATTGAAAAAACCGAAAGAATAATAGAAGTTCCATTAACCAGAGGTTCTGCCTTTATTCTTTGATATTTTTCACAGTTTCATCGGCACAAAGTCCACCAACTTGGGGATAAGATCATTTACTTGTCTTAAGGTCCATCACGTTTTCCACTTTTGACTTCAATGGCTATCGCGTAGGCAGCTCCTCAACATTTTCTTCAGAAACCGAAATAGTGTTTACGAATACCAATAAATCGGGGCCACTAAGGGTTAATAACATGAACTGGGCTTTGACGTTGAGCACACTTTCACTAGTCTAGAAGTGAATATTCAACACAGTAATATTGATATATATACAAACTCTTTGTGAAACTGCAAGGCACGTGATCCTGGAAAAAGATTACCTAACCGAATGACATAACTTCGTGGAACTTGGGTAATTATATATATATATATATATATATATATATATATATATATATATATATATATTGTTTGAAAGCATGCATGGAGCTAGGGCAGCAACAGCAATTAAAATCATGAGAGGTAGAACACGCAAAAAAATAAATAGTAAAATTTTCTTTTTTTTGATCTTTTGCTTTTTAACCGCATATTTTTCGATGCATTTCAAAATTGTATCTGTCTTGGTGACATGCTGGTGATTATAGAGCACGACAGTTCAACAGACTGACCGTACATCATCCCACTCACTGATGTCTATTATGAGTCAGATCTTCAACGTCTCGCGCCAATGACGATCCTTGTTCCCTGGGCCTCAACCAAAAAGGCCGGAAGTAGCAACCAAAACGATTGCTGAAGTAACTACTTCACATCTCTACGCCCGGTCATAACCCAAAACACCGCATCACATTTTCCGGAGTTCTTACGGTCGGTATGATATATTGGTATTCAGTGGGGTACTTTTTCAAATTAACTCCTGACTGCAAATGCTTTTTTCTGACCCACAGCGCATCACTCCCTAAGCATTAGTCCGCAAAATAAACCCATCTCCGAAGAAAGCTTAGCGACGTGAATCCCTGAGTGAAGTCAGTACGTACCCTCATTTAATGAGCTTTCAATGCAGCTTTCATGTCACCTCATACTGAGCGCATTTAAATTGTCCCATCCTTATCCGCAACAAATATTATCATACGGAATTAGTGGCAGTGAACTGGAGCACTGTTTTTGAACACAGTACGTTGAAAATCATTTTCTTGATTCAGGGTGCAGAGTCTTCTCTGAATAGCGTAGTTGGTTAGTCTTTCGGTGAATTCACGGATAAGTAGTGCTCCTATTTACGTTCAAACATTGGACAAGATCCGTCACGGAAAGTCAAAACCTTTTATTTGATGCTATTCTACTTTGGAACCTTTTAGGGAGATGCCGAGAAAATCAGTTTTAGTGGGACCTTCCCTAGCTTCCACGATAAAAATATAGGCCATCAAAGAAGCGCACACGCAGGAGCGAACTGAATTTTCTTTTTGGCAAGTTTTACAGTAATCGTTATGAGGCATTTTAAACCATACTTTAAGTCTCAGCTCCTAATTCTGGAAGGATCTTGTTTGCTCTGTTTGCACAGACATAATCATGGAAATAATGCTTATCAAAAAATGGCTTTTACCCAATTGTTCAGATAGTACACTTATACAAATATAAAATTCGTAGTTTGTATGGTGCCGTTTTTTAATTTAACTATATTTCCACAACTTGGCATGTCCTGGCTGCTCAGGGACTTGCATCTTGGCAACCAGGGTCAGGCACATACAAATTTCCATAGCGTTGAGAACGGCAAACACGCATTTGCGAGGAAACTCTGAGTTTGCTAAGATCATTGCCAGGTGCTATGATATACCCTTACTGATACGTGAAGCTTGAAATATACGGAAATAACTTTTGACTGCCTTACCCGATAGAATAGACTGATATGATATCACTTATCATCAAGCCTGATTCCCAAATTATATCCTACTGAACGCAACATGCTTGTACCGAAACCCGCTACCTTTTAGTCGGAAATCAGAACCAAATTGAGCCAGTAATGGATCACAGTGATTTTCCTCTCTGGTTTGTGTGAGTCATCTGGTTCAAGCGAACAAAGAAATGCGATGGACCCATGAGCTGGGGATGGTGGCAGTTGATCAGAACGTAGATGTAAGTATGGATTTGTCATGATGAAGGTACCCGTATGCAACTGACTACACCCAAAGGACACAGCCTTTTTATAGTTGTACAATACCAAGGTCCGATTGCCAAAACTCGAAAAAATTAATTCATTCTTGTTGCTAATTAGATGAATATGAGAAAATTGAACATGATCAACTGGAATGAGTAAGATGCTCCGTTTGCATGTTTTTTTGGCCGAGCACAATTTGGTAGGACATGAAAATTCAGCTTTGATGTGTCATAGCTCAGTGATAACAACTGCCTCTTAAATTGAATTATTGGTGGGAAAACCTTGTGCCAGTAAATCGCATGTATGCATGGACTTGCATGTGGTTCGTGATCCAAGTCCATTGTCTCCTTCAAATCTGCAGGTAAGTTCAACAATATTTGTCTTGAAACAATCTATACGTCATAACATAGCCCTGCGCTGAGGATTGTAAGTGTCATTTCCTGCCCGTCATTTTGAGATTAAATGAAATTGTACAAACGAAATTCACATTCGCTTGACTAGTTTTAAAATGTCACTGTTTTGGGCGACTCGTCCATGTCAAATGAATCTACTTTCGGTGGTTTGCAAAACAGTCATCCACCGTCGGCTGCAATTGCTGATATTGTTGTCGTGGATGAAATTAGAATAATCACTGGCAACATAGATATTGATTCTCTATGATCAACGAAAACCGAATGGCCAACAAAAAGATCGTCAACAAGTTACGTTTATGAAGAACAATTTTAGCCAGGTTTAAATGGTAACTTGACCTACTCTCAACTATCAGGAAAGCATAAACTCCGCTGACTTAAGATATGAACGTTATTATTCAAAAGATACTGAATTATTTGACAGCTTAGTTTACCAGTAGCATATCTCAACATAGGCAAGACCATCATCCTCGTATAGTCGGTAAATAACTTTGTTCGTTTGTAATCAGCTAAGTAAATATTTAGTTTAACGTAAAGTGACTGGTCATGCAGTGTGGACTCTCAAACCATTAAAAACCGTCGAAACACTGTACAGCTGTTTCGTCTATGTCAAGAATCATCAGCAGAACTAACATTCGAAGCTCTGCTGCCAAGGGCTTTATATCATTTGGTGTATGGGTCAAACCAACCGCCGAGAGCCGGTTCCGAATAAGTTGTTCGATTCAGAGTCCTCCACCCCGGGTTCGAGTCCCAGTTGAAGCTCGACGGAAGTTCGCTACTGATGCTTTCTAACAAGAATGAATTAGCTGTGCGGCGCATCCATGGATTTCGGGGGTTCGAACGTTCATATTGCATGATGAAACACACCATGCAAAAATACAATCTACCACTCACACCCAATTATGCATTCACATTAAAGAGAACCCTAATATCAAACTTTCATGATAAAATTATTATATGCCTTATTAGTTTACTCTCGCGCATGGAGTTTCAGTTGTGTTTAATTACAGGTATATCCCTTTCTCCAGAACGATTAATCATGAAGGACCACGTAGAATTAGCTGCAGAAAATCATGGATATATTATCTTCTTTTCCACTGAACCAGTGCTACGCTTGGAATAGCAACGGCAATCGAACACCAAAGAATTAGACTTACAAGATTGTTAGAACGTTACCACCATCCAGAAGTTGTACATTAATTATTATTCTAACTGGGGAGATAAAACACAGCGTCTTGCCGTATTTTCAGACTACCTAGCGCATAAACTCCTTTTTACATAGGTAATAATGTCGATACACTACGTTGTTGCTTAAAGGGATTTCTGCGCTTTATAATCATTAGGAAGATGAGCTTGTAAATCGCTGCATTATTCTTGTTGATTTGCATAGAACTGCCTTCCAAGCGGTCTTACCAAACTGTCTTCTACAAAAGAGGCAACAGCCTGGATGCAGCGGACGAAAGATGGAAACATTTCGCCCGTAACTGTTATTAGAATGGATATAGTGAAGTTGTAAAGCATTAGACAGGGTAATCAAAACAGAGATCTTCAATCCAACCGGCCTGCCGTGGGATATATTTTTGCCACTAGCCGAAATAACAAAAACTGCAAGGAGAGAAAGACTGCTGTCTGTATTTTCCTTAGGTTTTTCCACGTACAGAATCTAATTTGATCAGAATAGTTCATTTTCGTAAACAAAACAACTCAATTTTTTGATTCAGAAATAACATTTGAAGCGAGAAGAGCTTGGTAATCTCAAAATTTGGTACAGCTTTTTGTTGATGATGGACTGAGGAAACACAGACCGCAAAAAAAAACAATTTCTTTATTACATTCTTAGACACGGGTCGATAACTAGAGTTGCGTTGTTTACGTCTGCTGAGGCTTTTTATGGGATTGGTAAACCATAGAACAGTTGGATAGAACTTCCAATGTTTTGCTTAACAACCATTTTTGGGGTCAGGCATTTCAAACGAACGCTCCTACCAAACTAAAACCTCTAATTCTCATGTTTTTATACTTTACAAGTTCGCCACTTGAAACTATTTTAGGTTATCTGGTTGATTAAATGCCACCTATTGGCGTATCTCTGTGCCGTCATTCTCACACGAGTGACTACTATTACAAGATTGACGGTGACCCGACGATCAGCCTAGACTCGTCCTTCCAGTGCTTAAATGTTGCAATATTCACCGGAGGATACGCCCAATCAGATAACATCGAATTGGCCAGGATCTCCTCCATGACATTTTGTATACGTAATAGAAAGAGGGTGAATAATACACGATAAAATATACGTATTTTGCTATTTACCTCTTTATGTCAAGATACTGATAATTGTATGAACATGATGTTTCATATGACTGATATTATCCGCCGGGAGTAAAATCACTTTGTCACAACTGCGTCCGAGGTATTGTGACACTGTGCTTCTATAATGTATCACCGTCAATTACTGTTCCGAGAGAGGTTAGATGAGATAATGTGTCCGATTCACCTCTACCATAGTAAATACTTTCCCGGGATTTCTCTTTAGAACAAAGTTTACCCTTTGTCGTCGGTGATACTGAGTTATGGTGGTGAACAAAGTTTGTCCTTACTTTATTGACCATTTGACTTCAGTGGGTTTCTTACTCCGCAAAAGACTTCTGTGTCTACGTTTCAAAGAAATAACTGATGCTAATTATTCTATGGTCAGCACTTTTGGTTAAATTTCTGAGGATAAATCAAAGTTTACAGGACAATATTTTAAATACAAGTGTATTTCAGATTTTCCATATATTTTTGATTGACACAAAAAGAAGCTTCTGAAATTCAGAAGATGGATTTTTTTATGACCTCAACAACTTTCCGTGGCTTATCCGTTCTCCGTATTTATCAACTCAAGACAGACGTTGACCAAGCAAAGCCACATCCTATTCATTAGCAGAAGATACATGACCGGTAGTGGAATCAGAAATTTTACCCAATGCCCAACCTGCTTCATCCAACTGCAATTAGCGGGCGGCACTCGCCAAATGACCTGTCAAGTTCGAGACCTAGATAAGAGCCGGGGAAAATCTAATTCTTGCTGAAACCCCATTCCGCTCACTAGATAAAACTCTGAACCATGCTTATCTGAGACTTTCCTTACGAAAAAAAGCGGTAAAACGTGAATCGTTCTGCCTGGTTGAAATCAGTGATCACGAAGCCAATCGATAATGGGAGAATGGGAAAAACAATTTAAATTCCAAGGTGCTTTACGTGCATTGTACCAGAAAACCTACAGTAAATGTATGTTATTGATTTGAGGTTTAATTGCACTTTGCTTTATCCAAAACTGATCAAAACTAAAAGAAAGGGGGCAAATTACATGTCCAAGGATTTCAGTACCCGACGAGAAGTATTTACAATTTGGTTAGTTTATTTTCTACAGTAGTAAAAGCTGAATGGCTGAATCTACTTCTCGAGATAAATCACCGCTTCTTTGGGTCCAACAAACTTGTTTCTGTTAGAGATCCAAAAACGGGTCACTTTTTATGGAAGCAAAAGGATTCATTTACAGTAATGTTTTATTTCGTCGGTGCCGGTTGTAAAGAAACGAGTATATAATACTGTGACCTCATATGAATGAACCGCTTATAACGTATATATATATATATATATATGTATATATATATATATATATATATATATATATATATATATATCCAGTGACATTGCATTCATTGGCTTGTGAAAACCTAATGGCAAAGTTTGCCTATAACCTTTAATCCTGACACTATACTATGCATAATGTGATAAAACTGAAGTTTTATTGTGGTTCTCACTTTGAATTTGTTCTTCGAAATGGTTGCCAAATGCTTCTTCATTTCATGCACTTTTTCCACATTTGCAGTCAGAAACAGAAAAGAGGTGAACACGGGCAGCAACCCAAAGTTGAGTAATTAGTCATATCAAATCATTAGGACAAGTTTAAATGTTCAAAAATGACACCGCTTGCGGCACTCAGTCATGGAAATTACTCAATCTAGTTGTTCAGTATGCAAACCTCGTGAATCCACGCCTGGATAACGGAAACTCCCGGCATGAGAAAACACATCATACACGTTTCTCCTAATGTTTTCTCATACATCTGAGTCTCACGGTCTTTGAATTCTGCCATGCTTTGTCGCTGAAACATCAAACTATACCATTTTCTGTGGACTTTAATATCGCAATTCGTGATCATTCGGAGTTAAAGATCACCGATGCTGATGTACACATGAACATGTTGAAGCACCTACTGAATATTATGTAACCTATTGCAATGAAGTTTGAAATAAGTTCAAACGTATGATCAAAAAACGTCATAGGAAAGTTAATAAACACCATGAAAGCTGGCAAATTAATATCCGACGGTGTAGTGCTAGAAAAAGCTCAGATTCCCGTATTCTTGACAAAAGGTATCCGATCTTTGTGGGGAAAAACTAAAGACATGGCAGGAACCATACAGAAGAAAGAGTACATAAATGCTGAAATATTTGTGCTAGAGACCTCTTGGTTGCATAAGGATACACCCCGTGGAATTATACAGTTGGATGACCTTCATTCGTACCGAGCCAATCGTCCCACGGGCGTGCATAATCACGGAGGTTTCGTCAATTATATTAGCAACAAGTGAAGAGGATATACTAGTTTGACCTTTACGTATTCAACTGAAAAGATTAGCCGTCACACTGTAGACTATAAGCCAGAGTTTATGAGCGGAATCCGCTCGACGCTCATCGGAGGCATTTACTAGGCACCTAAAGCACCATATTCTCTGTTGAACTTTTATTTTTATTTTCCCCCTACCGCTGAAATTTTACAATTGGGGAAATCGCTTCGCGTACTTGTCCGTGGCATGGTGTTACTTTCCTCACTACAACTGGCCTGATAAGTTTGGTATTTTTCCCTCGAGACTTGAGGCCTAACTAGATTTGGTTTTGATAAATAAAACACCGTTTGAAACCCTTCAAAACGGTGCACTCCCGAGCGTCTCTGATCAAACTACCTTGCAAGCATGTCCGACTGTGTATAGTAAGACAAACCAGTACACCATGTTTAGATCATCCAGAAAAATGAACCAAAGAAATTGTTCACCTGTCAACCTGGTCAGTTTAAGGACCCTGGTTACCTCAACCGATTCTTCAGTACTTCCGAACCCCAGCCATTCCGTCTTCAATGAACCTGTTATTGATTTGCATATTTTTTGCTCTATTCGTTGTTTACCATTTGAAGATGTCTACATGCAAAAGCGGATCGATATTCTACACCGTTACTGAGACCGCTGCCAAGAAAGGAATAGCAGGCTGCCAAGCATGGACCAAGAAAGCAAATCGAAAAATACCACCAACTTGATCGAATCTGAAGTTTAAAGCCCGACAAACTTTTTAGTACATAGCATCATAGGAAACGTTATTAGTGGTAGCATGTGAGAATACATCAGTCACATGTACCAGTAACTCATGAATCAGAAGGCAAACTTTGATGTAAACAACTCAGCTCCGATTACAGCTCAGTGTCGCCGTCTACTTCCGTGCCAGTCTTCAACAACTAGTCTCAGCCACCAACTTTCGCACCCATTATGGTCTTCCAGCAGCTGTGAAAGGTGAAGATAAATGAAGATCCTGACCCGCGTGAGATTTTTCTTGCTATGCTCAGAGAAAATGCTAAGGCTGTTTTGTTTCCACTAGCAAATATCTTCATTGATTTTCCATCAAGCAGGAAAACCCCCGTCGAATGGAGGCTAGCCCAGATAACTCCTGTCCCCGAAAATGAACCCGAAAAATACCACCCCATCGTCCGCATTTCCGTGATGCTCGAATTGTTCCAGAGGCTTCTGTTGCCGTGGGTTAACACAGGACCTGCTGGAGAAGATACCCAGGAGTTGGCTTATCAATCTTTGCTTTCCGCACTTGATGCCGTAGCATACCTAGTCCCTACGAAAGCTTTGACACCAGGCAACGAAAGTGAATTTGTCCGAAGTGTTTTTAAACTCCAAAGACGCTCCTGGTTGCTTTGATCCAACAGTGTTGCTCAGTATGCCCTCCACAAGTGCCGCTGACCCAAATATCCGCTGGCTGATTTCAGACTAATTTACGCACTGAAGATATTTTACTCGCCCCACCAGAAAAAGCCCTCTTCTCATCCCGTTGATTTTGATGTTTTACAAGGTGCCTATTGGTCATCCGTTGTATACGTTAAACAGCTTTCATTTCTCTTGACATTCAACGGCTGCAAACAAGCTGACGATGCGGTTACAGACTGTGAAGTACCACTTCCATATTTTGGTACCCACAAATTTGAAACAAATGCTGGAAATCCCTTCCATCGTGTGTATAAAGCTACTACTGACTTGCTTAAACCCTTTAAGCCTTTCGTTGGGGAGTTTTATTACGTGAAAAACAACATAAAACGAACGAATCTATCTATGGAAATGCCTAACACAATTCTCAAACATCGAAACTTTTTACTTCCAAAACTGATTCCTAAGGCTTTCCCACAGAATGCTATGCCCCTTTACATTGCTCAATTTTCGCAGGCATTGGAAAGATACGGATAATCTTCTTGTGTTTCCTACCACATCTACATCTGGGAACCACCTAACAGAGATTATCTTATTTCCAAAACTCAACTTTTGCTTTTGCTGTGTGAGTTAAAGTCATACGGCAGTCATATGTTAGTGACTTTGAAAAACTGAACTGACTGATCTTGTGAGTGCTTGACTTGAGTTGAGATACTTTATCCGATATTCCACCGGCGAATGGAACTCAAGGTATAATGGTTTTTTCGTTGCTGTATTTAGATATAGCAATTTTTCAACCTCTTTAGTAACCGTTTGGGAAGCCCAGCACAAACTGGGACCTTTTGATGATCAAACTCCATCATCTGGCATTCGAGTAAAAGGTAGCGTAAGCTTGACTTCACTTGGTAATATAAGAAATAAAAGATAAGTAAACAATTTTAATACATCATTTACCAACTATGAGCATAAGGTAATGAATGTGACGATATTTTGACTGCATAAATTGCATCAACGGCCGCACATCTTTTGTGGTGATCGATAAAACTCCAATCTCGGCTGCAATCAGATTCGATCTCACGCGATAACAGTTTATCAGCGTTGAATCATTGGTGGAGAATAATGTCAGAATACCAACTGGATATAGTAGCACTAGCGGTATTTCCTCGGTGGTTTTATTGGAGTAAAAGGATTCACTGATTTACGCGATGGAGGATTTGTAACACATTATTACCGACAAAACGTTACGTCCAATTTTTTTCAGACGCGTGAGGACTAAACATAACTGTCCTTTACAAAATTTTATTCATTCAAAACGAATGCTTTTATTATAGCAAAAGTTACGTATTTGGTGAGAATTGGCCATTACCAAATTTTTCAAAGAGCTGATTAAGGCGTAATCTAAACTCGACCAAGTCCAAATATATGACAAATGCTTACTCAAGACAGTCGAGTATGTCATTTGGAAACGCCTTTGATGGATCTCAGTGATAAAAACAAACGGATGAATGATTTTCAAATCTATACACACGTTTTTCGTAAGATCCCTAACCTGAGGTAATACGGTTAGTGTCTCACCGAGGAAATGAGTTGGCGAGGATTTTTCTGACAAAAGTGGTAACAGAAAGAATACTGTGACAAACAACTCATTCAAAGTCTCTTCAGTGGACGGAGTCAATTCACACAGTCATTGTGAAAACAAACTCAAAAAATAAGTTGATTCCAATTTCAGGACAGTCAAGACTTCCTGAGTAGTTTGTCCGAATTCCCAAAGATAAACGAAGCGAAACAAAAGGAAAAAATCAAGAATAATTCACCCAGTTCAGTCGTTCCACTACGATGTGCACCTGTTCTGCTCCAATACTTTCTTTCAGAACCCTTTAATCTGATGTGCCTGTGTTTTGATTCAAATAAATGATGTGATGTTCTACAGACCATTGCTACGGGGTGTGTGAGTGTAGAGAAGCACAACAGTTAATACGAAGTAGCTAGTTAAAATGACTGCTCTTTTTCTGTTCTCTCCTCATATTAGGTTTTTCAATTTTGTATGTCTCAGAGATGTTTCGTATTCATCGGTCAATAGATTTCAACAGGCATATTGCACAGCATTCGTGCCAGTAGCTTCTGTTCAGAGCTATGTCCCTCAAAATATCTAACCGACGACTATTGTCATCCCTTGGGCCTCAACCAGAGATGTTTTAAGCACCAACCAAAACCAGTGTTCAAGTTAGTTTCAACATACAATCACCTCAGGCCATGGCCTGTCCGCTGCGTCACTTCCTCTAGTATTGACCAGCGCGGAAAAGTAGTACACGGGCTGACACTCGTAAAACATGTACGACTCGGTAAGGACAGTGAAGGGTGATCACTTTAGACAGAGATCCATTATATGCACCGAATACGCAGCGATGCATGTCGTCACTACTCAAACAATGCTCCTACCAGTAGCCAGCAATACCCAGATGACACTGCCGGCCGATCACAGAGACTGACCTAACATCCGAACGCGGAGTAACTAGGTCTGGTAACTGTAGAGTAAATCACTACAGACCACGGTCTTGTACCTCCGCCACTTGAAAGGTAGTCGATTGTCGCGGTGGCTCCTCACTCGTGGGAGGTGGACAGAAACTATAAGAGTTCTCTTTATTTTTGAATTTATCTTCTGCTCAAAGCCATCTCCTGCTGTAACGAAACTCCCCAGTTTAGTAAAGTAATCGAGTAACTCCAGCTGATGCCCACAACGGGTGAGTGAAAGCGCAGACTCCAGTCAGTTTTACAGTGTATTTTGTATTTGGGAGGCACTCAGAGTATGACATATTCAGAAGTCTCAATCACTAATCGGCGCAAAGTACGTTTACCGCCTGTGGTTTGTCAAATGTAATGAAACGGCAGACGTGGTGTGACTGCAAACGCCTTCTTGAGGAACTTGAATGATCA
Source organism: Fasciola hepatica (assembly GCA_948099385.1). Taxonomy (NCBI): domain Eukaryota; kingdom Metazoa; phylum Platyhelminthes; class Trematoda; order Plagiorchiida; family Fasciolidae; genus Fasciola; species Fasciola hepatica. The sequence goes on along the minus strand of CANUEZ040000088.1, from coordinate 424,270 downwards.
AACTTCTCCTCGAAAGGAACGTATACTTGTGTGTCCGTCAGTTGAGTCAGCTGACTGCTGATCGATACGCGTACTAAGCAAACGAGCGTGGATGGCGTAGCAGGGATGAGAATAAACTCAAACGGATGGAATGTTCGGACCGAGGTAGTCAAGTGTGGTATAAAGATCAATACGCGTTCTACACACTCAGTAAGGTGATGTCAATGGCTTATTCGAAGTCAAAATCTCCTTAAAACTCCACCTTAAGGGAGACCAGACAGGACATTCCGTAGAAAATCTTTTATGGCAAATTTGAAAAAAATGAGCACGAATTGCTACTCTGTGGAACTCCACTGATGACGACGAAAGGGGCTAAAGTAGGCCTGAGGCCGACAAGACCGACCAGGGATGTGACAATACAATAGTTTTAGAACAAACACCTTTTTCAGATACTTCATTTCTCAACAACTGGACGCAAAATGCAGTCCTATCCACCAATTTGAAGGCCGCCTTAATGTTCAGGGGTCTGATGACCATTGGTGTTTGTAAAGTAGAACGGTGCACTTTCAGCTGTGGAAGGGTGAAAATTTGATTGGTACTTCTATGACTGGTGCGAAAATCAGCCAGATCCTTGCTAGCCTGTTCTGCAATCCTTTGGCACGATAAAACTCTATGCTTCCTACCAAGCTGTATTGCACCGATTCTAATCAGGATTGAAAGATGGCCATCAGAACCCGGCGATTTGAGACCCCTTCAGGCTTGGACTTCCCCGTGGACCTTCATCCTGGGAAGTGGATCTATCGAAACAAACTACGAGGTCTTTGACGAATTGGCTTTGTGAAACTGAAGCTGGAGTCCAGCCAAATGGTGTTCTTAAGCACATGGCCCAGCATACGGGAAGCCGTCGCAGATTCCGAAATGGCGAGCCATCATCTACGCAGATCGTTCCACTGACACCTGGTGGTTTTCTATTGATGACTCAGATGAGACAGACAATTGCTGATTACACCTGCAATTTCTGTGTCTCATGCACCTTGTGACCATCAGATTTTGCAGTTCCTAGGGAAACTCATATTAAGTAGACACGTGGTCACTCACTCCCAGCGGGGACCGACTGATGTTTCCCAAGATGGTGGGGATTTGCCAGATATCCAAAGTGTGCCGGTGCTACGAGACAGGCCACAACCCAATACACCAGCAGAATGCAAAGCTTTTTCCATAAGCGACTAAAGCCGAATGAGGTTATTATGTGGGGCTATGGCTGATCTCCCAGCTAGCTTGTTATGGAAGACGGATACGGAACATAGATTGGAAAGCTTATCACAATCTAACTATCATTGCTGCTTGTGTTTGGAACCGCAGTGCAAACCAGTGCGTGGTCGGAAATAAGGGGCAGCTCCAGCACGAACAGCATTCCTGCATGCAGCCCCGTTGATTGTGGTTTATTCGGATGTGGTCACACTTGGTCGACTGTTAATCAAAAAGAACGGAAGCCACGTGGCGTACCCGTGGTCAGGGTGTCCGAAATTCATACTGATGAGGAACAGACAACGGTCAGAGCACGGGGCAAAAACCGTAACTGGTTTTTCAAACTGAGATAATCCAATCCAAAATCCTCCTTAAAAGGCATTCGAGTGACTCTAGCATTCATTCCTACCAAAATGGGGATATCGGTTCCGCTCGCGTTGCGTAAGAGGTCGCGTAGTTTTTGGCAAAATCTAACTTTGATCGCGTATGGGTTGTAATCGGTGATTCCTTACTCCAGAGCGACCAACAGATTGCTTCCGCTGGAATGGTAGCTGCGCACTTCGCAAGAAAGCCCAAATCTTATTGTGCACTTACATTTGTTGACTGAGAAACAGTCTAGCAAAGCCGATTCAGCTAAGCTTAAAGCCAACTCCGGCAAGACCAGAAACCACAGCCTAGGCCCATCCAAAAAGGCCCAAGTAAAACTTCACAGGAAGATTAAATGAGGGTGTCAATCAATTGGTGGAGTCTTGAATGCTAGTCATTTGGATGCAAAACACATCGACTGGAAAAGATCCAAGCGCACGAGCTACACTCTCCAGTTGTCCTATACGCATCATCCTTCGCAAGTTGAACAATGTTTAGTTTGAATAGGTTTTCCGGTTATCCGTCGGTTTCAATGGATTTGTTGGGGCTTGAAAAATATTCGAACAATGACGTGAAAGTACATTGCCGTGATCAGAGGCACTACAGCTAGTACAGTCAACCGAAGTTCCCGGTGGAAGTGGTAAAATGTTGACAGAAGCGTGAAGGTTAGGGAAACAATTCATTGTGCACGGTGCAAGACAGCTTGTGTTCGTGTAAGAAGGGTCAGTGGGCGTAAAAGTTGAGCCATTAGTTTTCTTGTCCGTCATCCTTGTTTGTCCAAGCAGCAACCCAATATCACTTAAAAAACTTAAAAACATGGTTCGCACTGACTGTTTATTCGGAAGTTATTATCCAAAATGGGCAACAATCTGTGACTCAACGAGATACTGGTGAGCTGTGTTCAATGAATTATGATTATGGAATGGAACTAAACAGACATACATTGTCATCGGACAAGATGTATTGGACTTGGAAATCCCTGATTAGATGGGAACTTCATTTTCAAGTCTATTCGTTGTTCGTCTAAGTATTCAAGATGAAACGTTTGACTTTATAACAAGCGAAAGCCCTTAGCCGAGTACCAGGATAGAATCGACTATGTAAGTTGAAAAAAGTCAAACACATTATTACCTAAACGAAAAAAACAAGTTCAGGTCTCCGGGTTGAGTATAAACTCGAATTCTTTCTGATGGCAATCCAAATAGGTAAATGGATCCAAGATAGTCAACTTTGAACAGCAAGGGTTTGGTTTATTTGGATTCGCTTCGTCATGATTCACGTAGGTATCGTGAACGGTGCTACTCAAAGACTGTTCTAGTGGTTGCAATGCAATGACGGACTACATTCCATAGTCAACAAATGTCTCATTTAATTCTGGGTGGCTATTCCCAGGGATATAGCGTCTCATGTCACTGGAGCATGAAGTTCAAACCTCGAAACAGCCGGTAAAAGCAAACCTCTTGCCCAGCTTTTGACCATGAATAACTCAGTGAGACCTGAAATGTGGTTATTTATTCTCGGTGTCTGGGTTAACCATTTACGAAGCTTATGAGTAGGTGACATTCTCCAAGCACCCCAGTCGTACTTCATTATAAAAGAAACGAATAAATCGTATCTCAGTGGAAATTGGAGGGGAAAAGTAGATTATGACAAAAGAAGATTCGCTATGAAAAACCTTTTCCTGGTGGCCACGGTGGACGTGGAAAACTGGTTTTCTCGAAGTAACTGGTTACAGAACTACTTGCAAAGGGGTTCCATCTGTTGTCTTTGAACAGGCCAGCGAAAAATATCGATCAAGTCATTCAATAACACGTGAATAACTCCCCTTCAGTCTCTTTTACATAACTAAATACCGTTGCTCTAGGGCGAAATCCCCTAGTATACTACAGAATCAATCTGAACATGAGAACTCACTAAAATACTTCTCAAAAAGTATTCTGGTCTATTCTTTATTCATCCACGTACGGCACGCCACACACGAAAATTAATACGGTAGAATTGACCATCTGTAGCCTAATGGAATTTGCAGATTCACGTTTTTGTTTTCACAATGATGGCAATAAATGATGTGAAATCATTTCAAGAAATTTATCAAAGGCAATAATAAAATGTAATAAACTGTACAAGAACTCCTTCACTTCCACGAGGTATTTGTGAATTTAACTCCTACGTTTGTGAACGACATAAGCAATTTTCTGAATGAGGCTTCAGCAATTTGTTCCTTTCTTTGTTCAACCAGATGTAAGGTTATGGGCTGATTTTGTTTATTCCCGATTGGCTTCCTGGGGTCCTTCAACGTAGACCAAATGCGAACGTCAGTCCGTGAGAATATAGGAAAACAAATCAGCCGTTTTTGTATAGGTGACCAGCTGCAGTACTTCGAAGAAATAATAAAAAGGTAACTCATATGTTCCTCAGTTTCAGCACTCGAGAATCGTTCAGGTTATAAGCAAGTTTCTAAGTTTCTTAAGGATGCAAATCTGTGGTAACAAATGGAAGTGACATTTGTTTATCGAAAACACCTGATCGTAAATTACAAATATTTGACACGTACACGTCATGTGATTGCTAATAAGTACACTAGAGTTCCCATGCTTCAAATGATGACCCACTGCATGAAAACTTCTCTTGTTTACTATGCCATTAGAAACAAGGAAAGCATGCAGATCATGCTTTCGACTTGTATCATATATTGTGGAAAATTCGTTGGTAGTTTCAAACCTCGTTATTATAAATGAATTCTAAAAACCGGGAGAATCTGCTTTTACATTATGGTTACTTGAATAGTTTCCCTCAACTCCGTATAGTGGACGCCGAACTGTACTTCAGTGTCCATAGTTCGATTTCAATATTAACGTTTGTTTTCACCAGAATAACCAAGGATTTCTAGTGGAACGTTTCCCGAGGCTATCGGCTAGCACGCCTTAGAAGCAGTCAGTTAAACCGTCCGGTAAGTTTTGGTAATTAACAACTGATGATGGCGAATGTTCCTCCATATGTAATCAATTTACACCTTGCGATAAGAAAGTGTGATTTAGCCTCTGGAAAGTTACTAGACAGGGTTCACCTTGTGATAGACTGTTCTTCTTTGTGCAATGATATTCTACTGCCCACACAATATACACTTCGTGGGAAACGGTAAAACCTCTTTTCTCAGAAATTCGTTATTCGTTATTAGGAGATACTGAAGGTCTCCAGCAAATCAGTGAAAATGGGTTGACACAGTAATTGGTAAAGTTACCAGACAACTAATTCCATCATTGAGAAAACAAATTCTGTGTTTTGGTATTATGATTGACCCAGCCGTTAACGGCTTAAAATACGAGAAACAAACTGGACTCTGATCAGTATCGGTTAATGGTGAGAACGAACTCCGAGACGAGTTTTGCATATTACCTACAAAGTATGCAGCCTGGAACTCCCCATGATTGATAAGCTTCTTCTAGTTATTTTGAGTTCAAAAATAGTTTGATAATATTAGCAGTGATAATTAATGGGGAAAAAGTTACTGGTATATAGAGAAAAGGGAAAGATTCGAGAGTTAGGTGGAGCAAATATGTAATCGAAAGACATTCGGCGATTTCTATGGTAGTGACCTATAAAGGTCAATTTCATTAACTTCAGGTTCTCGGAAGGTAAATTAATCTCATGAGGAGTAATGTTTCGATCAAAAAACGAGCCGGGTTGCTTTATATAGTAATTTATTGCCATTCAAATCTCATAAAGAATCTTTAGGATAGATTCGTTTTGCAAATTCTTTGTCACAACATTATTATTCACAATTTTGTAAACTTCGAGCTATTTAACTTATGTTCAACAAATAACCGATGACATCTTCATCATGAATCAATTACATGCCGCGTAAATCTGTGAGTTTGTCTTCACATAAGTGCTTCGAACGATAAAATGAGTAGATCAACCAACCTGATATAAATGCATCAAGATACCCTTATGAAGACGCTTAGGAAATTCATTGCTTCAAGCCTTCATGTTTTTATGTTTGGGACGAGTCAGACACAGCTTCGCTTACTTGGTAGAGATTCCTAATCACAGTAATTAACTGATAAGATCTGAATGGACTTTATCCCTAAGATGATCTGTTTGTTGCATAAGTGTTTCAACTTTGAGACTTTCACCAAAGACGCATAAACACCAGAACTTCCATCCTCGGTGGTTTTCAAACGGAATTCTGAATTTGACTGCATGAATTACCATTCTGACACCAATGATCACTTTCGCATTTGGCAGCTTTTGATAGATCAAAGCTCTCTTCAATAAATATCGCACTTTTTCTGTGACAAACGACAAAAGTCAGGAAACTATTTATCTTGGTGCACATAAATTTATTTAATATTGTTGACTTTACCTGACACTTTTTTTTAAACAAAATCATACTCGCGGATTGAATAACTGTAATTTCGAATGGTAAACCCCTTTTACCTCCCAATTACGCCTATTCATCTATAAGCTACTTATTCTGACATTCAGTAGTATGTTTTCAGTTATTTCCCGAAAACCTAGTTTTGGTGAGAGTTGCCACCTTTTTATCACCAGTTTGGTTGCATGGAAGAAAATACAAGAAGAATAACATGTCACAAAAAGCGATTCGAAATTTATTTTACATTGCTGGATTTTCAATCCATCATATATGCACCACTGCTAGACACTACCAAGAGCAAACCTCGGGTCTGGAGCTCCCGAAAGCAGGATTGATCAGATGACCCGAGGTTTGCGCGTGGAAGGTGGAGTCCGAAGGACAGTCACTCAAGAAAATAATAATAAAGTCTGTTACGCTTGACTTGTCTGGACCGTAAATAAATCACAAGAAAAACATAACAATGCCCGCGTTTCTTACTGATTCCTCCGCCTATCCCAACATTCCGAAGTATAAGGCCTCATCCGAGCTATCTATGAAGCACAATGATTTCCCAATGCATAGGGAAGACCACTCTCCGAGTCTCAAACGTGTGCCTGCTGCAGAACAATGGAGTTTCACCGGGTTGGCGTGAAACATCAATGTTCGAAAAAAGTAAGAAACATATAAGGTAGTAAAACGGTGTAACCACTGTAAAGATATGCTATATGTTACTTCATTCTACTGACCAGAATAAGGCTCCCTTCAACGTGTATGGCCTGGTCCCAGATTCTTTGCTGCATATATCACTCCAAAAGCAGTGTCTTGATCAGTTAGATGTTCCTTAAACGGACAAGAGACGGATGATGATGGGGTTTACTTGTTTTCATATTTTATTTTGTCGCAAAAGACGGACGTAATGCAGAATATGTCCGGCCATTGGTTTACTTAGCTGTTGCACGGTTCCATCCACGTGGGCCACTACACTGCTACACTGGTCTCGGTTTCGGGGTCACTCCGTGTGCGTTTCGTCAGTCTTACTTGCCCTACCTGTGACAAGTGATGGTTTTCAGTCCACCTGAGCGCTTTTGATCAAACTAAGGAAGGTCAATTGCACTTTCATTATGCAATGAGTATTGGTTGGTTGGTGTTAAATAAAGGGAGGCAAGCTTTATAAATCACATTGATAGCACTCGAACCTTGAGAAAAATGGTCTACATTAGGCAAGCTAAATTCTGATCTACAATCGGAAGGTGCTCCCATCATTTTTTGTGTTTCTAGTTAGAATCTTGACCTGAGCTTTTAATTTGTTCTTCGTTTTAATGACTTGAATATGAAATGACTCACATACCAGATTCGGGAAAACCAACATATGACTGTCATTTCAGCTTACAAGTACGTTCATCCGGTCCGCAATTTTAGTGTATAAAACGTCTAGTACAACTGTAAAGAAGCTAGTATGAGAAATCTCGTTAAGTCTATTCAAGTGTGGAAGACACGTGATACACACCATTACGTACTCATAGTATGCATTATTCAACAAGCCAGCAAAAAGGGATGACCTGTTGCCATTGTGTTTAAGTTTACTTCAAACAAGACGTTCGATCTGTTCCATAAAACAATCAAATTCGCTGCAGTCTTTACTGGTAAATGTGCAACAAAGTGTTCAAGAATACTTTATGCAAACCGATGTGTTTGACGTATACTCACGAGTTAGGGGATAATCACCCACTTATGCCCACTCCTCTCAATATTCCCGAAAACAATATCGGGTTTGCGAAATGCAAAGAAATCGAGAAACACATCGTCATGTCTGTCATATTTTTCGATTTGGTGGAAATTAAACCTACATTTTCTTATCGCTTTTGAAGCAACCGTGTTTGGTTTATCGTAGACCAAAAAATTTCAGGAGTTACCCAAAAACCGAGATATACACGTTGCCGTAAACCAGGACACACCTGGTTTCTTCTCATGCAGTCGATGTAATACATCACCGTACTCGAGCCTTATTTATCCCAGTCAGTTTAGAGTTCTTTTATGGAGACAGGAAAAATTTATCAGAACGGAATGCTCACAACAGATGTTATCGTTTGCAAAATATCCATGCTTCAAAGCTTACGAGACCCCTGAAAAGGATGCACGGAGCTGGAAAGGAATATGAGTAATGAACAGTGATAGCGAATGATTTGTTGTGACCTAAGTGCTGTCCTAATACAAAGTTTTCTCCAAATGCTTGATTTATTTACATGAAAATGGAATTCACTCAGGATTCGCTGAAAACTTCTGGTACAATTAATTTTGCGACTGAGTCAAGTTCATTTACACTGTTTATACGCCTATTTGACCATGAGATACACGTTAGTAAGCAGTAATCGGAATATTTTCACAAAATGTGCAAGAAAGAGTACAATAGTCTGAGGGTAAACTAAAGCTGAGTGATTTTGGGTAAGGCTTGGTAGAATGATTATACATGAATGATTGTACAGCAGTGATAATCGCGGTCGAATGGAAAAAAGAGGTAATCATATGATTAAATTAGATTTTTCCGTGCATTAGACCAATGAATCTTTCGAGCCAAACCAGAGCATAATTCATTCGTTTGGTCACGAGGGCCTTATCTGAAGCACAATAGTTTATGCGGGTCCTTAACTTGTAAATGGACTTGGTCACCTGACACCATCATAGCTCTATTATGCTGTCGGCAAATTGTGCGAAAAGACAGCACACCACTTAAGTTAATTTGGGCAACATTCGTTGTTGACCCACCGGAGCCTGTGAAATAAGTGACCGCACTTTGACTTCAAGTTTTTCAACTCTATCCCACCTTGTAATGTCGTTGATTTTGCTGTGTGATTTTAATCAGATCGAAATGAATATCGCATTGAAATATACAGATAGATCCATACTAAATGCAATACCCATAAATCAAATAGGGTGGTTTTCGTCGACTCTCTACACATTAAAATAAATAGTGGGCAGTTTAACATACTCCACCCATTAGTATAAAAAACAATTATTCGTCTTGTACCCAGCACAGCTTGGAAGCTACGCAGTGCAAAAGTAATCGAGAAATAACTGACGAAATGGGGAAAAAATTTTCTGTCGACAAATTGTGTGAAGTTGGGAGAAAGCTTCCGAACAAAAGACAAAAATGATGGAGATGAACATACGTATTTGTTTATATCACTCGGAAAAACTGAACAGACGGGAATTTTAAGGTACCTGAATCAGTCCTCAAATGTTCATGATATGCTGCCATAAATCTCATTCTTTTCAACTCCTAACTAACTGTCATATCTCAGACGAAAGACACACTGTTGGAAGGCAGGGTCTGTACCAATTCGTTAAACCTTACGGATCAATCGAAGTAAGTCGAACTATGAGATGTCTACCAAATCTTTCCCTAGAGCGTCATCTGACTGAATTGAACCAGCTAGGGGAGAGTGTGGGTTGACAGCAATCACCAAACTCTGTATCGAGTGATCATGAAATTGATCAAAGCATCTGTGATAGTACACGCAATCAAAATGTGGAAACAGAAGAGTAACGAAATAGGTTATTATTCTTTCTGTTGATCTCCGATGATGTTCTGGCTTCTTCCCTAAATACTTACTTACTCGCAATTTGTAGGAACATGTGGCTCACTTTGTTATCCGTGTAAAGTCAGGTTGGATATTCCTCAGGCACCCTTATTTACTCATCCCCATTTCTTATGCGCGCGAATATTACCCAGTCTGAACAATTCCATGAGCGTCTGAGGAGTATAGAAGCTGAACAGCTGACATGTTTCACTGATTTCAAATATAACTCTTACACATTACATAATTCACATCAGGTTAGTCGCTTATCAGTTGGTTGTATTTAAGTTTACCTATTCAGTACGCTGAGAGTTTCACAGTTCAAGTATGATGTGCAGGGTTAGCTCACTTCCGACCCTACTTATGACATTATGCTATCAGAATCCACTTTACGACTCGCGCACTCCATCATTGACCAAGGTCGTTAGCGCGCTTGACGTAGTCAGTTGCACTTACATGGATTAATAACTGGAGAAAAGATTTCGGTCATCTTAATGTTAGCCATCATCCACTTTTGGACTACCTTTAATCATCTCGTGAAGATTCGAAGAACCACACTGGATGAGTTATTTCTTTCAGTCTATTCAATGACGCAAAACAACATTGGCGTTGCCATGACGCAGTCATCTCAGAAAAAGGTAATGCCCATGTTTTAGCTCAAATAAACGCTAGCTAAACTCAATATCTCATCCATACGATTCAAAAGAGTGAGAATGCGAATCGCCGGTGACCACGTTTTCTCCCTTCAGTGTTGTTGTTCTGCATTATCACTAAAGGGAGCTCCCACTGGCCCTCAGCTTCTTATTCGCTGAGGTTTACTCTTAACAGCCTAATTCACATAAAAATAACCGGATATTGTGTTAAAATGTTTGGTGTTCTGACTATTAACTTGGATCATGTGCCCAAGAGGGAATTAAAGGCATTTGTTTTGGAGTGCTTAGTTCAGAAATCGACCTCTGGATTGATTCATACTCAATAATTTGAGTGATATTAAACCAACCATGGACGTACCTCAATAATCCATGGCAGGTTTTGTCATGGTCAATAACCATTTACTGAATATCAACAACATTTTAATAACCTATGTGGATCTGATTCTACGCTACAATATTTCAACTTTATGTATTATTTATGCCTATGCCAGGTTATGTTTGTAAGTTAAAAACGGAACGCATTCACACATATTATTTCATCACCATAACCCAAACCGGTACGTCTTCAATGAGTCCACCATAATGGTATTACCTCTCTAAATGAGTCACCATCAGGTTAAGGGAGAACAAAAAATATTCTAATTATTCTCCACCCAAGTGTATCGGTTATTCCTTCTCTGACTGGTATTCGTGATAATGTGTTCACTAAAATTGGGGCTAATCAATTCTGCTCCAAGTAAAACTGACGCCAGACGTTTTATGGATTAGTACGCTCAACAGCTACGGTATTCCTTTCGGTATCTCTAACAGCACGCCAAACGGACAAAAAACCGTTCTCTTTGATTAGAAAAATTCCATCCACATTTGCATTATTCTGAATTCATCAACCACTTATGATTATCTTTTACTGAAATCCATTTAATATTGTATTCCATGGGTAAATAGAATCAGCCTTGGTTGGAGTGACAACCATTCTTGGTTCATTGACTAGGTGAACTGTGTTTGAAAAACGTATCGTCTCTCGATAGAAAAGAAACACATTTTCAATAAACAAACATTGATAGCAATCCAGGCTAAACAGAGCAAGATAATAATACGGTATAATCGAGTTTGTTTGCTTTTTTATTAGCTTCGCCAAATTACTTCCGTTCCTACCGTCAGAATTATAATGAGTTTCCAGTTTCACGTTTGTAATCTAATGGGAGAATTGAATTGAGGAGATTGCTTGGTTTTCTTTCACGTGAAAGTCTTTACTCGCTTCACTGGAATATTAGTCATCCGATGGTTTGCAAGGGTGTTGTGCTCTGCCTTAATTAAATTGGCTAAACTGAAACAATCTGATTTATCCATTCAAAGTTGCCTGATGAGGGCAATCTGATGTCGTGCGATTACTGAACCGCTGGTTTACTTGCTTTTGGTAGTGAATTTCAAATTCGTCTTTTTGATCTACCCAAAATGAATCGAATATTGACTGAATTTCTCTTTGTTCTTTTGTCAGCGTACACGAAAACTGAGAAAAGTTTTGGAAATGACTTGACTACTGATGAGAGCATCCTCATGCCTAATCTAAAGTCAACAGTTACCAAGCCGATTCGATCGATAGAAGAATTACATGGTTTGTTTTGTTGTTCTCATCATCAGAGCACAATCAATTTGTATAAAAGTTGCCAAATTAGATCTAACTTCAGAAATTAGCAAAACGGAACTTGAATCAAATCGGTTTTTTATGCAAGAATCGCCTAATTGTTGTAGGTTTATTGAAATTCAGTTTTTTTTTTAATTAATTTGAATCACTTGGCTAACATATCGCTGAATGAAGTCACCAGTGCATAATATAACTAAGCGGATCATAGAAAAGTACGTGAATATTCGGATGATAAAGCAATGATATTTTTTGTTGAACTTGGGGCTAACAGTTACCTTGCGTCAGATGCCTATGGATCCGTATTGCGATGTATAATACTTCGTGAAATAAGACTAACAAATTGAAGTTTGTAATGAGTCACAAATAAAATTCATTCGTTTACCTTGATACATTTTGCACAAGTCTTTATCAAACACGTTACAAATTTCAATCGGAATACACAATAAGTCCTCATGTTTTGGGTACTTTGACAATTGGCGGGAATTTGTTAGGCAGCTGCACTATGATAATCATATTAGATACCTAGTATTCGAAGGCAAATACATACCGGCATTTTTTGCTGTGTCCTCTTGGAGGAAATTTGTCCGTTCACTAAAAATCGAAAACCACTTGACAGTTGACGGATGAACTAAAAACAATTGTTTGTCAATTCCCGGTCCACATTCTCCAATATTTACGCTTCAGCCCCGTCTGCAAAAAGGTGGCTTTTACACATTTTTCATACTAAATTTGTCACCGAGGGGTCAGACAACAAGGAACATCTATGTATATACGAGTAATGGGTTAGCAAGGGGACAGAATGGTCATACATTTGGATCTGGGTGCAGCATTTTACGCATACCTGAATTGCAATCTACGTGAGCATTCTTAAATATTTCGTATAATCCTAGCTCTTCAGTGCATTTCCAATGAATTGGTCGAAAAAGTAACCTGCATATCATAAACTGACTCCTGCAAATCCAGTATCTGTGGCACAACCAGAAAATCGTCACACAATAACAATAGAACCATACCGAATTTTCGTTCACGACCACGTTTGAATTAAATTCAACCTAGCCAATTTCCAGTGAACCGCACTCTCATTAACTGCATGGTTCTTAGGAAAATGTCAACTGTGTAAAAAGCAGCCCTCCTCCCCTTAGCATGTTATTATTTTATGGTTCAGATTGTTTGTATTTCAATGACAGTCCACAAAAAGGGAACATATATATTTTTGTCACCTAGGAAAAGAAAGCAACTTTACAGCTGTATGGTGACTACAGTGAATTAAAGTGAATGACAATGCTCATCAAAGTGGAATTGTAACCAGTGACAAATCAGTAAACAACAATACAGACTGGTAGGGAAAAGCAACACATGGAAGGACGACCACAGTTTAAATATGAAGTTGTTTACCAATACCATTGTGTTTAGACATCACGAAATCCCTATAAAATGATTCACCATGCAGTGTCAGCGCTCATTTCACAACGGAAAGCTATGAAAGCACTGTAGAGCTGTTTCATTTTTGTCGAGACAGTCGGCCTGGGTAGCTTTGTGTTGAACTTGTTCGACCCACAGTAGCTCACTCCGGGTTCGAGTCCCCGTGGGGGCTGACGATGATTCCTAATGAAGGTGATACAAGTGTATGGTACTTCCGCTATTTTTGATGTTATGTTGGGTGTTGGGACTGCATGGTGAATCATATTATACAGATCTAGTCTCCCAACACTAAACTGCTTCATGAGATTTGCCATCAAAGATCGAAGCTATTGGCCTCGAACAAGCACTATTTGAAATATTCAGGATTAATGCGCTAGATAGCTTCATTATTAGAAACCTAATAGGTTTTCTCATTTCCTCAATACGTGTAATGCCAGCGGTAGATGGGCACTTTTTGTAACCGAATAAGTGACGGAAATGCAGTCACAGGGAAGTTCTGATCTTGCTAGCTAGGCCACCTAAGCAAACTTCATTGAAGTTCATGTGGACTACTGCTTCTCTGAACGAGCAGACCATGAAATTCGCTCGTAAACTACGGTGTTTTGTTATCTAAATGGTCACTTCAGGTCCTTCTGCCCATAAGATAAACTTGTTCTACCGAAGTCCACCATCTTGTTGAAGCACATAACTAGCTGGGTGTAAGCCGAATGTTCGGGACCACCTAATGAGTGTATATTGATCACAAAGAAACAAAATTTAGACAAATAAGGCTTGCCCAAGTTTCACAAAGTTTAACTGAATACAATTGTTTAATATCCGTACCAAAGTGATTACATGTCTAGATAAATCTGACTGTCACAGAAATTCATACAAACGGTCCATGAGGTTAAACTTCCCCCCTTTGGTTATCCTTTTTTCAAGGAGCAAGTGAATATCAATAAAGTAGACCTGCGAGAAAGGTTCCGGAGAACAGGACAAAAATGTGACCAGTAACATAAATTTGTGATATTCTTCTGTCGTTTCTACAGTATTCAATGGTATTTCAATCAATACTGAGCTATTAGGAAAGATTCATGGGGTAAGTGATCCATGCATTGGTAGCCGAAAAGGTATTGACAATCTTTGAAGAAAACAAAGAGAGGGGACCTAACGGAATATGAAAGATTTATGTTCTCTACGGGGCGCGCACAATATTGAAGCAAAACTGGATTGCCATGATTTTATTCAATTAACTGATGATTTGCACTAGTTTAAAATTACTGAACACAAATATGTGCTTCAGAACTATATTTTAGTCTGAACACGTATGCTTCAATGCCTTAGAGTGCCATAGAAATGGACATTTACACAAGCATAACAGCAATTTGAGAGAAGATTTGTCTTGAAAATAGATTTTGTTTTTCTATAGAGCTGACCACTAAGCTAAATGCACAAATTGGGCACCCGAATTTTCTTACTTCTCGTAATAGGTCCGAGTTGGATATCTAATAATGATTCAGCCAGATGTGGTACATATGATTGGTCGGATAAGAAAAGGTGAACTTAACTGAGGTGTTACTAATTTTACGCCACTTATTACCGAGTTGTTAGACCCCGGAAAATAATGCGCGACGAGCGTCGAACAGAGTTTGAAAACCGTAATGGAAAAGCCAGTTGTCATGACAACCTATCTGCAGTTTGCGAATGATCATGGCTTTGATGAACCTTACAGATCTGTAATCATAAGTCATGTAAGAACACAAGTCAAATGGATAAAATGTGATGGAATTCGCAGCTAAATTTACGTCATAGAATGCGAAGCTTGTTAGTAGATATTCGATCACGTAAGCATATATATATATATATATATATATATATATATATATATATATATATATATATATATATATATATATATATATACGTGTTCGTCTGTCCCTGCACGCCTACTATGATCTGCTTTTCACAGCTTTCAGTATATAGGCTCGGAATCACAAGCGATTTGAGTCGAACTTGTAAACATTTGGCTATAAGTTTGACCCAACGACAAAGAAACGTCATCTGGGCTGTGATATTTTAATTATATTCCTGGGACCTGGGTAAAAACATTCCTTCAGAAATGAAGTGGTACTCAGCATCTCAAATATTCAGGACTGCATTTTCAAACTAACCGGTCGAACTCCGAATAATGAGTTATGGTGCTCTATCGGAGGCAATTCTGGTCAATCGTCAGCAACGAAAAAGTACATATTGTGCTTGATAACGTTGTGCCCTCTGTCGTTGCGTTTCGAAGAAAGCCGGATAACCAGAAGCGTGCGAATGTACTGCATCACCGTTGAACGATAACCGTTGATATGTACGAATTGATGGCCGGTGGATTGCAACAAATATGAACACTGTGAGGGGCTCTAAAGCATCCGACGTTAACCACCCTGATTTCTTTATACAATACATTTTAAAAGTTTACGTTTTGTTACAGCTCACACTACAACTGCCGCAGAACCGACGTTGATGAATATAAGATTTGTTTTTACAAGACTCAGCAAGTCTGATCTTTCTACCCTACCCTTGAAAACCGATCGTCAATAGTTCTATCGCCCCGAAAATTATTAATAAAGAATAAGAGAGCTATAGAGCTGAAACGTCCATTTTTACGTCGGTGATACCAGGTAAATAGTGAAATGCAAGGCATGCATATTCAAGTATATTTTGTGTTTTGTCAAGGTGTTTGATTTTGTCCCAATTCATTGGTAACCCGTCGACTTTCCGGTCACCGCGAGTGGAGGCAGCCTATCACAGTAAGACTATTTTGAGTTTTTATTTTGCTTGAGCTTCTCAACTGCGTCCTGTCAAATAAAAAAGTGCACTTATTGAACATTTTCTTATCTCTAAACTTTTTCACAATCTCCCATTTCTCTCTGAATAACTTCAAAAGTAAAGTAACACGAAAACCAAACTCCAGTTGGACGGTAAGACAGCGGAACGGATTGAATGTACTTCTTAATGGTGTACAAATAAGCAGTCGGAGATAAGAATACAAATGCTAACTAAAGAGATAAAATTTGGCTGTGTAATCCCATTGGTCAAAATTAATTTTAAGGGACATATCAGTAGAAAGCTCCCATTGGTCATTTCGAGTTCGCTTGCAACAAGGAACCTGCCCAGTTTGAAAACAGAGTGTGATTGAAATTAAAATCGCGTGAAGACTTTTCAGCCCATGGAATAGGAGAACTGGTTTGGCGCTTTCTGACGCTTACCAGTGCTTTGGTATCGCTTGAGTCATGGAAAGGTATGGAGTTGTCACGTTTTGAATTCCTACACCTTTCATCTGAAAGGATCACGTGCATTTCGCTGATTTTTATGTGCTCCAATCATTTTCAGTTGGGTGATACTTGCAGCAGCTTTTACGACATGTCTCAGCGTCAGTTGTCTCCAAAAGAAGCTCTGCTTTTGCCCAGCAGCACCCAAGAAGATGAAACACAAACCACTTTTCCTTCTAGTGCTTTTTGTAATACTCCCTCGTGTACAGTTTTTCAAGCGCAGGAACGCTCATCTATCGACCACTTACCCAAGGTGATCAGTCGTAGAACCAAGGCGTCGCGATGGAGAAAGTTTCACAGAGATCCCGTTCAAACGATCCCACACAACTTTCCGTCATCTGCGTCAGGCAGTAAAACCATTAGGCAGCGGTGGTACTCCAAATTTAAAAGGGATTATACCTCTGCCACAAGTGTTTCACATCTTGATCGAACTGAGCCGTCAACTACAGATCAGCCTCAGCTAAATCGGATAAGCTCATTTCATAAGTTGCAACGAGGGGTTGTGGTTGTGCAATCTGACACTAACTCTCATACCTCATGCGGCTCAGTTTCAAAGAACTACAGCCTAGATTCAACTAAGTCGGATGGCTTACTAAATAAGGCCATTTCGATTGTTGGAGATCCACCTGCGCAAACCTCATCAGATGCACCAGTGGAACACGATTTACCTGCTGTAACTCTGACGGTACCCGCCGAGGATCTTGTTTCCGTTGCACATCCTGGGTTGAAATCAAGAGCGGAATATAAAGTCCCAGTACAAGGAGGTAATTTTCTGCACCTTTGTGATTATTGTGCTTTGTCACAACCAAGTGTGTATACAAGTTTAATGGACTCACACAGTGAACTGAACACTTGTGTTGTGCGTCGCCACAGTCACTGCGGATGTTCCTTTTCAGCAAGCACAGTTAGCCAGGTCAATTTATCAGATCAATGTTTGGGCCTATCCGAGCTACCGGTTTCCAAAAGAGGCGAACGTTGTTCTCGATGTCAGCGACAAACGCAAAGAAATAGGATCAACGCTTTCCAAAACATCTATCCACCAACCCGTAACAGAAACGCGTCTTGTTCCGGAATTGATGTGCTGGCGGATGCAATTTTACAAACACATTCTAAGGTTGGAGGTGAGTAACCCGTACTCGCACACATTTTCCCCTTGTATTGTTATAAAATGATTGGGCATGAAGTTGTTCTCTCAATAGACATAAACATGGATTTCGAGTTGGTAATGTCATCATACTGAAGAAGCTTTACTTGACATCTACTTCATGTTCAGTTGCTACAAATTCAAACAAATGTTAAGCTGTTTTTATGTTATGAAATAATTTAACAGTGATTTGCTCTGGCACCCACGAATGCCAGAAGCATGCATCCCTAGCCCGGCTACTCGAATAAGTTCGGTTCAGCCCGTCATTTTATATGGGTGATTATCTCGCACCATGTGGAATATGACTTTGGTTTACAATGCCTATTAGCACGCTGATGTAATTCAGGGCATTCGGTATAACTTTATGAAGCGGAAATTTCAAAAAGACCTGTGTGCTCCCACAGGAGAAAAAAACTTGTGAAACGATTTCTCTAAAACTTCTCTATGAAAAGGATTGTTACTTATGAGCTATGAAGCTGACTTTCAAATGCTTTAGGCACATGGCGTGATTTAGTGGGCAATGCTGAGCAGTTGAACAAATTCACCACACTAACGTGAGTGCCATGTGGTGCTTCAGAATGATGCAAATGAAAGTCACTTTTCGCCTGTTATTAGGTGTGAAATTTCTGTTACTACTGATAAGGAAGAACTCAACGTACGGTTTATTAGTTATCAAGAACAAAACTGCCTACTTCTGATAATCTGACCGGTAAACAGATTTGTATCAGGAGACAGATAGAAATTCTTTTCCCGTGTTGATGACAATTCACATATTTTTTTCAGTCCTCGCTGTAAAATGCGTTGTGTATTGACGATAACTTACATGTATACTACGACCCATGGATGACCAATCGGGCTTTTGCGATATGATCAATTGCATTGTTTATGCAAGTGACAAATAGGGCAATAAAACACAGATCGTGAACCCGGATATACTCTGTCTTCTGTTATTGCCTTGCTACAGTAAACTGGGCATCTGCTCATCAGTGCTGACTTTTATCGAGGTGCCTAAAGTTGCAATAGTATCGGTGGAGACCACAGAGTGATTTTTGGTGAAATGTTGCAGACTAATCAATGGTATCATTACAAAGGATTATTCGATTATTGTTTTGTATCAAAAACTCTTTCCACAAAGATCCGACGACTGGATACGAAATGAATGCTTCCTAATGGACTAATAGATGAAATTCTTCCGAGCATTTCAGGTCATTTAGCCCCTAGTTTTATTCCACAGACTGTGACTCAGTAGTCAAAATTCAGTTATCATCAAATTAACTGTTGACTAGTTTTTTCTCATCATCCTTCTTTGGGTTTACCGAAGGCAGACCAGGTCACTCACGAACTGCTTGTGATCAGTCAGTCATCAGGAAGACTAGAATTTCGTTACAGGTCCCAAGAATGTACACATCAATGGCATAGGTAACCCCCTTGATAAAAAAGAAAGAAGAAGCCAACTAGAATCACGGAAAAGTCACGCAGGTGCTAAACTTGAATGGAGTGACGGATGTTTTGCATGCAAACAGCCCAGGTATGCTAAGCCTATCGAGGGAATCTTATAACCACCTCGTAGTCAGTTTTTGAGACTTTTCATTCACCTGAAGGTGCAGAAGACTTAAAAAAGTCCTTACTGTTTGTCTGTCAGAAATCACGTTCATGAGACTGAAAAGGATTGCAAATGATGCGACTGAAGACAATGTATTCGAGCTTTTTTCTAATCAGACATCGTTTATCAGAGCAACAACATAGTGAAATCCAAATAAGGTGATATTTCGGCAGCTACTTATCCATCGGCAGTTGAGCGCAAGATTTGCTTTTTCTTAAAAAGCAGATGCAATCAGATTATTGCTCTTTTTCACGGTCGACAAGTGGCTATGTGACTGAATCTGTTTTTCGTCGAGCGGCGAACTCAGCTGACGCACTTACAATTTCGTACCCTGATTCAACAAAACAATCAGTCGTAAGCCTTCAAAAAGATAAAAATAAACACGAATTCGTTTGAGCGCAAGCTCAAAATCAATAGCAAGTAATGGAAATTCGGAATTGTGTGAATAAACAGATCGGTAAAACCTTGTTCTGAAGAAACCTTTAGGAAACAACATCTCAGAATTCCATGCAAAATCACAAAACATTCAGGATTATGCAGATTATGGGTGGGATAGACCATCGGGTACGATTTTCATGTTATTATGGCTCTCTTTCCAAGAAATAAATACCACCACCACTCAAAGTTGTGAGACGTTCCTTGAAAAGTCATATCAAAGCAGAATGGAATAAGTTTGTGAATTTTGATTTATGGATTCTTTTACACAACAAGACCGGAAGATGCGGAACAGGTTTTCCGCCTACCACATATTTCAACCGCCTGTTTTATTGGTATTATGACAGAATATCTTTTACAGTGAACCATTTTCACGTTTATTCTTGCATTGACCTGTTAATTTTGTCCACACCATTTGGATACTGGTATATTCGTAAGGGTACTACATCTACTCGACAGACTGAAATCATTGAGTCTGTCTCTGTTACCGGCTGCTAATTTGCCAAGACCCTACTAAGTTTCACACGCCACATTTGAAAGAAACGGAGCTATTGATATGTTCCTTAAGGAGGCAGTCCTTTTTCATCGAACAGATTTGAGAAATGTAGTCAGTGTAATATAAAGCATAAATCTAATCATTGGCGGTTGTTTCGCACAGAACTGGCATGAACAGCTGTCTCAAGTATCATATCCATATGGTTTTACCGCTGGAGAATGTTTCACGTTGTAATGCCCCCAACACATGTCAACCAAAATGAGGTAGAAATGACGGTAGATCGTCCAGCCGTCGTTTTTCATCGGTGAACATTAGCGTGCGTATAAAATACTCAAAGCCCCAAAAGTAAGGGTTCACACTGATATGACATGAATGTTCACTTGAAGTTACAATGAACGCTAATATGTGCGGAGAACACGTCAACAGTTTTGGCCTAAAATCGATTTCTGCCCCAAATTTACTTTGATTGAAGGTGGGTAAAAGATAACAACTTCTGCGTCAGTACTGTACAACTAATAGTTCGTGGGTTACTGAATTTCATTTAGAAAGCCTTGCGTGTTTATACACAAAATTGGATTGATATTCATGAGTATCATCTCTTTTATGGTTTTGAACGAAAGCAAATAGTACATCGTAATAGTCATAACATCCTAAATTTGTTCCTCGCGTAAGTCATGATTAGGTACGAATAAAACGGCTTTACAGTTCACTTGATATATACGCCTAATTTAATAAGTCGTTAAAAGCTGCAAAGCTGATACAACTGTGGTAAATTTTCAAATACGCGAATCCACAGGGGTACATCAGTTGTACCATAGTCAGTCACTCTACAAGTTCAATGCGGTTGATGATGTGTCAATATAAACCTGATAGATAGACGGTATGATCCACTTACTAACTGTTCTATGATTCCAGTATGCCCTGGTAATTCGGCTATTCCGCAGTGGTATTGTCCCGCCTATGACTTCTATGCATCAGTTCGAATACTGCTTCGTCGACGAATTTTCAGATCCTAGTATATCTGCCAAAATGGGTTTCATACCTAAAATGCTTCCACCTTCGCTGATGGGGCATTCATGAGATGGACTAGATTGAATCACAAATCGTGGATTGCACTATTTACACTGATTGCTTTGTTTTCGGAATTCATATTGTTGAATAATAGAACAAAACTGAATTCCATTTACGCTGTCAAAGATAATCATAACCATGCATTACTCAAAATCCTTTTTCACCAAAATTTCTTCCTTCCGGTCAGAAACTAGAAAATGAGATGGGAAAGTATGCACGGAACATACATTCCGGTCTAGGATATAAAAATTTTGGTGAATTCATGTTTCATTGCGAAAAAATGATTTATCGATCTACTCGGGTTGATCTAATACGTCGTTCCAATATGCTACTAAGTGTTCTATTTGAGTTTAGAGAACCTTGACGGATGACGTGTTTTGGAACAAATGACAATCTGGAAAAGAAGTATTTCGAGGGTTTCTTGTAAAAGTAGTTCATTGTAAGACAGCTGTTATCAGTTCCCAAAGTCAAATGTAACTCTACTCCTGAAAATAATATTCTTGATAAAAACAAAGTGTAAACATCGGTTTTCCAATAACAGTATCCAAGACACAATGCAATAATTCCACTTACTAAACAGTCACATTGATCAGCATATTTTACTAATATCAAATACGATGAAGCGATTACATTTTACGTATTATTTTGTTATCGATTTGGTCTGTGCTATGAGGATAACTCAAGCGTAGCTTTTAAGTTGGCACTGTGTGCCGGTCACAAAGGACGAGTAAAGTGAACACTCTCTGACAGGTTGGAAACAACGGAAAGATTAGGAGCCGTGATAGAAGTAACTCATGACACGGTGTAGGTACCCAGTTCAAAATATTTATCATGTTTCACTTATAATCCGTTTGAATGAAACCAGGTTAAATTTACTTGCGAATTTACTTGTGACTAGCTTTTGCAATACATTCGACTGGCCATTCAAATTCCGGTGTATAACTGGTTCACCTTGTCGATAGAAGGGTATGATAGCAAACAACCACGTTTTTGTTAACTTAACACTGGCTGAAGCCCTTTCGTACAGGGGATTGGGAATGCGTATTTCGTAAATACGTCTGAAGTATCATGCCAAGATTGATTAGTCAGTGACTTGGGTGCATACAGTTCGGAAGGGAGGAAGGATATTGTTCATGGTTGAAAAATTTCGGCAAAGAAAGTACATGTTTACCAGGCTGGTTTCCTCCTGTGAGAACCGACAAGTCACAATCGAACGCACACTGATTTTACCTCACTTTTTTCAATCTCGGCCAGGGTTTCAGAAGTGGTTTTATGAGTGATTTTTCTGAATAAAAGGGTGAGTTCGTTTACCTTTTGACAAATTCACAGGTGTTTTGTAGATTCACCTAAGGGCTTTGCCATCCACTAGGTGTCCTGTGGTTGCAAAGTGCACCACGACTGCTTTATTCACGGCTCTTGTAGTTCCTGTCCTAATCCGGACCAGTTTGTGGGATTTAGTTCATTGGGTCATTTCCCGTCTCAAATTTCTCAAAGAGCTTGCCTAAAAATCCAGTAAATGAACAAGATGACACGAAAGAGATCAGAATACGCAGTCTGCGCTTAAGATCTACTAGGTGGCAATACGCGACATTAATCCAATTTTCAAATCTACACTTTCAGGCAGTAAAGTTGGTACCACTTATTCCTGCAAAATACGCTATCCTTTGTGCCGATAAAATAATGTGTTCATAAACAGAGATCAAAAAGTGGGTCATCTTCCTGTAATCTTGTATCTGTATTTGTATTTGTATTCAGTCAGACTTCTGGGTAGACAAAAGTCCACAGTTCAGTCAAAGAGGTATTTCTGTCAGCGTGCAGCTGCGTACTATGGACGCAGCGGGTAAATTTTCCTTATTCGATCAGGTGGTGATTAACAAAGCAGTGTAACGCAGTCAGTCAAAAGGCGCGCGTAGCCGTGAGTGAGGGGCAAATTAGTATGAAGACAGATTTAGCAAAATGACAGTCATCTGACACGTACGATGCACTGGACGAATCCGGTGATATACAGAAACAAAGGCGCTTCGTCCTTTTAACTTGCCGACCTACTTTTTTCTAATCTATCCGCATTTTCTCCTAAGAACCGACACGGTCTCCGCTAATAACAGTTAGCAACCTGATTGAAAGCCATTCGGATATAAGACGACGCGTCATTCGATACATAAATGAACTGCGTATGCTACATGTCCCCTGTATTCCCGTTATGGACATTTATTCGACTTTTTTGCAGTGCCTTTTTCTCTGAATGCATCAAGACACCTCGAAGTTGCTATTTCAAAACGAAACACGCAGATGGCAAAGTTTGATTATCAGAGAGCTCCGAGATTTTTGTTCACAGCAGATGTGAATGAGCTAGCATACCGATTAATATGTACCTAATCGGTACAGTCACCAAATTTTGATAATACTCCAGGTTAAACAAACTGATTTGTATTTCTGACGACTTAAAAATGAAACTGTTGCCGTAAGATCCTATCATAGCTGTGCCCCTAGCAAAAAGTCTCGGAAAAACAAATTAAACATTTTTAGCTGAAGTGACTGCGACTGAGAAAATCTGGATTTGTTTTGGTACTCTAAATATAGAAATGTTATAAAAACACTCTGCGGGAAGAGCTGATCGGGATAAACAATTTCTTTCTAGTGGAGCAGAATATGCTGTATCTGAGAACTGTAGACTTTATCTGATTTGTGGCTTCAAAATCAAGAACGCTTTTTTCACTACTTGAGAGGTTGAGAAACTGAGGTCTGCTTTTTTTGGAATGCAAACGGCTCAGCTAGTTAGAAAAAGCGGGTAATATTATAATTTAAGAGAAACGTTGACCCATCGATAACACTGAATCCAGTTGTTTCATTATCAAGTCAAAGTGATAACACCGAAAGACTGAAAATAAAGGCTTTTTCAACCACCTGATCAACTGAGGAGAGAATTACCACGTTGGTCGGCTGACTTGCTGGTTCAAGCCGTTGGTGGTCAGATTTTGATCAATTTGTGACCAAAAGCAATACCCAAGCATCAACTTTGACTCTGGGGGATATCCAAAAGCCTGACTCTTCTTGTTGTCTTACTAATTAGAGATGCAAAGGAAAAAAAGAATTACTAATTTCCCGACCAGAAGTGTGGCCAAATGTACTTTCTTCTACGACAAAGCAACACGAATGTCTGTGTAATGAAGTAGGCAAGTGATGTCGTCTTCCACCCACTTTCATCCAACAACAACTGTTATTTAAACAGGTCCATAGACGTAGTTTATGTAGGGCTGTTGAGTGAACCCTGGCGCTCACAACCATCGGATGGTGAAACATATGTTTTCTGATTCTGGATAGTAATCTAATTCATACCGTTTAACTTGAAGTTGAAAGCTTCTAACTGTTTTTCATCAGCTAGTCACAATTTCTCACTGTTGAGTCAAAGGAAAACCCGCTTCCAGAAAACTGATTTATTCCATAAACAGATTTTAAATCCAGTTCCTCAAACTACCATATGGAAACTCACTTCGAATCCCGTTCTAAGCCATCGGATTGAAAATCACTGCCGTAAAATCACCGCCGGGAAAAGCTCACACTTCACAGTTGGATCTTTATCTGCATCTTGATAATAACATGGTGAAGTAAACAAGGGTTCTTTTGGTAATTAGATGATTTGGTTGATATCGCGATATTACCATTTCGAAAGAACTAATCATAGTGAAAAGCTGCAGTGGATATTACGGTCTGAAAAACCCAGCAGAACAAGCTGAGAAAAAACAACTTGGCGAACAAGCTCGCTTTCAGTTATCCGTGCTCACAAAACAAGAAAGAGTATCTTCTTTCTTCTTTCTTGTCTTCTGAGTCAAAAAATAAATGTTATGCATATGTATGATTAGCGTTAACTGAAAACAGTCTTGTTCGTCTCCTTTTTTGTTCTCAGCCACCAAAGTCTTAATATTCAAATGGTAGTTCTCCAGCTAGATGAGAACATGTTAGCAGTGTGGTAATGAAGAAGAATGTGATTGTTGGCATTTCGGACGCACGGATAACAAGAACATTGATTGGAAGTTAAAACCCAATCACTTTCACTTCCGAGGGGTGAGGTGATAAATCAGTTCGGTTCAGATCCGTTACACGGTTAGAACCGAAATAGGAGCCAGGCGGTTATCAAGTGTGAGAACTAAACGGGAGGGGGGGGGGAATAATCATCGATGAAAGGTCTCTAAATGCTAGTGAAATGCACCGATTGCCTGGCTGTCGATGGATTCGGAGCGTTGTAAATCCCTTAGGTTACTTACTCTCGGTATGCATCGGCTAAACTGCTCGCGTAGTCTAGCTGCCTGGGAAACGCATAGTTACCGTTATTTCGGATCTTCACGTGACCCCTCTCGTCTCCGTATGGCATGTATATGGAGGAAGTAGGTATTTCTCATTTATCTTGGAACCTAATGTAATAAGTCCCCAAGATTTGGTCATCTGGGTACACTTAGTGAATATTTATCAACCTCGTTACACTAAACATTATTTCATGATGGACTCCGTCTCAAAAACAAAATTCGTTCTGAAAACGGACATCTGGTGACAACTACGGGTGGGAGAGTTGGGGCAGCTCTGGTTCTCATTATTGTAACTGTCAATTTTGCACCACTGTTTCCATATATTCCTACGGTTCATTGATTTATGATTGCTAATACTGAATGCCACTTCGCAGTGGAAAACGCTTTCCTTGTCTTAAGATACTCAGTGAGGGCCAAGTGTTTGGAATCAGCTGATCACTATAAACATATCGAATCAAAACAGGTCAGTGTGAAGAAATTCTCCTGTGATCAGCACTTATTGAGCAAATAGCTTGTCAAAAACGAATGTAAAACATACGCTGGACAAAAAAGGTTCCATGCATTTTTATACTGAAATTTCTTTGGCAAATCAACGGATTTGCACAACAAAAGCCTACACAGTGTTGAGAGTATGTCATACATTTAATTTTTTTTAACATAACCAGCGAAACATCAGGTGTTATTTCACTTCATTCGAAAAACTAGCACCGATTACGGGTCGTTTACTACAAAATTGGGCTTGTTTTACCCTTACATTTATTAAAGCTAACCTAGTATTGGATTTGCAAATGTGGACACCTCTGTTGGATTATAAGATAGATTTCAATAATTTTCATACCATGCAGTTTTCCTTAATAGAATAAACCTTTGGGAATTGACATTTGGCACCCAACCCGCAGCTGGTTTGCATTAGATTGTTTAGTTACCAGAGTCCTGGGAAGCTCCAGTGGTTTAAGAATCACGTCACGTGAATAACTGATTTACAAGAATTGCAATACATAAGTGACCATTTTTTCTACCTTGCTCCACGTTTTACTGACAATTCCGTTCACTGAGTTGGCAAGGAATTTCACACCTTAGTGATAAGTCGGCCTAAGAGAAAGTATTTTGTAGTGCGCCTCAACCAGTCTCGCTAGGGGAATGTCACTTCCCTTCTACATCGACGGAGAGACATTAGTGTTTCCAACAAGAAATATTGAAAAAACACAAGAAACGGTGCACATTTATGTGAAAAAAGTCTTTATTATGACATGGAGAATAAAGCATGTTAATCTTCTCTAGAAGTTCTTCCTAATTAAAACACACGGGGTACTGAGGATGTGCACTGAAACTGTGTTATAATTATAAATGGCTGTCTTATAGTCGGTGGAAATTACGCCGTCATTGTGCCTTTCCTAATCTGAGTTATTCGTATTGTCCAATGGGATATGTTCTTTGAAGCGAAACATGATGTTCTGCCAACTGGTTAGACTTTGGTATCTTCGGACAGCGTTTTCCTTTCCCAAAGGTTTTCCATTTTCTACTGTTGTTTTCGCCTAAAAAGACAAATAACCAGCTACTCACAGCTTGCCACGTTTCAACTAACAAGGACTGGATTGCTTTCAGTGCATTTCTTCTCAGAAAAGATAATAATAACAATTCGTTTCGTGATCAACAGCGAACGAAAACCTTTACCGGGGTCGCCAAATCTACAGGTTAAAATTGTCATGCGTAAATAATACGCACATTGTAACAAAACTACTTTCCACTTTCACCGTGCCTAGTTGTTATTAATTTTAGGTGAGATGAAATCTTTCTCAGCAAACAACAACAGAGTTATAGCCAACATGCCTCATCAATCTCGTGAAGATGAAAGACAAATAATCGCAGAAGCATGTAAAAGAGACAGTTACGTGTAATATAGTTGATTGAAATAAAACAGTATAAGTGGTTTATATAATATCCGTAACGAGGATTCTTGTAAATAGAAGTTTTAATTTTATTCTTATTTGTGTTATCGTAAAACAGTGACTTGAAACTTGTGTGTGAAACGTCATCTACTGGTTTCGTTTGAGCAGTCCTTTTTATTACACATTAGGTGAGCCAGTTTCAAACCGAAAAATAAGAAAGATTCTAACGGAAAATTCACCACGATAGTGCTTCATCATTTCACTCGTACCGTTTAAGATAAACCTAAACAGAAAGACTGAATATCTAGAACGATTCGCTTATGTAGATAATTTCAGATTGAAGGGCATCTTCCCTAATGGTATGAACGTTGTCTTTTTATCCTTTAATATACGCCATGTTCGGAAAATCGATCACGGCACATGTTTGACTAAATCCACAATACATCAATAAAGTCACTTCACTAGTTCTATCAGTCAGAGCTCACAGACTTTCGCATTAGACTGGAACTTTCGATGAAGGCAAACTTGTCTTTCTCTATTATTTTCTAATATTAACTAATCGTCTAATAGATCTTCGCAGTTGGCTGTGAGACCATTCCCCGATTTCCAGTTCTACGAGTCGCTCTTTTTATTAAATGTTTTCTCTTAGACAGAATTTTGGTTTGCAGATACTCCTCAGCTATTGTGAAAGTTAGGGGAATTCCAGCAGTATTTGAAAAAAGGATGTGAATAAATAAAACTTTAAGAAATTGGTTCCAATAATACGTTAGCTCAAGCGGAAAAACTTAGTCATTATTAGGAAAATAAGCCATAGGGATCTAGTGAGACAACAATGAAAGCTGGCTTTTCATGGCACTTAGAAGTTGCTTGAGGTTTTCTATCGAAATGGGATCACTGATTGATCCAAATGCAGAGAATCATTTATTACACTCATCTGACCAGTTTCTGAGGTCTGTTGCTGACTTCCTAACACCGAGGTCGACAATACATCCCTGGCAGGAAGGTGGTCACTATGGTTCAGGGAAATATATGAAGGAGTTTAGGAATTCAGCTGACCCTTCAAAGCATCGCATATCTAATAAATAGCCAGCGTGCGTCTCATCTCGAGCTTGATTGCTATGAATCCAACTACGTGTAGCTTTTGTACACGGACTAAGTATAAACTGGTTTCTGAAGGATTCAACTTAGAATATGTGAAGATGTAGAGAAAGCACGTTTTTTAGTAAAGTAATTGATTTTGGCATGTTCAACCGGAATGGTATAAGTAGCCCAGATTAAGCTTGGAATTTCTGCGTCAGACGTTCAACACAAGGAGATAAAATCAAACTTGATATTGTTTGCCTAATGGGAAATTACTCTACCAGCTGATGCAGAATGGTACCTCCAATCAGGTATGAAAAACGCAGGATTCCGACCCAAAAGTTGAACCTGGAGATTTATTAGAAACGATTCAGTTTTCCATTAACTATGAGATTCAGAGAGCTTCTGATTCAAATCAGGACGAACAGAAATAGGCAAGGATGAACTTCTGTCATGAGCGCTTTCAACAGGGAGTCCGTGACGTAACTGCTTCTATCATGCTCCCAGCAAGCACGTTTCTGAGTGAAAATGACCAAAGAATTCCTATGGCCATTCAGTAAAGCTAAAATGGTATGTAGCTAATCAAACAAAGATCTTTCACTGATTTTAACGAGCAAACTGCTATGAATATACATCTGAAAAATGTTCGAGAACCACTGCAACCTATTTGAAACTGGTGCATTAGTGTCTAATATAAAAACAGTATTTTAGCTGGTAACATTTTGACACTCAGCAAGTTCTTCCACAAACTTCATTTACGAAATCGATGCTATTTCACAAATTTATTTCTTTGCCCGATTCAAATAACGAATTATTGCATTCGACCGCCAACATGTCATCATACGGAAACTAGCGAAGTCAGACAATAATCACTTAGATTCACGCCCCACTTATCGTTTTGGTTAAAGTGAAGGAAAATGGAATACAAGCTATCAACCGGAGCATCATAGTGAATTTCGTCTAATATGTAAAAGCTGAGTCACGATGAGTTTTGTCGAGGTAAGTTACTCATTGTTTCCTAAATAATAGGCGCTCCGCTAGCCGTAGAAAATTCTATTAAAGAAATACTTACATCGTACTGGTTTGCATCGTTACAGGCGACAGTAAAATCGCTTTGAACGGAAGTGCACTTTAGAATACTTGTACAACATTTTCACTGTAACGTCAGAATCAAAGTACTCAGTTATTCGATAGATTCAGTTGTACGCCATATTATAAATTCTGTGAAAAATAATGAATGCACTGTCCACTCACAAGAGAGACTTCCTGATTTTATTAGTCAGATAACAGCTCGGTTCACCTTGGGGGATGTCATCTGCTGATGTAATTTGCGCGGGTAAAACCGAACATCAATACGGGGAACTCCCGAAGCCTTTGGGCGTGACCCTGTAGCTCAAGTGACACGTTGTACACACTACTAAGGTGAGCTTGATTCGCCATACACATGGGGTCAAGGACTTTTCGATTTGAGTTAGCGAAACAAAGCGGCTGGTTATTTAGTGGTAGAAAACCACCAAAGTTCGTTAGATCAAACTTCGTTAGTTTCTCTTCTACACGATAAGGCTGATTGGAAACAAAACGAAAAAAGTTGCATACACAGATTTATTCCATTTATTTCATCAGAGTACATGAGTGAAGAGGTTACAAAGAAATACGGATAAATCTTGAGTCGGTTGCACTGAAAAGCATTTCAGTTGTACAATAACTGAGCACGATACGGCAACAAATTTTTTTCCAATAAAGGTGTTTACTTATATGTTGTTGTTTGGTTAGCGATTTCCAAAACTTGTAAGTTACAAAACGAACAACGACCAACTGTCAGTTAGTTTGACAAATTTTTGGCATTCTTTGTGCAGCTTTGTCGCTTTGAAAGACGATTGCACTTTCCAGTCAAATTTCTGATTCAGGTGAAATCCTGCGAACGAACTACTGTAAAAGAGCATAGTTCTTCATGGCACGAAGAAACCTCTTCAATTTCACAGCGACGCCATCTTTTTGAATATCTTCTTTTTGTGTAAAACTTTCTGCTCCAAAACGATTGATTTTCTACCGTAACGAGGGGTTAATATCGTCCGGTAACCCAAAGACAGTCACAAAAATTGCTAGAAAGACGCTTTTGTGTGCGTCTTATGACTCGTGAACGAATGTTCCATTAATGACACTAATTACATTGTTGTTTAAGTACTGCGTTGTGTTAACCAATTGACATGTAAATCCGTAATAGTGTTAGCTTCGTTTCCTGGAAGTTTTAGGGCTGTGGGGTTTCAGTAAAAGAGCGCAACGAGTCCTTGGTGAAGATGATAATCTTTGCACCCAACTGGAAAGCATGAATAAGATATTTCGGATAGTTGTGTTGTATCAGCTGCACACAAAGGGCTTTGGAAACAGCTGCTTAGACTAAGCTTTTCCGGTATTTGCCATTATTTTCTCTGTGATCAGAGCCTAATGGTTCAGATTTAAAGTACATGAATGTGATCAATTTTCACAGCCATTATTTCTCCATTTTCACAGGGTCTGTTTAGGGACATCGCTAATAGTCACTTCGAACCCATAAAGCCTAATGTAACCTATTCAAACTTACATGGTTTCCTTGAACACGATGGCTGATAAACATCGGCTAAATTAGTATTTTAGCAAAAGAATTACGTGATAGCTAAATGCCCATAGAGAGAACCGATGCGCAAGAGGTAACCACTGGTTTATTAAGTGGAATATAAGTGCAAATTATACCAACTAACGGACGCATTTTCTGCAGCTTGACTACATTAAATTGATCATTCTGAGAGAGCACTGATTGTATCTTCCAGTTATTGGCTTTCCATTTTTGTCCATCATCTTCCAAAAATACTAAATTCAACTAATATTATATCTGAATATTCACCTCTCTGGGCGCATAAAGTAACTGCCTGACTTGATTTGGCACTCATATTTAAATTGAGCATAATTCAAGGGAGATCATTTTTCCAGATTTGTTACGCTGTGTTATCCAGTTTGAAGTTATATAGAATCGTTATATTTTCTGAAAAAATTGTTATTCTGGTGGAATAATTAGAGTTTTCTGTATTTAGCGAAGTAGTACTCATTCTGGTTTTATTTTTTATCGCTGTCTGCAGGTCAACGGATGTCTTTCGAAGCTAACGGAAAACAGGCTTCAGGTATCAGTTTTTTGCCCACATTTCTTAGTTGTGCCACTGGACGAAGAAGTGTATCCGAATCAAAACCCCTGTGCTCTTCGACTGCACGTTGTGATTCATCCACTGCTAATCGTCTACGAATGATTCGAAAGGGAGAAGGCAAAAATTCGCGCGATTTTGCGGAGAGTAGATGCAAACGTTTGGCTAAGGAGTTGAGTGCAAGTGAAAGCGGATCATTCACTAGCAGCAATATCAAGCCACCCATGTTGGTGACTCCGACTGATGATATCGAACAACAGGAACCAAGTAGTGATATGCCGTTGACTGTAGTACAAGATAAAGATGTGAGTTTCTTCTCAGTGTATTCCTTTATCAAGTGTAAAACTAAAATGATTTAAAAAAATCTTGAACATGTCATACCCGATTGGAAAACAGTTATCCGTTTCCATACAGCTGTCCTGACAGATACGGGATTTTTCTATGTTAACGGTATTATTCCTTCTTCCTTCTTAACTTTCCTTTAATGGCAATCATCAGAGTGATGCTTATAGCTTCAGGTATAACGATGTGCAGACAGAGTGCTCAACTGACACAAAAAACATTATTGATTCGTTCTGCCGAAAATGTGGGCCCTAAAAGATCGGGGAAATTTGAAACCGAGATTACTGCTTGTCCACTGCACGAATACGTGTGTTTAAGCTCAGAGTATAGCATTATTATAAGGCTAATGAGAGTAGGAACCCGTTTTATGTTCAACCTTTGATTCACCTAAGTAATTTCTATTTCTTTTTCGAAAAAAACTTTTCGCTGGAACCAATTGAGAATGTTTTATCTTGTCGATCTGATCAAATCAAACAAAAGTTAACGATTAGTGGAAAGTACTGAGCAAATCAGTCAAGTCCTAATTGGACGCGGAAGTAAATTCTACTGTTTTCGGAGTGGGAAACAGGTTAATCTATGAGTCGCCTTTACTATACAATCTGGACTTTACTCGTCGTTCTCATAAAAGCAATCCCTTGTTGTGAAAATTATTGGAATTCTGATTTTCTATTGAGCAAGTAGCACTTTTTCTGGTTTAAAGTGCTCAAGTGTATTCGTTGATATTTGCTGTTCATTGTTTCAGCGAAAGCACAAATGTTACCTGGGCGCTAAATCTATATTCACCTCAGAACTTTAATCATGTGTTTCCTCCCAAAGCACAATACACCAGTTCGTATCCCACTCAGGACATCGTTAATGTCAGTATTCCGATGGAGAAATTCAGGTGAAGCTACTGAAAGATATTGCTCGTACTGAGATGATTTCTGTTTTACGTTGTGAATGAATAATTGTCCCAGATCTGATGTTCCCTGAGATTCTCAACTGAATAAGAATATTCAGTATAATTAGTATTTGAGCATGCAACTGCCAAGCAATTTTGAATGAGAATCAATATTTTGATGGGTATGTATATAAGATGAAAACCTAGAACAGAAAACATTTTGGCTCTTGATTGAGAGAACATTTGGCACGTCTCCAGCCTTTTGGGACAAAAATTAAATTAGAATAAATTGTTACTATTCTTTACTCACGCCACCTGATTGTGTAGTTAAAATCTAATCAAAACAATGGGCCTCTGAGGCCCTGTAAATTTGGCTGTCATAAACCTAATAAATCCTTCCTGTTTGCAGGGGCTTTTGTTTTTATCCTGTATTCAACTGAGTCCCTCGTTTACTACAGAAAGGGTTTCCTTACTGTAACATTTTCTTTAGATTCAACTGTCAAGAAATGGAGGCTGTGTATGTACCACTTTTCAACTTTTTGGATGGAACTGATGCAAACTGTGCACCTTGTCAATTTGTAAACCGCGTGTCTCGCCGCAGAAATGTACACCGTGCACACACCGTCAGGCAAAGATGATATGGGAAACTCAAGTCTAATATTATGTTTAGACAATCAGATCAATTTCCACTAACCTATTTCTGGGCCATTCGTTATCATTCAAAACACAAAAGCATGAACTGGAGTTTTCCCCCGTAGACAGACAGCTGTGTTGCACTTTTTATATCCTTATTTGCTCTGTGATCAATGTGTCAATGAATCAGAACATTTATTTTAATTCTAGTATTATTAAAAAAACCACCAGTGACATAAAGACTTTGTCATTTGCACGTTACTTTTAATGAATTTTGTGTTATCGGGTAGAAGTAACTTCTGTGACCTTTAAGACATAGGTGCACCGAAAAGCTGAGAATCTTTGTAACACTTGTTGACAATGATCTTCAAAATGGCTAGTAACCTTCTGTTTGTAGTAAAATTTTCTTGTATTTTCTAATTCGACCAAGATTTGGAAGAACATTTTCCAATTGCTGCCCGATTTTATGTGACTTACTCTCTGAAGGTTGGATATTAGCATCATTGTTATGTGCTAGAACGATAAAAGCTTTCCAGTTAAGACTTCAGCGTCCAACAAAGTCGATGACACTCTGAAAAATGTTCATGTGACTAGAAATATATTTTATTTCTTTTGGATCTTGGCTGGCATATAAATTTTACTTACTAACTATTATTTTCAAGTGGTATTTGAGCTCCAAGCACACACCAAAGAGTTTGGACATTTTACAGAAATCATATGGGGTACTCATTCTTAATTGGGGGGAATGACATTTCTTGCACCACGAAAAAAACCCATGCACTTAAACAGAATACAGGATGTAACTGGCTAGAGGGAAGTTAAAGAGCAAAGCCTGTGGACAAAGTTAACTGAGCCAAATGCTGCTTATCCAAACCCCATTCCAGACACGGGATGAGACACCTAAAGCTCTCATGGTTGACTCTCTATGAATTTGCTGCCAAATAAGTTTTACTATAGAGGCTTCAGAACTTCTTGACTAGTTCACAATTTGAGTAACTTCGTAGCTCCGATAGATCTTTGCACAATACTGATCGAGCTGTGCAGAATGGCGAGTATGACTTTTACTAGGGTACTTCAAACCAAAACAATATCGACGTGATCCACTTACCTTCAGCAGAATAGCATACGATCTATAAGCTATCAAACATAAATTCCAAATTCTTCCCAAATACAGCTAGAAATAATTGCTGACAATGAAATTTGAAGGGTTGTCTTTGTCTAAGCGGTATAATGTGTGTTTCTGTTCTATTTGTGTTAAACTGAACATGGCCTTTTTAGTGGGTTTTAGTAAATATCACACAAAGATCGTACTTCGAATAGGCAATTTTTCAGTTTTTTTATAAAATTTCACCATTGATTTGATTAAGCTTTATAGGCTATTCTTATTACAAAACCAGCTGTTCTGATTGTATATAATGGAGTGGCTTTTCTTCTTCGTAGAACTGCAGATTATGACATCAGAAACGAAAGTGTTTTATAAACAGTGAAATATAAATGTGACAAACGGAACCTTACGCACTAATTCTATTCGGAATAACGATGTCCCCCTACGTAGAATATAGGAGCACTAATTGTTGGAATCTAATTACAAAAATCATCTATTATGTGCTCCCAAATTCGGCTCCGGGGGGGGAGATAGTATGTCAAAAATTCTCACCTAGTCATGTGATTATTGACATTCAACCTGTACAAGTTTTCATATCACGTGACTCGTGGCTTCATCAGGACTCCTCATTCAAAGGCACACATCTGTATTGCTTGAGGGCAAGCAAACACATTTTTCATTTAGGTCCCTCTTTGGCATCTCCTGGTTATATCCTGTGCTTGCTTTCTTCAGGGCATCGAAATGTCCGGTCCGTCTCTCTCTCCCAGGCCTTACTATTCCCCATACCTCGTAGTACTGCTTTGACTGACCCGATTCGGTCTGTTGTTTGATGTGTTACATCACCAACAGAGCAATCACCACCACCAGGGACACGCGAGACTACAACGATTCCAATCAACAATTCCTAGGGGAAATGTAAGCTGGATCAGTAATAGATTGGCAATGAAGTGCATCTGAACGATAATGTAATACAACATTTTGATGGGGCGTCACTGATAAACAAACTTCTGTTTGACGTTATTCTAGAAACACACAAGTCAACATAGTGGTAGCAGGGGTATTCATTGGACAAATGACTTTGCTCATTTGTCAGAACCCTTCCAGTTTGCAAAAAGAGATTGCACATAGGATTTCGATCTCAATTTGCATTTTCGCCTGCCGAATATAAATCATTTTTGAAATTAATGAAAACTTCTAGGCCCAATGGACAAGGAAAACCCCGATAAACACTCAGTCTGGAAAAGTCAATGTCAAATCATCCATTGTATTGCACAGGAGAATCGAGTCATTAGCGTTTTAAGGAGAATTTTTGCCTCTCGTTCTCTTTCCACTCTCATACCTTTTGTTTTCACCTCAACTATGGTCTGGTAAAATCGTACGTACTTCGATTATTTATCGAACAGTACCGAATGATCAAGTTGAAGTTTGCATTAGCAGTCACTGAGTATGTACGTACAAGAAACCTCTTCCCGTATTTCTCGGAATTTGTGCAATGAAATTGGGAAAATCGGCTCGACGAGTACAAACTAGCACGCACGTTTCGGCCTGCATTTTTGCACTCAAGAACTGCAAACAGGTAAGGAAACTTGCCGTCTGATACCATTCAGCTGCTTTCATGTGTGCTTTATCATAAGAGCACAACATATGTTGAACAGGGAAATACCATGGTAAAACCAAAAATATTTTGTCGTTTATTTCCCGAGAAGTAAACCACTCAGCATCAAAGATTGTCCGTTACGACAAACACCTGTAGTCCAAAAGCAGTCATTCCAAAAAGATCCCTTACACAATCCCATTTGTTCCATTTGGAATCACTAACGGAACTTCCCGTGTCACCTCCCTAAGTGTTCTTCTTACAGGTCAAACTTTTCCGTGTAGAATGAGAGCAGATCTCGTCCTAATTTCGCCCTGGTACAATCGGTCAGTAACACAATGTAAAATTACTCCCAGTCTCGTACACATCTTTGGGGAACCTCCTCATTCTGACCGTACCGTCGATCAGTCTCCGCCCTAATTGTATTGTTATTTATTATTCAATAATAATCAAGCAAATTCAAAAACGATAATATTTACACAAATTTGTTGTGTTAACGGCGGATAACAACGGACACCTACTCTGAGAAGTTCGATTGATTCACTGTTTCAATAATTGACTGTGATGTGGCTCAACTCTCCATTCTTTCCACTTCACGAGAAAAGAAACAGATGGTAGATCAAAGTCTGACAATTTTCTGAAAGATCAGTTGATTATCTTTGCATACTCTGTGTAACACAAAGTAATCGTACTTCGGAAAAATTGTAAGTGAGTTCATTTTCCATTTGGAGAGAAAAACCACTTTCCAAAGAACGAAACAGATTCATTCAAATCACGGAGATGATTTTTGCCTCATGTACTTAGAACCATTCTTTGTAGAGTTCTATTTAAGAGGAACTTGCAACCTCACACTAACAAGTAAATGGACGGGTTTCATCATGCTTTTTATAAGCCCAAATTCCACATCATACAAACAACTTTCCGTTGTGGATGTAGCTGTTCACGGTGAAGTTATTTATTAGCACTTTTTGAACCCTAGCAAACTACCGGAGCCGACGACTGACTTTTTGTAAAATATCTGAATGTCTTTATGTAACTTTGCATCCCAGAGTACCAGTCAGTACCATAAAATAAAGTGCCGTCTTGTGGAGGTTGCACTGAGCGTGCGTAGTTCTTAATTATGTATCCTTGTTTCGAGTCCTATACGTACTTGGCTTTTATTCGATGTTGATAATCTTTCATGCAGATGAGATAGGGGTCCGGCATCCTTCCTAATTTAATATGGGAGGTCTTTTGACCTGTGTGATTAGTTGCATGAAGTTATGGAGAAAGTCACTTTGAGATTCACTTTTCAAGTGAGTGAGGCGCAAAGGCATCGTGCCAAGTTGATGCTCACAGGAATGCACACATACATATATACAGTCGAATACACGTATGAAACGTCTACAAAGCCAAGCCTTGTAATCACAAATGACAGGCACCAGTCGCAGTACGACTCACGGTACTTCAAGTCAATTGTTTAATTTCTAATTTCGCGGCTTTTAAATGCAGTTCCTTAGAAGGCAATAACTGATAATTGTCAATTCGTCCATTTACTACATTGGGCCATCTTCATCCAATTTATTATTTAAAAAAACGAAAACATAGGTCACGAAATGCAAACTTTTCGTTTATTCATGCCAACCGCGAACGTGATATATATATATATATATATATATATATATATAATATCGTACAATGTACGACATGAAGTGTTTTACTTTCTTGGTTGACAAGAGTAAACGAAATGCTTTCATATCGCAATTTATTTCCTTTCTGTTCTCAGGAGTGTCTCCATTGATTGAGTTTGGTTCATCAAAGACCTGAGCTAGTTTCTGGACTCCAGAACACAAGCAAACAACTTGAGTTTCGCATTATGGCACGATTCAACATTGTTGGGGAACGGCGAACGAATGCAATAATTGTTTTGATGTATATGACGGAATGAAATCGCGCATTGCCGATTATTTACAGACTGTATGAATAATCAATTTCCCTAATAGATGAGGTAAATATGGTTGAGTTTGTCAAACTCTTCCAGAGGAAAAATTCGGATGAACAGCATTTCACTTGATTATTTTCTTTCTGCATTCTCTTGATACACAATCTGGTCAATAGACGTAATCCTATAATTCCGATTTATCTCGTGCAATGAACCCGTATTTGATTATAAAATAAAATGGTCCGGTATTGGGTAATAAATATTCAAAAATGAAAAGAATCTCCGAAATATCAGGTACTGATCGATACAATATTGAACTCGTCTAGTCACATCTTTGGCAAAAACGAAAATACCCATGAGTGTCGTGGTAATTTGGGAATTTTGGCTGCAGTGGGCCAAATCATCTCCCATAAAAGGTTAGTAGGTTTGCATGGAGAGCATTTTTACAATTTCTATCATTGACAAACTCAGGTAGGCACACCATATTTTTATCGGAACTTCCATCCTACCAGATTACTGAGCCTAAAAGCTTGATTGCCCAAATGATTCATCACAAAATCGATGTACTTTTAATTCACCGACAGAAATAAGATCAACAAGAGGAGACAACTGCAAAACTTTCCCAAAAGGCTTTTTTGAAACATTTTAGCTAACTTCCTGTAAGACAAAAATTCTTTGATTCGCTATTTTTGGACTGTAAAGCTATTTTTGCTGTCATACGTTAACGTACATCGTGTTTTACTACTACTACTGCTACAGGCAAATGAACGTCTTTTGTGCAAAAAACGGGCAAGTAATGTTTACGGAAGATCCGCTGGCGACTTCAGTCATGGATTTCAACAGATGAAAATGAAGTCTGTCGATTCACCTACCGACAACTCATTGAAGGTACCTCTATTCACCCAAATGTTCCCCAAGAGAACCTCAGCAACAGATGACGATCTACCGCTGGATTCGCGTATTCGACGAGTTTCCATGATTCTTCTCAGTCGGTATCACCAAGCGTCGACAAGTAACCTCACAGATGTGTCAGACCAAAGGGACGGACGCCCGACTATGTGAGAATATATTTCTCTTACTTTGACACTACCAATGAGCAAATAAAATTGTACGAACTGAGAATAACAGGTATTTCTGCAGGTATTCTGAAAAAAGTTGTTGGTTTTTTAGTAACCACATTAACTTAAAAATAGCCTTCTTCCCGATAAAATGGTTCTGGAACAGGGGAAACCATATAAAAGAGAGAAGCAAAATTGCATCGAATGTACCAAAAAGGAATGCACGGATAATGATTTTCTGCAATTACACGGTCATAAAGTCACAAATTCTTATAAATATCTATTCCATAATAATAATGTAAGAAGTACACGGTGAACAACTAAACAGCGTACTGATTCAGTGCTCAAGTTTGCATTCGTAAAGGTCTTAGTCTTTTTGATTATTGTAACTAATGGTCCGTGCTCTGATAAGCGTGGGTACTGATTTTCATAACGGTATTTTAGTTCACAAGCAATCGTTAGTTCTCCGGGGGAACACACTGAATAAGCTATTTGATGCGAACATGCGATTGGACGGTTATAAGTATCGGTGATTCATCAAAATTGGGTTAATTTCCCGGTGACAACATTTTTCAATCTAAAAATAAGTAATTTGGAACTGAACAATCTGACTGTACAAGTGTGGACTTTCAGTAAAATAAATAAATAAATAAAATACAGCCCGCTTTCTGATGATTAAGGCAATTTGTTTACAATTTTTTTCTCTCTCTCACTATATCACTTCGATTTTCTTCTCATTACTTTCTGCTCAAATGCTTCTTAATTCTTTTGTGTGTACCTCAGAATCATAGTACACTTGTCTGTGTCTGACAGGCATCACGTAGAACAGAATGAAGCTTTGTTTCTTCTAGCATTCTTTTAGAAAGATCGTAATTATATTCCAAGTAAACGAAATAAACAGGATGCTGCCTGAAGTCCATGCCAACTCTCACTTATGTGATCTAAGGGTTTATTTGTCTGTAACTGATAGAAACTCACCAACGTTACCACCAGGGGAAAGGAAATATCATTGCATTTCCGAGATAGATTTCTTTTAATGTTCAACGACATTTTTATGACTTCTTGCGGTACAACGCCAGTAGAATAAGCTCGTCTGATTCAATGCGTTAATGGAGTGATTATAAGTAATCGCAATCCAGGTAAACGTTTGAAAGAATCTACTACCGTTATTTTGGATTCATTAACTGTCGTCATGCCAGACTTGCCGAAGTTTGAAATGGATATTCAATCAAGGTTACCAGTTTTATTGAACAGTCGCGTCCTTGTATGAACGGATAGTTTTCGCACGGAAGCCTGGGCGCGTGGGATGGAAGATGGGGCTATTTTAAAAACCAGTTGGTCAATAAATTGCAATGTGATTTTGATCAACCTCTCTTCCTTTTCAATGTTTATGCATTGATTTACGAAAGCTGATGGTTCATGTAAGAACTGTAAGGCACGGTTACTGGTACGAGCGGATAAAATGACAACTCCTTTTTTGTACAGCCGCCAAACCAAAATTCACGGCTCCAATAACAAGATCACCCAATCCAATCACAAAAGCTATTTACGTGATGTTCATTTTTGGTACTGATGAACGAAAAGTACTGAGCAGTTAGCTGACCCATTTTCCGGAGTTACGACCCCATTTGAGGGATTATGTCAAGTACAAAGATTTTCATTGTTTTCGATGTTTTCATCCGGGTTGAAATGATTCTATTCCATGAAAACCAGTTATGGCTTTAAAGGTCAGTCGCAAAATGTGTGCATTTTTCATGTGAGTGAAGTTCTTTCCGGTAGCAAAAATGTATTTTTCACCAAGATAAAACACTGCTTTGTTTCGCTTTCCCCACACTAAATATACCATCAGTTTGCCATACATCTTCCGCACAGTGTGACTTCGGGGGTGATGAGAAAAAAAACGCTATTGCTATGTTTACTCTCACCACAGTTTTAATGAGGTTTTGCATTCGAAAATTCCGCTGTGACCAGGTTTTCGAGTTTTGTTGACCATCAACTCTACTAAAATAAGCAAAATGAGATTGCTTGTACGAGCTTTCAAGCTATGCGAGACTGATAAACATCGCTCTGTTGTTTCAATTTCTTTTCCTTGCATTTAAATTTTTCAGCTTCACTTGGTATGAGCTGATTCACGTGATCATCGAGCCATTTGTCTGGCTGTCCTTTTGTCGAAATTGTCATATATGTTGTTGAATTTGTTCTACCAAATGCTCGCAAGACCAACTGGAGCCGATTGGCAAAAATGGAGCTAACTGATAATGACCCACACAATAGAATGATCAACGCTCAGTATAGAAAAGTGAAGCTGGAGGTGTGTAGTTGTTCTGAAGCGGAATCATTCGGCAATAAATTTGAGATAGACCCAACGTATTGCTTCACTGATTCACACCCTCCATTTACCCCGTACTAGTGCTGACTTCTACTGAAACCCTGATATGGAAAAAATCACATTCGTGAAAGTACATAAAAATCTCACCAACTCCATGCAAACAAACTGCTTACATCCGATCTTGTTGAAGGAGTAAACGATCACATTATCCCCCGTAATTTCTTCTCTCTTTGACCTATGGTTAAATCGCAATATTCTACAGATTACTGGGAAGTGGCTCCTATTAATTCAATATCCAAAATGGTTAAAAATGGACTAACTCCATTTGGCGTGTATAGCAGAAGCTGGTAAAGTATTTGAAAAGATTTTAATGAAAAGAATATGTCCGGATAAATTAGTCGAACTTACAGCGATTCATATTTCCTCAACGGCGAGCATCCGTCGATGCCTTCGCCTCTCTCCCCAGTCTGTTTTTCATCTATTGATCTCAGGTGTAAAGTAATCAGGATCTATTTACTTTATTATAGCGGGTCATTTCATTAGGTTGACAAATCACACTTGCTCCATTCACCTGCTGACTGTGGTATCAGTACCTCCTTTAATAAACATCCGTCCACCTTCTTTTCCTGTTGAAAACAATTTGCAAGACGGTAAAGTCGAAATTCGTCCATGCTTCGCTCTATACAAGGCGTCCTTCAGGATGCTAATCTTTCACTGATGTTGTTTTCTGTATATATATATAATCCACTGGAAGTGTTCAAATTTATGGGATGTTGCGTGCTTTAGCTTCCACCAATTTTGCCAAAAGGTTGTCTTTAGAAACCAAAGCAGCTTGCTAAATCATCCTCAAATGAGATGACAGGTAGCATTTGGGGGCATAAATTGAATCACTATTAATGTACGTTTTGCAGACAAACCTTTTTTCAAACATTTCGGTCGTTGGCAGGTCTATAGATGACTGATTTTTTTGACAAATAATCATACATCACATAAACAGAATTTTGATGAAGCAACGGGAGAATTTCAACCTAACGGACACTAAGATTCCAGTGAGAATTCAGATAAAGCTCCCTTCCATAGCATAAATGACTACTACTACCAGAAAGTAGATTGTTTTGCCTGATATTTTGGAGGTCAGAGTGAAAAATTAAGTCAAGCTCTGAATAAGGTTTACGGACAAATGCAGTACTGTAATAGAAACCATGATCTTTTATTGACTAAATTAATTGGTTCACTATCAGAGTGTATCGGACAGTTTCCATTGGTGAAAACGTCAGTCGAACTAACGTGGTGTGTCGGCTTACAGCAATACGGTAGATTGGTGCTAACCAAGGAATGATAATTGAAAGTTTATGACAGTTTATCTTGTCTTTCTAATAAGTGACGTTTCCAGTAGTATGCCAATGCAGTGGTACCAATATCCGACTTTTTTCGGTACACGCAGAAATATTTGGAGTTTACTGTTTACCATTGATCAACAATGGAGTTTGGTAGGAATACATTTTATCAGGTAATCTCCACTTACATTTCATGGTAATTGTTATTTGTGATTCATTGATTTCCTTAAGCATCAGAATCAGCATCTTTGAAT
This sequence comes from Fasciola hepatica, assembly GCA_948099385.1. Lineage (NCBI taxonomy): Eukaryota > Metazoa > Platyhelminthes > Trematoda > Plagiorchiida > Fasciolidae > Fasciola > Fasciola hepatica. The sequence continues at coordinate 381,081 of CANUEZ040000088.1, read as the reverse complement.
AAATTACTGAACACACGGGGTATACACTTACATTATGGTTTCTGAAATGCGCAACTTCACCGTAAGAAAATGCTGTGTCACTCATGTACTTCCTAAATTTGTTTTATTGACGGCAATAAATCACAGGTTTTAGGATATATACTTTAGAAAATGATTTGAAGTTGGTGTCGCTGTGAATTCTTTGTTCACTAATTCGTAATATCCTCTTTTGTTACTTTGAAACCGAAGGAACCAAGAAGAACAGACTCCCCTGCTGTTCCCGCCGCTTGTCACATCTCCACCACAAAGAACACGTTTCTTAGAGACGAGACAAGATACGGACACCTGGTCTTTAGTTTCAGCATCTCGGATGGACTCCCCAAAACATACACGAAATTCTCAAGCTGTTCCCGGCACTGTGGTTGTTCCACTGGCCCCGTCTATGACTAAGACGGTTAGTATACCAACCAGCAGTCCTCCAAACGCTCGTCTATTACGGCCCGTCTTGAAAGAAGATGACGATCAAAGTCCGAAAGACATCAGAATGCGGTATCGACGTTTACGTCGCCCGACAGAGCGGTACTCCAAAGGTATCGGATACCACTTGGGAAGAAGGCGGCATTTGCTGGAACGTAGAAGGCGAATGGCAGATTTCTCACTGGCTTTTGGGATGTTTGGCATTGTAGCGGCTTTTCTTGATACAGAACTAGTTGCTCGTTCGCTTTATAGCAAAGTAAGTCTTATTTTTTGCTATATATTTGGTCATCACATGTATAAGAGTATAGGCTTCATACATGCTGGGATTCACTACACAGTTACAAAATAGAACTCACCATTCAAACCCAGTGGCACATCATACTGTTATGCCACCCTTGTTAAGAATCACCAACAGAACATAAACGCTGAACCTTTAATAGGACTCCTTTCGAGGGCGAGCGATTGTAAGTCTAACACGATTTGACGAAGCCAACCAACAACAGCTTTTTCCACGACAACACTGCGTGATATATTTGACATTTTTTATATGGTGTTATATCCATTAGTTTTGACTTGGAACATACCTATTAGAGCACGCTTGCATACCTTGATCTCTGGGGATTTTACTCAGAGTTATTCACCATGATTTGTGTTCCTGTTGGGGCCGAGTGCACGAGCAATGTTGATGATTGTTATGAAATTGTTCTACAATGCTGTCATCGATTCCGATGCTGAACTAAGCGTCAGCAGTGAAAAAGCACGGGAAAAGAATAAAAATAGTGATATTTCGTAATATGCATACTACAACTACCTCTGCCTAAAATTTTCCCTATTCACGTGTCGCCTGATTTCTTTCTGTTTGTCAAAATGAATCTTGTCTCTAATCTTAAATACGGCTAAGTAAATTACTTTACTTTACTTTAAGAAGCTGATAAAGGCTGGCATTGTTTCTTTAGTTGATCTCCTAAAGATTTCCGGACTCGGAAATTTCCTTACATCTTCATTGATTTCTGAAAGTTTGTCCAAGATGTTTCAATTTTCTTTCGCGTTCATGCATGAAAAATGATCACGAAATCGACTTTCATAGAATCGCTCACGCGGGATAGAGCACTCCTTGGTTTCAGATGATAAATTTTTGATAAATTCATTTATCCCTCAACATATGCTTGAATAATACTATTGCAAGCAATCAAATCAAAGTAATCAAACTATTTTCTGGACGTACTGGAGTATTAGGTGGCAATAGAATTTTAGTACATAAAGGCAAAGATCCAATTCTCCCCATTTTATTAATTTATTGTAACCCCCGTTCACCCCACCTCTTGCCCCATTCGTACATCTCGCAGACCAGTATATATTCCTACGGTGTGCGTCTTCTCATCAGCCTTTCTACGATTGTCTTACTCGCTCTGATCGTTTCCTATCACGCATACGATGTAATGGTGAGTTTCCTAGGTAATTTTGGAGTTCATTCATGTCTGGAAAACACTGTGTGTGTGTATGACCGTAAATGATACTGATATATTCATGGGTTAGTGAAATTTGTATCACTGTTCCATATGAAACAGTTCGTACTCTTCCAATCATCCACAAACTCTGGATTGAAAGCGATTGTTACAACAAGTGCCATCAGTGACATTTATTGTTTGTGTTTCACTTGGCCTTTTGTGCTCAAAGAAGCCAGCTGTAAACATAAATCTGACAATCTATTGCCTGATCAAATGGAAGACGACTTGGTATCCGGAGAAATCATTTTGATGTGTGTGACGAGCATCTGATTCAGTTTCCTAATTTAACTAATCACATCTCATTGTATTAGGGAGAAAGGGGCACGATGGCTTGCAAGCTCAATTTCGGTAATTTCACAATCTGGCTGAAGCAATTACGTATGCATGGTGGGAATGCACATTTCCGGAAGGATGGTCACAATGTCTGGTTATGATTAGCTAATCGATGTTGTGGGTGTTATGCGTTTCGGAAAAAAGGGAAGTTTGTTCTTCATGGTTGAGGTGGTTCGACAAACAGAGTACGTTTGGGACAGGTTTGGCTGTATCCCATCACGATCGAAAGGTCACGATCGAGTTCCTCCTGATGTAGTCTACCGTCTTCGGATCCAGCTCAAGTTAGCTGAAGTGATTTCACAAATCGTTTGTGCGAACGAATCGATGGGCTCAACAGCCGAATCCCTACTACTTCCACTGTTCCCCAGTAGATTCGAAGAAAGATCTTCGATTATTTCACGAAGGCTTTGCCATTTTCTAGGTGTCTTGTCTCTGTAAAGTAACCTTCGACTGCACTAGTCACAGTTCTTTCAGGTCTTGTCCTTATCTAGGATGATTTGGTTTGCTCTGTTCTTCAAGACAGCTACCGTATGGTATCTCCCACACAGCTTGCCGAACATGGGGAAACAAATGAATACGGTAACTCAGAGGAGGAAAGAATAAAATCTTTGCCGTTGAGATTCATAGAAATCACTGAGCTGCTAGTGAACTGAGTGCTTAGGCTCGCAGCTGGAAATGCGAATGACTTCATTTATTAGGCTTCTGGCTATTAGTTCACTTTTACCATCCAGCTTGGAGTGAACGTGCGAGAACAGTTCTTTCTCCTTGAAATCATCATTGATGATTTTTAGATACTTTCAAGATATTTTTTGACTGAAACTTCCCGGGAACCAGCCGCTTGTTAGCGTTTGCCTTTTGTAATTTCATTCCTGTCCCACTGTTTTCCTGACATATGTCTTCTGTATGCGAAGTGCAAGGGGATCGTAACTCTTTGTATGAGCCATGCAAAATGTAATTCAGATCTTTTGATATTCTTAGCGACGCAGTAAGTTGTTCTTCCGCTGTCTTATTTTTATCGTGCTCTCTCCTGGTTTCCGTGGAATAGTACCCATCTCTTCAACGTAGTCTGCATGAGTCAAAAGCATAGATCCGGAACATCTGGCAGGCCTGGCAGTGACTTTATCTTTATTCCTTTGAAACTTCCTAATGCTTACAGTTCGGATTATTAGGTGGTTTCACTTTAGTTGTTATCACGGCTAGGCTGTGTCCGTTAGTTACATATTTCGCAAAGCTCCAAATTCATTTTCTTTACATCTTGCATGACTTGTGATCTATACAGCCATACAGATAGCCATAATTTGAAAAATATTCCCTTAAACGAAACATCTTTCTACCTGAAGTGCAATCAACCGGGCGCATTCAGGCAGAAACATAAAACAATGGCTTTAACAAATGTGGTTTGAGCGGTAAGCCGTAACCCGAAATGAAGTCCATGTCGAAATTCGAAATTATTTTTCGCCTACACACAAACGTGCACCACAAAAGAAACTTTATGCCTAACCATTATTCCATGATCAGTAAAAAAGTACTCGCCTCGGGTTGGGTTATTTATGAATAAAATGTAAGTATTTAATTAATCGTGTCATTACATACCAGTCATATCCTGAAAGCGAGAAAGTAAAGATCGCAATTAGAAACAAGAGGCAGTAGTCTAAGAGAAAACTCACCGTTAAATATGGACGAATTATGTTTTCAGTAAATATTTTGGCCTTTTCCAATGTTCATTAGCCTTTTGAGGCCTTTTGAAAACATTGTACGAGATCTTATCTATGGGACCAACAGTCATATTTTATTTCACAATACGCACCATTCATCACCCTAAAAATCAGACGTATAAAGTGCAATTCCTTCTTCTCAAACAGTAAGAACAAACTCCCGGCTGGATTTGAATCGAGGCTGTTATGTAGCAATTGCGAAGTGGGAACCCACAAAGTTTCCGTGGTTTTGTTGTTCTAAATCGCACAACAAATGGAATCCGACTTGCGGTGGGACATGACGAGGCGCATTAGCTTTCTGTAACATGTCCTCAACGGAAGAAATTCCGACGCGATATATTGGAAACCTTTGTTTTCTAACTTAGATGCGTGGCTGACTCCGATGTATTGCAGGATGTACCAACCAGCATAGTAGGTTTTGCGAATTCATGTTCACTGAAGTGTGGCATTTAAAATGTGCTATCAGTAATAACGTTTTGTGAGCAGCCTGGCACTTCCCATACGACGACTTAGGCGAACCAGACGATTGTGGATGCAATAGAAATAACTTTGCGATTGATCTAACTAGCTGCAAAATGTTCGAATATCATAAATAAAAGGTTCTTTTTATAGCGAAGGAATCCAAGCAATGTCTGCCACAGAACCTAATTCTCAGTAGACTCAGATTATCTTTCTTTTCTTTACTGAACATTCGAAATTTGTTGGTTTGCCACAATATCTTCTTGATTCTACCGAGAACTAAATTACTGTTAAAAGAGGCGTACTCACAGGATCAAACACGTTTATGATGAGCCTACTACCGACGACGGGTTTTCTGCTAAACTTAAAAAGAAAGAATATATTAGTTTTTCATGCCTTATCTTTCATTTTTGGTTAACATCAAGGTCACAATTTCAAAATACTGCATATCATAGAAAAAAGAGGAAAACAATAAATTTCAAACCTATATTCGAATCTTTGTTCTACATTTCATAAGAAATGGTAAGATATATTCACTGTGAGAGGAATGATGCACATGTGGTACTGTTCTTCGTGTGGTCTGAAGGTTGAAATCGCCTTTGAAAACTAGTGAAACACGGTTCAACTGCTCCAGCTTCACTATGAACCTTCCGCGTAAATCCACTGAATTTTCTGAGAGAATCAAACCCGAGGTGAATAGTTGAGTCAAAAACGTAATGACAAGGTCAGCCTGGCTGACGTTCAATCGTTTTTGTTCTAGGACGACGAAGCGTAATACGGCATCATTCGACTCCTGGCTTTAGCCAGGACAGCACGACAATAACCCGATGTTCGCACCGTGATCGACTCTATTGACGTACGACTTCCCTGTAGAAGCCTGACGAATTGTGTGGTGGGGTGCTGTACGGTGCCACGGCTTTTTAAGTATCGGCCTACTTCTCATGACTCACTCCAATGAGAACAGCTGGCATGACGGTTATTATAACCATGTAAGATTCTAAAATAAGACGGGAATTTACACAGCCAAAGGATCCGACAAGCTTTTGGTCACTATCCGGCACGAATTCGTAGATGATAATGTGCTTAAGCTGACCAGTTAGTGATCCAATTTTTCAAATTAATACCAACGACGGCCCGTACCAAACGTTCCTGCTTTACGGCTCCACAGAGTGGTCTTCCGCTATTCAGCCCGTATGTTATTTCTCCGGCACGTAAGGAATTGAGCTGTAAAAGTATTTTAGTGATAGCCTCGTCACAAAATTCAACATTGAACTGCACTCGTGTTACAGTTCATTGAAAAGCACGTTCATACTGCTTCCAGTGAGTTTCAAAGAAGTTTTCAGCAGTGACCTCCCATTTCACTTAAGTAGAAAGTTACTCAGTTTTATTTCCCTCGACCAGGTCACGTTTACATGAGGTGTACAAACTGTTCATACATTTCTTTCAGAAGTGTATACTATTTTCTTCCCAAGAAGGAAAACACTGAATTACAATATACCATTGAAAGCTATCTTTAGTGAGTCTATTGGAGGAATCATTTATGATGACTCAGTATAATTAGCGCAATAAATATGCTTTATTGCTGATTCTGAAGCCAAGTCAGACCAAGAGCAGTCCTCTACAATATGTCGGAATACGATTTAATAAATAATGGTCATTAGCTTTTTTCTGAAAGCGAATACTTTCGGGTTACCGCCGATTTTAAATTTGTCTCTACAGCGGCAACCACGATTTCCCTTAACTAGTGTGGAGTTAATCTGAACTTTTATATTAATAAAATAATTTGCAGTTGAATAAATTATGAAAGTATATCTTTTACTCACAGTTTTTCGAATACTGGTACAAAACATTTTAAAGATGAAGATGGTTTTGTTATCGGTTGGGTTTTTTGTTATGATCTCTACTTGCATGTAAGTTGGTCAAAACGTCAACCATATCAACGTGGACCAATATTGGGCTAATTACCTGATTGAAACTGATCAAAACTGCATTACTTATGGTTTGATATAATTTTAATCAGAAATCCAAAGTTCGGTTTTGTAAAAATTTTGGAAAGTCTATTAATTTTCAATATGGCTATTTTTGTACTTTTCTAATCGTCGCCAGATGGTATTATCGTTTTCAGGAAGCGCTTATCGTTCTTCTAATAACGGCACGAGTTTTGTTTTGACCTACATATGTCGTACAGTCGGGAATTCAAAAGCAGAGCAGGCCGAAAATTCGGGCACACATCTGGGCAACTGTTGGAACAGGAATTCATATCCGTTTTGTGCTGTTTTGATGTATCTCTCTTTGGTTCACTCAGGGGAAGAACTCAGATGTGCGTATACCGCATTCGAGGGGTGCACGAGTTGTTTCGCTAAAGTAAACAACCAGCACCGGCAAATGAATCGTAAAAGAAATGCATCGTTTGTCGGAACGGATCAAATTTCTGCGAATCAGCATTCTGCAAAACTTCAATAAATGCAGCCTGAAATTGTACATTTTACCGTAAGGTAGAAATGGTGAATGGGAAAATTCACGAATACTATTTTCGAACGGTAGCTAAACATTTATGGCCCCCGTGCGGTTTGCAAATACGTGATTTAACTTAGTTCACGTAGTTCACAATCATACCGTAAATAACTTAACATAAAATCACAGAAAACACCTAAAGTACATAGCGGGCAAAATGAAGAATAACGCCACGAAGCCTGCAACATTTGCAAATGTCAGAACTCTATCTACCGCGAGAAGTTTGAACAACCATCCCTACAGAGTGTGAAAAAATATACCAATCCGGCAAATCACCTTACGCCGAATCTAGACATGCGTGTTTTCTATTAATCATCAGTAACTCGTACAGATAATATAAAGGGATTTGCGGAGTTAGTGTTTTAAAAGACACATTTTGGTATTAAAAAAAAAACAGGAAAAGAGACTAATTGACAGTTATTTTTTGATAAACTTAACGTTATCATCCACAAAGCCTAAGTGCATGGTGAAATGATAAATATAGGCGGGGCTTCTTTTCGAGAAAACTAGATGGTATTTCATAGCTTAGTGTAAAGCAGCAACCACGAAGATGCATTGGCGATATTCCCTTACGTATCGTTAAGCACATAAGTGAGCTGCTAGCTGCATAATAAAACGGCAGTTGGTCAATATTTATATTTATTTCTAAAAAGTAATTTTAACTGTGCTCACATTTACAGCGGATCAACTTACTCAAATTTGGTCTAATATGGGATCGTTACATAATGTATTCATGATTCTCCCGCTCTAAGAACACATAATGAACGATTAGCTATTTCCATGTTCACCGGATCATCGATCTACAGTGTGTATCGAACATGACACAGGATATTACTATCTTGCAACGTGGTTTCTCCAGAGGACATCGTAGTACGCGAAATTGGAATGATTTGTTTTCTAACCCTGATGAGTTCGGCGTTTTTCAGTATATCATTGATAGCACTATTACGACGCCATCACGTTGACATGGCTGTTTACCGTGGTGACACAGTTAGCGTGCCTCTTTGACCCAGAGGGCCAAAACATATAGTTTCCTCAAGCCGAAGATGCAATCTCACCTGACTGGTCAATGAGTGAAAGCCACACCAAGTTGTCTTTCTGAACCAGTTTTTGGACAGCTTCTGATTCTACCCACTACACCCCTGGAGGTGACACTCCAGCGAATAAACACTGAGAGAAGCAGTTTACCGATCAAAACCTTCCATTAGACAGAAGGAGAAATGAAGGATTCAGAGTTCCTCTTGACAGTGGGATGTGATAGACAGTCATTTCCAGCCTAATTTGGACAGCCTCAGCCTACCGGAGCCTGCTTCATCCACGGTCTGCTTGTTCCACTGGGGTACTGAAACTAAGGACTGATTCCGAAAAGCAATTTGATAATTAGGCATTACCGAACACTAGACTGGATAGGAGTAACAATTGTTTCGTTTGACAGACCAGAGGTTCCTTTTTGGATGCTTTTGTCACGCTCTGTTGTTGCATTAATGTAACACCGTCTCGCAGGTCAGAGTGTTGATCCAAAGGCCTCGTTTAGGGTTACAGAATAAAAACCCCTTTTGCGGTGTAGGCAGCTGCAAAGTATGATCTGCTCAGAAACCGCCATACCTCCTTCCAACGGATTTCTTTGCCTGTTCTACGTCCTTCACATCCTAATTTTAACTGGATGTGGGAACCCAAAAAGAGCCATGGCCGAGTACCTTCAACTTTGGGTAGGGATGACTGATCAGAGATAAAGAAAAATAGAGAATAAATTCTGATTTAAGCATAATCTTCATTTAGCTGCTTCCCATGTTCGGATAACTCGCTGAAAGGGACAACCGAATCTTTTAACTAAGGTTCTTGATACCCTTAAAATGAACGTCTTGAAAACGAATGTAAACCGTGGTCCAGTGATAACATTTTGCTCCAGGTAGGCAAGCTCGGTTTCTGATTTCCTTATTGCACTTCCTGTGGCTTCATACCTACTGCTTGTGGTAAGGCTACAGTCTGCATCACTGTAGACATGAAGACTGATGTTAAGCTACTTGAGTAAATCCTAGTCAGTAGTCCTCTGTACGCATTTCGGCTGAATGGTTTTGTCAATGACCATAGCAACAGGCTGGAGCATCGATGGTGGTTTGTCGTTTCTGTGTGTACCTTAACTGACTGTAGCTCTCCTAAGGCTAAATATGATTTCTATCATGAATTATCTCAACTAATGCACAGCGTTCGCTCTACGGACCTAATCTCTGTTGCTGACGATTTTAGTGTTCAAGTTGGAAACTTAAGCGAGACCAAGAGACGTCTTTGAGGCCGATTTGGCGTTCCAGCCAATCGAATCCGTGAGGGTTGTTCACTTATACAATCACTTTCTGATCATGGGCTACTTGTACAGAGCACTAATTTTCGGCACAATAAACGACCAAGACTAACCGTGTGAGCTCTTGTGCCTTCACTGCGTTGGGCTTAGCTCAATCATATTGCCACCGGCTGCGGCTGGCGCGGACATATTCAAAATTGTCGCTCATTTTGGTCCATGTTAGCAGACAGCAATCACGCTCCTGTACATGTGCATTTCAATCTGCATCTCATCGGTAGCCGAAAAGATGCCAAAGCTAACCGTGCACGCAGCTGCTACTGACCATAACCTAAGCTCTTTTTTCCAAGCAAAATCATCCCCCAGATAATCGATGAAGCCAAGTACCAAAATCCGTTTGAACCATAAACCAATATCAGAAAGGCCCTATTTGAGGCTGCTTATGCTACCCAAGGTCCAGCAGCCAGACACACTGAAGCGATTGATATCAGCATCCTCCGTTGCACCGTTAGAAGCTAAAAAGTCGATTCCTCCGGATTCCATGTATGATTGGGCACAGAGATACTTTAAATGCCAACTGATTCGAAGCCTGTGAAATGACCGTAATCAGTGCTGGAATGAGAAATGTAAGGGGATAGAAAAGGCTGTGTCAGTGGGCAACTGCCGCAATCTTTTCCGTCTAATTAGAAGGACTAGCTGGCAAAAGACAGGTATTAGTGAACTGATGAAGGAGGGTAACGGCTCATTCATACTCGAAAGCGCTGTCTAGATCGTTAGGTGGAGCACTCTGATTAGCTGTCTCATCAGCTTTTATCTACAATTCGTGTGGATCTTGATACCGACTCTCCAACAGAAGCGATAAGCTACCCTAATGCATAAGTCTGCTGGATCAGATGCTTTACCTTCGTCTACGTGTAAGGACATTGTCACTGGGGCAGTCAAAGGGCCTGGGTTTGATACTGATGAAGGACGACTTTCCAAGAGTTGATATCAACTGTTCATCGTACCGATGTGTGAATGAAGTCACCGGTCATCCTGTGAAAATCGCAGGAGAATAAGTCAGATTAGCATCACATCGGAACTGCTCGGTGGTATTATTGTCTACAGCTCACGAAAGTTCGGGAACAGTGTTCGCTTGACTTGAGTTAATTATTTCTTTCCACATCCATCACCTAGATTTCCCTTTTATATTGTTGTCATAAATTATCAATTGACTGCTCTGTTACTCATCTTGCAGAAGAAAAGAAGCATTCTCCATCGCATATTGGAAAGTACTCTAGACATTATTCTTGGTGAGCACAGTAGTCCCTCCTTCAGTGAAATATGCACATTTAGGCAGGTTTTTCAAACAAATCACTTTTGTAAAATAGTCCGTGGTAATGACATCTCAAATATTTACCGATAGAACTAATCGACCATCAAACTGAAAGTTGTTCCCTCCGAATAAAACAGTATTGGTGAGTTTATTTTTAGGGTGCAATAATATCCGCATTTCTGGTTGCTTGTGATGATTCGACTGACGTAGTCTGTAACTTGAAGATGACTGGAAGTTGGTGCCCACTTTCTGCATATCCATTGAACTATCCCTATACTGGTCCACAGTATTCGGATGCAACTAAGGCTTTATTTCGACCTCCGTGGAACTCAACATACATAATATACTTTGTCACATTATCTAACACAAATTAAGTAAACTGAGGCTTCCATTTGTGGCAACAATGAACAATGTCCACCAAGAAAACTTCTAATGGGGACAAAGGTACAGCCAAGTTTATCCAACCTGTAGGAAAAAAGAAGTTTGTTTTGTGGATGGAAACCTGCTTCGGATCTCTCCCACTTGGCCACTTTGACGTACCAACTCCAGTGTTTGTATAATTCAGTGACACATCCAACTGTACACAATCACAGAGGCATGCTGATGCAGTTTTCGGTGTGTGCCCATTTATTCCACTGCCAATTTTGTCCAAAATTATTTAGATTTCCCTGATGTTTATAAACTTTTGTCTCCAATGTTTTATCGAGCGGTTTTCCGGCACCAACCATCCATAGCGAGGTAGAATGTAAGGTGAAATCATCCTGCTCCCGTAATTTACGTGACAACGTGACAACGTGAGAACAAAAATCTAAGCATACCACATTCTGACTATCATTTCCGTGTATTCTCCTTCATCTCTCTATGGACACACGAAAAAGTGGTTTATTGCTTACAATTCAAGTTTGGTATGCGAATGGCAGCCCCGCAAACCGGGTTTGAACACCAACTTGGGACTTGAGAGATTGGCCCTTCAGTTGACTCGCAACAAACCAAACTAATGGGTACTACAATGTACATTAAACGGTTCACTTACATATGCATCAAAGAACTTTAAACAATTTATTTGTCAGAGTGATATTATGCTGTGTTCTAGGATTTGGCTCTTTATTGTTAATTCCCAGATTTCAAACACAGTCTTGTCAAAGTACCAACTAACTTAAACAGTGGGTTCATGCTCATGCTATCCCTGGAATAATGTGAGCAACTAAAGTTGAGAAACATTAGTCTATTTAGCGGACGACGAAATAATTTTGGAAGAATCCCCTTGTGTTTCTACAAAGGTGCTCTTCTTCCAACCACGCTCCTTATGATTCAAATGATTGAGGTCATAAGCCTCATGAACCTTGTGGAATACTCAAGTATAGGGATGATAGGGCAGGAATGTACCGGATACGCGTACCTGACAGGCAGCAACAACCGATAAACTGAATGCGAGCTTACGGGAAGTGTTTGTCACATCCTCCATGGAAATTTTCATATTAATTACACTGAGAAAGAATATCTCACCAGGTGGTTTCAGATGGGAGTTTATCTAAAATTTCCTTACAAAGTGACTATACTAGTGAGTTGATCACGAAAAGTTTGCAGTCGGTTGTCAGCCGCATCTAATATACTACCTATCCGGCAGTTGTATTCACCACCAACCAGTTATTTTTGCGATCGACGAAATAAAGATAGCCTATCAAAGCCAAGTCAAACTGCATGAAGCGATTCAAATTTGCTTGTTCAGCAGCCTGCCGGGAGATAATGAGAAACCAATTATGCTCACGAATGACTGAACACACCCAGTTGCTCCTTTACAACACTGTGAGCATCAAACTCACCACATATTAATAATCAGCCGTAAACACGTTAATCAGCCCCCCCCCCTAACTTTGCTTGGTGTTTTCGTGTGACCAAGCGTTACGTCATCAACCGTCAGGCGTTCACTTTGACTTACTGGACCATAAATACTAAACTATGTAACTAAGTGGGCTTTGTTGGTCCACAATTGCCGTATTTTCCGGAAAATAATAGGTGTTCTAATTATTTTGTCTCAAAGGCTGTACCAGGGATTGCTTCCGGGGATGTCTTTTTTCTGCTCCATTTATCTACCTAAAATGTTCTATACTTAATCAGATATAGTCATCTTCGGGATTATCTTCATAAATCTCCGAATCCCGAATTCAGGTTTAAATTTATTACAACTCAATTTTCTGTAGAATCACTGATCTCAGTCTCTCCTTCCCAGCAATAAAAATTTCTTCAATTGGGGTTTCCGTTGTCGGTGTAACCTGTTCATAGAGCACTGGTAATACAGCTCAGTGATTTTATCCCATGCTCTTTTCGTTCAGGAAAGGCATACACGTGGATTCCCCCCTCCCAATCGATTTTCCGTTCAGTCGTCGATTTCTGTGCGTAAGATGGTCCTTGAGAGACTTGTTTATTGCAAGATCAAGAGTTCGGAGATACGGTGCCACTATTTATTTTTGTTTTCTCATCAAGTAATATTTTCATATACGTAGCATTGTATATGCTGGCTGAATACCAGACCAGCAGACTGTGTTTTTCACCTTGCGAAACCAGAGGTGTAACTGAATCAGTCTACATCCCTACAACTGCTTGTGTACATCAGAATGTCTCCATCGCAAGAAAGTGAAACACGTAAGCACCTTCAGTTTTATCATTCGTGCCTCCAGTGACATTTACAGATGTGGGCTTCACTTCTCTCTAGATAAACAGCTGGGTTACACGTACACTTTCGTAACCAGTGGACTAGATTTCGATTGACAAGGCATCCATCTGATCAACTATCGTTTGAGATCCCAGGCCTGTAAACACCACAGTCTTGTCAACGGAAATTACCTTGGAGATTTGTTATTTTTAAAATTCTGTCCAATGAATATTGTACTTGAGTACAGCTGTACGTCAAATAACTTCAGAGTCTTCGCGCTCGAAGAGAATGGTCGATCTTCTTAGAGACATTTTACATTGCCTAAGAAAGGAAGCGTTGTGATGTATGTATGTTTCAAATGAGGTGCCAATGAAAATGCAACTGCTCAAATACTAGCTTTGATTATGATCAACCAGGTCGCTCTTTTGCCAGCAGTCCATAAACAGATGATATCTTCCAGGTCAGAAAATAATGCCTGGCCACTTGATCAAGACATGCAATTCTCAACCTTTGATTCCTCTACCTACTGATTAGGGTCATTGTACTCTGTTCTCCATTTTGAGAAATTTTAAACAATAAAGGTCTTTTCTTTGTAGAAAAGAGTGAAATTCTCTCTTCGAGCGCCTTCAAAAATTTCTGTAAGAATTCTCGTGGTTTTCGGAATAGCTCTTTTTTAAATAAACATAAAAGCGAAAACAAAAAGACGACACTCGAGTTCTATTTCTCAATTGTAATGCTGTAACCTCTCAATGATTATCGGCATGCTTCCATCTAACTAAATTGCGCGGTAGCTGACTTTCTCAGTTAGTGTTTATTTTAGATGTAGGACTTATATCAAAAGGATCCTGAAAACCTAACTCAGATTACTATTTGGGTAGGTCACATGATCGGGGAAAGATTGTGCCATCTTAAACTACGCGAACAACGAGAGCTTGTGGTCGATTTATCATTGCCGTGGAAACTAACAGTGATAACAGTGATATCATTATGCGATATACATGAGCATGTGTGCCTCGTGTGATTTTGTCTCTGTTTCTAGACATTCTGTCAGTCCACTTAACTGCAAGACAAATTACTCTCGCTGCACAAAAAATGAGACGTCACGAGATAATCCAGTATGCCTCTTGCAATCTATGTTTCCGACATTTTCTCAAATAGTAACGTGGAGAGCTTGTTTCTTGTTTCCCAAATACTGTGGTCCCCTAAAAAACAAAGAGCGCGGTCCACCACACCGGTACATCTTGTTTAACTACTGTTAATTGTATTGAAATATTTCAGTCGGCTTACATTTTTGATTTCTACCTAACGTTTAAAATACAACTCCTTTCTGTAAACGTTAACATTCAGTGTCAAAATTGATCATCAAAAATCACTTCTGGTGACAGACAATTTATGCTGCCTTCCGGCTTGCTATCACACTTAAAATTTCACAGTGCAAGTCTCCAGGACCAAAATGTCCGACAGTTCGACGTTACAGAGGCCCGCAAAGACCTCGGAGATTACGGTACACACGGACGAACATACAAGAACGGGAACCAAGGCAACGTGAAGAAGCCATTGATGTATGTATCCGATACCAGAGCATTTATTCCCATACCAACGATAAACTGTGGTTGAACCATGATGTAAATAATGTCCCACAAGAGTTTATGGGGTCACTGTTGAAGATGCAATCCACATCTATATAAAACATTTACCAGGCACAGTTTTCACCGCGGAACTGTGTAGTTATTTCTCTCGGATCTAGACTCTGGCTCAAATAAGTGGATGGCACATTTTTTGGTACTAGAATAGTGTTAATTAGATCTGCTTCATCAACAGCTGAACACAGTGATGCCCGGAATAAAAGAGTCAAATAAAGAAGAATTCGAAGCGGAATAGCTGTTTCTCGACATTCTGAGCATGAGACAAATAGAGGAAAGCAGCAAAAACTTTCTACCCGAACCCAACGATAACCGATCACATGTTAGGTTCTAAATATTGTAACTCAGCATGCCACTTAAATAGCTGTGTGCACACACCATTCCACTGAGCAGACAAATACAGCACTCAAAGACGTTTTCCAACTCCTCTATTTGAGCTAATAAAAAAGGCAAGAGAGAAAAAGAGCTTTGAAATCATATCCGTTTATCATACATAGGAGCGGTGTTGAAGACCGTAGAATGCACGCTAAAACCCATCAGTACTCTGCGGTATGCCGTGTTCTTAGAAAAACTCCTGTGAATCAGTGCTACTACTCAGCAGTGACCTACTCCGTCCCATGCCTGAGATGAGACATGGAATACATAGAGATAGACAAAATGCTTCTCACTCCCATATACAAGCCTAGATCAGTATTACGACACGCCGACCCACTATCACAGCTTAGAGGCCAATGCGTTAATATGGGTAATACTGTTAAAATCGAAAGCGCAACTGTGGCCGCCAGAGCAAAGAAGAGGGAACGGCTTCTGATTCTTGGAATCCTCCATTCGATCATGTCCCTCGGTGAACACTTCTAGATCGATGAACATTACATCACACTGGCAAGACCGGTGCAAAAGGCTTATGAAGCGGAAAAGAGGGTAAAGCCAGAAAACTCTGGAACGGACCTCTCATCGGCATAGCCATTCACTCACGTCTGACAACTAGTCCTAGTTTGGATCAAAACGTCACAGTAAACGTAAAATGCTGTTTACTTCTTATCTTCTATATATGTATATATATATATATATATATATATATACATATATATATATATATATATATATATATATATATATATGAAAATGGAGATTTAAACTGAGGGCAGTTACCTCACTGATCATCGTACCCAGCCATCCGGTTGGCGGTGTTGTCGATCCCAAATCGCAAAGCAAACACGTTCGATTCTGTTGAGCCTAGAAATTAAATCTCTCACCGTTTTCTACCACGGTTTGTATGGATCACCTAGACCCAAGCTCCAACCAAAAATTACCTCCGAAATCATTGTGAACTTAGGACATGTGCTTCCTGCCATGTATCACCGGTGTTCCGAACACCCAAACCTGTGTTGGATTTCGTGGTTGGTCCGGTTTGTTTCCTCTTGTCCCCAGTATCCTGAGCCAAATGTAAGTGTTGTCGATACCGTGGTTTCCGTACACTCCCACGAAGGTGATGCTCAAACACCGATAGTCTTCGCCTATCTTTCACTCGGGTTAGGCATGTGCACAATTTTCATAAAAGAATGGTCTAGGCTACAGTAATGCACAGTGCACTTCTGATGGACTGTTAAATGCCTCGCCGGTGTAGTAGGTGTTTCATGCCAGGGAAGGTCAGACTGGCATTTGTATTCCCGATAAACCTTCGTACCATTTTTCGACCATCTGGTGGGATTTAACTACCCAGGTATCAAAATCTATTCACTTCAGCTAAGGCTTACCCTATCAGGATAAACTTGGGTGTAAGGTCAACTTTCTCCTTAGTAGCGTTTTGCATTTTGATGATGCGAAAAACATATAATACACAGCTACTGTCGAAGAAAATGTGTACATTTTCTAGATCTTGAGGTTAACGCATATCGCTGGTGTTTTCCCGTGTGATGCTTCACCTTTTGTACACAGATCGATAATCCTATGGTTACATGGGGACAGGCTATTTTCGGAAAACATTTAATTGTAAATTAAGGCCGTAATACATATATTTTGAAGGAGGCTTAGGTAACTAGGGTGATGTCTCTCAAAACTGTGAGGTTGGAGTTGTTTTTGCTCGCATGCAGACTCGTCCAAATACATGTAGGCACGACAAGCACTACATAGACATTTGGCATCTTTTGACAAGGATGATAGGTTACAAGTTAGTTTTAACTGCCTTTCGCGGTATCACGCGGCGAAATAATCAGGAATTAAAAGGATTTCGTCCAGTTGTCCGAATAAACATGGACTTCTGTGTCTTCATTTGTATATTACGAAGTGTTTCAAAAAACCATTAGTCTAAGGTACCCACTGAATGTGCGAAGGTGCTCATTTTCGGTACTTCATTTTATCAGTTACCCTACATGACGTTGTCATCGAAATTAGTTGATGGGGGCTTTGCAAGTGATCCAATGTTTGCAGCAATCTCTGCATCTACGTTTTAGAACCAACTTGGTTCTATTCTTGTCGGTGGTTTTCATCCAGTTTTTATTCCGTGTTACATGCAAGAATCTTGACTAGGATCCATATGAATAATCTGCTTTCTTTTCCCTTCGTTTGGAAAACTGAACTTGGCAGAAGACTCAGCTACACCTCTTAACCCGGAAATTCAGTCGAACACCTCTCCTGTTCGATGCAACTTTCCTAGCGCTACACCCGGATGGGTATTTCTACTGTCAAAAATGACTTTTTCATAAGACAGCAAAGACCAAATTGTCACAAACTGACAGATGATTGTGAGTGATTTCTTGAGAATCTTGAAATACTTTGTGACAGCTGAACGCGCAAAACTGGTTTCATTTTTATTGAAGAATGAGCAGAGGAACAACATCAGTGGTTCTGATACAGCAGGCCATAGGGCGGTCATGGATTTTTATTGAGATACATCCAATAGTTTTATCTTTGATCTATTGAACAAATTAGTCTGTAGGATGTTACCGGAATCTTATTTTTTCACTAGTATCAAAAAGGTCTTTGACTGAGTACAATGTTACTAAGAAAATTAATTTCCTTGGTACGATTCATTTAAAACTCTGGAATACGCAACAGAATGTATTAATGTCAGAAGCAGGTGGACAGTAAGAGACATCTGATCGTAACAAGATTTTAGGCAGCCAAAACCGACAGCCAGCAGCCCTGAGGGTGAGAATTGAAAGGCTAGATGGTACAAGGTTTTTAATAAATGAATCCAATGAAGTGGGAAACGAGAGCAATTGTAGAGTCTTTCTTCCGTTGTGTAAATTCTTGGTTCACTTATAAAGTTAATCGTTCTGTGTAAAATGTTCATGTCCCCAGCTTACATTCAAGATATATGTACCTCTGACAGATTTTACAGAGAGCATTTAAACGGATGCACGATGACCATTTTGTTGGTGCAGTCTTTTGTACATTCCGGATAAGTATGAATTTGTATCTTTGAGAAACACCTAACGGGTTTCATCTACAAGAAACCCATAGTTTATACCCGGTACTCATGCAAACAATAATGAGTATTTTGATTTTACCGATGAAGAACAAACCTTGTTTGTTGCTGGAAATGTTTTTTTACCCGGTAAGTAAAGGTTATTGAGGAGTTTCACTTTGAACTATTATGAGTACCTGCATTAAATCTGTGGCTGTTTAGGGCACTTACATGTATCCAATTAGCAGAAAATATGTCACAAGGGACTGAATGGAATTAGGCAAGAAGCAGGGTTCGTGTATGGCTTTTGCTAAGTAACCATCACACGGGAGTTTATTCATGATGTCATGGAAACATCAACGGCGTTGTGTTGTCCCGAGGAAATAAATGCCTGAAACTCAGTGGCAATCGACCATGGCATCTGATTATATCAACAAACATAGACGGAAAATAATGACAGAGATTTTCCTTCTTTAATTGGCCACAGAACTGATGGACGTTCTAAGAAAATAAAAGCGATTTCCCAAGATATCGCCCAAATAGAATATGTTCTTTTTTTTCTCATGAAAACATGGTACTCTGCTAATAATCGAGGGATATTAACCGGAACATTTCGCGTATGAGACAAGAACAGACAGACAGAATGGTTTGTGGAGGCTTTAGGGGGTTAATAAATGTTCCGATATGATATCATTACGCACGCTAAAATACTTGGTAAAGTGGAAAATATCCTGTAGTGTAAACAGCTCAGTATGACATGATTTTGATGAAGCTGCAATAGAGAAAAGCATAAAAGGTTTTACAACCAAACCTTACAAGCAATGCACAATCACTCCCGGCTTCTACTCCAGATGATACTTCCAAGTTGATGACAGTCTGTGAGTGAACGGTCTAAAGATAGAAGCTTTTCATTGTTCGCTGACTGCCTAAACTTTAAACCATTGAAGTAAGTCATGTCACACATTTACTTCGTGAGCCAACCCTTTAGTATACATGTGATTGTTCTGCTGATATAATGTCGGTCGAATTTAGGCTCCATTTTCGACGTTAAGTGGTTTCAAACTCTCATTTACTTGGTTTGAAGGCTAACCCAAAATTAATTATCATTTTGAGCCCGGGATTTAGTCTCTTTTCCGTAAGACATGGAAAAAGCTTCACAATTTCAAAACCTTTTTTGTTACTACCGTCTTCACTATGAGCAAAACCTCCCCAAGCGTCTTTCCGCACAAATTTTGTAGTCTATCTATGCACACAATTGTTTGTTTATCATGAGACATAAAATAAATGCCACTGATGTTTACATCTGAACAGTTGTGTAAACACCAAATGAACAAATACCTAACGTGTCGGAATCGCGGTCAGTTAGCAGTGCGTTAAAAAATCCACGTGCCATGAAAAACCTTGTAGTGACAATTTGCGTTGTTCAATAACACAACGTAGTTGAAATCGTTGGTAGGCCGTCGATGTCTCGGTCACGAAGGGGAACCGTTTTCAAGACTGATTTACCTACCAGCAATTTCGACTACGCTGTTAATAAACGAAGAAAGATTGCACCAGGAAAAATAACCATTCACAATATAAACCCATCCCCAAACTGTTGTTTCTTAACTTTGTATTCTGTTGCCAAGGCTTCTGTGGCGGAACACATTACAGTACTGTAAATTTTCGAAGTGAAAACGGTATGGACAGTGTTTTTTCTTAACAGCTTCCGAAACGGTATCCATTAGGTAGGAATATTAGAATTAGTTCTTTTTCAGTAACATCACCCTCGTGACTAATCCAGTTACATTTCTAGGTTAGAAAAGAGTAAATTATGAATAATGTCAGCGTGTTAAAATGTGATTGGGCAGTCATCAAAACTGGCGTTGTGTAGCCTGAGAATAACTGGCCCTGATGAAAAGGATAAACGAATAATTAGACATTTTAAAGCAAACTGTTCTAAATAGCAGACACCCCAAACTTTTCATTCGGGAGAAGCTAGCCGAAAGAGCAAAGAGACAGAAGTTAGTGACCTTTTAACAAAAAGAATTAAACATTAAACTCCCTTTCAATGGAGATGACAAAAGTGAGTTACCTTTGAGACTCATGGAAAAGGCAGTGGCTTGCAACTTTTCCGATGCCACACTACACGCCCGCTTTACCAGTAGATCAAAGATCTCAACGAACCTGAAAGACAAGTTACTTGTTCTCACCTCATCCACGCTAACCTATTTGTTTGTTCGCTCATGTTCAGCAAGATAATATGGGTAGAACGAAATGCCAAATATTGCAAAGGATTAAAGAGCACAGACTAAGTTGGCTGGCAACTGGAAACAGAAAATCTATTACCAGTGCAAAGTGGCTCACCCCGCAGTCATTGGACATTAAGTAAACCACGACACTTTCGAAATAGTCCACAGAGTCCCTTTTAAACGAGGCGAATATTGCTCGGAAACAACATATGGCAAAGGCAGAAGCTGTAGAAATCATGTTACTCAATCCATCACTTTGTTCTCAAACTGCCCTGGCCCCAATCCCGGTCCGACCCTGGAACTCGGTGTGACCCAAACGATGACCTTTAGGTTGAAGCCGAAAAGATACAATCCCCAAAACCCATGTTTATTTTTCCACTGGTCCTATTCCCAACCATGGAACAACAACATTTCCCCTCCTATCTTTCCTAACTGCACAACACCAGTTATGATGACTACCCAACCACATTTTAACGCACAGACATTTGTAATAATTTAAGCTTTTCTAACCTATAAGTTTAACTGTTAACCATGAGGATGATGTTACCAAAAACGAGCTTGTTCGCCTTTGGTGTTTTCTATAAATATAAAAAGTGAAAAGGAATTGTTCAATGAATATTGGCACTACCAATCAGACAAATCTCCTTTGACTAGTTACTACAAAAAAAGTAAACAGTGCGAAAGTTTTAGTATAACTAACTAGATATGATACTTGCATTGGAATTTTTCCAATAATTTCGAATGTTCGCGTACAAATCAAGGTAAACAAAGTTGTATTTCACTCGTTTCCCGAAGGCCTCAACTCACAACGATTTGCTAGTCAGTCAATAATGACTCCCGCTTTGTATGGCAGGTTGATATTTGTGACCAACCTAGTGGAGAGAGACTGAAAACTTTTGAGATGTTCTGTTAAATAAAACGGGAGAATATCACTTTCAAGCTAGCGCCTAGAACGTGTTTCATGTTTGAACTGGGAGTATATCTTTCACGATACAATCATCGGAAAATTAACTCAACAGGCGAAGTGAAATTTCTCTGCAATATACCCATTCTTGTATGAGCCATCTCCCTAATGGCTCTTACTGTGAACACTAAACTTCAAACCTGTTGATTTTTTTATAATGACGATTTCCGTTCAATCCCAGATACATACATACTTGATTTTACAATCGGGAATACTTTTAAACTGATGACAAGTTCGGGATCTGACATTGGACATCAATGGATAGATGCGGCGAGGTTCTGAGTGTTTTCTCTACTAATCACATTGAACTCCCTAACTTCCTTTTGGTGAAAACGTAAGAGATGTGAATAATACACAATGGAAAATAAAACAACGAATACTTTCATCGCAAAAGTCTAGGGTATATTGTTATTCAGATATTGGTATGGGTCGAGTTACGGCTGCTGACCTACAGTGGGTCTTTTACTGCTGAATTTTCAATGGTTTCCTAAAATGTGTCCATGAGTGGTGTTCCTATTCTCTGTCTTTTTCTTAGTCCAGTTTTGTTTGTCTGTATCGACTGACTACTATCTCTTTTAAATTACTTTTCTTTTCTGTTTGGTAACGCTCGGTTATGGTATTACGTTTCCTGTGGTTGTTTCGTGTAGGGTCGGTCTAAGAATGGCTGCGGTCAAGTATGACTGTGGGATTTGCTGTATTGTTATGTAATTATACACCTCAGATACGGCTCAATACGTGGTTCCGGCTCATTCGGTTTTCCTTTTGATCCTGCCATAGGTTGACTTTCGTATATCGTAGATTAGACGATAGTCAGAAATCGTCTAGTTGGGTATCACGAAGTTGTTCGGTTGAACTTTACGCGTAAAGACGGTCTCGTTTGAGCAGCCGTAACAGGTCGTCTTACGTACACCGGATAGAACATCTATTGCAGTCAGTGACTTTCAGGCTATCATTTTGGCCGTAATTAATTCGGCGACGGTAAAAGATTGCAAGACATCGTTTATTTATGCTCACCGTTGTGTCATGATAACTGGATAATCTAATACAAACCTTAATACGTAACTGCAACCTTTTTCAGATATTTCTCTGTGAGGAATACATCAAGGACTGGCGCATTTCCGTGACTCGTCGTCGCGTTCTTCAAGTGATCACGGAACTCTTTATTTGCTCAATTCATCCTGTACCCGGAGTCGATTTGTTCTTTCACAAACCGCATCCGGTACGACTGCCACTCGCCCCACCGCGTTATTACAGTCAGTTAGAAGATGCTTTCAGCCCATACCTGTTGCTCATTTTGCCCATGATCGGTCGATTCTATTTGGCTTTTCGTACACTTCTGCTACACTCTAAAATGTTCAATGATGCCGGCTCACGGAGTATTGGTTCAATGAACAAAGTACGTTCCACCTTTTTTAAAGTCTTTCTTACGTAATGTGTGTTTGTTTGGCTGC
This sequence comes from Fasciola hepatica, assembly GCA_948099385.1. NCBI lineage: Eukaryota > Metazoa > Platyhelminthes > Trematoda > Plagiorchiida > Fasciolidae > Fasciola > Fasciola hepatica. The sequence goes on along the minus strand of CANUEZ040000088.1, from coordinate 358,134 downwards.
CCAAGACTATCAAAGGACGTTTGCTTTTCCAAAAAGATCCAGATTCACAAGTCTGCATGTTGATAAAATCTACTCAAAATTACCATCAAATGTGCTCAGTCCACAGCGCATTACAAAGAGGATCTGTATTTTGGATGATAATTCTCAGAATTCTGTTCAAAAGTAATTTTTCTTGTTGACATCCACTGGAACTACTGAAAGTGGTTGTGCATTTTATGTCGTTCAGAGGATAAGGTTATGAGCTACACGGACATTCAGTCTAGTTAATGGGCTACAACACTGTGGCACACATGTGTACTTTTTCCCGGTTATTTTATTAATAAACATCATTAACTTATGAGCAATCATTTCAGTTCGTAGAAAAAGGAATGACTATAATCACGCAATCTTGGTCAACGGGGTTGTATTCCAAGTAATTCCGTGACACCAGCGTTCAATAACCGGCTGTGTTAAGAAACCGTTTTGGCATGAACACCATCCCGTGGGGAGACTAGCTTGTATTCCGGAATTTCATGAGTTCTAAGAACACGGTGTGTTAACTTCGTGGTCTAGCGACAGCAAATCCTAGATATTTCGGGGCTTGCTATTCAAACAACGTTCAGAGTAAAATGACATAAATTAATTGAACAGTTGCGTGCCTTGAAGAAAACTTCCCACATACTTTTGGGGTAAAATACCCTCATCTCGAATTCGAGAGAGGGAAGATATCTTAACCGAACTACAATAGAAACCGCAACTGAGAGAGCATATGTTCTACTAGTGTTCCCTTATGACATCATAGCTAACGCTTGCTAGTTCCTCTGTCTCATATTTGGAAACGCGTCATCGTAATAGTAGTAAACGTTGTGGCCACAGAAGACTACCGAAGTGTGAAGAATAAATGGAATCTTGATTTTGAAGAGTGAACTGAAAAGACCCAAGCAAACGAAAGCACAATTCACCAGATTTTTCTGTCTTCTATCTAATTTGGCCATTTGTAGTAGGTCGGTAATGACGTGGTTAGATCGATGAAAGCTTACCAGACATTGGAGCATATTGTACAGAAATCATGAAAAATATTTTTTCTCGACAGTATCGATTTTTGCTTCATCTTGAAAAAGAACAACTTTCACTAAGCTTGATATTTAAAAATAAAATAACAAACTTGGAAATGTTCAAAACGAACACCGAACACACAAATTGCTTTTGGAAATCATACATTGAACAATGGAACTCTTCCATTCCGCTAAGAAAGTATTCGACTCCACTTTTGTTGGACTAGGCTTAAATGCTTTACGGGCGAATAATGCTTCGTAAAACAGAAAGAAATAGATAAGATGTATGACCATGCCACTGATTTCTTTATTCTCCCACAGATTTGCTTTGACCTACGTTTTGTGTTGAAAACGTTGATGACGTTGTGTCCGGTGAAGACACTGCTTGTGTTCATAGTCAGTTTGTGGCTCATACTGAGTTGGACATTAAGGGCCTGTGAACTGTAAGTTATCTGTCAAATTGAAACGTGTTCATACCATCCAGTTTTTTTTATGTGAATATTTATCAGCCTCACAATATACAACATCCCATTCGTTGGCCCCAGCCTGCACTCCGTAGCTATAATGGCACCCGACATGTGAGTAATCATGAATTAGTAGCACCTAAAATCATGAATAACACTTCCACCTGTGGTGCCATATTATCCTTTTCTTAATTTCCGCCTATATCTCATCTGTTAAGGTTCACAGAAATACCCTTCTCATCGAGTAAGCCCATGGTTTTATATCTGACATGCCTTGTACTCACGTTTTGAATATTCTTATCCTCAAAAATGGTACCACTAAGATTTCACATCGGTCTGATGCCCATAACTTGGATCTTAACCCGATTGTGTTGACACAGTATTCTTTCTGCTGAAAGTTGGTAATCACTCCTGTTTTCAAAACGACTACATCCCCATCACAACAAATGTGTAAGAGCTGAATTGCTTTGATTCGGGCTAGTTCCTCACAGTGTTATTCGATCGGAATCATACTTGGACTTAACGTATTGTTTTCATCTTTGTGAAACTGTGAAGACTGCTTTTCTATTTGTCATGCCCTGAATTCCATTCTGTAACTCGTAACCCCAATCGAGTGCCGTGTTTATTCTCCTTTCTCACCTCGCTGTCTATACTTCTCTTTTGTCATATTTTCTGGTATGTTGGTAACAGACCTTAGACTAACTGCTAGGTCACTGAGGCTTTCGTCATCTTCCAATGACATAACCCGGCAACCTTTTATTGAAATTATCAAATCCATATATAGTAAAACTTTGCAGAAGCTACTCAAAAAATACTCTTACTGACTCTGCTTCTTTTTTTTATAATAATCCCGTAAAATGCACATCCACGGTTTCCCTGTTACTCGGATCAATGATTTCAACCTCGGTCACAATTTTTGAATATGTTTAAGAAATGATTTTCCTCATTCGTCATACGAACATATTCTTCAGAAAAAAATTTAGGTTATTCGCTGACCGACAATGCACACATAGAAACTTTTCAAATTTCCAATTCCCTGGTATGCCAGGTGATTTGCTATCAAAATAAACCGAGATCAGTAACAATGTAAAAGGCAGTAGCTCCTCCTGTCCAAGCCACCTTGTATGTCTCATATTGTTTTTCGAATTATCTATAGAAGACACTACTCAATTTGGAATTCTTGTCGCTTGAACACACTGAGCTCAACAAGTTATTTGCTTGAATAACAATTTAGGCACTTCCAGTCACTGCAATATTTTCATATTATGAAGTACGTGACCAAATTTGACGTTTAATTTCTTCACCAAAAACCAATGCATTATGTGCCAGCCAAAGTTAAAAGGAAACAATTTTCGATGCAAGTAGTTTATCATTTATTTTATCTGGATGACGAGACACACGACCGGTTTCGCTGTTGTGGAGGCTCACTATCGTGTGATTCTACAAACTGACTATTCATCCATGCACGTTCCATACTATTCGAACGAGATAACAGCTGTGAACCAATTAAGGAGTGCTCAAGTACAGGGATGACTGGGCAGGAGAGTACCGGGTAGGTATGCTTGATAAGAAGCAACTGCATCGAAACCGGTCGTGCGCTTCCTGGCTAATTTTGTCTTGTCCTTTAGATACAACACCGTACTATTTGTAAGAAACCATTTGCCTATCCGCAAAACGTTGTACACATTGACCGATTTTGTGTTTCACGGAGGATGGTATTAGTATCATCCCCTCCATGTGTGTTGCACCTGACGTGAGTCATCAAATATGGTTACGTGGTGTATACTGCTTGCAAACGATTAGGAGGGTTTTCTGTTGTATCTGAGATGATTAACCCAGTTTCAAGTGACATTACTTCATCAACGTCTTGGCTTACTGCTATACTTCTGGCAAAATAATTTAAGTCAATGATCCTGAGAAATTGTGAAGGCTTCTATCCCAAACTAATTGTGTTCGTATCTGTCAGACAGACCATCTAAAGTTTCTTCATCACCTCGATCCATTTTTGATTCAGCGAACAAGGAGAGCATCACCTGGGGCTGCTTAATTCCGCGTGGCTAATTTCAGTGACATTTTTGAGCATCGGATACGGGGATATTGTACCACATACGAGCTGCGGTCGTTTAGTGGCAGTCACTACAGGTCTTATGGTATGTTTCCTATCAGTACTTCTATGCATCGCTTTAACATTCATGGTTAAAAATATGTCAACCTTAAGCCAAATACTTACCGAGCCCATCATGTATGATACCATTGGGAACTTCGAAATTACCCTTGGTCGGGGCACATGAGTTTGCAAAGCTACGCTCGTCTGGTAACACATCAGTCTGGTCCGGTGTTTTAACAACAGAAGCATTTCGAGCAATACAAACCCTGTTATTATTCAGTGTTAAGTTAGATCATAGCATATAGCACTGAGTAGAGCTAGTCAGTATAAGCCATTTATGAAGTTAATACACAGAATTGTCGCGAAAAGGACTGTGAATGATGAAACTTTGAATGCGAATCAAATGGAGCAATATTCTTCCATGTTGACTGTTGGCAGGAAATCATATGATCGATTTAAATTAATTTTTCGCAGTCTTATCGAACTTCCGAGCATAACCTGAAATGGAACATTGTGTAGGATGAAACTGTTCGATTAAGTTGTTTTTTGCATTTTAGAGACGTTACAATCATAAGAGTAGATATTGAATATCCTTCTTTCAAAAGTAGGCTTCTCAGCACTGACGAATCAACGTATTTGTGCTTTTTGAACTTCTAATTCAACTTAGAATAGCATACGGTCACCTACATATGAAGTATCCTGCTTTTTTCACTGATTTGAACTTTTTATGCTTTTCAAATAAAAGCCCATTGGTTTTCTTATTTTATCTCCACGGCAATTCAAATAGTTCTTTGAGGGTTTCCCGTGCGTTTTTTCCCCGTTCACTAAGTATCAAGTGGATATGACTGATACATTCACGACTAGCGACAATGTTTGCTCCGATTCAACCACTGCTGTTTTAAGATGACTCATCAAAATGAGATCAAGCAGATGGTTTGATTGCAACCATATACAGTCATTTATTCTTATAGGTGTTCGCATTCTGATGTAGGTCAAAAACAAAGGGTATCAGAAAGCAATCTGTTGTTTTGGCAGGACTGAACAATAAAGCAATTTCCGTGCTCCTATATAAAATCTCATGAACGCGGTTGCTGTGTTTTAATATCCGGAAGACTCTTTTGAATTGAGAACTTTAGATTAGGCAATAGTTTTACCCGAAGCTCTAAGTTTACTGTTTTCAGTCGAACAAGTAAATCTTTATGCTTCAAAACACCTCTGAAAATGTCAGGTAAAATTCATGATTTTACGTTTTTGTTTTAAGTATGCAAACGTATATTTCGTTTTACGAATGTGTATCATATGCGCAGTTCGACGCAGATAAGAAAAATGATCCGTGATGTTTCGTAAGTGCTAGACATCCGTTATCCAACTCCAAGCAGCAACAAACGTCGACTGATAGAAATGCGAAAAGTCGAATCTAGTTTCCAAAAAAAAATGTGTATCATATTATGTGGCAAAGGCGAAATTCACAGCGTATACACTGTAGAATTGCCGTGTACCAGAAGGCAAGCACTTTCGAAGTTAGATGATCGCATTAACCAAAAAAGGATTTTACTATCACATGAGCGCATTCTTTTGCATTTTCACGGTAAGAAATACTTCGGCCACGAAGAATACAAGAGATAACAACATAGAAGGACCTCAAAGGGATGGCAATTATGATTATTTTCAATCAGACAGCTTTATTCTTCTCGAGTGATCTGAGTCTGTAATCCGCAGTACGAGGAACTTATAATTCATTCTCTTCAGTGCTTACCACTACAAGGCTGTTTTTGGTAGTGCTGCCATGAAATTCGACACATTATCAACATCATTTTGAGGAGCAAAATAAATTCCACCTTCATGCAATGAATATTCACCAAACCGAAAGTTAGGAAGTTTGACGAGTACCAAACTGAGAGAGTTAAGTTATTTACTTAAGGCACTTTGGATCTAAAATTCAGCATCCATGTTTTATGCGAGAGCAGTTTGGACAAGCAACCTGGTTTTGGAACTATTCGTGCGGGAAAATGATCACAAATCTGAAATGAAGAATTCACTATTGAAAAGTGAGTTGTATGCACCAGTCTACATAAATCTGTCTAGGAACGTAAAATATCTGCCCGTCTCTGAACTCACAGGCTGACTAATGCTAAGTCAAATTTTTAACCAATATGAGTGGTGATCAATTCCCCAACCTGTTTGACCTTTCAAGAAGACGATTACAACCTTGTTGTCATTGGAAAACTCATCGACCTTCAGGTTAGGTTTGTCTATGGACGCAGAACAGAAGCACGATTCAGATCAGAAGACGGTTACAAGCAAACACATGTCTTTGGTGTTTCATTTTCTGGCCAGGACCAGTAAATATGTGTCATAATATCGGGGGGGGGGGGGTGACAGTAAGAGGACAATCCGTAGGTCAAACGGTCGGCTTGTTATTGATTCCTAGTGGGCTGATCGATTCAATAAAATAGAGAACAGGAGGTGGGATGCGGTACTCCGTCTTGTGACAAATACGTGAACCAGATTGGCAAACTCGCCACGAGTGACGTCATTAGTCTTAGCGCCCTTTTCCGTCACAGCTCAGGAATGAGGGCTCGTTTACTGACCGCTCCTGTTGCTGATAATTTTGTTTATATGGTCACAACAGGTTATTTACTAAAACCAGTTTATATTAACATGGAATGCCTTCCCCATTCAAAAAGAATGCAAGGATCCGCCACGCGTTAAAGTCAGTGTGGATGGAGCAGTATCATGGATTTTGACGGATTCCTTGTCGTCTGACCAGTATAATTGGCTCCACAGGTGCACTCACAATGGCAGATGACAGTTGAAGACGTCACCAAAGCCACTTTATCTGCGTTTTCACGTATAAAGATAGGAAAAACTGAGAACTGGAATCTTAACTTAGCCGCGGTTAATGTGTTTTTGACGGCAGCACATAGCGCTCTAATCTATGTCCCCCAAGTTTGAGCTCGAGGCTGATGCATACAGTTTTATTAAATACCTCTGGTAACCTGTGCCGTGCACGTCCATAATTCATGTTGCGATTTATGAAATTCTTTGAGTAGCCGTTGGATAACAGAATGTAAGGGGTTGTCGGTAACTGTGCGCCCAGGGTAACGTCAAAGGTTATGCGCTTAGGGATTGACATCAAACACCATATCAAGTTCTTTTTCAGTTTATGCTCAGAAAAATATGAAAACCTGCTTTTCCTTCCTATAAACCCCTTCTTTGATTGAGACGACTGGACACTGTTAGATTAGGCTCCAAAAACTCAACAATGTTGCTGACTACGCGCCTCTGCACTTTTTCGATATGCCTGTTCAGTCGTTCAGAAGATATTGTCCATATAAAGGTAATAACGACGAAGTCTTGGCAGTTTATATTCACTTATTTATCTTTTAACTTGGCTAGAGCAGTATCCGCTAATAATGGATCTATGAGGAATACCCATCTGAATTCGTGGTCAATTTGCCCAACTAAATGGAGCTTTCATGCTAAATGTACATCATAGCAACATTTTTTGTATGTATTTCACATCTGCGAGCAGTGTGTGAGATTGATGATACTTTACTTGGCTGACTGTCCTTTGGTCTCCACGCTTCACGCACAGATCTCAGATAATCAGATCATCCCTGAATTTGGAAGCACCAGACACGAGTTTTGCTCTTATTAGGGCTCGTCAGTGTTGCATTTCTATCTTCGCAACCAGGGTTTCAACTCGGGCCTTTTCATCTTGAAGGCTTGCTTGTTACCACGGCTCCATGCCTCTCCCGTCCTGGCTGGTCTGAATCACAAAGTTCAGATTTTTTCAGATGTCAGCCTTTGTGAGAGAGAGCAAAGCCCGACAGCTTCAAAGGAAGATGTGGTTACTGTCACTTTGTCACCAAGCCAACACCTCACACCAAGTCAGGTCTTCTCTGGAAGGCGGGTATCGTATTACTAACAAGCCCGCCTTTGGAGTGAAAAGACCCAATTTGAAGCTCTGGTTGTGATGGTAGGGATGCGCCATTGATGAGCCCTAACAACAGCAAAACTCGTGTCTGGTGCTTCCGAGGACAGGATTGATCCGATGATCTCAGATTTGTGTGTATGAGGTAGAGACCAAAGGACAGCCAGCCATGCAAAATAACAAAAGTACCTCGGTGTTTCTTGTCTGAATTCCTTTGAAATCCGTTTTCTCGTTAAATGAACAAACAAAATTGCATGTTCTTACTAATTGCAATTCTGTGAACACAGAAAAAATGTCAAGTGAAAACTGTTTTCTGGTCGATTCTCACGTCTTTGATGGCCTTTGCTAACTGGAAGCTATGACAGTGTGTGCGGATCAATGATTTTTCTCACAGATTCCAGAACCTCATACCGTAGCGTGATAGGCTGAGTTTGTCATGGAAAGAATAGGACTCAAGAGCCCGCTGGTTTTCTATACTTAAGTAGCCCATTAATTTGAGATGTAGATGAAGCTACAGGCTTTCTTTCTTAAGAGGCTATAAGGGGTACGCTCATCGGAATTAAAGATCTTCAGAGCATCAGCCATTTACTACTCAGCTACTTCCAAGTGACTTTTCCTTGCTTTTTCTGTTGTGGACTTAAGCGAGCAGTATGCCGATATTCCAGTCAGTACTCGCCCAAAGAAAACAAGAATGGTAAGCATGATTCCACATGTGGAGAAGTGCGTAGACAATCACTTATAGATACGCATTAACTGATGTATCTTTTGAGAATGGTAATTAGTCGCTAAGCTCTTGGGTCATAAACCCATCGATTCAATATGAGAATACCAGCACCGTTGTCCCATTCATTTAGGATAATCTCTAGATTCCTCAACTTCTCCAGAGTATTTTCTAGTAAATGGATCACAATTCCTACCTCGTATCGAATATATTGATAGCAGATACTGGAAGCTACTCAAGCGCTTGAAATCCGTCAACGATTTTAGTACCAGGTTTTTTCCTTATCTCCCCCAGCCCCTTTACATGTAAATATGATCATAGCCTCGAAAACTAACCAGCAAACTGATTCTTAAGTATAAAAGGGAGCTTTTCCTTCGATCTTCCCAGAAAATCCTGGTATTTTGTGTACTAAACGGTACAAGCAATCTAATCAGCCTCTAATCAATCGGATGTGACTTTACTTATTACAGGCTTTCCCTAATCCATTCTGTTACTCTAGAGACGGTGAATAAGCCCGCTTAGTCACCCATTAGAAATCATCAATCTTTTTTGTGACTTCTAGTAGAAATGAGTTTGGTCAGTATAACTAAGACGTTTTGTGGTGAATTCCGGAGTAGCAGTCTGCATAGTAGGGTATGGTTTTCTTCACGCCCTGGATAGTTTACCCGATAACTCTATGGAACTCTTTTACCTGTTATCTATTTCACAGGGTTCGGCTTGTACAGCCCTCTTAGTGGCCGTGTTTTCCAGGAAGCTGGAAATGACCAAAGCTGAGAAACATGTTCTCCATTTCATGGAAGCTAATAAAATCACGAAGCGGGTAAGTTCGTTGTTGTTACGGCATCACAGATTCCGAGTAAAATTTATAATCTCCTAAATGGCTTCAACTGCTGAATGACAACAGAACGCTACAGTAGGATCTAAACAATTATTCCCTTTATCAGGTCAGTTTCGATTAATCGCGTATCTTAGAATATTCATCGCATTGTAGGAAAATTCTGACCTGCAGTATTATGATAGTAGTCACAAGATCATTTCATTCCGAAGCACGCGTAACCTGTTCAGCTGAATGGTGTTTTGAGCTGCCGCTTCAGGTATATTTTTGGTTTTGTTGGTGGTTATAAATAACACGTGTAATAATGGACGAATAGATGAGATTTTTCAGATGGGAAACTGATTTGCTTTGTTCATTTGATTGTCTGGTATCCAAATGGGCAACGATCCCTTAGTCCGTATCTCATCATTACCAAAACAATAACATGGGCGAAGTTAAACAATGCCCGGGTTACATACCTAGCGGCTGACTGTCGACGGAATGTCAGATGTTTAGTGCGCTGTACCGGATGGTGATCTGGTCAAATAATAACTCACTCGATGGGTACGCAGGATTTTATTCACCAGCGCTGCATCACTGGCAGTAATAATTTTCTGGGTAAGTAGTGGGGTTTGATGGATTAATTTGTTCGACTCATTGTTATACAGAACAATTTTGGTCCCGATGAACTTATTCCCAAGTTCTTATTTTGTAATCTTCCTGTTTTTCCAAATTTCTTTGTGTAGCAGACTGATGTAAGCTTATTCTATGTCTTATAATTATTTCTTTTTCGTTTCTAATTTTCGATGATTCTTATGAAAGATGTATGATGAGGCAAGGATATTTCCCTTCACAGCACTAGAAGTTATCTCCCACCATTCCGATCATTCATCAAACAGTACTCGGTTTAGAAATAGAAGAATTCAACAAAACTGACTTAGATTTCAAAATGCCCACATTGTGAGATCAAAACACTTTTTCGGATACAAACAATGGACTTCTGTGATTAATCCTCCAGTTTTTACAAGTCACATGGTTTGTAAAAACTGCAGATATCGTCTTATTCAATAAGAAGTTGTGGTATATGAGCAAGATTCGAATAGGGCACATCATAGCTCGTACACAACAGTATTCTGTTTTCTGACACGCATGTTTGTCAACATGTCGATCGGTAAATTGTGATGAACAAATAGCAAGTTTTTTGAAGTTATTGTTCACTTAGCTTTTTACCTAATGCCTGAACTCGGGCGGTAAACACGGACATCAGTGGGGACATAAAAGTCCGTTGTTTAAATGTTAGATTTGTTGATAGTCATGGATGGGAGCATCATTAAAAGTGCTTCAAATTCACATCAGTATAAGGCATTATCACAAGCAATGGGATAGAATTGCAAGGATTACCAGATGTTATAGAACCTATGTCTCATAAATAAGTCTGAAATCAGAAGTTGTCTAATCGAAAGTTGTTTAAGCAGACTGACATTCAGGAAATAGAACTAGGCAGCGTTCATTTATGACGAATTGTTTCCAGTTGTGGAAGTTGTTTCGCTAGTAGGCTTCAAGGTCAATTAGGAAAGCCTCGTACGATTTTAACCCCATATGAGCTTCACTCTGGTTATTCATAAGGCAGTCACATCTTATGCAGCCAAGTTACAAGTTCACAAGGGCAGATAACATGTGCTGATGTCAATAAAGAGGGTAAAACTCCGTGATTTAGTTGTGAAACATTCAAACCCTTTCGGCAAGGCATCATGTCTGAGCCAGTAGAACACACGCGGCTTTAAGGTATAGACCGTTCCTAAGTGTGGGTTAAACCCCGCCGGAGTTAGAAATGTTATCGTATAAACGGCAGTTCATTTTGTAGCAGAAACCAAGTAGATAGCGTAACGGAAAACTAGAATTGTGACTACTTCGTTATTTTGTAAACAAAATGCCTGTTTATTAAACTATGTTTTGCATCTAGGGAAATGATTCAGGCCAGCAGATTAACATAAACACAGAAACCACAAAATATGAGTGTTAGTGGAAATCATTTGATGCAACCATGTATTTTTGGATCAGGCCAAACACAGTATTTGCTTCTTGATAACCTAAAATGAAGGATTTATCTAACCCCGGTGGTGGAAAGAAGGGAATTCTCGGCTGGAATATAAGCATTCTTTCCCTTGCTCGACTTAATAGAATAAATGGTTCTAAAATTATTTCATTTTTTCCCTCAAACCATAACCGTCAACTATACTTTTTGGGTAGTCTCACCGGCTATTCCAGCACGGACAGAAACTGTTCACACTGAGGTGACATGCATAGCACGTATTAGGTAGATGGATGACTCGTTTATGGCCAAGGTTTATTGTTCACAGAACTAAGTCAGTATCTTTTGGCTTCGGCTTATTTACTGTAGATACACTGCTCACAATACGTAATCAAGCAGGTAAAGCTCCGTGATAATAAATTAACTGGTTTTAAAGTTGCACCTACAACGACGTTCACATTATTGGTCACAAGCATTGAATTTAGCCTCATTTTATATTATGAGAAAGATGAAATCCTGAAGCATTCGACGATCTGATATCAGATTCCAAATAAACTTTATTTTGCAAAAGTGAATAAAACAATTTCGACCATTTGTGAAATTCCAGGCAACAAGGCAAACCATTAGCACGGCCACAATTCCCATCTCATTCATTTCTTTTCCGTCATCAAAAGCAAAGGATTGATGACTTTCAGTTCCAAAAGTAACTGGTGTAATTTGGAACTGATGAGAAGACAAACGGTACAACCACTGGCTATTTATGTTTTAAATTCAACAACTGGCCAATTTCAAAGTAATTCTTGTAATGCGCTCGACAGATCCTCAGATAAGTGTCGTCAACAAACGGTTGAGACCAGTTTCCACTGGATATTTAAAGGAACCGACTGAGATTCCATGAATTCCGTGAAAGAATTTACTACCCTGGCTCTAGGTAGTCTGGTTCAAATCAAAATGTACGGGGATGGAAAGTTTTAACACCCACTTTTCTCGGCGAGTGCTTACAAATACGCTTGATCGTCAGCAGGATAGGTACTTACAAGGGTAACGTAATTCCTAAAGAATTCTGTGGGTACACGCAGATGTGACGGAGTAATTTATTCCAATAAATTTAGCCTCAACTACATGTGAGAATAGTTAGCTAGAAAAGGTTGACTGAATTCCCCAAGCAGTGTCATCACTCCACAAGGCGCTCAATTTGTGGTTTTGCTTTCACGGCAGATCCTAGTACAGACTGAATTATCAAATAAAGGTTATGGATTCGCATAAAATAAGAGTGCCCCGGGTTAGTGCATGGAGCATAAAACTTTGCTCCTCACAATTCTGGGTTACCGTTTGTTTTTTTCAAAGTTTACGATGTAAGTGACTATTGGTACGACTGGAGATGTGAATCAGGCATTTAGTGTTTCAGTCGTTTAACGGAATTTCTGGGGATTCCAAACAACATGTTTCCAGGGATTAACACTCCTTTTTATTCATTCACTGTCGAACCTCGGAATGTGCTCCAGAACTGAGGCACAGTAACCATAGCAACTGTTTCTTGGACTTTTGGTGGATACGGGTCAGCAAGTAAACAAAGATTAAGCATTCCTAATCGTGTGTTGAATTTCCACTAATTCTTACAAGCGTCCATTTACACACACTGGTCATTGCAGAGCCAATTAGTATCCATATTTTGGCACTTGCATTGAGCTTGCAGAAAATGTTCGTTCCATCCCCTCGGATTGCCCTGGCCACGAGCTGCACACCTTCACCCCAAAGGACTCAAATCCGAACCACGTGACTGTGAAAAGCTATTCGTGTAGATCAGCAAGTTCATCCAATGCCCTTTTCTCTTCCTCACAACCATTTACAACGATCCAAAGGAACCTTGATCTATTTGAATACTTACATTTCCAGTATAATTTGTACAGAGAATAGAGTGAATAATTGAAAATGCTTGTTGGCCTCTTACTCCCTGTCCTTATTTCAAAAGAAGAAAAATATGACAATAGGAAGACTATAAGGATTTTCTCCGATGCGTTAGACATTAAAACTTCAAAGCAAATAAGCCGACGACGTCAGCAGACGTGCCATACCATATCCACGTAAACCTACTAGATTTAAGATTTGTGGAGAAGTTGGGTTTTCCACTCAAAATTCTGTCTCCTCCGCTGTCTTATTTGATATGGAGAGGGGTAATAATCTCACAAGAATCAAAGCTCTTTCCCATCTGTGTGCTGACACAAAGTATTTAGAAACAGATAGTGGTGAATTAGATAGATAAAACGTGATTCATAATACAATCTGAATGCTCAAAATACCCCTAGAAACTATGTGAGTACTACATTTTTTCCCTATCGTTGTTGGAAATTATCAACTATGTACATCCACCAACTAGCAATCATTAACCCTAGATTCGAGTAGCAGTGGGCGTTCGGTGGATTCCCACACCTGATGATTCTTAACAAGGATGAAGCAGTTATAAAATGCTTTAATTGTTTTCAGTGATGAGCTAAGCTTTGGATCTGTGAAGGTGAATCAAAATACGTAGTGCTTTTGTGCAGAATACATGGAAGGAGATTTGTATCGTCACAGAACAGCATTCCACTATGGCGCTGAACTCGTTATTACAAGACCGAAGAAACATTAGATGGTTGCTTCATTCGGCCTGGTAAAAATTACCAAATAAAAAATATCGCTGATTCTATTTCGTCTCAAGCCGTTGGAATCTGGGGTGGTGGTGGTGGTCGAGTGGTTCAGAGAGTCTGGTCACCACCTCAAAGGTGGGAGGTTAGAATCCACGCGACCATCGGTAACTATGACGGTGGGCCCACTCTCTTGCGGTTTATTACCACACGTGACCTACTGGGACCATATGTGGTTTTCCGTCACTCCAAGTCTCATGGTCTGTTTGCCGGTTATCTCTATTAATGTAGTGAGCCTTTAAGGCTACGTGGTATACCCCTTCCACTGAATTCATATACGTGCATGCAATTAAAAAAGGGAGCGTATTTGATTATATAGTGGCCAGGTTCCTGGTGCCAATATTACATTTCATGATACAAAAATGCATCGAACTCCCTTTAGTGGGCGACCATGAGGAGCACCATTATGGGTCATACACGTTAACATTCAAATAAATAGACTGACTCGGGGTACTCTGCCCAAAATTTCATCGTTTCTGTCCGGCTTATCCAGATGATTTACAATGCGAATAAATCGCATCTTGACCATACAAAAAAATACAGTTCGGTGAAACTGAATACTATTCTATGCAAACTTTCGAATTGAAATATTCATATTTCGTCAAAAATAGATTGCGTGATCATTTTATTCGTTCGTTTTACTGAGAAATGAGAAAGCAGAATGGCAAAATCGATTAATTTTCAACGGTGAATGGCAATAATACAAAGTAATTCGGTAATGCTGAGATCATATCCTGCTGCATAGATATAGCAGCGGCATCTTATCAATTGTGACATGAGTGCTGCCGATGATGAACCATTTGCAAACAAATCGCACGTCACCATCAGTAAAATAAGAGTAGATGTACTATGCTTTTATGGAAAAACGGAAAACTCTATAGACCCCTGTATACGTCAGTGATCGTGCAAATACCTCAGATGGATTGGTTGAGTAAAATACATACCTTATTACAACCACCTAATTCGATATCAAATTATAGCCCGCGCAAAATAAATTCAAGTTACGAACAAAGTAGACGACGTGGAACCTGATTCGTTATTCATTCTATCGAGGGAAGTGCACGCCTTTCAGGATCCTCTTGTTTTATCCTCTGTGACTTTGAAGCAGGGGTTCAAACCGTCTAATAAGCATTTTCGCCAAGCTGAGATGAATACAAAAAGCAACTCTTCCACCGAGTAAGGCGCCTCGCTGAACAGAAAGAATATTTTTATATATTGGAGCACATTGTCGGTGAACCACTACACGAAATTCTTCTTCATATGACAAACTCATCAACAACCGTGATGTCCGGATGCCATCCGTCTTTACTGGGACTGCGTCTTTAGTCAATATAATCAATGAGCATTTCTTGGGGAGAATGTTTTAACTTACTGCTTTCGGAGTCGGGTAACGATCATTCGGCTATATCGCTTATTGCGTACATGGATTTTATGATAGATATGAGATACAACTGTATAAATGGTGCGTCCTTCAACCCAGTGGACACATTTCCGAACTGTAAAGAAGAATTTGTCTGACTGCTCCAGCTTACACCCAACCCTTGATAGATAGACAGGTGTCGTGTCAATGCTACAGTTGACTCAGGTTGGTAAATGCCAGACGAGCCTTCTGCATGCGTGAGGACAACTTGATAACTCGGCATACAAAAAGAAAGCACATTTGTGAATAAGAACTGACTAGAAAACGTAAGACAGAGAAGACTAGATAGTAACTAGGTGCGCTGCATTTGCAATTAGGTAAACATTATTTCAAATTTGACAGACTGATCTAGTGAGAAATGGAAAGATTAGAAATGTAATAATGAGGATAAGGGAGTGATTTTTCATGACAACCTTAGTTTCTTCCTCTCAAATCAAGAATAAATTCCGACTTATGAATCCACTGTTTTATTCAAAAAGTCCCTTTGGAGCTGAATAGCAGCATATGATAGTTTGGTGAAGCGGCAGTGAATTATCTTCAGTCACTCAGCACTATCGGGATTACAAAATCAACTTTATACACGTTCGTTTTCTGTATTTGTAGGGTGTCTTTGGTTCTATCTGCCTAGGACCTAGGGAGCTTTCTTTAAATATGGCATTTTAGAAAACTTTTGAAAAGCGAGGTCAAAAAGGCATATGGTTGTGTGCCATTGAGCTTTTGTGCCAAAGAACAGATCATATCGAGTCAGCTCTCTATGATGGTCTTTGATTTGCTAAACGAACGATTTTCGACAATTCAGTCGTTTGTCTTACTTAACAAAGTTGCGTACTGTAAGCAGATATCAAGTCAGTCGTTTCTAACCGATTATTGTTTGACTGCTTGGGATTTAGTCAAAATTTAATGAGCTTTTCATACTCATCAAAAAACCACTTTTCTTGCCTTTCAAAACTGCTCATGTATTATTTGGCGCTTTCTGTCTGGTATGCGAATATGAATCACATGAATATAAACTCAGTAACTGCACCGAATTTTCTGCTTAACCTCCGTCCAGGCAGCGGAAAGTGCGCACCGCGTTGCATTGCTTTAGGATGAATGATCTAAGATGTTCATACAGACTCATAATCTTTGAGTTATTCTTACCGACAAATACTTGAGTTATTGTGTATGGTTTTACTGAAAATGAATTAAGACTGACTCCGGGTGTCATTTCGTTTATTCTTGGCTTCGACTAAGACTGATCCGTGAACGAGCGCTACCTCTCACGCATACATACACACTGAGTGTTGATTGCACACCGAATATTTGCAAATTAAGGCTTTTTCATGATAAGAAAAACTTTTTCAATGGATTATCCTTACTCGCAGTCAACCTGTAATGTGCGACAAACTTGCCAACTAATGGGGATGTACTTATACGCATCAAACGTTTTTATCAAATGAAGACTGAATGAATTGGTTCTCTCAAACTCCCCCGTTGCATACGAATCTGAAGTTTGGATCGGGTATGCCTAATACATTTTCCTCTCGACCGGATCGAAATGTACGGCATTTCTGAGACTTAGTTGCAAACATTGTTCGGCGCTTGGCGTACAAATCACCAGTAGTAATGACGAGTTTTTGGAAAATCTGTCTTGACAATTTTCTGCCTGGGAACACCACACGTCACTAATGGAAACTGAAGGACAGCAACCTAGATAATAAGATAAAATACGTTCAAACACGAATATCGTTATGGAAGCTGGAGCATTTCTTGGGACATTTCGGTTTCACCGAAGCTTCATCACTGATAACTAGTCATAGTACGGTTAAAAAGCCAAAGACCCAGAGGAAGGTACTTTTTTGGACAACCATTAATTTTAATTTGATCTACTTTCGGTTTGGTAGTCGGTGAAATTTGTCAACTAATTTTTGAAGAGAAATGAGTCCTGATAGCTAACTAATGATTCATCTCCCATTGATTATCTCCTGAAGGATTCGCCGTGTTTATGAGTGAACAGTGCAGTTTTTCATTTCCCAAGCGTTATATCACATTGATGCAGAAAACTTGTCTGCCTAATGTAGCTCATAAAAGGTTAAATGAAGATAGAATGATTCTGCTTAGGCTTTCGTGAGTATTACCGACATTTAAAAAAATGCTTTATTTGGAAGTAGTTGAAAGATACAAGTTAGCTTACCGTTTTATGTCTCTTTGAAGTACTTCTAGTGGACGTGCAAAACAATTGCTCTCACTGGTAGTTAATCCTCAAATTCCTTACCCCCAGGTCATTTAGTGACCCTAAATTTCCACATTTTAACTCGAGTAGGTTTTTCGTGTTACCATGAGAAAGCAATAATGGACTGTTACAGAACGGGATTCTGGTGGTAAATACGAGCAAAGTAGACACGTTGGTAGACTCAAAGTGAACTCTCCGGCAGGTTGGCTGAACAGTGAATAGGTTTTCATTGTCGCTTTTGTTGTCGTTTTTATCGAATGTAACACGTGGATGACTTCCAAAAGCGGCCTTTCCCTGTGGTGGTTTATCTCAAACGAAACCTTTTACACGGGCACTGAGTGCAAAGTATATTGTATGAAAGTTCATTCAGTAAATGGGATATTCTGTGCTAAATGAAACTTCCGTACTAGTTGCACAATTTATTGTTTTTCTGAGAGGGACGTACTGTTCGGAACAGCTACTTGATTTGTGCTGAAAGGCTGAAGCAGATAAATTTCTGTTATCTGGTAATGAACTGAACTGGAATGAGTAGTGATCTTGCGGATCCCTTCTTCTACCGGCATAACTATTCAGCTGACCTTCTTCATCTAAACAGAAGTTTTCTGCCCTGTAAAATAAGAGTAACTGGATGATAGGAGAACAACTGGCGTGCTTTTGTATATAATTAAAAACGTGCCGCATTGGAGTAAAAAACGTCGTTTTTAGTATTTGGAACTAAACGTCTGCTGAAAGCATGCATATGTCAGTGTTGAGATCATATGTTTTCAGAAGGAATAAAAATCCGTCACATATTTTTGATCACAATGCACATTGTGCACAAACAGTGGATAAATTATGCTGCTCGTGGCTTCAGTAGATGAAGCAATTCACAAAATGTGGGAGCTATTAGGAGAATGTTCCGATATCACAACGACAGCTCATTGGCTTTAAATGTAAGTGAAATGCCTAAAGAAGAACGTTTAATGAGTCAATGAAAGAAAAATTAAAGGAGTTTTTATTAACTGCTTTGAGTCTATTTGGAATAAAGCATGAAGTCCCAGTTCTGTAGTGCTGTTTCTTCTCATCCATTTAAATCTGTGTTAAAACTGTTTCACAGTTTGAAAGGCAACATCAGTAACCAGAATTACGTCGACTTCAACTGAGTAGAAATGAATATCATATTTGAAAACCGTATCATAACTTAATATAATGAGCTAGATCAAAAATGTTTTTCGATGTAAATACTCACTTTATATTCCGCTAAAGAAAGCTATGTATATGAAGCATACAGCGTTTACTTGTCTTATCTTTGATTGTATTCCCACTCTTATTTTTTTCGGAGACTGAACAAAATTTCATCCACCTATGGCCCAACATATATGCACCTAATGAGTGTTTTATGGGATGACTGCAAACCTCAGTCCAAACTAAAACTTTCTTTTAAATAGTATGTTTCCAAAGATGTCATTGTTATCACAAAGCGAGCAATGATAGTCTTTTTCATGATAGTTCAGATTCAAATCCTAGTGAGGTCTCAATGGCTGTGCACTGATTTTGCTTCCTATCGGGGATGATACGTGCATACAGTGTTTACATGGTTTTCATCATTGATCTGAACAATGTCACTAAAGGACGAATCATGTCGTGCGAAATCACATCTACTACTACTTTCACTCAGATAATCAAACGCTTGACTGTTGGTCTACTCTGGTCAATAAATGAAAACAGTGGCCGGTTTGATATTCACATTCTTGTGATTTGCGGATCTGCCGCGTGTATCGGTGACCGGAAAACCAGTTATTATTTTCGTCCAAAAATAAGCACACATGACAAGAAAGTTTGCTGTAGGCCTGGTGACATATTCCCTACGCAGTCAGTTTTGACACCGATGGCATTCTAAAACCCGAAACATTTTTGAAGGTTTCACCTTTTATTTCACTTGCCAATGGAGCTAACAAATGAACCTAAAAGACCAATTAATTTTGCAATAACATGAAAGTTTATAAATACGGTGAGCCGGTAAAGAATGAATACACAATAATATCAAGTAAAGCGGTAATTAAAGGAAACAGACTTCTTGGTTATCTAGGAAACAGGATCATGGTCATCTCGGGAACAAACGTGGACATATCTTGAAAATAATAAAATTTCAGAGGTATGCCGAGAAACCTAGATAAATTTATTTTGCGTTTAAATATAAACTGAAAGAATCTTAGCAAAATATTCATCAAACCTTCAAAGTACTTGTCCTGTTTGACCTCATCCTGAAATCTAACACTGCTAACGTATTACTACGCTTCACTCACAAACTGTTTTTTACCGCTGTCTGATAATAAATTGTCTTTTTTCCATTATCCTACGATTCACAATCACATCTACAGCATTCACTATTTTGACGAGGGCTGAACCCCGGGATCAAAATTTAGGTTTCAATTTTTACAGTACTAGGTTCAGTTCTTCGAGCCATAAGCCAACTCTCCTCACTTTTAGCACCACACAGCTATGTTGCTCTGTTATTTTGCGAGAAATGGATAGGATCAAACCAATAATAATAATATTATTTATAAAAATAATAATGCAAATGACATTCGACTGCATTTTTGGTTAGTTTCTAAATGCATTTAATTCATCAATAAGTGCAAATGCAGTTGGCCAAATAATTTTGATCGACTCAGGTGAAAAGTTTCTCCCACAAATAATAAATTCATGTCATCTGAAAGGCTCCCAGATACAGATATTGTTAAGGGTTTCTGATTGACCTCACCTATTCGTACGAATACGTCACGTTGTTCATCTGCTCTCCCAATTATTTCTGATTATCCGACCCAAATTTTGAAAGTTTGATGAGCTATTCAGGCATTGCGCACAACCGAAATTCATCAAATCTGGGAACGATGCATCCTGATAATTATTAGTAATGCTAAATGAGGTGCTCGTTTATTTTGTTTGATAACTTTCTCCAGAAAAAAGTTGCTCAATAAATTATGAAATCGTTAATTTGTGTTTACTTTTCCAGGTTAAACATTGTGCTGCAAATGTGCTTCGAGAAACCTGGCTCTTGTATAAAAATGCCAAACTGATGCCTTCTTTCAATCCGAATCGGGTGCGGGTACACCAAAGAAAGTTTCTGCAAGCCATATACAGGTAAGTCTTGGGACTTTCTTCTTGTGTTTTGGAGCAATCCCATATTTGTGATCACATTTTTTCCAAAAGTTACACTGAAAGTTCAGCAAACGTTTTCTTTTTTTATAAAATCATCAAATATACTTGTACGAGTACATAAGCAAAATCTTGACAGAAAAAGACAAGTTAATCATAGGGCACGGCCTCTTTGGGAATCAGTGGAATGTGTAATTTGTCGTAGATGGGTGCAGTCTGGATTTTGTGAACCTTCTGTCTGAGCGGTGAAAGACATGCTTGATAAAATGAATACAGTTAAAAACTGATTCAACCGAACCGAGGGTTAAAATTCTGAGCCTCAAAACCATGAAAAATCATACTGTTTGACCATCTACTCTGCAGTGTCTACAGTCATTTTCACAAACAGTGTCAGTCGTGCAGTCAATAATACATCCCACAGTCCATATATATGACATTCTCGAAACATCGTCCATTACATATGGCCCGCAAATATTAAGTTGTTTTTTATGCAAGTGTTCATTTATTCAAATTAAACAAAACCGTCAATCATTCGTGAGTTTGTTTCAAAAATAACCAAGGTTGTGGCTTATCCAAAAGTATTTATGGATGCCATTCAAATGAATACGTCAATCCCTTTTACGAGTATTTCGTGCTAATATTCATCCAAATTGCAATTCGCACAGGGGTTGCAAAGTTCAAAACATCATGAGAGCTTTCTGAAGCCCAATTCCCCTTTGTTGATACCGATCTCATAGTTTTTCCTGTTTCTGTGGATTATTTCTGCTGACGGCCGGTACTCTGAACGTAAGAGTTCATCTCTCTTGCCATATCGTGTTCAGCAGTGTTTCATATGTAAGTGATACGGAATTTTGGTCCAGAAAAGTTCGTGTTTTTGCTGTAATTTTTTGTTATTGATAGACACCACTCTTTTGACTCTACTGCTGCACTTTCGCAATGCTTTCACCTTCTCTCAAGAGGTTTCTACTCGAGGTCCTTTGATGATCCTTGAGCACACTGCTTATATTATTTTAAATAGAAATCATTTAGACATTATTTCCGATTCTATCTGTTTTTCATCTAATATGATGTTACAGCTAACGTTTATCTGTCTGAGGTGTAATTTTTTAAATTCTCATGCAAGACAAGTTAAGCACAAAAATGTACCACAATGCTTTTTCGGGAAATAAACGAATAGGTGTAGTTCGTGCAGTTCTGAATTTTCAATATCCCATTTTTGCATTTTTTGCCTTCCCGGAGATGAGAAGGGTAAACTTGAATCGAAATGTTTGTTTCATTTCATTCTATATGCGGAATCTGCTTGGCAACGAAGCAGTTTATCATTTCATAAAAGGGGAAGATTGCATCAGAAATAACACGCTCAGTTCAATTTTATTGGCCCAAATCAGAAACCTTTAGATCGCAAGGCCTATTGTGACTCACGATAAAACAAGGACATTAAATTACACCACAACCATAGCTTCATCGATACGAGAAATAATGGATCATGTAACGGACTGCCTATATATATTTCTACAATTGGAAAAGTCTGTCTCGTGAATTATTTTCCTGCAGTTCGTTGAAGAACAACAAGATAAAAAAAGAACCAATGGACAAAAGTATCACTATTTTCTGGTCCATTATTCGTGCACATAAAAACTGCGTTCTTTTTTTTATCCCACTTGTTGCCCCAACTTCAACTGAAGTCGAATCGAACTGTACCTAATGCATGTAGCTACCTACTCGCACTCAGCTTTCTCTCTATTTCATATTGACTAGGTGACGGGATAAATTCGAGCATACACAAGTTTATCAGGAGCTACAAATATAACTAAAAGGAGGCTTTGTGTAGGTGGTTTTTGCAGAAAAACTCAGTCAGGTAGGATGATTATGAGTTGTGCGTGAAGTAACCCTTTCGTTTCGCCTGGAATCGATACACTTGAACTCTAACGTATCTGGCAGCCTCATAAGTAATTACCTGCAAAAGTCTACGGTTTTATCAGACAAAGAAGACGTTCATGAATAATAAAGCTTAACTAGGTGAATGACAGGTGACAACTAGGTCACAAATGGTACAAATAGGCTAACTGCTAATGTCGAAAAAATAAGTAGAATACCGTGGGCCATCAAGTTGACAAAAAAAGCAAAAAATTAACAAATATAAATTTGCGTGCCTTCCTTGTGAACGAAGCTTAATTACGAACATAATCCGCAAAATAAGTATTCAGTCAGCCCACCAACAGTTACGCAATATGAGTGTAATTGGCCGGAAATTAGAATTTTGCGCAATGTAATCCATTAGGCGGTGTTCATCGTTGAACTCACCACTGAAAACCATGGAAGCACTGTACTGTCGTTTCATCTTTGTTAGAAATCATCAGAAGTGCACACCTGTCAAGTCCCCACTGGGAATCGAACATGGAGGTGAACGATTGTGGGTCGAACATCTAACCGTCAGGCTATCCGAGCTGGCGCCCAAAGATATGATACAGAGCTGTTCCGTCATTGAGTTTTAAAAGATACATAACTAACCTTGCCATCATGTAACCTCTAAGGCAAGTTAGGTAACCAGAGTCAAGCCTGTCCACTACGGTTGCATCAAAATCCATGACCATTTGATGTAAGGCTGAATATGTTACGCTCACGTTGAAGCAATAACATCAAGGATGGCTTTCAGGAGCATATAATTACTTGTCAAAAAACTGTTATTTTACATTTTGCCCGTGTATTCCATGTTTGTCCAGTTTCGTTAATTTTTTAAGGGCCGCACTGCATTCTGGAACTCGGTATCCTTTATCAAAATATATTAAAGATAGGCTCATTTCAACGAATCACATCGATTCTATTTTGTCAAATTTCACCAAAAGTGTCAGCGAAGAAATCGTCACCGCAAGTTTCGTTTTCAAACACTTTCTCTAAGGTTTATCGAGTCAGTTTTTTACCTTATCTATTTCTTCACCTCAATGAACCATTTTGCGATGATTCATCTTAAGATCAACTGAAGAACCTCATTCCTAATAAATTATTCGTCCACCAGATTGTAAATTATATTCTGTTCATGCCATGTGCAATAAATGCTTGATATCAGCTGTGCCAAATATTACATTCAGACAGAGTTAGATGTTAGCTGACGGAAGCTTTCAGTCACAAATCCATGGGCCATTTACCTTTTTCCACAACAGATTCGCTGAACAATAAAACGAACTTACTTGGTTAGATTTGCTTAGTCCAAAAGTTGATGCCATTGTAAATAGCCTGTTGATTAGATCTGGTTAGCAACGAACCAAATGTAGTTCATTCATTTACTTTTTATATAACATTCAGCAATACACGAAGGTAGATAACAAAAGTAAAAATGAGCCTAATTTATACAATACTTCCAGAACCTTTTTGTCAGGAAATCACCAAATTAGCCCACTTCAAAGTAATATGACGGAATGTACTGAAGATGGACATCAGTTTTTTGCAGCTCATTTGAGTCAGTTGATCAAGCATCAGTGTTTCTCAAGAGCAGCAAAATGCATTGCATTTACGGAGTATAAAGCCAAACATTTTAACTGATCGACTAAAACACTAAAGACATGAATTACTTTGGGTTCTTTTTGCAACCGCCCAGCAATTCTATTGCATATACAATGAGTATATGAAAGACTCCAAGACACGGTTATTCTTAAGCAAAGAGTGGAATAGTAGTTTTTGGATATTGGTTTTCTTATTGTAAGCACCCATATTTACACTGATGCAAAATCCTTGGGATCCATCTGGCTTAGATGTCAATGAACGTTTCCTTCTTGAGCTGGCAGTTCTATGAATCTGCAGGCACCGCTTCCATAAGTTAACCTCACTTCGTGTAACATTTTCTGTCCATTCGCCTGGCAAAATACACACTGATGAGTGAAATCAGTTTGTTGACATAACTTTGAGGGGTCAAG
This sequence comes from Fasciola hepatica, assembly GCA_948099385.1. Classification (NCBI taxonomy): domain Eukaryota; kingdom Metazoa; phylum Platyhelminthes; class Trematoda; order Plagiorchiida; family Fasciolidae; genus Fasciola; species Fasciola hepatica. The sequence continues at coordinate 333,660 of CANUEZ040000088.1, read as the reverse complement.
TCAGCAAAGTTTATTCGTCCACAAATAATATTCTTCAAAAAGCGTGCACATGTATACCACTTTTAGCTACAGGTGTATGGCAGTAAAGGATTGGTTTTGTGTGAATGGGCAGGATCATATTTTCGAAATAAGTTTCACAGACAGTTGATCCTAATATTCTATGGAAAATTGTGTTAGAAGCATACTACATTTGATTAGACATCCTGCTAAGTTACTGCCAGTCGAGTGTAGTATTTAAAAAATCAAAATGCACCGGACATTTACATAGAGATTGAGTTTCTGCAGGGCGATATTTCATAAACGAGTTCCCTTAAGATTAAAAATAATGTTGAAAATTTCCAGGATAAGCAAGCTTTGCAGTGATTAGTAACGATTATGAGTAGTACATGATGTCTTTCATAATATGATTCACCAAGCACTGTGACCTCTCAAACCATTGAAAACCACGGAGGTACTGTACATTTGTTTTACTGTTGTTGGGAATCATCAGCTTTACACATCCACTGAGCCCCAACCGAGATGTGAACCCGAGATGAACGGTTGTGCACCAAATAGCCTTTGTCATTAGAATGTCTTCCGCCTAAATGTTGTGCCTTTGGCCATCTCGTGAACAGCCGAATAAATGACTCATTTGTTTTCAATGTACGTAAAACGCACACAGTCAAAATGTTCTAGCCGCAAGATTTGTTATTCCAAATAGAAAGCGGCCTGTGATGGAATATCAGAACGAATTGACAAAATACATTGTTAACTCATTTGTTAATTGGATGAAGCTTTCTTTAATCTGTTTTTTTTTCATGAAATTAAGTAGGTGAACATAGTTACTTTTCCCAGTTTGGTGTGTAGCTATCAGCCGTGGTCATTTTCAACGGATATTTTTTTAAGGTATGGTTGTTAGGCAGTAAATCTATAATAAAACATGATGAACGTCCTCGATACAATGGGAACACATGTAACACTTATCCAATGTGTTGTTTCAGACTAATACTATGTTGATACAATAAACAAAATGGGCCAAAATTTAGTGTATGCCAAAATAAAACATGTCAAAATGTCCACACACTGTACGAGACTCTTTTGGTAATAATAATTTGAGAAAAGGAATTTTCCAAGTTCTTATCTTCTTTGAAAGAATCACGTTCGGTGAAGTTGAAAACATTCATTCTGATTTTGTAAATGAAATGAATTTGAATAAATAATTGTAACCTACGTACCTGTATGGAGACCTAATTTTCTCCTAAATCAGGTTCCGGATATAGTTTAAACTTCAAATTTAGACATATCAGATTAATCCCTAAATCCGAACTACGGCGGACGTTTGTGAACGAACTCTATTCGCTCACCGATGCTGAATTGACCTAGTTGGTAAGCTTAGACACACAACGGTCATGAACGCCATCCGCGCTTTCAACTGGCGTGTGTGTTATTTGAGGCCACGCCGAGGGGATTTGAATGGTTTACAAAAATGGGTTATGCCGTTTGACCGCCCAAATTAGACTCAGCTTGTGCCATCCGCCTCAGTGAACTTGTAATTTGACTGCCTATCCCGGGATTAACTTGTACATCAACTGGGACCTATGAATTACCTGTGATATGTTTGGTTGTGGAATACAATTAGTGCTAACATGAGAAAACGTAGACCTTCTCACTTAGCCCGGAGTATAAAGCAATAGAATATTTAAAGTATTACACTATTTTGATTCAACCAACGGTGTGCACCGTTGTGTTCCGATGGACGAAACGAATAATAGCAGTTTTATCTCTACTTTTTTCATATTTTCTTAACAATACGTTGGTAACATTTTGCCTATTTCCAGACCTCAGAACAAGGTCCCCCCTGTTTCGACAGTCTCGAAGTCAGTCACAACAGTTACTCCTTCCGTGTTAGCAGCCCCAAGAATAGAAAACTAATTTCCCGCTTGTTTCTCTGAAGACTGAGCTATCTCGGATGTGAGTACCTCACAGTGGCCTTTTCTGAGAGCAGAGATTTACCATCCACTGATATAAACTTGATCTTTCAGTCAATTTGCTTTACCGGATTTGGTTAACTTATTGTGTCATCTCTACATGAAAAAGCTTTCCATTCCGACGGAGTATTTTTGTATAACTCAACGATGCCCCACAGACTCAGCGAGTATCTTGTTTTGGAGATAAGCAATACATCTGGGGTAGAAAATCAATACTAGAACCAAGGGGAATAACAAAAATCTCCCCATTGAACTGAAGAATTCACCGGAACTAGAGCGACTTATTCAGCAACATCACAAAGAAGTTTTCAAGTCAGGTAAAATCAGCAGGATGCATTATTTACCCAAAGAGGCAAACATTCATTTAAAAAGAGTTTTATGAACCTGTGGTTGGTTGAGATTGCATATCCCTCTATGACCATTCTGTTGTAATCTCAACTTACGTAAGACAGAAAACTTAACAAGGAATGAAAATGCGGTAAACATCACTGCGAAAAAATAGAACCTTTTTTTTACAAAGGTGAGCTTTATTGATCAGTTTTTCAGTCTCTCGGTAAACGACACCAGGTCAAATACAATTCAGATAATCAAATCAGTGTGAAACCGATAAGGGGTCACTACGGGTATGAACGGTGAATTTAGCCACGGGCTTTCAACGTGTGGGGGTGGGAATTGAGAAGCATAAATACCCTGGAAACAATGTTTAGAAAGCAGGGTTAATGCTCTGATTCCTGTGTAAAACACTAAACCGGGATCTAAACAACACCTTCACTACTCACCTCCCAAGAGGCATGACCGTATCAGCGTAGTAAAGTGGCTTGTGTTTGGTCATACTCAAACATACATTAATCGACACAGAAAGGGAAACGTTTAGAGAGTATCGGGGCAGCAGCGCATAAAACCGGTACGAATATGTTCATTGAACTGATTCATGCTAACCCAATCAAATCTCTAGAATTCATTGCAACTCTCCCTTCTGTATATCTGTTTTTTTCTGCCATGAATGTTTAATCCACATGACCCGCCATTTTCGAGGGTTTGCTTGAACTGTTTAACTGTTTCATTTGCCCCTTCAGTAGCATTTACTTCCTAGCTAGCCGCTTGGACCGCCTTTTATAAAATAGGATTTGTCGGGAACAGGCTACTGGGAACAGAGATTACCTACATGTATGTGATGCATTGACCGATGCAGCTGATCTAAACTTAGTAATCAGGATAAACTAAGTTGGTTTGCTGCACGAACTCAACCAGTTTGGGAAACACGTATCGTTTACTGGCCAGGATGCGTAATGTTAGTTGGACTCATATGATAGTGAGCCAGCAATTGTGCGTTTTTTTTCTTGCTTGCTATCACTACTGTCACTAAATTCATCACATCTGATGTATCCCAATTAATTTCACCGTATGTTTACACTACGGTCTAATCTGTGCGGGAATAAACGAAATAATCATCCTCTTTGGGGACAATTTTCACCAATCCTACCTCAACTCACACAAACAAAATTTTCACCGGTGCGCTGTTCCATAGATTTACACTCCGAATTCTGAAATATTGTTCCACCACTACAGATGCAATGCAGCAAAATATTGAACAGCATAGCGTAGCACAATATAACTGAGAAAATGCACTTTCGACTCGGATGTTGTGTGAACCATATTCTGCCTAGATTAACGGCTCCCACTAGGAAATCGTCCAAAAATTACTTCATAACTTAAGGCATATTATCAGATTTGTTCTCTAGTCTGACTCTCAAATCTTTTCAAAGCATCAACCAAATCTACATAGGTGAAAGCCTGCTGCTCGCAACAGTTCAAATTCTAAAAGTTCACTAGATCAAATAGAGAAAAATGATTTCTCAATCGGCAGACGCACGCCAAATTCTCTTTCCAGATATGCTAGCGAATTTCTTAGGAAATGAGGATTGAAAAACGTGGGAAGATCATTCACCCCCAATTCGGTGTTGCTGCTTAACATGTCTCTAATTTCCAACTTTTTGTAGGCAAATATTTTTGAGTTCCTTGAACCAAATTTAGTACCGCAGAGAATTGCCGTAACCTGCACGGCTACGACTCCTGCAGCATAGATTTTAAAGCATTGAGCTAACTTGTGATCAAGCCTTTCCACTTGAAGTACCACAGGCTAATTTTTACATATCTTAAAGCTTATTTCAAGAAATAGCCTTTGAATTCTTGATCTCATTGCCGTTTCTTGAAAACAGATGTTTGAGGTATTTGGAAATACTATTCGTCCTAAGTGACGATTTATTCAACAGAAAATCTCTATGACAAAAATTGACTGGAAAATGTGTGCAACGCATTCGATGGTGGAATGGGGTTATTAAAAGGTGGGTACTAAAGTTGCCTGAAAAAGCCAACTCCCTTATCATTACAAGCAGAGCAGTACATAATCAAGGGCTGTTGTTAGCCGTGACTTTCTAGTAAATTCGTTCTATAATATTTTAGTGTGATGCTTGGCAGAAATTTTCACAGGAAATTAAGGTGATGTAAGTCAATGCACGTGTTTTAGAGTAACAAACGACAATCTGTACGAACTACTAGTTGATAGTTTCTCCCCGGGCTAGAAGTGAACCATGTTAGTGAATGTTCGTTGAAGCGGTATAAGAGCGGGTTTCAGATCATTGCTACTATTTTGCCTTTTGATTAGTATGAATCATGACGGGAGTTTGGCCTTAGCGGGCACGTTATTCAAATGAAAACACATCATGGCATCCTTGGCTGACGAGTTGTGTTCAGTACAGTATATTCTTGGATGATTACTGAGAACATGTTGTACTTGACAGCTTCTTCATGACAAAATCCCCCACACACCGAGTGACCATGAGTAAGAACGAACGAGGAGCAATAAAATACTTTTGTAAACTAGCACATGAACTCACACGAGTTGTTTTTACATGATGTCATGAAGTGAGCTATTTCATGACCAGAACAATCATTTTTCCGTTTCTCAGATTGAACAATTATTTTTCAATATACTCTCTTGATGTGTGAAAAGTCTCGTTGTCTTCCGACCGCGTAGTTGCGTCGGAACTCAGGACAATTTGACTAGAGTTACTCAGCTTGTTCGCTGTGAATGACGGTATTTGGATAAAACCTTTGTTAACGTTATTAGTAATCGAATGTAATAAACACAGATTGTTAATTTTTAATTCACTCAGACGAAAATCGATAAAAATAGCTAGCTGTCACACTAATAAAATGAGATGGCAAAATGGCATACACCAAACTGATAAGGAAATAACTTCAGGGAAAATGTGCTTGGTAATAATCATGCTTATGAAGTCTGGGTGAATGAAGAAGACCATGAAAGCTATGCCTACCGTTCACTATCTACTAAAACAGGTTGATGCCTTTCTATTGAATTCATTTGAACCACTGGGATCCTCTAGGACAAACTTTTAAAACTCCCTTTCCAGGATCACTGTTCTAAGGAACTCATATGCTCAAACACACCTACATCCAAATGTCTTCCGGTAAAATCACTCTGGCAGTTGGTTATCTCCTTTACAATGATTCAGAGTTAGACTTCTGAAAATGGGTTGAACTACGACCTGTTTGGGATGTTAAATGTAGCAATCTTGGGAGTGTGTAGTATTTACCGTAAAGTGTGCAAAATTATGTCTTCGGTAGTAAATACATAGGTGACAAATATTCACTCAATAAATCCGCCCAAAAAGGAAATTTTTATGACTCTGTTGTCCTCCGAGATGATCTCGATGTAAACGGTTCTTAGAACCCTCATAATTATCCATTTTTCTGATCGCTGTTTCTCGAATCAAATGCATCCGTTGAAGCAGCCTTGATATGCTAGTACTTTCTGATACAAAACCTCGAATTTTGGGGTGGTAAGGAGTACTCCAGTGAAACTCGGAAATAATGTACTTTTCCGTTATACGTTTTTCAATATTTGACGAGAAAAACTGCATCTTCGCTTGAGTAAACAGAGGCAGTTATGTTAAAACGGTATTTCATTGAACCACCTAGAACCAGTCATACAGTCCCATCAGAAAACAAAAACGAACACACCTTTTTTCCGATAAAAGTGCTTTTCCACTTTACCTCACCAAACCCTTATCGAGGTCTACGCTGAATGGCCTGAGAAGTGGTTCTGATTTCAGTAGGCCGGAGAACATTTCACCAGGCTTTTATCGATTACTTGAAAATTTCCTGTTTAATTGAAGAAACTTGGTCATACTTTTATGTTTGTCTTCACCGAAGACTTAAAGTTCTTACCAGTATTTGGTTAGGAATTTTAAATATAATAATGTGTACTAAACTGTGACATTATTTACCACTCTGCTCGAGAATTGTCTCGTTTTTTCAAACACGTAGATTCGACCTCACCAGTCGACATAAAGCAAGATGAGCATCATTCTCACTCCATATTCCCTCAGAGTGAAAAAGAGCAAATTTTATGTGGGACTCTGGCAAACTACTTAACTTTCCCTTACCACATTACTGGTAACCAAGTGGGAAAAATGGAAAATAGTTGACTTCAAATCACGAAATCAGCATGCCTAGAATCATTATGACAAATCTGCTTTGTCTAATTGCAAAAACAACTATTTTCAGCACCCTTCGGGTTTCATTAATTATGTAACTACATTTCTGATGTGTTCATCTTTCCTCCTAAGTTAATTACAAGAAGCTAGAAAAATAAAGTACTTTTGACTCCTTTATTTGATTAAACATGTAAATGTGGAATACGCTTCTGGCATGCGCCAGTAAATACGACCTCAGAATTGACCTTCTGGTCTATCATCATAGATATAAATAACTGGCACTTGTATTTCTCATAACCTGTTCTATTCTGAAACACGTCGTAAAAATTGATCGTGACCTGAAGGGCTCACTCCGGCTGTCGTATCTCATTCTCTCCCTCCAAACCGATTGAGTTTTGTCCGATTTGGGAACCTGCCCACTGTTTAGTCAATCCTCAGTTGTCTGCCAAGCTCTGACCTGCGAGCATAAAAGCAAACGATTCGGGCTCTTGGTCTTAGATGAAATCGGTGCAGGAAAAATCCGTCTTGATGGCTCTCTGTCAATGGCTAAATCCGAAAAGATCTGAACTCTCATCGTCACAAATGAATTAAAGCATAGTACCCTATTCATTCTTGATTCTGTGGAGTTGATTTCTGACAAAAGGGAGAACAAACCAACATCATGCTGGAATGTTGTCAGCAATAGTCAATAAAAGCCAAATTTGGTCCTTATCATTGTTTTCCTCGTTATATATTTGCAATTTTAGACAATCTCATTTTATCACCAGTATTATGATTACTACAAAACATAACAAATAAAAATTTTTGAAGGCCGCAACAATGGGTGAAAACCTGATGTCTCTTGCATATCTGCATGGTAACAAACACCCTTCTGTTGGCATGGTAATACCTTTTACCGTCGGATGAAAATGGTACCGATAAATCTCAGAAGTAACGATTTTCCAGTTGAATGCACAGCTTAAGTCAACTTGTTGCGTTAAGAGATGATGAGTTCAGTTCATTCAACCATCAAACTTGTAATTCGATGTCGAGTAGTTCCAAAGAAATGGATTTTGATAGCCTTTGAATGGATTTATTTGTCTGTCTGTGTTGTTCGGGACATGGTCTAACAAGTTCAGGAAAAAACAATAATCACTCAAACTGGTCAAGCACTACCTTAGGAGGGTACATGAAAATCTTATTGATGGTAGATATATATGTCCCGGCCGGTAAGGGAAGTGCCGTCTAGTTTCACTTGCCCATAGATGAATTTGGACATGAAATTTATTTCCGTTTACTGAGATGAAGCGCTACTTGGTTTAAGAGGTAATAACTATATCTGATGGACAAATCTTTATCGCTGGTCACTACCTTGGTGATACGCCTTAGATTTGATTTTATTGCTTTTGTCAGAAATAGGAAAACACTCCCAAGCATCATGTAAAGTAGAAGAAATGGATCAACACATACCACTCAATGTGATAGATGCTGGGGGAAGTCGCACTGTGAACAATTTCGATAGAACTCATGGAAAACGAACCTGTCATCCTCAGAGACATGTTTATTAGTTCAGCCTTTATATTCGAGTTAGTGAAATGTAGACTAACTCACAGCTGTTCATCATTACGTAAGGCTTTTAAGAATTATTATGCTTTAGCTTTTAGTCGCTTACGATGATTTGTTCCATATTGGATAATAATTAGTCAGGCCTTTGGAAACTTCGGGTTTTGGATTAGCCCTATAAGGACAGTAGTCGAAATTGCTCCCAGACTACGGGTCAGAATAGTCTTTTAAGTAATGAGTTTCTGGCCTCTGATTTGAGGGGTGTCCATTGGAGTGACACAATTGGGCTAGAACGCTATTTTGATGTGCGTCAAAAAATCATCTTTTAGCAAAATCTCGTTTGTCATCTTGTGTATCCAAATGATTTTATGAAATTTTGACCAGAATTCTGTTTCTCTCTTCGGAATTCTACTTTAAACCCAAGTACTTTGTTATTGCCTGTCCTCCCTCACTCTAACAGTCTGCGCACAATGAAGGTCAGACAGAGAGAGCTGCAAGACAAATCAGATTCCCTCGTTGATTTGGCTAAAGTAAGTCATTCTGAGGTGTAAAACAATTCAGAGTACTTGAGTTTTGACACAGAAATTTAAATAGTTGTATGGCTTCACTTCTACAAAGCTACTTTTGAATCTTGATCATTCGCATTTACCAGTTCAGTGCGTCACTTCTCGTTTCCCGATTACGTTATCACTACGCATTAGATTTTGCGGATCCAGCATGGACTTGGATTTACTGCAGTAAATGAATTGAAATTTAGGCTGTACGAAATTCAGTCGTCAATAATTCAGTTAAATAATTCACGACGCAACATCTACGCTTATTTCCCCATTGAAAACCGTGGAAAGAACGTGCAGCTGTTTCATTCAGGTTAGGAATCAACATTATCATCATCAGCATCTTCATCATCAGCATCCTCATCATTATCACTCGCCAAGTAACCATTGGGACTGAAACCAAGTTGTGTCCCTTTATCTTATGGAAAGCCCTAGCGAGATTTGGGCAGAGGCGGGAAAAAGTGTAACCACTAAGTTCAACTCACCAAACATCGGAAATGAATATCAAACCAATTACAGAATAGGGACATACCAACGTAGGAAAATCGTTCAATCGGAAATGCACTCAATAAACCGACGAAATGACTGAGAAGATTCTGTAATTCTCAGATCAAAATTAATTGAAAATTAGTCTTGTCTATCTATTTTTGATATCGTTACCTTTTCTTAAGTCTAAGTTCTGAAAAATTAAACCCTAAACAATTTGTGATCACAAAAGAAGTGCTGTTATGTCTTCGTATCACGTGGAACGCCGGTTGGCTTTGAATCCTTGCGAGCGGAAGTATTTAACTTCTGTACCGAAACCAAACCTAGTGAAGCTAAATATGACTTTGAAATTTTTAAACAGTTATTGTGTCCTAAATAAATTGCACACCGTTCGATATTTTTATATACGACGTAGACGATGCCAAAACCTTTTCCGTATCAACAGATTGTAGTCTACGATCGTTAGTAAACTCTCAACTGCTCGCTTGAGTGCTTGCAAATTGAGCTAGTTCAATGACTGAAAATCTCACATCAGTAATTCTGATTTTGTCTTACAAGTATGCAGCTGACCCAGTCGCCTGGAGAAAATGCCTTTTTGAAGCAAACATTATGATTTACAGTAAGGCGCATCAAAGTTCGATATTTTCATTTGTATTGCTTTCCATAAGATATCTTGTAGGAGGTCGGTTCACTTTGAAAAGTAGTGTGACCGAAAAAGGTAGTTGATATTTTCTCATCTGCGCGTACTCAAGTAGGCAACCTTGCACTTAGCATGAAGAACAATGTGGAGAAGTACTCAAAGAGATCATAACTGGTTTACCAACGATTACGCGATGTTTGCTTCACCCCAAATAGATTTTGGAGAGTAATTTCCGTGACTTCCCCAAAAGACACTTCAATGACCGTTACCAAATAAACTGTTGGTAATCAATAATAGCCGGACCCAGTAAGGTATAACATCCAATTGTGTCACCCTGACCGGCTCTTTTCTGCCAACTCCTCGCTTATCTTCCCTCCGAAGAAGGCTTTAATGGGCCTCCGTACGACATTAAGTATACTTGACTAAATATCCCAAAAAAGGAATAATAATTAGTTTGCTTCAAAATAACCAATGGATTTTCTGAGTTTCCTTATTGGAACTGACTTTCTCAAACCTCTAAAATGATAGATATCACATCAAAATTGAAAACGTTAACATATTCGTCTCCTTTTTTTCTCTTGCAGTTTAATCAATCCATTGGGATGGAACCTAGTAAAATATATTCCTCAAGTTCTTCACAATAAAGTAATCGATAATTACACGGAAAAATACGTTCATGAAACCATCTCATGATCTCGACGAGACCGAGGTATGAATGAGGAACGTCAAGGAAACACAAATGCTAGAGAATTGTAGTGAATATAGAGATCATATGAAACTGTTAAGCAATTTTATAAACAGACAAAACAATTTGGTTCTTAAGGCATTGAAACTCACGAAAACGGGTTTTTAAATCCTGATTTACAAAAAATGGCAGTACTTTATGATCCTGAGGAATGGAAATGAAAGCGTTATTGGAGGGGGATGAGACTAATGACTGTAGAGGCCATTTTGGTAAGAGCACAGACAGGGATATTTTACACTCACGAAAATGAGAAATATTGTGAGTTGAAACGCGAAAGAGTTATACCTTCGTACTCTAGTCATTTATCGCTAGTGTGCCCCGAAAGCGTGCAGTCCTGAGAGAACCACAGGCTGTGCTAGATGACATTTGTATCAAATTGGGCTTGGATAGCTTTTTTCAGAGCCATTTGGGTCAAGACCGATCAGGAAGGCTTGCAGATGTTTCTAGACCCTAGGTGAGACTATCATGGGAATCAGTTTTAGATTAACAGATGTGAGATATTTTTGACATGTGATCAATTGTGAATTATTGACAATGAAATTTATCTTGTCAATCTTTCAAAATGTCACCACATTCCATAGCTCGGCAAAGCCGCCACACACTTAGATTTTCCAATTTGCCAAGCCGTGGTAATAGGAAAGATGGAGTTCGAAAGTCCGAGTTGAAAGCTCTTCTCTCGGTCTGAGAATAAAGTAAATAACGAAATTTCCAGGCGTAAAAGGCTTTGAAAAAAACTGGAGGTTAATTTAGTTTCTTATTCCCTCCCTGTGTTTGTTCGGATGACTCCAAGAAAGAGATTTAAATGTGTTATCAGAAGAACTACTAGGTGAAAAATCCTGAGAACAATAAAAAACTTATGGGTGGCGAGGGTCTTGTTTATTGGTTTTGCGCTTAACACGCTTCTTCTCGGTCCAAAGTTTATGTACTTAACAATTCTGATAAGATTGGGTTATGAATTTCAGTTGAGGTCAAAAACTAACCAGTAACTTGAAGTGTACGGAAACGTGGAATCAAATAATCGCTCCGTTCAACAAATGTATAACTTCACATGATAGAAGAAATGTGGTGAATTCGAGTAGTACAGCTTTAGTCCGATGGGCCAGAGAAAGGATGAAATGAAGAGGAAAGATATCAGAGGGCAAAGAGGTAGGTACGATTTCCAGGCCATGAAATCTACTCATTGGCATCCCCTAGAAATCCGCTGTGGATAGCGATCAACTGCGGATAACGGTATAGCAACACAAAGCCCTCCGTATCCTGACCTAATTTAGTTTCGCTAGTCGAGTGATTTAGTTCGAGTTGAAAGTTCAGATTTTACCCATTTATATTCAACGGTAGGTATGAAGATCGGAATACGAGTTACTTAAAACGAATGTTGGACAAAACTGAAAACTTCCGCTTCCATTTAATGTATGAATCAGTGGTTAATAGTATTTGGAATTAGGGTAAACGTTTGTTTCTAGGATAAATAAAAGCGATGAGGAAGTAAAATCTAGAGTTGCACGAAATTAGTAACACGGTTCAAATTACCATTGTTTAAGAAAACAGCCGAAGATCAAGCAGTGGAGTTTTGCTGCCTGGATAGCTGAGTGCTCCTCAGGTCCCGTATTTCTATAGAAAATGTGCGAAAGCGGAACTGCCAGAAGAAATCTTGAAACTGTTCACGATTGATCGCATATTTTCTGGGTAGAATAGACGTGGTAATGCATTCGGCGACAGAGTAAGTGTCTATTATGCTATGGGGATAAAACTCACTTATCTTCTACCAAAAAACTCCATTTCGCCATAAGGAAACAAACGAATAGAGTACAGGTTCTTTTTCGGTAGCAGCATCTCCGTGGCTTATGCATTTGCTTTTACGGGTTAGAAATGCATAATTTAGGAAACAATGTCTGCGTGCCAAGATGTAATTAGGTAGTCATGATAGTAGGTGTTGAACAACCAAAAACTATGGGAGGGGAACTGGTTTTCTTCCATGGTTGATATAGGGACCAGTGAAACCTAGGACATAAGATTCGGGGATTTTCCCCTTCCGGTTCCGATTACAGTATCAGCATCTAGGTTACGCCGTGTTCGAAGTTCGATCCCGCACCGTGGCTAGAGCGGTTAGAGTGCTCTAACGAGGCGCTGTTGAGAAAAAAGCGATAGATTCATTAATCTGATCAAAGAACACTAAACTACTTGGCTCTTGATGGAAACAAAGAAGCCAGCACCATTGCAATTGTGTCACAACTTGCTGACTCGGGACGTTGCTTAAATGAGGATGCGTTCGAAAAGTGTACCGATTCCCGACGAAAGCATCAATGGTCACTCGAAAACCAAATTTAGCTGCGCTATAGGCAGTAGCAATCAGCCGTGCACAAATTCTGAACATCATACAAATTTACCTTAGAAGAAAGAACTGTTTATACTAGATCGTCCCTGGTGCAGCAAGAATCCAACCCACGAAGCCCCACTTACCAAACAAATGCTCTAACAACTAAGCAGACGCAGCACACGATGTCGGCTGTGAATAACGCAAGTGAATAATCGATGATGCGAGCAACCCTTTTCCAATGATTTGCATCAAATTTTCTGGCTTCAATCATTGGGCTAGCCTCGTCGGTCACCTCTAAATGAGAGAAACAGCACACGGCTGAAAGCGATCCAGCAGATAGTGAAATATGTTCATAGAATTTATTACTGGCACGAATAGCCTGAATCTAGTATGTGGAAAAATTCACTTGCTTTTCCCCTATCCAGAGTGTAGGTAAATTTTTCAAGTCCACCGTAAAAAAGTGAGTGGTTTGCTCACAGGAGAAATGCTCTTAGTTGTAATGAATACAGTGATCTCTAGTCAGGTGGTAGAAGACGGACAAATTAAGTGCTGTACTGACGAAGTTTTGTATCAACCAAGTCAGGTGTTTATGCTGCGAAAAGCAATTCATTTTCCGTCACCGTAAACACTCTCAGATACAGTCATTACAAATACTTCCTAACCAGAGATTCACTACAGAATTCTGGTGAAATCTAGTATTTCGAAATAGTTAGCTTAATATTCTAACTCATTTAGTTTAAATTCTTTAGTGCACTTTCATTTTACTGACAGAAATGAGTAAGTAGAAACATCCACTCGCACTTTGGGTACGAGAAATGCATGTGATTTTTCCATTACATAAGACTCAGGCCGTTTGTGCCAATAACATGTTTTATGCCAATAAATGATGGACTCTCACAAAAGAATCGCGGGCAATATGTTTCATGAAATGGTGATTCAAGTAATCATGAAACCGGTTCTATTTGAAGGTTTACTAAGTAACTTACGTATATGAACGGGAAATTTGCCACCCGTTTCTTGAATTGTCTACGTGTTGCTTTGGTCTACTACTTGTTCGGATTTATTTATAGGCCCTTCAGGCCAATTTTCTAGACTCGCAATTATTGCCGAATGATGTTGCTGAGCCGTGAAACCTTGTATTCCAGCATACTCTTGGCTGAACTTCGGTACTTTCCTAAAGCTTTCTAAATTCATCGTGTGGAAATTAGTAAACACCACAAAGTTTTCCGCCTGTTCAATTTCAGCCCGTAACTTTCTCTTCACGTTCATAGATATTTTTATTTTGGACTGCTAAACCAATTCCTAACTCTACCTCTGCTTTTCGCCGCACTTCTCTGCTTCGGACAGCACTTATCCCTAATGCTTCGATGATGCTTTCTATGCGTTCTTCATTTTCGAAACAAATATCTGCGTCGTTGCTCAACATTCCTTCCGAACTATGAAGTTGCACTAACCCGATTTACCCAGTCATAAGTTTTGATTCTTATGACTAAGGCTCTTACTTCACCTTTTGTGTCTTTCACCCGATAGTTCTGGTCTTTGTTTTATTGGATGTGTTTATTTTGTACACTGGAACAAATGAGAACAGACGCAATCCTGTTGCACTTAAGGCAAATTTTCACCCTATGCTTTCATGTCGTTTCTTCCCTAAAACTCTGCTTGTGTTCGAAAAGGATTTTCACGTCTGCATTAGTTTTCTTCTACTAAAAATTATCTCCGTGAATCATCTTTGTTGTCACGGAGTCATCCATTTCAGTTGCCCATAATAGTTATCAAAAGGCGTTTTCCTCTGATCATTTATTTCCATAACAACAGACTTTTGGAACAAACTGACACCTGTCTTCCCCGTCGCTTTAGTTTCGTTTCATCGTTTGGTAGGGGTAGGGTCAAAACATTGTCCACATTGTAAATAAAAGTCTCACCTCTACTGAACAGTAACTCGATCAAGCTGTAAGTTCAATCTTTTTCACGCTCTAACGGTCGCTAATATGATAAGACGTTCCCCGATGAAGAGTAGAAACTTAACTTGGAGACACTAAGATATTATCTCACAAGTGAGAACAGAGATATTATAAACTTTATGAGAACTGACTTCAACTCATTTTTTTACAAATTTGGGTGAACTTCGTTTTTGTAGCTTCTCAGTTGAGTACCTCTCTGCCTAATGGTCACCAATGGCTAAAAGAATACGTTCCTCAACATCATTTACGCTGGTTTTACTCGACCTCCTGATTTCTGTTGTCCTTCTTAGGGATTGGTCGTTTCAAGAGATTCATATGACAGCATCATTTCCTTGTTGGTATCACGTGTATGTATTTTGGTTACTGAAAAATAAGCTTTAGGTTTACTGATTTTATAGGGAAACCCTGTGTATTGTTGACCCATAAAAAGACATAGCAGACATAGTACATCTATAATATGCATGTAATATAGTTTTTTATACCTTACAGCTTCAGTAAATTTTATTCATTTATTCTCTTTCTGAAAATAAAAAACTATCACACAACCGCAGCGGGATTATTCAAGCTGATTTCCATGATTTGGCAGATATGCTCACATGAACATGGATAATAACAGCGAGCAGCTTGTGTGGATGTAATCGAAGTAGTATTATAGATGACAATTGTGTACCGATAAAAGAAATAAAGAGGTTGTCAACATGCAAACACTTGAGCAATTGTTCAGTTCAAGTGAACCAATAAATGAATACTTAGATAATGGAAAAGCCTGCCAAAAAGCACTTAAAGTTTTGTATTCTTACCGTTAGTCGTGCACATTACCACTGTTATAAAGCAAAGTTTGTTATATTACGAAAATTTTTCCTGCTGATGGAAAAAGTAGCCGGCTTTAATCAGTCATGTTTCATTAAGGGAAGTGGAAGTTGTAAGAACCCATCAGCCGCAAAAGAGCTAAGAAATACTTTGGCTAGAATAAGCATAACCTACTGGAGAAGTAAGTTGACGCGTACTCAGAAGAAGACTGACCAAACGCTTCTGGCATCTGTCTATTGCTCTTGATTTGAATTACCAGTATACGGAACCTAAAGGTCAGAAAAATCCCTCAGCTTGCAGAGTAATTCATATTGACCAGAATTGGTATGTATCATGGATAATAGAATGAAATAAGAAGTAAAAAATTATCATTTACTTCCACTATCTAATATGTGACAGTTGACGATACTTCTCTGGTGGCTGCCGAAACGGGGAAAGTTACTGACGGTGGCAAGAATTAAACCCGGAATGTTAAGGTCAGAATCCCACAATGATTGTCATTTGGCTAGGGTCGGTCATAACTGGTGCTTACGCATTGTATCATCTAGTAAATCAATCTGACCATCATGAAGCGTCACAGGGCGTGAAATGAACAAGTAAAGGTCGAGTAATCCAAATGGTAATTCAATCGGCAGTGAGAAACCTCAGCACAGAGCCCAGTTGGATCCCTGGATGTTTCAGTTACTATGTGCAATACTGAGTGAATCCTCGATCAGTATGTCACAGGAGCAATTGTTGGAGTTTTATCAAAATGTCATCGTGGACCACTACTGGAATGACTCCAACAAGAAATCAGTCTTCTTTTCTCAATTTTAGAACTGCTTTCGTTTGCACACTGTCTTAGCCCTTACGTGGATAAAACAGATAAAACACGAATTCCTATTGACAAAAAATTCTACATGAAAACTCTTCCTCTAGAAATAAACATTGCTGAATACTGAGGCCCATCAAATAGAAACTAGGGTGTGGGTTCAAATGATATCAGGATTATCAATTCAAGATAACTTGCCGCAGAGTTTTAATTCACAAACCCGGGTGTGATCATTCACTGATCGACTTCTCAGGAAAAGTAGACTTTAGCAATCTGATACCTAGCATCTATCAAATACAGTGCCATCGTACTTCTTCGTACTTCCCAGTCCATGAAGGAAGTTCCATCTGGAAAGTGTTTATTGATACTAATAAACAACCGGCCTTCATTTTCTTCTGTGTGGTGTAATGCAGTGGTAAATATGAATCGTATGGATTCATCTGTGATCTCATTTGCGATACCTGTTCGGAAAAGCTAGCAAGTTATCATAGAGTAAATGAATTTCTTGTGTGTGAAAAGCCCTCAAAAATACGAAACGCTTTAGTTCCTCATCGGCAGTGCCAAGCTGTCTCTGAACTGAATTAGGGCTTAATCTACTGATTGATAACCAGTATATCGATCTCCCCGGGACTCGCTGTGAAGAAGTACTAGAAAGTACCACCAGTCGTAGGCTTTACTTATTTATTAGTTTCTGTTGGAGTCAAGTGACTTTCACGTGACCTGAATCTATGCAAATGGCCTAACCAGATCGAATGACTGCTGAGGAAACTGAGGAGAACTGAGGTCACTGACTACGTGATTACTGACCGCTAACAGGAAATTCACCGATTCTTTGTAGGATTACATTTATTAATGATAATGGTTGCCCTTTTGTATATTAGTGTTTCCAATGATATCACATATCCACAAAAAAGCAGTTTTAGGGACGAAAAACTACAAGTTGCTTTCGTGAAATTCAGACTGCTTCGTGGCATTTCGTAGAAGCTATGTAAATGTAGTTAGACTCGATGTCATAGACATTTTGTTACTCTCATCATGATTCAATACACTGAAATAGTTTGTATTTGGTGGAACGATGGTGTGTTGTTCACACCCCCAAAAACAGTAGATCTACTTGCTCCCGGGTTTTGTTTCCCCAGCAATTTACTTTATTATTTCTTCGGTATGATAAGATGAGGAAACAGTGAGCTTTTAGAGCATTTAAAGCTTTCGAATTTCCTAGTATTTCCTCATGAATTTGCATTTCTAAGTGTGGGCTTACTAAAGAACCATCAATGTAGATTTTATTAACTTGGTAGCTCCACTAAATTTTGTTTCCCGGAACTGAATACATTTTGTCAACCAAACGGAAAGCACATTTGGATTTGATCGACCATAGCTGCTTGAGGTATCCAACTGACGTTTGTTCGAACAAGATTACCTGAAGCCACTAGGCGGAAAGCCCAATCTCTCTAATTTTCTTTCAATGCAGTGATCCTTGCAAAACACGAGTACAAATGCAAAAACTTCCTAACGTTTTCTCCATTCAAACTTTCTTTTTCTATTTCTGTTGGAGGTATCGGAATTACTATTGCTCCTAGAGAGAAATCGGAGGAACTTAGGGCATACAATGATGTGAACTGTATAACTGTGGATAAACCTGCTGTTTTCAGTGCAGCTGCACTAAGACTGTCAAAATATTTCCCTAATAATAGTGACGGAAAAAGACCTATCGCAACAGGCAAGTGCTAATCTACTTTCTTCAGTCTATCCGAAAAGCGGAGAAAAGCATCGCGTTACTGAGAGACCTATGCACCAGGTCCACAATTTGAATTCGCGCTACACGCGTGAGGATTGCTGATACAATATTGTTCGATTAGTCTAGCTGATAATTCTTCGGGAATGTTAGTTAGTGAAAGGCAAATGGAAATGAGATTAGCCTCACAAATGTTATGCACGGATGTCACAAATATGGGTGTCCCTAGGCTAGTTCTAGTCACCTTACTGATCTGCCATTAGTGGTTGGTTTACATTATCTAGCAACAAAATATACTGGTCCACTGGCAAGCAGTCCTTCTGGGTATGTCATATAACGTATACCTACTTATTCAATCCCAGGCTACAATATATCAGTCAAAAACCAAATAAAAATTAACTTTCTTTATTTCTCTCAGATAGACCATTTGCACACCCCCCCCCCCGGAATAGTCTTCAACCCAACAATTTGCTAAGCAGGGTCAGTCTACATCTTTGTACAAGTGCTGGCTCTGCTTCGTGAGTAATTTTACCCATTCACCACCAGATACTTCTACGTTATAAGATAAACTGAACCCAAAGTTCAATCCACCTGAATCCCGTTCACATTCAGTTTGACTACTGAGCAACTTAACATAAATTTTGAATCGAAGAAAGTTTGACAGTGCCCGTGAATCTCAGTGGTTTTGAAAATTTTGCACACTAATAACTAAGTTATTTTGCATCGAACATGGCGCTTCCGTGTTTTCCAGATGTACATTTTTAACATGTACTCAACCTAAACACATGATTTTCTTGGAATCCTCTTATCGGTGGAAAAAATTCGTTAGTTTAATTTTGATCTTGTCATTTTCTTCATTGATTTCGTCTTGATCTTCAAATGCCAGCTTCAAACCAACGTTTTTGAGGGTGTGGCCGACATTGCACTCAGACAGGATACTTTTCAACAACAACTGCAAACAATTGAACAAAACCTTATTGAATTAAAAGTGAGTTACCTTCCATGATCCGTGTTTTTGTCACATTTTTACAGATGAGCACGCTGAAGACCTCACATGCGTCCGAAAACCCTAATCCTACAAAATTCGAGTATAATCGAACACACTGACACCCTTTAGCATCATGTGTGACGACAATTTGGTGCCGTCGGAGCAGCTTGAAAATAATCCTTTTGGAGGTCGGAGGTTCTCACACTTGAAGTGTAAACTCACCTTATATTTTTTGCATTTAAAAGGGGACTTCGTCAGCTGGAGTCAAACAGGTGATGTTATGCATTTCAGGCAGTTACTCCACCGAGGTACGATCAGCCGAATGAGAGCGGACATTCCGTGATATGTAACGGTTGTTCCAATGATACACAGCGATTGGTCTGATTTTAATCGTAGGACTAGTCGCTTTGATCAATCCAACCTGTTCATTTCATTTCAGTTCAACCATCAACCTCGCACTTCTGTGCTCTGGTTTTGGTTTTCTAACTCCCAGCATCGTTGAGTTGATGGGTGAATGAATATAAACAGCTGGTAAAAAGGGCCGAAAGCAAAGTAATGATAGGAAATCGTAGAGGAGAGAAAAGGCTGAGTGTAACTACGCCAATTGTCGAGACTCCTAATCATATCACTGAACATCTCCAGCCACGTGGTAGGTGGGTCTTGTTGGCTCGAACCCGGAAGTCTAATACTTTCTATTTGGACAGTTTCACTGGTTAGGGTTTACATGTCTTTCTGCCATATCATGGACTGACTACCTCGACCTACCTTCCGGCCGCCACCTGGCTCGGTAAACAGCTTACAGCGTGTAAGTCCATCGGTGGGCAAGCTTAACACACGTCTCAATCCTCTGTTTAGATTCATTACTTTTTCCTGTGATGGACCACTGGTTCCCAACACCATACGTCTAACCACAACACTCCTGATACGGCGTTCCCAAAATATTCGACCAGTACTACGAGGACATCAGTAGTCTAACACCGACAGTCTTCGCCTATCTTTTACCCTTAAAGGCCATTTTCCCGAGCCGTATGAAAGAACAAATCTAGCTGCCGCATTGTGCACTCTACCCTTGGCAGACAATCAGATGCCAAGCCGGCACCACAGATGACTAAAGTTAGCAAAAGCCAGAAGCGCCTTCCGGATATGTGATGACATCTCATCCTATATCTGTCCACCTGGTGAGAATTGCTTGCCCAGCTAACAAACCATACGCGCTTCAGCTAGAGCTTCCCACCCCAACACAAGTTTGGTGTGGACCTAACCCAATCCTATATGTGTGTTTCAGAGACACAGTACAGGTACATTTTAAAAGTCCCAAGAGCCTAGCGAGCACAACTTGACATAACATTTGGACGTTGAATGTATCACAATGAAGTAGACGTATGGGCTTCGAATGTGCTTTTAGTTTACTTCCCACTTCCAAACTGTAGTTCCCTTCAGAGCCTTAGTAATCCATAACATTTGGCATCCATCATAAATTAATACAAGAAAACTATTAGGGTCATTTACAGGAAGGATGCAGGCTTCTCATTGAGTCATACTTCGCGGACGCCATCTCCGCAGGAGGGGTTCCTTTTGGGAAATCTAACCGGAGCTTCTGACCCAAAAGTCTCACCCACAAGGCAGTAGGGCTTTAACCCAGCTCGGGAAGGTGGCTGAAGCACCCATGAAGGGATTTCTTCTGGACTATCACTTGAGCCCTGATTATTACACGCATTTTGTTTTGTCTTCGTTGGTGCTTTCTTATCGATTCTCCTTTCGGATTCAGTCCTCAGCCCCATGCACCCAATGGAACAAGCGGGATGCGGACGGACAGCATCCTTTGGGCTAGGGCTGCCCAGCTTAGGCGGGTGATAGCTGCTTAATGAATTGTGATGACTTCTCCTACTACCGAGAAAAACCCCAAGTACTTTATCCCTAGTGAAGGTTTTTACCCGTAAACTGTTTCTTTCCGTGTTCATTGGCTGGAGTCTCCTATCCAGTGGCTTAGTGTTTAGAAGCTGATTTAGAGACTGGAATCCGTCTGGTCTCTAATCGTTGATCTGTCAGGTATGCTTGCATTTTCGACTCAGAACAGCCGTCCTGAGCAACTTTCCGAGAAGTTGAGGCACGCAAACCATTTTACCACGCTAAAGTGCACATAACTGGATGAAATACACGGAATATAGGTGGAATTTCCATTATTTTTAGGGTTCAGGTTTCCCGTGTTAGTAGTCAATTCTACGGATGATTTTCATATCAACTCAACACAAATATTTTTTATGAAACCTGTGGTATCTCATGAGACTGATCGGTTTCGAAAATATTCATTCACCATTACGGGAATTTTTCAAACTTCAGGAGAACTTGATGATCACTTACCACCATCTTTATTTGCCTCCCAGAGGGAACGTCGACGCTCTCAGTGGAACTTGATCTTTCGGGCAATCTGTACTCATTTTCATGACAACCGAATTATTCCAGATATATTTATGTCCAAAATGTGGGTATAAGTTAGTTGAGTAAGCGATTATTACCAATACCAATTAGTGACAGAATAAGGGGCCATTTGTGCAACCCCCAGGGCACGTTGAATATACCATTTTTCGGTTTTCATGGTCATAGAGAAAAAATATTTGACCCGTAGGTTGAGAATTCATTTTTCGTCGGCCTCTCTCCTCGGAATTGACCCTCTAATTCCCCACAATAAAATAGAAACCAAAGTATTTCCCACTCATTCTACATTTTTTTAGTAGGATCGTCAGAAGTCATACTATGAGACAACAATCACGTTGACGTGATATGTTCTTGAACAATACGATTAT
Source organism: Fasciola hepatica (assembly GCA_948099385.1). NCBI lineage: Eukaryota > Metazoa > Platyhelminthes > Trematoda > Plagiorchiida > Fasciolidae > Fasciola > Fasciola hepatica. Next base: position 311,780 of record CANUEZ040000088.1, on the reverse strand, counting down.
TCTAGTTGATCCATATTCATGTGGATGAAATGATATGTTTTAAAGGGGAGAGCTCCCAAATAAGAGCCTCTTTTGGAAAGCATCTCCCCAGTGAAAGCTTTCCATAGAGTAATCAGGCTTATTGCGCTATTCTTCGTGAATTGGCACCATTGTGTCACTTTTTATAAGCCTCAAAATAATCTGAAACCTATATAAAAAGAACAGGGTGAAAATTTATCCTATCACAGTCCCTGTCACCCGAAATATCTGTTTATAAACTGGGTCAGCCATTTTACTAATCACCGTTCACTGGCTATTAGGTGACGAGTATGGTATAGGGTTAATATACACAATGAGCCATTAGCCCTCAGTATTACCTCAGAAGATCGGTCTCTTTTGTTCCATACGTTTTCAGTCAGGAACCAAATCCGCCAATGCTAACCAGGGTCTGCATTGTATTTTTTCCAGCAGTCAAAATATTTCCTTGCCTCACCACTTATCTATGGACGTCACTAGGCATTTTCCATAAACTAACTGTCTAAGAATTTTCTATCCAAATTTCTACTAAAATAGCAATTTTGATTACTTTCAATGGTGTCTTGAAAATCGAAGCTCCGTCTAATGGGCTTATAAATAAGCAAACAACTCATGGTTGAACCCTGTGTTTTTTTCTCCCCGCAGAAAGAGTCATCTTTGCCCAAGATTTTTGCTTGCTTATATTCATTTATGAACTTGTGTTCCTAATCAGTCCCAGATACTGTCACAGTTCACTTTTGAGGAAGAATGTTTTCACGAATTCCTAGCCTCTTACGTACTATCCATCCAAGTGCGAACAGAGTGGATCTGTGGGAACACGGAAGCACTGAAAGTACATTTTGGACTGATTTAAGAACAGCATAGCAAACCAAATTATTGAGGTTTCTGTCAGCGTTCCGTGTACATTTTTGCAACGTATCACTGATCAGCTGAAAAGCACTTTCTAATTCTATGGGTCATGCTACTGCTTTCACCGGGTTGTGATCTAGAATAGGTTGTTAGTACTACTCCATGACCAACAAGATCGGTTGTTAGTTGTATCGTAACGTGGTCGATCCATGTGGCCACGTTGATTCTGCAGCAATCAGAAGCTTATCTCTGCTTCATAAGCATTGAGACTTAGAAAGCCCACATGCCTTCCACTTAGTTTGACTCAGTTGTCGAGTAATTCACCCGGCTTATCCTCCCCTAGGCCAGAGAACTAACATCTCGAGGACTCAGGTGGCTGCTGAGTGCCATGTAAGGACTATAACAGGATACTACCGGCCCTCGGTCAGAAGCACTGCTCGTATCCGACAACAGATTCACTGTATTTTCTAACAAATTACTATCCTAGTCCAAACATGAATAATTTGTGTTCGATTATCTCCGATGCAAATTTTTTTGTGGGTGGTGGTGAGTGGTTGATTTCCTAGGAATAATCAGAGTGGGTTAGTCAAGGACTAAAGTAGCCCCCACCCACTCATCAAGAAATACTAATCGGGATCGTTCACTTTACTTCTTGCCGAAAGGGACGGAGGTATTCAAAGGAAGAAAACTTTCTTACAAGGGAAAGACGCTCCTTTTAAGGAGATATTGCAATCAGGGAGGTTGCAATCTGGGAAGGGACTAGTGTACAAGTAGAATATCATCTTTCTTGATATTAGGACACACGGCCACTTAGGCCAATCCAATTGACACCACATCAAATCTTTGGATTAACTATGTTGACTTGACAATGAAGGTTGGCCAGTTTGGTCAAGATGCATCAATTTTCCGACTGGAATCCATGATTTGGTTACAAAAGTCGTTTGGGATTGGACTGGGGCTGACATGAAGCTCGTGGTAAAACCTAACCAGTACGTGTTCACGTCTCTATCGACCAGTCATCAGTGTAACCGTATTAAAACACTTTTCCATCAACTTTCCATATGAGAGAGAAGTCGGAACAAAACCAACTTAAAGTCATGACTTACGATCGATTTTATTGTCGTAGTAGCTCGAAACATCATCCAATTCACTTTCATCAAGGGCTTTTCATTCCGTCTTTTATTTTAGAAATTGATCCTCGAGCAGCGTTCCAGTCAGTCGGCAAAATCAATTGAGTCCACTTAACATGACCGAAAATTTCAACTCCAATTTCTTCCTGCTTGATCAATTCATCCACGCAGTCTGACCCACAAAAACCCGCCCCAATTTCTACGCCCTAATGGAATCTGGTGCATTTAACCCGAAATCTGTGATTATGTGCGTTTTTGTGTGCGTGTATGTACCGCTCCGAAAGCACGAACGTTTTGTGTTTTGTAACGTACAACAGTACAATCGTTGTCTTTACTGACTCAAACACCCAAACCGTGCCCCACCACTGATACATTATCGTCACTCCCGCAGTCATGGTTTCTCTCATCCTCTTTGTTCAAAAGTACAACCTCTCGAACTCTCCGAACTCTTCGACCACTGCCATTCTCAGATGAATCAATTGTTGGCCCCCTTGTGTTTTCGTGTGCTAGTGTGTTTGTGCCTATACCTATGAATGTGCTCGTTGGTGCGTGAGTGTGTATGCCTGAGTGCATGGGAGCATGCTATTTTACATGATAACCGAAGTGGAACAAATTGCTATGAGTGTCTTGCCCGAAATAACGGGTACATTATTCTCAATCATCAGTTCTTTTCAACACAGATTCAGCACCCAGTTAGATGGACCACATCACCTTCCGTTTGACTTCATGTTACAAATTCTGATAACCTAAGGATGAAGAAAAATACTGTTATGTGTAAACAAGAATAAATTTGTATTTAACCAACAACAGATGTTTTGAAATAGCTTTTCCATTAGACCAGGTTTGTTTAAATGAGATAACGTAACTTCTTAGCTCGAATTAGTCATGATAAAATTTAAACCGCTATCTTAGTTTGATATTTACACGATAAATTGAACACTTGGACGGTTTTCGTCTTTTCTCCTAATTATCTCAAAGTCTTTGCTAATTTTATGCAATTCAGTACTGTTTTACTACATTTTATCATGAAACAACCCTTGGTCATCTCCTAGTCTATTAAATTCAACCCGCATTTCTAAATAATGCGGTGGAAGAAATTCCACTGTAAGTAGAAATGCCCGCCAATCCGCCTCTGACTGATCTTCGACTCATTAACCTCGGTGCTGTCCAAGCATAGATGTCATCCAAGCTAGAGTCTCGAGTGTGATCAATCACGAGAACTCAAAGGTCACATTGCAATTAAATTATATTGTTGACCAGTCATAATAACACTAGAAATAACCAATCGGATAAACACACAGACAAGGCTTGTTTAGGATTATCAACTAGACAACTTGAACAAATAACAAATTTATCTGAATGTTACAACTAACTGGTTGGCCTCAGTGTGATTTCAATTTCGCCCCGTAATTCAGCTGGTATAACTTCGGTTCCAGTCCCACCAGTAACAACCAATTTTAAGATAGGGATCAAAGTATTAGCTGCTAAACTTACCCCGCTGAAATCTACATCACTAAGAACACGGTCACTTTTGGTCAATAAGTTCGTGCAACTCAGAGCTTCAAGCTAAGTGGGTAGCCTCTTTGGTGAATCCAATGTCTTGGTGACTGATTGCGGTGATGTATACCGCACTTGAATCTGTAATCGTTCGTCTGCTGCAACGAATGTACCAATCATGCAATTCTGACAGTACTCGTCACATTCATGCAAGTCCAACACAATGTTTGGGGCTCATCTGTGGCTCGCGTACCTGTTTTCATTTTCTACCCGTAAAATGATGAATGTTGCATTCTAAAATCCGTACAGAGGATACCGTTGCATTCTGATTTCTTTCTGAGTAACTCGGTCACTTCCTTGACTCGCGATAATGGGAGCGGCCATGGATCAAGAGGATGGTCATGTGGTTATTTTCGTTGGGTCGCCGAACACAGTGATGGCTGGAAAATTTCTGGCTGACGCGAGCGTGGGAGTCGCTCGTAGGTTCTCACACAACAGACTATTTGTCGAGCTTATTAGCCATCCGTAGATAATCACAAGTGATGATATACTTTCTATCATAAAATTATCAATTGTCTTATCATGTCAGCTTTTAAAATTTTTTGAAGATGAACATTTAAGAAGATCAGGTTATCGAGATATTGACAACTGTCCAAAAATTGCCGAATGATAGAATTTCAGAAACGTTCACCGTAGTACTTTGCTTGGTTGTGTCCTCAATTTCAAAATGAGTTAGTTCCCGAAAGCTGTAATCAACGCCCAAAATTCCGTTCAGATAGGCGTGCGCGAGGAAGAGATCGCCACCTCTCAGATTTTTAATCTGAAAAGCCAAATATTTGCCATTGAGCGGCAGTTTGCAACTATGGAACCTACAAGTAGTTCAGCTGGTCCAAGACACAAAATGGGATAGCGTGACGATGAACAACGGGCTGTGAGTGCGTACTAGCGATGAGAAAAGGTGTTCGACCTGATCGGTAAAGAAGAACGTGCAAGAAGTAAAACAAGGCAAGATGAAAGGAATGAAGATCGGTTTTTAAATGGCAAGAATTACTTGTCTGTCGATACAATCATTCGGAATTAAACTAGGGAGTTCCTTTCACCAACAGTGAAAATTAAATCCCTATGCTCTGAAATAGTCTCGAATAAATTCCTATCCCAGAAGGTTTCTCGTTCGAAAGATCAAATTCAGTTGGTCCCATCGACATTCACAGCCACTGGGTTGGTCATCCAACTGGTAATCAAACCGACTAATAAAACGCCGAAGATGATAAGGCTGAGCATCATTTTGTGTAAAAGAATACAGATGTTAGTGAGTGCAGAACAGTAGCAATTTTGCAGACCAAGGCATTTTTGGTTCACGGGAGAAAATGTATGATATTCGTACTCGTTCATGTACTCAACTAACCCATAGAAGACATAAAAATAAGTGGAAAATAATACTCTTTTTGCTTACTTTTTATTCATTACACAACTATGTACAACATCTCAGGAAGGGGGCCACGGCAAAAGAAAAACTGTTAAAAGAGAAAGTGATCAGGAGTTGAACCCACCTCGTTATTGTCCATTAGTCCACGATGATAATCGTTAGAACATCGCCCCTCATTACCATACTATCATGTATTTCGGCTTCGGCTTTCAGCATGAAAGTAGGCGTGCAACTTGCAACGGATAAACCTAGTACTGAGTTGAAACATACCAACACTACTTTTTTCCATAAAACCGTTCATTTTAAAAAATCCATTTCTGTGTCATCAAAAACCTCGTTTCCCTAACGATTGTTCACCAATAGATACGGGGATTTTTATGTAGCTTAAAAATACTACTTAAAACACTCAAAGTCCGCGATTATTCACAGGTTGCTGAAAATTCCCCTTAAAGTATTTTTTATCAATAACTAGTATTCTTATCCTTCGTGGCCGCCTTTTGAACTTGAAATGGGAAGGAAAAGACCTACACGAACATTTGCCGGAGAAGAGATCCGGCCAGATTTTGGATTGCGTGACAATATGAATAAGGCGAACCACAACCTGGTCACTGATTCACGCGTTTATCGTGCCGCTTGTGGTAAAACCGGCAGAATTATCAAAGAACAAAACACAGAGTAGAAAACTACGATAAGAGTGATATTGTTTTTGGGATAACACAGCTTACTACTGACGAGTGGAATTTGTGGATAATATTATAATTCTAAACAGATTATTTACCTCAGAGATTTGGAAAATGAAGAGAAACCTTCCCGTTCATGTATCGCTGCTGAATTTGACGAGGGTCTATGGGGTTACTGTTAACTGAAATTCATATTCAATTCATGAACTCCACTTTCAACAGAGAATAGAGGACTTGACTAGTATACAAGCCATGACAAGTCTGAAACTCTAGAGCTAAGAAATAAACCCATTTTACAAACATTTGGATTGGATGAGGTGAACAAGTTTGAATTCTCTTTTTTAATCCAAGAATTAACCGAGTTCTGAAAGTAGTAGAGGCTACGATACAAAAATGTAGCAAGATACCCTCCGGATATTGAATAAAACATACCAAAATAAAGTATTCTGCATCTCCACCGGAAAGAAAAACCATCGGTTGCTGAAGTTTTCCGAGACTACTACCAATCACCGAGGAAAGCCCGATCTCTTATTTTAGTTGTCGCTCGGCCTTAGGGAAGTCTGATTTTAAAGACCTCCTCAAAAAGTGGCTGATTGGAGAATACGTTTTAGTCCACACAGAAATCTTTCTAATGTGTACCAACTTTTACACTCTCATATTCTATGAATTGGATTGGAAGTTTCCTCACCTGAAGAAATCACATCAGACCGACACTGACAAGCTGACTTAAATCACAGTAAATCGATAATCAAAATCAAAATTGTTCAGACAATTCCTTTTTAATTCACTCGAGTTTTCAAGGTTTCGTGATAGTTCAAAGGAAAAAGAAAAAACGGTATAACTCGTATTATGTGCAACAGAAATGACAGTTAAGTCCGTGGCGTACCAGTAATTAATTATGGACAGAGAATAAACTTACTAATTCAGCAGACTGAATAAAATTGGAAATGGTATTACCGAACTTGCTGTGCTCAAACCATCTACACAGGCGACATCGTAGCTGAATGGAATATGCCCTGGTATATTATAGTAATTTTAGATGAAGTAATGTCCTGGAAGTGAGGTCCAACTCTTTGGCGAGAAGACCAGCATTTCCAGTCTGAATCTTGAAACCTTGAGCCATAAGCTTCCTAGTGGGAATCACTGGTTACGGCTGCCTCACCCAAAATAATGTTTCACAGCTAACTGACATGAAGAGAAGTAGAACTAAAGATTATTAGAACACGGAGTAATCATAAAGCCACAGTTCACAAACCTAGAAGAACTGCTTATAAAATGATGTCAACGGCTTTTCATTGTAGCAGGTTAAAAAGGCCGCATGAGACTAGTGAAAGCCACTCAAGCAGTAAGAGCGAAAGGTTGGAGAACAAACAACTGTTTTCAACGAATCCTATCTGTGATCTTGCAATTTACTTGAATGATGTGACAATGGAAAGTATTAGCTTCTGCCTGAGGTAAATGTCAGTGTTGTAGCGTTTTGAAATAGGGGAAGAAGGCTTTGTATAGGAAAGATCTCCTCTGAGTGGGGGTTGTGGTTAGAGCTAAATTCCCACCGTTACAAGTACTAATCAGTTTTCGGTGTTGGGCTCTCGGTTGGCTATCCGTGGCTTAGGACACAGGCCGGGGAAGCAAAACAGTCTGGGCTGGTCGCTTTTATGCACACTGTTCAGGGATTCTTAGTCGAGTAGTGGTTGCCTCTGCCGTGACTAGGGCTCAAAGTCCGACTGGTTTTGATTGAACGAGTGTGACCTGATATATTAGTTAAAAGGCTTTTTCTGGGTCGATCATTTTGTCATTACCCATCAACAATGGCCTAGAATCGAGTTGGTAATCACACTGGTCTTCTGATGACTCAGTTATCGCAGGCCATGTTCCTTAATGCTGCCACCTCACCCATGTGAATGGTAAAAACACGTATACGACTCACTGCAAATAACAGTTAACTCTTTAGCGTCTCGTTCTTAATGGGACCATGACCAAGGGTCTGTTCAGACTAAAGTAAACTGGCTCAAAGCGTAACGCGCTAGGAAAACACAGGGACGAAATAAGCACTCAACCAGACAGTCAATAAAGCGTCAAACGTTCTAGATAGAGTTTATCAGCTCACAGCTGAGAAATACTAACACAGAAAACTTTTGGATTTCGTGCATTAAGCTAACCTCATAAAACTCACAGTAAAATGTGTCCGCGTTTAAATTACGAGGCTTTTACGGGTGAAAAATCTATTTAGTAATAAGTTTTTGTTTCAGTCATAGCTTCGATTACAGGCAACGACATTTTTGTAGCTTAGAACAGTTGATTGGCTGACACCATCGGAGTACTTGACTTTTCATCACGCAACTACAAATGGTTGCATTTAAGTAGCACAAATCAACTGAGTTGCACAGCAGTAGGAAAACCCAGGTTCCTCTTTAAAAGTTAACCATAATAAACAGTGGTTGTTCACTACGGCCTAATTAGTGTACTCATACAGCTAGAGGATTCTCATGTCAGAAGAGTATACTGAGGAATCACAACTGACCGTTCCAAGTGGGCAATCGCAGCTAACTTCGAAAACAATGACACTGAGATCAAGAGTTGAAATTTGATTTTACTAGTACTGTCGTCGTTCTCTAGGTTGTTTACTTCTACCCCGAAGGGAGCTACCAGCGAATCACATTTATGATTCCTTGGTGGAATATTCTGAGAGCAATATCCACTCTCTCTCTCTGGATGCATAATTTGGATTGTTCAAAACGAGCGTACATAGAGAGTGCAACGATAAATGGACAGAGGAGTATCTGATGCGCATGTTGGATGAGTGGCTTTAATCGCGAAACCGGTGGTTTGATCCCGAGAATCTTGGTCAATCCATCTATGAATACTACTTATTTCACTCGATTAGCATTTATATGGCCCACAACAGTTCACTCTTTGGGTTCTACAAAAACAGGAACTTCAGAACCCCTTTTAGCACTTATACTCTGAGAGAACTAGAGTAACTGTGGTAAGAAAATCCGTAGTTCACCTCACAAAATGAAAAGGCCATCTCCACCAGTAGCTGAAGCTTGGCTAGCCGAACTCATGCTGCATTATTCCATAATATTTCTTTTACTGTGTAGGAATATTTACACAGTTTTTTGAAAGTTTGAAAACCTCTTTTAAAGTGTTTCTCATATCACAAGATTCGGGTAAAACAAGCGCGTAGATGCCAAAGTTGTTTTGTCCTCTAGAACGTGAATACTAAGCACGTGGCGACAGTTCGCATTCGTTTTTCCGGTGTGAGGAAGAGAATTTTATCTAACTTTGTTCCCTGACTCCCATACTTCGTTGCTGACCACTGGCCAACCGTGCTCACTCTTGACAAAAATGTTGTACGGTCTGAATCAGGGGTTGCTCAAGGGCTGCCGTGAGACAGCGCCCATCGGAGCCATATCATATTTGCGTGTTGTAAATGATTTCCGTGACGTTTTGTAGGAAAAACCACTTCGACAGACGACACCCTTTGTTGAAAACTGGTTTTAACATTTCTGAATAAATTGTTTCACGACAGTTACGATCTCTAGCCACTCACCTTAACCAAGCAAGCAAAGTAGCGATGATCAGCTGTTCCGTGACTAAGACGTGATGCTTCCTACCACTATGGCAAATATTCATCAGTTCGGAAGTCTGAGTTGGTTTTAGTTATTTTCAGTGGTTTTCAGTATTCGTTTTCTCGTATCTCATTTCTGGGGTTTAGATAGATTCTTTATCGTGGATTTTTGGATTTAAGTTGCAGATACTTCCTAAACAGTCGGGGTAACTTCGTCCATCTTCATGAGGCGGTCGTTGCAGTCTTCGACATTTATAGGAATCTTGATTTCAGTTGTGTTCTCATGATAGATGGCATGAAATTAGGCCAAATGTTACAGATAAGTTCAGTAAAATTAGGAACAATTATTAAAATCCTCTCTATAGTGAAGTGCTTTTCGTAACCAAATTATGCCGAACCACAATAACTTGTGATTATTCGAGCTCAAAGATTTAAACATCAAAAGGGAACTGCAAGGACAGCATATTGGAAGGTAGCAATAATTTCTCCAACCCGACTGGATGTATAATCCAGCGATTCTTTTTTGCTTGTCCGAGACGTTTTGTGCGTACGAGCCGGTTGTACTTAACTATAGAATACGGCCAGTTAGCGATGTTTAAGTGGTCGTCATCATGGACTTTGGATAAGAACGACCCGGGTAGGATTCCCACCACGACCGGTCATTTGCCTACCTGGCAACCGCTTAGTGGCCGGGCCCTCTTCCTGAGTTGTTGTGCATTGTTGTATGAACGGTAAAGCTGAAAGTAACGGAATTTTTTATCGATTTTGTTCTATCGGAATTAAGTGAGATAAATGCAATGACTCAAAAGTATGCAAATGAATAGTGCTACTTCCCATGAATCAATGTCTGTAGCAATAAAATAATCAAAAAGTGGAGGAAAAATACAATAGCGCACTTTCAAGACTGGAGTCAAATAAATTCCTACGAATACATGTTCGTCAAATGAAGAGTTAACCAGTAAATATACTCTGCTCGAGGAAATACTGTACGCCTTGCAAATAATAATCTTTCAAATCGTTTACATTTTTCTTACATCTGCTAAATTCGCTGTAGTGAACCCCTTTTGCAATCTACTTATTCATATATGAGATACAGAGTCACCGAAATATTCGTGAGATATCCACTGATTTGTTTTCACAGACAAAAAATGCACATCTTGTTCGCCCATCAACAAGGCAAATATATATCGCGGTAGACTTCAGTTTCCGTGTGCCAGGTAAAAACACGTTGCCAGTCATTCCCACTTGAGACAAAAAGCACTCGAATGGGTTTTGTGAAAAATTTCCAACATCTTTTGAGAGCATAGGTGACGTTGATAAACAGTGTCTTTGGAAGACACCCCCCCCCCCTCTTAATGGATAATGTTAGGGATTACCAACCATAGATTAGAAGAGCGTTGCACATTGAATCACACTTGAGCGAATTATTCTGCTTTGTCCTATAGGTAAACTGTATCCGTCTGCGCATCTGCCTGTTGTACCTTAGGGGATTTATGACTGAAACTCGGATAAAAATGTTTTTATTGCTTGCCGGTGTGTAATAACAACGGAACATTTAAACACCGTAGCTTTGGGAGTTCACCATACTATTGGAGATATCCGTCAACTCACCTATGACACTTGGAGTAAAGAACCAAATAAGATCCCAAAATATCCGGGGGCAGTAGATTACTGTGACTATCTGCGGAAGGCCTGGAACCGTTACCCTTTAAGAAGGGAGACAAAAGTTCTAAATCACCTGATCAACTCGGATCAAAACAGTCTACTTCTGAACAGAACATTGTCAGTTGAAGTTGCATGAGATACTGTAGGAGACTTTGCTAGCCCAGGCATTTGATTTTCGCATCATGCGCGCGTATTGTGATTCACGATATTGTTTTTATTCGTACTGACACTTTACTGGAATGCACACACGCCGAGACGTGGAATCAGCGAAAGGATAAGAAGGACTGCTTGAAGCCACACCGGATCGCCAATGATAACTAGTAGCACAGAAAAAAGTGATTGAATGGGGAACGAGTCGTGGTTTTCGGAATGGTGAAAAACTTTGCGCATCAAAGGCTTTCTCGGTATATATCTAAATTTGCTGACTTGGTTTTCATTAGTGTCACGCAAATAAAGATTTTATTCATAGAATGTAATACTGGCACCAGGAGCCTGAATGGCACAATAAAAAACCACTTGCATTTTTTAATATCTAAAATCCCAACTCCGCTAGCAGTATTAGAATCGGCGACCCTTCACGTACCGGGAAGATGATCTACCAGCTGAGATATCGCGGTACGGCCAGTCGGGTGTGAATAACGCAGATGAATAGGAAACCACTATTACAAGGATACACAGCAACCGTCCTGATTTTAATCTCTGGAATAACTTCGCCTTTTACCTCCCAATGGGACAAACAGCACAAGGCTGAATGTGATCCAATAGATATTGAAATATATTCGGTGAATTTACTATGGGTGCAAGGAACCCGAATCTCACTGATTAGCTATAATGTGCAAATACCCTGTTCTAAGCCCACCTAGTGGAACAATGAGATATCCGAGATTAACCTGCTACTTCAGACACACAACCCATTGTGAGTTTACATTGTTTACCCCCGTATATCCTAAAACGTGGATACTAAAACGAGTGGAGTACAGTAGTTTTGCTTGGCATGAGATAAAAACAACCAATCCTTTGTTACTAATCCTAATTGGCAGTTAAGTTCCACTTCGCGCATTAGTACTCCGATTTTACTCAATGCCTCTCGGCTTAAATACATATAATGTGTCATCAAAGGCAATAAAAATCATTCATTTTTGATAACCTCGTGAACCAATCACCAGGGCCTTTAGAAAGGATTTAGAATGAATAGTTGCTGTCTATTATGGATTTCATTTAGACTCTCACCGTTATAACAAACTAAGTATAACTTAGCCGTAGCGTTGCATGCACTTTTGTCATTGATTTTTTGATTCCAGAAAAGTGTAACTGTAAATAATCTGCGAGTAATTCTGAGCAAGTTCTCAGCTTTACCCTAAATACTGTTGAAATTTAGGTGATAATAATTCTCTGGGAATAGTTCATGTTTTATGCCGCGTGCTGCATGACAATGAAGACGAATTATACTAGTGTTGATACAAACTTTATGACCAACCTTTGTCTAACCGTGATTGTGGTGTAGTTTGAAACTTTAGGTTCTTGGTTCCAATCCGGTAGACATCGTTCGGCTGCTGCTAACTGACCGCGATATTCTTTGGGAATAACTTCAAACATTTGTACGATAATTAAAAAAGAAAACAGATCGCTGTTATCATTTTTACAAATGAAATCGAAGTTACTAAATTTTTTGCTCAGTATTTTATTAATTTGTCACTACGTGAGTTTTTCCACCAATAGATGCATGATAACATGACCACTCGGGGAAAATCAAACGATTGTGTAAAATACGGCTCAGAACATATCCATAACCCAGTTGATAATGGATCAGATCGTTTTTAATTTTGATCGTTTTCAGTTTCGGTTCACATTACCCATTGGTCGTGTACCCAACTGCTATTTGATGGGGCGAATAATCATGAGTTTCCTTCTTGAGTATTGGGGAACAATTTTCGATCAAATTTCAACAAAGAGGTTGATAGCAATATTATAAACGGCAATTTCAAAGAGCCTATGTTTTCATAGGCTCCAAAACGAAAAACAAACGAATAGTGTTTTTACGGCACTAGAGTACCCAAATGCTAGTGAGATATGATTTAGCATGCTATCAGTTACCACAAGTTTCACACATGAACTTCTAGTCTCGTTGGAGAAATCTTTGGTGTGCGAGTGCATGGAATCTTGCTCTGGGCGGCTTTGATTGCCTTCCATGGAAAAGGTAGTTCCGGTTCATTTCATATAACTTAGTAGTATCTGAAAAGTCAGTGGCAGCGGAATGCATAACAAGAGAAAAGTCTTTCAACAGATGGCTTCCATCTGCACACGAAGACTACCCATCTAGCACGAATGCATGGGCTAGGCAAATTGATCGCCACCTCGACTGGTTACATGAACAAAATTCGATTAGAAATATAGCAAGCGTGCTGCTTCTGAAGTTCATATTTCCCGATAATTTTTCCCTGATGGAATATATACAAAGTAACTTGGGACTCAAATGAACAAATTTCAAGGAATTTTTCTTCTAACTGCCTATAGCACTAAAATTTAAAAAAAATTACCAGAAATAAGTGAATAACGTGTCATTTGAGCATTAACGATATCCCTAAGACGCTTGTTTAGGTGAAATAGCAAACCAGTCGATACTATTTATCGATTCTATAGTGTGGTCCTTTTAAATCTCTCAACAGGGAGGCACAATGAAAGGAAAACTGTTGGAGGTGACGTATTAGTAAGCACTCAATATTCTTCTGTAAACAGTTGACAAAATTAGGAGTTCTAAGTAGAGCAGTATTAGATCTATTTGGAAACTGTGGTGAATAATTAGTAAATTTGATCGGCATCCACTTTTCTCCAAATTAAATTCTAGAAACTCGTTTCTATTAGAGTCATAGAAGTTATCTCTGAAGAGGCTAGCGTTTATAAGGCAACTTCGTTTATCAACGGCATATCCTTTAAAAACGAACAAAATTGTGTCTTCTCACAGACCGATAGAAGTACCGTGGGTTAGAAAAACTACTTCATCACTATGTCTAAGTTGCGTTGATGCTCACCGGGACAGATGATGACAAATTAGAGTCTTACAAACTCCGAACTTAACAATATTTTGATAAGTTCTCATATAAACCACAACTTTGTTGAATTTCTGAACCATCTCTATCAAATTTGTCAACCTTTCTCAAACTAACATTGAACTGGTAGAACTGATTTTTTGGAGAGCTAGAGAGAGAGAGATACAGTAGTGGTCATCAGCCCACCTACTTATAGGTTAGCGAATTTTACGGTACAACTATTTGATGTTGTATACAGAATCCTTCCGTGACAAAGGATAGCGCAGCAAATTCAGTTCGACAATTAGTTTTGAAAACGAATGGCATACTAGTGGTTCCGAGGTAAAAAAAGCTCTGAGTCGTTAAAGTTAACTCAAAACTTTTAGTGAAAGTCAAACAAAGACATTTCTAAGCTACTAGGAAACTCAAGAAGACGAACACGAGACGGAAATGTACACAGAGTGTCCTATTTTCATATCCTAATGTCCAATATTGACTATATTAGAAAATTCTCTGAAAGACGTTCTAATCTGTGTTGTTTCTCTGTGTAACCTGAGAACATTTATGCTCGCTACAGGCCAATGTCAAACAACCGGTTTCAAAAGATGACCACAAGGTGGCCTGATGTACTTCAGTTCGTCATTTTACATGGTGGACGGTGCCAAATGCACAAGAAAACATTTGTTACAGTGTGACTTAGATCGGTTTACAGTGGGAAAGGTGTCACATTTGGTAAGAGCGATAACTGAAACTACAATAGAATACTGAGTCAAGAGAACTTTCAGATCTAGAGAAAGCACAGCGAACAAGAAGTATGCATCCCATAGGAGAGAAATGTAGGATCAATACTGCATGTCTGGTAAGCTATTCCCGTTGATTCTTGGAGGGGTTAATGACATGGACAAATTTCTCCGCCAAATAATGCTTCGGAGTAGTTAAATTACCCCGCACTTTCGAAAGCCAAACCTTGTAAAATTTGGATATGGCATTGAGCCATGAAGAGTGAAATTTTTAGACTGCTATTCTCAATAACCGTCTGATGGATTTGAATGATCCCTGGAGGAGACAAAACAACTAGCGCTATTTTGTAAAAAATTCTATTCGCTGAGGAATAAAACTCTGAGATGGGTGATAAATAATCTCATATTCAGTTAAGTCCATAATGAAGGTTTGTCTCTTATATATGTACGTGATAGATAGTGGGTAGTCTGCCCGATGATGCTTTCCGTTTAATACTCCATTGAGTGGACGATCAAAACTTCCTTCTGTTAGAACTCGTGTTTGTACAGTGTCCACTTAAAAGACAAACCGTTTGGTAATTTTTTTTACTAATCCATGCGCATTTCTTCAGAGATTACTGCGGTCTCGAACCAATGGCCGTGCAAGCAGTGGTTATCGAGGCATTTATCACATGATTGGTGACACACTAACCTTGAGCAACCTCTAACTTCAAAGAGCTAACCAAAATTTTGTGTGAGAAAAAGAGCACAGCTGTGGATAGCGTGTGTTGAAAAGTCGCTCATTGGAAAGTTGACCTAGAAAACCGCTATCTGTTAAGTGTAGGGTACAGATCCGCGAGTATTTTTATAACATTTTTTGCGGCCTCTTGAATATCAGAATTTGTTTTGTGATGATGATGTCTTCGCCCCTAATATTTTGATAAAACAATCAGTCCCACCAGATGTCCCAAAGCACACTTACAGAAGCCTGCACGGTAAACGTTTCTGAGGTCAACATCAGTTGGTTAGGGATAGACAATTAAATTTCTGATCTTATTTTCATCTTCATCAGCCATACTCAGTATTATATCCTAAACGTATCCAGAGGAGTAGCTACCGTGAAAAGCATGTGAAATACTTGCTTTCGAGGAAGAGCCTTTTAAAACTTCCTTCTGCATGAAGGGTTTTGATTTAGTTAACTGATCGCAGTAACTATACTGTATTTCCACTCAATTCATTCAAGCTGCTCTGTAAAACTACAAAAGAAACTCCAGAGGGCCAACAGTACGACAAAATGTTTGTACTCATATCAAGTATAAGAGTGAAATAAAAGCTTTATAGACGTCGTAAATTTGAAAATTCCCGTCATGTATACTTATACTGACCAATCCCGTGTAAACGATCACTTGCTGGCCGAAATGAAAGAACGACTGGAGCCTGCTAGAAGTAACCTGAACTGCATTAGTTCTGATCACACCAATTCAAGTGATCTGATCTAGTGAAATGACGACAAACACCATTCAATGTTCCGACTCCACCAAGCTTGCAGATGCAGTCCACGAAATATCATCATTAAGTAGCTAATCTCTTGCATGCACGTCTGCAGGTAAAACATGATAATAGGCTGTGACACGTTAATAAAATATCTACAGAATCATGCGCTTGATTTCAAAGTGTGAAGCCGTAATATCTTAAATGTGCACAAATAGACCCATGGTTAGAATTTGTTCACGAAAAAAGCAGTTCATATACTAGCCCCAGATAAAAAGTCTGCTAAGCAAAGCATGCGATACTGACAAGAATAGCACCGGAGTTACAGTAAACAGATTATTCTTATAATTAACAATTATAAAGGCCGACAACAGGAGTTTCTACAGCTCTATGGTTAAACTCCGGCACTCAGGAATGAATCCATCTGAAGACCGTATTACTTCAGGGAAACTATATGGTCTGAAGAACTCCTAGTTTTCCTTCATATTTTCTCAGCGAATTTCACATCAAACTAGACGTTATTTCACGGAGCAAGTAGATTTCAAAACGAAATGTGTTTTGGGCAATCAACAGGCTACATCAGGTGAAACTCTGTGAGTAATGCCAAAGCTGGAACGAAAAAGCAGACGAACGGAGAGACTGACCGATTCCTAGAATGTGAGATTTCTGTCAGCCAGTTTACATGCCCGAGGGTACTAACCTTCCTGCTACCAAGGTTATTAGCTCTCATCAAGAAACTACCGAAACAAGATGTGCTATGAGCTCAAATGGTAGAACTTCCAGTTTCTGCACATTCCTTCCACGTAAAATTCATCACTATAAAATATTTGCTGAAAATATTGTCAGGTCAGTATTTGCGCAGTTTAACAGCAGCTCGCTTAAAAGCAATAGACCGAAGTGATACGTACGTTAGGAAGTCAATACTGTACGTCCAAAGTAAAAAAGACAGTTTGTAGATTCCATTTGTACAGAGGTAATTGGTGAAAGATCCTTACGTAGAAGACGCGAACTACTTGTGAGTATTCGGAAGAAAGCTGCTCACAGTGATTGAAATAATTAAACTGGCAGCTTCGAGAGAGAATCTCGACCTGCTGGTGCTGCGTTTTTAAATAAGTTCCATGGATTTCGTAGGCTAGATAAAGACTGTTCTCAGGAAACCGAAAAAAGAACGTAGGTAGAAGTGAAAATAAAGAGATTTTCGAAAATCCACTGTCTATTAGCACTCGTGACGGTGGGAGTGAAACTCTCACCACAACAAGCACACGATAGAGACACCCCTCCCCACAACCCCCTTTTCAAGGCCACGACAATGATCTTCACTCCGGCCAATGGCTAACAAATTCCAGCGCCACTTCACCCATACAAATTGTAAGAGCACGTATAGGGTTCAATGAAAACAACTGTTCACTCTCCAGCACCTTGTTCCTAAGGTGACCATGTATTTTTGATTATATTTTCAATATAATAATAAAACTGGAAATTTCCTTACATACTGAGATGTCAGTAGGAGGGTAGGTTTTTCACACTATGATTCATCATACGGTATAAAAAATCAACACCACATTGAAAACCATGGTAACACTGTACAGCTGTTGCATCCTTACTAGGAATCATAAGCAGTGGTCACCGACTAAGCCCCTACCAGTACTCAAATCGGAGATGAACGATTGTGAGTCGAACACCTGACTACCAGGCTATCCGGGCAGACTTTCAGCGGTTTTTATTGGGTTTATACACCGCATGATATATGGCCCTTCCGCGACTGGCTTTGAATTAAAGCAGAGCATTCCCCGCACAGCGATTGACTCTATTGATGGATGAAAGTCTCTGCAGGGGACTAACCAAGGTATTCAGCTAAACAACGTGCAGAGTTTGACTACTGTATGAGTGTGAGTAGCAGAAGATTGATTTTTTACATAACAACGCAGAATGAATGTTCAACTGACAACAGCTTCCTATCAACGATGAAACAGCTGCACAGCTCCTTGGTGGTTTTCCGTGTTGAGGTGAAAGTTCATACTGCATGATGAGTCGTAATATATTGAAGTATTTCTTGGGTACCCATGGACCATGAGAGGCCGTGTTTGGGGTACCTGAGAGGAGTAACCCTTCTGATTTCGTGGACTTCAGTGCCCTTGGGGTATCCGACTTCCCTTAAGCCTCTATCATTTACCGATCCATCACCTGTAGCTAAATAAAGCTGATGTCTGTGTCATCAGCCGCCGCACCCCGAATAACTGCTCAACAGGTGAGCTGAACCAGGTTGAGAGTACCCAAGGTCTAAAATCCTCGGCGGGTCTGTATTCGGCATGTGAAAATAGATATTCCTAAATGAGCGGACATGACCTACTCATCCAATGGTTACAAAAGATGTCTGTCTAATCCGCCCTACCCGATAGAGTAGGTTACACAGGAAATACCCTGCAGCCTTGAAGGCTACACTTGGGTGTGCAAAGAATAAACGTATATCTTAGAAAGAAAAGGCCGGACTAGATACCATCAATCTACTTCCTACTCCCCACTGGGCGATCGAGTAGTACAACAGTCACGAACGGTGCGGGGAACACCGGTCCCTAATATATTCCCGAGAATCTCTATGGAAAATTTTAGAAATATGCACTCTGGTCACGCTACGGCATTCTCGGCAAGCGACTCACCTCGTGATCCAGCTGTCAAGGTCTCAAGAAAATAGGCTAAAATACTCAGTTGCAGGAAACAGGCTTGTATAGCTTGTTTGAATGAGCAGACACTAATAAATGTAGGCAGTCGAAGTCTCGCAATGATCACACTGCACTGGTACAGCTTCAACGTAGCTTGTCCCTCAGAAGTCCGCATACCTAACTCTGGCAAGGCACATAAAAGTTCCCGGGAAGGTGACAGCTTACTGGCTTTATCATAGCGGCCCGATAGATAACTTCGAGCTCCACGGCGTCCAATTCGCGATTAGTAATAAAACCAACGGCGCAATGATGGCTCGGGAGCCGATTTCAGCTACACTTGCTCTGGCGTGTTTTAAAGGCTCTTCGCAGCGCTAGACAATGATTGCGGTCTACGCTCCGAATAACACAACCGATAGAGAAACAAATGATGAATTCTAACGCGATCTCCAGGAGATAATCAAAGGGGTTCAGAGAAGTGACATTCATTTCTTCGCCGGAGACTGGGACACTCGCACAGGTCTCTCGTATGAGTCAAAGCAGCGCGTTCTGGGAAAATTTAGACTTAGCGAAAGCTGCGAGAATGGTAACCGCTTTATCACTTCGGCCGACTCCAACAGAATGATCTTTTGCGGTACACGTTTCCAACACCCTAAAAAGCTCTTACTGACGTGGTACTCGGACAAAGATCACACTTCCCATCAAACTGACCATATCCTACAGAGGCGCCGTTGAGCGACTGGCAAAGAAAACAATACGGATCACGTTCCTGTTTGCGCACGCTTCAGAATCCATCTATTCACTCACAATAAGACCTTCCCACCAACCCGAATAAAATTCACAGCCTTGGAAATGCCAGAGTATTGCCAAGCTCAGACACGTGCAATCGCTATCCGACTACTCACAGTAACCAACTTGCCACTGAAAGCAACTCATTTATAATAACAGTGGACTATCATCATGTTGACGTTTACAGAGAACTTTTTAAAAGAACTAGGGAAAACCGGAAGGATTAACGTGTCAGAACCGAGATCGGTTCGGAGTGTATCGAAAAATCAGTGTGCCATATGAAATGTTACGGTAAAACTTTATTGTTCAAGAACAAAGCATAGTCAAAGTTGTTGGTTTCGCTGACTTGTTAAACCAGTCTTGAAAAAGGCTACCGGTTGTGACCGAAACGACGACAACCTACCAAAGATTTCGACTATGCTGTGTTACTGAACAATACAATTATACCAAAATCGCAAGGCCTTCAAAAACTAGATTTCTGAGGACACACTCCAACGGCCAACCAAAGCACACAAAGCTCGGATGTCAGGGAGTGGTGAAAGCAGCAGACGATAACGGGCTGCCTCGTGCTCCTCTAAGATGATGGTAAGCCATACTGGATAGAAGAAGCTGAAAAAATGGAGATTTCAGCTGGGCTCGGTGACTTCGGAAAGCTATTCCACTTCATTCGTAACGCGTCGGGTGGGCGCTGTAAGCGGGAGTCACTCTTACGAAATACAACCGGTGGGCTCATACCTGAGCAGAGAAGGAAAATCGGGCTATGGATGGAGCTCTTCTATCGTTTGCTAAACCGACCATCAGACCACAAGACGGCCTTACAACCCCCAGTTCTTGCACAGCCATACGATGTCAGTTGCGATCCACCGAGCACAACTGAAGTCGCCTCAGTCATCAATCAGTTGAAGAACAAAAACCTGCTGGAGAAGACGGCCTTCCAACTAAAGTCTACAAGAGCTGTCTGTCGTCGTTGATCGACAGATTACACTTCGAGAATAAACAACGTGGCGAACAAGCTCGTTTTCAGTTATTCGTACTCATACCAATACATAACAATATATATGACTCACAAAATAAGAACGGACAATGGCAATCCAAATCTGTCTCTGCACGTGCGTGTGTGCACTTGAAACTGATCACAGTGTGGAATGTTCAAGTGGTTGCACATGTGTTCGGGACCATGACGTGGGCCACGGAAGCTTAAGTGCTGGCTCTTTATGGTAGGAGAGGAGTTTCTGACTGATTAGGGCAAGCTCTTTTTGCTACCCGTCCCAAAAAAGGAGACCAATACGTGTGCGAGAACTATAGGGAGATCAGCCTGATCGACGTGGCTGCGAAGATTTTCTGCACGCTGCTACTCAACCGCTTCTCATTTGCGACAGGCAGCCGCACCCGAAGGAACCAAGGGGAGTTTTGCCTTGGTAGAGGCTGTGTGGACCAAACTTTTCGTACTAAGTCGAACAATGGAGTACCACTACAAGTTCCAGCAGCCAGCAGTAGCTTGTTCCATCGACTTTCGGGTCATTTTCGATCCTGTTAACCGGAGGTGTCTCTGGGCGATAATGCCATCCGACGAGATGCTATAAGAAGATATTGTTCATCCTCTAGGGAGCTGGTCCATACGAACAGTGAAGAGCCCTCGGAGTTCCTACTCACTACCGGCTTCCGACAGAGCTGCACTATTTTCACCAGTGCTGTTTAACTACGTGGCCAACTGGACAATGAGACAGGCACTGACTGACTATTCTGGTACCCAGCTGATTCAGGAGATGCGTATTTTGGACCTATAATTTTCATATGACGTGGCCGAGCTAGTGGACCGACCTGCCATTCTTCAACCATTCCCTGATGGAATCATTTTTCCTCAAATCCATCGGGCTGGAAGTAAACACCACAAAAACCAAAGATGGGTCACTCCGCTCAGAGCCACTAGCTCAACAGCAGTCTATCAGTGACCAAATGATAGAGCGCATTCCGTTATTCAAGTATCTAGGTTCCACACTGCTTCCAAATGGTAAGGCAAATAATTAAGTAACACTTTGGATAGACAAAGCCAGAAAAGCATTTCCCCGGTTACGAAGTTCATCATAGCCCCGCAGTAAAACCAGCCTTTGGGTTAAGATATGTATCTACCGTACCGCCATACTCCCGGTCTTAGCTACGACTGAGAAAGGTGGCTACTGAATACCGAAGACACCAGGAAGCTGAAGGTGTCTGATCACTGGTGCCTGCGGAGTGGTTTGAAAGTAAATTTGTGCAACAGTGTATCCAGTGATAAAATTAGGAGAACTCTCACACATTCTTCAATTTCGTCGACTGCGGTGGCTGGGTCTTATCCTATGGCGACCAGATGCGGAGTTAAACAAGCAAATACTTCTTCCCGAACCTTGTCCTGGATGATACTGTCGTCTTGGCGGCCAGATCAAGGTTTGGGCCAACACTGTCAGGAAGGAGGTAGAGTTTCTAGGCTTATGGTCGGTCTATGGTTCCCTTCCAGGGGAAGAAAGTCTGGGTCGCGGCCTGCACCGAACTCGCTTCAAACCGCCGCGCATAGTCAGATATGATACGTGATATTCAAGGAGCTGACTCATTCTCTAGCAGGAAAAAGTAGTAACAAAGCACTGAAGTATTCGGTAGTTCACGATACCGACACATTTTCGCTGTCTGTGGACCAGGAAGTAAATGTGATTAAATGTTATGTATGTCAGAGAAATAATTGATAAATTTGTCCGGCACTGGTCAAACGGTCATCATGTCTGGCTTCCAACCCTTCTGGTTGAATCCTTGCTCGGCCACCGTTGCCGGCCAGTTCCCCAACTGACAGCATTCAACTGGCAGTGAAATACTGTGTCACTTCGCATAATAAAAAGGAAGTAAATATGACAAAACAATGAGCAGGGAAACAATACATCCAAACCTTCAAGATAGCTCAAAGCAAAATAAGCCAGAAGAAAAGCTGTTTGTAGTTTTATGGTAGCCGTCGTGAATTTACTGACTGTCAACTGGTCTGGGAAGCTTGTACCCGGAAATTGTCGTCGGTGTAGTTGAGTTTGATGAATGGAAAAATAGGGCGATGAAATCTTTAACATAAAATGGAGAGAAAAGAATGAAAACAAATGGCGGTCTGTTGGACATCAAATT
Source organism: Fasciola hepatica (assembly GCA_948099385.1). Taxonomy (NCBI): domain Eukaryota; kingdom Metazoa; phylum Platyhelminthes; class Trematoda; order Plagiorchiida; family Fasciolidae; genus Fasciola; species Fasciola hepatica. The sequence continues at coordinate 289,127 of CANUEZ040000088.1, read as the reverse complement.
TAACAAAAAGGTGAAGATCTTTCATGGTAAAACCATGTCACACTTGTTTCATCAGTTTAACAACCGCAAATCGGCCTGCGAGCACCCGGGTCATCACCTCTTCCAGAAGACCGATCCACGTTAATTGATTTGATGATGCTCTCGATAGCAAATTTATATTGGAAATCACCTTACTGTCGGTTTCACAATTTTTGTGTAAATTTGATTTTTCCTAGGCGATCAAGCACACTAAGGTGTTTGGCGCAGAATGTCTTGATCGCTTAGCAGGTGGACTTATTTTCTTCTCACTCTAATTAACGATGAGGTGACAGAAACTTCTCAGTTAGTTTAAATACCGAGTATGCTGAATGCTTTCCAATATTCAAAGTTTTCTGCCGAACGCGTCACTATCCTTCCATGCTAAACTTGGATGTTTACGGTTAATCTTTAGTGAGCGAAATATTAGGTGTTATCATATCCAATAGCCTGGCTTATTTTGTTTCATTTATTGAAGAGTGCTTAGAAGTCTCTTCAAAGGTACTTTAAGGACAGGGATAAATGCCCTCAAATTCTTATCAGTGTAATACCTTAAGGGGACCAACCACGGCATTACCCAACACAAGTTGTTGGGATTGACTTATGACTGGAGGTGACCTGGGAACTCCGAATCCCCATCTGAAATTTCAATCCCCATTAGTTTTCCCTTGATGATGTGACATTTTAAGTCTTGTGCAATTGTTTTTTCTCGCCTAAAGTCCGTTAAACCAGAAATATATATTATAACTTTTACTTGACTGGATGCAGTCTACGACCCTCAAAAAACGATAGTAAACCCACTTGAAGATGATAGGTGACACAGAATATTTCACCACAGAGTGGTATACTGCAACTGTCGCACACCTACGGGACACAAGGGAATGATAATAAATATATTACAGCATTCGGTATGCACGTAAACACTGAGATCATATGATTTTTCACCAGGGTTCAATTGCATCGGTATACTCATTCTGTTGAGTACGTTCCACGAATCACATCTTTTCTTACTTCACATCTACGATAGTGAACTATCCTCGTCTGAGGACTGGTATGAATAATCAGACGTATTGGCATTGCTTCGTGAAACTTCAACCGCCACAGTGCTAGGGTGGTTACAACTAATAACTGCCTTGATCGCACAGTGAATTTTGTCCAGAGGTAACAAACTGGTTCGGAATAGAATTCCCAAAAAGAATTTGCTAGCAGCTGTGAGGGATGAAACCGTACATGACGAAAACCGATTGGGGAATTACAGTGCAGTTTGGGCTCCATATCAAAGGAAACGAATCCCCACATTCTCAGGCTAATGGTTTGTGACAGTACCCATTCTATTCAAAACTGTTTGTAATCCGCTTTATCAGAGTCTTATTTAGAAGGTACTTTCCCAAAGGACTCGAACCTGAATTAGTGGCATCCGTGTTACTTACCCGGAACATATTTGAATTTTCACACTGATCAAACTGTTTGAAAGCAAGCTGTGGAGCAAAGGAGAATTCGCCGTTTCAAAACTAAATGGAGTCATTTTTCTTCTGTCATCTGCAAGCCACTCATGGCTACAAGTTACATTTTTACACAAATGCTCAGTGACGCGTGAAAGAAGGGGCGGCGCAAAAACGTATTGGCGTCGGAGACACTGAAAATTGGATATTACTAACCGTATCGAAAATAATTTCAAAAACCAAAAAACCCTCGAGTGCAATGGACGAAACTACTGTAATTCATTCTCGTAATGTCTAACCAGTCGCTTATTGGTGCTGTATTCACGTTTTTTCAACGAAATCTATTTATTCGAGTATGAATAGTAAGAGATAAGATTTTACACCTGAACGTCTAACTCACCACTGAAAACCAAGGAAGTATTGTACATCTGTTTCATCCTTGTTATAAATCGTCGGCAGTGCATGTTCAAAGGGTTCTCACTTGAACTCGACAACGCAGTGAACGGCTGTGAGTCAAACGTCTAGCCACCTGGCTACACAGGCTGGCTCTCAGCGGTTTATGGAACATATCCGTCACACGATAGAGCACAATTTAGACATGATGCAAACTTTAGCAAAGCACTACCCGCTCAGCGCTCTAATGTGCTATGCTTCCAAGGTCTTCTTTGGTGAGTGGAACGTTCACACTGCTTGACGAATCTGATTGTGTAAAATCTGGTAATCTTGACTGGTCTTGTTCCCGCTATATTTCTAATTGCACTTTCCAGTCAACTTGGTTCGACCAAACCCGCATATGTTCACCAAATTACCGTTTTTCGCGCTAATAGTGAACTAGTCAAGTGGACAAAAAAGGGGCAAGATAATTTCGTGTTGGTCTGCGTCCACCGATCGTCATTCAACTCTAGCATAAAAAATATTTTTCGGAAATAACGAACATAAAGAAGACCTATGTAAAAGCTTCATCCAAGGACTGTATCGTTTGATTTTCTTCCGTAACAAGGTCATGTATTCATTTGAGTGTTAAAATGGATTTTATATGCCGTGATTCAGCATATACGTTATAGGTAGCAAAAGCAGTCAGAGCATCAGCGTAGCTAAGTCTCCTTTTGATAAGCAAATATGATCGAATGAGTTTGTATTTTGTTTTCCAATTTTAACTGAACCGTGGCCATCCCTTCTAATTCCGCCACTATTAGAGATAATAATAATGTAAATAATGATATTGCGATTGCCCTGACTGTAATAAATGTAAAGATCATAGAGTTATACCTAGTAACATGAAATACCTTATGACAATCATCTTTACAAGCGCGAACTTGAACAGCCAGACATCATCATTCGTGACCACCCTGACTTTTCACCAAATAGCGCATGACCATTTAGCTGCGTCACATGAACGTGTGCTTGATCCATCTACAAGTAGATTGGGTTTTTACCTACGGTAGCATGTTTCACAACACGACTCTTCTAGGGAATGACACCTTAAGACAAACCAGTCTGCTTTACTTTTCAACTTCATTACTAATCCTAAATGCAGTGTAGTGGGGTTCATTTCATAGCCACGGGAGCCCAATGTACTGTGAACGATAGGCGACAACCCCGACCCAGAAAAAAGTGTGGTGAGCTGTTTAGGTCTATGCACGGTAGATAGGATGGTGTAATGACCAGAGCGATCCTGTGGGGTAAACATTTACAATAAACTGTTGTCTCTCGTCGAAATATCATCAGGCCTCAATGTGCTTGTGGACACAGTGGATAACGATGTTTGTTTTACAAATTCTCCGGATACATTTGCGTATAACCTCGTGGGAGCAAGGACTGCGTCGCTACCGCTAAAGCACCATTAGGGGACCCATAGACCACCTTCATTTCGGTGGCAGGTTAATGAATGAGTTAGGTGAAGTAAAAAATATCCCTTTTAAGGGTGATTCCGTGTAACTTCTAACAAGCTTCAAGGCTGTGAGAAGAGCTTGCACGCAACCAAGCAGCTCACTGGACCGATTCTTGCACTGCTTCCTAAGCCCTTGTCTTTTTTGTGTGCTTACTTCAGTGGTCTGGGAAAAACTTCCCTCTGATCTTTGCCCATAGATATTACGTGGGAAATAACTGGTGGATATTTTTAAATGACACGATCGGCCGCCTAATCTCACACTTTGTGAGACAGTCTCGAACACAGTACAAGACATTATGAGAATGGGGTCAATTGGTTCCTTGTCTTTCTATCAAAAGAGGAGGATTAAACAGTTCCAGAATATGTCACTTCGGCTGCTCTCGATTGTTGCTGCTTTTTGTACGGTCGTATTTTGCTTGATGAAGGCAACACAAAACGCTGTAATTTTATTGGTATACTTCGGTTTATTTGTCTAGCTATTCAGACTGTTAGAGCAATAGGCTTGAAAACAGTGTTCGCGCCTTATGTGACTATCGGTTGGTAAGATTTCATTTTGTCTGCAGATTAAGACAGAATCAGATGAGGACAGATAAACAGCACAGCACAAGAGCATTTCAAAACAGTCTGACAGTAACATTCCTGACTCGAAAAATTGCGGCTTAACCCTACTGTCTGGTTTGTTTAAGCCGCGTGCGAAGTGAGGCCTCACGAACTAGACAATGTATTCTTGCTCTAGAAAGGCGAATTATTTGCACAATGACTTAGTTCATTTGTATAACTGACTGGTCTTCTAAAGCGCAGTCATCAAAAGTTTAGGAAAATACCTTTTTGAATTGGTTTAGTAACAGACTTACAATCGATGCCTGCGTCTAAATTAATCAGGCTCTGAATGTGATGAAATATCATTGAAGTACTTAATTATGACTACAGCACAAAACCAATAATTTTTCAGCAAGCTTCTTCTCGTATTTCGACAAAAGTTTCCCAAGTGGAGGTAGTAACTATCACAGGATGAACCAGAACGAATGAACTGCATCAGCTTATGGTTGACATGTACGATCTTAAACAACGCCCACAATGCAAGACTGTCAGAAGTAATTTTTCGACTGCAAACGTAAATCCTCTAGTCTACTATGGCCACAAATACGAAATACATTTTCTTTCAGTGCTAATCAATAGTAATTCACCTATTGAGCATTGATAATTCTTTCTTCAGGCTACTTGCATATCAAGTGAAAAGTGATCTGTGTATTAAGAGGATGTTATAAGTGAATCACCTATGTTTATACACGTCAGCAGGAATGCAACATCTTGAAAATAAGAGAAAACAAATAAGCTTTTTGAAATTAAAAACAGCCACTATTCTCAGAGCTTTTGTTTCCAGTTACGTGATAGATTCTTTTCGCTGATTTGAGGCAACCCTGTGCGTAAGTTAGTACCCTCAAAAACACCTTCACCGCCAAATTTTTACAAGTCTATTAAGCTGATGTAGACAACGAAGATGCGTCCCAGGGTGCGCCAACAAATATCATGATAATCCACCACACAATAGCAACACTGAAACCACCGTTGAACACTGCACAGCTCTAACATGCAAATTTTAATACGAAACAGTCAGTGAGAGTTAAGTTTTGCCGTTTAATCCCACAACTAAGACCCATATGAGACTTGTTGGGTAAGTATTTTATCTGATTATTCCTAACAGTTCGGATGAAACTGATGTGCAATACTTCCATGTAGTATCAGTGGTTAGTGGGACGTTTTAGTCTGCACGACGGAGCAGTTTCTTGCTAGGTAAATTAATAATCAATCTTAATCACTGCAGGGAGTACAACATGAATTTCAGTCGTCAATGGTAAATTGTTACTGCCTGTGAATCAAACCAGTGATGCATTTCACAGTGAATATGAAAACCGGCAAAAGTCTTAGTCGACTACCTTTTGCACGTTCCCTTCTGCGAGGAGAATCACTTAACTTTTACCTCGTGATGGACCGGTGATCTACTTTGTGAACTATCCAAATCTAATGCATGTAACAATGTCATTCGCTCATGATAATTGATCTTGCCTTCGTCGTTTTACCTTAGGAGGAACCAGTTCACCAGTGGTGGTGGAGTGGTTTTGAGAGTTCACCTTCCACCTTGGAGGTAACGGGTCCAAACTCCACTCCAAATGGTCACTTTAGTGGTTGACAGTAATCCACTGTTACCCGGTCCGTTACCACCGATGACATATTGGGATCTAATGGGGTTCTGCAGCCTACACCCCAGGAATAGGTTAAAGGTTGCGCCTAATAGTCCAGTATACCTTTAAGGCTACGGGTTAGGTCTCTTCCGTTGTACGCGCACGCAAACATGCAATAAAAATACTTCCGGTAATGGCCGTTTAGAAGCTTAGGTATCATCATTTCAGAGTCAGTCATCTGATAATAATGAGTCGAAAAACTTGCACGCATGACCTATAGCGCACCCGATTATACGAGTTACGTGAACTGGAACAAACACATCCAATTCATTTGTCCAGTTTGGCAAATCAATGGTAACTGACACTCGTGGGCTAAGTTAAGGCGGGTTAGTCTTCAATAACACAAAATGAACATCAGTAAGATTTGGAAATAATCAGTTATCTAGTCTCTTTCCAACCGAAACGGTATCTTGTGCCTGAATTTATGGTAGCAGAAAACGTCACAACATCATTTTTGACACTGTTTTATGAGTTCTGCGTTTAATGTGTCACCTGAATGATCCGGCAAAAAGGTGCACATCACAAATAGGGAAAGTTTAAAGAGTGAGCGGTCGTTGTTTTACTCATGAAGCAAACAAAATTTGCACTTCACTGGACAATAGACAACCGCCAATAGGGAATTCGCACCTTTTTCCAGGAAAACTCAAAATCCCTTCGAATTCCGTTGGAACCTCTTTCAATGAGAATATTCTCAGTACAGCGATCAAAATAAGTGATGTTATCCGCTCTTAAAACCTTTCACAGGTATTAAATTACTACAGAAAACGCCAAGAAAAGAACAAACAATAAATACGATACTGAAGCCTATGGAAGCAAAAGCTAAGGTACCCGTCTTTGTGTCGTTGAATTGTGCGATGTTTGTCAAGATGAGGCCGTGCAAATTACCCCGTAAGAAGTGCCCTCTAGATGTGACACTGGACTCTCCAGATATTTTGGTTGCTGTTTTTTGCAAACTAACTTCGAATTCGACAGTTCATTTTCCTCCAGAAACTGGGCGAATCAATCTGCTTAAATTCAGTCCAAATAGCCTGACATCTAATAAGTGCGATTGTTCCGTGTCAGAATTAATCAAGTACCACTTGGGACTCGATGGATGTGCACAGTTGCTGATTTCTAAAGAAAATGAAGCAGTTTTACGATAAATAGTTCCATATTTTTCGAACAGAGGGGGAAGGGTTGATTGCTGACACTAATTAATCATTCAACGGAGACAGGTTGTCATGAAATGCTGTGAAACGTCAATTGTCCATTCCAAAGTGTAACTTGGAAGGTAGTAGATAGTAACTCCCTGTCATCCGGCTCATTGACACACCTGGTCTATCGGGACCTTATACGGTTCTCCACTCAGAATCTCAGGGTCTGTTTGCCGGTTATCTCCAATAACGCAGTGGGCCTTTGGGGTTATGGCGTATACTTCTTCCATTGAACTCATGCACAATTACTTAATAAAGAAAGGCCGACTGTACTTATGATTGCAAGCCCCCTTGCAGGGGCATTATTCTCGATAAAAATCGTGCCTAATTATTTGTGGTGTTTTATGGGAACACGCTGGATAATTACCAAATTAGTCATAGAGAAGCGATGCTAACGAAAATGCCTTTGAATGATGTGGAGCACCGAGCAACATACGCAAATAACCAAACATGGTTAACAACACTTCTGGTTACCCAGCAGAGCAAACTAAAGAAGGCTAATGAGCTGTCAATGAAACGTGTTCACATATTAGGAAGCTGACGTTTGGGGACTTGTGGTTCGTCAGTACGCACTTAGGCTGACACTAAATTACAGATACGCACCCCAAATTACCTGCTTTCATCACCCTGGCGTAGGGTTTTGCAGCAGACACAAGGGTCATCAATCAATCGCGTGACACGCGGAGACTCAGTCAGGGAGGCAAGAAGCTGTCAGTAGGGACTCAATAAACCATCTGTCGCCTTCCCTTTGTACTTTCCAAATTTAAACTATGTACAGATGATTTCATGTTTAGCACCGTCATTGATTTGTGAGTGGTATTTTGGTTTCATTGACAACGAGCAGAGATATCTTCATTGATCAAAATAGATGAATATTCATCATATATGGGGGCTAAATAGGGTTGTTCAATGTTTTACGATAAAAATTGAGTTTAATGGATCAATCCCCACCTAATAATCTTCATTACCATTCCAAAACGGAACAGTTGTTTTGTATCGTTGGAGTAGTGGTTGGGTATCTTCGAATATCCACATGTTTTGTTCGCAACTGAATGACCGTGCCACGATAGCTCGACTGGCAATGCAAACGACGACAACTGGAAGGTCGTTGCTTTGATTAGGGCCCGCAGAATTAAATTTTAGATGCAGAAAAGCAGCCTGATTTTGCATTATATGCATCATTCTAATTCCTTGGGCTATCGATAAAGTCTAACTTCTGTTCGACGAAAGGTTGGAACGGAATTCACTTGGACCAAGGGGAACCGAAAACAACCCCGAACCGTTAGGTGTTGCGATCACATGATATAAGAAAGTAAGTGAAACGTACCAATACTTGTGTGAGCACCGTAACTGTTCACAACCAAAGCCAGTGTAAATTTTCTTTAGATTTTCTTTTACACGTACCCATCGGTGGTTGCTCTGGATCACGGGATCACGCGATACAAGGACTTGAATGTTTTATTTTACTTTTAAAAAAGTTATCAGTCGCTGGTCAGCAGATTGAATACAGATGTTGCTCAGAACTCATGATTATGTTATTATATGCTACTGACAGTTGAACTTTACGTTAAAGATGCGAGCTTTTCCTCGCTGGTCATAATTACCCACGGATAACGTCACCTCGAAAAGTGATGATGAGCCTGAAACCTAACGATCATACCCTACGACCAGTAGTAGCTTGCCCGAATAGGAATTTATTTAGGCAAGTTCATCAGCCCATTACTATTCCTAAGAATACTATCCTCAGGGTTTTGTATCTCACACACTACAGAAAGAAAACATTTAAGACGGTAAAACCAGGCCACGTATAGGCTGAATAGGATGTGCTTCATTGATGACGAGGAAATTGAAGCTTGCTACACTAAGATTTTTACCCGATAAAGTTTACTATTTCTGTCAAATTTTTCTGCAGAACATAAAGCAATGGTTTCGATTGGATTACCGTCCTTTAAGTGTATAAGCCTTAGAAACTATTTGCTTATCTATATTTACCCTTATTTGCTCTTGAGATCCATTTGTAATTATTTGGGAAAGCTGAGCAACAACGAATGTGAAATATGAAGTGAAGAAATCTATAAATCTCACGGGAATAAGATATGGTTCGAAACGTAAATTCGGAAACGAACCAGATATTAAAACTCCTTCAGCCTGGTGGAACTCAACCCACAAATGACTCGGTGTTGGTTATCATTTGCTAATTCGTTTTGGTAACCTAAACAAAATGACCCGTTTGCAAAATTTCGATTCTCTTTGGCAAAGTCTTTTAGGTCAGCTGGTTAAGCAAACTCTGTACCATAAAGACTGAACATAGATCTTCATACTGAGCTTTCGCTGAAGAACGATTGGAAACCCTTCGGTATACTCATTGAGCTTCGGCTCGCTGAGTTTTCCCCTTTCATTGTCACGGTACATCGAACGCGAAACTCCCATGGAAGAGCACCACTTTAGCGTACTACATTTTTGGTTACCCTACTAGCGAACAGGGCAGTCTCGTGATATTGCCTACTCAACATATGCTTCCACAGTAATCTAGTGATTTTCATTAGCTGTGTACTCTTTGCGTGTTATCCACGAGTACGAAACACACTGTGGACAATGTTCTTTCTCTAAGGAAGCAAATTACCGGCTTTAAAAAGATAGCCATATGGATTGCCTTTTGATGAGTGTGGAAATCCGTTGATATACTTACCAAGTCCGGATCACTAGGTTTTCTTTTATCTTTGCTTTTGGGAATAAACACGCCCCCCCCCCCCCCCCCCCCCGCGGAAGACCGCAATTCCTGCATACTTCAGTATTAAGGAGAGGGTCCCAGTCCCACCATTGTCAAAGACTTTTAAAGTTTTGCTTAGTTCATCGTGTTTCATCTCAAGTGACGGTATTTTTCTGCTGTTGAACAAAGTAATCTTCACTGAACCATTCCGTAGTCGATTTGCTGCATTCAAATCACAAGGAGGAATAGTTTATTGGTGAATACATATCACATTTCGATGATAATTGCATTCTTCGCTTACCGTATCCATAGAGGATCTGTCCGCTTAGTGGGACAGTTCATTAGGCGAATCTAAGCATCTGGACTGTCTGACGTCCTACTAAAATTCAGGCTTTCCATTAGCCTTTAATGAAATGGCAGCAGCTTTATCTTTGTCTGCTGCATGCTTTATTTTGCTAACCTAAAGCATACTTGTGCACAACATTTACATTTTCTCCTCTACCGAATTCGTTCTTAGCTCACATCTCCCAAATCCCAATGGACTGACGTGGGACGGCAAAATAAACTGAGCATTTCAGCTTTGTAAATTAGTGTACCATCCTCATCGTACACACATTAGTTTCGAGTGCTCCCCGGAAAAAGAAAATTTCTGTCTACTGTATTCTACAACGCATCATAATGTAATGTCAAGTATTGAAGTGCCAGAATGATTAGCTGGCACTTCTTAGCGCTTACAAACTCCTTTTTGAAACGGGAACTTAGTTTTAAACTCGAGGGTCAAGCTAGTTTAGTATTTCTTGGTAAACATTCCAGTGGACACTCACCTTTGTCATATTGCCTAGTTTGACGCATGCAAACCGTAGCAAGGGAAAAAATAGTTAAAACTAACAATGTCTCTCGAGTCTTTGTAGATATTTTGGATTCATTTTAAGTACCGTTACATTGGAGATAAAGATTCATTGAAACTGGACACGAAAATCCAGCTCGCCATATCAAGAAACGCCTTTTAAATGGTTTGGCTGAGATGGCATGCTATCCATCAAGGTTGATGTCTTCACCAAACAACTCGTTTTCTTTCTATGACCTTCTACTACTGGTTTTCAAGCCGATCATCACTTCTTTGCTTCCACACTCGAGTGATAACTGGGTTGTTCAAGCCCATTGGGGCCAAGCAACTTTAGCATTTTTTGTGCGTCAGGTATCTACAGATCTTAACAGTCATTTGTGTATCCGGTAATCATCTGTTCCTAGTGAACTTTGATTCTAAACAGACTTTATCGCATACGTAATTGTTCTTCCCCGTTTCGGAAGCCTTGGGCACTGAGCCACTTGTCTCCATGACCCGTTGTGTTATTACGTCACAATGGCCTGGATTACTTGACAAGGCCCAAACTTTTGCTCGTAATTATATTTCCTCCTTTATCTGCCTTATCCGTGTGAATGATTGAACTTGGCTTTCCCTCTTTGATCGTGCGGCTTTTTCAAAATCATGCTATTCCGTTTGTTCTTCAGCACACTTGTGTATACGCCCCCTCGGATAATCGCTTCTCTTCTGGACGTTAATTGGTCAGAATGCTTTTCGTAAATAAGGAATCTCTTTGTAATCCACTTAACTCACTCCAACATTGCGATCTCGAGTGATTTCTGTCTATTGTTGTTTGGGCTTCATGAAGCCTTTTTTGACAGTCTTGTTTCTTTGGTCAGTCTGTTATTGTTTGGTAATTTTTCCAGCGTAATAAAGCGGGCATGTGTTCTCTGCTTTGGGACTTGGGGTTCTTTTAGCTGCGAATCACTCAATCGCGGGACGACAATCCTGTACAGTAGGATAAGTTCATTCGCGATTCAATCAATCTTTGGTTTGTGTGTAACTGCGTATTCAAGATATATGCAGCATTGCACAGATGATTTACCAAATTATTTATAGACCTGTTTTGTAGCTCTTTGATTCCTAAAGGTGGAATGTAAGGAACCGCATATACTACTAAACGTCCGTACCAATCGGCACTTCCTGTTCGCTTTCAGTTCCAGCTAAGAAGTCTAAAACAGTGGTGAGTTATTTTGAACAACATGAGACTATAAATTGTGTCTACCTATCCAAACTTTCACTGGAGACAAGAAGTGTTAATTACGGACACTACGAACAATCCCGATCACGTAATACGAACAATGTAAGCGAAATCTAATGTCAGTTAGTCTGAACAGAATTTGGGTGCATTTACTTTTTGAATTTTACTCCTAATTGAATCCTCGCCAGAAAATACGATCTTTACAACTTTGTCAATTATTGTCCAAAATGTGACCGGGTAGATCGCAAAAACAATGAATTTTCTTGAAATGCAACACCAGTTCGTGTAACCTTCTCACAAAGGATTGTTTTGTTCTTGATCAAACGGAGTAGACATCGCGCACGAGTTTTTCTCACCCATTCACCACCTAAACTACAAAGTTGTTCTAATGGATTACGACTGAACTATTTTTTCCCACTCTAAACGTTTGTTCCAATTCACAGCCATTTTCGTCTACAACTAAAGAAAGGAGATTTTTGCGAAAGTAGAGGGGGAAAACATTATCAGATAATAAAAACTATAGATTTGAAAGCCGCAAATTTCTTTGGCTTTCGAGTGGATTTAGCCAGCACCTTTAGTGTGTTTTTTTTTTGTTAGATTTGAACGAGGGTTTAGCTGTGAAAGGCATTTTTGCACCACTGATCTTGTTTCACATCTGCTGTGGAACAACAGTGGAAGCATGAAAATAATCCTTGTTCCTTGTTCCTCAGGGGGTAAAATTATACGGTTTGCACTCACTTTAGAAATCTCCGTTTCCAGTTTCTCTATTTAACGATGAAACAAACTGACAGATAAAATGAAATGATAAAGTAGAATCTTTGTCAAGCAGTCTCGTGAAATAAAGTCTAGCAAGCGAAAAATCGAAGGTATTTACCAAAATCTATGATTTCAAAAGTGCGAGGGATCTGTCAGACATTCTCTGGAGATAGACCTGCGAGCACACACGCATTGGATTTGGAATCACTGATGATCTGGTGGGGAACATGACTGACTAGTAGAAGCATTTTATGCCAAAGGAAATCCGGTCGATAGCAAAATAAGGCAATTGTCATTAAATCATAGCTTGACGCAATGAGTCGCTGTCTGTGTCTGATAAGAATGTTGGTACAAAGAGCATGACAAGCAACTACAAATTGTCCCAATATTTGCGGCTCCACATTGTCATATTGGTGAGGTACTGGTTACAAATGGTTTCGCCCGGACGCGCCCATTTACGATTTTGGCTGTCGGAGGAATGTGCTCACCTGATAGTCACGAGTATCATTCGTATCGTCCAATGCTTCGCAATCATCAATCATAAGTAGTTCAGAACCATTTATCTTTTTCTCCCAATAATCCGGTGGTTGTGAGATTTGTGAAGTTGACGCGAAAACCGGCTCTGAAGGACGAATAATCCGGAATGTGGTTGCTGTGGCATAGGGAGCTACTCTTTCCGTATCCATCGATTTGATCGCGATACCATTTGCGAACGCATTGTTTATGGGGATCGCGTAGCCAAAACTGGATGCACCGACAGATTCACGTGAATTAATCTGCTCCATCTCCACTTTATTGCCCGAAATTCCTCCTTCAGTTGGACTAGTGAAATGCTCCGACGTGGAGTGGCTCTGGTGAGTAAGAAACTGTCAAGGTGTACCAAAAGTTGAGAAATAATGGGTGATGTAAGAATCAATTTGTCTGAGTGAGCAGAACAGACTTTTCGAGTACGCCAGTTATAGGTTCATTTTGCGTCGAAAGTTAATTTAAGAATCGGGAAAGCAACATCCATGCTTGTCATGATATTAAACCAATTCAAACGGAGAAAAACCATTCAAGAAGGGCAAGATTTTGCTCGAAAACTTCAGAGTGACATGTAGTGCTTTTGGGCCTCGTTCCCATCTGCTCTAAGGCACAAAACTGAGCAGCTAGAAAATCTCCAGCTGAAGTAACTTGAGTCGGTGTATTAGAACAAATAAAAAGACGTTTAATCACACAACTACTTGCGAGTAGTGTGTGGGATTGATGAATATTTGCTTTGCTCACTTTCCTTCGGACTCCACCTTCCACGCACAAACCTCAGGTCATCCGACCAACCTGCACTCGAAAGCATCAGACTCGAGCTTCGCTGTTGTTAGAGTTCATCAATGGTGCACACACAGGGTTTGAACCCGGGCCCTTTCACCTCGAAGGCGAGTGTGTCACCACTATGCCACCCCACTCCCGTCCAGACTGATCCGAATCACCAAGGTAAGCTTGTTCAGAAGTCAACCTCTAGGACAGCCAGAGAAGCCCGATAGCTTCGAATGGAGACACAGTACCAGCCCTGTTAGCTCCAAGCGGATACCTCCCACCGAGTCAGGTCTTCTCCACAAGATGTGGTGCACATCCCCCCACCATTGATGAGCTCTAACAAGAGCGAAACTCGAGTCTGGTGCTTCCGAGTGCAAGTTGGTCGGATGACCTGAGGTTTGTGCGTGAAAGGCGGAGTCCGAAGGACAGTCAGAAAAACAAATAAAAAGATGGCAAAAATTACACCCGGATCATTTGGGTCACAGATACAGAGAAGAAACACTTGTCGAGTTTATAAATAATTAGTCGATTTCTTCCTGGGTAACCACGTTTTAACTCTCAGTTTTAACTGAGCGTTGTTATCAAAGACATCAAATAAGGTGAAATTCAGCGGAATTAGGCCGTTAGTGTTTCTGGTTGTCAGATCTTATTGTATTACCGTAAAAAGTGTCATTTCATGTCTCACTGGCTGTTAGATATCGTATTGTAGTTGTATCATCGAATCATTTGTAATTCGCTTTTTGGTTATTGAAGCTTTGCGTGCATTTCAAAAAAGTCGTTTTTTGTATTTCTTCCTTAAAGCCCATGCTTATAAAGGCTTTAAATTTGTTTTCTTCGAAGAAAATTGCAAGCAAATTTTCTCCACTTTGGGCTTCGCAGACGAAAGTAAGCCGGATAGAAAAGTATTTCATGATTACCTTTTTCCTTCTCAATCCATAAATAGAGAGACATTAAAACCGAATCCGGGGCGATTGATTATCAGTCATATTATAGAACCGTATTCAAACTGTATGGTAAAAGTCCACCTGCGCATAACTATTCTAAAATGCTTATTTTCCATATAGGTCAGTATGGAGAAAAGGCCTATCACGAAGTTCGATCAACAGTTTTCGGTAAATACTTACTGCCTTTTAAAGCAGATGACGGGTAAAGGCTACGCCACGTAATGTCTACGTGAAAATTACTATTGAGAGCCGATTCGGGTAAGTTTGTGAAAGCATGTGTGACTCCTAATCATGAACGTTAGATTTGAATTAGAGTTGAGGGACTGAGGCATGGCACAAGTGATGCAGCTGAAATCTCAAAAATGATAGGTGGAACAGAACGTTCTATGTAGTCTCAGTGGTGGATTCATTTTTGCGGTTTTCGTGAAATCAAGTCATAAAGACCGTTTAGATCTTCACCATCTTTTCATATCAGCGGGTCATCTTGTTTACGAGTCAGCCTCGTACGGCCATGTGCCCAGTAATTAGACCTTCACAAATAGTAACTCAGCAAGATTTTCCAGGATGCTTCTATTATAAACATTACCCCGAACACAAGCCCAAGTTAAGACCATCAGCTACAGTGTGATTCGATAAGGCGGAATCATAGTCACGAGTAGTGCGAGGTCACAGTGGTCAAAGCAGTTCACTTGTGGGGCATAGCAGTTAAATTTGACGTAATCTGCTCAAACAGGAAAAAGTATAATGACAAAGCGCGAGCCAATAGGTGTTACCAATGCATTACGAGCAGGATAACGGAACAATGAATGCCCGTTTAAGGAAAGCTTAATTCCTGTACCCCTGAAGCTGGGGTCAATGGGTCCACAGGAAATGTAGTTACAATAAGTTGGAACTTGGGGAATTATGAAGACATTGCAGAAGAAGATGACGTGACTGCATTTGAATAAATGTAGAATACTATGCATGAATGATCGAAAATTCGCTTAATGTAAAATATGAGACATTTTCTCAAAATCAGCCCTGGTGCAAATTTTGGAACAAAAATACGTGCAAGTTTAAGCCCTTTTTTCGAGGAAACACGATAGGTAGGTGAGCACTTCACACCGCTCTTGCAGAATAGCCTTTATTGCCAGAGGAGACCATTGTTCAAAATGAAACAGCCTTACCGAACACAGAGCTTTTGCGTTTATTTTAATATTGACGAACCAGATAGACTGATAGACCGATAGCAAAATTCCCTTGGCACCCGAATTTTCACAAAATAGATGATTCAAACAGCCTCGAAAGTGTGATAAACATTCTGATAAATGGGGGAATAAAGGCTGGAAAAATTGGCTGGCTTCATCTTCTTCTGCATAGGGATATGAAACTTCACAAAAGTTGAGCATATCCAAAACCTTGGCTACATTCACGGGATAATGGGACCGGACGGTCTACGATATTCTCTGTTTTATTTCATGTTAATTCCTTACTTGACAACCATGCTTAATGTCTCATAAAGATCCCTCTAAGAAACGCTTCTGAGAGGTAAACAGTGCGGAAAAATTACCTTTACGACCGGCGTACAGTTCAGGCAGAAAATGTTGATTTTTTTCTTGACATCTGCATGCAGCCGTACAATATTTCACGGCCACATGATCTGAAAACGATCACTTTTCATATTACTTCAACTCCTTTTTCATTCTCCTAGAGTCTAAGATGAGTTTTCCTGGTTTTAAACCGTTGGAGGCAATGTACTTTGTGTCATGTAGGTGCCTTCTTGGATAAAGCACTGTGGAGATTAACGCAGAGGATTAGGAACAACCTCAATGATATACTTTGATATACACTACTAGTACTTCCAAAGTAGCCAAAAATAAATTTACTAACCAGAAGCCACTTCGTATCCAGTGTAGCAACGATGAACATAACATTGCCGAACGAGAAGGGATAGAATTGAAGATGAAAACTTACATTTATTTTCTCGGTGTTACGCAGCTTATGTAACGTGAAATCCGCCGAAGCTGAACCTTTGTAAGCGCGTTATTTCTGCATCTGGTAGTCATAAACTATACAACACAGAATTATTTTCGGGTCTCTTAGCGTGCTGCAAATCTCTCGTTGAAAAATCTCCTTGATTTCCTGGACGGGGACTCCTGAAGAGATTCCGTGACATGCCTGATGACGGCCACCGTCGATTTCTTCTCTAAGCAGCTGAGTTACTTTTCACTCTTTCCACCATATCTAGTGAAAATAAAATTTTCCACGTGGGTGGCATCTAACCATCAATCATTTTACAATCTGAGATGAGACCCGTTAAGCTCCGTTTCGTTTGTTGATGCATTTAGCTCAGTCAAGTGGAAGTATGTGAAACACTGCAACAAACAGGCAGTGGTGTTTTAAAAGACAAGACAACCTGCCTGCCCCAGGTCATGGCTTGTCGAGCAACATAAAGGCTCGTAGCACAACAGTAAAACTGAAATCGTGTGTGCTTTATTGAGGTGAGTATATGACCACTGACCTCAGCACCAGTGTTACCAACGTGCTTGCTTGCCGTCCAAACCCCCTTGAACAGGACCACCCAATATCATATTTCACAATGATAGATTTTTAACTGCATCAGATTCCAAATCGATTTGATGGTTGCCGATGCTGTGCGTCAGTCCTGTCCAGATTCTCAGGTGAATATTACGAAAACAAGTTGAAAAACAAAAATTACGTTGCATAACAGCACGAACAAAAAGGTGTACTTGGAGCTCTCGTCAAACAAATCCACTTTGGGGGTGTGATTTGCTACAAAACCCGTTAACCATCATTTGATCACTCTGACCCCTTTGCGGAAATGATATCACCTACGGAGAAACGGAGATAAGAGAGAGAACGTGCACTTACTGTACTGGTGTGGACAGATATGAATTATACCACTTTCTGTACGGAACACGAGACGCCTAAATGCGCAATTCGACAACCATGAGGACTGTGCACGGATCGATAAACTATCAACAGTCAATGTTATGTACAGAGTAGGCCGAATACCTTAAATCGGCACGTAACAAAACGTACAAACTACTGAGCAAAATCGTCATTCTCGTTTACTGTCTACTTGGCCGCAGAACACGGTGCGGAACCAACCTTTTTTCTCATACAGATTACAACAGGTCTCTCGACTCTTTTTGATATTCATATAGAAAGCCGTGGCATGTGGTCAGTTATTCATGTGTCAGCCTACTACTCTACTTGGTCGAGGTAAAGAAGGACAACTGAGATTTGATTGAAGACGATCCCAACTATTTGCGTGGAATTATCACAAAATACCACAAATGCCGTCAAAAAAAACTTGAACTTGTGATAATTACTTGAAAAATTCAATGAAGGGTGAGAACAGCAGTAAGATGGCTATATTTTTCTAAATGTAGACAACTCCATATGGACAAATACCACATGGAAATTTAAATTTAGCTCGATGTTTAATTTGATTTTAGGCAAAGATGCACTCATTACTTATGTTGTCCGGTAATTTTCTGCCTCGAAATTGTTTGCCCCTTGTTTGAGGATACAGAAGCAATCTTGTTTTCCGGCAAGTCTTTTAAAATCGCCTTTCTATTCAGTTCATCTCCCAATGCTCGGTAATTTTGTCACCGGTTTTCAAAACATTGTGACAAAAAGTATGAATTTTAATAATTAGTGGTGTTACAAAGACCTCCGTGAAGAGTGATACCGAATGGTCATTGTCATCCCACTCTGACCTGTGGTAAAACCACCCGGTCTGAAATTTATTGGCAATGAAGGTGGTGTGTGCGAATAATGCCTAGGTAATCACTGCTGATGTGTATACAGTCAGATTCGATCTTATATCTGTAAACATTGTTTTGGCTTTCACTGAAAAGTTCGTATCACAGATTAAACATTAGCATGGCTTCATTTCAGAATAAGCCCAGATTCCTGCAATAAACGATTAGTAAATAGTAGGAATATACAGAAAACTACCGCAAGCAGATGCAGAACGCGCTGCAACGAGAGTTTAACAAACTTCCTATTGTGATCTGCAATCAATCTGCTCACTTTAGGGTTGAACTTGGGTGGTTTGACACAGCTTGGGAAGAATAAACTGACTTCCTTTTACGCAGTACAGCAATATAAATGCTGATCCGCATTTGCGTTGATTATTGGTAGAGTTGGTATTTCACGCGGATGGTTATTATTGGCTCTAGATCACAGAACTTGGTTCTTTGCTAGCGAACATTTTACCAGTGTCTACCAATTGCTTCATCTCATTCGGTGAAGAAACACTTTCCTTCTGAACACCAAACACAGCAATCAGGAAAAAGAAAACTGGAAACACTAGTCTTTGAAATCTAAATGTGAACGAACCGGCGTACTTATGTGTGAATAACATTCAGCCTAATCAAAATGGCAAAACATTAATTTTTTGATTTCGTATATTAGCTGTCAAAAAATATGCCACTTCTTTCCAGAAATTTCCAGTCTTGCGTCGTATATTGTTTACAAACTGGGACCTAAATACCAGTATCTCCCTGTGTCAAGTGAAAAACAATTACTTGTGGTTCAATCGGGATTACTGCAGTGGTGGTGGCTCCGGGATCCAACATTAGTTTCCCCTTATTGATTCGATACTTTCGAGATCGATCGTTCACGGAGGATCCAGGTACTGACGGCAGAGTATACGTGGCTGCGCTGGAGGTTCTGTTCACTTCAACAGGTATCATCATTGTCGATTTGGGAGTCAAGTTGAATCCGTGTCGAAGCACGGGAATTTGATTCTCAGCCCAAGAAATCTGTTTCCGTCTTTTCTCGAGCTGGATAAGTAGAAGCAAGGAAAAAGATGCATCATAACAATCAAGCACAAATAGAGTGGTTTCTTGACATCGAAATTACTTAGACAAACTGTAGAGATTGAAGGAACAACCACGAAGGGTATCGAGCCAAGGTTTTGAGAAATAAAGCAAAGAATAATGATCTTTCTAAAATATTGTACCCCAAAATCAAATTTTTCACTCATACTTTCATATGAACTTCTCTACACTAAAAGAAGTACAGTAATTAGAAACCCAAGTATAGTCCCTTAAGGTTGGTCTTCACTGACTTCACTGATTGACCGAAATGAGAACTATTCGCCAACGAAAGAATGAATTGTTTTCTAGGATATATATTTTCTGAAATAAAAAAAACTAGGCTTGCTTTTGGGATCATTTTTTACCATTTTTTCTGAGCTATTCCATATTCTACATGGATTCGATTGCAAGGCGATCTTTTGACCAATCAGCATTGCTAGTGTTATCAGTAACAGGGAAATTATTGGCTCCTTGTAATTATAATTCGCCTTTCTAAGTACCAGGAAGTGTGAGGGGTAAATAACAAAGGATAAATGAGATTCCTGACGTAACTCTGATGATGTCACCCCTGCTGGCAGAGAATCATTCATCGGCTCAAGTGTCCAGCTCCGAGGACAAACTAATACCATTGAAGTGCTTATCTACAGCAGAGTTCAAATCCATAAAGAGAGAAGACCTGTAAAATTTAACAATTGCCATGATCGATGTATACTGTGGATTGAATTTCACCCAAATAAGTTTGTATCTGGAATAACAGGTTTCCGAAATTAAAGCCCAGGTATCATTTAACCACATGAATATTTTCGATAGAATCCTACTGCAGAGCGTCGGAGTTTGTTCTTGTAACTTTGGGAAATAAATAAATTGTGAGAAACCCTCATCTAAATATGCTCTCTGTCTCTCCAGTATCTTTTTCTTACGGTCGATCTGCGGTATCGCTGATCTGGAACAAACAGTTCTGTATTTAAGATTTTGACACTTTACAGCATGGAGTCGTCGGAAATTCTAGTATGCAGCCGATGTTTTTGTTACCACACGTAACGCATTTTAAGACCGGTTTACAGGCGTTTGTTTGTTTTTTTGATACACAACTCCATTCCAATAGGTTATCGACCGTTTTTGTAGTTCAAAGTAACTACGACCAAAAGTGCACGTAAAATATCAAACGTCATTTCTAATGATTTGGCCGAGGTTTGTTTAAAAATCATAAACGGTAATCCGGCTGTCGTACAAGGATAACTTATCACACCACCAGGACTCAGGCAGTTAACACAAGCAATAATGAATGAATGAATCACCTAGAGCATATCAGGCACAAATCAGATCGGCATTAGCAATCACATGTTACAGGATGCTTGACCTTTCGTCCTGCAAAGCACACCTCAATGTTTCGAATATACGTGACATTTCGCCACCAACTGTTGACAGAATTCACCGAATTCCGATGATTAAAACCAGAGAGCTTTGGGTAAACAACCATATTCTCAAAAATAACTGGCCCTAACAATAAAGTGACAAGTCCACCTCAACTTTGGTAGAAACTGGATGACTACAACAGAAGGTTTTGATTCTCAATGTTAACATGGTGTCCATGCTTTATGTAAGATATTACGATTACAAGAATTACAGAGCCTTAACCCATCTGCTTTTTTGCACGTCTTAACTACACGATCGTTCTGGTACGGTTCAGTTACTGGTCTTCTATATAGTGAGTAAATCTCATTCTCAATCTAATGCTGGATAGTGGACAGCACTTTTAATTACCACAGCACATCAAATTGCTTTTATTCCATCACTCTGCCTGGTTTGATTATTTAGCTTTCTTTCATCTAGTGTATAATTATTGACGCTGGCAGTCCTGTCTGACATGGTAAGTTCATCAGGGATACCTCCTATAATACGGACATGTTCCCCTCGGTTACACTGATATTAGACAGAATGCAGTCTGTAAATGAATAAACAACATGCACCCATTGGGTAGTACTCATTTTGTACTGTTGACGAGAAAATATGGCTGATTTTGAAGGCCCTAAGCTAGTTATTCGATTTCAGGAACAATTTAACCATTAAAGAAGGATTGGGTGAGCTCCAAGCTATAAATCTTCATGAGAAGGAGTCAAATGTGGACTGCTTTTTCGGCGGACGAAGAAAAGCAACCTTGAGGACGGGCCGGGTTGCTCGGAAAATTCAAGTTAATGTGAATTTTTCTAGTCATAGGATGAACAGCCAGTTCAGTATAATTGGTTTTTCTTCTTAGAAATCTACGTTACCGAAAGTCTATCAAAGCCAAATGAAAGGATCTGTCGGCAGTCGTCAAAATTGTGGATTAAAAACTTTGATGTTTTGATTTTCTTTCCGTCACCGGTTTTTCACCCCCACCGACAGCCTCTGACTGAGAGCATCCCACTTCGTAAAACATGGTGTGTCGCGTGAAAGTAATTAGAGCAAACAAAACAATAAAACATCAAGTATGAACCACCTCAAACCATATGTATACTTTTGGTGAGCCTTTTCTTCATTTATTAGGTTTGTCTTCCAGTCAAAACACCGCATCCGCTAGATAATTTACGTAATTAGTTCACTCATGAAATAAATCAGCATGCAGAATAAACACCTGAATCACGACAGGTTTCGAGATTATGGCCACTCATCAGGTATGAGTACTCGGTACTCTTCCGCCCAATCATCCTTATACTAGAGCACTCCACAGTTGGTTTACAGCTGTAATCTCATTTGAATCGATACAATGCCATACTACTCATATCGAAAATCCATACTTGGGACCATGTGTCCTCGTTCTGAAGGTTAGCCGTGTTAACCGACGAATTACCTTTGGAAGAATCACCGTGTGATTCCAAAAATGGACCCCCCGTCCATGCAAGCTCCATTCGATCCAAATAAGATTACAGCTGTAACCCGAATCACCTCTAGAAACTACAAAAGCACAGCACAACTGTTTTATGTAATTTATCAGGAATCAAAAGCTGTATTGCCTCATCACGAAGCCCCAACCGAGACTCGAAACCCGAGGTGGATGGTGGTGGGTTACCAAGGTTACCTGTAGCCTGTTTTATTATTGGGAGGTTTTGTTAGGTTCTAGCATTTAACCTCTCAATACCACATATTATACTGCCAATGACACAGTCTTCGTTCTCTCTTGCTTAGTCGTGTACGGTGCGTAAATATCCGTCCGCTTTGTTACCTTTTAGCTTCGGCCAAGTTATCCTTACCTTGAGGACTTGGAAGACCGGTACATACAAAATCAACCGAACTAGTTATCAGTTGGGGGAATAAACTCCTCATTGCTATCATAGCAAGCATTTTACGCGATTTTGTTTCGGTAATCCCTTTCTCAAGGTATTAAAGACAAATTTATGTTGGGTGACTGAGCAGCAAAATGTTAAATGATCTGAAAGTCTGCATTATGACCTTATCACTCATCACCTACGCATCCATATGTACGTGTGGCTCTACTTACTTGTAGCAAAAGACAAGGCAATCACAAAAATATACAACAATGAACACCAACCACGTTGACTTGGGCGTGGAGGGAAAGGAGCCGTGAGGAGTTTTACTGTAGCGTACATATGAGAAACCGGGCACCTGACCGACATGTAATCGGCGTTTGTGTGTTTGTGTACCAGGTCGTTCGGCACATGTCGAGACCAACCAGACTCTGAAAATCACCAAATGGGGCCTTAGGCGCTAAGAAAATCTGTCCAACCACTCTAACTGTGGTCTGCTGTGAATTAATTTAACTGCTACGATTGATAAAATTCGGTCTTTCAAATGAGTGTTTTTTGGATTAAAATGACTCATCCTTCTTCTTCTTATCATAGTCATCGTATTCGTATGGCATACTGTAACTTAGATACTGGGTGTGTAAGAGCAAGTCACTGAATATTTTATTAGACTATCTGGACTAGACAGCTGTGGCTTACTTAGTGTCTACACTGAATGATATAACCCCACTTCAACACTGATTTTCAACTAAGCTCTCTCTCTCTCTCCACATCCACACAGTGTCTGGCTCATAATATGAACCTATACTATGGTTATGTAAAGATACCCAAGAGTATCGACAAAAATTCATTTGTTTACTCATTTAGTTTTCTGCTAGCCAAAGTCACTTGGCTATCTAATTTTGAAGAACAGTATACTTTTGAAGCAATATTTTAAATAGCCAAAACGTTGATTGCGTTCACATTCGTTCTAGGTAATTCATTTAAGGCCAAACATGAATAAAAGATCGATTTTCGAGATATGTATATTACAGTAAAGGGGTAAGAAAAATTCGGAAAAGTGAAATGAAATTTTGCCAATGGAATTTGTCCCGTCTGCTTTCAGTCCAAGTTTACTTAAATGACACTAAGTGTGCTCGATTCTCTAGTAGAGCTTTTACCGTAATTCAAGTCAAGTTCATTGATTCATATAAAGAGAGTAAAGTTGGAAACTCTACAGATACTATTATCAAAAGCTCAGCATGGACTTTGCTAATGAATGGTTCTGAAACTGAAGAATAACTTGATGCCAATGGTAGCCTTATTTTTCCCTAGTATGACGTAGTGAGGGAATAGGAAATGCACCAAAATATCACGAAAACCAAAACGGGTAATCAGATTCACAAACATCGCAAACTTACTCTTCGACGAAAAGCACAGCAGCACCAACCGATCGAGCATAAAATTATCATCAGAATCAGTATTGTGATAATCAGAGCCACAGCCGGGGTATATGGCCCCAGGATTCCAGACCCCGAGAGTATTGAAGCCGAGGTGCACGCAGAAGTTAGCACTTCAGTCGACGCTGTTGCACTTTTAGTAATCTTTGTGGTTTCCGGTTTCAAAGTCGTGGTAACGGGTATCATATAAGATGAAGGCCAGTTGTTAGATCCTTTGTTCGTCTCAATCCAGTTAATAAACTCTCTGGAAATGGGCATTGGAGTGGTGGAGGGTGAGTGCAAGTGGACCGTTTTTGAAGTGTCTGAATACTTGGTTGTTGTGGGGATAGTGTCCGTAGGTTCCGAACCAACGCTCACAGATGAAGAATAAATCGGTAGTGAAGATCCGTCAGATCTGTCCTTTACTAATTCAGAAGCCGGTGATAAAGTTGTTTCGAAATAAGGCTCCGTATGTACAGAACCTGAAGTGGCTGTTTCCGTTTTTGTCCCTGAAAAAGTCTGATAAGTTTTCGCACCTCCACTCGCCATTTCTGGTGTTTTCAGTTGCTCACGAGTTATCGAAACCGTGGGTTTCGTAGTAGTTTTGTATGCTTTGTTAGAAACTAAAAATGCAGGTGAAGATCCTGACTTAGTACGTGTCACAGTTAGATCAACATGCGACTGAGTGGTAGAAGATTCTGCGTGAGTTGCGCTACGCTGTTGCTCAGTAGTTGAGTAGTCAAAGCCGGTGATCTTACGAGAGGTAGAAATTCGAAAGTAATTAGTAGTAACCCGCTCGGTCGAGGGCAGTTCTGATATCGGTTTACTAAATGACTGAGTACTCCGGTCATATGAACTGAAGAAGTTTTCTGAAGATGGTTCTGATGTACCAGAGTTGACAGCTCCATCACTTTTAGAACCATCAGTTAAGAGTGAATGATCAATGGGCTGTGATGACGTTGTGGTGGTAGAAGAGACAAGAGGTTTGGTTTCTATAGTAGAACTGTAAGTCGGAGAATTATCTGGTTGTTCTGAACTCATGGTCGTATAATTAGGTCCGATAACAGTTTCCGATGGCGAACTGAGACCAACTGTCGGAGACTTGACTGAAAACGGTCCGATTGTGCTGCTGTCCGGTGTAACAGAATTCGGATTGGTCGAAAGCGCGTTGATATCTGATTGGTCAGAATTATAAGTGAAACCGTTAGTCTTGTCAGCGTTAAAAGATTTAGCGTTAAAAATTAACTTCTCGTTTATTACTCAAAACCCACAAAACAGAATTGTTGAATGAGCGTCAGACTTCGTCGGCGAATCGTATTTGAACGACACACACAAAAAATACAGAAAGCAGAGAAAGTGAACAAAGAAAAATATCCCAATAGGGCACTGAGTATGCAAAAACCATAACATCACGAATATAGATAATTGAGTGGCATGGATTCAACACCGAGGATAGACGAAATTGTATCTGGAGAGGAACAGATATCAGTGGGGAAAATGAACAACGACGAAAATAACCGAACAGCAAAGCAAAAATATGAATGAAAAATACAAAACAACAATCAAAAAAGGAAAAAAAAAACGCGGAAAACTAATGCAAAAGAAAACACACCAGAAAAAAAAATCGCCATACAAGAAATGTAATCACAGCAGGCAATACCTGTGAAATTCAACTCAGGTCCGGTTGTTCCCGCACTGATGCCAGTGGTCTCACTCACAGCTTCTGTTACCACAATTGTCGTATTGTCGTGCCCCATATTTCCGAATGGCACGGTTGAACCGATACCGATCGTATTCACCTTCCCACTTCCAATTGTTGTGGCACCCGAACTCACAAATAAGGTGGTTTCCTGCCCCACACGCTCAGTGCCGTTGACAGTACTTGTTTCGGATGAAGTAAGGATTGTAGTCGGTTCGTTGGTCTTCATCATATTACTTGTTCTGCTAGTTACGTTCGTGCTTCGTCCGTGCTCCTCTGTTGCAGTTTGTGCTCGCGTTTCTGTCACTATGGGGCCCGGAGTTGTTGAATTTTTGAACAAGATCTCACTCGGTTTCACAAATCTTGTCGATGTGATTTCCTTGTAGTTCATTGAACCGTTTGTGAAGGTCGTGTTGGTTGTTTGGTTGTATACATTGCTTTCGATGACGTCGGTCACGTGAACTACCGGCACGCTCCCTGTTCCAATCTCGCTTGTGCTCAACATCTGATTTGTGCTTCTGGTGCTCGTGCTCTCGTTTGTGTTTATGTTTGTGTTTGTGTTTGTGTTTGTGCATGTGCTTGTTTTCGTGTTCGCGTTTGCGTTCGCGTTCGTGTTCGTGTTCATATTCTGGTTGGCGTTGGTTGTAGTGCCGTTGGAGGTGCTGATTCCTGTACTGGTGTTGGGACTGGTGCCGATGCCGGTGCCATTGCCCATGCTCGTGATCGTGCCGGTCCCCATGCTGGTCCGTTCGACTGTGGTTGTGACTGTGACTGTGCCAGTTTCTGTTACTGTACTGTTGCTCATCACCTCGCCGGTGATGGTGCTCTCGCCTGTGCTAACATTCACCATCGTGCCAGTGACGGTGCTACTGCTCTCGCTCAACCCAATACTACCAGTCACGTTTGACGGGACTGCGGTCCAAGTGATCGGTTTGTCTTCCCGCGTAACACTCACGTGAGCTCCAGTTGTTCCCGCACTGATGCCAGTGGTCTCACTCACAGCTTCTGTTACCACAATTGTCGTATTGTCGTGCCCCATATTTCCGAATGGCACGGTTGAACCGATACCGATCGTATTCACCTTCCCACTTCCAATTGTTGTGGCACCCGAACTCACAAATAAGGTGGTTTCCTGCCCCACACGCTCAGTGCCGTTGACAGTACTTGTTTCGGATGAAGTAAGGATTGTAGTCGGTTCGTTGGTCTTCATCATATTACTTGTTCTGCTAGTTACGTTCGTGCTTCGTCCGTGCTCCTCTGTTGCAGTTTGTGCTCGCGTTTCTGTCACTATGGGGCCCGGAGTTGTTGAATTTTTGAACAAGATCTCACTCGGTTTCACAAATCTTGTCGATGTGATTTCCTTGTAGTTCATTGAACCGTTTGTGAAGGTCGTGTTGGTTGTTTGGTTGTATACATTGCTTTCGATGACGTCGGTCACGTGAACTACCGGCACGCTCCCTGTTCCAATCTCGCTTGTGCTCAACATCTGATTTGTGCTTCTGGTGCTCGTGCTCTCGTTTGTGTTTATGTTTGTGTTTGTGTTTGTGTTTGTGCATGTGCTTGTTTTCGTGTTCGCGTTTGCGTTCGCGTTCGTGTTCGTGTTCATATTCTGGTTGGCGTTGGTTGTAGTGCCGTTGGAGGTGCTGATTCCTGTACTGGTGTTGGGACTGGTGCTGATGCCGGTGCCATTGCCCATGCTCGTGATCGTGCCGGTCCCCATGCTGGTCCGTTCGACTGTGGTTGTGACTGTGACTGTGCCAGTTTCTGTTACTGTACTGTTGCTCATCACCTCGCCGGTGATGGTGCTCTCGCCTGTGCTAACATTCACCATCGTGCCAGTGACGGTGCTACTGCTCTCGCTCAACCCAATACTACCAGTCACGTTTGACGGGACTGCGGTCCAAGTGATCGGTTTGTCTTCCCGCGTAACACTCACGTGAGCTCCAGTTGTTCCCGCACTGATGCCAGTGGTCTCACTCACAGCTTCTGTTACCACAATTGTCGTATTGTCGTGCCCCATATTTCCGAATGGCACGGTTGAACCGATACCGATCGTATTCACCTTCCCACTTCCAATTGTTGTGGCACCCGAACTCACAAATAAGGTGGTTTCCTGCCCCACACGCTCAGTGCCGTTGACAGTACTTGTTTCGGATGAAGTAAGGATTGTAGTCGGTTCGTTGGTCTTCATCATATTACTTGTTCTGCTAGTTACGTTCGTGCTTCGTCCGTGCTCCTCTGTTGCAGTTTGTGCTCGCGTTTCTGTCACTATGGGGCCCGGAGTTGTTGAATTTTTGAACAAGATCTCACTCGGTTTCACAAATCTTGTCGATGTGATTTCCTTGTAGTTCATTGAACCGTTTGTGAAGGTCGTGTTGGTTGTTTGGTTGTATACATTGCTTTCGATGACGTCGGTCACGTGAACTACCGGCACGCTCCCTGTTCCAATCTCGCTTGTGCTCAACATCTGATTTGTGCTTCTGGTGCTCGTGCTCTCGTTTGTGTTTATGTTTGTGTTTGTGTTTGTGTTTGTGCATGTGCTTGTTTTCGTGTTCGCGTTTGCGTTCGCGTTCGTGTTCGTGTTCATATTCTGGTTGGCGTTGGTTGTAGTGCCGTTGGAGGTGCTGATTCCTGTACTGGTGTTGGGACTGGTGCCGATGCCGGTGCCATTGCCCATGCTCGTGATCGTGCCGGTCCCCATGCTGGTCCGTTCGACTGTGGTTGTGACTGTGACTGTGCCAGTTTCTGTTACTGTACTGTTGCTCATCACCTCGCCGGTGATGGTGCTCTCGCCTGTGCTAACATTCACCATCGTGCCAGTGACGGTGCTACTGCTCTCGCTCAACCCAATACTACCAGTCACGTTTGACGGGACTGCGGTCCAAGTGATCGGTTTGTCTTCCCGCGTAACACTCACGTGAGCTCCAGTTGTTCCCGCACTGATGCCAGTGGTCTCACTCACAGCTTCTGTTACCACAATTGTCGTATTGTCGTGCCCCATATTTCCGAATGGCACGGTTGAACCGATACCGATCGTATTCACCTTCCCACTTCCAATTGTTGTGGCACCCGAACTCACAAATAAGGTGGTTTCCTGCCCCACACGCTCAGTGCCGTTGACAGTACTTGTTTCGGATGAAGTAAGGATTGTAGTCGGTTCGTTGGTCTTCATCATATTACTTGTTCTGCTAGTTACGTTCGTGCTTCGTCCGTGCTCCTCTGTTGCAGTTTGTGCTCGCGTTTCTGTCACTATGGGGCCCGGAGTTGTTGAATTTTTGAACAAGATCTCACTCGGTTTCACAAATCTTGTCGATGTGATTTCCTTGTAGTTCATTGAACCGTTTGTGAAGGTCGTGTTGGTTGTTTGGTTGTATACATTGCTTTCGATGACGTCGGTCACGTGAACTACCGGCACGCTCCCTGTTCCAATCTCGCTTGTGCTCAACATCTGATTTGTGCTTCTGGTGCTCGTGCTCTCGTTTGTGTTTATGTTTGTGTTTGTGTTTGTGTTTGTGCATGTGCTTGTTTTCGTGTTCGCGTTTGCGTTCGCGTTCGTGTTCGTGTTCATATTCTGGTTGGCGTTGGTTGTAGTGCCGTTGGAGGTGCTGATTCCTGTACTGGTGTTGGGACTGGTGCTGATGCCGGTGCCATTGCCCATGCTCGTGATCGTGCCGGTCCCCATGCTGGTCCGTTCGACTGTGGTTGTGACTGTGACTGTGCCAGTTTCTGTTACTGTACTGTTGCTCATCACCTCGCCGGTGATGGTGCTCTCGCCTGTGCTAACATTCACCATCGTGCCAGTGACGGTGCTACTGCTCTCGCTCAACCCAATACTACCAGTCACGTTTGACGGGACTGCGGTCCAAGTGATCGGTTTGTCTTCCCGCGTAACACTCACGTGAGCTCCAGTTGTTCCCGCACTGATGCCAGTGGTCTCACTCACAGCTTCTGTTACCACAATTGTCGTATTGTCGTGCCCCATATTTCCGAATGGCACGGTTGAACCGATACCGATCGTATTCACCTTCCCACTTCCAATTGTTGTGGCACCCGAACTCACAAATAAGGTGGTTTCCTGCCCCACACGCTCAGTGCCGTTGACAGTACTTGTTTCGGATGAAGTAAGGATTGTAGTCGGTTCGTTGGTCTTCATCATATTACTTGTTCTGCTAGTTACGTTCGTGCTTCGTCCGTGCTCCTCTGTTGCAGTTTGTGCTCGCGTTTCTGTCACTATGGGGCCCGGAGTTGTTGAATTTTTGAACAAGATCTCACTCGGTTTCACAAATCTTGTCGATGTGATTTCCTTGTAGTTCATTGAACCGTTTGTGAAGGTCGTGTTGGTTGTTTGGTTGTATACATTGCTTTCGATGACGTCGGTCACGTGAACTACCGGCACGCTCCCCGTTCCAATCTCGCTTGTGCTCAACATCTGATTTGTGCTTCTGGTGCTCGTGCTCTCGTCTGTGTTTATGTTTGTGTTTATGTTCTTTTTCGTGCTATTTTTCGTGCTTTTTCTTTTGCTTGTGTTTGTGTTTGTGTTTGTGTTTGTGTTTGTGCTTGTGCTTGTTTTCGTGTTCGCGTTTGCGTTCGCGTTCGTGTTCGTGTTCATATTCTGGTTGGCGTTGGTTGTAGTGCCGCTGGAGGTGCTGATTCCTGTACTGGTGTTGGGACTGGTGCCGATGCCGGTGCCATTGCCCATGCTCGTGCTCGTGCCGGTCCCCATGCTGGTCCGTTCGACTGTGGTTGTGACTGTGGCTGTGCCAGTTTCTGTTACTGCACTGTTGCTCATCACCTCGCCGGTGATGGTGCTCTCGCCTGTGCTAACATTCACCATCGTGCCAGTGACGGTGCTACTGCTCTCGCTCAACCCAATACTACCAGTCACGTTTGACGGGACTGCGGTCCAAGTGATCGGTTTGTCTTCCCGCGTAACACTCACGTGAGCTCCAGTTGTTCCCGCACTGATGCCAGTGGTCTCACTCACAGCTTCTGTTACCATAATTGTCGTTTTGTCGTGCCCCATATTTCCGAATGGCACGGTTGAACCGATACCGCAAGTGTTCACCTTCCCACTTCCAATTTTTGTGACACCGGTGCTCACAGGTTTGCTTGTTTTCGGTCTGTTTTTCTTTTTCTTTTTTTTCACTTTTTTATCTTGCTTTTGGTCTTTTTCGTGGAAGCATTTTATTTCTTGTAGAGCTCTTTCCACTGCTTCGAATATCTGGATGTCTCTTATTATATCCATTTGATCGCTGGCTTTTTCTTGATTGTTCTCGTTTTTCTTGATTTTCTGAATGTTTATTTTCACTGGTTCTATCCTCATATTTTTTTGTTTCTTCTCTGAAATTTGGAATGTTTTCTTTTGTCAAAATTTCCTTCATTCTTCGCTCTGCTTTCCATATATATTTGTACCAACTCGAACTTTTTCCCCTAAATTTTGTCACCCGCCTAGCTTTCTGTTTGTTCTTATTTCGAATAATTGGCTGTCTTTCATTTCTTTCGAATCTGTTTTTTTTTGTCTTTGAGGGCAATGTTTTACTGTTTTCCCCTGGTAAGTTATTCCTGTCGATTTCAGTGACCAATCCTGAGCAATTTTTTGCCTGTTTCAGTTCTGTCATTGCCAATATTTTTCTGGGCTCTCAGATGAACATAGTGTCGTTTCTCGTTCGTCCGTGCGGCTTTCCACTTTCCGAGTAAAATAGCCACTTTTTGCCGCTGTTTTTACTGTCACTGCCGGCCTCCTCAAAGCCATTTTGGACTTTCAGCTTGAGGCGCCCCCAGTAATCCGCCAATTTTGTGCAGCGTGTGAGATTTTTTGCGCTGCTATTGATATTTTTCGAATACTATCTGCTTCCCCTTCCCGAAAACTGTCTTTGCCTTTACCACTGCCCACTATTGACCTTTTGACTCGGGTTGGTCCCATCTACATTCACCGTCAAATCTTGTGGAAAGCTATCCTTTTTGCAAATTATTTTATCCTGGGTGTATTCATGGGAAAGTGCCCTACATAATTTATGTTATTCAGCTTTTTATGAATAATTATGATGAAATCAGTTTGTTTGTTTTTTGTTTCATGGAAAACTGAAAAATCGTCAAATTTAGTGAATACGTCGTGATAGGTATGGTACGTAAGATAGTGTCAAACTTAAAGTGGTTCGAATAAACAAGATTCATCGACAAGCAAAAGAGTATACACTATCCCAGAATTAAGAAACCTCTAAATGTGTCAAACTTTTGGCTTGATTTTTGTCGCTAAAACCTTTACTACCCTTTCTTCTTATCAGAAAATCCCGTAGAGTTTAGGTAGAAGTGGTCCGTTCATGACGTGGCAGAAAAATGTTAAAGCCTCATTCAGTGACAGTGACTTCCACTCAACCCTTTTGCTAAACGGTCAAAACCTTCCGAGGGGGGGGGAGGGCATGGCCAATTGTCCGGTTTATTGGTTTGACTTTCTCCTAAGTGGTCTTTCTCCGCTCGCCTTTATTCATAATATCTAATCTCTTTTTTTGCTTCTGTGATAATACGAGCCAGTACTTTGAAACGGGACACTAAAAAGCGAACTTAGTAGAAGATGTCACTATGCTTGCTTCCTTGATGAAATAAAATATGCTCTTCTCTGAAGGCTACGTGTATGAAAAAATTTTACCTCCTTTTACCCAAGTTGTCCCATCACATTACAGATTAACATTTGCTATGGATTTTCTTCAGGAAAAACGCTAACTGGTCTACACCTTTTCATCTACGGCTTAGATTTGACCAAGCCACAGAATTTTAGTTGAACTAACGCGGCACAATCGGCCATCGTAGAGGTCTAATGACCTTGGGGTCTTTCCTTCAAGTCTCACCGTCGGCTAACTTTCCTTCATGGTTAGCTAACTCTTCATAACCCTTGTTCCTAAATTGTTGTTGTTGATGAAAAAGAATTCATGTCCACAAAGATTCTCTTCCCTTGGTGACAGAAATCGAAGTGCAAGACAGTTCCGTTTTTTCAAAATGTTAAAATTCTTAGTTCTGTGGAAGAATCAACAGTTCACTTCCTTTTTCAAGGAGTATATTATTTAGCGAGAAATGTGGATGAGCTGACATGTTCAGCAAATGTTTTCGACTAATCGTTCTACTTATAATTCTAGATCATCTACTACCAAGCAAAATAATTATTCCTTCCGGACTAAAAATAAATGGTCGATGTTTGCTTCTGTCACTATCCGTGAAATAAAGGCTTCAGACGAATCTTGTAATTGATATGTTCAAAATTCTACAAACTGCAAGATGTTTTGCCGACAGGGGCGGAATTCTTGAATGCCAGCAACCATTTTGGTACACTATTGTAGTCTCCAAGTCGTCTATATCTCGTCCAATCTAAGCTTGACTCCAAAATCATCTTACCTCTATTTACTACAAGTAAGGGGTATGTACTTAAGAAGAGAGAGCTAACTTGTCGAAATATCACGTTTAGCATGTACCTACTTTCAGTTGCAATGGGCCTACTTTTCCCCGTATGGCTGTTTGCCGTGATATCCTACAGCTTCAAGATAATTTGTTAGAGTCACAGAAACTGGCGGAAAATTTTCTTGAACTGTTTCTTCAACCTAACAGAGTTTTTTCCACCATTTAAAATAAATTAAATTATATCGTTTTCACGTAAAATATTATCGTATTTATAAAGAGTTGCGGTTCCTATCTGAACGCCGGCGATTCATCACATGAACTTGAGCTGTTTCCATTGACACTATACATAAAGTTTTGTTTTTTGTGTCGATATCCATTGTTCTAAATGTTCTGTATAAGAAGAAGTTGCAAAGTATTTATCTGTTGTTACTTTATAGTCAAAAATCAATAAAGCTGTCAGTGTACAAACTATGAAAATCGTGACGCAATCCTCGTCTGTTGTTAGTTTGCAGGGTAGTGAGCGGAGGTGCGGCTCGACTGAGAACTGGAGGTCTCTGACCGTGAAGGCTTTCATTATACAATCAATTCCTTATGGCTTCTTAGATTTGGAACGCTTCAGACTCAATCAAATCTGTATAACCCTTCGAACCGCTCCCAAAATATCTCTTATCAACCTGTGATGTTTTATTTTGAGGAAAGTCTGACAAGCCAGTCATATTTTGAGGCGTTTCCATTCGTTTATTTCCATTCATGCTTTATATGGGATTTATGTGACCATTAGATGCCTAAGCTGCATTCTGTTATGTAGTAATGTCAAAGTATACCATAACTTGCAAACAAGATATTTTATCCTAATGATTATCTACTAGACTGCACATACGTGCACCCCATTCATAGTAAATTATACATTTCTGTCCAACTTTCGTCAAACGTTTGAGGAACATTCCTTTAATTGTGTGTCACTGGCCGAAAAGTTAACAAGAAGCTTCAGACGATTTCTTTTACTTTTAATTAGCTTATTTCTCTGATATTTCAAACTCAGTTTATTGAGGTCTCCAAGAAATCAGTGCTAGCTTTGCTTTGGCTACATTAGTTACAGTAGTCCTCATTCATAGGTGAGTTTACTGTTTCCTGTTGTTTTTAGGAGTACAACTCCTTGGATCTCAACAACTGTTACGTGCCAAAAGGACCGCGAAATTCAACTGGTCCGTTTGTACACTTACACAACGTGACTTGACTTTTAAAGCAAGCTCGTCTTCAATAATTCATACTCATGCCTTTGCATTACAAGATAACGTGACAAGTTAAGGGATTGGACTAATTAGAATAATGGGTGGAACTGACAGGGATTATTGGTCACAAAAACGTGGTTTAGGCTAAATCGAAGCCAGACAAGAATTTGCTTCACATATTTCTGGTCTGGGGTCGTTTTAGGGGAGAGGGTGTGCCGGACTAGCTGCAGACTACACACCAAGTTTCTTTAGATGCACAACTTTGGGATTGTGGAGATGGTTTACGACAGCCTCATCTGTGGTACGTGTGCATTACTTTTTCTGATTTTGGTTGCTGACCACAAACCTTATACGGACCACGAAAGCCTCAGTCAGAATGGGCGTATGATTAGAGTGAGCAGTGCTTGAAATCACCACACTAGTCAGTGACTTTATTGCTTCAGTATATAACGGTTCAAGCGGTGTTAGCGGATGCTTTTAAATAAATACCTGGTCGGACGGCCAATGCATATTGTCTCAAGGAAGTAGTGAATGAATGTACACACACAGAGACTGTAGAATTACGTGCTTGTCTTTCAACCACAAAGTTCTACTGGAGTGCATTCGAACGAACCTAGAGTTTAGAATGGGAGAACATTTTGCTGCTGACCCCTGAATATCGGCTATAGACAAGGTATCAAATTTGAATAGCAAAGAGATGTGCACTGCCTTTCTTCAAGACATAAATTTTCCTGGAATCTCCACCTCCATTTGCATCATCTCAACTAATCAATCAGAGCAGCCGTTTTGGATGAAGATCCTTCTCATCGTTTAGAGTTCTTCAATGGTGTCTTCCGAGAATATTCTTCTTCCTCTGTTTGTGAGGCATCGAAATAGGTACCTTTGAATCTATATAGGTGCAGAGCTGTGATCAATAACCCCTATTAGTTCTATTTATTTTTATAATTGGTCCGATCTCCTTACTAGTTGCACTATATTGCGTTGTAAAGGCATAAACATGAATCACTGAAAATGAAATCCTTCGCCAATCTGTGTTCTCTAACTGTGTTCACTGGTAATTTTCGGATAAATATACATGTAACTCTAGAGCATATATATTAAAGTATATAGTGACCGGATGAATTTTTGAAATTTACATTGTTTAAACTGTTTATGTGGTTCTGGCGGAAACAGAATGATGATGAATATGATAGTGATTTGAGTTTTCAATTGACCTGGGTATTTCAACTTTCAAGCCAGCTCCCATTTGCATTTCGCCGGTGCCATATTTAGTTTCCAAACATGGCTTCCATATTTATCATGAATCTTTACCAAAGTCAATTATTTGGACCTCAACTGTGTTTTCAAGTTGATATTATGTATGCATTCCGGCTTGGTCATAGTAACATTCTAATCACCATAAAGTGAAACTTTCTGAACCATGTTACTTAAACCTTATCAGTAGTATAGCCTGACATCCGTTTTTGACCGATGGAAGCGGTGATAATGTTGTTTTGCAGAGGGTACACATAATGTCGCACATGAGGTCTAAACCCCTATTTATTTTAAGTAGATACGTAATCTGTAAAGAAAGTTACTTATTGGTCTATATCGTTCAAAAAAATTTCAAATTAGTGACCGCATCATTTGGCTTTCGGAGCCGACGGAAAAAACCATTTACTAGTTAAGTATGATACGCATGACGCCTTGGTTAGTGTAACTGAAAATTTACACATTCCATCAACTCATTCCGGAGGAAACCCATAGAAATCCCCATTAGGTGATGTGAATAAGTAAAACGCCCTGCTAAAAAATTAATATTCAAATAATGTGCCGAATAATAGAGTTCAGTTATTTTCTTTCGTCCTTCCGTGACTGTTTAGGTTTGTTACTTATATATTTTAGAATACTTGACTGTGTAATAAACTTCCGACCTTTTGTTCGTGGTATTTTGCTGTTGCAAGCTGCTCCACTTTCTGATTCTTCTGTAGAGTAGTTAAGTAAGTAAGTGGTGTGCTTCTGGGAGGGGTAGTAAGGTCTGCTTGGAACGTTATTGTTGGTGGCGATTTCTTCGATGGTAAACATAGTTCCCTAAGGCTGGCATAAAACTTGGAATATCTTGCGTAGTTCTGACTAAAACCCGTCAGGGTCTACCGACTACTGGAGTTAGAGTTATTCTCTTTCTTTAGAACCAAGAGGTCAACTCAACCTTTGATTCACTTGTTTCACTCTGAGTGGAATACTGATTCATTTAAGGGCCCTTTGCATGCGCGCCAACCAAGAAAGCTAATAAAAAGGAAATCCCTTTTTGACACCCTAGACCGGTACCGCTAAGCTTTTTAATTGAGTCCCTTACATTTTCAGCTAGGATGAATCTTGGGAAGGTTTAGTAATTTTTGAATTGTTCCAAATTAAGTAACCTCCCCACTTACCAACGGATCAATCTTCCTTATGAACTAACTACATGAGTTTGTCAAAAGTATAAACAATACGTAAAATTACTACAGAATAAAATCTAGCCTAATCATTATATTGTGAGTTTTATTCCGAGCATGAAATCCGATTTTTTGCCACTTGTTGTTCTTCAAAAATATTTTTATCACAGGCCTGCGAGCAGTGGATTTGGAAAGATCCGTGTCATTAAAAGCCCACTGTAATACCAGGGATAGCCGGTATCCACGACTCTGAGATTTGCAATGGAGATTTACATATGGTCCAGTCAGACTAGGAGTGTTAAAAAACCGACGGACAGAATTTCGCACTGCTTGGTCGTCATCGGATCATTAGAACGCTAACCGATTATCAATGTTCGCGTGCGATATTACAACAGAAATTGATCACCTAATGCCGTTTACTTTAAACATTCACTTCATATTAATTCTTAAATGGCAGCTGAGAGGTATTCTGAAACTACGAGTGACTGATGATTTTTCCAACAGAACCATTTAGTTAGAAGACCAAGTAGTGCGGTTGAACTCAAATACAGCGTAAATATTTTCCAAGTTTTAGAGTAACGGTCATTATAGTTCCTTAGGAACAAGTGATGTTTTTCTAAGCAAACGTATCTTACATTCATTTCAAATAAATCAGACTCACATTTCTGATAGTCAAGCACACTGTTGGCACAGCTCTCGCCCTTGCTCGTCCACGACTGAGCACAGAACAGTGTGTTGGCAAAGAAAAGTGCGAAACCGAGAGCTTTATAGACTCAGCTGGACATATCACGATCAGAAACGACACGTGCGCATGGCACAGCAATAGTGAGAGAATAGAGTCTCCGTAGAGAAAAGGTAAGGTTAACCGATTCGAGTACAGGTAATCTGCTTAATTCATTTATTTCGAGGTTAGAAATCGGTTTCATTTAAGATGTATTGAGGGGTGCATGGTTTATCCCGTGACGATCTCTGTGTGAGTCGTGTCAGAACGTTTAATTTGTAAAAGGTTAGACTAATCCGACATAAAGTGTAATTTTTGTTCAACTCTGCAACCACGTACGTTCCAATGTACTTCTGGCATTATTTCCGTTAATTTGACTTACTTTCACTCGCTCAGTAAACCTGAGCTTATTCGCACCGAAGATAAAACTATGAGGTGTTCAAGAATAATGTCAAAATTACACATTTGTGTCTTCAACCTTTTAGAGAGTGAGGTAAATAGATAACCATCACTAGACCTGATAGAGAGAATCACCAAGGTGTTTTTATCTTCCTATAGAGCAAGTATTGCTGTTTGCTTGGCAATCGATTTTATACGAAACACTTGTCTTATGTTCGTAGTTAACCCACAGTTTTGTTGTAAAAGCTCAAGAAACAATGGGCGCACTTTACTTCGAACGACTAGGTGAAAAGACTTTCGTCAATACAGATAAATGCTCCAGATTCTTGAAACATCCGTTCAAGCTACAAGCTCGTGTTCTTGTTAGCCTATATGAAAACTCGTTAACTTACATCATTGCCATCGCAAATTTAGAGTACCGTAGGACGAAGTGGAATTTGAGACCATTGG
Organism: Fasciola hepatica; assembly: GCA_948099385.1. Classification (NCBI taxonomy): domain Eukaryota; kingdom Metazoa; phylum Platyhelminthes; class Trematoda; order Plagiorchiida; family Fasciolidae; genus Fasciola; species Fasciola hepatica. The sequence goes on along the minus strand of CANUEZ040000088.1, from coordinate 250,778 downwards.
TCAACTGATAAGCCGTAGATATAAAATGTTGGACATTCCAGAAAATAATTTTGTGGCTAAGGGAAGCTGTTCAGGATTTGTGTAGTAGCTATTTAGTTTCACTCAAGTTGTAGCTTCATATTCGGCTGTTGTTTTATCGACCGGCTGGAAATATACATGTGGTAATAGAAATTGCTTCAGTGCAATTTTCCGCATTTTTTCATGCAGCTAGTCCGAAATGTTGTTTTGGAAACTCCACTCACAATGATTCGATGAAATATCACTTATCAATCAGGAAGCAATGAGATAAACAGCCTGTATCATTTGCTTACTTGATATTTTTATGTTCATGAGGAACGATAGTTTGAATAGGGACCCCATCTCGTGATTCACGTCAACCAGCTGGAAAGGGTTTGAAGTAATTCAGCTGAATAACAAGCCGCTGTTCAGAATGTAATCATTATTTCAAAATAGCTTCTTGTAGCTTAACCTTAAACACATGATTCCGAATCTATAACTCGATCCTCGCCAGTGCATTTTTCTATCAAACTCAACCTGTCTGATCATTCAAATTTTCAACTCTCCATTTGTGGTATATCAATTTCTCCCCATTGGGTGCATGTTCCACTTTCCGTAGATCATCACTTTTGTATTGTATTGTATTAGGTTACGTCTCATGGTTGGCGTCGAACAGACAACTTATAATCCCGTCTGACCACTAATGAAAGTCAAATTCTTTTTTCCAATAAAAGGGACTTTGCCCCCATTTGCTTCCAACGGAATACACTTTCTGGGTCCGCTGCCCGTTGAACTATTGCAGTCCGCTCATTCTTTTTCACTTTAATTTTTTGAGTTTGGGTTATCCCTGTGTAAAGCTCTGCCGTGGGTAGTGTAATAGGTACAGTAGGAATAGTTCTTACTCTGTTACCTAGCAGAACCACAGTTTCTGCCTGTTATCATTGCCCAAAAGACAGTACGTATTTTCGTCCATATGGTAAATTCATTTCATCCGGATGCAAAAACTCCCAAGGCGATCAGCAGTTACATCTAAGCCAATCATTTCAAAAATAAAGTGGGTTTTATCACTAAAAGTAGTCTGTATCCATTAAGTTGGACCGCAATTGGCATAGAGTTAATTGTAAGGTTTTCAGTTCACTCAATGACGATTTTCTGCATTCAGAAGCAAAAGGTTGCTGCAGAATACTCCGTTATTTATTTTGAAATGTAAGCTTATATCAATGCTATATATATATGTATATATAATTAAAAATTGAGACATACCATTGTTTCGGAAACTTTATAAACTCTCATTTATACTTAGTTTGAGAAGCAGCTAAAAAGCTGTCTATTCGCTAGGTATGCTTGTCCGTGTCGATGTGATCGGAAGTCATTAAAAATACAGAGGGAGAGGGAGAGAACTAATCGCTTTTATTCTTAGAGGTCAGGTGTTAACTGTTTCACTCTGATGACCTCAGAGGCAACCAATTTGCGAATCCAGAATAATTCCCGGTTTTGGCATCGGATTATGTATCCTAAGTGCTTGATTAGCATTTGCTTAATGATTTCTGTCTACCAGAGGACCCGGTTTTGCGTATGAAGTTATTTCGTATCCACTTTGGTCTAACCAATTTGGAAGGTGCTCATTCATGCAGAAGAATAACTGCCATGCCATGCGACAGACTTGGAGTGCACCACGAAAGGAGCCGAATGAGTTTACAACCATGGAAGCGGTTGATAACGAGAATTCTTCCTTGTTCCTCATTGTTACCAAAGGTGAACTTTTGAATGAACACGTTATTCATGTGGCACTCGGAATAGTTTTACAGCTGGAATCGTTTGGTACCCGTCACCTTGAAAAGTGTTTCTGATGAGGATAAGTTCCTCCAGTAAACAGATTTTCCTGACTCAATTCACTAGAGATTCTCTACGATCCAATCAATACACAACCATAGACATGTGTTTGATGAACAGTCTAAGATTTTTCTCCGCATTGAACTGGGCTATCGCCAAGCTGGATGATTTACGCACGAAGGAACGGGATCTGATCCGTTGTAGCTATTTCGTCCGTGAGTTTCGTTGATTCATGCACCCCGTTTTCCCTAGAGCATTTTAATTTTACTGTGTGGAATTTTTCATTGACAGGCAACTAGTATGCAACAGAACACGTGTTCTAGCCTACTGAAATCGATTACTGCTGTGAAGAAACCATACCTGCACCGTCCGTTTGTCTACACGAATTATCACTAAATAAAACGCTGCATATTATGGATGGACTTCATCAAAAGTTATCGTAGTGCCTCAGTCGGTGTTTCTGCGCAGATGTTGTCAATTGGCAGATACATGACAACTACTTGGACAGTTTCTGTAATTGGCACATTTGTGAAAACTGTTAGGTCCAAACAAGTACGCCATTTTATCCGAGACAGTCACATCTTCTATGATCTTCACAAGGTGAGATACATTTTTGGGGTTGTGCGCGCATACTTATTTGCGCACAGGCTGTAGATGTTCTGTCTGCCATCTCGCTGTTGAATTATTCGTCCTTTCGCGTTGACCTTTCCGTTCTTAGTATTCGGAAACTCTTGGAAAGTTCCAGTCTACTTTTGGGGACAGAGTGCTAGCAATCAAATCATTGCCTTAATACGTCAATTTAAACAAAGGCATTCACAAAGGGTTTACTAAAGACTTTCACGTGCCCATAGAAACCGCTATCACCGCAGTGTTTCACATCTCCCATACCTGTCATTCGGTTAGTAGTAAGAAGCTTAATCTCACTTGAATCGTGGGCAACATGCCAGGACGAGGAGTCCACTTTCGAGGAAGCACCTCATTATTCTAAAAAAAAATGAACTCTTCTCCCATGCACTCGCCTCGCCACTCAAATGAGATTAAGGTGATCAATCTAATGCGGAGTGCTCAAGTATGAAGATGACTGGACAGGAGGGTACCGGGTACACATAGCGGATGAACGGCAACAACCGCGAAACCGGTCGTGTGCTTCCGTGGAAATTTTGTCCTGTCACCCGTATACAAAGACGTGCTACTTACATAGAATAAGGGACTATTTACGGCCGTTTCGTTCTCTGGATGATTGTAATATCTCTAAGAAATCCGCAGTGCTTCACACTTCTCCCTGCTAAAAAGGTGGCTTGAAAAATAGACCAGGACTCTGAATCCTCTTACACCAGTCTGTAAAACGAAAGATAGAATCACTCGGATGTCTTATCTAAGGTTGATTCTCTAGAAATAGCCACTCCGGTGACTATGTTATTGACCTTGATTTCTTACTCATCCAGTAATTCATTGTTAGTACCATAATTCAGGATTATTTGGGGAGGTATATAGCAATCGTGTTGATTTTCTCCCTCTCCGTATTGAAGTTAATTAAATTTTGATATAAAATATATGTAACTTTTCGAGCAATATTAGTTAACAATTTCCGTTGATAGTCAATCAGTCCTAAGTAGGTTTACATTCCGTCTCTATCGACCTTCGTAATTTTTGTGACGCGTTTGATATTAAACCTTCCGGACATTTTTATTGTTTTGTCTTTATTTACGCACGTACTGACTACTTATGCATACTGAGTATTTAGAGGGGCAGTTTTACTTTTACTTCATCCTCATTGTGAATTCCAGGCAGTTTATGAAGACAAATTTCTAGTTTCATCACCATACTGCATGGACTGGCGGACAGGAGTTCGTTAGATATCAACATCACTCTGTAGGTTACTGAGTCAATCCTGCATGGTGTAGTTAGTACCGGCAGCTGAAAGTTATCGAATGCGAGATGGATAACTGTTCCCGAATCTGGTCATAACTGAATGATTATTATTCATATCTCACAGCATCGGTTGCCTTCAAATTTCATTGAATATAAACACATTAAGAAGGTCTACAAAAGTGTGACTTGGGAAGATGATTGCTTGAGACTTGAGATTTTATTTCTATCAAGTCGAGGTGAAGCAACCGGACAACTGCAAAGCTTTCGTGTCCTATCTTTAAGACTCATACTGCAAATACTTCAGTTGGTTCGTTAACGTCAAAGGGAACTATTTGGCAAACACTTCACTGAGGAAACTTTCAAACTAAGACAAGAACAGATGAACGATCTACTTAGTTAAAAGGGACGTCAAAGATCTCCACGTGACTACATCTATTGCAATAATACCAGGATAGGTACGTGATGCATAATCTTGGAAGTTACTCGTTTTTCCCATCAGTTTGCAAGAATGACTAAACAGGCTGAAAACCAATTTTCTGTAGAACAAGTGGTCACCGTATCAGGGGATACTTCTTCGAATTAGTTACGACCAATTGCAATTTAATCAGTAAAGGAAATTTTCGAAATGATCTACCCAACTTACCACCGAAACAATGGAACAGAATAGTTTAAAGTCTTGGTCGTAGAATGAAGTACTCAGTAATGATGATAATAATCAGAAGATTGGCCTGCTTAAAGCGTTAAAACTGACAGCAAAGTCTGACATCCCACAACGAAAAATGTGTTGTCAAGTTTAGACTACGAAGGTTAATGAATAATATACGGTCTTTGAAAGTTGTGACATCTTCATTACTGTCAGCATTATCCTGTGTGATCATTTTCTTTCTGTAGTAGTTTGACTGTCTTGTGGACCAGAAAGAAAACAAATTTTCTTGCTACCGATTTTACCTCACGACCGTTTTCAACTATCATGGTAAAGTACAGATGGTAACCGACGACTGACCGACCAAGATCATGTACGAGCAATAGTGTGAGACCGTTTACAGAATCTTTAGCACAGTATGATTGGAAAGGAGCGAAGAGTGACTCTGAGAATCGGATGCATCTATGGTGAACTACCTGTTTAGAGATAATGTTGGCGAAAGTGCTGGGTCGTAACTGGACAGACGTCATATGTGTGGGCATTGGAGATTTCCGTCGACTTTGTAAAGTTCAAATAACCACCCTTAAAGAAAAATGCAAATGTTCTATTAAGTCAAGAACCACGTGGAAAGCACTTTAGAGCTTTGGTCCCTACTGCGCACAAGCTCTACCGGAAAGAGTGAATGTAGCAGAGTTTGGAGACTCACATTTCGATGTTAAAGTCAAATCAGCATACAGCGCCACCTTTACCCGACGAATCTGGGAGTAGATAGAACAAATCTGACCACGTCAGGCGGCCGAATATGGAGTGTAAAATCTTTATTGGAACTAAAACCACAAACTTAAGCCAAATTTGAACTCCGAACGATGGTTTTGATAAGGGTCGAGTGGCAGCGCAAAGGGTGTTGATTCTGGGCTGCGCAACCAGATCTGGGTTACTTGTGATCAGGCCCAAAAGGCCGATTCGACTTGTGCGTCTGTACTGTCCAGAGCAGCAATGTGCCCAATGGCAATCAATAAATTGTCCGACCTGAATGCTTAGCCAAAAGTCAGAAGACCATCGTGAAGCTGAGAATCGGGGAATGGTACACGACAAGGTATTATAAAATTACCAGATGTGTTTACTGAATGCGAAAAATAACCTCATAATGAAGAAGGTTCATGAATGAAGGGTCTATTTTTAGAACCACGAGATTATTTTCCGAAAGTTATTTCGTAGGTTAGTCAAGGACAACCTTCAAAAAGTGCACCTGATCCTACGTTTCGATGTTTGATGAAAGTGGTGTGTCCATGAACGCTCCTCACGATTTAAACGAGATTAAGGTGATGAATGTAATGCGAAGCGCTTAAGTATAAGGATGATTGGGAAACAGAGTACATAGTACGCATGTCTGATGAGCATAAAAATGCGGAACCGGTCGCGTGCCTCCGCTGAAATTTTGTGTTGCCATCCACATACAGTAATATACTACTTGCTCCCTTAATAATTATTCTTCTAGCCGAAACAATCCGAAAAGCAAATAGGATAACGAGTGAGTGTCAACAGTAGCAAAATTAAAGTAGTATGTAATGTGAAAGGCCAGTTCCGCGAAGAAGATGCTTCATAGTAATTCCTTCTCAGGCAACTGGTAGATCACATAAGAGATATTGGATAAGAGATCATGCCGATGAGGGGTGGAATAAACACTACTAGGAGGCAGATGTTAGTCTCAGTCAAATTATCCTAATAAGGTTATAGGAAAGCGATGTTTGAAATGGTCGGCAAGAAAGCGTGGTAAAGTGACAAAGAAATGTAGCTCGACACTGCTTTCGTCGACTAGCTAACATCCACAAACAGATTCATCTTCATGTATGTATACGCTTCTTGGACCCACTAATATTTTGACTTGACGATAAAAATGGATCAATTAAAGCACCATATGTAGTCTACTACATTTTGTTACAAAATAAAAAATATTCACCCACAATTACGATTTCGTTCATTGCAAACTGATAAACTCCGCGTCTAATTTTCTCATCCATGTAAACAGTTTTGATTTACTCAAGTCCATACCAATCTATAGTATGTGAGACCGTTTTTCAGAATTAACCGAGAAATTCTTAGATTCACTCTCCAATCCCTTTCTCTCCGTTACCTGTTCTTCTTATTCTCTGTGTTCTGAAACCAATGGGCCCAGATCACAGCTCTTAGATTTGGAAAATCGTAAATTATTTTACGGCGTATGGCCGCAAAGAAGGAGACAGATCTGCTGCTACCGATAAACTAAATATTCTCTTACATAATCGATAAAATTCATAACTCCGTCTTTACTGAACAGACTGAAAGAAAGATTTATTTTCATATGGACTGAGAATAAAAATGTAGCATTTGACCATTTCAAGACGAGAGGCCGAATCGGCTCCATCATCAAGATAACGGTCTTCCTACAAACATATTGGGTTATCGTTGTTCAAGAATTAGATTATATTCCACAGAGTAACCTCGTTTCATTACACATAGGAAACGAGAACAGCAAACAAGCTCGTTTTAATTAAAACAGAGCAAACATATAAGTCGCGAGATGCAAGCATTTCGTTTACTCTTGTCAATCGCGGACGTAAAACGTGTCAGTATACGTACGTGGTACAGTAGGGGGGTAAATGCAACAGTAAAGTAGACACGATCGAAAGTTCTTACAGTGCTTACGTTGGGGAGAGTGAAGTCTGTCGTGTTAACGCCAAGGTAAACAAACATTTTGGGTCAAACGTTTTTGTGCACAGAGTGCTGGCTGATGCATCATGATTAGAATAGCTTCGCTGAACGCTAGTAGCTTCGGTGTTGGATTGCACAACAATGCTTTGAAACACTGGGTCAGGTCAGCTTTGTGACCTGATGCAATCAAGTGTCTTGCAATCGAAGAGGCTGGCGGTTTCGCGTCATTGTGTATTGCCCCAGCAGGTTGCTTTATCAAGTTTGACAGCCATTTGGGTATGTGTTCTGACACTCGTTGAGTCAAGCAACGATCCGTCCTGCCAATGTATACGTCACCACAACTGCAAGTGAACTGATAGACAATATGTGAGACATTGGGATCAGCAAGACTGTTTGAGTGATTTTGAATACATAACCTTTTGGTCGTCTGCAGCAAACGCAACTGCGCCGCTGTGTATGTGTGCCTTAGAGCTGACTTAAGATTACAACTTATTTGATTATATAAATGATCTCCTTCAAAAGGCAAAGTGATGAAAACTTGCTTCTTCTCCGCGTTCATTGTTTTCTCGCGCACAAGTCTCGGCTTCTGATGTTGCCTGATAAAGTTTTCCGGATAACCGTTGGCCAGCAACGTTCTTTTTATGAACTCCTCTTCGTTTTGTATTTGATCTTCTGTACAGATTTTCTGGGTTCTGTTGAAGAGAGTTCTGACCAATCCACGTTTGTAAGCGACTGGAGCGAAGCTGGAGAATTGTAAATAACGTCCGCCCCAAGTTGCTTTTCGGTGGATTCTGTGCTGTAGAGTCCCGTCCTGACACCTGGTTAATAGAATATCTAGCAAGGACAAACTGTTATCGCGTTCTTCTTCGTGAGATACATTGAGTTTTGGGAGAATAGAGTTAAGAACGTTGACGAAAGGGAAATCGCTGGAGTGTGTAGTCTGATAGCCACAGTCTCTGTCCTTGCTGGATGTTGTTTCCGAACGACTTTCGACGCGTTCGTGGAGACTCTGTAGACTATTTTGAAAGTGTCTTCGTTTACCTCATTTCCCATGTGTGTAGCTCCAACTTTGATGACTACCCAATCACACTGTCCGCAATTTATGCATCTCTAACCTACAAAAGTAACTATAAACCATGAGAAAAATACCTTTCACCGAATAATCCCATTTCATCATATATAGAAAACACGAATAGCGAACAAGCTCGTTTTCGGTAACATACCTTTGTTTGGATTTGGTTTTGTACTACTGTTCAACAACAAGTAGTTAAACAACTGAGGTGAAACAAAGCAAGACCCAGTTACTTTATTCCTTGTTATCACGCAGGATCACGCTAGATTTCTAAGTAATACGGATGTCTGCGTTACTGGGAATATGCATTACAGTCATCGGAGAGACCAAGCGTAGACCCTCACCACCCAAAGTGTAGGTACTGCATGGACACGAATTTCCGTTAGAGATGCAAATCCACGAAAGAGCTCTGTAAACCTCGTAGATTACCATCCATTCCGATCAGTAAGTCAAGTCAGATCAAGTCAGTAGCAGCTTTATGCACCCGGTTGGGTGAATGGAAAAATACGGAGTGGGAAATACGTCGAAATTACGGCAATTTTCATCCAAATAAACAGTTCCGTAGGCCTGTGGTGACTTTCACTGCATTACCAAGCATACGAAAATTATACGGCAAAACAGAACTACAAATAGAAATTTGAACCCTGAGTCAGTACATGTTGTAGACGCAGCGCGTGAAATTTCGATGTGTAGAGGATGGTTCAAGTCTGAAAGTATTTTTATAATAAACTGGCCACAAGTATAGAAGTGTTTATCAGTGGTCGTATCAACAAGTGTATCTCTGAATATCCCACTGTTTTATAGATCGTATTATCATGTTAAGATCTTCCTACATTAGGCCAGGAAAAACAACCGGCGAGTGGTACTACCGGTGTGGGGGAAGAAATGCAGTCACGAAGTTTAAAAATTAACTGATTTGGAGCAAAAAGTGATCTTAGATGGAGTGAGAAAAATAACAAATTTCTCACTTTACACAATTTTTTGAACATGCATGGTCCATGAAAGGTTGTGGGATAGTGTAACGCCAAGATATTTAACCGTTGGTTATATTGTTATGGATCCATTGTTGTCTGATAGGAGAGAAAACCTGGAAGTGAGGGCTGCACGTGGTTCATCATAAAATAAGGAAAATAATGCCTCCTGGCGCTTAGATGCATTCAGCACAAGGGAGTGGGATGAGGATCAGTTAACAAATTCATTTAGTTTGATCTGAATTTTTGAAGTTCCTTCGGATGTCTGTGATTCAAATCCTAAGACTACGTCGTCGGCATATTTGCAGCCAGTGAATGTCAACCGGACTGGAAGTTGCTTAATGTACAAAGAAAAGAAAAAAGGATAAAAATTGCACTTTGTAATGAACCAGAGTCAACTGAAAGAGAAGAGGGATTTTGGCCGCTGAAACAGGTGAAATTTCTTCTACCAGCTAGGTAGTCTGAAATCAGTTCGCAGACTTTTGAGTCAACACCACTTACTGAGAGCATGCTGAGCAATACTGATCGATCAAGGCAGCCAAACGCGTTTTTATAATCTCAAAACGCTATTCTGACTGTCTTTCATTTCCTGTCTAATGCCGAATCTATTGAGTAGACTGTGTAAGCTGTGGCATCAAGTGCGGAGCACACAGATCAATAGGCAAATTTGTGTGTTCCCCTGCAGAAGACCCCAAGTTAATCCACGCTGATAAAAGGCATTCAAACAATTTGAGCATCACAGAAATGCAGACTATGGAGAAGTGTTCCCGGATTCTTTCTTGGGGACAGGAGTTATCTTGGGCAGTCTTCAGATGTCAGGGGCTTTTCCGCTTGCTAGGCAATTATTGAAGATACTAACTAGTGGAACCGAATGGGCATCAGCTCACTCCCTGAGTACAAGTGTTAGCTCATCTGGACCAGCAGCTTTGTTTATCTTCGCTTTGCACAGCTGTTGGATGACCACTGCAGGTTCGATGGTTGGTGGCTGAGATGAGTTGTTGAAGACTGGCACGGAAGTAGACTGCGATATTGAGCTGAAATCCAAACTGAGTTTTTCAACATCAATGTTTCTCTTTTTGCTTCTTGAGTTACTGCCGCATAGGTGTTTGATGGCCTCTCATATGCTACAACAACTGACGCTTCCTAAGATGGTATCTATATACAACTTGTTCATGATTTTAAATTCAAATTCCATCAAGGTGGTGAGTATTATGATTTGTGTTCTCTGTCCATATTTGTAAGCCTGCTCTTTCTTTCTTCGCAGCTGTATAAGTACTGGTGAAGAATATCGATCAGTTTGGATGTAGAGAGTTTCAAATGGGCAACAATGATTAAAGCATGAATTAGGGTAATCGGTGACGTGTTTACGGAAGAAAGATTGGTTGGGGTTTGAAAACACGGATAAATCGGTTGAGGTAACCAGTGCTCTTAACTTGACCAGGCTGTTGGGTGAACAATTCCTCTGCTCCATTTTTCTGGGTGGTCTTCTTAATATAGTGTGCCGGTTGGTCTTACTATACACTATCGGATATATTTTCAAGATAAAGTGATTAGAGTTGCTCAGGGATGCCCGTTTTCGAACACTAAACAATTGCAGTCTGTTTGTAAAATTCAAGTCTAGTTGTGCGGTAAGTCCGTGGGAATACCTACCAAATTTATCAAGTCAAGCTTGATGAGAAAAATGACGTCAAGTCTGTTAAAGTCACAAACAAATAAGCAAAGGGATTCACTCAGTTGTGTATTTAGTGAGATAGACAGAACAGCGTAAAATATATTTAACTGAGAATGTGATGCTTTAGGTTCTAAGTAAGTATTTTCAATGAGTATCTGGCAGAATCTCAGAAAATGTGGTTTACAGTCTATGATATGGCAGTTAAACGTTTCCGCTGGGTACGTAAAGACCAGATTTGTTGATTTGTTGCAGTTGTCTTTAAAGTTAGTGATGACACCTCCACAATTGCGAGCGCCAGTAGGACGATCGGCCAGGTACGAATTAAAATCATCCTGTTCTATAATTCTTGTAACATAATAATATATGCATTTTTATACTCCTACTTCCGTAAGATTGCTGATACCTCTTCGATTTTTCTCAATAAAGAACGGATATTGCTCGCTAAGGTCACTGGACTATGAGTCTCCTCAGTTCCACATTGTCGAAAACCAACTTGCTAGCCTGCACTGTATTTCTTTGCTCTCCCATCTCGTTTTTGATAATCCATTTGAACCTATTCCGAAATTACTTACCATAACTCACTAAATATTCCGTGAGCGCGAAAATGCGGGAGATTCCATGAATGTGCATGTGTAAAACAGCATTGGTGCACTTCAAATAATACGACAACGAGTACTGGTATAAAAATCCACAGAAAACGATGTAATTTGCTTTCTCACCTTCTCTGCACGGCCAGCTTAGAAGGCCCCGCCAAAATTTCGGAATCACTGCTCGACGTTTGCATCCTTGTGTCTACTTATTCGCTTTGCTGTTATTGTGCTCACTGTCATGGAAAATGGTGAATTGCGATTTCTGGTCAGTCAAAGCGTCTTATTCTGGTGATTCCACTGGTTCCTCGATAAAGATATCCTTTCGTGAATGGGGTATTTCTGAAAATTAGGTCACTGCTGTCTGAACCTTTATTGTCGGTTAATGAGCTTAAGCGCTCTGGCTTAAAGGACAGGTTTGGTTGTTAGAATGACGAATTAAACACAACATATCTCTCACCACTGAACAACGTGCACCTGAGCCATTTACATTTTCTCTTTGGAAATCACTACCACTTTTATCTACTGAGCCTTTGATAAACCTAGAAAATACACTGCAGGTCTCACTGTGTCAGTCAGCCATCCAGTATCTATGACGTACTACTTCTGGAATAGGTTATTCTTTCTTCGGTTCTCTTCTTTTTGAACCGGAATAAACTCCGCAGTGGTCTGCACAGTTAGTTTGCTACGGAAATGTGTATTTAACGGAAATCGTACACAATAAAGCTTCGAGATAATTATCTTAGTTGGCTCATCTACGTGGGAATTAGGCTTTGGTAATACAGAAGAGGTTTGGGTATCGGTAGACGAACAAAGCCGTGTTTGTCTCTTTTCGGAAGGAATGACTTAGGAAAGTGATTCACATTCCCGCGAATGTTAACTGGGAACCGTTCCTCCTCGCTGTGTACTTCATTTTATCCTATCACCTATGTCTAGCAGCAGTGATCGCATCCAGTTACCGGTACCATTCAAGGTTGTTCAACGAAACAGCTGATTCTGTTCTGCCACACATTCGCCGGTACTTCAAACCAGGAAACTTGGCTAAGTCGATATTTTTAACTTGTAATTCGGTTGCTTAACTTCTTGTTTTCCTCGAAATATGTTGGGTATCAAATTGTCCAGCATATTTTAGAACCAATTTGTGATAAGTTCATGCCCGACCAAACTTGATCGATGCGGGAACACGAACTGATCCATTTTTAGGAAATCTTTTTACTCTGATTAGTTTCGTTTCCTAATCATCTTATCACAGATCACAGTTGGTTCGCTTTGTCTGAGTCACGGTTTATCAAACCAGAAGTAATTTAAAAATGCCAACTAAACGAGTTTTGCGAGGACTGTTTGTACCGCGTGCACTGAAATTCCGAATACACGTTGGTCTCCATTTACCTTCCGGTCCGATCGTATCGCCTTTCATATCTGAACTATACAGTTCATGTGTGTGAGACACTTAAAGATCTGCAATTTACAGTACGGACCCGATTTGATAAAGGTTTCCAACAGAAAGACATCAAGTCCCGGGACGAGCTTGTTATGCGGTCTCCCGTTGACAAATTCTACACACTGCTCGGCGGGAATTGAAAGACAGAGGTGGTTTACCGTTTGCCATGAAAATCACCACCCATACCCAGGTTCCCAGGAGTTCTGATTACTAACTTCTGTTTGTACTTAACGTTTAATTTTTTCAGTCCATGCCTCGGTAGGAATATGATTTAAGCAAATATTTGCCTTTCTACTTTTCGTTACCACTTTTCTGGTTTACCTCTACTTCATCAGAAAATTCCCCTCTAATTTGAACATTCCGTGTACCATGTCAACTTTTCATGTCGAAGCGTCTTTTGGAATATTAAGTTCGAAGTTTCAGTTCTCGCTTTTTACAGTTTGTCTTATCTTGGCTCTCTAATCCGAAACGAACATTTATGAACGTTTCATCGCCAATTACCAGTCATTTTATTTCTTTGACATAAATTCGACGTTCACGATTTTTCTCAGAATTGATCTGTCCGCATGGCAGTTACACAGTACAATTGTAGTATTGTTTGCTTGTTTCAGAGTGTGATTGGATTAAACTTGAGTTCGCCCGAGATCCGTAGCTGACGCTACTGTTGTTCACCGGGTACGTCAGCCATAAAAAGTTGGACAGAGCTCCTCAACCTGACGGTGAAAAATGCTTTGCTTTTGTTGAAGTGATTGAGAAGATGTATTTATGTCCGGTAACCTCGTACAATTTCTGGGAATAGTAACAAAGACAGAAATTTAGGAAAAAGGATCATTGTCGGGCAGAAGGGACGTTTATGAAGCATGGTTTGCAGGCGTGGATATTTGCGAGAGTACTCACTTAGTCTTTCTCTCTCTCTCTCTCTCTCTCTCTCACACACACACACACACACACACACAAACTAACTAACTAACTAACTAACTAACGACATATACGCTCTATCCAGCTGTTTTTGCACGCCTGCACTCGCAACAGTCAAGTTGAAGAAAACTACTAGGCCAGCGACGGCGATGACGACAACCACGGCAAAGATGAAAGCCTCGGATTGGGTAGACGGTGGTGGGCAGGAGATAACACACAAACCATCGTTACCATGGTTCATTTCAGGTCAAAGTTTTCGCCTGTGTTCGCTGTTTGACCTTGTTTCATTGTGAGGCCTGTGTCCCGGTTCCTTTTTGTACACAGTTGGGAGGGTGAGAAGGTTGACCTGAGTGTGTTTGCATGTGCATCTATTTTGTATACACGTTTTGTGCACTCATTCGTGCGTGTGTTCACGCCTGTGTGCGTGGTTCGGTGTGTGTTTAGGAAAGGGTAGGCCAGTGGAAATTGGGTTATGTCCACATTCTGTATCACAACTACAATCTTCGGGACAAGTATGTCGTTTGCTTTTTCTGAGTAAGATTGTCAGTCTACCACAACATCTGTCCACTGCAACAAACCACTTACATTTCCACTACCTGCTATTCACCCGAATGAGGTCTAGTCAGGTTGTCGAAGGAAAACCTACTAACATTATTATTACCGTAAATTATATCTCAGTTATCATTTATATTAGTGAGGCGATTTCATCTAATATCGACACAGCCGATAGAACGAATGCAAATACCTCTATCCAATGTTTGTTTATCAAAGGTCAAGCGGAGTTAAAAGAGTACGTTCAACTACTGACACACACGCGACCACCTCAACGACCCATTATTTGCACGAGCCGGTGACAGAACGTGGAACTCAACAAGGTGTTTTTCCGCTGACCCATCGATATTCCATGGTTCTTGCTGAAATCTGCTACGGAGAACCAGATGCAGGCTTCAATCTTAACACGAGACGGCTATCACCAACCAATGTATGTAAGGTTCGCTTGCTGTCAGTTTCACCGCTCCTTCTTACAATTATACTAGTCCCGCCCAAATGAACAGAAGTTTACGTGAACACACAAACAGTCACGCACTCAAAATCATACAGGAGCACACATAAACCCTTGATCTTAACGCGTTCGATGACTTCGATCCACAGTCCGGTTGGTCAAACTGACAAGCTTAAGGTTAAGCCAAAGTTGACAAAAGAACCGGGTCAGCCTAAACTATGGTTTGTTTGAAAGTCGTCGTGTGACAGAGTTTGGCATGGTTATACTAAATGTAAACAGTGAACAACTCTGTACACTCAAAAACATAAATAATGGCAAACTAGTTTTTCAAAACTTGAGATTGTTAGGATTTTGGTAAGTACTGCTTTGATTGAAGATGTATTTTTTGGTCGGGAAAAAGATTTGTTGTAAAGTATTAACTTGTAAAGTATAATGAGTCAGACAGTCAACGAAAGCCAGGCTGCAGTTAGACGTTCTTAAAATCTACTAAAATTAATAGTTATTGTGGCTAAGTCATTGAGTATTATTTAGAAGAACAGAGAGAGGGCAATGGACGAGAGATGCAACCATAGCGGTTACTCTTGCTGACCGTGGACCTAAAATGTGTCAGTCTGTGTACGGTACAGTAGAGAATATAAAACAGTAATGTAGACTGGACTGAAAACCCCACCGGTACGCTGGCGGAGAGTGAGGTCAGTTGTGGTTATGCCAGTGCAAACAAAAATTTCGTGCCAAACAAATTTCTGCATAGCGAGCTGGTTGATGGATCAGGGTGAGAATCGCCTGGCTGAACATAAGTACATACAGTATTGGACTGCTCAAGGCTACTCTGAAATCATACCGCTACCATTTAAACGACATGATCCAGGGGATAGAGAATTAACTAACGACTTGTTTGGTCGCTGGATTTGTGCGTGTGTGTGCGGTGAAAAGTGAAGTGAAGTGGACACACAACGATAGGTATGTCGTCCACACATTTCCTGCTCCTAGGTTACGTCACATAAATTGTAGTGGCATGATTTCATAATGGTGCTGCACTATCTCATACCGAAGCTACTGGCGTTCATCGAAGCCACTGGCGGATTACGTGGGCCCGAGGTAGTGGTGGTATTCAAACTCCAGTTTTGGCGCTTTTTCACTCTGATAAAGCATGCAATCGACTGGGTGGGTTTCGAATCCACACCCTTAGCTTCATATAATCACTTGCCACTGTGTGTGTGTTAACGTTTGGATGCTGTATTAGTAAAAGCATGAAATAAACCACCGGTAGCCTTCTTGGTTAGAACGAGTTGATATTGTTTGATAATCCGTGGTTTGCATAACATAACCAAACCCCACATAGGACACATTAGAAACGCATTCCGTTGGTGTTATCTTACAATCAAGAGGCAGTTGTGAAAAGGTTTCCAAAGATAGAAACTGTTTTCTGGTAAAAGTTGGAGATATTCGGTATACAATATGGCCGTGAAAAGGAATTAGAGACCTCCCTATTGTTTGCGACTAGTAAGAAAGTGACTTAATCTTGAAGCCAGAAAACAGGTAATCCTTTGAGGTATGAGATCAATTGAGAACGATTCAATGGGAAGAAGGCAAGATAAACGGATTCCGGCAAATAGCATGGGCACAGTTTTGCATACCCTTTGAGACAACAGGTGTAGAATATGCATAGCAGCTGTATGACATGAAACAGTCGCGTATTAACTTTGTATAGCCTAGCCACTCAACCAAAGAATCGTTTTATTTACTTTTTTATTCAGTACTATTATTACAACGGGCCACGGGGACTGTTTTGATTATTTGTAGGCTGCCTTTTGGGGAAGCCGCTAGCGGCGGTGAGAGGGTTTGAACCCGAGACAGACGTGTCAGGAGCCCACTGCGATAACCTTTGGACCACCTCCGTACCCATATGAAGTGTAATACAAAATCTTGCCAAATCATCATCCTGGTTTTATTTTTTATGTAGTCCGTCTACTGAACATTAGGAAAAACACTCTTTCAGCGTAGAATTACGAGATAGTGTGATATAGGTTCCAGGCTTATTGCGAACAGCTAAAATAAAGTATACTCTTCTTCGGTCCAAAATCCGTCCTAGACCACAAGAAACACTTGTTTACGTCCATCCCCCTTGAATGTCTTCTTCTTATTTTGTAAGCCTTCAGCTAATATCTTGTCCGATGGAAAACTTTTTGACCTCAGTTCTGTCCTCCCTGCAACGATTAGTATCGAATAGCTCAGACTGACAAGACCTCACTAATACTTAACTCCGCCCTCGACGCTCATCCATGCTAGCCAAAATAAATACGAGGACTTTGATGCATGAAAAACAATGGACAGATTTGGACTGTAGCTGCCACCTGTGTTGCATTCAGAAGATTCGCAGTAGATATTCCGGTTCCCTAAGTTCAGTTCATGCTTTCTTAAATCCCATCTCAATGGGGTGTTGACATAGCTCCCAGCGCTCGAACCAGAGACTTACTGCTATGCTGGATCCCGCTTTGATAGTCATTTACGCGCTTTAAGATTTAGGGGGATGGCGCAAGCTGAGCTTTCTTCAGCTCGGAATACGAAAGCCATTCGTCTTCCCGGTCACCGCATTCCAAAAACAGCCGGTGATAAACACTATTCAGCCTTCTGGTCGACTTTTGATTCTGGCATATAACTGGCAAGTTAGATGGGGCTGGTCATTACTGAGAAAGTCTTTTTAGAATGGACTCTTGTCATTCGAAAAAAGCGGACAAGATCCTGGCACGTCGCTGTGGTCTGTGCCTATTCACCATCTTTTAAAACACGAAGTACTGCAGTCTTCGGTACGCCGCTTACCGTTCTGCATCTTGAATTCAGCAATAGACGGAAGTCAATCAAATCGGAATAAGCTTTACATATTTTAACTGACCTAACTCCGATCATGCCTTAGTATGTGTCAAGCTGCCTATGGGTTTCGAATAACGTGAAATACGCACCTTACCGGTGAGACTTTAAGAAGCAGTCTCAACCAGTTTGCCTAGTTGATATCCAAAATGAAAAGGTTAAAAAACTGCAGGTGACCCTACTAAATTAGGTAAATCAACATTTGTGGATAATCAGAAACTCTGAACTCGTCTTGTCTAGTAATTTGATTTCTGACACGTGGAGCTCAAAATTCCTGGAGTTTCGTAGAGCCTTTCCGTCTCCTGTAATATCTCCGTTTAATTCCTAATAGTATGGAGCATAATGAGGCAGCTCTCAACATTTATTCACTTATCTCAAAGTTTGATGATTGACTGAAGTTAACATCAGTGAATAAAAAAGGCAGCAGCCATGACACCCAAGTCACTAGTTGGAAACAACTTGTGAGGCTCGCGCCATGTGTAGTTAAAATCAGCTGCAGCTTTTGGACTTTAGGAAGCATAAGCTGAGGTAAATTCTAGCTGCAGTTCCTGACCAACTTCCCATCCATTTAAGTCCATAGTACTTTCCTCATGATCTGATTTGACAGAACCACCCACAGAGGCTGAGATCCACGAGAAAATCCAAGCTTTAGGACTTCACAAGGCGCAAGTCTCCATTAGTCTTCACCCAGCCCTATTCAAAGACTTTTATGTGTCGTCTGACAAATAATTCGATCTACTCCCTTAGGGTTGAAATTCTGAGCACATCCCTTTCTAAGAAGGAATGGGTTATTTTACCCATCCTAAAGAAGAGTTCGTGCAAAGACTGCCAACCAAAATTTCTAAATGCCTTATGAAAATACGTCTCAGGTTGTTTGGGTCTCTTACTCTTCACAGATTGCGCCAAATGGTTACAGAGCAAATCCGTGGGGATCAAGCAAGTTTATATGCCGGTTGCAGATGCGCCAGTCAATTATTCACAATCCGAGAACTACTTGAGTGTTACCATGCATTCTGAATTCTAAGATTCTTGTTTCTAAGCATCCCACTGATAGAACTGCGTTGAAAACTGTTTACCGTGAAAATGAGCACCTGGGAAGATTGTTTCGGCTCTCAAATATTCCCGTCAACCTGAGGCATAGGGGAAATGTTCACCAATTTCCTTCGCATTCATTATAGTTTGACAAAGCTAAAAGATCCTCTTTTCCTTCATATTCCCCCTCTCTGTGCATTGTATTTTGTTCTATTAAACAGTAGAACGGAATACCTCCTAGGAGAGAGCTTTTGTTCCACAATGGGCCAATGATATCTCTGATGACTGATAATGTTCAGAACACACAACGCTCTTTGAACCGCTTGCTCTCATAATTTTTACGTATGATATTCGTTTCGATCCCTGCGAGTGGAAATTGCTTCCGCAAAGCTGGTAGGATCAGAAACAAAAGATCATCCTTCCTGGTGATATTTGATAAATTCGCGTACCTTGGGATCCTTGTGGCAGATAGTAGACTTGTGGGGGAAGATATTGCACCATAAATATCGCATGCCGTACTGGTTTTGCTAATCTCCAACACGCAATCCATCAGGGCATGCAAATCCATTTGATAGGACCGGACAGTACACTGTCACCGTACGTGGAGTTTTGCTTTACCTTTGCTAAACCTGACCGATTTGCTTCGAGGGACTTCGTTGAATTCCTGATCTGAACAATGGAATACTGTTTATTTTTGTTGAAAACACTAAACGAATAACAATGTGGTTTGTCGTTATTTGTTGGGAGCAGATAGTGGAACGGTTAGAAGAGTAATCTTTCAGCTCCACCTCCGGTGATCCATACGTGTTCGGAGTAAGTGTTTATCTTCTGCCTGAAAATTTGCTGTATGTACGTTCTAGGCACGCTTGGGAAGAATCAATGAGGTGACCAGTGACGGCCTTGGAGTAAAGGTTTGAAGGTGGTTTCGGTTGGTGTTTCCCGAATTCCCGGCTTGCGCCCAAGGAACCAGGACTTTTTACAACTAGTTGTATTGAAGAATACAGTTTAACGCTAAAGCCAGTGGCACGAACACTATGCAACGTGCTCAGTAAGTTCACGCTACCCCGTCTCTTCTTATGAATAAAAAAACACAAAAACCTTTAAGTTCATCCAAAAGTCTGCGGTGAAACACAAGTTATTTTTCTGTTATTTCTGATATACATCCTCATCAAATCATATGCAGTGTTCTTCTCTTATTGGGTCATCTGTTACGATGTAAGTATAAACGGGTGTTGTCGCAATCCGCCGGTCAAGCAACTTTCTTCTCGTTGAATTTGCCTTCCCTCCTCTTTTTGGAATATACCGTAAGACAGGATGAAAATTTAAAATTCCACATAAATGAATATTCTTAACTTTAGTTTTATGGCCATCAGTGAAGAGTTGAAAGTATGACCATGTCTAATATGATCAAAATTATCTGAAGCCTAAAAGTGTAAAACGGGTAAAATGTAAAGTATGAATAGTTTTTAGAAACGGGGAATGTAAAAATCACTGCTGATTGTGATTTGCATCACTGATAAATTGTATCTGGTTCAACCAAAAGCATTTCTTTTTGAGGAATTTTCGACCAAGTGGGTACCTCGCAGAAACTGGCAAGCACGATACAGACACATTTAGAGAACACTGTTATCTCGTGGTTTAACAATAAACTTGCTGTCGATAGTAGACTCACTGGAAAAGCCTTCCCGTATATTCGGACTACTGTAGCATACAAGGGCCGGTGTTGCTCCTCTGGGGGGTTGCTTGTGTTCGGTCTGCAAAATACGAAGTCACGGAAAACCCATGACCACAAAGGCTCAGTATGTGCATCAGCAGAATCCTACACTTATATTAATCCAACAACAATATGGCTGCTACCCTCGAACCGTCATCTAATCTGACATGAGAATCCGACTCTCATCCTCACAAATTCCAGATTTATCAATTGCCAGCGACGTTCATTCTCAGTTGCCGGCGAATCCAGCTGCGACTGTTGCTGTGCCTGTCACGCCAATAGAATCCCTCAAGAAGGCTGTGAAATTAATGAGCTTGCCGACAAATCAGACAACCTCGGAGTAAGCCGCTTTTCCTATTCCTAACAAATTTCGATTAGGAGGAAATTATGAACAGTCGGAGGAATAGGCGAACCTGTTGCTCAGTCTGCTGGAGGAGATGGCACTTAACCGCACTGTAGGTGTCATGATTGTGAACGATGTATGGTTAGAGGCAATCTTCGAAAATTGTCGTAAAGTTCTAGACCCTCCCAGCCTGGCCGCTGATAGCAGGAGTTTCATGGGAGGGGACAGTGACCGGTTGAAACAATTCTAGAATTCTCAACGGCATTGCACCGATCGGTTTCAAAGACGTTCCCAAATTTGCAGGCCACTGAGCTGGACCGTGACACATACCAACAGCTGCGGCAGCGTACAAACACCCCCAGGATTCGGGAGGAGTTCGTATTTCGAACCCCTCCAGCGCTGGAGGATGCCTTGAAAGTTGCAAGAAAATTGGAGGCTCTGCATATACACAGTGAGCTGGAAGATTGTTACGTAGATCAACGGTTGGGCCTAAGAAATCAATGAAGACCATTATACAATTTTAGCCTTTGGGACACTGTTACGCATTGGAGTGGTCCTCCGAGAGAGATTCGCAGTGGATACAGATCTCGCGGGTATCGTTTCCCACAACGTCGATAGGACTGAGAAAAGCGATTTCCAGTTTAAAAAGTGGCCCAACTGAAGGTAAGTGCATTCTCACTTTGATTAATATTGCAAGTAGCGAACCGTATCCACTGATGCCGACAACTTTAGGCAATTTACGGAAAATTTACGGTTTTGTTGACACAGGCGCCGCACACAGCTTGATAACTGAGCACTCCTTAAAGACTTTGCAAGGAAGTAGAGCGAAATGTCACTATTTCAAAGGGAAGTTACGCCGCGTAAATGGAGAGCCCCTAGTAGCTCTGAGTACTGTGATTCTTAGTGTACAGCTGAGAGGGCATGAGAAAGTTCTGGGACTACGTAATAGTTCGAGGGTTGTTTCTTCATGTCCTTGTAGGCACTAACCTCCTGGAAACTATTCAGTTTGTGATCGATCTACTCAGTAGCATCTTACACATATCGCAGTGTGCCATCCCATTAGTAAAGAGCAGCACTTGTAGATCCCCTTTTGTGTCACTAGCTGCATCTGGGGAAAAGAACGAGGAAGCTATTGGTGCCTTACTCTTATGTCCGGATGCCCCTAAACTGATGAGTCAAAAGCTGGTGACTTTGATACGCCAGTAGTAGGACGTTTTTGCATGGGATGATACTCTCATAGGTCGTACCGGGGCTGTCCAGCATACTGTTGACACGGGCTACACACATCCGATTAATATGCACGAACCGAAGGTTCCACACTGTTACGATGACTCGGTGAGGAAAATGATTTAGGAAAAGCACGACAATAGCGTAATCTAACCCTCAAACTCTCCATGGGCTGCACCAGTAGTTTTACTGAAGGAAAAGGATGGATCATTGAGGTTGTGTGTGGATTATCGGAAATTGAACCTGGTGATAAGGAAAGACTGTTTTCCGCTACTCCTCATCGACGATCTTTTGGAGTCGCTAGGGAGTTTGATATAGCTCAGTACACTGGATTTAGTTCCTGATTGTCCGTTGATAGAAGTCTAGGAATATGATAGGCAAAAGACGGTGTTTGCGTTGCCCGAAGGGCTGTATGAATTTCAAACAAGGAAACTCGGATTAACAACTTTACAACGCTTGGTGCATACCCTGTTGTGGGGCCTGAAGCCCTAATGTTATCTCGCATATATGGACCACATAATTATCACAAAGAAAACAACAAAGGAACATACACAAAATTTGGCTCCGGTGTTCAAAGATTTGCTACGCGCAAGCCTAGAACTCAAACTTTTCAAATGTCATCTGTCATTACCTCAGGTAACATACCTCTGGCAGGTAATGTCGACTTCAGGAATCCAAACTGATCGGTAAAAAGCAGAAAAGATCAAAACAGGGCCTGAGCTATCTCATGAAGAAGAAGTACTCAGTTTCCTTGGGTTACCTTCGTACTACCGCCGATTTATTTCGAAGTTCACAACAATTGCTGGGCTGTTTAACTGTCTTTTGGAGCACAATTAGACATTCGAAAGGAACCGAGAAAAGGCAGAAATCCTTTGAAGCACTACGTGACCGGTTATATAAAGCACCTATTCTAGCCTTTCCTGGTACATCGCAGTCCGCTGATGAGTTCATCCTGGACACTAAAACCTCGGACATGCTCATTGGTGCTGTACTGTCATGAAGAGACAAACAAGGCATCGAACATGTAACTTCCTTCGGTAGAAAATCTTGAACGAACTAAAAGAGAATTATTGTACGAAGCACAAAATATTGGGGTTATTTTGCTTCGTCCGCTACTAACGACATTTCCTTTTGGTTCGTCATTTCCTCGTCCGAATAGGCCACCCTTCGTTACTGTGATTGAGAAACGTTAAATACCGAAGGGCAAACTGGGAGATGGCAGGAATACTCGATCACTTGTCTCCATCGTTCCGAAAAATCTCATGGAAAAACAGACGGCGTGTTCCACCGGCAACACAAGGGTCACGAAGAAAGTCCTTCTGGCAGTTCAGAAGTGACACTAGTTAGTTTCGACGGGAGGCGTGAAAGGTGGAGAATTCAGGCAGTGGACTCTGAACACCGAAGTGTAAAACATGATGAAGAGCTCGCCCAGCTGGTGCAGAAACTTCCGGTACGAGTTGAGCAACAAGGTGTCTATGGTCCCAATCGAATAGCCTCAAACCGGTCGACGGTCTTTTGTTCATTCAATACTTTCCAGAATGCTTGCGATGACTTATTTTTCCGCCATCTCAAATGAAAAAGGTGCTAGAAAGTCTCCACCACGATCCCGGACATCCAGGTCGAAATAAAATGTATGACGAAGCACGTGTACGATATTGGTGGCCACAGCAGCTAGGGGATATCACGGATTTCTGTAGAGACTATCAATCGTGGGCCGAGCAGAATGACCTCGTTCTGAATAGAAGAGCACCTGTGATCCCTGTCAAAGAGGGCCATCCGAGTGAAAAGGCAGGAAGTGACATAATGGGCTTATTGCCAAAAGCTCAGAATGTCATGGTAGGTTACTTCATGAAGTGGGCCAAAGTTGTTTTTGTTCCAGTCATAGAGGGAGACACTGTGGCCCGGCCAATTTTTCATCAGTGAACTTGCAAATTGGGCGCACACGGTCAACTGCATTCCGTCAGAGGAAGTAGTTGCAAAAACTCCAGTGTATAGATTAGGCAAACGGTTACAAGTCGATTAAACTCGTATCATAGCATAGCACTCCGAAGGTGACGAATTGGTCTAACAGACGAGTCGGGCATTAAAAGCCCTGATGACAGCTTTGGTGGAAGAAACAAGACATTGGGATCAAGTATTGCAACATTCGAGTAATGGTGTACCGTAGCACCGTTCATTACCCCAATGGACATACTCCGCAATTTTTGTGGACCAGAAGAGAAATGTGAATACCGTGTTATTTAAGCATGTTGTACACCACTCGGCTACCCCAGGTAACTTTGAAGTACGTGGTCATCTTGAAAGAAACCTTAGAGAAAGCACACACACACACTGGCTCGACAACATCTGCAAGAAAGTCACAGCACATAGAAAGAGTATTATGACCTCGACGTATACGGTTCTCTCTTAGAGGTGGAGGACAACGTATTGTTGCAATCTGAGATAGTGCCTAGAGGGGATTGTTCCAAGCTTAAAAAATGTGGAAAGGTCATTAAGTGTGTGTGTGTGTGTGTGTGAGAGAGAGAGAGAGAGAGAGAGAGAGAGAGATTAACCTCTGAGAACTTGAGCGTCATACGTGATGAGTCCAGTCAAAAGCCGTCATTCACCATACATTTTAACCCGTTAAAACCGTATTTAGTTCCGCCATCTTTACTCAGGTCCAGGCAAGGGAAAGCTTCCCAGAGGTGGGAGCGGAAGTAGAGGATCCCCGTCATGGTAGTCTGGCCGAGCATCGAGATGGTGCGTAATTAAGGGGGAAGCTGTGTGGTGTGAAAGCCGGTGTAACTATGGTAGCGGCTGAGTAGTTTGAATTATTGAATCAGGTCAGTAATCCTACTAGTGTGTGTGCCTCGGTCAGTGTGTTCCTTCCGTCTGCTACAGAATTGTTATCCTTCTCCAAGTGACGAACCTTCGGGACAACCATCAAAACTGTAACAGGCAACGCCTGCTATTTCGTTCTAACTGTTTATTATATCACGTACCACTTAATACCGAATTTTACCTCCAAACGGACTTATGATTACATTTTACACTACGTGACCTTGGTATCATGGTCATGTTCATGTGCTCTACTAAAAATTTGTTTCCTTGCAGTAATAAAGAAGACTGTTTTAAAAATCAGAAATTCTACTACTACTTTATGAAATATTAGTGATTAAATTATGATGACCCATCAGCCAAATTTTCCCCTGATGGACTTTGCTTGAAATTTACCCGTTAATAACAACACGTTTTCTCGCATCATTCGTGGAAAAACGTGTCAGAAAAAGATGCGGAGAAAAATCGTCAAATGCAAATTAGACATGGACGGTAACTGCAACGTTCTAAAAATACATTTAAATATCATATGTCGCTTACGCTGAGAACATATTTCAGTAAATTCATATACGCCACAATGAAGCTGCTTCAGCTATCGGCCAATCTGAATTTAGCATTATGAGCTCAAGGAAGTCTGTCATATGCTGAAACTGTCAAATCATTCAGACCACAGCACCCTGCTTTTCGTGCATCGTTCTACTTCGTAGGCTCTTTGATGCGCTTAACATGGTTCACGAAGACGTCAAGTGATGGGAAATTCCTCACGTATTCGTTTTCAGTAGATGCAAAGTTGCAATAATCTTTAGACCCGAGGATATGAACAGTAATAAAATACGGTCAACCTTTTATATTTATTGTTATCAACGGCACTCTGAATGACGATAAGTTCACCACCCTTGAAAGGTAAGTGTTTCCTATCTACTAGGCTGTTAATTCCTCCAGGAAAGCTTCTTTGTTGCAGGGTAGTGTACTATGTCGTCGGTCCAAAGTTGGATACCCCATAGAACTGGAGATGTTAAAATCTCCGTTTTCAAAATTGTCTCCTTTAAAGCCCTGAACTGATTTTGATGGATAAGTTATTTTTACTGTTAAATAAAGGAGTAAAAGCAACTGCCCCGCTTTGGACGTTAGAGGCCAAAATGAAGCACATATTGGAGAGAGCGATAACTAAGGATATCATAACTGGGTTGATGTGCGTGATCGACGCTAGCCCCTCGAAAGGCTGCGCTACAATTCTGATCGGTTTTCTTTGGAAATGCTTTGTCAACACAGTCCTTTACCGCGAAGATATTCTCGGGAAAATATTCCAAAGTAGTTATCAGTAAGAGACACGTGTCGACAAGTCATGGGCCACCTACTATCAGATAATATCAACGTGAATAGGAGCCATCATATGAGAAAAGGAAAAAAGAACCAGGTAGCAGGTAGGCCCTAGCAGCACTCCACCAGTTTATGTGTCAATTCCAAACCTTGTGTAACCACGTACGTTCTTTGTTCAACAAGCTTCCGGGCCTAACTTACCTGCTTATGATTCGTGCCCTTCAAAATAAGTGGGTGGTGTGCCTTCAGGAAACCTGGTCGAAATGGAAAATTAGTCATACTCTCGTCGTGATAGACAGAATCCCACGAAGAAAAGAAGTGAGGGCGTTGTCACATACATTAATTCCAAGTGGTGTAACAAGGCCAGCGTAATTTTTCCCTACTCCTCTAATGGGATTGACTGTGTATCTGCCGTCGTACATTTTCTCTTTTTGATCATATTATTGTCACGAGTGTTTACCTAGCACCACAAAGATCACAAGGCCTAGTTAACGCCTTCTGTGATTCATTTCTACCTTACCTTGTACCGTTGGCGGACGATAATCTTCATATCATTGTAAGAGACTTTATACATGCATCTAAGTATCCACTCTTATCTTTTAATCTCGATGACATTGGTCTTTCCCCAACCCGTTGAGACCCACAATTGGATTGTATCCTAACTAATCATCCAGAACTCTTTTCCGTCAGACTTTGTGCGCTCCGTACTACCAGTGATCATAATATGTCACATCTTGGTCCAAAAACATACTCGAAACATGGTCACTTATCCTACATACAGACTAAACAGATCTGCTTTACTCACCAGAACTTATCTATAAAAAAACCTTACACTGTTCAACCGTTCTATTTTTTCTCGCCACCTTCTGGTTACAATACAGCTTCCTCTATTACCTTTCGGTATATTTTGCGACCGAAATTTTAAACCATATACTTAACACTTGCTGCCCCATCGAAACGATACACTACCACCTAGGAATATTGGTCTCAGCATATCCAAAACGGTTACTCAAGAAGGAGTTAGCCTACAAGACGAACCGCCCATCTGAGGTCAGCAAACCATCAAGCTCGATCAAAAAACAGAAATCAAACTATCGAACTCTATATTCCCCAACAGTTTCCGCACTCCAGAAACATCAAAGACGGATGACAGGGAATCAAACTACTCTGTGGCCAGCTGGAAAGTCTTCCCTCTGATGGACTATCCGAGTTCACAGTTCGTTCGTTACTCGAATGACTGGCTGTCAGTCTTCCATCAGGCCGGAACTTCAGAAAATAAAATGCTCTACTGCGGGGAAGCTTTCTAGCTCCTCAAGTCCACCAAGTTAACTAGAACTTCTGGATTGGACGACCTACCCTCGACAATACTCAATCACGGGGCTGGACTTCTCTCTAAGTTAATGACTACTGTTATCAATCATTCACTTGAATTGTTCCCTAGGCTTGACTGTTAGCATCTGGTCACAGTCATTCCCATATCCAAAAGGGTCACGTAACCAAACAGAAACCAAGAAATTCCGCCCAATTGTACTTTTCTCGCCAGCGTTGAAACTAGTTGAACGTGTTGTACTTCAGAGCCTTCAAAACACAGTCAGAAGTCTCACTAACCAATATCAATTTGCGTATAAGCCCCGGCTTTCCACGATTGAGACAGTAGAGTAACTAGTCCATTACACTGTAAAATCCCTCAGTGATTCGTGCAAATCAGTAGGTTGCGGATTTCTTGATTACGCAACTCAACTGCATCGCAGAACTGTGCTCAAGCTAGTGCAACAGTAGTAATAATAAAGGGCAGTAACCGAAGACCAATATATACCTTGGACTTTATGATATAGCGCAAGTGAAGATCTAATGAAGCACAAACCGACTTGCGGCGTTTGACTTTTGGATATGAAAAAAGCACATAAATTTCCCATTTTCCATATGATTCGGGCTCCTCGAGCCACTAAAACTTTCTGTGATTTCGGTACAGATTTGCACGTAAACGCGCACATCGCATTTTCCTACGAGCAGCTCACATTCAGTTATGTCTGTGGCTTGACAGACGTAAAGTGAATGGAAAATTTATTGAAGTTATCGTCTCATGTTCGTCAGTGAGATGAAAGACAACCCCATATGCACCTGTATTCGCTGGTTACGAAGTCATTGGTGGAAGTAGCACAATACTGTTGTACGAAGCCGCAATTTGTACGGTTGGGATAGGCTTTTCCCGAAATCCTCGTTGTCTGACGAAAATTAACGGTAATACTCTGAATGCCCAGTAAACAAACAAAATAATAAAATGAAACATGCATCATTCTCTCGATTAACCGATTAATTTACTTTTTGTCATTCTCAAAACTGAGTGGCCCCTGCTGTGCTTTGGTCGTAGCTACCTGAAGACCGGAGGACGGATCATTATGACCGAGGACTCCCTGTTCATTGATTTCCCACTTTGATGAACTAAACAATCTTCCTTTCGAACGGGTGTTCGTGGTGTTGGCCTAATAGCCATTGGGGCTATTGTACAGTTTATTCATGTTCGCATACACACACACACACACAAACAGAAACACGCACACGAACAGATTGACCCTTATGCATTAAGCTTCTCTGAACTTCGTGAACAGAGCATCTAGGATTCATCTCTCCTTTGCCCGTTGACCGATGCGGAAACGCCGTCATCATGCATAGCACTCGAGCGTGCCGTTCCCTTCGTTCTTCTCGCTTACCGGTCACGAGTGCGTTGAGCGTGGCATTAGCCCTCTTTCTGTGTGGCCGACACACCCAGGGAAATACGAGGGCTAGGCGTAAGCTCAAGGACAAATGAATTTGTTCCTCGTCGGCCATTTGGTCTTAGCGGTCAAATGAAGAGGAGTGAACTAGCGCGCATTGAACAAGGCAATACTGGTCGAACAAAGACCGGGTCAACGGTGACGAAACTGGACTGGGAACAAATGAAAAACAGAACACCAGAAGAGGGATGACAGGAAAGGAGCTAGAGAGACGGACAAACAGCTAACGCGCCGACCAGACGAAACCGAGTAGGATAGAGGTGGTCATTTTCAGTAAAATCTGACTTACTGAATAAAAAGAAAGTGAAGCCAGATAAAAAAGCGACAGTTCCAAGTGTCTTTGTACAGGGTATAAAAGTCAAAATGAATAACAGTATTTATTAACAAATCCCTGGTGTATTATTGGTATACTAATTTCTGTAGTAACAGTTCGGTAGAATAAGTTTTGAAAGGAACTTTTATATTCAGCGTCATAGTGGTAACAAATCAGACCTATCAAATTTCCAAATTCCGTTATCTGCCGTTTAAGTAACTGATTCATACCAACGCGCTTCAGTTAACTGCCCCATTATAAATTAGTTTAGTAAAGCTGAAAAGGATGGATGTACGATTATGATGGGTATCACAGCAAATTCGTATTCCACTAAGAGGTGTACTATCAATCCCAAATTTCTGGCTGATAGTTTATGATATTGAAGTCTTGGACGTGCCACGAAGACTTTCAAAAAAATCACTTTCTATTATTTCACCTTTCTGGAATGCTGACAACCAAGAAAATAACTTAGATCTAGCCAGCTGCTCTTCTGGAATTGGTAATCCTCATCCACTAGGCGTTCGTCGAAGTCGCACCTCTGCCGCCAAAGGCATTCAATACAAAAAGTCTATGGACGACTCAGAAAGTAGACAATGTGAGGCGTTACACAATCATGTCCGTAGTTGATGCCTCATCCAACACTTTGTTGGAATCGTTCCACTGATGGGCAGTTTCGTGATGGGTAATGAAGTATTGTCACTATTTATAGTATCTGATTAGTTACTGGACAGTGCATGACAAACCTTTTCATAGCAGTAGCAGAAGTAGAATTAGTAGAATTAGTAGTAGTGGTAGTAGTAGTGGCACCAGTAGTAGTAATAATAATGGTGTTAATGGTAACTTAAAAGTTCTCATGAGACCAAAGGCAAAAGTGCAAACATACACACACAAGTAATGATAGCAAATCAAAACACGTTACCAAGGCATGGCTAACGTAATTATCCATTCTCGCTGTTTGCACAGTTGAGGGTGATGTTGGTTAATTGCTAGTGCCTCCGCGTATCTCAATAATCGTTGATTGTTTGTGACATAAGTGACGGTGAACGCCGTGCTCAGATTAACACAGTGATTTTTCTCCCACAGGTGTTTCGTAATGGATGACCTGAGTGTTCTGCGTGCGTTCGATGACGTCACTGATTGCATCTGTCCGCTCATTGTTCTTTGTAACAGTAATAATAATAACGATAGTGGTGGTAGTAGTAACCTATTGTGGCAACTGGATATGGCACCTATTTTGGACACATCAAATCACCCAGGATTGTTTAATCGGTGCTTCATCAAGAACAACCACTAAAATATACTTTTTTGCTCTTAATTTTACTTAGATGCCTCCCAGATTTTATCTGCCATATATTTTATCTTTTTTGTGATCTAAGTTTTCAAATGATCCAGTGTTTTCCAGCCTTAAACAAGGAGGGTCACCAAAAGTCCACAAGTCCGGATTTCCCTAGAGGCCTATACTAAGCATGCAAAACCCGGCACATCACCATTTACACACTGGCTTGTTGACATTCTTGCCCTCATTCAGAAATATCCAACACCATTCTGTCTAAGCGACTCGTTTGAACTCGAGGACATATTAAGCAAGATTTTAGTGAGTTTTGACCAAATGTATTCAGCTGATGTTGATTCCCTTTTCACCAAAAGTATTTATTCTTGAGACAGTAGATTATTCATGAGTTCGTTTGCTTGCATAGCTTTCATGTAGCCATCTCTATTAACTATACCGGGGATCTCTTTATCTTATGCATGAAGAATATCCGTCTTAGTTTGGAAGGAAAAACCTACAAAGATTGGAGGTGTGACCGTAAAAAGTTCCCTGGATACGACCTTGGCAGATGTATCCTTCAGAATGATCAAAAGACAACTCTGTCGTATTTGTCGAGTTTCTCTCTACAGGAGATATATTGATGATATTTAAACTTTGGGGATCTGGGACGTTTTATTCCTTTTATTATCACCATAAGCATTATTCTTCCTAATCTTTGTGTTACTCATAAGGAGAAACGTGGAAACAGTACACCTTTTTTAGATATTCTAAGAACCAGACACCGGGATGGAAGGTTGCAACGCAGTGTTTATCGCAAAGTAAATTGGGGATGTCATTATTGCCGACTCTCTAGCTTTGCACCAATGGCCTACACACATGGGTTAGTTGGAACTCTCTCCAACAGAGCACAGAAACTCTGCACCACAGATCAAGTGTAAAATGAAGAGGAGTTTATGAAAAGAACGTCGCTGACCAATGGCTACCCCAAAAATTTCACAGAGCAACACTGAAAAGCCGAGAAATGATCGTGAAAAACTAATTACGGTAGAAAAGAAGTACGACATTATCGCTTTACTATTTAAGGGTGACTACTTATTTGGCCAAATAAATGGAAATATGAAGTAGGCCGTAAGGCGCTCATACACTACGGCTCAATTGCGTCTCTTACGGACGATCAAAAGATTAAGCCTCAAAAATCACTCAGACAGTTCTGGTGATCCTGATGTCTCACTTTATCTATCAGTTCACTGGCAGCTGAGGTGTCATATACATTGACAGAAAGGATCGCTGCTTTGATTAACGAGTGACGGAGCATGTACCCAAATGGCTGTCAAAATCGATGATGCAACCCAAAGCGGCTTCTTCACTATGCGAAGCACTTAACTGCACCAGATTACAAGGTTGATCTGACCCAATCCTGCAGAGCGATGTTGCGCAATCCCAAATCGAAGCTATTGGCGTTCCGCGACGCGATACTTATCACCATATCTCGGTCAGCGCTTTGGGCACAAAAAACGGCTCACATTAGGCGTTTGTTTGCCTTCGAGGTAACGAAACAGACCTCCTTCGCCCCACCAAAAGCGCAGTAATGGCTTTCAGACTCGTCCATGGCTATATATATATATATATATATATATATATATATATATATATATATATATATATATATATATATATATATATATATATATATATATATATATATATATAACTAAGGGCATTCCGAGGCAAATAATCCGTATATCGGTTATTGATCATTTGAACATTTCAGAGACTATTTATCGTTTTGCTTTTCGTTGCGATTACTGGTCCCGCAAAACTATAAGTTTCAGTTCTAGACTCGTGGCCCCTTCTATAAGCTTTTCAGGGGTAGAGTTTAAATTGCTTTTGAGTGCTTTATTTTGCGGTAATAATTCTTCGGGTACCTTGGAAACGCCAACACATTTCACTACATATTTACTGAAAACAGCTGTCATTTCACTTTCCTTCAGTGGCAGCTGGCTTCGTCAGCTAATTCCGTTAGCTATATTGATATGTGGCAAGCAACTGAGATCGAACTCAGACAGCGTGGTAGTTAAAATTAGGATCCTGATGTCTCTCATAAATTCGTTTTCGTGTCAAATTTCAGCCTTTCCTTGATTCCACTGGATTCGAAGTTCTTTCTCTGAAAGCTACTACGTTAATTTTCAAAGGAGGCTCCAAAGAATGTCTTCAGTCATGTTGGAAGAACATAAGTTCAAACTGAATCCGTACGGGAGATGTTCACCTTTGCCGAAAAACAATAGTATTTCCCAGTGACCCTTCCATCACACATTAATTCCTATGAGTCGAATCATCTTTGAGTACTTCTCACAAAAAACGGTCAGTAAACGTAGACTGAAACTACCCAAAAGCCTTTAAGAAAACAAGTATAAAAACATAAAGATGGCCACTATTCTCAGCAGAATAAAGCGCATGTGATCACAATCTTTCCGGCTGCAAGTCAACTACGGTTCAGCAAGTGATGCACTCTTCGAGACAGAAGTTAAAGAGCGCATGAACTGATTAATCAGCTCCATCATTTCCAGTATCTTTAAGATGGGGTTAAACATCCTGTACCCACGTCGTTCGATATAGTTGGCTAACTCCAAGCGGAGTTAACTGGCATTCTGGAGTAACTTCTCCTTGTTTCCTTACGTCGATAGTTTTAAATAACGTGACCAAGTGAAATAAATGAAGGATTTGTTGTTTCTTCAACTAGTGCAGTTGGTTGTTACGACGAGGAAATGCATCGACCGGATGAACGCAGTACTAGCCGATGCACAGCGATCTACCATTTTGGATGGAACCTTTTCTCCGGACAATTCTCAACAGAGCTCCTGCATCGTTTCATATCCGAAAGCATTGATAAGAAACTGAAGACAACTGGTACACAGAGGCCTCTGCCGTGCAGACTGCCAAAAGTACACAAGTCTATAATCTACTTGGGGCTTAAATTATGCAAGCAGAACTCGGCGTACGGGAAAATGTTCCCCACAGACAGTTGATATTCGTGCACCATTTCGGAGAAATGCGCCATCATTGTGTCTTAAGGAATTACTTGAAATCTCGGATGATGTTTGATGATATTTCCACGAAATATGATTAGTAGGTGGTAATTCGCAAACTGCGAATTACCCCTGCGTGATAAGGCAGATTAGGCATGACTTTCATTCACCTGTTTGAAATGGCCAGATTAAGGATACCATTCTTTTAAACACAGAAAATAACCATTTTAATACCAACTGGAAACTTACAGATTGATAGCCATTACAGTTGTGAGAAGTCCTCTGGACAAAACTTTGGAAGGCATATGGTCCGCAAAGACCAAAAAACAACTCTGTGATAAACCTTCCAATTATCCCTGTTTATCGTGATATTGATCCTCGAACTACAAAATCTATCCCCTCTGAGCTCTCTGCTTCTCACAAAGATAACTGTGGTTGCACTTTACTCTTCTCATACTGTTTAATGGCAGGGCATCTGAATAAATCTTCCCCGTATGGTATCCACCATGAGCAACCTGGGGCGGAGATTGTTTAAATTTATCTATCTTTGTATTAGCGGCTTACAAAAGCGAACTAGTCCGAAACTATTTCACAGAGCCCAGAAAATCTTCGTTATAAATCGAATGCAGAAGCAATCACGAAAGGAAACTAACTGGGTAACGATTACCCGAAAACGTTTATCATACAGCACCTCAAACCAAGGCGCCTATCCTAGGAAAGCAGTTATGGTCATTGCTTTACCATATGAAGCTGCCTATTTGTTTAACTAAATAAATTTTCAAGTTATTTAGTTCATAAGACACATTTACACAGCAGTACAACTGTGAAACTGCTTCTGGCGCAATCAAAATTTCGTAAAAAATGACCTTCAACCCAACCAACTGTCAATCAAATGCGTAACTGTCATCTATATGATGTGTAAGAGCAAGAGTGGGAATCATTAGAAAAAAGGTTTCCTCTCCAATGTTGTTTTTCCCGTGTGACCATGGGACTTTTCAATTTGTTTTACGGGCTATCCGTACCATTCACCGTGTTTGAACTGAGAGCGTATCGGAATAGCTCCAACCGGGAACACATAAACCGAGATAGCAAGAAGGCCAAGGACGAGGTAGTGTACGTTAATTTTGCTGCTGAATTGATTTTTATAAATGTTGCATCAAAGGGAATAATTGGTAAATCACATGTTAGCCTTTCTTCTTGCCTGTTCACGGCAATTCTGGTTGGCTGAAGCTGCTCGACAAATGCGGCCACAAAGCTGTATCGGGCAGCATCCCGTGTGACACCTGTTGAACCAGCACACCTATACGGAGACGTATCGTATCTCCGCCTAGAACAGTCAGAGCCAGACCGAGCAAACAGATATTTTTCTAGATAAATGTGTTAGTTCACTGTGACCATGCAGAATTGCGCTAAATCTCAGGATGATGTAGCTCTGATTTGGTAAAAAAATGAAAAATAAGTAATAGGTCAATTCCCCATATCGACCATCAACCCGTCCATGAATGCCCAGAGAAATTAACTCAATCCAAAAAGAAAGTTGGAAAACCAGAACTTCACCTCAGCTTTGTGTTTCGGGTTGGTGTATGGCCGGAGTAATAAAGCCCATGAATACTGCTTAAACTGACAGTTTCGAGGACAATCCGTTTTATTTACGGAATCAGCTCCACAGATTTGAAGGAATCATTCGATTCCCCCAACAAGTGCTCAGTTACGTCAGAACACAAAGTCGACCAATTACTCAGTGCAACACTGAAGCTGTTGACGTCCACCACCATGATGCCTACAACAGTGCGTCAACAAAAATCTCTGCTTACTTTGTTACCGGCTCAAAAGACCTCTTCTTCCTCAACCGAAAGCACGGCATGGATACTGGATGAAGGGGACTCGGTGCATCAAATTAATAACAAGATTAGAAGGAAGAACAAAAGGATTAAGGATAATAGTAATAATAATAAACAAATATTTTCAACTAGAATGCACTGTCAAACATCTCAGCATTCAAAGACCATTACCCCGGGTATGAACCGGCAAGCATAGGAACAGCACGTGGCCACAGAGGATAGTCATCATCGGCCCAGTATTGGTCTGTTTACAGTCAACCGGCCCTTCGTGTGTGACGATGATGGTGACAGCAGGTTTGAACTCGTTTTATGGGCCAAAGCCTATCACATGCGCAATACGGCCGAGAATTTGGCGGATGTCGCTGAACTGTCGTCTCAGGAGCTAGCAAGCTGCATGTTCGTGTGTGTATAGATGAATGCGAATGTGGTTGCAGAGATGTACAGAGAACCTTGTTTTCATTTGACCGAAAGCTGCCAACACAGGGGTACACCAGGCCGTACTGCTGTTCCAGATGAACACGATAGTACACGGTTGCACTAACCTCTCCAGATGACCATGATTCCCATGTTAACGGAAGCATTCCGCCTGTTGGATTGATACTACAGTTCTACCTACCGGGTGTATTGTTTGCTTCCCGTCACCGGTGTTGTTTTTGTTGTTGTTCTGTAGATGGTCATTTAGTTCATAAGATAAGTCTGATAACAAGGAATACCGTGTCGGTTATGTGTAGTGAATAAATGAATTTATTAGGAATTGTTCATCCGATAAAACTGAGCACGTGCAAAACAATTGCTAGGATCGGACGTAACGGGTCCACGTCGTCCTACCACTGACAGCATTTGCAGACTATTTTACCATTTTTTCTTTCATTACTACTGTATACTATATTATTATGGCGCAATATATCAGGATGGGGTTGGCGGCCATTTAGAGGCTGCTATTGGGGGAAGTGGTTGTTGTTGGAGGCCACAGTACAGTCTGGGGTTTGTCAGGATGACCGTTTGACCATCGCTGGTCATCGAAATTCGATTACGAATTTCACTGTCAACAGAACACTGCCCCCATTGAAGAATCTTTTTAATCTGACGCTTGGTTTAATTGAGCCTGTCGGTTGCCAAATTTTTATTGCATAAATAGAAGAGTTTGGACCCTTCTCTTCATTAGGCGTATGTTATCACTGGGATCTTAGTTCGAAGGCCATCAATGAGGAAAGTCAAAGTGCTTCAGTTTGTCTTCCAGTGGTTATATATAAAGAACTGAAAGGAGACTTCCATGTTAATAATAATCCTGGGTAAAATGAGTTTTCCCCCACATTGGTGAAACAGTAACTTCATATTTACCATGACTGTCTGAACATGTTATGCTGCTCTGAAGTGCAGATAGCCTTATAAAACTGAAGAGATGAAAGACGGCAAAACGAAAGACAACATTTCAAACCAATCGTCTATCATAGCATCAACGGAATACGGTGTTTGGCTGGATTACATTTGTCATCATGATGAGATTGATCGCTAAAACAATGTCTTGCGAGCATTTATAAACAAGTAGCTCTACAAGATGACCATTCTGAGCGGAGGAGGTTATTATGCCTGAATATCTACTGGTGGAAGCCAAAAGCACTCCAGTTCCATCCACAGGGTATTGACAACAGACAGTTTATACAAGTTATCATCAAGCCTCTGGACAAAATACTCCAGAGATAATCACGAAAGGGAGCAATTAACGATTAAATTACCTTCACCTCCAACCGTAGGGCATTCAGTGATTCTGTGATACTAAACTGGGCAGCTATCAACCGCCCGATCTGGGTAGCCTCAGCTCAGCATAAGTTTCCCAGATCAAGTTCGGCTAACTGCACTGAAGTTGAGTGAAACAAAATTCACCGAAGCAGATCAACAGGCTGTGCAGCAGCGAACGGAAACAAAAAACAGGGCTAAAACAAAACCCAGGCAAGTTCACAAGTTGCATGACGACTGGATTTTCCGCACGAAAGGTTAGGCTATGTTTATGCATGGAATTCAACTATTGCTGTATTGAGGGTTTAACTTTTAACTGAAGGACACCCATTATGGGCACAAAAAGATAGTTTGTAAAAGTATGTTTCATCAGCCTGTCGAAATCTGGACGAAGTTCAGTGGTTTGTACGTTTCGATGATGCAGACACTAGTGAAATGTGGATGGCCGAAAAACTTGCAGCAACCTTTCCATTTTTCTGTCTTCTGTCTGACGTCAGTTGTCGCACCAAACTGAAGCCCAAAAAAGAATGCTCACGGTGATCATTAATCCGTTGTTTGGTGTGTGCGCCTATGCGAAACTGAAATGTATACAAACACACAAAGAATATCGTTTCGATTTCACAGACTCTGTTAACCATTTCCAAAGTAGTTTACTCTTGCAGAATAGCTTTATCACCTTATAATGGAAATCCATTCAGGTAATGATAACCGTGCTCACCCAGCTCACGTGCGACTTGGTTATTAGAGAAAACAATCAAATCTTGCAAATTAGCACGACCCTAAAATTAAGCTATCAGTCGGTAGAAAAAATACCGTATTTTCTATACTGTATTTGATCTCTGAGAAGTGCATTTTCTTTAGAAAATTTTGCTTCAAGTAGATATTGTGACACTGGTAACCTTATGTCGTGGAAATGTGTTGTTTTGTTAATGCAGGAAACGCCCTTAACACATCTGATAGTATTTGTCCGCCCTCCTCTTTGGTGAACTTTATCTCCTAGATGAGACATATTCTACCGTGGAATCCTATTTTACCAGATCGTCTATCAATCGTCGTATATATGTTAGTCATATTTTGTTCCTTACGTATTGATCTAGGTCAATGATCACACTCGGTGTTTGCATACTGGTTGTTCATCTAGCACTGGTTGAAAGGCTGGCATCCGAGAATACATCCGATTGATAGTGCTGCGGACAATTAGTTCAACGAGGTCAAGCCTTGTACACACGTGGTACCATGCGTAAATTTTGAAGGAAAAAGAGACAAACACTAAAGTGACTTCTAGTTGCATTGGTACCCTTATCTACTGTTCGGATATGTTTATATTTTTGGAACAGTGTGATAGTGTCTTTACTGAGGACCATACTGTAGAAAGAGCTCTGTGAGGTCCTTGTGTGTGATGTATGCGTATCAAACTTTGTCCGATGAATGTAAGTATGCGGGTTACTTGTTTACGAAAGTCATAATCTACAGCCGGTGCCTTCTGTTGCGAAACACCGAGGAAAAGGCCACGTTTTTGCACATAAGACATAATTATTAGCGCTTATCTTTCGAGGAAAACACACTTCCACCTTTTGTATTATCAAATAGTGGAGTAAGAATCATCAATCTTAAATATTTATGAATAACGTGTATCAGTTGCGTCTGTAAAATTTAGCGATGAACTTCCAATGTTTAATCTGAACTAACCACAAAGCCCTCAACATTTCACAGTAAATTTACCCCATCTGATCCCCAGTTTCTGAATAGCTCTACTACCATCAGACTAGAAATATTGTAAACTTGATGATCGTGTGATTCCGCGATGCAGTACTGCAAAAAAGCTCAGTTTGAACGTTTGGGCGTGCACATATACCACCATAGACATACTGCAACATCAGACTTCTCAATTCCGGAACCAAGGAGAGTTCAGTGTTGCACAGTCAGTCATACCTCGGACGACTGGAAAACAGACACTTCTCCTCCAATGAAGCTTTTTGATCTGCCCTAAAATAACTGTCTGCTTTCTTTAAGGTTTGGAAATCACGGTATTTTTTCCGGTGTGGCTGTTTTATGTTTTAGTAGTATTTCATCACAGGTCATTTTTGTTAAAACTTCCCATTAGCCATATTCCACTTTATCAGTTGGTCTCAGCAACAGTTTCACCTGGAATATCATCGTACTAAACTAATGTGCCTTCCTCCCTAACTCGAATATCAAAAGTTGAAAATTCCATTTTATTTGAGGTGTTCAATAATTTTCCCATGAAGTTTATTCATCTCACTGTGTTCTACGTCCGTCCAATTACGTGCTGGTTTCACTCGATGACTGATGAGCTTCTTCATGCAGCGCCCAAGTGGATGCAATAGGAATTAGACGAATAACGAAGGCTTCGTTTAATTTTTACTCATCACTGGTAGTTTATGAGGCTCTGTAAAGTTTTTTTTTGTCAACCTTGAGTGTAAGGTTGTAAATTCCACGGGTTAACTGTCCATAGTACTTACGTAAAGCCCATCTTCTCGGTTCTGTTTTTCCTTTAACTTGTAGCTTGGTAATTCTTGTAAGGTCATCTGATAACTCCGCCAGTTCTTCTCGGGCAATGTTAGTCACGGTTCCAGTTGAACTAGACTAAATAAAGTCCACGATGTGTAAT
This sequence comes from Fasciola hepatica, assembly GCA_948099385.1. Lineage (NCBI taxonomy): Eukaryota > Metazoa > Platyhelminthes > Trematoda > Plagiorchiida > Fasciolidae > Fasciola > Fasciola hepatica. Next base: position 211,164 of record CANUEZ040000088.1, on the reverse strand, counting down.
GACGCACCCCAAGAATAATTTATTCTTACTGCATCGAAAGCGGAAGCAGTGTCTCTTATTCTGTTCAACTGGTTCAAATGCAACTTATAGGAATCAGAATAATCCGCACCCAATTTGACTAACATTAAAGACTTGCTGAACTCGCCCTGGCTAGCAGAAGCGCCTAATACTTATATGGCGTTTCCCATCAGAACTACCCAACATAGCTGTAGTAAACAATTGTTGTTGCTCACTTTCTAAATCACAAACCTGCTTGTTTCATGCTTGAGGAAGATTTCATGATTGAGAGCAATGAATCTAGATGTCGGACGAATTTTCGGTTCTGAGTTGACATTCTTCTCACCCCAACGTCATCCCAGCGTTCCGTCTCTGCATGCCTCACCCAAGCCATTAAGAAAGATGCAGGATAGTTACCAATTAAAATTCGTTCCTCCATCGTTTTGCCTAACAGTCAGCGAAATCTGGAATAGAATTCTCTTCGGATTCACTCAGAATTTCTTCCTAATAAATGGAAGAATTTTCACTACCTACGACAGATATTCGTCTTAGACTTTGTGCACCACGGCACATCAAAATCAGTTGGAGCCTCCTACTTGAGCGATCACATCTGGGATGTATAAAGTAGCGGAACAGGATGGCTGAATCCGTCAGACTAACTATGATTTTTTCTTCAGGTTCGACTCCGATTTCTGCGCGAAATAGTAGAGTTACAAGAGAAACCATATATATATATATATATATATATATATATATATATATATATATATATATATATATATATATATATATATATATATATATATATATATATATATATATGAAGTTAGCTCTATTTCACCCATTCATGCATTCGACTATTCATTTAACTTCATCACCAAAATCGTCATCAGTATCACACGAGTCAGCTGAAATACACATGAACGGATGGGAGTCCTGACCTGAACGTGACCTCAGTTCGTTCGAAGGTTGAGGTGAACTCGCCTGGATGATGATGATGATAATAATAATGATAGTTACGATGATGATGATTGTATGCAATCGATTTGTGCGATTTCATCGGCTTAAGTTGGTTGACTGAACGACTGAACGACTGACTGACCGATGAATAAATGGTCATGCTGATCTGCACGAGTGAAACTTGCGCACCAGACTAAAAAGCTACCCACTCGAACGATGGTGTGTATGTGTATGTGTGATTGTAGATGTGTGTGTGCTTTCGTGCATGCGTGCACCTAGATATATTGGGTTATGTTTGAGTGAATTGTAGGTCAGTGTTTGTGCTTTTGTAAACTGAACTCGGTGCTAGCTTGGAAAGACTCTCTCTCACACACAAACACAAGTTCGTTTAGGAATAGCGCGGTGTAGTGTACAGCGTACAACCTAGACTGTACCAAAGTAAGGATTATTGACACACGTAGTAATGAAATAATAGATAGCTTTATTATGTACATATTTTATGGGGCTTTCAATAGTGATCGACTATCACTTTCCTAAAAAATGCTAACCTAAGATTTGAAAATTGAATTGCCATGTTTGTATTCATCTTAGAAAATATGATGCAATCGGTCTAGTTTATTTATCTTTGAGTATTGAGATGCTGATCAAATCATATTTCTTTAAATCTATTTTCTTCATTTACGAGATTGAAATGAAATCGTAGCAAGAATCGAAATACCGCGAATTAGGCATATGGCATTTTCTGGTAAACAGTTCGCTTTCTGAACACACTTTGTGTATTCAATGCTTCTGTGCAGCGTAAAATTACCACGCCTCAACAAATTCTCAGCTGTTTCATTTCAGCAACATTGAAACTGGCTTTGTCATCTTGACAGCTGGTATTCTGGTAATCTTGTGTGTGTAATGAGAATGACTCGATTCGTTCTACTAATCACTCCTAAATTGTCAACTGAAAAGTGTAATTCACTGGTTTAAGGATAAAGTTGTGCGGTGACATTAGGAAGCGATGACTATGAGTCATTTATAAGATGTTCACAGTTCTTATTTTGATCTCCTAGCTCACCCCGATTCACGGAAGTGATGTTGCAATCATAATATAGAAAAATCGCGAGCTTGATACTTACTCTGTTGCAACCTGCCCGTATTTTCGGCTTAGCATTGTAGTTGTGGCACCTAGCTTTATTCTAAGCTGATGCCAAACATGTAGTAAGCATAGTATGTGAATGAGTGGAGCCCACGCATACTTTCAAACCCTGCCGAGGCAGAAGTCTAATAATATTTGAATCACCTAAACAAATGAGCCGGATGAAACAGATGCACAGAACAAAAAGAGAGGACCGCGGTGCAGGCAGATTCGGCCGAACATATAGGCGCTTCAGCATTTCGAAATCAGGTTATATTCAGTAAGCAATAACCATCCCACTTATATTATGTTGTAGTCGTGGGAATGGCAGTGTGAAAAATCGAGTTGACTATTCATAACGGTGGTAATTACCACGGACAATTTCACCGGGGCTGCCAGTCACCTGAGTGCTCCCACCCCCTTGTCCGAACTACTAAGGATAGCACGAATGTAATAAGACTGGACTAAAAGTGTCGAGATTATTGAGTTCTCAGGAAAAGCCTAAATACGGAATGGTTCGTGAGACAGTGCTACAGATGCTACTAACCACTATATCTCTACAGAGGCCTGATTAGGCATTAGCAATTCTTTCCATCCATGAATTAGGAAAGTGATAGCCTGTGGTCTAATGTTCAGTTGTGTCCCCAGGGGCAGCGTGGGTAGTCATTCTCTGACTTCCTCGATAAATCACGTGATCATATGATATCCAACGAATGTAAGCGCAGCACTATTCTACGTACAACACAACTTTTCGCAGAAACCGGAAATTTGTGAATTTTATCATCTGACATTTTTATCATACCGTTCCCTACCCTTATTGTACAGTAAGTTAATTGAACCCGTACGATACACCACTTATTCCACCACCTGGAAGAGCAACTTAGTTTGAAAGCGCATTTTTTCATTCATCAGAAGACAGCTACATCATTTCCCCAGAAAAAGAAGAGTTTGATCACAGGCTTCCAGTGGATGGACACGCAGATCGTGTACGGTACGCTTTTAATCAGGGACCTAAGAAAATTTACGTCTGTGATGCTAACCGATCGGTCCCAACCAGTGTGATCAGGGACAAAATCTAACACATTTGATCAGTAGTTATAGTCAAAAGAACAGGATATGAAAAAATACACCGAGCACTGAGCAAATTTGATTAGAAGAATTTAGCAGGACTATTCCTACTGAACTGACCAAATTGCTAGAACAGCTTCTCTCTCTCTCTTAGGTGAGTTAAAAGGTCGTCTTGGCGGGCTCGAGACTCTCCTGTACTCGGTTCGTGTCCTGCAACAGCCGCAGACGGCCAATTTTTCAAGTTAGCAACGTCTAGATAAGCGCGACCTCGTCCTGAAACACTGTGCCACTGTTACATAACTGAAAAAAGTGAGTAAAACAACAACAGCAACAAAGTGAAAGCACGGTCTGACACGTAACAAACAGAACCACCTCACTGCAAAACATACATTAGGCACTAGAAGAATATCATCAATAATTCATGTGCCTCCGAATCAGGATGAACAGTTGGGTTATTCCCGCAATTTTTATTGCGGTACTCCACACGGTTACGTTCACATCATTAAAGCAAGCGATTACACCTGCAAATGGCGCTCAGCCACTTTATTTTTATTTTCAAGTTATACGTCTACTACTATTGCGATCAACGCCAGATAGTACGATTATCTAGTTATTAATGCAGTCAAAGCATGTTAACAGCCGACATCATTGTTAACGCTGGGAAGCAATTTTAGGAGCCTTGTGTGCGTGTGGCCTTGAACGACAACGATGAACTCAGGCCGTCTGCGAAAGGCTACCGCCACACCATTGTCTACGTCAATCGATAGATTGCATGCATGACCTTTAGTTGACCCCTCAAATACACACACACCCACACACACACACACACACGTTACAAATGCTTATGTGAGCCTGGGGCGGGGCTCTCTCTCTCTCGCTCTATTGCTTGCCCCTCATACGACGGTGTACACCACATTCAGCGTCGAAGTGCACAAGCAATCACACAATCATACATAGATACCGACATACGGTTGCATACGCGAATCCCACACACACACACACACACACACACAAAGCCGAGCCTTGTAATCACAAATGACGCGCACCAATCGCATTGCATCTCGGAACTGGCAAACCTGCTGAGGTGACCTGAATTTGGCCCAGTCCCTCTCTTCTAATTTTCGCTCTCTTCACAAAATCGCACAACGAAGGGTGGTCCAATCCGTGCGTGCTGTAGGGTTGCGTGTGCGTGTGCGTGGTTGTGTTTTAGAGGTCAGAGGGATGCGGAGTATGAGGTAGTGAAGCTCAATGCAGCGCTGAAACACACACATCAGTGGATAATACAGCAAGATACTGGTGCACCGTGCGTCTCCGCAGCAGATCGCATTCACACATACACAGCGGCGCACTGGGCGCGTGCATTACTGCAACACGGTCTGCCCTTCGTCATTCCGTAAACTGCATTGGACGAAGGAGGGGTTTTCCTACAATAATAACTGTTGCCGATAAGTCTGTGATACCGTGTCGTTCAAAATTGTATGCGTTGAATCAAAACTAGATGAAGTACGATACCGGACTGAACTCAAAAAAGGAAAGCCTCAAACTGGATTCCACAGCCTCTCAACAGCAGTGGTCGATGCTCGGTACCACACATTTATCCGGTTCACAAAACTCAGAGATTCAACAGGCTCCTCCAGGGTCGGGATTTATTCATACCTACGATTCCGATGTGAATACCACTGTCGCGGTGTCGACATCCACTGGGGAGATGGTCACTCTGGTTCCGGCCAACGCCTATTGGGGTTCGGTCAGTCAGTCGTCCGGACCCGACATTGCAGTACCACATATTACAGACAGTGTGGGTACCTACTATCCGACTGCTGTGGTGCATCCGGACGCGTCGAACAATACGACCGCTTTGATTTGTCCCATGGGAAATGAGATGATGCCCCGTCAAGTGCCGATCCAGTTTCAGTCGATGACCGGTGCTCATTCGGCTCCGACAACTTCACCGACCACACCAGGGGGAACATCGACCACGTCAGTTTCGAACAACAACCCCAAAGCGCCAAGGCAGAGAAAGAGTGAGTGATTGATCTTTTGTAACTGATCTGAACATGTCTCGTTAGGCTTCATTGTTGTTGCCTGATTTGAAGTGCATAAGAAACATGGTAAACTCCCGTGTGTATTTCGAACCTAGTTTTACCCATTGTCTTTAGTTACAATAATCAAGGAACAAGTGTTACGCTAACCAACTTATATAATGTGCTATTTCTTTGCGCAAAAGCCGTGAATGTGTTTTTAAAAGAAACATGATTAATATACTTGTCATGTCTAACTGTCTGATGTCGGTCACTGGATTATCGACTTTCAAACAGCTCAAAGGCATTAAACGTACATTAGGTCCATTATTATCCAACACAAAGTGGATCTGCTATTTGTTGCCGTATATTTGAAAGCAACTTTGCTTAGAAACGAGTAATTGGGTTGTCATCCCTTGGCGTCCTTTGAAAACCACATTCGTTTCAGAAGATCCCTACATACCGAGTTATATGGACCCAGCAAACGGCCCAGAACCGTGTGTTGTGTGCGGTGACAATGCAACCGGCTTTCATTATCGGGCAATGACTTGTGAAGGATGCAAAGGATTCTTCCGGCGTTCAGTACAGAAGAAATTAGTATACACGTGCAAATTCAATGGTCGATGCTCGGTATCAGACAAGCAGAATCGAAATAGTTGCCAAAAATGTCGATTCGATCGGTGTATCAAAGGAGGAATGGCGAAAGACTGTAAGTCTGCCACAACAAAGCATTATCCATTTTGTCAGATGAATATAGACTTAGCTCATATTTTAAGGCTGCGATTTGTTCCGGCTGCACAGTTTCGACAACAACGGTTTAGCCCAGGCAGACTAGTGAAAAGTTAAGAAGTACAATCAGAAGACTATGAAAAGTGCAATAGTTGTAAATAAAACGCCTGTTTATTAGAATAGCTGTATTATCATTTGTACAAACTTGTCCTGTTCATTCACGTCAACTTTTGACTAGGGGGCAGCTGCCTAAAGTCGAGAACTGTGTTATCTGTTTCGTCCACTTGCATTTCATTAGATAGGTTAGGAAATGGGTCCAGGCAATTCGATAAAGCATTTCTAAGGATAATGTTATTTTCACTGCAAATCAATGCGCTTAATTGAGTTATGATGATTCCCAGCTATAAACCTGGCAAATTCTCAGATGTCATCGGTCTGTGACTGAGAATCATCAGTGAGATCAATGCTGTTCACTTCAGTTGATGAACATGTAAAAGGCTGCTATGACCATTGCCTGTAAAGAATCGAGTGTACACGGCGGCGTTTAGATCGGTTTTATTATACATCCCAGGCATAGACTGGCGGTGTGTGAGCATCGGTCTCTGCAGCTATACCCGAATATGATGGGCTCATCATGTTAGCAATGCTGAGGTTAGGTGTATGATGTTGAGAACCAGTTGTCAGACACGGGAAAAATGCCTAATCCAAACAGGTTAAGATGATTTGGACATGTGCTACGCATGCTCATCGACGGACTTCCTCGGCTTCCGCTGTTGTCCGAGACAGGCAATGGTTGTAAGGTTGGTCGAGATGAACAGTCCATGTCAAGCAGAAAACCTCAACCAATGAACTTGGCCAAGCAGGGCATGTCAGACTTCCGGGTTGGGATCCATGAGACCCGTCTACCAGAGGACTAGCGACTTTAAACGATATGACGAGGCGTTGCGGCCAATGACGTAGTTGCTTTCGGTCTCTTCCTTTGTGATTCCCTCTCATTACTTTGTTTTCGGCTTTTTCTCACCCCATGCTTCGATTCATTTCCTCTTGGTTCGATGATGCTGCAAGGTAGGAATCGAAACCAGATCACAGAAATGAGAGCTTAGGGGTCGAATAAACTGAAGTGAATTATAACGGGCGGTCTTACTGAAGTCATCCAGAATTTCGATCAAATTCCCAACAAAACACCCATTTCCTACGCACTATTTAATAGATCACACGTTTATTAACTGGACCCAAACATGTTTAGGTTTTATTCAGTTTGATGAACACTTTAACCTCATTAAATTGTATGAAGAACAAATTGCACCGCGCACGGCATTTTAACAGAGAACTAAAAACTCAGAGGGATGAAATAGTCCCACAAATTCACAAATCTTTTTTGGGAACAGTTCAAGTTGAAACAGGTCTGTCCCAAGGTATTATGAAAAAGAAAAGCCGAGATTGTAATACAGCCTGATTTACTTCCGAGACGAAGGTCATACTATTGGGATTTACCGAGGCCATTGCCCGTACGTGGATAGAAAGCACTTTTGTGAGTGGACAGAAAGAACTGTTTGCTAACTTGTCTATACTATGGTGATGTGCTTTAGCCCACTTTTTGTTTCCTATACATTTAGAGCTTTATTATTTTTCAAGAACCTAGTATAAACACTGTTATTTTGCAGTACGTACCATTTTGAGACAGTGAAATTCTCCCGAGCATAATTCGTAACTCTGACTTTTCTGCTGAAAACAGTTCACTTTGGTTATTAAGCACGTCCTTTGAGATAGAGTTCAAGTTCGATAACATGTAAGGTACGGAAGGATGGTCAGTCCATGATGAAGAAAGAAAGCGCGAATACCTTGATCAGTTGTCTTTGTCCGTGTAGGGTTCTTCTGGCATCCAGGTTCTAGCCCAAGAAACCCGTCCACCGGATTACTGGAGACACGACCGGGCATGGCTGAGTACGACGGCCGGTATTTTAATTGCTTTTTTCCTCCACGTTGTTTTCAGTTTAGATTCTCCCAGAACTTTATCAATATGAATTGCATCTGGCTGATACTGCTGGGAAGCGACTCCAAACCAGAGAACTAGGGAACGATTTTAAAGGTCCAATGAGCGGAACTGAATCTTCATGTAATCACAATTACAATTTAGTTGAGTTTTCATTCCAGTTAGAAATACCTCTCATTTTAAACCATTAAGACTAGCTTAACCTTCAAAAACTTGCCGTAATCAGGGCACGTCGATATGTCCAAACTGCAAACTAGCGGTCATAACTTTATAATTGTTCTTTCATTGTTTCAAATGTCATTTTCGTTCTCATGCTTGAATAACCTCCAATACAACCCGAGCTTCTTTGTTACTCACGAAATGTTTTGTTGTCGCGTCAGTTCAAGGACGCTTAGCGTGTGCCCTATGCGCGAACAATGCACACATCTGGTGTGCATATTCATTGCTCAAGCTTTACAGATTCGTCTCCCTATTCCGTGAGGAAAATATGATCATCATTTATCAAATGATTGGTTTTTACTATATGAGGGGCAATTGTGTTCCTCGTTCACGTTCATTTCCCACTCAGCCTTACATATTGAGCTGCAGAAAAATGAAAGGCCCTTCCTTCGGGAGAAAAATCCGATTTACTGTAAGAGGATGTGGTGTCGATTGGTCGCATCCCGGCCTAGCTTATTCTTTGTCGCCGACGCACATTAAAAGTACATCCAAACAAGGTCAGGTTCTCGACACATGCGAACAAACAGACACAACCTGCGGGACCGCCTCAGCCTGTTCATCGGCCTTCTCCCATAAGGTCTGACTCAGCCGGTAGCAAACGGCTGTTAAATCACGTGACAATTCAGCAACTAAGCCCTAACCCCAAGTTTTGACACAAATACGAGCGGATAGCCGTTTCCGGTAGGTAGATTACAGTTCGACTATCTTTTTCCCTTGCTTTGCTCAGTGGTCCTGGATGAAGATAAACGTCTGGCCAAACGCCGGCTGATCGAGGCCAATCGCGCGCGAAAACGTGCAGAATCTGATGGTGGAATCCATACATCAGTGGGCTCGAACGGACAATCCATTGGCCCCAGTCCTCCGAAACATTCACCGTCCGCCACCACTGCTGGTTACGCAATCGGTACATCAACTTCAACCATGGGTACTACAGTGAACCTACCACAGTCGACTGATATGTCCAGTTTCTCACATCCTCATCCACCGAATTTGACAGTTTATTCTCAGACAAACCCCGGTGCAATGGGAATCACTGTGAACTACGCTGCTAATGGGTCGAATATGACTTTACCCATCCCGCAAGTGCCCGTGGGTCTTGGACCATCTGTGGCCTCAAGTACACCATCAATCCTGCTGCCTTGTCCTGTGATGTCTTACGGTCGTCATCCGGTTACTGCACCTCCGTACGAACCCAATGTACCTCATCTAGTCCAGCAAACGTCCGGTCATCTAATTCCCACAGATGCCTATAGTATGACCCAACTTCGTCCATTTGTAAATGCAAAAACTATCACCACCAACACCGTGACTACCACAGATGAGCTATCAGCTGCTCACTGTTCGTCCTATCCTGGTACAGCCGATAATCCCGGATTCTGGCATCGTTCATCTAGAACTAACGAGAACAGCCCATTGGCTAATATGTCTACAGCCATCAATGCGGATTCATCACAGAGAGCCAATATGTATCACTCTGCAGATTTAAAGATCGAATGGGGTGGGGACTACAACCCGGGCACGATACACACGTTCAACTCCTCAGATAGCCCGTCTTCGGCACGGGCATTGCCCAGGAGACAAAATACCCCACCATGTCTTGGAGTATCTGGTCTTCAGTCGTTGCGACCGCTTGTCAGTATGACATGTGAAACCCCAAGTAGTACGGCAAGCAGCAACGGGTCAGGTGATCATCACCAAATTTCGGATGGACTTCCGCTTAACATGAATAACGGTCCCACGCTTCCGTTGATAAGTACCCTCGGAATGGATAGTCAACCAGGATCAACAAATACGTCGGAGTCAATGGTCCATTCCGCGCTGAATTCACCGCCTTCCGGATTTACCCTACTGACCAACGAGACACCGGTTTCCTTTAACGGTTGTACCACTGTTGTGCACAGTAACGAGACTAATAATATGGAAGAAATGGACTCACAGTCGGATTTTCCTTGGACCCAGGAAGATCAAGATTTAGTGGACACAATTCGCAAGGCATACGACACAATACATTTTGCCAGTTCAGATTCAAACGTAAGTTTTCCCAAGGCCTTACATGAAGTAATCATTATCATCTTACGCGTCTTGACCTGCCGTGGTTGAATGGTTTGGGGCGTTTGCTTACCCCCTCGGAGGTCCGAGGTTTGAGACCTCGCCACCACCGGTTACTTTGGTGGTGGACAGAAATCCTTTACCACACCTGACCCATTGTGGCCTTATGTGGTTCTCCATTCCAAGTTTCATGTTGTAGTTGACGGTTATCCCTGATAGTGCAGTGGGCCTTCGTGGCTATGGGGTATACACCCATTCCACTGCACTCATACGCAAGCAAGTAATGAGGAAAGCCGAGTACCACACCAATAAACCTGTTGGATCCTAAGCTGTTTCATGAGTTGCTATTATTTTTGGAGCTGAACTTTTGTCCTCGGTCTCTATCAATATTTGAAATGAAATATGTTTTTTTAGCCTGACCAATCAAATTCACAGATTCTGCCATAGCGAGGTTGTGTGTCTCATAGTCCACCTGTACCGAAAGGTGGTCCGGTTGTTGAGTGATTCGTAGAAAGAGAACAACTGATGGATAATCTACGTGTATTGTAGGATGATCAGACAAGCACAAATGATGTCACCTCAGTTTTTGATTAATCCAGCCACAGCGCGGTAACAACCAATGGGTCAGGAAAAGCTGATGCAACTTTTTTCTCAACCCACTTGTACGTGCTTAGTACTCCTATCAGGCGAATATTTTGAAGCCCCATCAATTATCTGTGAGCTCTAACCGGACTGCTCACAAGTTGAGATGACGGCAACTACGTTTGCTTCGGTTCTTCTGGAATACACGTAAATTACCGAACCCGCCTCACCTGAATTAGGATATGGGGGTGTTTTCAAGAGTCAGTGAACAGGAGTGCTGTACTCTGCTTCTATTGTGCTAATTGTATAGCAAAAAAAGTGTTCAGATGAAACTTTCAGAACTTCATAAGTAGTTGCATTATTTCGTGACGAAATCCGCGGATTCACTATTCATACAAATGAATTTAGCGATATCGTTCTATTCCGACTCCCTTGATGTCTATCAGAAGCATCATACTTGTGGGTACAAATGATTTATTCATCCAAAACAAATAAAGTCGTAAAATAGTCTCTTTGTCAATGATAATTTGAAATAGCTTGCACATTTATCTTACAATTTTTCTCACTTTTTTTGTCCACAGACTGTCAACGTGAATGATACGAACAGTTCAGCACATTTACACACGGATAGTGATTCGGAACCTGGAAAGTACGTGGTCCAAAGCATTGTGGATTCACAAGTTACAGGCTTTCTCACGAAAGTACGTCGTGGTTTAGCCAGTCACAAATAGACTCCTCATCTGCCCACCAGCAAAGTCTTGCCTAAGTCCTCGAGAAGGAATCATATCATAACAAAGTGAATCATTCGCAATCCACAGTGCAAAAACAAACGTATGCATAAGTCAGTGACCGCTGGAATGCCATTCAGCTTCCATTTTCTGTGATAATGATGGCTTTATTTTTGTGTATGAAAACCGAAAAACGAGTGGCCGCAAGGTCAATGAGAGAGGAGAAAGAGAGATAGCGTTTAGGTAAGTGGCACTGAAACTGTTTCCGGGACAAAGGTGATTTCCGAACCGACGAATAATTATCTTTACTCCTAAGGAAATTCTTATGGTTTGTGCGTCCAGAAATATAGATACAAGTGCAAGACGTCCCTTTCAAATTCTTATCCACTTAACCCATTACTGAAAACCGTCATCTAACCAGTTAAGGAAACAGTCAATCAGTTAGTTGCACAACAATCCCAATGGCAGACTACCGCCTATAGAATTTTGCGTTTATCAGTTCATTTGTCTGCTTTCATGATGCCTTGATTTTTGTAAATAGTATTCCCATTTGTTTTCTCCTGACCAATTTTCCGTTTGTACCTACAGCTGGACGATGTGGAACGGGAAGATATCAAACACGCCAGAGCCTTCTACTCAAATTCCTTTTGCAATTTGGCCCATGTGATCGAACCGATGATTGCGCGCTTGGTGGCTTTTGCCAAAAATGTTCCTGGATTCGGAGTGGTAAGTTTACACCGATTGTTAACAAACAATGAAAGTATAAATGTTTGTTCATAACAGTCTAATTTGTGCATCTGGAGTGTGAATGAATGCTTCCCTCAGATACTACTCACATCATACTTTTCAACTTGCGATCGTAGTGTCATCGTTCTCAACGTTAGCTGCTACTAACCCATACAGAACTATCAGAGAATCGCAGTTTTGATTCCACAGTGGACTGTCTTCTGAGTGGAACATCCAGTCACACCCCGGATGCACAAATTAGTTTTTTGTGAAAGACCACTTACGGCGTGTACACGTATGAAGATGAATGAACGGGGATGGATCGTATACTCATACCTAATGAGCAGCAATAACAGCGGGACCGGTCTTATGCTTCCGAGAATCTTTGTCAGTCTAACTATAGATGCTACTCACATCAATCTACAGATGTATCTAAGATAAATTCATCAGTTCCGTACCGATGGTCGTTAGTGATTTCCTACTGAGTCAGTCCGGTTAAATTCCAATGCTCAAGATATTTCAGACTGAATCTACTACTGCGCTGATCCGTAAAACAGAGTTCAGATATTTCTCAGAATTGGCTGGCATCGGAGTGCACCTAAAGTTCATTTCGAAACAGCGACAAATCACGACGTTCTATATTGTCCGCCACTCCAAACCACAGATTCAAGTCACGGTATGGTCTGTTCCCATTGTGATTATGGAATAACCACAGCCGGGACTGTTGCATACAATCTGCTGACTAACAGTCGTTGGCAAGGGGTTCACTATTTCAGCCGTGAATTGCGTTTCATTATCGCCTTACGGGGGTGGTGGTGGTGGTGGTGATGATGATGATGATGATTAGGAGGATAATGATAATAGTAATGATTAGGTTGATGATAATTTTGATGAGATGGATGATGTCGATGATGCAGTTGATGATGACGAGAAGAAGAAAAGAAGGATGATGGATTCGAACTCCTTCCAGAAGCCAAACTCTCACCCATTCGATAGAACAAATTCCGGGCACTGAGAATAAATATTTTCCAAATCATATTTTGACTAGTTTTTACCAGAATTTGATTGGTGCACAGCTGTTATTAAATCAGTTAAACGTTCTTTCAGTCCAAGTTGCGCATGATTTTTGTGGTCAGTCGTTCGTGTTTGTGCATCATTTTTGGTGCGTGTCTGTAGCTTCTAACTCCAACAGTGCATTTCATTCTCAATAAATTTTTGATTTATTAGTAGTTTTGCAAGGAAAAGCAGATACTACATACCTCACAGACTTCCACATTTACTAATCCTCAGAGGATGCTACTACTGTCCAAGCAGCGATTGTTTTCTTCCATATCATTACTTTTGATTTGGTGACTTTCTCTTTGGGCACCTCATGCCATGGAGGTATGGTTATGCTTTCGGGGAAATCAACCCTGAGCTGGAGCCTTCAGTGGCCTCCTTTCGCCTCCGTCTGAAACTTGAGAGAACAAATCATTTTTTGTTTATACATAGAACTCTGTTCTGTTCAGGATCGTTAAGTTACTCGCAGGTATTCGGGACATACATTTTGACTACAGGTACTCACATTCAGATCAGTGCATGGAGCACGGTTTCCATTTGTATATTTTTGAAAGTGGCAATTGACCCCTCGTATTTTCATAGATTGCTTGGAGGGTTCAGTTAACCCATCTCATCGTACAATGTTGAGTAGTTGGTAGGCGATGATGTCCTGATGCCAGCTAGAAAGTGGTACTCACAGAGACAGCTGATGGTGAAATATTGGACCTTCATCCCCCCCCTCACTGCATGTTGCTGCTGTATTAGAGAACAGTCGTAACAACCGTTGACGCCTTGCTTTCCCGGTTCACTACATTTGGGCTATCCCGGAGATAGTCATCACTATCCTAATCATGATATTACCTGGTCTCAGCACTTAAAAGCTCACGAAAATTTGATTGAGCAACTGAGGTTCGACTTTGCAGCTTAGAGAATTCACTTGAATGCTGAACACCAACAGCAGCCATGGAAATAGAGAAAACCGCTGATGAAGCAGTTGTTTTAACGACTGAACTAGGGGACAAACACCATGTCAGCAACTCCAAGGTTTTTAATTGACGCTGCACAGAGTTGGCCTTTTCACGGTCTATGGACGGTCTCTGTAGTCTTCTGATCATTGAGCTTGACGTGTAAATCGCCAACGATCACCAGTAATATCTACTGATGCTTAGCGATGACACTTTGACGAGGCAAATGAGAAATCTAACTAAGAGCACAAGGAGTTCTCAGACGTTCTCCAAGTTTCAATGCCTAAACGGGTATCATACAAAACTGCGAGATTTGTACTCTTTCTGGCTCATTTTTCTCTTTGTCCACAGCTCGGAGCTGATGACCAAATTCGCCTGGTTCGCGATTGTTGTCTCGATTTGATCACTCTACGCGCCGCCTTCTCGATCAGCTTAGCTGTTCGGGCCCATGGTGTATCCGACCAAATGGTGCGACAACAGTCCACCACCTACCTGGTCAGTCGTACTGAAGGAAGCTACGAACAAGAAGGACTAAAGCAGAACCAACGACAACAACAACAACAACGGTTCTCATCAACCACTAAAAGCACAAATTTATCTCAGAGTGGAACAACAATGGATAATACTACCAACAACAGTAGTGTCAATAATAACAACACACCTTATATCGTCAACTCGGACTATCCGAAACTGGGTACTTCAGATGAACGAAGTGCACAGGGTGTACGTTCGGTGGCATTCAAACTTGCTCGTCTCAATGTGGACCAAACGGAAGCAGCTATGATGGCTGCTATCCTACTCATGTCTCCAGGTTAGCTATGCTATGTCTAACGAGTAATATGGAATATTTGATTTGCCGTATTTGTTTATCACCAGGCTGGATTAAACACAGCTACTAGATTTTTCGAGGTTTCACTTGCACCACTGAAAATCAACTAGAATATCACACTAAATCAGTAGTAAAAAGACAAAATTTCATAACATACAAGTTATCTAAAATACAGAACGATATTCCTGATTTGATGGTATTTAATCCCGACGGAAGTGTCACTTGTGAAACATTCCTTAAGCTTCAGTTACCCAGTAAAATAGGTTTGTCTATTAAAAACATGAACAACCGCGGATTAGAAAATATGATTTTTACTCACAACTGTTTCCAGTTATTGCCATTTCTGGGTGACACAGTTCTGAGCCTGTCAGTCATACGACAAATGAGTCGCCGTCACGTTGTAATGTGACCTTGAAGGCCTGAAGGGGACTGCTTGTCAGTTCATCTGTCGCTTGGTTTGCGCAAATCCGGTCAGCGATTGTGTGACCTTACATGTCCACACTATCAGACGTGCATATTCAGCTAACTGGTAACGTGTTGTAGCTACTGATCTGGCGCTGCCCTCAAGCACGGTCCCAGCTTTCCGTGTTTTTTTACCGAGTAGTGCAATCAATCTGATCCAACCGTTCATCCAGCCAGCCAGCCAGTTCTGTGCGCACTCATCCACTGAAACCATTTTCTGGTCTGCCATCCGTTTTGACTGCTCTGAGTGGAATCGGGTAATCCGCGATCATGTTATCCTCTCATTGTTTGTTTGTGTGTCTCACCGGTCACGTTCGGGACACATGCCATTCCATGATGTGAAACTGTCCCAGCCACCATGTCAGAGGTTGACATGGGTTTACCGTAATCCGACAAAGATTTAGTCGTTAATTTTTCTGGATTGCATTTACCTGGTTATTTTGCGCTCTGTTCTGTGTCAATACACAAAAATTCGTTTACCTTTTAACGTGCTTCTCGACTAGGCCGGTGTAATAATCCATTTTAAACCTTTGGCACTTTTGCTGTTATGTATTGCCTGGTAACATTAGAAATAACCATTATAATATTAGTAATAACACTATTTGTGGAAGTACACTGAAAGTCAATTATTTGGAAACAAAACATAAACAAAAAGTGCATAGCTTTTCTGCTGAAGAGCCCACGAACAAATAAATCGAGTCTTCCGTAGGTTTGTTTTTCTGCAAAAGCTTAAAGTTCTGATACTTGGATCTTGGTAGAAATTCCGTATTTGTAACTTCCTCATGTAGAACGATTAGCGATAACTTTTAACTAGGTATAATTTATATTCCACGCTTGCACACGAATGCAGTCGAAGAGGCATACCCCACGATATCAAAGACCCACCACACTATCGGGGATGATTGTCAACCACTACTGAGACTTGAAGTGCAAAATCTCATAAGGTCCTAGTACTTCAGGCATAGTAGACAGCCTGGCGAGAGGATCACCGTCTACCAAAAGATATGGTCGGCAATGTCGGGAACAGTACCTTTTATCTCCGAGTCTATAAGAGCTTAAACAACTCGACCACTACCATTCATACTGATGGGCAAAGGAATCACATACCAGTGGTAATACTGAGGTTTTTAGTCACCCGATACGCACATCTCATCTGTATCATCCGGTTATACTGTTCACGGCTCTCACTTCGTTCTCTCCACCAACCTTTTCAGATCGTTCAGATCTGATAGATATAGAGGCGATCGAAGAGACACAAAACACACTACTCGAAACGTTTAACCGTCGAGTTAATCGTGCACGTAGCCAAAATAAGCTGGCTCCCACTCAACAGTGCTGGCCACGTATCATTATGGCACTTACCGAGATACGTTCAATCACCATGTGCACGCAGGAATACTTCCTACAGGAACCGTCGTTGAACAGTCAATTACAGCAACTCCCATGGTACTTTAATGAACTGTTTCTGGGACGTGAACCAACTGAAACCGCGGATGGGTTGCCCATGGAACACACCTCCGTGTCTTAGCGCTCGGTCTACGAGCCGTGAAGTTACCGCCAGAGCCTCGTTCGGCGAGCTTCATTCAAACGCTGCCCTGGATGTGCACATAAACGTCAGGTGTTGTACGTACACGTGTGAATACCTACGTACCATTATCCGATATCACCCAATACATTCGTGTGCGTCTTCACTCATCTTTCATCCTCATGAGGATCTGCACCTTCGCGGCAAATTTACTGCTCGATCAACTATTTCCCGAATATTTGCTCATATCAACTTTGTTACCCTTCATGGTGAAATATTCGTATTTTTGATTCCTTTGGATGCAGGTTAGAAAAAAGTTCATCGTTTAATCTTACAAATACCAAGCAGGATCACAGGATTTTCACAGAGCAAACCATATCAACAGAAAAACAGCTCTATTCGTTGCAACTGAATGTGGGTACTTCCTAGACCTTTTCTTTTATGGTGATGAAACTTGCTTCTGTGTCACGTCCAATTCTTGACCACTTGACTATAACGTGCAACTTGACGCGAATCGAACTGTCTCCCGTTTTCTTTCATCAGATAACATCTTCATTGTCACAGAATCGCTATCGTTGTAATCATTTCAATGACCTTGTTTTTGGTCAATCCTAAATTTATCCTATTTATTTCCGAGTTATTTGGCTGTACCACAAAGCACGACGCGAATGAGACACTTCGACGGTTACGGCTTCAAGGTCCGCCTTACTCCCTCCCGATGCAGTGTTAAAACTGGAACCAGTCTCTTCTTCTGGTACAACCATTTGGTTTTGAAGAATTCAAAACACGGGGTTGTGTGAACCTGTAGTTTTATGTGCGTAATATGTTCTTTTTTTTGCCCTATGCCTTTCACCCTTGTTCCTGGGTGTTTCCTTTCTTTATCCTATTTGATTGGGTGAATTCTTCATTGTGATATCAGCCGTACTTTTACTCGTTTGTAGTTTTGTCTTCCTAACACGTTCCATGTCTCCTTTTTTGTACATATGAATTGGTCAGGACCAGACCAGGGTTATTTTTTATTTTCCACCCTTCCCTAACCATCCAGTCGGGTTGCTCTCTTTCTTTCTCCTCAATACCTCTTCAATTCTTACTGCCTCAATGGGATTTCATCGTGTTTTTTCCCACGGTGAATGCAAGCCCGGATGTTCACAGTCCTTTAGGGTGGTATTTTCACCAATCTGTGGAATATCATCATTTCTAATTTCAGTGATGCTATGCACTGTGGACTATACAGTAAATTGTAGGGTTTCGACGAACCGGTTTCCCAAATCTTATTGTTTGACTATTTCAACCCTTCCACGTCCATTTCATCTACACTTATATTCAGGATTTCCCTCTAGGTACAATTGATGTTCCGTTAAATTCCCCTCTAATCCTTGAAATATATTATATACCCAGTATTTGTAAATTTATGCACTGAAAGAGACATCCTGCTGTATATCAGCTGGAAAATCGAATTGATGTTCCGCAGCAGAATGGGTGATATGAAAATTTCGGGTGGTCTTCAGATCATTTTGAGAACAAACAGTAATCCAGTATCAGTACAGGGGAATGCTGCTTTACAGTGAAAGAACGTTATTTGTCGATCTGAAGTAAAACCATCACTTCAGATAAGATGCATCGGTCGTTTTGTTGAACTCGAGAGAATCAGTTGCTTGAAAAAGAAACCTTTTTTCTAGCGGACTTCTCATCGAGTCCCTAAGGTCTGAATTTCACGAGATCACCAGAGCAACCTTATCATTAAGTTTTATTGAAGTGATACGTCACTCTTTGTTCAACTCACAGCTTTATCGTCAGCTATCTAGACTTCATTATCGGTTCAGGTCAGGGTAGGGTGGATGAGACCTGCCACGTTGTGACGTATTCCAAATGTAATTTCCCATAGCGGTTCCACAGGTTCATGGACTGGACTAAAGGAGAACAGACCTTGTGTGAGCTTCATGCGTTTTACTCAATGGTAAATCCCAGTTTATGTAAAACGACTCGTTGATCCACATTAACGTACGTATTCAACGCGAAAGTTGGTATAATTTAGCTGTACTGTTTTCATTTGTGTTTGAGAACCAGTGTGAAGAAAGTGCGCGTCAGTAAATATCTCGTTCTCGTGCTTAACCATCATCTTTGCACTAATGTCATACGTGTGGTACACAGTAAGCTGATGATATACGTCTGCTCACGAGAAGTAAATTCATTCTTCAAGCAGGAAGGCAGATGGGCACATCTTGCGTAAGCCTCTTCACAGACTCTTTGGACTCCCGCTGCAAAAGAAGCGTCAGTCCATGTTGTATCCAGGTATATATGCGAGCTAAGTTTAACTGGGTATCATCCTTATTTTCACAAGGCTTAGCTGTAGAAAACCTCAGAGGCTAGCCACCTCCCTGAAATACCACACAACAGGGGTAAACCGGTCAAGTGCAGCGTAAGGTCTTCCCCCCCCCCCAAAGAGAAAACCCCATTTGCATGTGTGGACTCGTAACCACGACGAATCTTTCCTAAGTTGATTAAATCCCACTTACTCTCCGGTGGCACCCAGGAATCAATCTCGAAGACGTCAGAGGACGCTCATAGTTGATCTTGCAATCAAGGACCAGTCTCGTAGCGAAGCATTGTACTATCTCCAGTTTCTATATCCTACCAATAGTGCAATGGTAAGATGTGAGAAACACAGCGGTTGGGAAGCATCGTGGTTCATCCGGCAGAAGAGCTGACGGACTGACTGTCTGGATCTTGAGACGAAAATGCACAACCCCAGTGTTTCTTTTTCTGAAGATGACCTTCAAAGCGTTTCATCACCTATGGTAAATAACACGTTAGACTGCCTTCATCCCAAGTGCATATGTGGAAACTTTGACACAATAACCGGCAGGGACCATTCCTCGTGTTAATTCACGTGGTGCTGGATGATTGTCAGTCAACTGAATTTTCCAAGAAACTATAGGGAAAGTGATTTGATAACACGCCAGCCCCTGGCCCATCCGCTCTTGAGATGCTTCGCAGGTAAAAGTCCGGTACCAACAATGAACTATAAAACAGTTCAGGTGGTAGGTCTAAATTTCGGTGAATCGACTTGTGTACAGTGTCAATGCTTCACACAACATCAACAATCTTGTTCGTTCGAAATCAACTACCCCGAGTCTTAATAGAGGGGAAAACCTGGCACACAAGATTGTGCAGCCCCTAAAACTAAGCTTTTAGATTATCCAGCATCACCTAGTTAGTCCAAAACAGGACTCGAACACAGAATCTTCGAGATAAGTGTTTTGCAAGGTTATCCACACTGGCTGAAATCTCATTAGAATCATAAGAAGAGCGCATGGACTATCTCTAGAACCGCAGGCGCACCCCGCCACTGGCTGCGCTACCTTTAGTTATGAACCCTATCAATGCCACTTCGGATTTGTTCTCAACATCAATACGTGTCATCCAGAGTCCGCTACTCGAAAGAATCATTCACCCGTATGAGAGACAGTATGTTCCGCTTCACTATCCACTACTCGTTTCTGTGAAAGCTGGAAAAGATCAAGTTGGACTAGGAAATGCAAGCGACCCGATGGACCGATTGCTGTCAGTCGCACAAGGCCAAGAAAGATGACACTTCGCATTAGTCAGTACTAACAACTTATTCCTATTTGAGAAGATATCTCTTCTAATCAATGTCCTGAACTCTCGGATTAACGCGAACTTCTGCGTGACCTACATCCGACAGTCTCGGGTGGATAAGTGTTGATGATAAACTCGTTCTCCTTGAGAACTTCGAGTGCTTTCGTCAAGACAGAAAACAGTCCAAGAAGATGACAGGTGGTGGTATGATTACTTACATCAATTCCGAGTGGTCTGGTAATCTGAAGTTGTTTTTAGTTTCTCTTATAATGGTGTTGATTGCGTGGTAGTGAAACGTTATCCTAAACTCCTACCTTTTCGAGGTACTGACATCAGTAACCTGTGCATAGCTCCTTTTTGCCCCCAGAGTGGAATCGAACCGTTCTTTGACGCTTTTACACCTGTTCTGATTCCACTACTGTCTAACTGTTTAGGCATTGTTGTCGGTGATTTCAATTGTGAGCCTACGTATCCCTTACTTGCTTTTGGCTTAAGTGACCTGTGCCTTATCCCAACCATAGGGAATGCTGTTTCAGAGACAATTATCACCAGCCTTCTCGAAATTTTCACCTACAACTGAAAGCTCTTGTTTCAACGAGTGATCACGCTCTCACTATCATCAGACTCCAAATTTATTCACTTTCAGCGCAATATCCACTCGTCAGGACAAGACAAATAAAGGTCATTTCTAGAAACCTGTCGGCCACCAACGTTACCCTTCTTCAAAGACCTGTTCCCACTTTTTCCTCGGGGTTTTCTTTCGATTGCTCTCTTTGCCCGCTAGACGTATTTTCGAAGACAACGAGTGCGGTATTTGACCTGTTTTGTCCTATGGAGACTGTAATTTTTCACAATGACAGAATAGCCTCTCCGTTGCTGAAATCTCTGAGTAGGCAAAAAGAATGTGCCCATACACAACACGACCAGGCTTAGGCGAAACAACACGCCATCGTGATCGAACAAGAGACACGACCGCTGAACACGACATTTGCCCACCAGTTCTTCTGTACCACCAATAGCAAACTTCGCAGGCAAGGAATCCAGTTTCTACGAGGATAACGGTCCTGGTTAAAAAAATATGACATAGATGCCGACAGCCTAAAAGCCACGTTTATCCATTCTTCCTCGGTTGTCCTACCATCCTATCTCCTTTCTGTTCTTCCAGATATAGAGCCCTTTTCCTCAGAAGGAGTCCCCATTTTCCTCTGAACCTCAAAATCAGCTTCTGCTTTGGGTCCAGACGGTTTATCTTCCACTGTTTTCAAATTTGGAGCAAGTCAATTATCCGGAATTATGACTTCCCTCATCAACAAATCTTTTGATGCTGGTACCATTCGTGCCTCCTGGAAACCTCTGACAGTGTGACCTATGCCAAGGCAATCTACGTGCAACATTTTGTCAAAAGATCTTGGTCTCATCGCCATCACTTCTTCCGAGCTCAATTTGACCGAGCACGCTATCCTAAGTCGATTGCGTTCCTCTTGTGTTGTTACAAATGACTCCCATCAGTTTGTGTACTAAACCATTAGAAGCACTCTGGATGCTGTTGCTTCACTTTGGCATTTCATTCCAAACAACTTAAATGGTTCACTGAAATCTGTTCGATATATTTTCCTCGACTAATCTTCCGCGTTTGATTCCGTGCCCCATTCTCTAGTTCTTCAAAAGCTAGGGTCTTTTGGCCGTCTCTCTTCTTCACTCTCGTGATTGAATAACTACCATTCCAACAGAACTCAAAGTTGATACAAGTTCATCGAGTCCTTTAACTAACAACTCAGGTGTTCTTCAAGGTGTCCTTCTCTCCTTCTTTCTCTGCATCACATATATTGGTGGCTTGACTACTGCACCACCTGCATAATTTTTTAAGTACGCCGATTACATCGTGCTCTGTCGGTCTGCCTCCAACCAAAAAGACTAACTCTTTCTCTAAGGACTTGGACAATATTCATAATTTTTCTCCCCGTTCTGGGCCACATCTCAAGACTTTCAAGTGTTTTGAGTGTACTTTCTCCCTTTCTCGTTCCTCTTATCCCAAAGAGCAACCAGCCATCAACAGTGTCCCCGTTTCGAGGGCTGACTCGGCCAGATACTTAGGCGTCACAATCAGTACCACGTCACAGTGATCTTCTCATATTCTTGATTGTGTTAAAAAATCATGTAGACTGTTTTTTTCAAATTAGTAGGCTAATGCAGTTTGGTGCCATACATGCTGTCATTTTTTCTTTTGTCCCTCAATGTACTCTCTTAATCTTAATCTACTGCTCTCTCATAATCTTTCCGGGTCTATTTAAGGCAGATTTTATCATACTACACCGCGGCCTAGTCATTATCAGTCTTGTGTCTTTGATTTCTGTGGGTTCTCTTATATCCAAGATTTGCGATTTGCATATCATAGCCTGTGAAAAATTCTTCAAGAAGATTCTTGCGGACCCCACTCATCCCTTGAACCATGACTTATCTACATGCATTTCGTGTCCCTCCACACGTTTCCCATTTCGACTTATCCTCTGCCGCATAAATGTCTATAGCAGCTAGGCGGAGCTTTGCTTAACACATGTTCCGGTTGAAAATATGAAAGTCGCAGAGGAACTTCCCATGGACCTCGTTGGCTGAACCAGTTTCATTTCTACAGTATATACTTTTACGCCCATTTAATAGCGTCAGTGATTGGTTTTCCTCCATTTGACGGAAATGTGAGCTCGTTAACTTGCTGAATTTTTCAATACAGTACAATACAATATAGTTCTTCCGAAGTTATTTCGTCGGTTAAAACGGCACAACTTCAGAACCGGAACACACGGTCCCAAGTTTGGACTTCCGCTATAATCAGTACGGTGTAGCTTGTAGATGGCTGGACGACATTCCCCTGGAAGCACACGACTGGTTTCTTAGTGGTTTGCTCCTCATCAGGTATGGGTGTCCGGTGCTATTCTGCCCAATCTTCCCTACATATGAGCATTCCGCATTTGGTTTACGGCTGTAATCTGTACGCATTATACGTATCGCAGTTGTGCAAAAGAGTAAGTTCTAGTAGATTTCGAAATAATCAATGGCATACATGACAGTTACCTCCATGAATTTCAGTTATTTACTCACGTACCACTTGAGTCGCTAAACTGCATCATTTTTATGGAAGCGGAGACCATTTTGTATGTTCCAAACCTCTTCAGCCGCATAAAAAGAAATGGAAAATCAAAATTAATTATCATTTACCAGCAGGATCTACTGGAAATCCATAAAGCCAAGTGTTCTTCATAAGGATGAGGACGCAGTTGGTTACGGTGACTTAAGAAGGTCCTCTTCCAATGCCTCCAGACGGACAACAAATTTACTGTAGGGTGGGGGAGATAGAGAAACCTCCAGAATTTGAACGGTTTGTGCATAAGAAATGCAAATCATGGTTATAACTGGTTAGCTCTGTCGTTAGACAAAACTGCCCGGTCGCTGAGACCACGTACAGTCAAAAATTCCTACGACAATCAGATCGAAATTGACAAGCTGCATTTCCGTGACTGTAGACAAAAGATACAACCTGACACGTTCGCACGCCTGACTTGCTGTCACATTGCAGTCTTTTATTCCAGGTTTCGGATTCATGACTACCGATTAACCATGACAACGTTGTTGAACCCTTTAGCTCGGGTTAGATTTTTTCCTAAGAATAACTTGTGACCAAGAGCGACAAAACAGTTCTCTCGGTTACGGATTTCCCGATTAAGTTATTTGTTACACTTCAATTGTTTCTTCGATTCGCAGACCTTACCAATTTCACTGAAGGCTGCCACAGAATATAATCAACTTAGTTTGGTTTTAATTGAACCACAGTTGATTTATCTATGCACCGTAATTTCAACTAACATCGTACTCCTGCTTGCGAAATAGCAACCTTTACCCTAGTAACCGGAAACGGAGAGTTAACAAAATACTCCTCCTATTTTCTTTTTTATTTATTATACAACAGTCCGGGGAAGTACGCCAAAGCCAAAGAAAGACTGTCAAATAGGAAAGCAACCCTAGGTGGCTGAAATCGGACCCCGGTCTTTATTGTCCAAAGTTCACGAGGACAATCGTTTGATCACGGCCGACTAAATGAAATGTGTCCACTTTGTAATACTGGTTTTCTCGGTCGCAAACTGGAAAGCGTAACAATTAAACCACTTTCAGTTTGTAAATCATATGATTCTGCTTATTAATTGCGATTTTGATACAGTTATCTTATCGGTGAATCGCTGTAAGGTGGACAAAATTATCTTACGGTATCGTAGTCTTTCGCATCAGACACAATCGCAGGTCTTGAGTGTCATTGAGGGCTCGATGGATGTGTACTGCTGATGACTTACAATAAGGATGAAGTAACCTAAAGGAACTTCCACGGTTTTCCAATGGTGAGGTGGATTATTTGATGGTTTCAGAAAGTGAGAAATCTATGGTAAAAACTGTTCATCAGTATGGACGGTAAGGTAAAGTCACATTGAATGGTTCTGTTACCTCACTCTTTTCGTTAACACCATCTGATTGTATACTGCTTACTGAGACATATGAGGGTAGAAAAAGTTATCAAAACAACTGCACATACGGGTAGTTTAGTAGTACTTAGATATCGGTCCTGACAACCTTTCTTAATGGGCCCGGTTAAATGATGGTAGCAAAGAAATCGATACACTTTCAGTTCCATTGTTCTCTAATTCCATTTCGTTCGATACTCGTTGTAAGTCACAATATAGCCAGTGTTAAGGCTACCCTCAAAGGTTTGGTTTCCTTTAGCAACCTGTGGGCTTAGACTACTAAACACTGTTGTGAAAATTCAGTGGTTCAGCACATCAATATTATATCTTGAGGCATTTATGAAACTCAGTCCATTTGCTCTTACGCAGAAAAATGTCTTAATTGACTAAGCCACACTTCTTGCAAGGTATACCTCTTGCTGTGAGGAAATGCTTCACTTTAAGTTAAACTGAATTTCCTTCCAAACATTTTACTCTAAAATCCTTTAAAATATCCTCCTTCGGTTCTTGATAATTGGACCAAAATGAATTTGCAATTCAAATTTCTCAAGGGAATTTTATGTGAACTTTGAACTGTTTATTGACCGTCGATGAAAAACCGAATTGAATTGTACGTCAAAATGTCTAAGATCTTGCTTCTATTTGAATCATTTCTCGAAGATTCTATCAAAAGAAGGTTTACCCAAGGAACAATGTAAACCTTTTCTGAATTACGAAGTTTCACACGGATGCCTTTCCTGAAAAGTTGCAGAAGTTTATTTAAACAATTCAGCTTTTATCTGGTACCGTTTCTGCTTTAGCACGCAGGATTACCGAGACTAATAGAATACAAACGCGGTAGATAATAACAGTCATGAATCGAGTGATGCTTCGCCAGCAGTCAGGAAACCAAAATCGAGCCACAGAGATATTTATGTGAACCTTCAGAGCCAAAAGTACAGAATGAGAAACGATTGGAGAAGACTCACAAGAGTGTGTGTCCTATCGGCGGTCCAACCAGGAACATCTTGGTTCGTAGTGGTAAAAGAAAACAAATGTCTTACCTAGAGAGATAGCCAAAGATTCACAAAAAAACGGAGTTCTCTGAGACTCATTTTGAGTGCATTTTTCAACTTATTAGTGGATATTCTTATTTGGTCGAAAATGTCCCCACACCTTGTTTAAAAGACGTTTTTGAACTCGGAAAACTCTGCACTTTTATAGCTGGAATCTGTAGAGTGCATTCAGTGGACGCTGAACTTCTTTTCCCCGAAGCATCTCTTCGATAAACCGTTGATTACATTTAGGTTGTCATTTTATCTAACAACACTGCACAATCAAGTTTTTGTTGACTACTTAAAATACCTCATTCTCTTATGCACAAAAATACTCGTTCTGAGTTTGAGGGACAGGCATGAAAACAGATTGACGATGTGAGGATACGAAGCTTCAGGTCCCGTGCTAGCAAACATTCTCATGATAACAACGGAAAATTATTTGGCCGATCACATTACACAGTTTCCTTTGTACAAACACCTTGCCGATCATATTTGATAAATTTCAAAATATGACGACCTTATCCAGTTCTGTAAGGTGTCCAGTTCTCCCCGTCTGAATTCGTGTCGCACGAAAAAAAATTGACCTTGAGTTTACCCTTCTCAAGAGTTTGAAGCACGACGCGTCCGGAGGGTACACTGCCACATGGTCATTCACGGAAAATCGATACAGAGCGGACGTCACGTGTAGTTCACGAGTTTCTCTCTCCGGTTGATTACAAACGCAGCTTGGTCGGAACCGATTTCAGCGCAACGTTTTTACTCCTGATCAACTGACAAATAAAGAATGTTTCAATTAAATGCTTTTAGTCAATGGTTATCTGGAAAAAAATTCCTTAGCTTCTGTAATAATCGCGATGAATTGAACTGATAGGAAGAATTGAAATTGCCCCCACCTAGAACTAAGCAGACGAAAGTAACAAGAAGACCAAGGCTGCAAAATAGCACTTTAGTTGTATTGCAGAACAGGTTTGTATAAATGTGCTAAATCAGAGAAGATAATTGGTAGAATTTAAGATAACCAACCACAGGGAGCTTTTGTTTTACTTGATTGGTGGGCTACGAAGCTGTACCTTGCTGTAGCACGGGGGATAGCTGTCGAATCACCGTATAGACGCTTGAATTAAACATTTAAAATCTAATCAAGTATGCTGTGATCTTTTGCCGAATGCTAATGCCACCGGATATAGTAACCCGTTGGATGCCTGTTCTTTGAAGCCGCTACAGCATAGCTCACCATGAGGTAGCGGCATTGCAAAAGTCATAAAAATACTGTATAACAGTAACAGTAAATGCCGGCTTATTGCTTGTTTGAAATTATCAACAGTGCATATCAAGTGGGTCACGATTCTGGCATAAACTCGTTATGTTGAACATAGTAGTAAAAATGATAGCAATAACAACGATAATAATAACAATAGTAATAACATTGATAATAATAATAATAATAATATTAATAATAACAATAATAATGAATTCCTTACCTTCTTGTTCTACCATAAAACAGCAGTAAATGTATCAGGAAAGGAAAAGTAGCTGACCAGAAACACCGAAACTTGGAACCCAAGACATCTCTTTTGCTTTGATGACAGTTAGATAGAGGCCTGTCAGGGTGATTCCGCACATTAGTTACTAGGCCAAATGAACTGGCTCTCAAAAGTCAACATGGAATTACATAGAGCCCACTCAACCTTGGTTTGAATGTAGACAGATCGCCACTTACACAGTGACTAACTACTCACGGGCATCTTTGTAATGACCTAAGCATTGGTACCAAGCAAAACGTTTGGCTGTGTGCATCGAACGACGAATCAGCAGTTTTGACGTGATATAAGCCATCGATAACCAGTCTGTGGAGTTTAACAGTTACTGTGTGTAATCCAATCCGATTTGCCGAAATCAAAATCCAGTGGGATATTCATGGATAGGGACTTGTGACGAAGTGAATGACATGTGTTTGCGTTACTTCCGTGACTTTCCAACAATGAATGGTGAAACAGCTTTGTTGCAGAACGGATTGATCGCATCCAGGTGTGAATGTGCTGCATGGAAGTACTCTTCAAAATCAGCCATAAAAAATGATCGCTTGAGTGTGGAGAATTTTACTGCAAAAACCTACTCCTTATTAGCATGTATCTTATGGGCTTATAAGCCACAGACTGAGAGGGTGAAAAGTCGGGGAATGTTTACTCTCTTAGCATTAGTTCTGCCATTGTATAAAGTAGGACCACGAGTCTATCGCATAGGCTGGACTATGAACTCTTAGCTTTTTTTTATTGTTTTCGAAGCTTTTAGTTAAATAGCTTGGGATTCATTTGATTCTTTGATGCCTTATCACCCACTAGGCATCCATGGTCTATAGGCTTAGGGGATTCCATTTTCACCTTGGAGGTCAGAGATCGAACCTCATCACCACTGGTTGCCTTAGTGACAAACAGTAATCCACTGTCGCCCGGCTGGTAACCTCGCTTGACCTAATGGGACCTCATGTGTTTCTCCACTGTAGTTTGCAGGGTCAATTTCACGGTTATCTCTAACTGTGCATTTTAATTTCGGGGTTATAGTGCATATAAATCTTACCTCTACATTCACGTGCAACCGCGTAATAGAAAATTTTGTATCTAAGCCGAACAGAACCGTTTTCTCTGCGAATAAAATACCAGCTTTCAGATGGAGGAAGATTGGATGTTTTTGGATGCATGCTGTTACCCTTTTGAGATTTATTCATTCGTACGTACAATTTATTCTGTGTTGCAAGCCACCTGTCTTGAGCCTACCCTACTTGTCTCAGATCCATAAAACTTTTCGTGAACAGATGTCCTGCCCAGAGCGTCACTGCCATCAGATTTCGAACAGTCTGTCAAGCTGAGAGTAAACCTTCCTCCTCCAAAGTCTACTTTCTTTTCTGATCAGTATTAGGTACATCTGACACTGCAGGAACTGTTATAGTTGGTCATATCTGCAACGTTTTTCGCCACAAACTTACCAAAGTGATTTCAACCGATTGACCTTTGACCCACTGATGCTCAACCTCCCTGCTGCAAGTCTTTATCATCCCTGTGCTACCAGTCCTAGGCTTCCTGCTTTACACTGCCATTTAGAGGTCCATATCGTTCTAAACATTTAGCTTGTCAATGCTAAATGTCAAAAAATCGTACCTACCGAAGATCGAGTAGTAACGTGTTGGCGCGCTTCAGAACCACCCCGGGGCAGCAAAATACATCAACGAATCCAGAAAAAATCAACCTACTGTCGAAGTGGTCCATAGCTATCTATTCAGAAATCAAATCAGCATAAAGTCTATAGAGTCCGTAGAGCAAACATCTTCTGCAGCCATGCCAGCCGACACTTGGATGATCAACATATTTTCTGAAACAAACAACCCCATTAAACCACCAAGACTGTGGTCAATGCTGGTAATATTATCAACAGAAGACTCTGGATACTGAGCCTTCTGTGAAAATCAATCGCTCGTGAAAAACCTGGCAGCAGCCTTTGGTCTTTTCATCACATCGGTTGAAATCTGATGCCATGGCAACACCTAATAGCTAGCAATCAAGCTGTATATATTCTAGGTAGTTTTTCTGTTTTCTTCCAAAGCCACAATTTTAAGGTGTTCTTCCTAAAGAGCTGCGGATTAACAGACTGAAAATATCCTCCTTTGAATTGACTCCCCAAAAGTTGCATTTTGACGCCTTAAAAGTGGAAATTTTATACCATGCCTCGATCACTACAAGACTACTTATTAATGGTTAGTTGACCAAACGTACATCCGTTTTCCGCCTAATTATCCGGCTAACGGCTTAGTAATCGATCTACACACTCCTATCCCCATTGCAAATAGTCCTATAGGAACTGATCAATCGATCTGATCTATTTGGTCACCACGGCGACAGGAAGGCCTGCAAGGTGAAACCATTACTCACAGTGACTGACTTTTTGAGCAACTGTCATGACAAGATTCACCATTTTTCAACGCAGCCAACTGCGAAACGTTATTTTCAGAACACTAACCAAATTGGTTACGCAGCCACTTGTGAATGTTCTACTCCCGCTTCTTAACAACACAAATGGTTTGTACGAAATTCATGGGTTCAAATAAACCAACAATGCTCCTTATAGGTCACCCCAAATCTAACTTCTATATGGGACTAAATTCTACCTAGTCACCGTTCATAAATGGATGAAATTCTGACACGAGCCAGTTTCCGTACAGCAACAGAATCATTGAAGTTTCAGAAATTTTTTTTCATTTTATTGTCGTCTCAAGCTTTGGAGTTTAACGGAGAAAAGATTTATCTTGTGATTTTTTCAAATGCTTTGGTGTCAACGTTATCGGTAAAGATGATAGTTAGCCGAGTTTTCGGTTACCGCCGTTGACCTTCTTCAAGGCCGGCTTCCTTGTTCGCTTTTACATATTATATAGCCAAATTTCACGAATTACCGGATCCACGTCAGTGAAAATACCTCAGAACTGATACAAAAATATCTCAGGAAACACTAGTTGGATCACTTGGTCTGAATTCTTTGCAAAAGTTGTGATAAACAATATAGTACCAAAGATCCAAACAGGCTTCCGTAGCCGACATGTGCAGATGACACTCTCTTCATCGATAACCGTTCGGATATGCAAGAGGAGCACACACTAACCAATAGGATATTCATGAAGAAAAACTTCACCGTAATAGTAGAGGAAAGCATAAAAATATTAGCTAAAGACACGCAGGATATATGGTACTATGAAAGAAAACACATGTGGATCAGAAACGACACTGCCTTGGAGATCATTCAGACAGTTGCGAGAAGAATTTCACCTGTAATCTGTTTGTCAACACAATAAAAATGAGAATCACGAGTGAAAGCTATACTATTTTTGGCGTAAGTATCTGTAGAGGTTTATTGAAACTGGACAAAAAATTCAGCTCGTCATATTGGGAAATTCCGTTGAACTAATTTAGTCCAGATCCCGCCCTACCCGTCATAACTTTTTTGTATCCACCAAAAAATCCGCTCTCATTTCATGAAATTTTATCACTCGATTCCAAGCCGACCGCTCCTTCTCCTTGGCTTCCTCACCAGCGCGAAAACTTGTTATTCAGTCCTATTGCGTCAGGCAAATTTTAGTCTTGTTTCCATGACAAATGTAGATTGACCACAATTGTTACGAGTCCAATTGTTGTTCTTATCTATTCAGTTTTATCGCTTGAGTAACCTCTCCCCTGGTTTTGAAATGACCAAAGTCATGATTGCCCGGGTCATATGCCGAGGCCCGTACGTTTGGACGTAATTATCTTTTCCTTCCTGTCTGCCATATCAGTGTGAATGACTAAACTTGGTCATCTTTCTATGACCTTCCACTTTCTCATAACCATGTTATTCCGCTTGTTCTTTACCCACTCTTGTGTGAGTGTGTTTTCTCGGATCATTACTTTTCTTCTGCCCGTTGATTGTCCAAACTGCCCCCATAAATAAGGACCTGTAATGTAAACCACTTGACTCGTTCCTGCTTAGCTGACCAGAGTGATTTCTGTCTATTGTTGCCTGGGTTTCTTGAAGCCCTTTTTTGAGTATATTGATTCAGTGGTCAGTCTGAGGTATGTTATTATTATTGTTTGATTATCTGTCCTATAATACACGTAGTAACGCGAGCCTGTGTCTTTTGCCTTGGAGACAGGGGTTTGTTTATCTGCGAGTCACTCACTTACGGGACGAGTCTTTTACAGTATCCTTCTCAAAAGCGACTTAGCACCTAACCGAAAAAAACAATCCAGAGAGAACAATTAAACGAAGAATATCGCAGTGATGCTTTGAAACCGCATGTTAACTGATTAAAATATTCATCAAACCCTTACAAATAACATTTAGCTGTGGAAAATTTCTTTTGGAACCAGTAGAGCAAGGAGTGATCAAAGATAGAAGAACTGTCTTTACAAGGTCAAATGCAAGAAAAGTTGTGATCAAAATGTACAAAGACAAACCAGCTACAAGAAGGTGTGCCCCTTTTTGCATTGTATTTTATCTGTATTTGACCAGAATTTAGCGTAGAGAGGCCTCCTCAATCAGTCAAAAAAGATATACACTTGGCACTTCACTGAATCAATGGAATGAAAAATGAACGGTTACATATAAAA
Organism: Fasciola hepatica; assembly: GCA_948099385.1. Classification (NCBI taxonomy): domain Eukaryota; kingdom Metazoa; phylum Platyhelminthes; class Trematoda; order Plagiorchiida; family Fasciolidae; genus Fasciola; species Fasciola hepatica. The sequence continues at coordinate 178,880 of CANUEZ040000088.1, read as the reverse complement.
AATGCCAAGAAATTCAGCTGATGCTCCCTTTCGGTTTGTGAAGATTCCGGCCATAAAAGGAACAACAGAGTTTTTACAAATCTCTGTGCGAGAGGGTATGGACCACAAACAGGAGTGTGTAAAAGCGAGAGAGTAACACTTGGATAGATCATTATGTTAAGTGTGAATACTGTCTGCATGGATTTTGTGGGCAAACATTTCACATGCGGTCCAGTGTAATTCGCACAACTTAGCACAACTTAGTTAGGGGTATGAACGATACCTGACTAATAACAGATAGACCTCGACGAAGAATTTTAAAATCTTCTTTCAATGTATGAGCAAAAATAACAGGGGAAAAGCAAATGAGAATAGGAAGAAACACCATGGTAAACGAAAGGCGAAATAGCACTCTGTTTACCGTTAAGATGTATAAGCTTCGGGGCGCGGTAAGGTAGCTGGCGTAATTTTTTCGCACAGTCTGAAATATCAGACGGCCACTTCAGATTTGTATGAATAATGATTCCTACCTACTCTACCTGGTGGTTCTCTGGAGATGACGGATGGATCAAAAGAATAGGCTAATCGAGAAAAGGTAAATATGCATTCAAAGCATTTGGACAAATATAAAGTTAAAGAGGGTCGAACAGGGAAATCACAAATGAAACAAATTACTGGAAAGGTTACTGAAATTGTGAGTTGCAGAAATAACTTGACAACGAGTCACGTCATCGGCATATTTAAATAAAAGTGCTCGAGAACCGAATGGATAGTCATTAATATAGGTAGGTAACAAATAGGGGGAAAGGACAACTCCCTGAACCTCTCCTTAGTTACTCACCAAAGGTTTGAATCTTAAAGCAACTGACCGCAAGCTTTTAGCTAAGATAGTAGAATTACGAGGTTTGAGTATGAGAACAATAGTGACGAGTCTCCAGTAATTGGGGAATATAGTACGGATACGAAGAATTATTTAAAAGAGAAGTAAATACATCGGTTAGAGCAACAGAGCCGTGTCTCAAAAGTGATGACGACAGGCCATCAGGATCGATATCTGAGGTTATTTTAGAAATACGAACGAGCTTAAATACCTCTTCTGAAGAGAACAGGGTTACTTTCATGCCATCTTCTGGAATGCTGGTTACTGGCGAATCATTTGATTCGTGGGTGAATGCACTGTTAATACTGTCAACGTCCGGGACAGAATTCACTTATTTCATTTCGTTCTACCAGAGGAATCGAATGCCTCGTCATTGATGGGTTCTGTTTTTGGCTGCATAGGAGCTGACTAGTGCATGGCTAGTCAGGGCACTTGATTTCTTCATTTATTATTACGGAAATGTGCCTCACATATGACTTATAGCAGACTCCGTAGAAGGATTTCAACACAGGATAAGTGGCAAGACCGTTACAGATAATGACTGTTTCTAGAGGACTGCACATGTCGGGGATTTAATCGATCTTCTTTACTAAGAGTTTAACTTTGCTACTGAGTGACGATTCAAAGAAAATCCAGCAAGACCCGTTAAAGAAGGACTTTTGTAGAAGAAAGTTGTCACCTGAAAAATTTTGGAAACAGGTTTGTATTTGGCTAGCTTTCCTGAAAGAATGAAAAGCAGACAGGGAGTATGTCTTAGGCTGCAACAGAGGCAGACAATGGTCGCTGGTTGTGATTGGTACACGCCACATACGAGAGAATAATTCTGAATGATTGGTGATAATCCAGTCTAAAACAGAGTTTTCTTTGGTTGGAGAAATAAAAAGATCAGTTAGTGTGAGTTTGGGTTGGGGCATGATTGAAATCGCCTGCTATGACGAGCAAATTGTCATCTAACGAAGAACACAATAAAATATAAAAATGAGTCACGGAAGAATGAAATAATGTTCTGCGTGCAGAACAGAGCTACATCTAGGTTTGTTTTGATGGTGCTTCTATGGCAAGAAAATCTAGGATGGCACTGCGTGACTAAACAATCAATGTGGTTCGCTGAGTATGGATAAACGACTTCAGACTTGCCACTCCAGGTGAAGTTGACATGTGTGACCACTCCGTCTCCAGTCTTCATAATGGCATGTGACAAAAAAGGACCAAGGAATACACAGTTTCAGTCTGAATGAAGTTTGAATGTTGGATCAAGCAAGCATACGAGAATCAATGGAGTACTTACTCCAGCGTGCCGAAAGAGATCCAGTCGGAAGCAGTCAGTTGTCCGTTACCTATTCTTTGTAGTTCAGACAGATCTGTGTCCAGTTTATAGCGAAGACCTTGAGACCGTGAGTGACTTTGAAGAAGGAAGAAGTTGAATTGTTTCTGTCCGTAATATCCGGTGAACATCAACATCTTCTCCCGCTAGTGGGAATGTAAACCTGTTCCCTGAGTTACACATACGTTTGCGCTCTTCTTGAATAATTTCAGCCGTGATGAACATGGCATATATATATATATATATATATATATATATATATATATATATATATATATATATATATATAATCGACAGGACAGTCAAACCCGAGGCACTAACTCAGGATCGATCTGACCCCCCTACCCTCACTCCAATTTATCTTTTCCATTAAAGCTTTGCGCCACACTCGTTCATTCGCCGAACCACACACCGGACATTGACCTTAAGTGGCCGCTGACTGGTGCGTGTGTTAATTCGTTCTATGACCCTTGACCCACAGTCCCCATAGACATTCCGTTGACTTGACAGCTTGAACCCCAAGCGATCTTGAATTTGCTCGCATTTGGCTGACTCTGATTCACGAAGCAGTTACCGTTGAGGTTTGTACAGTTTTTATGTCATGTTCATGAATGTTTTATAAAGAACCGTATTGAAAAACCACAATTGGAAGCTTGGCGTTTTTTGGATTGTGTTACGCGTATCTCAACGACTGCTAGGAGTCGGTTACAATAGCTAGCTTTTTTGATGAAATTCACCATTGGACAGTGATTCCAGACAATAGCGTGGTCTGTTTGGGAGCAAAAATACCAAGTAATCGTGGTTAAAAAAGAACTGTCGACAATGAAAAAACTCACTGATCAGAGGGTGTACAAATCTAATCATAATGTGAAACAGAATAGAGACCACTGATCAGAATTACGCTAAATCCTGAACAAATCTCCACATTCTTGAATAGTCTAGGCTTGTGGAAGTTAATTACCGAAGATTAAGAAGTTAAAGTTTTTATATCAGTAACATCTATAGAAAAGTCAAACGACCAAGTTTCATTGAATAATAAAGACAAACTTAAGGTCAGATGCAAAGCCAGAAACATTGTAATGGTCAGGCTGTAGACCGCCGTATCTGAGTTTGCCTATGGTAAGCGTTAGTGCCCGCTGAAGCACTTCCTGAGCTAAACGATTCATAGACATTTCTGTCTTTCTGTGCTTCTGAAAACTTGACACATACAAACCCTGTCGGAAGAGTGCTGTTTCGGCGTACTACAACCTCCTGGATGTAGACCGGAACAATATAAGTATATTCGAACAGCAGTATTGGCTTAACAACTTAGCAATATATTTAATGTTTAATTCCCAGGGACTTGGATCCATGTCTAACACAGCATTCTGAACATTTTATAGTATGACTGTTGATGTGTCCTGCCTGCTGCGAATGAGCAAAACTTCATGATATTTAGAGAATGTCCTACGATGTCCGCCACAATGTGAACCTATTTGAGCTTTACAAGAAAAGCAGAATTAGTTTCATTCACAAGGTATCAGTTTAGTGACTAGTAAGCACACTGTTCTTTTGCGCTTTAAAAACCTTATTTTAGAAGACCGTAAACTTACTTTTTTGGAACAAGAGAAAGATTCGTGATCATATTAACGTTCTGGTGGTAAAGGGAAGTGTGCACGACTTTAAGTTTTAGGAATGCTTTCACATCAATACGTTTACAAGCATATTGGGTGAATTCTTCCGTGACGGTGGGAACTACCCAAATCAACTCTCAGAGAAGGAACCTTAAGACTTTTCTCGTACCAAAGCGTACGTTTTTATTATTTTTCTGAATTATCTAAACAGGGTTTTAATGCGTGTTTTTTGCTCAAACTATGAAACATGTCGGCTGGTGTCTCGTTTCCCCGGATAAATTTACTCAAATGTATTCTCTCAGTCATCATTCAGCCGACTTTCTACACTGAGCAATGGACGATGGATTGATCCAGTCACCGAACTAAAGTGCGGATATCTTTTTGTTGATCTTTCAATTGCATGGAAACTTCTGGGTTTGTTCAATCTGCCTCATATGAAATCTTAAGTGGAGTCGCAATATCTTACCAAATTCCAAACTGAATCGAAGACCAGATTTTTTGAGAGCAGTTCGTTGTGCATTCATAAATATACGGGTCTTATTGTGTTCATTTTCAGAGTTTCATTCTAGTGGAAAAACGTGGTGGATGATTTACACCGAAGCATTATGCGGTACCCCTTCAGCGAGGTTTGACACTGACTCTAGATAAATAAAATTCTGCGAGACCATGACCTTCCTTATCACCGAAATCACGAAAATTATTGAGACTAAATTCATAACCACAAAAACAAAGTAGGCTTTCTTGAAGGACCTTACGTATACGACTTTTGTGAAATAATCCTTCTCTTTGTTCTTCTGTAAGCCTTAGGTCACAAGGTAATAGTTACGGAGCAAAATTTGGTTACTGACAGTTTAGGGACTTTCCATTCCGAAGAAATCGTTCCCGTCTTCATGGAGAAAATCACAGCAATTCAGAAAATGTCTCGCTGAACGAGGTCTATAATTAATCATCAGTTGTGGGGCGACTTTGTATTGAGCACAGTCTACCAATAAATATGAAACTTGACAAGTAAATGATTTCCAGCCTAAGCTACTCAGGTTCCAATCAAAATGTCTTTAAAATACGTCAAGGGTAGCCACAGGACCTAAGACAAAGTCAAGACAACGGTTCTGACTGCCTCCGGGTGAATGAATCATCTTCTTTCACACTGTGATTCAAGCCCCCGTGGGAAATTTGGATTTCTCTGCTGTCAAAGTCCTTCCTAAAATTTTTTAGTAAAGCCAATCATCAAAGCCTAATAATGAAACCATTTCGAAAGGTGCATTTACCGCAGCATGACGCGCTTAATACTCACTCATTGGAAGGCACAGGAGCGTCTTCAAGCCTGGATCTGTTTTACGACCATTACTTGTCGATACACTGTGACAGTAGTGCGAGTTATTTAAACTTCTACTACGAAATGTCCTGAAGCACACGATCTTGAGGAACTTATAGGGTCTTTTGTCCAGAAATTAATTCAATCGATTTATAACAGATATTACTTGGAATCCTGAGCGAACTGAGTGATCCTTAGTGCCTTCATCTGAAATTTGTTTTTAATGAGTTTAAATCCACCAGCATCAATAAAACCTCCGGATCTGATGACCAAAGTTCTGCCATTATGAAAACTTGTGCTGTGGACTTCATTCCCGTGTTCTCCTCAATATTTCCTCGACGTCCGTCACAAGGTTAACCGGAAGTCAACTGGCTTCAAGTTTGCATCACTGGAAACTGAAAAACAGGTAAATTTTGTCCCATCGCATCCATTTTAGTCCTGTGCAGGAACTTCCAGCTGATAGTTATTCACGAATTTTAGTTCAACATTGTTATTTCGAATGCAAATCAATTTGCCTACAGAAAACAGCATTCTGTTCTGAATGCTATCAGCTGTCATGTCCATTCAGTCGCATCATTCACTGGTCAGAAGAGCAAACTTGTTCACATATATTTCCTTAATTATAAGAACGCTTTCAGTTCCCACAGTAGATAATATTTTCTGTCGCTTTTAATTCAGTAAGGAATATCCCCTGTTTTTACAACTGGTTAAGAGACGATTTCACGAAGCTGATCTAATTCACGTGTCTCAACGATCATGGATCTTCTAAGATCCCTATTAACACTGGCCTACTGCAAGGTGCTATCTCATAACTCATTTAGCTCACTTTCTAATATGTATGGCCTTCTGTCCTCTACATTATCCTTTGCCTTCAAATACGCCGATGAGGTTAGGGTTGGTTCTGAATCTCGGAGCAGTATTAATGTCAATCCACCACAGACGTCCATCACTACGATAACGGAAGGGTCAAAAGCCACCAGTTCAGCACTCAAGTCCAACTAGTGTTTAGAAGTACTGTTTTCAGTTGATTGTGAACCCATATCACAATCAAACTATCCAACACTCATGATAAGTGGTTCAGAAGTAGAAATAGCCCATTGCTATAAATATTTTCGTGTACTTAGCTCATTAGATTTTAGGTGGGCCCATCATGTACAAGATACATTTCCAAGATAGGAAGGCTAACATTTTATGTCTCCTGCCTGAGGTCGTTACATGTGCCTACCCGCCTTATTTCTAAGTCTATTCATTCTTATATTTTATGTCATTGGTTGTAATGTTCCACCTTGTCATTTACTCTGGAGTGTTCGTCGAAGACATTGGTTGATCGAAAGCTTCCATGAAAGCATTTCAAAAAGCAGTAACATAACCTACTCAGACTAACTGAATTTCATGGAAAACGTGCATTTTCCTGAGTGCGATCGGATGTGCAGCATTACGCTTTCTGATGATACCCACTACACTCATCTGTCCCTCTCACTCTATTTGGCAGTATTTCGCACCCAGCTATATATCGTTAATTTAAATTGATATATTCCAGAACTACACCATTTAATAACTGGGTTATTTCGTAACTAGCAAAGCTGCTTGTTTCGAACGAAACCCCCGTGAACGACTTGCGAGAAAAGCCGTCTAATGACAATTGTTCATTTTCCATCAGGCTCTTCACTGACGGATGTGGCATACCGATTCAATTATTACAGTTTTTCATTGTCTTGTTTTTATTTCCGTTGCCCAATCATGTGACTGATAACTTTACACTAAAAATTTGCTTTTTTCATACAAATAAAGTGCATCCTTGATCTGACTTTTAAACACTGTTAAAATAAGAAATATAACGGATGTCATCTGATCACGCGACACATTTTGCATTCCAGTCGGTCAGATTAGTTGTAAGTTCTGTTCACTAGTTTTTCATGATGCCACTCCGAATGTCAGTTAGATGTTTATAACTTGGACACCATGTTCCCCGATCAATATGAGCTACAAGAACTGCCAAATTCCTGGTAATACCGCCACAAAGCTCTTGAGGGTATCACGTAGACTGGCCTCGACGATCGCTCTCCCCTTAGTCGACAGCGGTCACAAGCTGGAAAAAAAGAATGTGTTCTCAATTTTCTTATATCGTCGTGAAAAACACAGACTCAGGATAATAGGGACACCATCGAATGCCCACACCGTACCCACCCTGTGTCCAGGAGCGTGTGACGTTCACACTTGGCCTACCAATCGTCCGCAGCCATACACTTAGATATAAAGCTGCTCCAGTTACTTCAGTCCTTTAAGAACAGTTAGTGGTTTGCCCGATGTTATACGTGAGAGGTTCACAAATGTTTTCCACCTGACCTGCTTGTTCAAACTATAAGGTAGTTTTATTAAACTAGACAGGGAAGTTGCGAATAGCACTCCTGGTTTACCAGATGATTTCCACGAAACCGTACTTTACTTTGCATTACGGGTTACTCTGGTGTTGGATTGAAAACACTTCATCTTTCTGTCCTATCTGTCACTAACCTATGCAGAATGGTGGACCACGGTAAGTTCTCAGATAAACTGATTCACTGCTTTTTTCTGCTACAGCTGAAACGAAACAGAATTATAACTAAAATCGTTTGACATCATGCATCTGGTCGCTAGTGTAGGAAGCCCATTTATGCTACTAAATCTTGCAGATCAGTTACCAGGTCAGCTTCCCAGAATGTATTATCATCTGAATTCTGCAACATCTTGATATTCTTCAAAGTCGTACTTAAATTGAGCACGACTGCTATAAGGCTTGGTGCCAAGTGCGCCCCGGGAGACGCAATCGGGTTTTCACTGATGCAGAACTTAACCACTATCGGTCATTCCGTTGCATCCCATTACCAGCTGCCACCGGGAAAACAATAGGTTTTCGAAAAACGTCAAGGACATTTTCATCCGTATCTTAGACTAGACATTATTATGCATTACTGTCGTTCGTTGACCGGTGGGAACATTACACTTTCATAATACATTTGTTACTATTCATAAGTAATGTAATGCAGAATTGCGCAACTCTTCCACAGTGTGATAAGCACGGTCGCGCAGTGCATGCATGCAGTTGTCACTATTGACCCAGCATCAAATGGTATCAACCAGATGTCCATTTCACAATTTGGAACACTGCCCAGTAGCATACACTCCTGCTGTCTTCAAGCTACTTGAACAGCTAACACTACAAAGACTATCTTCCCGGCTTATTGTATCTGACCCCAACCGATTCACTTACCGTCTTTCAGGTGCAACTCTTGATGCCGTCACTCCACTCATGCATTCCGTCCTACTACCACTTGATCAGGAACCTGTGGTGGTTAGGATATGTTTCCTCGACTAAGACGATGCAAGCAAAGTAGTAGACAGGTCCAAGCTATTATGAATCCCCGCTGATAGCAGAATTCAACCAAATGATGCGCAGTATGGACAAGAAGTTTGAGAAAACCCCGGAAAGATCGAATTTCGCAACTTGCTACTGGCAAGTTTGTTAGTAAACAAAATGCAGCAAATATTACAGTGTACAATAAAGTCAGCTGGAGGTGCACGTGAAAATTGGATGATAGAGAAGCAAATCAACGGACGTGACCGATATTCAAAGTTAAATAATGGTTCTATGCTCTACACTAGCCTTAAACGAAGAGTTTGCAGTTGGCATATTCCTTTTAAGCGTATGAACTACCAATGAAGGTGAAGTGTGATAAAGTCTGTGACCCAGACGGGCTGCCGCAAAGGGTGAAACTGAATTTGCTCTCATTTCAGCCTCAGCGTTAACATGTTTACCTAATCAATTTTTATTCAGTGAACATACTACGGTTTACGTTAATATGTTATCCATGACACGAGGGCATGTTAACTGCCTGGAAGATATTCCAAAGACTAAATTCAATCAGCTTAAGTGCTCTGTAGTAAAGATACAGCGAAATGCTCCGAAATATGTCACGAAATCTAGTACTCTGGACTAGTTTGCTCAGACTCTTATTTTTTTCGGAAGCCCCTTGAGGCAGGAACTGGTGGTTCGATCAGCTTTATCGTAGTTACTTAAATGCTCCATTGGATGTCGTTACATATCATGCTCTACTTACTTCGTTTTTCCGCTCTTTGTAAAATGTATAGTCTTTAGTATTTGTTCTCGGGATTATAATAATGAGTTCAACTGTGCAACAACAAGAAGGTTGTTATATACATCAGGCGAAGATGGTAGGCGACTATCTGGTGGAGGTCGTTAATCTGACCCCTCCATCAGTAGCTAACAGTTGACTCGTGGTCGTGGTAACCAAGTCCTAATTACCCTCAACGAGAGACGTTCCTCACGGTATAATTCTGTCACTGTTTCTATCCCAGTTATAATACTATTTTTGAAAAGCATGTTTTCATACTTCAGTGAATGACTCATGGACCGATCTACTTTCTCTCATCACGTTGTTGTATTTACCATCCAAAACTTACATGGTCGAATCATTTGCACATTGTGTTAACCTTTCATAAGGTTCACCACATGGCATTTCTCATCAGTCCTAAAAGGAACCTGACGAAAAGTACGTGGTCCACAACATCCATCAAATCTGATTAATAGTTTGTGCCGCCATCATCATGGAATTTGTGGAGCCCCCCCCCCCCCCTCAGCTTAAATATAGACTTCTGATGGGGTGAGTCTAATCTGCCCTGGGACACAAAAATGGTTTCTACAATGCAACAGATGTGACAGGCTGCATTCAGAGTTCTGGTAAAGAAGCTAACAAAACTATAGCGTGAGTAATAAACGAAAGAAGGCGTTGAAACAACAGTTGTGAGGGATCTTTCAAGGGGGATATATTTTTGTTTGGGAAGGTAAACTTTTGGCTCTAAGTATATTTCATAGGAAGATGATGAATGTATCCTTAGCCTGGCTAGTAAGAGAAAAAGAACATAGTACACAATGGAACGGGCGCCCAGGCTGCGTAGGCTTTCCAGAATACAGAATAATAGTTCTCCGGTTCCGAAGAGAATTAGTACATCGTTTTCCGTTCCATATCTACGCTGTTTCAATTTACGGTAGGTGGCCGTTGCTGAACCCCAGTCTCTCACCGAACCCACACGATGCACTCATGGAATCTCTATGGTGATGCATCGACCCTAATTTTCGAAAGACATGGTGATAGTTTTTCCTCATCGCATGGTCTACACACCAAGTAAATTACGATAGTTCAAAGTGACCATCACCATACATGATCAAGCAAACACTCCGTGGAGCCCTAATCCGGAAAAGAACGAGCTTGAATTCTTAACCGGGATAGAGGTTTTATGTGTGTTCATTCAACCACTTTATGTTTGGTTTGATCTAAAGTGACAATGGCTTGAATGTATGCGGTGGCGGAAAAGTTGATCTCAAGGTACTTTGTGCGTAGATCACTATGTTAGAGATTTCGGAGCGCAGGGTCGACGCACATGCTCAAAGATTTTGTGTGTGGTTCGACGAAGTTGCATTCATCAGCGTGAATTCAGTTCAGCTTGGGTTTGCCGGTTACTCTACGACATCTGAACGGCGGAAACTGACACTAGCCGGTGACTTGTGATTCATGACATATTATGTGCCGCGGCAGTGTTCATGTGTTTACGGAAGAGGGAATCGAAAATAGCTGACGGAGACTCAGACTTCATCACAAGACAGAATTTCAGCTGAAAATTTGTTCCACATTCACTGCTTAGTAGAACGGGTCCGATCATGAAAGCAGGAACTGAGGTATGAAATTGGGTCATAAGGGTGCACAAACCACAAGCAATTGGTTACCGGACGATATTACCTCACATCTGGGTGAGATCAAGTTTGCAAACTTTCTAATGCAGTCTGGTTGGATTAGGTTTGATGTCATAAAAACAGTACTCGCATTGATCTGCGATCTGTGTTGTGAGGTGGGAACCACCGCATAAAACCATTCATCCTTGTCATGGTTTGTATAATTTACAAATTTTCTCCGTGGGTGTGTACGACTCCTGAACCTTTGACAGCGGAGCGGTTGGGGATCCATGGAGTCATCGAAGGACTACTGGGAGTAATGGGGAGACTATTCACTTGCCTAAGGGGGGATTACAAGGTGTGGAATTGGAAAGTGGAGAATTGGGAAAAAGGATTTGTGATACTGTACCAATTAACGTAGTATTATCCCGCACAGAATACCACTGAATCACAACACGGATATGGCACACGACTTACGGTAGTATTTCGTATACTGCTCACATGTATGTGCAATATCTGTACGAGTAAATACAACAGTAGCGGTAAAAGTCACACGTATAGTCAGTCATGAATATCACAGCATTACAAGAGGACGAAGTGGGTGAAGTGCACTTTAAGGGGAGAATGTGAAGGTGGTCGGATGATACTAGTCCTAATACCCCAGACGGTGTGAATAAGTATGACCAGAAAACTACATTTACGCCTGAAAGGGAAGGAATGCACGCACAGTTGCCTAACAATAACGAGAACGACTGAACCGCTAATGTTGAACAGTGCACTGTGAATATTGAAGAACAGTGTTGTGAGATTCATCGTTTATGAAAATTACCGATACGGATTTACCAGACGAAATGATAATTACAAGCGAGACTGAAATGCCAGCAAGGACCATTCGTATCTAACTAAGGACGGTGGTGTCCCTAATCGCCCTAAAAGAATAAGGGCCGTTATGATTAGACGATAACAATCGAGTTTATGTCGTGGCAACCACAAAGTAATTCATTGACTTCGGTCTTCCTCTCCGTGTTCTAAATGATATGGGATTATGATGACAGCATAGATGTAGCTTGTGTTGACCCCTTAGGCGTAACTAAATTCCATGAGTAGGGTCTGATGGACCGGTTACCTATTGCAGTAACTACGGTAATAAGTTTGATGAGAGATAACGCACTATAAACTAACTGTCTCACAGTCGATCAACCGACCGCGCTTCCCAGTCATTCCATGATTGAGGTAGAGTTGTTTCTGACTGATTGAACCGTGCTCTAGTCCAGTATATAAGCAAAAATGCTAATCGCTATCAAGTTTATATCGGGATGAAAAGGTGTGAACAGCAGCTTGTTTGGCAGTTTTTTAACTCACGATCGACCGTATTATTTAGGAAAGTACTTCGAGTATTTCAATGCCCCATACTCTTACCCACATGGTTGAAATTAAAAGAATACAGATTGATGTTGTCAACCAGAAATCTCAGCAACTACGTCGTTCTATGGGAATGTGATTTAATCAAAAGTTTAATAAAATTTACTGCAGTTTTTTGAAAGCAAGTCAAGTAGACTGCAGTATGCACTAGAGAAGAAGCAGCGAAATGGTCCGGAATACTTCGTGCAATCTAATGCTATTGACTTCTACGCTCAAGTAGAATTTGCCAACGTATCCAGCATTCTTCCAAGTCACTTGAACTGATATCTAACCGTTACTATCGGAGACTTCTTCAGTCCACGGGCCATGCGAACTATGTACAAGGTTGAGCTAACCCCTGACCATCTTGCACACAACAACTGCAGCTACAGTACTTTCTTCAAGAACTATCCAACATGGTTGTCCTACCTATTTGACGAACTAAATGAAGTTAGTGTCAGGAGGCTAACAATTGTTATTATTACTCCAATATTAGTCTCATCATAGCATGCCGGGTATTGGACCAAATAAAATAACCGAATTCATCCCATGGTCAGGCTGGTGATTTCGACTTTACTGAGTAACCATTTACCACTTATCAAAAGCTGCACGAACCTTGTTAGGATAAGATCCACTAAGTGGACAGTCCATAAGATGGATGAAATAGATCAGGAGCTGGATCACTGCGTTTGATCATTTTTCTTGTGTCGGACTACCACGAGGTCCTTCCAACCAATGCCAGAAAGATACGATTACATAACATGACGAGTGAGGCTTTCGCATTCAAGTCCAGTCAGGTAGAACCCGACCGGGTGGATTTTCAGCATTTACACCAAATCTGTAAACAAAAAAGTACGGAATGGGAAACACAAAAATCATGGCAATTTTCATCCAAGTAAACAGTTCCGTAGGCCTGTGGTGACCATCATTGGATCAACAAGCATACGAGGATTATACGGCAAAAAAAGAATAATGATCTGAAGAAGTGCGAGCAAAATAAATTCAATTTCGAGTGCTACATCTTAATTCTATCATTATTTTTAGCTCTGGTTCTACTTCGTCACGCTGCTAATCCTTCTGATTTCCCAGTTAGGTTGCAGCTGAGAGGCAGCAATGAGAGAACCACCGCAAACCACGAACCGTCACTGATTGTTCCCACGGAACTAGATTCATTGAAAACCACCACATTCAGCAGACCAAGGTAAACATACGAGATTAAACCGCAAAACTGGTTGGGTATAAACCCCGTGCTAATGGATGACACCGCCAAGCAGATACCGCATAAGGTGCTATTCGACTCGGGCTTTCTACCCAAAGTGCTGCTAAGTTAACCAACGTGACCGGTTTATTCCTAATGAACGAGTTCACATCCGATTAAGTAACAGTAACTGCCCACTTGATTTACGTAGTTAGCTTTATCCGAGCACTTCGTGGTTAAAAATAACACATATGCATGTATAGTTTACAAATTCCAGTGTCGTTCACCTTCTTCTCAAGCGGACGATGCAAAGCAGTTTTTCTAGCGTGAATTCAGAAGACGTTAAAGTCTGACTACAGCTACTACTTTTGGCTGTAATATCAGAAATTCGAAGCTACAGCTGTGTACTAATTCCCAATGAGCTCCCTGTACATCACATTGCAATCTCTCAAAAATCAGGTTCGATTTTGTGCTCATTAGGCCAACCTTCTTGATCTTCAGTTACGCACGGTTTGGGCACTAACACTGCTGCTTTTATTGTGATTAGTCCGATTACTCAAATGAAATTCCCCATTGCTACTTCTGGTTTCGAGTTCATACAGCCTGCTATGGATTCCTGTGTCTTAGAACCTCTGAATATTTATGAATCCTCCTGTGAAGTTCAGGATAACCTGGAACATTTTGAAATCTGGTGACCGAAACAGAGAAACGTGGATTCTGACAGGAAAACCGCTCATTTCTTATCTGTTATCTGGAAGGTTGCATATTCTCTTTGGATGAAGTTGGCATTTCCTAATTCGCCCGTCTCCCAACCGTATGAAGACCTCGGATATTTGCTCGTTCTACAATTGGAGCCGGTGAATTTCAAAGTTTATAAACGAGAGAAGGACTAGCAGTCCAACCGTGATTTCATTTTGCAACCATAAACTAAGGCTTCTCAGTGTAGTTTTTGCGAGTAGCTACAAGCTCATATACGTGATCAGTTGATTGCTGGAGTTGACTGCATTGACTTACAGACACAGTTACTCCTGATTCCAAGTTGCACATTTCATTACCACAAACTCATGTGTGAACAATTTCAAGACGTAAATGAAACTGTTTACGAGAAGCCGTCTATATCAAACAATGCTCCTAATTCCCAGAAGTCAACAGCCCAAACGCAGCACCGATTCAAAAGCCCTTGTAAATCAAACAAAACAATAAATTTGTCTCCACTCCACCAGAGAGATCATCAAAGATGAAATACCTATCAGTCTTGCGGTGAGAAGCACTCACATTTGACTTGTCGCTTTCGTAACGTTATACATCATAAATGCGGTAAGGTTGGGCATATTCAATCCGTTTGTCGAAGTGCTAGGATTTGTGTAACTGAAGGTCTCATTTGTCCCCCGATTTTCAGTCTCTGTCTTTGACTTTTAACAGTTCAAATTTATTTTGCCTTAATACGCTCACCTATGTTGTCAATCATTCCATTAAACACTCATTTATATTGAATAGCAGCAATGAAAAATAACTTATTTCTCATTCCGTTATTCAGCTTTTTCCAGCCCCCGGTAAATGTTAAACTTGTTAGCATTTTCTTGAAAGGTATCACTGGTCATGATTTGTACGTGATAGAATTGTCTCTTACTGATATGCACCGCATTACTTATCAATATTTGTTTCTTGCTACTGATTTACCTTCTCCATTACTGGACTAAGTTACATGAAACAACTTAATATTTCTCTGTCGTTTCTCAGTAGTAACGCTGGGACCATTCCACATGCAGCCAATTTCTTCAGTCATGCTATGTTAGAGGAAAATTCCTCGATTTGTTGTCGGTTAACCCAACCCTTAAGCAGTGATTTATGCCAGTGTGCTGAAAGTTACAGTGAGCTTGAGCATAACATTCACTCCTAACCATCCAACGGCACTTCGTGGCCCACACCATGCGAAACCTGACAAAGGGCTCATGCTGGCTACTGCAGACCGTTCCTGAATAAGTACTACGCCCTTATTATCATCGATTCTTACTCCAAATGGGGAGAGGTTTATTTCGTTACTTCTCTGAATTCTGATTTCACTATTACTACCTTTCGAAAGACATTTAGCTGAGAAGAAATACCATATACTCTGGTCATTGATAAAGGAAGTCATTTTACAGCTCAGAAAGTAACAGATAGGTTGAAGTTCATTTGTTGCCATCGCGTGTTAGCTCCTCCACGTCATCCGTAGTCGAATGGCATTGCTGAAAAGATTTGGTGCGAACATTAATGAGTGCCACAAAATCCACAAATGCAGGAACATTCGGTGAGCTCGAGAGAACTGTGGACAATTTCCTAACGCGTTATCGTAATTTTGTCCATTCCACCACGAGTAGTGGTCCATCGAGGCTGTTTAAGAACAGTCCGATACGCACTAGATGGAGTTGGAAGTTGCTCTTCACAAAGGGAATAACTGAGATCATCAGTAGGTGTTGTACTTAGGCAGCTGGGGAATAGACTTTATCATATATTGGGTCTTACTGATGGTTCCATTCACCGAAGACAAGTAGGCCAGATTACCTTACATCCTTTTTCTGATTATAACCGAACTGATTCTTATTCCGATCTTTCTGCCTTTTTTCCAGATGAAAACGATCCCAGTACAAATTCCAGTCCAACAGAAATGGTGCGAAGATTGGATCGTTTATAAAGCAGAGAACACCGTGATTACCAGACTGCAGGACTTCTTTCAAGCTGCAGTAATGATTCAACATGTAGTAAGAATTTCCAGGTCATTGAAAAAAGATAAAACATCTGTGCAGTGCTTCGATGGTTTCCAGTAGTTTGAAAGAGCGTTTTTTAAGTCGTGAAAAAATTCGGAAATGTATCCCAGCCCTCCTGAACTGCCTTCTGCACCGGACTACTTTTATGCCTCTCATCAGGCAAATTACCGAAAAATCATCCTGGGCCCAGAGACTCCGACCGTATATTTTGCACACCGGAAAAAGTTCTATCCCGTGAAAGCTTCCGTGAAACAAAGATTATCGACGGGCAAATATCACCATGTAGTCGATTCCTTGGTGTTCTGCAAGGAAATAGTTTAGTTTAAAAGTTATGAAGCTAGTGCTTCAGATAGCTTTCCGACAGTCGCATTGTAGGCGGTAACGAGCTAATGTTATCAATACCTATTCCGTCTGAATATATCAAACAATTGAGAACTTTAACCTATACAGCTAGTAGAAGAATGAAAAAGCTGTCCACACGGTACATATAAAATACCCTGAAGGCCTGTAAATCTTATTTCAAAAGAACCCTGGTGTGAACCTTTAGGAGTATTACCACTCAAACGGCGAATCAGGTGTTTTAGCCTCTCTAACACCGTATTTTTTCTATCACACTTCGGAAACTGAGAATAAGTTATCACGAGTTAAATAATAAGCCGATATCAGCAAGAAAACTTGCTACATACTTCAGCGACAAGTGGTATCCCACTCCCAACCAGAGGTCAGTTAACCAAAAACAATGCAACACGTCGTTGCAGTCCAAGCTATCGCTTATCATACGGCGTACTTGAATACACGTTACTAATTACATACATGTCTTTGTTCAACTAATGATAACTGGACACAACTGGTGTTCCCCTGAGATCGGTCTTTTATCAGTTATCCAGATCAACACCACCAACCCGACTACGGGTTAAATGTGTGTATTGTGTTCCACTGCAACAATTTAATTCAAAAGCCCTCATCAAGATGTCAAATAGGGATGGATGGTAATCAAAAACACGCCGTAGTCCTTCCCTAGGGTGACTACTCTGGAAAACATTAAAGTTTGTTCTGGTAGCTTTCACAAGGACTACAACCATTTTGCGCGAGTACGGTGTTACTTTTGACATATTTCGTGTTGCTTTTTAGTTAGCATTAGAACGCTGAAGGAGTTCAAGGGGACACTGGCTGGGTGAAAAGTTGAATAAAAAAGTGTGGCAATCAAGCTCGTTTTCAGTTATTCCTACTCATACCAATACATAACGTTAAATGTGACTCAAAATAACAAATCTGTCTGTGCACGTGTGTGTGTGTGTGTGTGTGTGTGTGTGTGTGTGTGTGTGTGTGTGAAATTGATCATGGTGAAAAATGTTCGAATGGTTGCACACGTGTTCGGGAACAAGATGTGGGCCATGAAAGTTTAAGTGCTTGCACAAATTGTTTCTGAGCACATAGGGGAGGATTGCAGAGTCGAATACTCACGGCTTCGGCTGTGGCTAAGATGCGACACTTGACAAGTCTCGACTGCTCACTCCGGACTTAGTAAATGGCGCGAAAAGCGTTTATCACCTCTAATGAATGATTTAACTCAACAAGGTATGAAAATACAGCACTCGTAATTGTCTTAGTTGCTCCCGTGTTCAACCAAGCCGGGTGGTGTTCACGAACACGTTCGGATAACCTGCTGGCCGTGCGGTCTACGTGCCAGGTTCCACAGGAACAGGTGAATAAATACACACGAAAAGATACTGTAGAATATGGCACTCTATCCTTCAGTCGAAAATACACAGTCGGTTTGGACTCAAACATAATTTTTAATGGTGCAGCGTAGAATGTCCTACTGACTGTTCCTGTTAGTCTTCGTTGAATAACTTCAGTTTCCGTACCTCCTTTGAATGGTAAACGGAAGTATACGGGCTTCTTCTCGACTACTGTCTGCCTGAGGAGGAATCGGATTAACATCACCACTGTGTCTTTACGTCGCCAAGTTCTTAACGAGAGATATACCATATCAAGTCGAGTGCCAGAAATGGAGCGTCATTTCGTAAAGTCGTGTCAAGAGCTGGATGAGCTGACTCCAGAAGAAAAGAATTAGTTCATTACTTATGTCCAGTCGATAGTTGACAGGCAATTCGAGTGGGTATGTGCCAAACTCCGAAAACGCGTCAACCCGAGCAAACCGGCTGATGAGTTCCCTTCAGGTCTGAAAAGATCTGTCCATAACTTGTCGTCTGTAAGTCTGGATAAGACATTACTTGAGGTGCTGTCTTTAGGACCAAAATTTTAATGTCCAATCAACAAAACTAAACAATCGGATATACAGGTTGAACTTGAGAGCCTATTTGATCAACTATCCGATCTCGTTCCGTCCTCCTCACAGGAGTTAGAGAAGCTCAAATCCAAACTTGTAAACGCGTGTTATCAATATCGTAAAAATAGACCCTTGACGAAAGGGTTATTAAGGTTAGAGCACCTGAACCATCTCAAAGAATTGCAGGCTAACAGAGAAATAATGTTGTCAAGACCAGATAAAGGAGCGGGTATTGTAATCCTTAATAAATCTGATTATATAGAGAAGATGAAGACGATATTGAATGATGTTTACAAGTTCACAAAGACCCCAACTGAAAAGCACAGGAAGATTCCGATAGAAAAGTCAATTTCCGCGAGAGTGAAATCATTGAAACAGAAAGGTATAGTCGATGCGGTAACCTTTGAAAGGATACGATCGGCTGCGACGACGATTCCTAGGTTGTACGGCCTACTGGAGGTACACAAAGAAGGTGTCCCTTTGAGACCGATTATGGATATGTGCTACTCGCCGTATCACACAATAGCGAAGTGGTTGGCTACATTGCTAGAACCGGTAAGAGTCATGATTTACAGGCATAATCTTCGAGACACATTTCACTTTGTAAAGACAGTGAGAAATCTAGACTTGGAAGGCAAAAATTGATCTCGCTAGACGGTACTTCACTGTTCACCAATGTCCCCATCGCCGAAACAATCAACTATCTATGTGAATACACACAGTAGAACAGTATCGATCCGGGCATCTCGTTGGATGGATTGAAACAGATACTATTTGTCTGCACTCATAATGTCCAGTTTCAGTTCCACGGTGAAGTATATCGTCACAAGGATGGGGTGGCAATGAGGTCACCTCCGGGACCCTTATTTGCTGATATTTTCAGGGTAAAACTTGAAAATAACCAACTCAAGTCAACAATCGAAGGTTGCACCTTACACAAACAGTACGTAGACGATATCGTATGTGTAATAGATACCAAAGTTGATCCAAATGTACTACTTAACAAATTTAACACAGCCCATCTAAATGTTCAATACACTTTGGAACAAGAAAAGGACAACAGTCTACCGTGCTTAGACGTTTGCGTAAGCCGTCGAAGTGATGGTTCCGTTCAGTTGTCAGTGCACAGGAAATCAACTTGGAACGGCCAATACATTCGTTTTCACAGTTTCGTACCACCCAAAGTGAAGAGAAATCTAGTACGTTGCTTAGTTGATTGAGAAAGGAAAATCTGCACAGAAGACGATAGAAAACGAACTTCGTTTTCTGACGAGTTTTTTCCTAGGAAGCGGCTATCCTCAAGGGTTCATTGACAAGACGACGCACCGACATAAAGATAGGCCAAGACAGACAGTAGTCGAGAAGAGGCCCGTATACGTCCGTTTACCATTCAAAGGAGATACGGACACTGAAGTTATTCAACGAGGACTAACAGGAGCAATCAATCGGTTCATACTCCACGAAAACCCCTTATCACTATGCAGGACACGAAAACAAGGTGTTCAGGGCCACCCTATTACGTAATCGACTACTCGTATAGCTTCTCAGAAACTGAAACCTAGTATGCTCATGTCGCAAGTGTTTGCCATGCCATATCAACCAAGGAGAAATAAATATCCTATCTCATAAGCTTCAAAAAGTCATGAGTTATTATGAACGAAGTGATCTTTCACGTAACCCTTAGTAGTGTTCTGAGTGTATTTCCACTCCATTTCACCTAGCCCTCCCGAATGATGAGTATACTCTGCGCACCATTCAGTTACACAGAGTTCAATCACCTAAGTACCTTGGAGTGAGGTTAATTACTGATATTCTCATGTTGTCACTTGTGTGGGTGAACAGTGCTGACATATCTTTTGAATTTGATAGCCCTGGCAATTCCGAATGACAGCTATCAACACACGCTATCTCTCGTGACGCCGACAGTACTGTAACTATATGGACCCGAAAATGTCGTTCGTTGTTGCAATCATTCGATGTCGTCATGACTACCAAGTTTCTTGTTCTTTCTTCTATAATCTGAGTTTAAATACTTATAAAAAGCGCTACATCAAGCCAGCTAGGAAGCACCGAAAATAATCTCGTTCTCTACGGAGGGCTCTGTTCCTTCAGCCGGGTATTTTCAATTGATTCTGCGTTAAACCGACGTTCACTTTTCCTTTTGTTTCTCAAAGCATTCTAAAAAACCTACTCTGTATCATCCTTGTAGTTGCACACCACACGCATGTCGCAAACATCTCACATGAGATGTATAAGAGCCTGGGCGACTAAGACAAACAACGGACAAAGGGCTCAGCTCCATCCGGTATCGAAATGCAATTCACCTGTTGTTGAAACATTGATGGTTAAAGGACCACGGAGCAGAGAGGCTTTGGTTGAAGGCTAGGTGACTGAGTGAGCGTAAATGTGTGCGTGCACACGTGTGCACGATCAAGGAACAGCAGCGAAATTGTTTGCAAGATTTACGCAGACAGAGGCCTCCTATACTGAACGTAGCACAAACTTCTCGTATCTGAACATGCTTGGTGCGCATATGTGATATGGCGATGGTACCTTCATCAACGGGAAAGCAGCTAAACCTGGGTATACACATAACTGCGCGTTTGACGCGTGCGTCAGTTACGACCCCTAACCAGCCCTACTGCATTTTATTTTTATTCCTAGCTTGTGCCCACGTGTGTATGCAAAGAGATGCGCTCACTCGTTTACCCAGCTTTCACTCAAGGCCTGTCTGTTCTGCGGTCTCCTTGAGCACCAGACAACGGGTGTTTCGATCATTCCCACCAACTCCAGTGGGAAGACTTCTTCGTCTTCGAACCAACAGTTTATTAATACAGCGCAACAAGTATGCCATTCAGACGGAATTGGCATTGATGACCACCGGCTTCATAACCTGTTGCACGAAGCCAGTTTTATTTCGTGGTCACGTGTATGCACGCACAAAGGAAGTGGTGGCCACTGCCAAAACATCTTGACCTACAAGTGCAGTGGCATGGATCGCATTTGGCTCATTTTGACCTGTATCGCAGCTGAGCTGAGTACGGCCGCTATGACGGATAAACAGCAGTTGTTCGTCTGCCCCTCTTAGGCACAACATGTGAATTGAGCTGACCGTGTAACCGAGGGACGGAAAACTAGGGCCGGATGGGGGCTGTCAGTAGAGCGAGAAGGTTACTTGGTCGCCCTAAGATAACAGCCGGTCGTTGGGATTAACATTCAATAAATCCCTTGATTGTAGGTTGAGAAAAATAAAACTAATAGCTTTGTCGGGATTCATCGTTTTTGAAAGCTACCGATACGCGTGTGCATTTGTCCGCCAACTACAACTCACAGACAGTGGTGAGATAGTCTTGTAGAGGGTAAGATGAAGCCCGTCTTTGGAGGACTTTATTACTCCGGAATGCGTGAGTGCGCATAACCAGAAAAACAATTCGAAGCTTAATTTCGAAGGGGCTTAATGACCCAACACTGACTGACTGGGTCGTTGACAGGAAAAGTGTGTTAGGTGTTTGGGAATAGCCAGTATTGGAGAGGTCTTAGAACATCTACCACTAATGGTTTGAGTGACAGTTACAGAACTACTTTCTGGTCCCATTAGGACAGGGGAATGAACTCGTAGTATACCACCAGGAAAAAATGAAGGTTCGGAAGCGCAAAAATAACCGTAGTCTGTTGGAGATTCATCATTTTGGAGAAGTATGGAAACCAGTTGGCATGCTGATGTTATAGTCCTGGAGGGACTGGCTGAAATGGCAGTGACGTGCTTTCGCGCTGATCGTGTGATTAGACGACATCTAGCTGACGATGATGGTATACCTAATACATTTTTACCTAATCATGGTGGTTGAGATTACGGCATGCTATAAACGAGTGCATATCATGACGGCTAGAACTTAATTCATTTACTTCGATCTTTCTTTCCGTGTTTCGGGCAAATAACTGAGGGGATTACGGCAAACAAACAAATGCACCTTTTGTAGCTCCATGTTTGTGAATACGCGCTGATGAACTAGCTGGTCATTTCAATCTGGAATGTAATACAGTAGATGATTAAAACCGAACAAAATGTGGACCACGTGCCTCCCACCTGATTTACTGCCTCGCTTCCAGATGATTTCACTTCTGAAGCAGCTTTCTGACTGATTTAAGGGTGCAAAACCAGGAATACCAACCTTCAGAATGTCTTTATTAAGACGAATAGGAGTGGGAAGCTTGTTGGACAATGTCTTCTAACTTCCGATCTGCGTCACTACCAAAGGTGTTCCATGAATTCCTATATGGTGTACCGTTGCCGATGTGGTCGAATAAAAAATGAATTGATGTTAAGTAGAAGTCCAAGCGACTACGTGGTTCACTAGAATCGCTTGCTTTTAACAGATGATAGCAAGTTTTTCCAGTTTTACCGAGTTAAGTCAAATTGTGGTATTGCTGCACTGTTTTTCGCTTGAAGCCAAGTGCTCCTCTGTTAGGAAACTGATTAATTTAGAGCAAAAGATATCACTGATTCGTGATATTACTTCAATGGACCTCTCTAAAATGACACCACCTTTCAATAAAAGACCTGCGAAAATGATAAGGGGAAAAGGAACTTCAAGAAATGGCCGATAGGTCTAAGATTCTCCATCTTCCCTGAAATGATACTTTACCATAACACGCGACAGATCCCACTTCTTAATTGTCCGATATATTCGAAAAGGAATTGGTATTGACTGTCGGAAAACAACCTGGACCAACGGTTTCATAACCTTGTACAATTCAGAGGATCTGATTATATATAGGTATCTATCCCTCGATAATCTCGGTTTCATCACAACTTTTACCGGCAAGCATTATATCAGTACGCAAATATACAGCTCAGGCCTTCAGATTGACGCTTACATCCCAAGCGGATTTTTCGGTAATTTGCCTACTGGCAAGAGTAAAAGTAGTCCGATGCAGAATGTGGTTTAAATGGGCATAGGCTAGCCTCTAGAATTTTTTTCACGACTTAAAAAACACACTGCATACTGCATGATGAATCATTTTACATAAAAAAACTAATCTCCTACTATCTACACTTGCGTGTACTACTCTTTTGTAATTGGAAGTGATTACGTAGCTGACGAGTGTTCATCTTCCGATGCATGAAGCGTACGCTTCACTTGATTTAACACCGCTAGTCCTTCTTACAGAGCACAGAGCGCTCGTCTACAAAAGATGTGTGAGGAGACGGCATCACCTGATGGCCCTTCGGTGAGATCAGAACTGTCATCAGTTTCCACATATAGCCATCAGCCGATCACACCCCTGTGTATCACTAGCTTAACTGTACGTTTCGCGCACACGGCAACCGCAAGCGCTACTTCCGACACACTTCCTCGGCACACGCCAGCGTGCGGTCTCTGTACTCAGGCCCTGTGAGAACACACGCGGTTGGAACTCCACGGCCTTTTCTCGTTGACTTCCTCGACGAACGCGATCGTAGAAGCTGAGAGGAATGTGGCTTTCAATAATCAGTGAGCCCGTTCCATTTATAATTCTTGAATAATCCCATCGAATTGAACTAGCTAGGTCTAGTCTTCGGTAGTTTTTCCTTCCCTTTGTCGGCCATATATTCGGTCTAATATTAGTTGGATTTTTTATCGCGTTTTCGTATCCTAATTGGGCATACATTTTAATTTCGCGCATTTTTTCTGTTTCGTCGTCATTATTGTATCGGTCAGTTTTTCATTCCAACTAACTCCGAGATTTTGTATATCAGGCTTTGCCAACAAATTTTTGGAATTCCAGGCTAGTTCATTTTCACAGAGTACCTATTTCACAATGAATAGACAGTCTAAGCCCGAGCATGAACCGGAGTACCGTGCAGTGCGTATAAAAATACCGGATTTCATGTCGGAAGATCCGGAAGTGTTTATCGCTGTCCTAGAGTGTCGTTTCCAGGAGGCTGGCATATCTGGCCAGCAGTCCAAATACAATAAACTGCTCTCAGCAATCCCTGTTAGTATGGTACCACAAATCCGGGATATCGTTAGGAACCCACCGGACCACAACCCGTGCGACACACTCAGGGAAGCTCTGATTAAGCATGTGGCAGCGTCGGAAGAAAAACGTATCCAACACGTTCTCTACGAAGTCCAGCTGGGAGATATGACGCCATCGCTGTTGTTGCGGGAGATGCGTTCATTGGTAGGTACGACGTCCATGGACGACGCAGTCTTGCATTAACTATAGGTGCAGCATCTTCCACCATATGCTAAGAGAACAGTTACCGTTCTAATACAAGGTCAGGCCCTGGATAAGTGCGCAGGGGCTGCAGACAAAGTCCTCGAGCAGACACGTGCTTTTGCTCCACAGTCCCGAGCATTCACCAACACCGCTGTTACTCCACCAGGTCCCGCTGTTATCTCTGCGCCGACTATCGCCTAGCACAATGCACTTGGTGGCACCCCGGACGTTCAGATGTTATGCCAGGAGATCCGCCGTTTATTGCAGGTGGTTGAGCATCACGAGACCACCACCGGTAGTCTACTTTCCCGAAGCCAAAGCCCTCGCAGTTCTACCCCGAACACCCCGAGAGCAAACGCTCAATCCGGCGAGTGTTATTATCACCGCCGTTTTGGATCCCAAGCGCGTATATGCGAACAGCCTTGGAATTACCGCACCTGCCATGGAAACTACTGGGCCGAGAGGTGACGGCGACGACCTTCTCGGGCTCCCCTGTTCCTAGTGGCCTCATTTACATGAAAGACGGGACCACCGGTACGCGTTTCTTAATCGATACAGGAGCTCAGGTCAGTATAATACCGGTTTTAAAACGGTCCACTGTCTCCCCCACGGCTGTAACGCTGCAAGCCGCCAACGGCACTCCAGCCCCAACATACGGCAGTCAATTCCTCACCCTGGACCTCGGCTTACGTCGTCCTTCCCCGTGGGTTTTCGTCATCGCCCAAGTACACGAGGCTTTTCTAGACTTGCGTGTTTTATAAAGTCACGGTCTAGTAGTCGATCCCGGCAAGCGACAGCTAGTAGATCGAGTCACATCATATTTCGTTGTTGGTTCTTTAACTGAGGCTC
Source organism: Fasciola hepatica (assembly GCA_948099385.1). Taxonomy (NCBI): domain Eukaryota; kingdom Metazoa; phylum Platyhelminthes; class Trematoda; order Plagiorchiida; family Fasciolidae; genus Fasciola; species Fasciola hepatica. The sequence continues at coordinate 153,346 of CANUEZ040000088.1, read as the reverse complement.
AGCCACTAGCGATCCTCACGCAAATTCTCCCTTTTGAACCAGAATTCCGTAGTTTATTCAGCGAGTACCCTAATATTGTCCGCCCAAACAACGACCTGCCTCCAACCACCACGGATGTGGCCCATCACATCGTCACGCAAGGGCCCCCGGCCTACGCTCGACTCCCCCTGTAGGTTGGCTCCAGACAAGCTACGTTTAGTCCGCTCCGAGTTTCAAAGTATGTTCAACTTGGGAGATACCCGGCCCTCTAACAGCCCATGGGCATCACCCCTACACATGGTCCCGAAGAAGTCGTCTGACGACTAAAGACCGTGAGGGGGCTATCGCTCACTCAGCCGAGTGACTACGACCGACCAATATCCTATTCCGCACATTATGGACCTCACAGCTGGTCTGGTGGGTAAGATATTTCGGTCTAATAGGTCTAGTGCGGGCATATAACCAAATACCAATAGATGAGGCCGACATCCTCAAAACAGCCGCAACTACTTCTTTTGGCTTTTTCGAGTTTCTACGAATGTCTTTTGGACTTCGCCATGCTGCGCATAATTTCCAGCGTTTCATCAACATGATGTGTAGTGGTTTGGATTTTGCTTTTGCTTATCTGGACGTTATCCTGATTGCCAGCTCGTCTAAGACAATACATCTAGCGCATATACGCAAGCTTTGTGACCGCCTATCTCAATATGGGGTCACGGCCAACGCGAATGACTGTGTAATAGGCATCGATGCCATCGAATTCCTAGGCCACAAGGTTGCTTCCACAGGGATCATACCATTGCAGGACAAGGTGCAGGTAATCCTGAGCTACCCAGAGCCTACGTCATTCAGGCGACTACGACGTTTAGACCGGTTGGTCAACTTCTGTTGGGATTTCGTCCCACAATGTGCTCAGCCAATGCAGCCGCTCACAGACCCGTTAAAAGGCAAGGCGAAGCAGCTGGTTTTCACAGAAATGGCACGAGATGCTTTTACTACGCTGAAGCAGACTATCGGCAACATAGCCTCGCAGTCACACTCTAGACCAACTTCCCCAATTGCGTTGGTCACAGGTGCATCAGACAAAGCCGTGGGAGCGACGTTGCAGCAATACCTAGCCGACACTTGGAAACCTGTCGCATTCTTCCCAAAAAACTACAACCGGCTGAATCCAAACATAGCACCTTTGGCCGCGAAATTCTCGCTATCTATCTAGGCATCCACCACTTTAGACAGGTCTTGGAGGGACGCGAATTCACGGTCTACTCGGACCGTAAATCAATAATCCACGCATCACGCCACCACGGACAGATGCTCTCCCAGAGGGTCCAGACACTTGCATTACATCACTCAGTACGCGAGTGACGTGCGTCATATCTCAGGCGTCGATAACCCTGTCGCAGATGCGCTATCTCGCATTCATGACCTGGACCTCAGCACCCCCGGTCCGATCAACCTCGAAGCTATCGCATCGGCTCAAGCAGACAATCCCGAGGTAGGACAGCTCAGTAGCACCTCGTCGCCGCGGCTCCAGTCGGTTCCCATTCCCTCAGCCAAAGGTTACGTACTGTGCGACATGTCCAAAAGTCACCCAAGGCCAGTAGTACCTTCAGCTTTCAGGAGACAGGCTTTCGGAACATTACACGGTTTGTTTCACCCGGGTATATAGGCCTCTACCAAATTCGTCGGTGACCATTGTTTGGCACTATATGAACCTTGATGTAACGGCACGGGCCCGTACCTGCATCCAACGCCAACAGTCGAAAGTGCATAGGCACGCGGAAAGCCCATTATCAAAACTTCCAGCTGTCTACTCACTTTTCCAACACGTGCGTGCCGACCTAGTAGGGCCGTTGTCTCCGTCGAGGGGTAGCATATATCTTCTTACTTGTGTAGATCGTTTCACCAGATGGCCGTTGGCTAGACCTTTGCACAGTGCAGCTCGCAGAACAGCCGCCCAGGCTTTCTTAGAACAATAAGTGGCAGCATTTGGTTGTCCAGCAGTGGTTACCACAGACCGCGGCCCGCATTTTGAGGGAGCCTTAAGTAGTCTTCTTTAAGGTTTAGGCACCCGCCGCATTCATACAGCCACCTACCACTCGTCAGCAGACGTAAAGATGGAAAGCTTTCGTCGGAAACTCTAGGCAGCCCTGGCAGCTCACAAAAACCCAGACTGGCGGGAATCACTACTGCTAGTACTTTTGGGTTGCCGCAACTCTCTTGAGGCCTATCTACAAACCACGTCAACCGAACTCACATTCGATAGCGAGCTTCGAGTTCCTGGCGAAATGGTAGCCCCAACGTCCATCGTCATTTTTGATTACGCTGATTAGGCCGCCAGGTTAACACAACAGATGCGAAAGTTACACCTTCCCAGGGCTGGTGAACAAAACACGACAGTTTACATACATCCACACCTCCAAAACTGTATGCAGGTTTTCCTAAGAACAGAGGCAAGCGCTCCTCTATAACCTGCCTAATCCGGCCCCCACAGGGTCCTTCACCGCCTAGAGAAAACAGCCGTCATCGACCAAAAAGGCAGAAAGGATACGGTTACTAAGGGCCGACTCAAGTCAGATTTTCTGCTTGAATCTAATCCATCCGAGGTTACTCCATCGAATTCTTCAGGACCAACACCAAAATCCCCGGGGTCCCTACGCCGGCCGTACCAACGCCGATGACCCAGTTGCTCGGCCGTCCTGAAACAGCCCTCAACACACAGCTGCCTCAACTGACTTCTAATCGCGGACGGATGACCAAGAAAACCCGTTCGTTTCGCAGACACTTAATGTTGGATCCCATGAAAAAAAGAAAAATCAAACAAACAAGAGGGGAACGCTGTTTTAGCTGCTCACTCGAGGTTTGCTTTCCACAGTGGGGCCATTTACTTGCTTCTGCCGCCAGAAAACCTTTTCGATCTTCTGCTTGTCCATGACCCCGGACGCCATCACTAGAAGCCTGCAGTTTTGGAGGGGCTCGCACCGTTTCTTCAAAAATACCCGTTGGCTAACGACAGGATACCGACAGCCCTCCGGTAATTTTTCGCATCCATCATCCACTGCTCCCGCACTAGAGACCCACATGCAGGGTACACGCATTCCCGAAAAGACCGATCTCAAGTCCCCCTCATCAAGCTGAACCTGTACTAGGTCATTCACTGGGATGAGCGGAGGGAAAACTCCACTGTCACCTTCGCCGCAAAAGCCGGACAATCCTACCGCCAACACTGAACCTACGAGGTTTTTCTGGTTGGGCAGCCAGCTATGGCCTCTCTCCCAAGTGTCTCGCTTCGAGTGACGACCGCAACATTCTACGGCATGTAACTTCCTGTTCCTCCTTTTTTCTATTCTTCTCCTTAGGGGACCTATGTTGTCAATTCATTTCTAACCCAAGTAAAATGGTTTGAATCAGTTGTTTATTTTCACTTCTCAGGAATAATTCATCCATTTTGTAGTAACCTTACACATTTCTTTCGTTGTCATGTTTGTTCTGCCCGTCGGATGACTAGATGTCATACACAGGCAACACCACCGGACCCCAGGACTCTGGAGCTGCGGTCTGAACCAGGGAACGGTTTCAAAGTCACAACGAAAGGCAATATTTATTTAATTCACAGGCTTTATCACAAGCGACATACTTCTTCGCTTGCCAGACTTATAAATCAAAGCCCTTCTTGCAGCGGTCCTCTAGTAAGGGGCCCCTGTAGTGATCAGTCGATCACACCCCTGTGTATCACTAGCTTAACTGTACGTTTCGCGCACACGGCAACCGCAAGCGCTACTTCCGACACACTTCCTCGGCACACGCCAGCGTGCGGTCTCTGTACTCAGGCCCTGTGAGAACACACGCGGTTGGAACTCCACGGCCTTTTCTCGTTGACTTCCTCGACGAACGCGATCGTAGAAAGTGAGGGAGCGTGCTTTTCAGCACACAACTACCACACTCCTGGTAGCGCAACCTGTGCACTTGAGTGTGCGTAATCTGTTCAGTGAATATTTTGTATCTGCTTTTGATAGCACACTTCTGATTGTCCGCTTTTGCTCCACAGATACTGATGATGAAGCTTCAGATGTTAGTGTGAAGAAAAGAACGACCAGAAGGGGTGCGTTGCACAACTGTCGCCAGAAACGGCCGCATACGCTTGACGTATACCGTGAGTCAACAGAGGTGACGGAGCCGTGATCAAGGGAAATATTTACCGCGGGAGAGTTTTTCCGCTTGTGGTCCCAGTTAACATGTGCCAATGCCTTTCTGTCGGGATCACTGTGGAAAATGATTTTTGAACCGAATTTTTAAAGTATGTTGTTATAGTGGTATGACTGTGGTCAGCGAAATTACAGTGTTTGGTGAAATTGTGTCATGCAAGACTAAGTTCAGTTAACCGCAGTTGGCGGTAGCTCAGGTGGGAGAGTACAGATAAATGACATTTAGTATAAACGTAATAATATAATGTCCGCCGGACGTTTCACAGGCAGTTATGAATAATTTACGCTTTGTCTACTTGTTGACTCCAGCATCGGACAAAGTAGAGGTAGTCACTTTTGTTGACGGACCGTAATGCATGCCGAGTTAAAACTTATCACTCAGTTCCCTCCCTACAAACTTTCGCTAGCCCTCTCCACTATGTGTGGACCAACTTTCCGTCATTACAGAGCTTCAAACTGCACCAACAGGATGATCAGAACAAGGCTTCCCACGACCTGTGGGATAAAGAACACGGTTAGCACAGAAAGTGATTAGTGTATATTGTGAGAGGTGAGCGTAGAGTGCGCATGCAACGGTCAAATGGCTACTGAGCCAGGAAGTAAGCTTCCAATTAAAAATAATCTGCTAATATATATATATTTAAAATAGCTCGAGGCCAAAATAATGCCATCACAACATTAGCAGCGGAATAGAGAAAGGGAAGTATTATAGAACAAAAAAGACAATTAGTCAGGTAAAAGCTGCATTTTTTGTTTTCACTGTAGAATTCTTGACATTTTTGTCTTTTTTGGGATGGCATTTTTGTGATTACAAGACTCGGGATTGCGACAGACATACCGCACTGCCTTTGCACCACTGACTTTTATTCTTAACCGTGCCCCTTAACATCTCTAACCAAAGGCTATCATTGCCCCTTGAGCCCAAACCAGTGCGGAGGGAAGCGCCAACCGGAGCCAAAGCTGATGCTAGCTTCTTCTTATCTCTTTAAGGTCACCAAGCTTTACCCGCAGTTCTCTTATTAAAAACTTGTTCTTTTCTTTCTGTTATGTGAATCACCTGTACGTCACCCTAATGCACGGCACTGTGTAAACACGGTTACCAGAAAAGTATTATCCGCGGCCCGTGAGAACAAGAAGGCGACCGAGAGAGACAGTGATTAGCGTGTATTTGAGAGCGCGCGCGGGACCGACGGCCAGATAACAACCGTGCTCTGCAGTCAGCATTCATTTAGACAACAAACGTGTTAAAATTTTGAACGAACATGACTGTCGCCAAAGGGACCTTCACCTAGAAGTCAGACGGAGCTGAGCTTCGATAGTGGCGGTTGGCCGGACTTATCTGTAATCCAGAAACTCCTCGCATCTTGCGCATTGTACGGTTGGTGAAGTGGAACAATTCCTGGTGAGAATTTGACAGCATGTGCACTCTTGGGGGCCATTGTTCGTCAGTCCAACGGCCTTTCACTACCCACGGGTCTCACACCTTAGAGAGCCTGAAAGTGCGGAGCCCGGAACATCCAAAATGTCGTCCAAATTTCGAAATCACAGCCAAGACGACCAATCTTCCCGTTGTCCAATGAGTGGTTAGCTCCTTGGAAGCACGTGGGAGTCAGCAAGGGTACGGATGGAGCCAAAATGACTTGGCGAATCCACCAGATGGAGTTAAAAGGCAAACTGGAAGAAAATGGTACCTGAGGTCGTCGGCGGACGTCGAACCATGGTACAAATTTACACGCACGAAGGTCACATAAGGATAAGATTGCTGTCCAACGAAAGAATGAAGCAGAACGATAGGAACTGATGGTTTTTGATGGTTATATTGGTTATCTTTGTAGAGTTGACAGGAGATGGGATGTTAAACAAGCTGATGACGGAAACTGACGGGCCGCAGTACCCCCTATTTTCAGGGCCGCGAGTCTTAAGATGGAGACGATCTTCTGCAGGACGGCACCGAGTTGACTTGAACAAGAATGGAAACAACCCGTCCACTGAGGGGATCTAGGCTAACCCAAATTCTTGAAATTATCAAAGAAACTGGTCCACGTTCGCTTGTCCGGTTACGTTTACGTACCTCAAAGGGGGACTGATGACATTCATCTAAATATCCTCCAGGACACTTGAAATGAACCCATGTGTCCGGGTTGTGGAAGGTACGATTGTATCTAACTATAAACCACTTTATGTGGTTTTGAGGGATGATTCGAGAATAAAGAATGACAATAGCCAGTGGAAGACCTGGTGCCGGAATTAGACGCTTCTGGGGGGCTGCAATCAGTCCCATAGTAGACCTGAGTACAGAAGTCCATTTATAACCGAAGCCCTCCTCAGCTCTAAGATCGCAATGGCATTTCAATGAGTTTGATAACCGTAAGAGTCGCCACAACAACGTGCGAACGAATTTCTGTGTGACTGTGGTCGTCAGGAGACTGGAAGAAAATGATTTAAGGAAACTGGGTGTAGTTATTCGGCCCTGTTGACTGGTAAATCCGTGACGAATTCCACGACTGTGTTAGCAAATGGTTGTAAAGGTCGTCACCAAATCAGTGAGACGGGTGGGATTTCGTACTTGTTGACCAAGACGTCCATTCTGGGTTGCGGATGTGTGGTCATAGATTCTGATGGACTAATTTCTGGGTTTCCACTAGACATAATAGGGGCTGGTGCGAGAGGTAGCTGGCTCGAAGCAGGTTACTGAGCGGATTGGGTTGGTGTGAGTTGGCCTAGTGGCTGGCACTCTATAACTGTAGGTTTGGGGTTGTCAGACTGTATCTTGTCGCCAGATGACGTTTGTGACAAGTTTTTTCTCTCTTAATTTTGTCAAACGAAAAAAGGGCAGGTGAATGTCGGTTGTGGCGGTGATAACACACCATCGGAATGAAGGAATACGTGGGTGGTGGCTTCAAACGCAACTGAAATGCAGCTTAAAGCTGTCGTTCCCTTGGGGGACTGGCCTTCAGCACTCATGTATGTTGAGTAAAGCAGTGATGGTAGTCTCCGTAGTCTTAACCCACGATTGATCAGGGAGCTGCCAACTCTCCAGGCTGACGAAGTTTACAGCCATGTACTAGAAGGGCCTTGGTTTTAAGTAATTCTTCCCCCACGGAAATGCGGGGGCCAAATTTTGCTAATGGTAGTGTTTCACTCAAAAATAGGTCGGTATTTGCGAGAAGGGCGGCTTTTGACTGCAAGTGGAAAATCTCAACCATACCACTGGCCTGGAAGTGGTAGGCCGTTGTCCCAATGTGCTGGTAGCCCAGTGTGGCAGCTAGGCTGCCAAATGCTCCGTCAAAATGCGGATCAATAGCAATTGCCACTACAGCAGGGCTACCAAACTGACTAACTCTACCGGCCAGAAAGGCTGCCTATTTTGACGGGAAGCAAGGGATAAGAATGGCCTGCGGCCAGTGGGTGAATCAGCCTACACATGTGAATATGTAAACGTACGCAAGCGAAGGCGGCAAGGGTCCTGTGAGGCGAATGTGTACATGATAGAAACGTGTTTCTGGTCCCGGGAACCTAGCTGACTCCGTCGTAGTGTGCCTGCTAGTCTAGACACGTTGGCATTGAAGACAAACATAGGCTCACCAATGGACGTCTCTTTTGAAACTGCGGAGAACAAAAGGCCGGTTATCATTTTGACCGAGGCAGTCACACCGGCGTGAACCAGGTTACGCAGAGTCAGGAATGTAGAACAGCGGTAGGCAGCGGGAACCACCGACCTGAGGCGACCTTGTGACGCGTCGCAAACGATGGTATTTCGGGAAGCTGGGATAGGTACTGTCGTTAATCTTGGTGAATCATTTTGTCAAGATTGTTCGGCATCAGAGTCTGCAGTTCTGGCATGTGTCATTGCGTCTAGGTTGATGTCGGGCGTTGGTAACAGACCCAGTTTATGCTCGCGTGATGAGGCGTTGCCGACATGATTGTGTACCCCAGAGACGCGTCGTATGTCCGTGGTGAACTGTAAGACAAAGTCCAAGGGGCGAATCTCGCGTGGTGATTATCAATCGGAAACCGATTTTGGTGCGTAAAACAGAGGCTTGTAATCTGTAAACACCGTGGACAAACGGCCTTTAAATGCGTGTTGAAAAAAGGCAGAAGCCCAAGTAGATGGCCAGTAACTCCCTGCCAGGTGTGCTTGGAGGAGAACGCTAAAGGCTGCCAAGAGTCTTCTACGAACTGTTGCAGTACGGTTTCAACCGCTGTGTCCGAAGCATCAGTCATTACCGAAACAGGAGCTGAAGTGTTGGGATGTGTATTGATTACTATGTTGGCGATAGCCTCCTTGACCAAGGTAAATGCGGCTTGTGCCGTGTCGGGAAGCATGAACTTCCGCTTGCCTCCGCGCAACAGATCGTGGGAGGTTGCATCATTTCCTCACAGTGAGGAATAAACCAGCGGTGGAACTTCACCAGGCCGGAAAATTGACTCAACTGACGTAAAGATTGGGGTTCATGATAGTCGCTAATAACGGAGACTGTCCGGCAGAGGACGGATACCCAAGGATGAAATAGAGTGACCTATGAAAGTGATATCAGACCGACCAAGTCCGCATTTCGCGATGTTGGTGGTTACTTTATGTTGGCCAAAACTTTCGAGAGGTGCTTGTAAGTGTGCAGCGTGATCTTGCTCTGAAGAACTAGCCACCAATGTATCATTTAGATATAAGTAGACATTTTATAAACAATGAGTTACGCCGTATATAAACCGGTGAATGTTCTGAGCTGCACTGCTGAGTTCAAACGGCACGCGTAGGCACTTGAAAAACCCAAAAGGCGAAGTGACGGCAGTTTTAGGAGTATCGACCTCTACTGCCGGGATCTGATTGTACGTAAAAACCAAATCGACGCGGCTGAAGACGGAGCAGTCTAATAAGGACAAAGTAAAGTTCTGCATGTGGGGATTAGTGTACCTATCAGGGATAGTGACGTTTGTGATGGCTGCGTAATCACTTTTAGTTAGGGATCCCAAGGGCTACTAGAAAGGTGCTATATGCCAAGTTGCAGCATGTGTTCCAGTTCAGCCTGTGCAATGCAGAACCAGTTTGGTGCTAACCGAAATGATTCACTGAATGCTGGGGGTTCCGTTCGTGTCAGTGTGGAGAGTGAAAATGGTGGTCACTACCGGGTTCGGACTGTTGAAACATGGCCGGGTAAGCCGCAACGAATTCGCCATAGAGTTGGTGTGCCTGTGGTCGAAAGTAACCAGGTTTTCTATATTCACCCCGGAACCATAATCAGTATCAGCGGGAGAAATCTGATAATTCATGATCTTACGACGCCGCGCATCAAAAATGGCTTGAAATCTAGCGGGAATTCAAAGACTAGAACTGAACACAGGACATCGGCGATGATGAACATTCGGCGAAAGTGACGCTTTAAACCTTAATTCAAGGCTAGCAACTGCCGGCTAAACAATGGGATGGCCATGCCACCGGCAGCTTGACCAGATTTGGGCCTTTGATGTGCTGCTGTCATCACCCGGTTGGAGGGTGGCACGCTAAGCGGCACAGGTATCTAGGAGGAGTAGTTAATTTGAAGTTATTACTCTAAATTTCAAGAGGCGACTGTTGGTCTAATAACCGGCTTTGCGGGTCGTCACCAAGAGCCGAAGTACCAGTTTACGTGAAGAACATCAGGAAACATTTTCCCTGGTTTGTAGCATCCGGCTGCCTCACCGAAGAGATTGTGGCATTTACAATACCCTTCTTTTGAAAAGCCAAAAGACAGCCCTAATGAAGGTCTCAGTGGGCGCGTTCGGTGCAGCTCCCATGGCGCACTCACACTCAGTGCTTGGCGTAGCAAGCTGGAATCGGTTCTAGAAAAACAAGTGAGATGGCTGAGTGTCCGAGAGGCAGACATAGAGGTGACGGAAGACCTGGTTACTCCAGGGACAGCTGGATTTTATCGTGAAATAATGCCGTCACGTATCGCTGTAGTCTCTTCCAGCAAGCACGGTGGTACTCAGTAAAGCGGGAAAGTTACGCGGCAAAAGCCGTAGCCAAAGTCCCCCTAGGGGCCGGTCCTCACTGTCCTCTCAGAAGCTCAGATGCTGTATCTCGCGCAGCTGTGGAGAAGGATTTCTACTTCCGGGCTGAATGTTTTGAAATTGTTGCTTGCCTTGATCCTCCGTTGGGGTCGCGCCGGCAAAGTCTGGGGGATCCGGGAGGAGATTATCGCGTCCCAAACTTGCTTTGTGACCTCCGGTGGCAGGCAGCCCGCTACCAATCGGAAAAGGCTGGCGTCACTACTTGTAACGATCGGCCGTGGGAAATTCCAAAAAACGTTTTAGTTCCATGTTTTCTTGGCATCAATCACTTATTTACACTACTGGCTTGTTTTATGCGCTGTATGTTTTTACAAACCAATAGCTGTTTGTTCGCGTCCAGCGCGCTGCTCTGTCATGTACTTGTTCTGGACCTGCGTGATCCTTGCTCGCACGCCGCAATTCGATTCTCGTTTTTGAGCCCTTGTCATTGCATAATTGAGGTTTGTGCCTGTTTCATGTCATTCTTTATTTGATAATTGTAGTAGTATCGTGGAATTTCACGAATAATCGCCTTCTGATTTCAAGATCTGTTGCGAATTTGGCTACGCATTACTCAAAAGTGTCTTACATCGCTTATACGAGTGTTTCTGGACTTCAGTTCGATCATCGTGGACCACAGTTCTGGATCATCAGGCTTGAAAGCTGGTATGTGCAGTGTGGTGGCCTCGTCTGCAGGTTCTCGCTCATCAGATATAGCTTATTAAACAATTTATCAAAATAGTGCGAAAGATCAAAGATAAATGTGACAATGTCGGAGGCAATGCAATCTATAAACAAATGCGTTGAACTGAAAACCAAAAAAAGAAGGATACAAAAACAGATTTGACACAGTATTTAAAATAGTCAACAGGAAGGAAGGAGACACACTCAAGAACGCACGCGGACGAAATCTTGAACGGTGGAAAAGAGGGGAAATCATGTGACCTGGAAGTCAAGACGGGCCGATCCATTGTAAGATCACTAAACCTTACCTCGCAGTTTCCCTGTTAAAAACGCGTTCTTTTCTTTCTGTTATGTGAATCACCTGTACGTCACCCTAATGCACGGCACTGTGTAAACACGGTTACCAGAAAAGTATTATCCGCGGCCCGTGAGAACAAGAAGGCGACCGAGAGAGACAGTGATTAGCGTGTATTTGAGAGCGCGCGCGGGACCGACGGCCAGATAACAACCGTGCCCTGCAGTCAGCATTCATTTAGACAACAAACGTGCTAAAAATATGAACGAACACGACTGTAGCTACATCTCTAAGCCATGCCACGGCATGGCCGCTGCTTAGCTTCCTCCAGCTTTGCCTAGCACTTGCAAATACAGGCATTCGTAAAACATGGCTGAGCCGCTGGAGTCGGTGTGGAGCTTTCACTTCCGCACGAGGGCTGCTATCCGTACCTACCACACATCGGTGCAACTCATCATTATTCAATCGATTTTCCCACCAGAGGCGAGCAAACGTTCAAAGATATCGCTTGGCAAGCACTTCAAGACATCTAGCATCCTCAGTGCAAAGCGGACAGGCCTGACATCCGTAGAGTAAAAGAATACAAATAGCAGCAAATTAAATCTGTCCCTTGAGAGGGAGCCGGATGTCAGGGCGACGCCACGGGTGTTGCAGGTTTGCTAAAGCGGCCCTGGATCTCGCCATGCTTAAACTGATCTCATTCCGAACACCCTCCCCCGCTGTTACCAAGCTCTCAAGGTTCTGAAAGCCGTCTACTAGCTCCGACTGGCCAACGAACAGAGCGAGAACAGGCACAGGCAGCTGCTAATCCAGAAAATGTACTTTGCTCTTGGAAAGGATAAAGTGCATTCTATATCTGGATGCCTCAATCGACAGGCTGTCCAAAGCATGCTACACTGCCGTTGCATTATTACTCAGCAAGGTGATATCATCGGCATACTACAAGTCGAAAACTCGATTCAACTCCACCGTTTGGAAGAACATCCTTCATAGAACGGTTGAAGAGAAATGGAGATATATAGCAACCTTGTCGAACTCCACTGCAGACGACTAAATGAGACAAAAGCTGGCCCTAGGCACTTACCCGATCAGAAATGCAAAGATACAACTACTTGAAAACAGGTACATAATTCTCAGGCATCCCGTTTCTCAACACATGACTAGACAGATCTTTCCTATCGACGGAGTCAAAAGCCGCGAGAATATCCAGGAACACCATAGACGCCGGCCTGCGTGAGGGTGAGGGTTTGATTTGTACATTCAAGACTGGAGCAAAAACTGGGTCTTCTCCCTGTAAGTCTGCTCTTCACGCTTTTTGTACAACCCGCAAAGTATGATAGACGCCGGCTACTTCGACGGCATTAGGACAAGGCTTACACCCCTATAATTAGCGCAGTCACTGGACTAGCCTCTTTTAAAGATGGAAACAAAACGCAACTCTCCCTACAATGACGGGACTTGCTCTAAATTCCAAACTTTCCAGAAAAAAAGAAGTTCTTTAACTAGCTGCGCCCCATCATCTTTAAATAGGACTGGGGAATGCCATCAAAGTCCGGCCATTTAATGACTTTCTAGGGCCTGGATCGCCTTTCATATCTACTCCTCGGTAAGTGGATCTGTCGAAGCGGACCACCGAAAGTGCGCCGGATGAGCTATAGAAGAAGCGAACACCGAGGTCGAGCCAAATTGTGTCTGAAAGTGCTCAGCCCAGCAATGGGGACCCCGCTCCCGATCGTGAATTCACTAGCCGTCAGCCTTGCGGATTGTTTCACTGACACCTGATAGCTTTCTATCGGGGACTGGGAGGAGACAGAACAGATTGCGGCAACTTCCCGTGGAGGCAGCATGTTCCATTTCTGATGCCCGTTGCGACCAACAGATTTCGCGGTTTGTACAAAGACTGTCTCGTTTTGAGACATGCTGCATTAGACTCGCTCCCAGACGGAATTGACTGAGGTGCCTCCAGAAGGCACAGAAATTCAGCAAAAATTCAGGGTCTTGCGGCACAAAGAAACAAGCAGCAATCTACCAGATCAGCGGAGTGCAAGGTATTCTTGATAAGCGACCAGTGATAGTCTATTTTATCAGGTGGGACCACAGATAGCTTTTCAGCTGGCGCGCTTTTGAAGACGGATAAGCTAAGTGGACTGGAAGGCTTATCGTAATATAACCGTCTTTGCAGCATGATTTTTGGGAGCACAAAGAAGCTTATGGACAGCCTAATCCAAACCTACGCACGGTCGCAACCAAGGAGGGTAGTCTAGTACGAGTGGTCGTCTCGTATGCAACCCCACCCTTGTTTTGGCTTACAGCGAAAAGGTCTTTCTGGATCCAGTTGCTGCTGCAAAAAGGGCTGATACCTAGTGGCTTACCTGCGAATAGAACGTCCGAAGCTTCTACTGGCGAAGATCAGGCTACGGTCTGAGCAGAGGTACAAAGGTTGTTCCCCGTTTTCCGAGCGGCAGGAATCTATCCCTAAAGGGACTCTTAACTACGCCTCGTTAGATGACAGCTGACACTCGCTAGCTTTCAGACCTGCCAAATTGACCATACAGGATCAGCCTGCTTTGTGTAAAAGGTCGTGGGGCCTTTGGTAGAAGATATATTTTATTGCATCTGGGCTGCACTGGGTGGGTGCTTGATCGAGAAACAACCAACTGATTGAGTTTATCGGAGCGGTGACTGCTCACGCGGCACCCAAACCCTGGGTCTCACAGCGCTTAAACAAATGCTGACTGGGATCCAGTGTAGCAGCCCCGCTTCAGCTCTTTTACTGAGAATAATGTCAAAGCCAGCAATACCAGAAGCCGCAGCCTCGGCTGCACCAGAGAGTTGTTGGTGAAACATCACAAAACGATAAGTTGGGAGCGTCAATCGGATTATGGAACTGGGGTCTTGAATGCCTGTCTCTTCAGTGCGACATTCATCGACGGCAAGGAATTCAAGCGTACGGGCCAAACCCACCTGTTGTCCTTTACGCGTCAGGATTCACATATTGGATGCGGCTAGTTTGAATGGACATCGAGAGCACAGCAGGGCATCAGCTGATGATAGCGGGTTCGGTGAGACTCGGAAGCCAGTCGAAGAGGAAAAACAGAGAACATGGCCAGTGTTTTCATCATTGGCACTGCAGCAGGCACCGTCGACAGAAGAGTCCATGGGATGTGAAAATGGAATAGAAAGTGGGAAGGGGTTGAAGGTCGGAGAACAAGTTTAGTACTTTGTACAATGTTGTTCATTTATGCGCACGGAAGAGTATTTAATCACAGCGGTATTGTCTGTCATGTTTGTTTGCGTAGTAGGTTTTTCTACTACTTGGTCACCCGGTCCAGAGTGGGCTTTTACACTGGAGGATGCCCTTCTGGCCTTCGTGCAGCCGAGCGCGTCCTGCAAGTCAACAGGGCTGCTCCATATGAGTCGGTGGCCGGCCGTATGGTTCGCCTGCTTCTTCTGGAAGCCTCTAGGGGCCCGTGACGGATTGGCTAGTTCATTAGCCCTCCGGATGAGGCCAGACATCTTGGGTGCCCAGTATACCCTTTCACTACAACTGCAGGGAAGCATAGCTATTTACTCCTCATATGCCACCCGCGGTTGTTTTGGATTCAAGGTTTGGCAGTCTGCTCTAGGCCGACTTTCAGTCAGCCGTCCCGGGGGAAATTACCGGCCATTTGCTTTCTTTCTCTAGTTTCAGGGGAACACCCCCACCACGAGAAGGCAGTGGGTAGGACCTCCTCCGCGGAGACTGCTACCGGAGTACGGTCACTCGGGAGCATTTCGAGAGGCGGTCAGGGTGAGTGGCCAACTCGGAACCTGAGACAATAAATCCCGACAAAAGTGAGGCACTTAGAAGCAGTGTGATGAAAAACGAACAAGGTTTAACCTCGCCATAGTGTGGTCTTCCAAACTGCGATGAATTTAATTTAACGAAATGCCTTACGTCGATACAGTCTCAGGAAGAATACCGGGCCAAAGACTATATCCATAAGATACATAGAAGCCAGTATATTGCCTATTCTAGGCAACTTAGGTTTTTTACAGAGGGTGGAACCCTACTCCTTGTAACATCATTCTGAATGCGCAAACTTGTCTTCAACTCGAAAGGTTTTGCCGTCGCTTTTGCCTACTTTTGTTGGCGCAATAGGTTTTGGGGGACCACGCACCCTCCCATTTAATAGTGGGTTTTGGGATTATTGCAGACCAGCAGTCGGGTGGGTTACACTGCTAGAATCACGAGCTATCGATGGGCGACAACGGCGTAAAACTGGTCTTCGACGAAGTGAGACGGATTCTTTTAGGAGGATGGCATGCGCAGGATATACCAAATCTTTTGCAGAGAACGAACTACACTTACTTTCCGATTCTTCTGAAGTGGGAGACAAAGCCTTGGCATGCCTCCGGTAAGTATCCATAGTCAGGCAGGGCAATTGTGCTATGAGATTAACCCAGTTTCAAGCGGCCTCTTTAAAGTCAGTCACAGTTTCGCGTTTGGCATTAACTACATGATCATGCACATGGCATGCTTCGGGCGCTTCCGAAATAAACCATTATTATTATTATTATTATTATTATTATTATTACTGCTATCTTAATGGCTCAATCCGCCAGAACAATTAGATGGAGGTCTGAGACTAGTTTGATTAGAGTTTTCCTCTAGGCAGATTCAGCAGTTGGTCTGAATTATGTGCGGAACTAGAAAATCGGATTCGCCAACTTTGTGGCTAACCGCTCTTCTAAAGTGAGAGATCGATTACAGCCAAGACAGTGGGGACTCGATTCGGGCATAAATAACCCTGCCAAGTTGGACTCCAGGAGAATTCGGCCGAACTGAGAGCTTTTGGACGAGGTCCGGAGATTTAGAGGGCGTCCAAAGTTACGGAATTAGACTTTGGGACCGTCTTGATCTGGCCGGACTCAGAACATATACCGTAGCAGGTTTTGTCTACTTCAATTTATTTTGCCTGTGACTTCAGAGACTTTTCTCTTGGATTCTCTAAGCCATTCTTTGAATTACAGGTACTACCCAGATTCCAAGAATGAGCTAAGGAGTGAGCAATAAGCCAAAAGTTCAGATCGTTACAAAACATGGTAGAAGTCGGTGGGACAGGCAAGAGACTGCTTGAGTTGGTATGATGTCGATCACGTTTAAGTACCAGGGCAACACCAGACACAATGTTAGCTAGAACGGCTAAGGTGCGATCGACAGCAAACAGGGCGGTCAAAAATGTCCTTCAGTTGTCGGAACTCAATTATCCTTACAACGGGTAGACAAATAACGAACAACCTTGTGGCACTGGGCAACATAAGGCTTGCCTAGAGCTAAGCACCAATTAGTTGTGTTTACCTAAAATGAGCTCTTTCAACAGTTTGCATATTCAAATCTGTCATCCCCGGGAAGCCACAATCTTGTTCGGAACTGCCGCGCAGATTTCCAGAGGTGAGCAAAACCTTCCGGTTTACCGTAAAGGTAGAAGTTTGATGACGTTAAAAATGGGTCAGGTAGATGGCGAAACAATCGTATGATTACATGTACACACATTTATGTATACACATGTACGTATACCTAATGGCTTTTCATTCACACTTGTATTTCCGCTTGTTTTTCCCATTTCAAGTAATATTATATAAATGGCATGACAATACACTTTCATGGCTTCTGCTACTAGCAATTTGACGCTAAATCACTTTCCGTTAGCAGACGACGCGCACTGCCATCCCAACTACGTAACTTTTCACAACACTTACACTTTTTGTGGAACTCGAGTTGAAGAAAGACCTGAAAAGTCGTACCGAAGAAGAGAGTGAGGGAAACCGAGAAATCGCAGCTTTTTAGTGAGCCCGCACATTATTTATATAATAGACATTTTACCGTTGATATAATGTTTTTTTTCCAAAAACTGGTAAATTGATGGTCACCTTGTAATGGCAGGGGAAAATAATAAGGCTTTTCCAAACAACGACAATAACTGTGGGTAAATAGACGGAAAGGCAGACCACTTTATAGTGCTTTTTTCTTGCTCTGGAAGGCCGTAACTCTATCCCAAATTGGGCGGGATAGGGCTTCCCAACTTTCTTCAGTGAGAAGTCTTGAAGTCTTGATTTTCATGGGCCCACCCAATGCTACCCCAACCCAGTCCCAATTGTGTAAACTTTGGGTTTGGTTCTTGGGGTGTTTACCATCAGACATTGTCAAGAAAACGGAGGCTCATATTGGTTTTTCAAAAGTTGTGCCCACTATCGTTGGCACTCTTGAGTTTCGAAGGGGAGGACAGCTGTTCGGCTTGTTCTTGGAAGGGACTTACAATGTCGTCGAATTTCAGCGTATCAGTGGGCACATCAAATGGCGCCTCTGTCGATGGAAAGTACCGTCAATGTCGATTACCCCCTCGGTTATTACGGATGGAGTTGTTTCGCAATTGGTGAAGTTGAGGAGAAACATTATGGGTGTTTATTCATGTGCATGAACGCCAGAGTGGTGCAGATTGAGGTTGCACACTTGAAGTCTACAGATTCCTTCTTTCACGACTTAATAAACTTCATCGTGAGAAATGGCCAGCCGCATGTGCTTTTCTGCCTTAATGGAAGACATTTTAGGGGGTATTGGGCCGTGATCAGAGTCTTTAGTCAAGGCTTGACTCAGGAAAAGAAATATTTTTTTATCAAACAGTAGCATAAAATGGTGATTTGGACCTATGGGAGCTAACCACGGCTCGTATTGTATCCCACAGCACATGGCTAATACCAGAGTATAGGCATTCTACTTACTCTTTTCGGTGAAGGTGGAAGGATTATCAGCGATGGTGCACTCATGCTGATGACAAAATGTTGCAAAGGTCTTGAAGTATTGGCTCTGATCAAGAAACTCAACTCACAGTGCTGAAACTCCTTTTAGCGTTCAAAGTTCTATCCTTACGCGCTCTAGGCTTTGAAGGAGAGTGCGGCCGTTAGCTGATACATTTGAAAACCATCGGAAGACTGTTTGCGTAAGCTTATTACAAGATGAGCAAAAGTGGTTGAATGAAAACAACGATCTGAAACCTGGAGGTTTGGTTATTGTAAGTGGCGATAGTCGTCATGGCAGCCGAAGGCAGCTAGGTTGTGTTAATGAAGTGCGGCTCGCAAAAGAGGGACCAGTTGAGGAAGTTATGGCTTGTACTTCCCACGGGTTGTTGTGGCACGATACTCGTAAACTCTTTTTGTTGGAGGGCACGGATAGTCAACGGTACCTATGCGTAAGACATTTCTTTGGTTGCGGAGTAAGTTTTTTGTTTACCATTTGTTAGGTGTTTATTCATGATGTCCCTATGGTAATAGGAAACTGCGGGAGAACTGGTACTATTCCAGCTGACGTAAAAAAAGCCCCCAACAGAACTAAGCACACTGCAGGGAAGAGAACTCCGGTTGAGTCGGTAACAAAAATATTTAAATACCTCATTCATTCTGCACCGCTTACGTCAGTTACTTGCAAAGCACCCCATAAGGGATACTAAACCCAGCCGCCACCTAGCTCATCTCCGGTCCCTGGCAGGGCCCGCCGATAAGGATTCAACAATAGTTGAGGAGCTGTGGTTAGACTCATTGCCCTTTCAGCCGCCCGTAGGCACAGACAGCCGTGTTCATATGCTGCGGAGAAAACCTCTGTCGGCGAGTAAAAGCTGCCGTACTCACTAGCAATCATTCGTACTTTCGCCTGGTGCTTTACGTGCATGATTCGTGCACAAATGCTGGGTTCCTACTTGATACCAGGGCCCAAGTTTCTGCCCTGCCGGTTGGCAAAGACAAGACAAGGGCTTATTTGCTTTGGCTGTCCGCTGCTAATGGTTCCTCCATTTCTGCACACTGTACGAGACAGCTTGCGGTCAACCTGGGAGTGCAACGACAGCACCTGTGGACCTTTTCCCTCGAGGGCGTTTCCACAGGCATAACGGAAGTCGATTTTTTGCAGCACTAAGAGTTATTTGTTAATTTTCGTAGGCTGTAGCATATCGATCCTTTGTCGGACATTGAATTTACGGGTCGCTCATCTCGGACAGAAGTACTCCGAATCACAGGTGTGTTTTCCAACATTCCTCATGATTTTCAGTCTTTATTCAATAAATTCCCCATTTTGACTAGACCATTTGACGAGGTAGGTTCAGTGACCGAGCGCATGGTACACCACATTGTCTCTAACGGACCACCAGTCACGGCAAAACCTTGCCTACTGGTACCGGACAACCTGGCTTCTGCCAAACGTGGGTTTGACACCTAACTTTTCAAGGTATTGTTCGTCCTTGTCTCAGTCCATGGGCCTCATCTCTACACATGGTTCTTACTGAAGATGGCACCAGCTGATGACCATGTGGTGACTATCGTGCACTTAGCTCGGTTGCCTGTTATTACAGCTATATAACTAGCCTGATATGGTCGTCCTTCTACAACAGCTACCGATCACGGTCGACAGTCTGAGTCCGACTTATTCTCTTCAGCAACTCATACACTGGGTACGAAACGCATTCACACTACATCCGGCGTCGAACGGCTTAGTCCAGCTTTTTCCTCGACAACTCAAAGTGGCTCTCAAAGCACACGAGAGCCCCGACTGGTGTGAAACGCCACCTCCAGTTTTGCTTAGGAGCAGGACTTTCGTAAAGGCAGATATCAAATGTTCCTCCGCAGAACTTGTCTACGGCACAACATCACGACTGTCCGAGGAATTCTTTACTCCACGCAGTACAGATTCACCTGCTGTACAGACTTTAGTTCACCTTTTGTCTACCTGTATGCAAAATCTCGCCCCGGCGAAGACTCGAATGCAAGGACGATAGGTTTTCGTTCCGATCGAACTCGAAACTTGCTCGCATGTATTCACTCTTGTTGAGTCGGCAAGCAAACCACTAAAACAGCCTTACGGAGGTACATGTCGCTCCATTCCTCCTCACGATAAGACCTTTTAGGCTGATGGACACGGTCGCGTTGATGCAGTCGGCATCAACCGTCTCAAAGACGAGTACGTTGATGATACCGTGTCGCCCGCTGACAAGAGATTCGATATTAACCCCGCACCACCTGTGGACGACACTTCCGTGTAAATTAAAGGTTTGCAGTTGGCTTTGCCTGCTACTACTTCGAAGGAGGCTATCGTCTCACGTTTGAGACAGCACCCAGTTGGTACTGCTGCCTCTTTGAATGAGATTGTGGCCCCACATTAAAGTAAGCAGCCCACTGGCTCTGCTACTTCCCTAAACGAGAATACTGTCTCAAGTTCAAGTCAGCAGCGCACTCCTGTGAACCCGTCCGTGAAGGAGGCTCCCGCCTCAAGTTCCGGTAGGAAGATAGTTTGCCCAGCACCTTTTCGAGACTAGGTTAGGCACGATCTTAATCATTGCACTTCGCAGTAACAACTTCTGTGTTTTTCGTTTCGAAACGATTTAACTCATCTCTTTAGTTATCACTGTATTCTAGTTAGGTCCGGTGCGATTGTTGAACCAGTTTTCCGTTTCATTTCTTTTCATGGAACCTCGCCGTATGGTGCGTTTCGCTGGTGCTACGAAATCTGGGGAATTTTGGCACTAACGTTTGCATTCTGGTTTGGCCCCATCGTTCTCCTTCTTTGCTGCAGAAGAACCTGAGGATTTGGCCTCCGGATATCTTATTGGTTAGCGGTTACCCGATGCCTGATTTTATTGGTGTGGCATACCTGGATGAAGATTCACGCGACAGACGTCACTTTCGACGAATTTGGTTTACAATAAACCATTATTCTATCGTTCCCGCATACCACAGATTCTGCCATTCAGCATCCTACGTCGCAGCTACATTGGCGTATTTTGCAAGCATTCACGGGCACAAATAAAGCTTTGTGTGCCCTCACCCCTCTGACATTCTTCGAAAGCCTTCCAAGCTTTCTGGGGGTGGCTGCCATAGTGACTTCGGTCATTCTAAAAAATGACCGTTTTCCGGACACTACTTTTGATTTGTTTTCTCTATGATATTCTCTGACGTTTGAAATTGACCTCACTGTTTTGTTTTGGTTGCTTACTTTTTACTGGACCGACTTTTCCGATGTTTCCGCCTATCTTGTTTTGAATCTCTCACCTTCCGTCTTTCACCTATTTTATGAGCTAGAGATTCGCTTTTTGCCAAGCCGTTGCGTTCATTTCCGTCCAGTGTATTTCTTGTATCGGTACTGCTTCAATGCCACGATATATAGTTTACATCTTTGCATCTATCAGCCGACTTATGTCTTCTCCGTTCATTCGATAAAGAGGATTACGTTGGTATTTCGCTATCAGACCGGATAGAACGCAAGTTCACTAGGCGCTCTCGAACGTTTTCCATACTTCTTCCTCTAAAACCCCTAGCAACCCAATGGTATGTAAAAGCATTCGCCCTTTCCGGTGGACAGTTCAACCGTGATTGTGGAACAGGATATTTGAAAAGGCTTTAGAAGAAATCGCGAAAATTTTCCTGAAATTGTTGATGAAAAAAGCAAGTGAAAGGGTCCAAGCCACTGGGCTGGCTGACCGACGAATGAAGGAGGTAGCCGCTTAGGAATATATAATGAGCACCGACTTTAGGGTTAGGCAGTAAGACAGAGAATCATAACCCCTTATCAAATCCTAGACAAGATGTACCCTAAAAGAATTTTCGCCGGCCGTGTAAATGAAGTGGTAAAAGTTCTCCTTTACACAAACACTTTATTTTCACATAACAACTCTTTTCATTGTGAAACTCAGATGCTTTAAATACACATCTGTTTGGTTATGTGACAAATCCCCGCATATTGGAAATTAGTTTTGGCTGACCCGACACCGCCTGCGTCAAACTTTGGCTCTCGATTTGAGTCATTTGAGGTGATATCTGAGGTTTGTTTATGACGCTCTTTGTTATTATTATAATTCGGTGCCGGACATTCTGCAAAGTACCCTTGTTCTAGATTCGGGTTTCGTCTGATCGGGCCACATGTCGCCTGAATAACGATTCCTGTGGCTTACAAATAGGCGTCTGATCTCTGCTGAAAAACCTGTCGGCTTTAACTGCCAAAAGAAACGGCTGAGGAGACGGAAAGAAAGCAGTCCCTTTGACCTGACTCAAAAAGCGAAACATCAATAACAGGTCGGTATGAAAAGCTTTCAAAAAATGTCAGAGGGATGAAGGCATATAAACGGTACTCCTGCGCGAGTGAATGCTCTGACCCTGCTAAAATCGGCTATCTTGAAAGATCTCAAAATTTTGACTTCTGAGGGTGGGGTAGGCTTATTCACAACATGACCGAACCCAGTGGTGATTTGGCCACTTTTGCTCGGGGGTGGCGAGTAGTTCACTGTGTCCATTAGGAGCCTTCCCTTAGTGATAACCAGGTCTTGCGAGGAGGACGTGTCCTCTGGGTGACTTCCGGTTGGATCTTTAACTTCCTTTACCCTCCAGTTATGTAGAGCGAGATCTGGAAGTGGTTTACCAAAGGTGGAAGCAGGATCATCAGCTCTTTGCCAGTCGATGCCGGGTGAGTTGAAGTCGCAGTGATTAACAGATGGGTGAGGTCTACATGACTTTTCGGGGAGCCCGTTAAGTCGACGAGTCCTAGGCTATCGGTATAGTTGCAAGAGGGAGGGTGATAGACTAAACCAAGCAGAAGACTATCTGTTATGGAGAGTGGTAAGACAACCCACGGACAATCAACACATGAGGTGGTGGAATCTGGTAATATGGTAGAGGGAGGGATGAAATTACCCCAGTTTATTATAACCCCACCAGCACGACCTCTGCTGGAGCCCTGCCCAAATATGCAGCTTCTCGGAATGGATATTTCAGCATTGGGTATGTCAGAGGTGAGCCTGCTTTCTGTTGGGTCTACGACCTGAAAGTCCTTACCCATTGCAGGCCGGCGAAGCTCCGGGATTTTATTAAGCGGGCTCAGGCAATTGCTGAAAGTAGCCGAGCATATGACCGAGAGTTGTTATAGAGAGGTTAGAGAAAACAGGTTCTGGTTCTGAGGAGGGGAGAACAGAAGCAGTTTGGGGTTGGAGGAAGGGCCCTGGAGGAATCGAGAGATGAAAGTGTTGAAGAGCTAAGGGGTGAGCGAACCTGGGGGGTTGGAAGGTTGGTACGTTTCATTATCCAGCGACATGGGAGGCGTCGTACCACGCGGAAGGTCTACATCTCTTAATCTCCGGAAAAATAGGCTCTTCTTCGCGTCTCATTTGGTATGCATTGCCGGATCTACTACCGTAATTCTTACTCTTGATTCTGCTTCGCACGATGGCATCAGTTGCCTTCTCGGGTGCTTAGACTTCCTTAATTTGGCATTCAAAGGAGAGGAGGTGGAGATTGATACTCGGACTCGGCGATGGGCAAATCTTACTTGTTAACGTGATCTGATTACCAGCTGTTGGGTCTGCTTTAACTATTTTGGGAGACAATAGTTTCGTGGCATTAGGTCTACTGTTCGGGTACGTTCCGCGGCGGGAGACGGAGTATCTGTGGAAACATGGGACAGTGGACGATGACCTTGAGCCCCAGTGCGAGTTACCTAGACGATGGACAGCTCTCTGAGTCGGGCTTGGTGGGATTGATGGCTTAGTTTTCACGTTACATAGACCCGGGTGGAGTGGCTTCTCGGTAAACACCCTATTGAGCCTTCCCGCTTAATCACGAGCCTCGCACCTTAGGACAGAATTCGTTCGGCTGCCCCTGTGGAGCCCGCTTTAGCTATGATGCCGTGTACCCGGTTGGTCAGTCTGGTTACCGGCCAAGTGGATAGAATTTTCACCGGCTGGACACCTGGGCATAATTGCCACGAGGGTGATTCGGACTGAAAAGACGGCCTATAAAAAGGACTCAATCTAAGCATTTCCAGATGCCCTGCAGAATCTTGGTGACGTCAAAAATTCGCTGCTCGGGTACCCTACACTTCTGATTGACCACCTGAGATCATGGGAGGAGCTTGGTGACTAAGCTGCTAAGGCTGGCAATCTCAAACCCAAAAGTGCGGGCAGCGGCCGTTAAATAGTCTATCTCTGCAGCCTGCATTTGAGCCTCAAGTTTAAGTGCATCCTTTGACAGTGCATTGTGAAGAGCCCTGTTGTTCAGCCATAGAAGCTCGTCTGAGATCACAGAGGGAGCATTCTCTTGCTTCACTGAAGATGTCGCTTCGTCTGAAAAGGCGCTAGAGTGGGTATATCCATGACGGAGGAAGTTGACAATATTCAACAACAAATTAGCAAAAATGGAAGGTTGCATAAGGGCGGGGGTGGAATCTGTGTGTTCTAAGAACCTAAAACTCCTAAAACGGTGAGGCTCACCGAAGGAAACACATTTGCGTCAAGATTTTGTTAAGCCCGAGTAGCTGAAAAGATTTTGTATTGAAAATCTGGCAATGAAATTTGGACGGCTCGAGTGGCGTTTGCAGAGCACCCGCGGGCTTGGTGACAGCCAAATCAAATCATGCTCAAATCCTTCCCATAAATTCTGTGCATTTCGGTTCAGTTCATTCCAGTTTACACGGGTAGGCAAAGGCCACGACCAATCAGGTGTCGTGATTCCCTGCGATGTTACGCGCAGAATTATTGCTGCTACCAGTACGCGGGGCACTTCCTCGAGTCCTCGATTAAAATAAATGAAAGATGCATAATCTTTGCGTATCAGCCTCGGGAGACATTACGCATCATGAGTTTGCTGAGGCAGCACGCAACGGAAGGAATTACTAATCCCAACGCACCTCAGATGGACCATACTGCTTTCATTCACCCATCTGGGGAGTCTAGAGCCATTAGGAACACGCGGTCAGCCCGCACGTTAGGTAGTGATCTGCCGTGAACCTCCTCGATCCAGCTTTTTCACCTGGTTTAGCCACAGTTCGTGTCTGACAGAAAAACATCGCAGGCGGGGGAGTCGCTGGCTCATTTTTAGTCATTCATGCACTCATGCACCTTAGCACATGACACTGCTCCCATGATAATAGTAATAGCGGTGTGCTCCGGGGAGGTTTTTAGGCGTGTCAGATACATGATCAGAATGCCACAGACGATCACAAGAACAAGTATTTGGTGATTAAATGGAAGGAGATATGACCATCGTGGGAAAGATGAATCCAACATAGATAAAATTAAGATAAATGTCTCCGCACCAGTGAATAGAGTAGGGAGTTTTCATGGGCCCACTGGTGAATTCAAATAGGTACCCGGCGAATCCAAGAGTCGAAGCCAAATGGTGGCTCCTGGCTGGTCCAGATGGAGAGAGATGATAGCTGGGAGCAGTATATGAGTGCGACCAAAATAAGGCTGGATTGGCGACAGTAAAAAAAGACGAAAAAGAATGAATATATGTGCGTGGAAAGGGAATGGACAGAAGTGTCGCATTTTTACGCCGTGATAAGTGATCAGTAACCGGTTGTGGAAAGCATGGTGGAACATGGGGCGAGCAGAATAGGCCTTGAGAGGTGGGTTAGATATAAAGAAAGTTTCGGAGAGATTTGTTTATGGTAGCAATGAGGTACAGGTGTTTTCTGAATGAAAGCATGCCAAGATAGGCAGCTGGATAACTCAAAGGAGATGGCCGTCGAAAACTGGGGGATATAGAGAGAAAATGTGACCAATATTAAGGATGAAGTGTGGGGTATCAACAAAGAATCGGGATGTATTGGTTTCTTTATGACAAATGGAAAGTGGTGGACCTGCAGAGAGAAAATTCAGCCTTGGGGACACAGAGATAATGACAGCTTTGTTTAATATTTCGTGAAGGACGGAAGATGATGGAGGTAATCGAAAAAAGCAGGTAGGAGTAATTTAATCAGTTTGTTCCGAATAACTGCATCATGAAATGTCGGTCAAAAATGAGAAAAGCAATAGAAAGTGGACATACACCATGAAGCAGCAAGGTAACGGCGATGGATGGCTAGGAAGAGTGGAGAAAATGTAGTTATTGAATGGCTATAGTTGTAAGGACTAATGGCGGAGAAAAAAGGAACTGGGCAGTAAATCTTACTGGGGTAAAATGATACAGGAGTTATAAAGGCGATAAACGTAATGACGTAATGGATGTATGGAAGATCGGACGGGACAGGTAACGCCGGATCACAGCTAGAAACTGTTCGTGAAATTCATGATGTAACGATCTGTTCGCAACAGGTGGATCGTGAGGAAACAAAACAACCCAAAAAGGGCAGAAAGGTTGCCTGTAGCGAAAGAGAATGAAAAGCAAAAGAGAGAACTGGTCGAAGTGAAACAGGTAAGTGACAAACAAGTGGAAAAATTTATCACAGATGAAGCACAATGTGGCTCGAGGTAAAAAGAGTCTCCAGGACGAGAAAACCTGAGATGGAACAGTAATCACGGGAAATATGTGTGCTTAGCAGAGGTGAAAAGATGGAGTTGGAGAGCTGCAGGCCTGCAGGAAAATGCATAAACGGAGTGAACCGGAGATCCCGATCAAATCGCCCGCTGATGAGGAGACTGCAGTGAAATGGAAGAGCTGAGCACGAAATATATGGTGGTAAAGAGTCGATAATAAATGTGGCCGTAAGGGATGCATAAGGTGAACGGTAGTCCAAAATAGGCGTAAGTGCGGATGGGGCTAGTAGAGAGAAACAATAAAGGAACAGACAAGACTGAAAAGTTTGCAAACGGCGGTAGAACGATGACGGCGGTTGTAGGGACGAGGTGGTTAGGCGGGCGTACGATAAGAAGCTGTAAGCGGTTAGGAAAGTGAGAAGATTTTTGGGAGAACCTACCACTGTAGAACGGAAAAGGTGGAAGCATGCTATCCGCAAACGGTTATATCGGATGCAGCGGGACTGTGACTGTAACAGGGAGAAATTCACAATCCGTGCTAGTGGGTGGGGCTGAACGTACGCTGAGCATCCAACCTGAAAATCGCTTTGTAAAGTGAACACAGGGGGTGAGATCAACCAGACCGGTTGCGCCGGCACATGGTTGCACACCGCAGGCAGGCCCGAGGTGCGCCGGCCAAGGCGGTGGATCTGTCCTCACCGAGCACCGTCGGGATTGGCACCAACGCTCATCGACGAATAAGCATGGGAGGCGTAGTTCAAAGATGAAGGTATAAGATCCGCCATCAGATGGCCAGGGGACAAAGGGTCTCGGAGGGCAGAACCAGTGTGGTCGGCGGTTATTAAACAACCAGAAGGCAGCGATGTCCAGGCGCGTTTATGATGTGTGAGATCATTACGGTGCCAAGGCAGTTAGCCAACGTTTTGGGGTGAAATGAGCATGAGATGAGAATTGAAAAAGGAAACCAGACGGAGAAAAATAGTCCATGTGTGCCCCTGAAGAGGCTTAACTGATAAAGGAGGCACGTAAAGCAAAAGAAAGAACGGGGGATAAGGAAATCTGGGACCACGGATGAAAAGGGGAGCAGGGGGTAGGGAGTAATGGTATTTCAATTCCTTTTACTCAGTAAGGAAATGGCAACGGCTAGTCAAGCTTCCAGAATTCTGTCAGATAGATAAAACTGTTTATCGTCGATTGTATCCTCGACCGGGGGGTGCAGGGTTTTTGGAGGAGGTGGCCTGACTTAGAAGTCGAAGACTTCCTAGTGCGCTATATCCTCAGATATGCACGTTAGATAACTGAAGCTCACGTGTAACGTTGAAATACGGAATGGGTGCCGGCAGAATTCGAGACTTGGTCTGAGAAGCTCGAATGACGATTGGAAAACTATTCCAGAAGTTGGGGTGGACCAGAAAGGCAAAGTGTGGCGGCATGGCCAGTTTAGCCACTGTAAAAGGGATAGTGAGAGGCCTGCACCAAAGTGAGTGAGGGGTTTCGCAGGAGGAGCTTGGTGGATTGAAGGTAAAAGACCGATTATAGAGCAGGCTAAGGAAGAATACTATCTTAGCCTCAAGTGGCGGAGCCAGAGCGGATCAAGATTCAGATACTGGCAACGTTCTTAATAGCTCACCGACGTGGACCAGCCGAGTGACTGTTTAGTAAAGTTCATTTTCATGCCCTCTAGCGATACTCCGTCAGACTGCGGCACGCCAGAAAAGCTTATTGGGCGGTATTCGAGTAGAGGCCTGATTCGGGGTATGTAGACGCTGATGATACTGTCCCGGAGACGAAGGGAGCATAAAGGAAGGGCTACGCCTTCTAGTCTTGGTCACCTGGATGATGGCAAGCTCAGAGAAGCCAACGGAGCTAGGATGGCCGAGGCCTAAATCACGGACGGTAGGTCGACTGGTAATTAGGGACCCATCGACAGTTAGGAACCAGGGGCTAATTGTAGGTTTTGGGTTAGGATATCGCAATTATCAGTGGAAAAACTCATCATCTAGCGGTGACACCAGCGATCAACTGCAGAAGGGTCTGCGGAAGTGTTGCAGGGAATATAGACAGCACCATTCGAGATGAAAGAGTAGATTTTTTATACCACCTGCAGCCAATAATGTCGTGACATGGTGTACCAGATCCAGTGCGTCATTATTGTACATTAGTCATAAGAGATGACCCAGTATGCTGCCCTGTATAAAGCCACCTGCAACAGGTTTCGCGTCAGAGTGAAATCTGTTGGTGAGGACCACTTAAGAACGATGAGTGAGAAAGGATTGCAGCCAGGAAGGCCTTGGGTTGGTAGTGCCAGAAAAACGCAATTTGGTAATGAGATAGGTGCGTGGAAAACGGTTGAAGGCCCCCGACTAATCTAGGTAGACAGAGACTATGCCAGCCCGCTATCAACAGTCTCAGTGATTAGGTTGACGGAGTCAAACTAACGTGAGTTGCATGATCGCGATTTGAGAAACCTGTGCTGTCTATTGGTATTAAGATTTGAGGTGAGGGGATGGGTAAAAATGCAGTCTCAACCAATCGTTTCCATTCTTCTGGAAACGACAGGCTGTGAACAATGGGGTTGTGATTAACAAGTTTTTGAAAGAGTCCCCTTTGTGTCATGAAAAGATGACTGAGGGCTTCCAGTCCGACGGTGCATAACTGGTGCTGAATGACAGAGTAATTAAGTTTGGTAATGGAAGAGGGCGGTCCGGTCCGCCGTTACTGACTGCAGCTGGCGTTAACCCATCTGTTCCAGGGTAAGCAGATGCCATGTGGAATGAAACGAGCTTGGAAATAATGTTCACATTATATGTTAGGGAGGATGGAGAAGAACTGGTGGTAGCAAAAGGACTCGGGGGAGCCCCATCCGAGGAGGTGACCACAGAATCAGCAAAGTAAAAGTCAAAAACCTCAGCGACTTCCGGACGGAGGCGACTTAAGTTTATTCGGTAACACAACGTGCTGAAGGCAAAGAACTTTTGAGCAATACGTAGCCGAATTCAAACGAATCCAAAAACCAAAACACGGTTGATCCGTAAACTGTACCATACTGGGTTATTGATTGAAAAATAACATAATACACATACAAACCTCAGTTGTGCTATCACACGGACTCAGAAAACGAGAACCAAGTTTACGGCTTGCGAGAGACGGGCACGTGCGTCACGGAGGTCCAAGATGAGATACGACAAGGTAGCGCGTTGGAGGCGAACAAACAAAGGTTGGCCCACGGAAACATGAAGTGTACGGAAACATTCAGATAGTGCACATGAACGAGTGATATCATGAAAGCACGAAGTTGTGGTGTCTTTGAAGGACTTTCTACAACCACTTGTTACGCTGAACAGTTGTGGGTGCTGTCATATTCGTACATTTATATGGGAGCCAGATTTTCAATGCTTTTTGAGAATGCCTCAGAACTTTGGCTCTTTTTTGCCCAAATGGAATAACTTTCGGTCCCGGATAACATCAGGACGACTTATGGATACAAAGTTTCCGCATCCCAAGATACTCTTTTTGGAGGGAGGCAAGTTTGAATTTCCCAAATGAGGAGTTTTGGACAGTTGGACTAAGTTTCGGGAGGCAGTTCCCAATGCTAAGCTAAAAATGGTCATTCGCCCGTTGGGGTCGGCCGTTGGAAAAAACCGCTCCAATCTTGGTTACCGTTGAGGTTGGACAGAGGGTTTCATTTAAAATGGAGAGAGTTGTTGACTGAAGTCAGATCGCCCGATGGATGTGAATGAAATGAAAGATTACCTGCCACTATGTTGTGGTGGCTGCCCGGAAATTTATGCAGAGCGGAAACAGGAAAGATGGAAGTGCTCTGAGTGAATATGAGATATAGGGTGTTGGCGCTTCTACAGGGGGTCCCAAAGTGTTCCACCCAAAGCACGATGTTAGTGTGGGAGACAAAGCCCCTCAAATTGGGAGGCGCTGTGAGTTTAGTACAGAATATTTTGGGCCAGTTTACGTGATCGGTTATGATTTTCGCTGCCGAGGTTAGTAGCGAAAAGTGATCAGATGCCTCAGTTAGAGGAGATAAGTCTATAGCAGCAGAGGAAGGTGGACGAAAGACAGAACCAAAGTGCAAGACGACATTTGAGAGATGAATTGTAAGCCGTGAAAAATCCGGGACGGAGTCGAGTATAGTGTGTCTAACGGGAGGCACTGATGGAGCGTTCTCACGTACACTAGGCACCCACCTCCAAGTCCATCAATCCCACTTACTCCAAAAACCCTATATCCCTCAAGCAAAATTTCGCCTCCGCGAGTGTGTTCCGCCATCCAGGTTTCAGTAATAAGAATGATAGCATGACTGGATGTCTTGACATGGTGTTTTAGGCAATGGAGTTTATCTAAGGTTGACCGGGAATTAAGTAAGATCAAGGATAGCCCAGCAACGTGAAGGTGGACGTTAGGGCCGGGTAAAATGGGGGAGTTAATGGAAGAAGACTGTACAGGGGGAGGAGCGTGAGTTGAAGCTATCAGGGAAGGAGAAGGCTGTACTTTGAACACTCCTGCGATGGCCTCAGGGGATTCAGCAGTGGACGACCCAAAAATGCCTAACCTCGGGATATTATGAGGTGACGAAAAGACCCTTGGCTAGGTAGCCTAGCCCCTTTTTCATGATCGGTTGGGATGGTCCAGTGCTCTGATATGATGACGGAATGTGCAGTTATAGAGTGTATTGTCTGTTCCATGTGGTAACTTTGGTAATGGTTGGCATTGTATGGCAAGAGCGGGCCTCAGGACGTAGGAAGTAGGAGAGTGTGGGGTGGTTTCACCGCACGTCCATGTGGCCTGCTCGGGTGCGGTAAGTCAGGGTCCGTGATTGGTGGAGGGGGCGTATGATGACTATTTTGGAAGAAGTTATTGGCGACACATAATGCTGCTTATTTGGCTTGCGGAGTTCGGTGTGTTATCGAAGGTGTAAGCGACTGGCAAGGTGCTGGTTTTGGAAGGTGGTTCATTAAGGCAGGAAAGAAGAAAACTGTGGGATTGAATGCCACGAGGTGGTAGAAATTCATAGGCACAGGGTTTGCGGAGATATCCTGCGGGCATAGGGCTATAAAAGGATGAGAAGCGGTGAAAGAGACTGAAAGGTTTTGCATGGTAATGGAACCGGTGGGATGAACGATTGAGGCATGGAAATAATGAGTTCAGCTGATTCATGGTCGAAGAAGATCTGAGAACTTGGTCGCGAGTACTATGCGCATAAAGGTGCATGAGGCTGGGATTTCGCTGGGTGGAAGTACGGTTTGAGTAAATGCCAGGTTTGGGAACAGAAACTTTGGGCCCTGGCATTTGTGATAGCCCACCATGGTAAATGTTCGGCCCTTAATTTTGCAATACCATCGGAGTATGGTCTCACGATAACGGGAGGTTGGTGTCTAATAAACTGGTGGCCGAAGCCCTTGACTGGGAAGCAGGGCGGGTTGTCGAGTTTTGGACTCGATGTCATGGGTTTTCATTGTAAAAGTCAGCCAAGGGCGAAAAGACGAACTTCAGCAATGTAAGGATTTATCTAAAATATGTGGCACGCCGTCATTAATGTAAAAATACAAATATAAACACATTACGAAGCAGTCCTCTTAAATTGTTGTACCGTCTTCCAGATTGGTGGTTTCTTCACCTTCTTCTTCCAGTTTTCCCTTTGCTTGTGCAAGGTTGATACGACCAACTGAAACGGAAGAGAAAATCCATTACTTCAGTTCGCCATACTCGTACGACCTTCCCGAAGTTTTAATACACAGCTCTCCCCTCCAGAAGGCTCTCTCCCCGGGGCCACAGCTCTTCCCGCTTCTATCGGCACCTCTAGCTCTCACTGTACTGGTGGCACTGCGCCTTGGTCTTTGGTCGGTGAAATCCCACTGGTTGGTTTTATTCCCTGAGCTACCTGCTCGTAGGGCTTCAGCTTATTGAAAAGAAAAACGAGTGATGGGTTACTACTATTCGGCGACGCGTTCCGAATGACACAGGTTGCATCTGACACAACCCTTTCAACACGAAAGGGTCACTTCCAGCCCCCGGAAAATTTAGTTGGTGTCCCCCAGGTGGGTACTGACGTATGAAGCCACACGAAATCGCCAGCTTGTAATGGGGTGCCAAACGCCTTTCTGTCATAATACTCTTTTTGTCGCCTCTGTGCTGCCCGAAGATGGGCTCGAGCAAGGTCTTCACCACTTCTTGTTATGTCCCGCAGTTTGCTGACGTATTCCACTACCATAGTGTTTTGATTACTAATTGTGGGTAGTCGCAAATCTGAAGGGAGCCGAATTTCTCTTCCTGTCCAAAGGAAGCTTGGACTCTGGTTTGTTGACGCATGCACTGAACCGCAATACGCTAGCAAGCAGAAGTGTATTTTCGTGTCCCAATCAGTACCGTGCTCGACGAAGGCTCTGAGAAGGTAGATAAGTGTCCAGTTAGTACGCTCAACTAATCCATTCCCTTGTGGGTGGTAGGAGGTAGTGCTCGTTTTGTCGATACCAAGAGATCTACAAAGCTCCTGGATGAGACAGCTTTCGAAATTCGTACCCTTATCCGACTGTAGTTGGCTCGGTGCACCCCACTGGCAAATCCAGTGCTTAAGGATGGCATCTGCAACGGTTTTGGCATCTCCGAAGTTCAACGGTATCGCTTTGCACCATTTCGTGAAATAGTCGACAAGCACCAATAAATATATATTTCCATGTTGCATAAGTGGCAGGGGTCCGAATAAATCCATACCAACTATTTCATTGGTAAATCCCGCTGCTATGGGTTGTAACGGAGCACACGGTGCGGTTCTGGGATTCTTAAAGCGGCCAAAACTTTCGCACGTCCTACAGAAATCCAATATATCTCTTCGTTGGTAAGGCCACAAAAGTCGAGTCCTTATCGCATGCTCTAGTTTGTTGACACCCGCATGGCCCAGCTCAGTGTGCAACGTCGTAAGGACCTTTTGTGCCGTGGACCAAGGGACGACGACTTTCGCTGGATAATTGGGACCAAACCGGAAAACTAAAACGTTATCCACAATGCTCAAGTGATCCCAGAGGCTCCAGAGATGCTTGGTCCACAAAACACTCCCCGCCATCTCACGCTGACTAGGTTTCTCACTTCCTGCCTTCAATTTAGCGTAGATGAGGCTTGTGTCGCTATCGCTGGACTGGATCGAGCCTCACTGTTCAGCCGCATTCTCCTGTTGACTGATCTGTGTCACATAACCGACGGGGCAGGACGGGCAATCTCCGTGGTTTCGGATTGGCATCCTCGATAATGCGTCCGCATTCGAATGTCGGCTACCTGCACGGTGTTCAATCACGAAATCAAACTCCTGCAACTGCTCCTGCCACCGGGCTGTCTGTCCCTGGGGGTCTTTAAAGTTTTGTAGCCACAGAAGGGCCTGATGGTCTGTGCGAATTCGAAATCATCGACCGATTAGGTACTGTCTAAACTTTTTACTAATGTGATCAGGGCTAACATTTCTTTTCGTGTCGTACAGTGGTTTTTCTGTCGTTTACATAACGTTTTACTGCCATAGGCGATGACGTGCTCCAATCCATCTCGCCCGATCTGTGATAACACACCTCTAATGGCCCCGTCACTCACGTTTGCATCTAGGATAAGCTCACTAGCTCCTTCCGCCAGATCGGGCAGTGCTAGCACGGGTGCCGCGCAAAGAGCCGAACGTAAGTCTTTGAAGGACTGCTCACATCGCTCGTCCCAACTAAAGCCATAGTCTTTGCGCAGGAGAACATTCAATGGTGCCGCCCGTTCTGCAAAACCTTTGATGATGCGACGGTAATACGGAGCCAGTCCTAGGAAACTCCTTCATTCCGTCACGTTGTTAGGCATCGGTCAATTTTAGACTTGTTCGACTTTTTCTGGGTCAGTTCTTATTCGTTGGTCCGAAACAATGTGGCTCAAGAAATTCACTTCTTTGGACAGAAAGTTTTACTTGGATGGCTTTAGCTTACGTCCCGCGTCTCTAATTCTTCCCCAAAACTAGCTCCAGGTTTTCTAAATGTTCCTCTTTCGTTCCCCCATGAATCAGTATATCATCAATGTGTACAATGCATCTCGAAGGAATCAGCCCCTCCAAAATGTGATTCATTAAGCGTTGGAAAGTAGCAGGTGCTTTGGTTAGCCCAAAAGGCATAGTCTGAAACTCATAAAGCCCGGATGGAATCGCGAACGTTGACTTCTCCCGGTCTTCCGCTGAAAGTTCAACCTGTCAATACCCAGACTCCAAGTCTAGGGTGCTGAAGTACCGGCTACTTCCTAAGGCGTTGAACAAGTCTTCCATCACAGACAGTGGGAATGAATCCCCATTGGTGATGGCATTAAGTTTCCTGTAGTCTACGCACAGACGAAGTTTTCCGTCTTTCTTCTTAACTAACACCACTGGAGACCACCAAAGGGAGTGAGATGGTTGAATAACGTCGTTCTTCAGCATTTCCTAAATTATATGCTGTACCCCTGCTTGATAATTAATTGAAATCCGTCTGAGGGCTATTTTCACGGTTTTTAACTAAATCCGTCCGGCCTAATCTCCCGTCTCCCCATAAGAACGTATCGGAGAATTTCTCAAGGAGATTCAACAACGGTTTACTGCTTTTGGCTGTGCCATCATCATCTCGGAGCGCGGCGAACCGTGATACGTGGTCTTTCGTTGCCGGTATCGTTGCCCAACTGTGTATGCTGATCCCGTTCCGGCCGAGGGCTTCACTGTTTCCGTTCCTCAGGTATAACCTCTTCCGTGGAATGTCAGTCACGCAACCGAAACTCACTAGAACATCTTTTCCAATGATCACTCGTAGGGGATCCCCCCGACTAATATTAGAGGCTGCTTCTCAACGACGCCGCCCAGTTCCAACTTCGGAGTGATGATCCCTCTGACGTCTAACTACTCCCCGTTCACTGCCGTTAAGACTATACTGCAAGAGGCTGACTCAACACTTCCGACTATTGCCATCAGTTTTGCACTGATTAGACTACACGTGGCCCCCGTATCAACCAGCCCACACAAAACGGTTCCATTAACCTTCACTCGAACAGATAGATTCAGTGCAAGCGGAACATATTGAAACAGCAGGAACGATGGACCTACCTTGTTTATGAGTTTGTGGTCTCGTTCCGAACAAGGGTAGACCTCTTTCGACTGGCTGTGAGTACGAAGTGCCGGGAGAGCTGTTGTGGGGACCCACATACCGCCGGTTGGTGCTGAAGCCTTGGATCTTGTTATATGACGGTCGACGTGCTCCAGCGTGCTTCCCTCGATACCAGCTTCGTCTCCAATTAGGGTGATTACGGCCTGGATGTTGAGTCCTCAGTTGCCACTCACGTAAAACGTAGCACTCGTCTCCAGCTGCCACCCCCGCGACTGCCCGTTCTACGCGCTCCTCTGCTTCCCCTACAGACAATGACTGTGCCAGATTCTCGAACTTCCCTCGCAAGAGCGCCCGCTTCAGAGCTGGGTTCGAGACGCCGTCAATTAACTGTTCTAGCGCCCGGCGTTCCCGCTCTTCCTTGGTCTCGTCGGGGTGAGCCCGCTGACCTATCAATTGCAGCACGCGGCCGAAGGATAGTACGTCTTCATCCGATCGCTGCCTCCTCCCGTGGGACTCCTGCCGGTATTGTGAAGGGTGCCCGGGGGCGTCCAGAAGTCTTCGAATCTGCTTGAAGGCAGAATCCAAGACACCACTTTTAAAAGCGTCTGCTTCATTGACGATATCATAGGCTTCTTCATACAGCAGCCCCATGATAATATCTTCTTGTCTCTCTTCAGCGAACCATCGAAGGTATCGCCGCACTTGGCTCTCCCACCGATTATAGTTTCCATTATCGTGAAATTTCTCAGGCGCTCCCGGGGTAGGAATTCGCTGAGTTCTGATTATTCTAAACTCAGTCAACGCACGTGAAAGTTCTTGGACAGATGGACTCCCAAGCTGGTCCTTGGGCGGCGATCGAGCTGTCCTCTCTTCTCGATTATCCGATTCGGCTAGCTTTTTCGGCATCCTCGATCCCGGGTCGCGGCACCAAGTTGTACCGGTGAGCCAAGGGCGAAAAGACGAACTTCAGCAATGTAAGGATTTATCTAAAATATGTGGCACGCCGTCATTAATGTAAAAATACAAATATAAACACATTACGAAGCAGTCCTCTTAAATTGTTGTACCGTCTTCCAGATTGGTGGTTTCTTCACCTTCTTCTTCCAGTTTTCCCTTTGCTTGTGCAAGGTTGATACGACCAACTGAAACGGAAGAGAAAATCCATTACTTCAGTTCGCCATACTCGTACGACCTTCCCGAAGTTTCTATTACACCATTGACGCTGACACATGACCTTGGAGAATGGGTGCCAACTCTTGTCAGCTTTCGCCCCAGGGGAGTGAGTCAGATCGCGAAGACGAGTGTGTCCTTAGGACGCCACCTCTCGAAATTTTGGTTTCGGGGCTCGCCCTGCGACCCTACTGGTCGAATTCTGTTGAGGGCCCCAGCTGTAGTATGTTGTAGTCCGACGAATAGTTTTTAGTCGCATTTGAAGGACAGGGATTAATAAAACCATATACAGGTTTACTTGTTGCATTGAGATAGTGGAGCAGGGCTGTTAGGTTCGGTACGCTACTGGATTAGTTTAGCCGTTTTTGATGCATAAGGCTTGGCTGGCTAGTATGACTTGATGGTTTCAAGCCGCAGGCGTCCATGATATTACTGGTCAGTTCGGGACTTTCAGAGACCGGTAGGTTTGGACAAGTTCCATGAGTTGCGTCAGCTCCTAAGTCAGACAGTTGAAGGCTAGCAGACTTCAGTTGCATGGAGTAGGTTGAGGAAAGGCAGGTATTTTTGGCGGGTTCCGATCCTTGGCGATTGAGACAGTTTAGCTCCTTCAGCACATCACTTATATTGGCGTTTTTTCAGATGTTCGGATGTTGTTGTAAAGTGGGTTAACAGCAATAAAGCTTCGTTTGGGAATAAACGCACCAGCTGTGAGTGGGTCCGAAAATTAAAAAAGATTGGGGCACTGTCTTGGCTGTGTTCTTTAGCATAGTTCGATGCTACGGCCTATCCTCTTTTCCACGTTGGCAGCCTCCGATAAAGTACTGCCGGCTATGTTCAGCGGGACACTATCAACGATGGTAAATATAAGGATGTGGTCTGTATTTCGTATTCGCTCCGAAACTTCTGAAGATATACTGTCAGTAAGGTTGCACATGCCAACAAAATTACAATCCGTGGTTTTCATAGGCGGCTCGACTAGTTGAGCCAGCGGCGTGAGAACTACAAAGAATCTGTCAAGAGCTTTAACTTTGTGACTAAAGTGAGCCTACTTGTTGTGAGAGGTTATCGATCTTTCTATGCCCGTCATTCTGGATATTCTTTAGTAAGAAGGAGCATGGAGAATTGACTGGGGGACGCGCCGCTGAGCGTGGCGGAATCTTACTGGCCGGTCCGCTTCTTCTGGAGCTGCGCATTATGACGGTGGGCTTCGGACATTCAACAAGTCTTGTTGTATATTAGGCAATGAGCAAGGATAGTCTAACATTTGAGGGCTAAGAGCTGATAACGGAAAACATTGGATGAATAGAAAAGTCCCGGCTTAAGGCAGGAAAAAAATGGTCGAGTTCGAGAATTCAGGGGTATGTTTGAGGACTGGTAGGTTCACTGCTGGTCGTGGAAATACAATCGGTATGTATAATACAAGAAGATTCGATATGAGTAGACGGCCTGGACAATTGGGAGCAAAGGAGTATGGGAGTGAAAAGGGGTATTTTGAACAGGCATAAAAGTAAATGAAAGCGGATAGACGCCTCACGTTCCAACGGTAGACTTCGTACACCTACCCGTTTTCCTTGGGGTACGACACTGGATCAGGTGAAGCCAGGTCAAGCCAGGCTGCAGAGGAGAGATATTGGCAGGGGCCTACCGAGAGTGCAGAATTCTTCCAATAGTATGCACTGAGATCAGCACCGACTACTGCGGCTTTGCTAAGATTGGTTCTTCTGAGTGGAACTGGTGACAACAGAGAGTCGGTAGAATTTGTAAGTCTGAGGACGGTATCTTAAACTTTCCAGGAGGGTTTTCATGCAGATTAGGGTCACTTTAACAAAAGAAATACGGAGGTGGTCGATAATAGCTAGGTGTGCTAAACGGCTTACTGAGGCAGTAGACGAATAACTATCGGGGGTACCTAAGCGAGGATAGGTATCAGACTTAAGAATACTAAATAATCCTACAACAATATTCGGAGAAAAAGGATAATAATCAAGCCGTGATGTGTTGTTCTTATACGCCTTCGAGCGCACATGCAAGATTATCGGTTTTAGTCCCGTTATCCTTGACAAAAGCACGCTCATGTGCTCACATGTTTGTTCTTACAGTATGGAGTTATGTGGTGGCTTGCTGGCACACTCATGACTGCTCTCTGTATCACAGATACAGAGATTGAATTTCGCTCATGGCGGTTTCCCTCACACCAAGTTGACCTACGGTATCACACACACTAAGTCACGCACTAGTGATCACTGTCCACCAGGAGTCACTGAAATGGCACACACAAGTGTAGATCGTCAATCTTATGAGTATTCCACCACATGCACACTCATGACACATTAAATCGGCTCCCAAAGTGGTACAGGTGGGTCCACTCAACATGGACTATTCGGCACTCTGTCGCACTGCTTAACTTGAGTCGCACTGACAGATTTAGTCGCAAGTTTGGAGATATTCAGTTGCTTAGCCATCTTTTTATCCACATCAGGTCCACCACGTACATTTCCACCACTCTTGTAGATCTTGGACTGGAAAGTTCAGTCCCATTTCTCTCAGTTGATGTAGCTCATTACTTGAACTCAACACCTAGTTATGACTTCACCCATTCTTCCCCCTCCTAGACTCCAGCTTAGCTTCCTCCATGGTTTCAAGCAGAATCTATTTTTCTCTCTTACTAATAGATTATTACAGGTCAGACCTTACCCCCCTCCCTACTGAATATTGTGGCTCTCACTTTTCAGCTTCCTTTTTCAGTCCCACTTTCCGTCTCCTTTTGGGGATCCTCTGCATCAATAGGCTCATGTTTCATTTCAGTTACTTTTTCCGTTGACCTGTGAACCTCGGATGGGCATACTCATACTGCCTTTCTCTATCTCATTACCCTCTGCAGTGATCTTCAATGCCGGTCAACCACCTCTGGCACTATACTGACTATCTCACTGGCTGATGAACCTGGATAAAATTGCTGCACGACAGCCTGTCGATCGGTATTCTCTTTGGTTCTGTTGTCCAGGTTCCAACAACCAGACTAATTGACCCTGAATCGTATACCCTTATAGTGGTTGCCCTGCCCCACGTGCAATCATCGAAGATCACTCAAGTCAATCCCAACGGTGCTGGGCGCGGTCAGATCCCCCGCTTTGGCCAGCGCACATCGGGCGTGCAGGCAGTCTGAAGCACTGTGCGAGGGCAATAAGGCTAGTGGATCACACCTCCTGTGTTCACTTCACGAAGTGTTTTTCAGGTTTGGTGTCCAGCGCAAGGTCAGCCCCTCCAAATAGCGCCGGTTGCGGAGCGCAAGCTTTAGCTCTTCTAGCCCCACTACATCCTTTCTTGTTGGCTGCTGATGGCATGCCTATACCATTCTTCTTAGGCTACGGCTCACTCATCTATGGTTCTTGTCAGCGTTCATATAACTTCTCTTTCATGTCGTTCTACCTCTGTGTGCATTCTCACCCATTCTGCCCCTGGTGCTATCGTTTCTCACCATGAAGGCCTTCACTGCACGATGTCACTCTCGCCCCATCCATTTTACTCTACCCAAGCCCGCAACATTTCCGTTTTCCCCCATGTCGCCATTGCAGGCTCATAGTCTCTATTCACTTGCTATCTCACTAGCTGCCATTTTGTCACATCATTTTTTCCGTCCATCTCATACCTTCACTCATTACTCACCAGACCCACCCGTACCCATGGCAAACCACCGCTAGAGAACATGCAGTTCCAACAAATGCATTTTCTACAGGCACATTCATTATCTCTTCACTGCCACCATATTCCCCTTGCTTGGCTCTGTCATTCTTCTATAGACCATCCTATAAGGCAATGCTTCGACTAACGAATTCCAGATCAGTCCACCTGTGCAATCGCCTGAAGGCCCTCAGCTCACCAGTTCCATTCTCCCAAATCCGAGGCGCACATATTTTTCGTGTATTTTGTCCCGCCACAGGTTGGCCGATCCGGGTGCTTCTTTTTTCTTCTAGGTTTTCCTCCTGTTCCATCTGCAGCGAAAATATCTGATTGGCCGTCTCTTACCTGTGTCTCTTCTGTCAGTACTCTCATCCGTTTCGTATGCTGCCTGCCACAGATATCTTCAACAGGCCTCCGAGGCTGCTCTGCTTTTCCACGTTCCGCCTGATATAGTCATCGTTACGTCGTTATCTTCACGTGCGGTTTCAAACCATGTGATCTCCTACTACTTGATCTCTATGATCCTCCACTTCCTTATTCCTCCCCCCCCACGTTGTTCGCCGTTACAATTCCTGTATCTTTGCACCACAGTTCGTCTTACCCCTAAGTTACCTTACTACACTGATATTTTACACTAGTCCGACCACTCTGCTTTTTCATTCGCTCTGCTTCATTCGGCCATTTTCACAGCCATCATCTTTGTACTGCATAGTTTACGTCTTTTCGTAACAGCTTCAATCATTTTCGACTGTCACCACACGTCACACCTGCATTAATCAGATGGTAAGATTCACTCTCACTTGTTTCTTTGATGACTCTCTTCACATTCCCTCACTAATCAACTTCCGCTAGCAGCCGTCACTATTTCTGTGCTCCTAAAGTAGTTTCTGTCCTCCTGTTGATACCCATGTCCACCTGTCGTAAACAAATTATTCGGGATCTATCCAAATTAGTTCTATGCCATTTGATATATACATATATATATATAGACATATACATATATATATATATATGTTCATACATTTCCTCTACATCCTCCATATCTTTGCCGGTCAGTTTTATTGCCTCGGTTTCTCTGCTCCTTATGATATCCGTCCATTTTGTCTGTATCTCTTCCTCACTTTTACAGTATCTCGATCCTCATGAACCATTGTTGCCATCTGACCCACCCCTTACGTCTTGCATTGCTCGCTTCCTGTTTTCAAACTGACATCGTCACTTTTATAGCGATGCAACACAGTTCCTGGCTATCTAACCCCTTGCCATATAACTCATTTACTTTGTTCTCCGATCCTTCCTTTTCTTCTTGTCTTCATTGTTCCTGATTACCATAGCTTTTCATGCCGATTTTCTGCCATCCATGCAAAACTCTAAGGTCCCAGATCCCCCTCCATCTGGCTCGGCGAGCTCCTGCATCTGATTTTGATCTTCAAGTTCACCAACGAATGAGTTTGAATCCATCCTTGGGTTCGCTTTCACTCCCTTCTTTAGTCCCTGGTGTGCATACATTTCTCTCCCTCTCATCTCCTGAGCCTACCCATTATACGTTTGTAGTGCATATTTCTAAATTTTTCATGAATGTTTTTCAATCCCTTTTGTCGCTTAGAAACATTTGATCATACTTCGGCATGCTTTGGGCTTCTCCGAAATAAAACATCATTATTACGTCTATTTGCTTTTGTTTGCTAATATTTATGAATCGTGAAACAGTGTCCCCTGCAATCAGTGTCTGTTGACTGGGCGCCTACTGGTCGATTAAGACGCGAAGTAAACTGACCTAAACAGAAAGTACCCTAGAGAAGTTAAGAAGCCGCTGAGATAGGTAAAATGAAGTGAGGGAGAATTGGAAGGGTTCCACAACGATGGTCGTATGCCCTCCACTTGGCCTAAGGCTAGGATGACCTTACATTACCCTAAATGCCTCCACGAAGTCTTCTCGAGATCTCCTCCTTTCCAACGAGAAGAAACTAGATCCTACAGTCTTCATTCGTGAATCTTATCCTCCGCTCTTCAAATATTAGCCTAGCAAGAAGCTGAAGTTTTTCTAGGTATATAGTATCCTTATAGTGGGCGGTCATTTCTCCGAACTATGTTCCGAAAGAGACCGTAATGTAGTCCCTTCGGATTGCCGGAAGTAGACCGCTGTATGCCAATTTTGACCATGTTCTTCCGCCTTGTTCTGCTCAAATCATTCATTGCTGAAGCAGCCTGAAGAACAGAGTCGGCCTCAGAGATTTTGTGAGGATAAAATTAACCGAAGACCTATCATGGCGCGAGCAGGCTGCGGATCCTAGCACAATCGCAGTCCTTTGATGAGTTTCGGAAAGCTCTCTATCTACCGCAAAGGCGAAATTTACGAAGTTGGAAGGTCAGGGGCGGCCAATAAATGCGTGATTTACTGATGGTAGAAGAGCATTCAACTTCAATTCGGCTTCATGGATTCATGATAACACCAAAAGTATTATTCTCGGCCGCGGCCGGGAGACGAACATGAGAGCTTGATCGGGGTGTAACTGTCACTCAGTAAAACGGAAAGTCACAAATTCCTAGAGGAGTCCGCCACGCTTGCAAACAAGAGAATAAAAATGGGCCGAGAATAAATGAACTACGGTGACAACAATTTGCGCGGTAAATACGAGTTAGTTTCAATTTCACTGTCGACAACATTAAAGAACCTGCAGGACACGCAGTAGTTGAAAAAAGCGTTGTTTCCGGATGCAGAAGATACGATACATACAGGGATTATACAGAAATGATGAAAGATGTCTTTTCAATTTTACCGAAGGATGTAAACAGGAACAAACTGAAAGGTGGCCCGCAAGAGACCATTTAGGAATATAAAAATAGCCAACACGCTGTGACACAGGGTGAAATGAGTGCCAAAAATTATATGTACCATCCAGTGATGCAAATCCGTGGCCGATGGAAGAGTGATTGCGTCCCAAAATATTAGGAGTGAATTACGAAGCGGAATACCGTCAAAGAGAAGCAAAATATTGAAATAAAGAAGACGGCTAGAGTGTTTACCTGAACCAGGCTTGACTACTCTTAAAACGGTAAACATATTACTTTATCGAGTCTCCTGGGCTTCTCTGCTTCCGAAATGGGAATAGCAGGTGAAAATGGCTTACAGTATTTTGTGTGCTCCCTTTGTTGAACAGGTTCGTTAACATGGCTGTTGGTCAATCGAAATTGGCAAGGTGAGGTCTCGGCCGGGTGTAATATATCGGCGGATGACTGCCATAGGTACTGCGCATTGTCCTCGGAGGATGGTCTCCGGAGCCCGAAAGATCTTTCGGCATAAGTGGTGTGCTGTCAAGACAGAAGGGTAATAAACCATTGGGCGAAGTAAACAGCTCAAACTGGCGAGCCACGTCGGTCGAAAACAATGGACATTTGTAGCTAGTGCAGTGAGAGCTGATTTGTGGTCCGATGTTGCATATGCTTGAATTATTAATAATAATGGTTTATTTCGGGGACACCCGAAGCATGCTCGATTGCATGATCATATGATACAGGTGAGGTCACAAAAAGGTTCCTTGGATATTCATTTGGGTAAATGCAGCCTAAAGGTGTACAGGTTTTAGTGGTCGCACGAACGATTGCCCGGCAAATTTGAGTTTGAAGGTCGGGTGGACGTACATTTACGAATTGAGTGAAATATGCTCCGCCGTCGAGATACGTGATGAAGTCAAGCGGTGATGAAATAAAAATGCGCAGTATTTTCGATAGCGTCGATGTAAAGTCGCAAGGGTGAGTAAACTGACAAAGAAAACTTTCGAAAAAGCACCAACGAAAAATTGGAGAATTTTGGGTGATGAAGGACATGCACTTGAACCAGTAGTCCAGATGACCCGGAAAATAGCAGAAATATAATACCTAAGAATTTGTGGTGTCCTTCGAGGAGGGGGAATGCGTAAATGAAACAGTCCGTGTAACCACGTAATTGGTATTTGCTATTCATCAAGAGGTTGTGGAGAACGCCCTCATAAAGAGGTGGATGTAGCTGCCCGAGCCTGGAAATTTCACTGGAGCAGAGTGACGAAAGTTGACGGGTGAGTGAAACACGATTCGAATAAAGGGTTCGTTTCAGGTTAATTGGTGAACACAATTTGACAACAGCAGTTGATATACGATGATCTTATGAAGTCTCAAGGGGGTGGTGCTTAAACGATACTGTCAAAACATGTAAAGAATGGCTTAACGG
Source organism: Fasciola hepatica (assembly GCA_948099385.1). Classification (NCBI taxonomy): domain Eukaryota; kingdom Metazoa; phylum Platyhelminthes; class Trematoda; order Plagiorchiida; family Fasciolidae; genus Fasciola; species Fasciola hepatica. The sequence goes on along the minus strand of CANUEZ040000088.1, from coordinate 108,743 downwards.
GATGCGCTGGTAAGAGTCTGACATGAAGAATTTGGGAAACAACTGGAAGGTCAGTAAATTGGCATACGTATAGTTCATTGCCAGCAAAGGTTTGGAGAAATCGCTTTCGCAGTGTCGAACTATTTTTGTCCTGGATTGTGAATACTTCATTGCCAATGCAACTGTCATGAAATGCAAATGGCTGAATGAGAAAAGGTGCAACGGAAGGATACACTGAACATAGAGGTGGTGTCACGCCGATGAAGTGCTGGAAGGAGGACCATTTCGTTTTGTGTGGGATTGTTGGCAGGTGAGAGACGAATCTTTAAATGATGGTTTTGTTTAGATAAATGTAGTTGTGACATACAAATTACCAATTGGATGAATGGTCTCTTCAAGAGTATACCAGGAATTGTCATATTCATAATAAAGATCTGAACAGTGAAACCGTTTCATGTTTTGGGGTACAGAATCCGGTAACTGGATATAATAGAATGAGGGTAAACATAGCATGAGCGCAGACAAATAAAAGGTAAGTCGATGGATATAAATGCCGGTATGGTAAACCTTGTTCAGGAACGTTGGAGGAGGCAATGGGTGGCAGCAGTAATATGCAGGGGATGTTGTTTTTCAATCCGCAGTTGGCACTAGTGGGTGAGGCTGGCCGTGCGCTGGACACCCAACCTGAAAACCAATTCTGGTGACAGGAGGTGCGATCCGCCGGCCTAGTTGCGCCCGCGTATCATTGCAGTTGGCCTGCACGCCCGATGTGCGCCGGCCAAAGCGGTGGATCTGACCGCGTCTCGCACCGTTGTGATTGACATGAGTTTTCTTGGTGGAGCCAAACGGCCGTAGGCATCAGGAAGTCCGCAATCAGGCGACCAGGCACCAGGGGATCCCGGAACGTAACCAAGGAAGCATCATTCGGGTAGCGTATGAATAGCCAACGGTCAGGTAGATGCGTAGGCCGGGTTAGTGACCGGTGTGGTCTCCAGAGTATTAAGAGTCATCGAGAGAAAGGTACGCACGAACGAAGGTCTGGAAATAGAGAAAAAGTAGAAAAGCGCAGTCTGGGATGCTCCCAGCTAAGGATAAATGAGAATCGACACAAAGAGGCAACAATAATAGACAGTGACTCTCTGAGACTAGTTTTTCGATTGCAGAAGGCGGAAAAACTAAGAATGGTTATTTAATTTCATCTGTCATAGACCGCCGGTGTTTGCGCGATTCAAAAGTCTAGACCCTTCTCATAGGCTTGGTCATCGGACATGTCTACATTTAGGAGCTGTAAGGTTTGGGTAACCGTGAGGAATTTATCCAACGCACTTCTAGACCGATGGCTGGAAGTAGAACTGCGTATTTCTAACGGTAATTTATTCCATAAGTTAGAGTACACTATGATGAAGAAATGTGAACGTAAGCTGGTGTTGGTAATAGGGGTTGAAAGGGTAAGAATTCTAGAACGTAGTGGATAGCTAGAAACGGGCGCAAAGTGCAGTGGATTAGAAGTATATGTCCGACTGTGAAGGATGTTATACAAAAAGATAAGGTTCAGTTTCATACGGCGAAGCCATAAAGGGTCTAGTTTAAAAAATAAGCAGCGTTCTTTATAAGTGAGGGCTGAGCTCCATCCAATCAGTCGCTTGGTAAAACTACGTTGAACTGACTCGATACCAATTCTGTCTGATTTCCGCATACTAGAAAAGATCAGTGGGCGGTATTCTAATAAAGGCGTGGCATGAGATTTATAAAGGAAAAGAATGCAGTCTCGAAGTTGGAAGGAGCGAAATATTAGCCCTAGACACTTTCTGGCCTTGGCGACTTGGAGGGCCGAATATTCCGAGAAATTAAATGTGCAGGAATAGTTCAAGCCAAGGTCCCGAACTTTTTGCTTGTTAGCAATGGTTGAACCACAAACGGTTAAGGATCCTGGAGGTAGCTTGCATTTCTATGTAAGAACCTCACATTTGTCAGCGGAAAAACTCATCTGCCAAGTTGAACACCATCTATGGAGTGCAGATATGTCTTTAGAGATGTTTATGATAGCCGAGGCGATGCATTCAGGCTTGAATGAGTATACAATTTTAATGTCATCAGCAAAAAGAAATGGGGTGCCATGGCTCACTGAGAGGAATATGTCGTTTATATACATGAGGAACAACAGAGGGCCAAGGACGCTACCCTGTATAACACCGCTTGTAACTGGTTTAGGCTTGGAACAGTGTCCGTTTATCGAGACAACCTAAGAGCGATTAGACAGGTAAGAATTGATCCAAGATAGTAGAGGGTCAGTAATGCCAAATGATCGGATTTTGGCCAGAAGATGTGGGTGTGGCACGCGGTCAAATGCCTTTGACATATCCAAGTAAAGTACTATAAGGGCCATTTCACTGTCTGCCATTTCAGTGATGAGATTTAAAAAATCGAGTTGGCAGGTTGCGCAAGATCTTGATTGAAGGAAGCCGTGTTGTCGAGGATTAATAACGTCCAATTGAAAGAGGTGCTTGACGATGTGTTCTTTTACGATTTTTTCCATTAGCCGAGAGAGGACAGGTGTATGGTTAATGGGACGGTAGTTTGTTACCTCATGCAGTGGACCTTTCTTGTGATGCGGGATTATGACTGAGCATTTCCAGTTTGCAGGCACCAGACTGAAGTTCATTGATAGAGTAAATATATTCAGTAGTAGGTAAGGTAAGTCAGGTCCGCATTTAACTATTGCAGTGGGCGGTAAGCCGTCAGGTCCTGGGTAAGATGATGGCTTGAAAGTGGTTAATAATTGGGAGATAATTGAGGCGTCAAATTCCACTGTGGACAGAGTTGAAGCGGTAACTAGGGGAAGAGGCGGAGGGTCAACATTAATAATAGGGGCCATAGTTGAGGCGAAGAATGAGTTGAAGGCCTCTGCAATAGAAAGGGGAGTAGAGGCGGATACACTGTCCATTGAAACAGTGTGCGGGATATTTCCATGATTATGAGAGGTTCTGGTCCTGTACAATAATGATAGTCGAAGAGATCTATTTTGGTGTCGCAGAGCTTTTGTTTCCTGGTTACGTAGTGTAGTTTCTTCAAGCTTTTGGATAGTAGAAGTGAGGCGAAAAAGTTGAATAAGAATTGCAAAGTCGTGCGTATTTTCATTAATTTTCTGGAGCTTGGCATACTTTGTTCGCAGCGAAGTGATATGGGATTTCCTATTATTCCTTTGCTGGGAGAGGTAGGTAATCCTATTAAGACATCTGAAGAACTGTGCATAGAAAATATCAGTGGCGTTTTGTGGGTCACGAGAGAGAAAAAACTCACTCCAATCAGCTTGTCGAATGGTAGCAGGGAGAACCTTCCAGTCAGGGAGAGGAGAGTGTTTGATGCAGTGTGATTTCAGGTTAGCCTGTGGGTGAGTGGGAATGCGGCAGTTAACCAGATTGTGATCGCTACCGGGCAAACTTCGGGAGATTGAGACAAATATATGAGGGACGCCATGGGTGAAAATGAGATCTAAAGTGCTGTTTTTTCTCGCAGGAGAGCGGATATGCTGTACCCACCCTCCTACAGTAATACTTGTTACAAATGGTAAAAGGTTTGCGGGTGCAGATAAAGATGGCCAAGCTATCTTGGGCAGGTTAAAGTCACCAGCAATAACTTTTATACTTTAGGGCAGTAAGGATAGGTGTTCAAACGCATCAATTAGATATGAGAGTCCGGAGAAATTTTCGCTTGGTGGGCGGTAAACACATCCAACATGAAGTTGAGAGCCAGGAATGTGGACAGTTAGCCAAAGTGAATAGGGAATAGAGTCGAGTAGAGGATGATGAAGTGCCGTTGTATTAAAGGTTTGCTTGACAAATGCCAAACAACCTCCACCGCGTCGAGTTTCCCTATTTACTCTGAAGACATTGTAGCCTACAAGAGAAATCTGGTCTGTTGGAGTGTAATTAGTTAACCAAGTTTCAGTGATCAAGATTATATCGTAATTAGAACTGGTGGCCAGATATCGTAAGTGCCGAATTTTGTTTATTATGGATCGGCTATTAAAAAGAACCAAAGAGATACTGTTATTGGTATTTAGTTTTGGGGAATTCGGTTGGTCAAGTAGATTGTGTGGTGCGGAACAGTCTAGATTCCTGGTCTGACTAGCATGTCCATATTCAGGTGGCAAATCAGCGCCGTGAATTGGGAGGTTTGGTCTATGAGCTGTTGCGTAGTATGGCGCGATGTTGGAAAACGGAGGGCTGGTTACGCTATGGTGTCGGGCGGTGCTAGGATCCTATGTAGACAAACCCCTTAAGAAGTGCGGGATGTCTGAAGTGTCTGATATAACGACATTTCCATTTGTCCGAGGAGGGTTGAAGATACGAGACTGCATAACAGTGTAGTCCGTTAACAGCTCCGGTTTGGAATACAGATTTTCACACGAAGGTAGGGTTAGCGAATGGGAAGCCGGCAACTTTGACAGATGGCATTGTCAAAGGTAGGGCACAGACGGTGGTGGAATGTGCCTAAGGAAACAATGGCCATTATTTGGTGCGATATTATCATAGGGATTTAGAGGATTTGTCCATTGGAGAGAGGGTCTAAGGAATGATGGGGGCATGCCATACATTATCTGAGGACGGTTTGGCGTTAGTGGATTCGATAGGGCCTCTAACGTGGAAGAAGCTTGTAGGCTCATAGGGCTTACAGGTTTGTTAGTCAGAGGGAGCTGAGGCGGGGCGACTGTGTTGTGGCTGTAGGGCCCGATGCCCGCCTGAACTCCACAGCCGGCATCTGAATAGGGAGGATCGTGAAGTGGGGAGAAAAACCGATAGAGACTCCGATCAGTCAAATTGGAAGCCAGCGGGAGAGTGTTTTTGCCTTTTGGTTAAATTGTTGTCAAGTCAGCAAGCAAACAAAAGGCCTCAGTAAAGGCTTGGCTGACACGAGTCAGCCTGTGCTCCTTGGCCATTAAGTACGAAGAACGACATGGTGGAAACGGCCAGCAGACAAAAACTGTGCTGACACCTGAGGCTTATATGCAGGCTTTTGATAGATAGAAAAGTTTCTAGCACGATGTGAAATAGGAGGAGGGTGCCGCAGTCTGGAATACTTTCAAGGTGGGAATTACGATGAACATTTTCACGTTTGATTTGCATCGGCGGAATATGATAACAGAGTGGAGGCTTGGTCGGCATGAGTATGTGGAAGGCTCAATGGGCTATCACCTGACTTAGGCACCAACAGGAACCAATGGTATACTTAGAGAAAAGAAGGCGCAGAGTTGGGTATGTAGTGGTCGAGTGCTGCCGGCTGGTGTTCGGTGTTTGTTCGCAGGCAGCTGCTAATAAGTTGGGCTGTAATCCCCAGATTTGTTGAGGTACTAGGATGCCTTAACCGTCGTTTTTTTACAAAAATGAGGAGAGATAGTAAGGTATGAACTTGAAATATGGACGGTTTTTCCTGCCTCCATTTTTAGTGAACTTTATTAGGGCAGGTGTCTTCTGTTGCCTCGACATGTTATCCAGGTCAGCGGGCTAAAAGCCGAGGCTAGGGCGACGACTGTAGTCGGCGGGAGGCGACTAGGATGTACTGAGAATTTGAATAGCAATTTGTATAAATGGTCTGTGGGATTTATGACACTTTCAGCAGTGGGTATTCACCAGTCTGTTGCTGCTGGCTGGTGTCGGGCCCTGGTTGCCTTTAGGTAGGGTTGTGGACTTGAGCGTGGCTCGGATGCTAGGACTTCGCGAAGGCCGCATTTTAACAAATATGATGAAAGATTAAAAAATAAAAATGGAGAAGGTGAACGATTTTTCCCGAGTTCCTTTATCAGTTTTTGGGCTTCACTGAAGCAGGCGTTTGTCGTCAGGCGCCTTCACGTGCCGTCGTGATCAGTGGGTTGAAAGCCGAGGCTATGGGGACGACTGTATTTTGGGTCAACATAGGTGCCAGGTGCGCCCAAGTAGGGCATGGGGTGGTTGAAACTGAGGGCGAGAGGTAAATAAGCATATGTGGAAGGTCCAACGGAGTGCCACCCCCGTCTGCCTAGTGCGTAAAAACCAAAAGCTTGTCGGGCTAACAGGGGAGGTGTAAGGCTTTCTCTTTCGCAGGGTCAGATCTGAGCTGAATAAATAGGGGTTGCCCGTTTCTTTTACGGCCCGATACCGGCGGTATTTGGAGTTAAAGTCGGTCCCACTAGGACTTTCTGTTTTCAACGTTTTTTTTTCGTTTTTTTTGTTTTCTTACAGAAAAATAGTTGAGCTCATGTGGGAACTTTTCATAGCCCCACCTCCCGGCCGTAATTTTATGCTTATTTGTCTTTTTTGCAGCTGTTAGTGGTGTTCTGTTTTCCCCATCTTCGGACGAAGCTGTGGTAGGGGTGCCACTGACATCATAATTTTCATCAGCATGGGCTGGAAGAATTTAGAGAGGGACTAAGCAAACACAAGGAGCAGGACAACGAAAGTTGTACAGCACAGGCCAGCACAAGTGTATCAGTCTCATATAACGCCAGACCACACCTTAGACCATCAGAGACCACTCCGAGCTAGCTGGTGTAAAAGAGCTTAACCCTGCGGGTGGGAAATATTATGGTGCATAAGGGAGGATGGTAGTTAGTGGATAGTAGATAAAGAGATGAGAAGAGAGGACAGGCCGACAAGTAGATATTAGAAGGTGGACATTTTGGGATAAGAGGTTCTGGAATGAGATAAATAGGGAAAGGGAACTGAGGAAGTACATTTAACCCAGGCAGGTGGTGTTAATCAGAATGAATAGGGAAGGAGTGAACTGATCAGCAGTAGACGGTAGAACTAAGTGTTGTAGGATCCAAAACCACAAATTCATTTTGACGCTGGAGGGAGATGTAAACGGCTCAAATCCATGGGCTGGTTGGTGGTAGGAGAACATAAATATTGTCAAGAACTAGGAGAACAGGTAAGCATTGAATTGTTTATGTATACAAAATGCGGCAACCTGTAGCCACTCTAGCGCAGATTGTGCGAAATAATGTAATGGAAGACAGTTGACCTGGAGTTTGTCATTAGGGACTGACAAAACTTCTAGCATACGGTGCTATAATCCTGGTAATCAAACCCGTTTTCGTAGGCCAGCTCTTCGATGATGTTCAGGCCGGCCTAAAAGATCACATTGGGAACAGCCAAGAAGTGATACAATGAGCCTTTCAGCTAAGAGATAGAAACACTGTCGGAGATGCTTATAGGGAGTCTACTCCTCAACTTTGAGTATTTCATGAGGAAAAGTTAGACCTCAACGCTACTTTTGATCTAGGAATAGACAGTTGCAGTGAGCGATGGGGTAGGACATATTTTGTGGGGGAAGTGAGGCGAATTCTTCCAGTATAAAGAAGGGCCACGCGTTGACATAGCTTACACAGAGAGTAAACTAAGCTCCATGCGACGCAGCCACGGCGAATCAAGACTGAGTAGGATACATCGACCCCTGTCACAAAGACTGGAGAAAAATCCCACTAATTATTTAGTGAATTGGTGCTGCACGGACCCCGGAGAAATGTGATCAGATTTCATCATGTTGGTGAAGATAATGGTGCAGTATTCAAGGGCAGCCCTGGCGTGCGACTTGTAGGTGGGTGGTTTGCAATAGTTCAAATAAAATGTTCCAGTTGCGGGACCAATGGTTTTTCTGGACTTGGCAATCTGGAATGGAATATACTCAGAAAGCCTAAAGCTAAAATAATGATGGAGACCAAGGTTCCGGACTAACGGGCTGTACGAAATGGGTAGCTTACTGGTAAGCAGGGGTCTGGAGACCACTTGATATCTGAAGGCCGTGTAGCAGCCCGTAGTGGTCGACAGGTTCCTACCCCAAGAGATGTACTAGTCCCCGAGTCGCCTAAGATCACTAGAAATTTAACCCAGCACGGTGTTGAGGTTCAGATAACGAAACTCATAGGCAAACTTAATGTCGCCAGCGAAACTGGGTGGGGTACCATGGCGCAAGATCGGAAATGTATCATTTATGTAAATGGTAAAAGCAAAGGACGGAGTACTCTCCCTCGCATAACCTCACTGGTAACTGAGACACATTGTAAGAACTATCCGTTAATGGGAACCACTTGTGACCGGTTCGATAGTTATGATGTTAGTCACGACAAAAAGGGACCGGAAAAGCTGTCAGCTTTGAGATTTATTAGTCAAACTAGTAGTGCGGGACACGGTCAAACCCCTTTGTCTTATCAGGGCATCTGATAACGATAGATTTTTCGTTGAAGTTATGAGGTTAAAAAGGTCGTGCTGGCAAGTGGTGCATGAATGTGACTGCTGCCCACTGCATATGATATTATGAGACGATAGGAGGTCAGAAGTTTGCTGTTTGATGGGGCTTTCTATCAGCCTAGAAACAGTTGGAGTGCGGTTGGCGAGGTGGTAATTCGATGGGTCATGTGTTGGTTCTTTATGAATTGAGATGGTGACCGCGTTCTTCCACCGTGAGGGAAATATACCGTACTTGATCGATAGATTGCAGAACTTCTATGGTAGGACTGCGACACCGATTCCTCCAAGACGTGGAGATGTCGACGAAACACCATCATGGCGACGGCGTGAGGAGTTCGGAGCAGAGGTAAGCTGGTCGATTACCTCTATTGGAGCAAATTCCTATTCAGATAATATTTGCTGGGTGGCAGGGTCTTTGCCTACGGATGAAGTGGGAAGTTCGTGGTCAAGGAAGCGGCAAGGTGAGGGTAAAGCCCCTCGGCCGTCGCCACGAGTGGATTGATATGCTTGTTTTTTGGTAAAATTGGGAAGGGGATACCAGGGGACTTGCGTTCACTTGGGTTTTCCGGTAGGCATGCCAACTTTGAGGAGGTGTCATGGCTTTCCGAAGCAGATGCTTCTTGTTTTTAGGCAAATCGCCAGTCTTGCTTCGGTTGGCTGCCGAGAAAAGTTGGAGCTGTTTGAATTACTCTAAGTCTACATTAGTGTAATATACCTTCTGAAGATTCGAATTTTTGTTTTGCATTCGGGTGAGGGCGCAGCTGCGGACTCAGCCAGCAGCAGCTGAGAGGAGGCCGCCTAGTCATCCCTTATCCGAAAGTCTGCCGCGGCCCCTGGAAAGAAATGGCTGGTAGTAGTTGCTTGCCGGCGTATCTGTAACCTCCCCAGCACCACACGGAAGTCCCGGATACAAAGGTCCGTTTCACAGTTTCCCCTTCTCTCTTTAACCTTTCCACAGGCTTAACTCAAATTTTGACGATCCTTAAGTCTAATAAAAGCCTTTAAAGTCCTGTAGGTGTATACTGATCTCCAGTGGCTGGATACGTCGATGTTGAACCTCATCGATAGAGTGGTCACAAGGGGATATCCAAAAACTTCAGTGAAGGAGGGAGTTCCAAGCCGCTCGGGAGGAAATTCTCTCGCCGCCAGGGTCGAAATTAAATGGAACCGACTCCCTTTGAAGATGACTATTGAAGAAAAATGATCGGCTGGGTGGGTTTCATCAATAGCTTGCAGAACAGCGAAGGTGCAGAACACCATTCTGTGAGAGCTTCTTGAGTGAGGGTCGAGCTTTCTAGCTGAAGCATCGGATAAGCCGATAGCGAATAAAAGACCAGGGATGTTAACCCCTCTGGTTGGGACAGCTTCGTGTAGGACTCAGCACTCTACGTGGATGTATGACATAAAGTCCAGTAAGTTGGATGGGGCAGATGGAGTGTTCCAACAAATGCTCGGCGCACTGAAGTCCCAAGCCATGAGTTTAGAGGAACAAGGCAGCAATGGCAGAGGGTTGAATGCATCGATAACCTTAGTAAGATCCATAGCGTTGCAATCAAGTGGCTGTTAGATGCAACCACTGTGAGTGTAGGAGTTAGGTAAGGGAATTGTTAACCACAGTGTATCCTGGGTAGCGTTGAAAGTTGTGCGTGAGATTGGAGAAGCCGGCGGGGCTGTTTTGAGACAGATTTAACAACCTCTCCACGACGGGGCCAGTTTCTTTGGAACGTCTGGTAACGAACTAGAAAGACTTGATCTGACAGGACGGAATCCGCTAGCCAAGTTTCACTTACCATAATCATATCAAAGTCGGAGGTCCGAGCAGTGCTGTCGATGGCTTTAGTATAGTTCAGTATTGAACGAACATTTATGAGTGTGATTGGAATAGATGATTCTGATTGTAGTGGTGACGTTAATGGTGGAGATGATGGAGGGTTTATTGTTGATGATGAAGGCGGTAATTTCAGGGATGAATACGGCGAGGATAGGAGGGGGACCTCAGCTGTTCCGAAGATTTGGTAAGTTGAAGCCTGGAGGGGGGTAATATGGGGAAGAAGGGCTGAGGAGGTACTGCTCGAAGGAGTATTTAGAGTGCGGTGAATATTCTTGGATGAGGTCAGCAGGAAAAGTCAACCACGGTTGGGTAGCGTTGCTGGACCAAAAGACGTGATTGGGTCTTGTGGGGGTGAGAAGTTATGTGAGGCCCAGAGATGATTCCCAGGGATCGAACGGGTAACGGTTGCCGTATAGGGTAGTTGGTGTGGCGGATAGAAATAAAACGGAGCAATGAAAGACGGAGGATGGAGTGGACCAAGGTGTGGTAGAAATGAAAAGGAAGTTAGCCGGGATCGAAAAGTTGGTTTCAGAGCTATACAAGAGGTCGGTAAAATTTCGCCCGACAGAGCCATTTCCTCATTTTTTGCATGTGCTTGATGTTGATTGGCCTTGTTCTATGGGCGAAAAAGTGTTAATTTGTAAAGGTGAATCTGTATTAGCGGGCTCATCTGCGGCGGTGGTCTGGGTGGTGACCGGGCACATTACGGCAGAGAATAAGAGAGTGCAGCTGGTGGGCTCGAAGGCCTGGCTGCGTCATCAATCCTTCCGGGGTCGTCAGGATGTATAGGTGTATATAGAGGCGGGATGATGGTGCAATGAGTTGCAGGCATGGGTGAAGAACCGGGCTTGGAGCTAGTAGAAGGAGCGGGGTCATCTAGGCTTAAGGGGAGCATGCACTCACGGTTGGATGAGTCGGAGGAACCTTTATCAGCTTTGTGGACGCTGGGAGCTTGTTTCAGGCTAGGAATTTGTTTCTGCTATTCTGGATGTTGAGGTTTTTGCCAGATGACTCACTTGGGGAGAAAGTCGGCGCGCTGCCTAAATCTACGGTTGCACTGCGATTTGTAATGCATGGCGACATCGGGCGATGGCCAGTGAGGGACACATCAGAGTTTTGGGGGCGATTGCTGGTTGCATTTACACTAGGATTGTTATTCTGGGCGTGGCTGTTGCGAATTCCCTCTAGCAGTGGGATTTGTTAGGAAATATGCTGTTACACTTGGAGCCAGTTTTGGCTACGACTGAGGATTACCGGCTAATAAAGATCTTTGCCAAAACTTCATTTGTAATTCGGAACGGTAGTGGACAGGAGGTGCGTCGGGAAGTTTTGCCGTGCCTGGCACAGTGGCACGGTTGTGGGTCAAGGTTGCAAGTACTTGAGATCATATTTTTGGCTGGTAAAAGGGGTATTCACTCTGGGACGTTAGATATGGTCGCACTGTTTTCCATTTTTATGCGTCTGAAGATTTCCGAGGTCCCTGTGCCCACAACCTCCGTAGCCAGCAGCAAGTAGTTTGTGGTATAGTACACGGCTGGATCAAGCAGGAAAGCTGAAGGCATCGGTTGACAGATAATCAGACCAGCGAAGTCAAGTCGAAAGGAAAGACTGCCTAGTTTTTTGCTTATCTTTGTAGTTTGTCTGTTGGCATCTTCAAGCTTACCTACCAGGGAAACTGAACAGTTCTCCGATGCGTTTTGGAGTTTAGTGGTTCTGCGGTGGTGGTTGCTGACGGTGATTTTGGGTCGGATGGTAGAAGGTTTAGGTCCATCCATGGTGGTAAAGATATGGGAAGCCAATGGGACAAATTGCAGCAATGTACGGTTGTAGGAGGGCGATACTAAGCAGAGAGATAAGTGCGGAACAAAGCCAATATATTTAAACCTTAGGGAGGAGTTCTTGTCGAGGGAGATCAACATCCGCGGAAATAATTATGTACTAATTGTGAGGCCAAAAACTGCGGGTAGTTTCTGAGGACGGTGCTGTTGGAGTAGTTTCGGATGTGTATTGAAGGTACGGAAGAAGGCTGAATGGTGGGGATGTACTTTGGCGTAGACGGCTGCTACGTAAAGTACGTTACAGAGACGACTTCCTACGCGGTATCTTGGGATCCACTAACGTTGTCCGGCTGAGACGAATGTTTCTTTTTGCTTCTACTCTGAGGGACAGTTCAGAAGCCACTTTTGCGGATAAATTCTTTCACCCTAACCGCGAAGATCGTCCTCTGATTTGAGTCATAGTTTGCTCTTCCTTGATTGTCAGTGCGTTTCCTATTAGGCGGACATTCCCTCGCGGCTCAGAAAAGGCCTCGCTGTGACCTTTTGATTCTGTGAATCCTTTTGGTGTTTTGAAGGCCATCGTGAGGTCACCTCTCTTTGTTCTTTCCGAGGAAAGTAATTCAGGATGTTTAAACCTTGGTTTGTAGCGCTAATTCCCGTTCTCCTCGGTCCTCTCAACGGGTTGTCTCATTCAAGTGGCTTACTAAGTTAGAGGGACAGGAACGCCTGCGCCACAACCCATGCTGGTTGATGGTTGCTTGTTTGTTCCCCTCCAAATCACTTGCTATACTACCTCGCAGTATCTTCTCGAGGGTTTCGAGCACCACTGATGTCGCTTTATTCGGCCCGTAACTGGTACTTGTCTCCGTCTCTACCTTTATGAACCGGTCTGATACAAGCCAGTTATTAGGTAGTACACCCTCGTTTAGCGATGCGTTGGACGGCCTAGTCAATGGTTCTCCTAAGATGGACGCTAGTGGCTTCAGTATTACTGGGTGGAAATCGTCCGCCCCCGGCCTTGGATAAGTCTAGTTGTTTCAGGCTGTCTAACACTTCTCTTGTGCTGGCATCGTCATCCTGCCTTTCCGAAACTTTACTGCCCCCAGTTATAGGTGGCGCTTGAGAGCCTTGGTCCCGCCCACATGCTTGTTGAAAGAATTCCAACAAGCCTACTGTTTTTTTCTTGCGTGCCCAGTGTCTGCACTCTCTGTAAATCCCTGACATCACCTGTAGCTTTCCCCAGTGCTTTCTCAGACCGGGCCTAGCTGTAGCATGCCTTGGGATTGCCTTTGGCTTTCCACGCAATGCGTTCCTCGCAGTTGTTCCTGCACTGCCTCTGTATCTTACGCAGTCCATTTGTCTACTATCCATCCGTCATTCTCCTGTTTAATAACATGTTGGTCTATTGATCTATCCCACTCTGAGGTCTATCTTATTAGACAATCCTCAGCAACTCCCTCTACTCGTTCTGCTCCAAAGGTTACTTTTCCATATTCCTGTGGGTATCAGAGCAGGGGCAAGATAATGACTAAATCATCACATCCTGCCGAGTGCCAGACCAAAAAGACGGTTTAGAAGGACACTATGGAGGGCTTCGGTGCTCTAAGGGTAATGTGTCGGCAAAGACTGCGGGGACTCTGTGCGACACCTGTCACACGTGGTTCCACACAAAGCGCACGGGACCCAGCAAGAGGCACTATCAGGTGTACCTTGAGTGTGGAGAACTTAGCTGAGTATGCCCCTGATGCCAAAAACTCCCGGAGACAGGAGTTAAAGCCATCCATGAGGTGAGGGCCATTGAAGAAGGCGGAAATAGGTAGGCCCTAAGAAGGAAAGTTCACACAGCATAAGGACAGCAAAGGTCGGGTGCCCTCTCTAGGTGGCTCGAAGAAGGCCGGGGCGAAGCCGGGGCAGAAAGCGGCTATTGCGATGCTGACTCACAACAGATGCGGGATTAATTGTCATAAGCAAGCAGGCAAGCTGTGATTGGACGATGTTGGTATCATCAAGCTTCTAGCGGCATGGAGGGCGAATAGAACTACCGCCCTAGGACGAGACAGGAATGCCGTAGGTCGTGGTGTTCCCGGACTGTTAATGAAAGTTGGCAGGCAAGGGTACAAGGCGGTGCGATACCATCTAGCAACTTACTCTGAGAGGTTGACATTCTCAGACACGCGGTCATCAAAAGAGTTGAGGCGGTGGCGGTGGAAGGGAGAGATCTACAGAGAAGGGAGCAAGTGAAGACCGCCGCAGCCGGGCGCATTAGGCAGACTTCAAAAAATAAATAAATATGAGGCTTAATGATGAAAATGCTGAAGTCAGTCAGAATATAGTGAGAAAAACCGAAACCTTAGGTTTCAACAAGGCTTTAATAAAGTCCCCCAGGGCGAATACAATCAGGATAGAATAGCGAAGCCCCACGGAGCCACTGGTCAGGGTGGAGGAGCTGTTCAGCTTCAGTAATGAAGGACCGTACTATCGCAGTTCCGAAGGAAAATTAGGGAAATTGGCCCTCACCAGGTCTCCGACGATGGCGATATTTAAAATAATCCAGAAAGTATTTGGGGCTCTATACGACGGTATCCCCCAAAATCCAACGGAATTACAGTTAAACTGTTCAGTTTTTTGTGTTTAAGACTTGAGCACCTGTCGCGCTTGTCTGAAAAGCGCAGGAAGGTGAAGGGGGTTGTGATGCTCGTAGCCTGCTCCAATCCTTCAAGCATGGGTGGCAAATAGACAAAAACTCGAGGCTGTAAGGATAGCAGTAGATGCGGTAGCAGTTGCTGAAATGCGGTTGAGATCAGACGAAAGCGACAACAGATGGCGCCATTAACTCCTACGCGGTCTTCTGGGTGGGTACGCTGCATGATAGAATCACAGAGGCTACGATGGTACTCTCAGCGGGGCAGTACGGCAAGTTTGACGAGGGCCGACTTGTCACGCCCATTACACAAGCGGTGGGCGCTGTAGCAGCCACTGGTGGACCGAAAGTATCGTAACTGGGGTGAAAAGTAGCCACTTCACACTAATTCCAAAATCAGGAAAAGGCCGATACGTAGTTCCTCCGGTATCAAATTGAGAACCACAAAAAGTACAAATATATGATAAAGATAATGGTATATTTCTCGACCATGGCCGAAATGCACGCTCAAGCGTACGACCAAGGTGTACAACGTTACCCGAAACGATGAACTACACACGATTGCAAGATTAGGAGTCAAAAATGTCAGAAAAAAACAACACAGCTAGAAGTTGTCCGAATGGATCAAAATGATAATGGTTTGCGTGGCAAATACGAGTTGCTTCCGAATCCAAGTTGGGCAGTGGGGGTCCTTGGGGACACAGAAAACATCGTGAATGCGTGATGCTGAGGATGCATTATAAACCAAAATGATGCAAGCCATGGATAACGGAGGCTCATTGGGGTTCTGTGAACGGAATAAGTTCTGAACAGGGAGAAATGAAAAAAACGTATGAAAGTAAGCTCGGGAACTTTGATGAATATGGAAAGTACAGCAGTCCATGAAGACGATACGAGCCCGGAATGACAGATTTTCCCGGGTTCAATAAAAGGAGTAAGTTATGAAACAGGGAGACATGAAACAAAATGTATGACAGTGTACTCGGGAACGTTGGTGAATGCGGAGGAAACATCAATCCATAAAAAAGGTGAGTTCATTTTCAGGATCGATAACTCGTGTCATTCATAAGAAAAGGAGCACAGCCTGAGAGCCCTGGATTAGTGAAGAATCAACTTCAAGCCGGGTGACGTTTGAAAGAAAAATGGAATCTTACAGCAGATGTCAGAGTGGAAAACCGCCGTATAGGTTCGCGACTTATTGTTCCGTTACGCTGGGGAATATGTGTTGATTCATTGATTCTCAGCTTTATTCAGAGTCTTTATTGAGGACCCCAGATGGGGAGGATATGTGGCCTCGCTTTCCGATGGCGTATCGAAATTGTTTTAGTAAAAAGTTCCTGTGTTGCCTACTCTGGCTGCGCTATCAGGCTGTCCTACGTAAGACCAAGGTGATGTGCATCATCCCGTGGGTATGGTTCACCTGGTGGGTTAGAGGACGTGTCGGTCAGTCAGTAGCAGGTTGTGCGTGAGCTGGTTTTTGTGTAGGCTCCAACAGTGACATCAGTAGGAGAGGTGTTGCATTTGAAGACGCCAATCAATCTACTGGTAAGCAGTCGGGGTGTTTTGGGTCGTGTGGCTCTATTGCAGTCCCGGTTGTTATGAAGAATTCCATTTGGGCCACTGTCGGTACGGGTCAAAGTGTAAATCTTGGTCATCGAAAGTGGAGCCCGAGAGGGTTGGCGAAGTCGAACCTGAAATAAGTGGGGCTTGCAGTCTAGACGTGGATCCAGCTGTGGGTTGTGATAATAGATGACGACAACTAGTAGTGAACTGGTTGGGTTTATGTGAACCGTCAGTGGCGCACATTCCATAGTTTGATGTGGCTTTTAGTTCGAGAGTTCAGGTAAAGTAGGCTTGCGGGGGGTTGAGATATACTGCCACAGGCTAGCAGGGTAGCGTAAGCCGGGTATGCTACTGTCTCTGCATTACAAGGGATAGACGGTTTTCATGCATAAGAAATGGTGAACCTCAATGCCGTTTGCTTACGCAGAAAGCAGGCCAGCACCGTGGAGGTAAGATATCTCACGGATACAGGTTTGAAAGAGCCGTATGTGAATGAATGGGATCGGTACCCTGCTGGCATAGCACCGTATCTGTTACCGTTTCTTCTGGTACTTTGGTTATTCTATGCTGGAAAACTTCTGAGGAACAGTTGAGTAAGACTGCAGAAGAAACTACTACCGCATCGGTGGTGATGCGCTCCAGAAAACTGTTGCTGTGCACAGAAACGCAGAGGTAGGTTCGTCTGTGCTCCTACTCGATGGGGCTAGCATACTGCGAATAAACTTGAATGTGAGCTAGGAGACCTCATGAAACGGTGATTGCATGAATACCTTTTTATTATAAAGGAGAGGAAAGATACTCAGTTGGGAATGGCCCTCACCAGGACTCCGACGTCGGTGATATGTAAAACAATCCAAAAAGTAGTAGGTGTAACGATTAATCCGACTGTGAGTAACGCGTAGACAATTCAAAACGAGCCCCAAAACCACAACAGGATTGATTCGTAGTTTGTACTGTACTGGACTAACAAATTATACGCATATATAGGTGTGCACAAACCGCAACTGTACGGCCACAATGTCTGGCAACGAGGATCAGGGTCCATCGAAAGTCAATGTCAGGTACCGCCGTCACGGCACTCCAAGTTCGAATCAAAATTATGCCACTCCACGTGAGCGAAATATAAACAAATGTTGGTGCGTAGTGATTGACGCATTCTGTACTTGCTCGAGTATTATTGAGATATAGAACGTTGTATCAACAATACAAGTATGTGGCAATGGTTAGGGAGGATTTCCACACATGTACGTTACAGTCCTTCCAGGAGGGCAGCTAGACTGTGCAACTCACTGCCAGCAGATGTGATGGAAGAGGACAGCTGCAAGCTTTTAAACAGGAAACCCGATGCACATCTGATGCAGTTTTGGCTTGAATCACTGTCGTGAGGCCACAGTCAAGGGTGGATGGAGGCCCCCACGGGAAGTGTCTCATTGCCTCCACTTCCGAAAACTTGAAACCTAGGGGAACAAGTTTTTCTCCTGGAATATTTGGACCTCTATCTTGGTCTCCCCGGTAATTGTCCGTCGGAAGACAAAAGACAAGTGAAACTGGTGTCTTTTGTTGCACTTTCACTCCCCCAGATTTTAGTTAATTTATTACCTCCATTTTTCTCAAGGCCTGTTTACAAAGAGACATTGCGTGATGCGATGCATATTTTGTTTTGGTTGCCTCCTTCTTCGCCCCGCCTCCCTTTACTCTCATTCAGCCACGGCGAATCGGCCAAAGGATCATAAGTTTCTTTAGGGACCTGAACAACTCGGTTCAGAGACTCGAACCCGATTAGTATTTCGGGACCTTAAGACTGTCCCCTAGAAGAAGAAAACTTTCTTCAAGAAAAAGTTGGACCTCTACCTGGGTCTATCCCGGTAATACCTTGTCCAAAAAAGTGAAATAGATGTCATTTATTGCATCTGCATTCCGCTATATGTTCATGAATGTCACAGCTCCATTCCGCTTAAGGCACTGTCCAAAGTGAGACAATGCGTGATTTTATGTGTATTTTATTTTTGTTGCCGCCCCCACCCACCCCCCGCTTCTTTTTATTCTCGTTTCAGCTCGGTGGATCTGACGGACGATCACAGATTTCCTCCAGAACCCGGACGATTGGGCTCAAAGGCAGGAACCCGTGTAGTGCTTCGAGAATTCAAGACTTCAAAAGAGCATAAGCTCAAAACTCTTTACCTGTGTCAGTATCTGGACGGGGGGGGGAGGGGGGGGCACCTGTTTCCGTCCCAAAAACACCGTGTTAGGAGTTATAGAAGCACGCAGAAAACTCAACTGCCTGAATCCACGATTGACTTTAGCCGCACTTAGTTCTGTGCAAATGTAATAGCTTTGCATTGAATTGAACTGACCTAACCTGAAATGAGGTTGCCGCGCGTTATTCGCGGGTGACCTTGAAACCGGAGGACTCGTCGTCACTGCCCGATGGAAAGTGTAGATGGGGCAGATCACGATGAAGATATTGTACACAATTGTAGTCCTATCGAAATTCCACCGCCGCCCGAACCTGTTCAGTCATTGGATGCAACAGGGCCTCGTCTCGTTATATCCCAAATCGTGTCTGAGAACTTCAAATCTTACGGTGGCGTCCGCATAATGGGGCCTTTCCATAAGAATTTTAGTTGCATAATTGGTAGGTAAAAGTACTTCGGCTTTATTTTCTCTAGGACCAAACGGCAGTGGAAAGAGTAATGTAATCGATTCTATGCTGTTTGTTTTTGGTTACCGCGCTGCCAAAGTGCGCTCCAAGAAATTGAGCCAACTTATTCATCAAAGTGAACTTGTTCCCAACGCTGCTAGCTGCATGGTTGCTGTACACTTCCAGAAAATTATTGATCATGGACCAGGTGCTGATGAGTATGAGGTACGTTCCTACCTTGGCGTAGTGATAGTTATATTTAGCCATTCTCAGTTGATTGTTCACTGAGTTGATTTCGAGTTTGCGGGATGTCTTATTTTAGGATTCTCGTCTAGGTTATTTCTCCACTTGGTTTCTAGACTTAGTTCCGTTTGGCTGTTTTAGGTTATGGACTGTAAATGGGTTCCTCTCCTAACTGATACTTCTCCTTTCAACGTCTAGTGAAGAACGCTGTATCCAGCACATTTCATATTCTCACCAAACCGTTGGTAACTGCTAGTGTGTCTCATCTACTGTTGAGTAAAATAAGATCTTACACTGAAGGTGAGGTTTTCAACATTACTCATTACAGGGAGTCGTGTCATATCGTTGGGTCTTATGGGACGTGTGTAGATAGAAGCAAGGAATTGTGGTTGATGTGATGCTTCGTGGTATGTTTTGTCAACAGCAACTCATCAGCACACTTCAGTTTTGTGCTTATTTGTCCACTCATTGGAGCGTCGTCAAGAGAGTTTACCATTCGTTGGCGGGATTAAGAAATACGTAAGCAGCTGTCGAACTCACTTGAGGTTGATTTTTCTCTCCACGATCAGTCTTCAATATGTTGATACCTTTGGATGTGTTCCTTCTGTATATTTATTATACGTCCGTTTCTCAAGTTACTGTAGCATCTTTGAAAACCAATTGTCTTTTCCTGTTTATGTGATCCACGTTACTTTCGGAAAGCCATACACGTTTTAACTGCTAAGGCCTTGTAAAGTCGGGAAACCGTACCACAGTTTTCTTGGTAAATGGATCCTTCGGTCTTTCGTACTACGTGTGAACCACATACACGTTACTCTAATGCTGGTCACTGTGCGAACACTTTAACCAGAGCGGCATTCCCCACGGCCCTTCAGAACTAAAAGGTGACTGGGAGAGAATGCGGCTAGTGTGTATCTGAAAACGTGCGTGAGGAGCGCGTTACCTGACCATCCATATCAGGAATGGGCGCACTAGCAGAACTGCTCAAGATAGGTTCAGCGGACTGTCTTTTGCCCGACGTCGATCGTGTGAGTCGAAAAAGATTTGCGAAGTGACAAGCAGCGCCTGCAATTTCCACCACACTTGCGATTTCCCACCAGTAATTGCGTCGATCTTTCTTTGCGCAGCAGGTTACCTCGCGTCTGAAGGATCGGTATTCTGGACGGCCAGATAAACGGGCTTCTTTAGCCAAGGCAGATAGACGGACAGTATCCCCAGATATCCAGTTTTCATAGCGGCATTTCGTGTATCCAAATCACCCGTTGCGCTTTGATGCACTGCTACTTTCAGTTTACCCCACAGCAAGTCTACCGTTTGTCGTGTGGTGTGAGGTGGATGCACCCGTTGACAACCGCAGTTCCATCTCCTTTGTTAGAGCTTCCATTTTCTCCCGGGAGGCGCTTCAGAGGAGTTGTCTTTATTCGGGTCGTTAGTCGAAGGCAAAGCTTCACGTGTACCAGCATGTGATCTGATCCTCCCTTGTCGTCTGCCTCAGCGCCGCGGTGCAATCTGCAGTCCCTTGTTGATGAGACCCACCGCGACGCCAAATCGTTGAGCTGTTCTACCGACAATGGAACACCATGTAACAAGATCCCTTCTAGGGTGCTGAAACCGTGTGTTGATTATGCGCTGCCGATTAAAATCGGAGAAATTGATCAGCCTATCGCCGTTTTCACAGCGCTGGTTCAGGTTGAAATTCTCGAGAATGTGACGTGTCGAGACATCCTGCGTGTCTGTCCGGGCGTTCCAGTCACCCGCTACGATAAGCATATACCCTTTAGGAATGCGATTCACCGCCTTTTAAAGACTGCCATAGAATTCGTCCTTGGCATTTTTTTATTAGATGCTTACGCACGAGTGCAGTGGGAGGGGCATTTACCCCATAGCCACGAAGACCCACTGCACTATTGTGGATAACCGGCAACCAGACCCTGAGACTTGGAGTGGCGAAGAACCACGTAAGGTCCCAATAGATCAGGTGTGGTAACGATCCGGACGACAGTGGGTTACTGTCTACCACCAAAATGATCATGTACAGTGGAGGATTGCGAAATGTAATGAAATGGAGAAGGCTGCATCTGTTGGCAATACTCACAACATTGACCGTTTGGTTAGAGGTACCGCTTCACGGGGGCTTGATGAGTTAATCAAGGATACCCGACGGCTCACTGATTCACTCTCAGGGACGTCGTCTGAACCGTCGACGAGAGCGCTTTAAGAGACAATTCAACTGGCCCACTCCAACAGTGTATCCTCCGCTTGTACCTGCAAGAGAACCGAAGCAGGCAGACATCACTCCTCCATCAAAAATGCAGGTTATGCGAGATATAAGTTTCTTGAAAAGGTACAAAGTCGCTGGACCGAATGGGTTGTCTTCATCTTTTTTCAAGAATAGAGGTGAAGCTTTGGTTTAGGAATGAACAAAACTCCGGGTAATCTGGATTGGTGAACAGATTCCCAGGAATGGTTTCAATCGGCGGTTGTGCCGATTTGCAAGAAAGATGGCAGGTTCTCGTGTTTAAACCAGGGTGATTAGCTTGGTAAGTACCTCATTCGAACTGCCCATCGGACTTATTCTTCACCGGTTAACCAGCACCCGCGAAATATGTACGCGTGATGATCAAGTTGGTTTCAGACTCGGTCGGTGTTGTATCGAGCACATCTTCACTGTTCGCCGAATGTTAAAGCAAAGACACACCTTCCGTAGGCCAATAATCTCTGTCTTCCTTGATCTGAAGTCGGGGTGCGACTCAATCGACCACAGTTTTCTGGTTCTGCCTCGTCTTTGAAGAGTGCACCCGAGAAAGTTAGTTCTTTCCAGTACTTCAACGCAAGCAGCCGAAGCCGAGTTTGTGCTTGCGGCGATCTTTCCTCCGAGTTCATCACGGAAACGATGTTCGTCAGGGTTGCCCTCTTACGTCTTTCCTTTTCAATTTTGTAATTGAATTGACTTTTGACATAGCTCTATCCTCGTGTGAGAATAGCGGCATCGATCTCTGCTTAGGCAGTAAACTTTCTGACTTGGAACACACGGACGATATTGTTCTTCTGAGTGAAGATCCAGGCAAGTTGCAAGCTTCCTTAGGCGTAGCCTAGAAAGCAACATAACAATGTTTTGGATGCGTTTTGCATTTTCAAAGTGTAAAATTCCGCTGCAGGATTGGGTTGGCTGAACACCGAACCTCTTCTTGGGAGGGAAAGCTCTAGCTGAAGTGGACAAGTTTGTTACCTTGGCATTTATATCTCACCAGATGAACAGATATCGGAGGAATTGTCATGGTGTATACAGAAAGCGCGTTTGGTTTTTGCCAACCTCAGTCATCTGCGGCGTCGGCGTGACATCTGATTGTCTGTCAAGGATAGAGTGTACAATGTGTCGGTTACGCCCGTTCTTTTATACGGCTCAGAAACATAGTCGTTAAGAGCAGAAGATAGACAAAGACTGCCGGTGTTCGAACGCGAATGTTTCCGTAGGATTGCCTTAATATGGTGGGAACACTGTATCAGAAATGCAGATGTTAGGCGCAAGATGTGGGATCCAGAGGTCAGTCTGTGGATCAAGTATTGAATCTGAATAGGTTAAGGTGGCTGGGACATGTGTTACTCATGCTCACCGATAGGCTTCCTCGGCGTCCGCTGTTCTCCGAGGTAGGTAGTGGTTAGAAGGTAGGTGGATGTTGTCATTCCACGACATGGGAAAAGGTATGAAAACCTTAACCAGTGGACTTGGTCAAGTAGGACGTGTTGGACTTTCAGGTTAGAGTTCACGTGCTCCGCTTACCAGATGGTTGGAAACACTAAGTGATATGGTTAGGTATTGTGGCCGGTGGCGTAGTTGCATTTGGACTCTTTCTTTGTCTTCGTGATTTCCGCTTATTACTTTTTTTTTTGGATCTTTCTCATTTAATGATGTTATTCTTTCCACCTTTGGCTCGATGATACTGGAAGATAGCAGCCGAAACCAGAGCACAGAAGTGGGAGTTTTTGATGGTCAAGTAGACTGTACTAAACTGACGCAGCTGAAACGTAGCAGGTATACTGTTGTTCGCATAGCGGCCTAAGCTTGAGCACTTGCATGTGTTGCGTAAGGCGTTCAGCATAATCGCCGTAGTCGGAAGTCGGTTGGTGACGGGGCCACCAATTCTTCAGGCAAACGAAGTGTAAAGCTTTCTACCAACAGGGATAATGTGGTGAGCATTTCTTCGTCAACGGCAGTGCGCAGGAATAATAGTACTAATAACATTGTTTCCAAGTTGGGTTACCGGTTGCGAGAAGGGCTGCTTTTAACTGCAAGTGAAAACGCTCTACCGTACCACTTGCCTGGAGGTGATATATCGCGTCTTAATGCGTTAGCAACCGAGCGTGGCGAGTAGGTTACCGAACGCTCCGTCGAAATATCGACCACGGCCGTTTGTCACTATCACCGGGCAGTCAAACTGACCTACCCAGCCGGCCGGAAGAGCTTTTGCGACTTATGATATGGAACGAGGAATTGGAATGTCTTGCGGCCAGTGAGTGAAGTGGCCTACACATGTGAGTATGTAAACGTACACAAGCGAAGGCGGCAAGGGTCCTGCGAGGCGAATGTGTACATGATAAAAACGTGTTTCTGGTCCCGGGAACCTAGCTGACTCCGTCGTAGTGTACCTGCTAGTCTAGACACGTTGGCATTGAAGACAAACACAGGCTCACTAATGGACGTCTCTTTTGAAACGGTGGAGAACAAAACGCCCGGTCCAGACTACCGAAAAATGGTCGGATAGATGGAAGCGAGTTCGCTATATTGTTGCTGTGCCTATGTTCGGACGTACGCAGTCGGAATATGATTCACTCGAGAATTATAACCAGCGAAATTGAGTGGGGTCTGAGAATCCACTACCCTACGATGCCGTGCATCAACCAGTAGGTCAAAGTTTTGAAGTCAGTCAGTGCCAAGAATGGTGTACGAAACCTCGGCGAGGGTGAACAACCAGCAAAAGTTAGATGAGCGACCGCTGGTCAAACATTGGGATAGTCGTGCCATTAGCAGCGCGTATAGTTTGGGCCTGCGGTATGATGATGTCGTTTTCCGGTCGGGGGATGACACTCACTTCGGCGCTGGTGTCTACGAGGAAGAGAGTATCTAAAAGAATATCTCTTACTTTCAAAAGGCGATTGTTGGCCTGGTACCCAGCGTCGTGGGTTGCTACCACGGGCCGAAGCACTAGTTTCCCTGATACGTACCGGGAAAAGTACACCCTGGTTCACATCGTTTGGCTGCCTCACCGAAGCGATTGCGATATTTACAACACCCATCTTTGTGACGGGTCGAAACTTTGTCGTGGTGAGTTACTATAACGCCTAGATGAGAGCGTGTGACACCGCTCCGGTGACCTGCCTCTGCTCACTGTTAGGCGTTGCAGGATCAAACCGATTCTAACAAAATTGAGACAAAATCGTTGGACATTGGCAAGTCAGGCACCGTGGTGATCAAATACCTGGTTACTCCGGCGATAGCGGGGTTTTACCGTGACATATTGCCGTCAACTATCGCTGCAGTTTCTTTTAGCGAGCATTCGTCCGTGGTGCTCAGTAAGACGGGAATGTTGTGCCGTAAATGGTGGAGCCAAATTCCCCTTATGAGAGGGTCCTTACCTAATGTCGGTCCTCTCAAACACTGCATCTCGCTCAGAAAATCAAAGGGCTTCCCACTTTCAAGCTCAACGCTTCGAAGTCGTTGCATACGTTGGTCATGCACTGTCGTGCGAGCAATGATGGTTTCTTTTAAAGCCTCGTAGCTCCGGGAAGATGCGATTACGTCTCTAAATTGCATTGTCACCTCCGTGAGAGGCGGCCCGCTACCCACCGGAAACGACTGGCATCACTGGTTATACGGTTGTTTTCGAATTCCAATTCGACCAGCGTGAACCGTAGTTGTGGATCAGCAGGCGCGAATTCCGGTATGTGCAGCGTGATCACCGCGACCGTCTTGAGAAGGTTTTCGCTCGGCAGATGGACCTTAGTAAATAATTTGTAAAAAAAAAACCTAAAAATGATTGCCGATAAACGTAACAATACCAGCGGCAATAAAAATCCGAAACAATCACGATAAACTGGACAAAAAATATGTATAGAAAGATAAAACAATTTGAAAAACAGCCAAAATAAGTTGGCGAAAATAATAATAGTATTAATAAATTACTGGAAAACGTACGCAGACGAGACGCAAAACGCTGAAAAACAAGGAAGCTCACGTAATCTGGGGATCACGTTGGACTCACCAGTTGTAAGATAGACAAATCGTACCACGCAGTTTCATTAGTAAATGCTTTCTCCACTGCTTCGTACTGGTGGACTATCTGTACTTTACTCTAATGCTTGTCACTGTGTGAACACGTTGAACCCCACGACCCTCGAGAACTGGAAGGCGACCGGGATAGAATGCGGTTAATGTACATTTGAGAACGTGCGTGAGAAGCGCATAAGAGAAACTGTCAGCATGGCGACCGGGCTTAGCAACCAGCGTTCAATTGGGCAATAACGTGCTAAACGAATGAACGAAGATGAATCTTGCTACACCCTCACTATTTATTACTATCATCATCATCATCGTACAGCGTTAAACAGTAGGGCAAGCCCACTGACCACTGCCTTCTTCATCATCTTGTACATTGAATTAGAAGGTATGAATATACAAGATGGACAGGGAGTGGACCTACATGGGTGGGAAAAGGAAAGATTGCCCTAGTAGCCAACACATGGAATACACAGTCTAACTGTACAAACGCACATCGATCGGTCATTCTGATTCGACAGAAAGTGACAACACGATCGCCACTGTTCGCGGTTCGCAGCCATATCCTTCAGTGTCTCCAGCCAACTGGTAGACGGATCTTTCTGACCCCAACCACGAAGACGTGAAGTACCTACTTTTCCTAAGTCTGCTGTACATTTTCTCATTCCTCGCTGCCACGTCATCTGTTGACCTCCACGTGGTCTCTTCCACTCTCTAGGAAGAACGGAGAATAAGATACGGTATGGTAGACGTGTGTTTGACATGCGTAACACATGCCCCAACCAATGAAGTCTACTAATCTGGATACGCTGTGACAAAACGTTCTCCGAATTAGTATCCAATACTCGCTTTCTGACCTCATCATTACTTACTCGGCCATTCCACCCGATCTCAGCGATACTACGTAAACATCGGTGGTCGAAAACCTCAAGACGACGAATATCTTCAGCACGCAGAATTCAAGTTTCGCAACCATACAACAAAAGTGAACGCACTGCGGCACAGTATACACGATCTTTCAGCTTCAGTGAAATATCAGGTCGGCGCCACAAGTGCTTCAGTCCAGCGTACGCCACTCGAGCCTTGGATATCCGCGTGTTCACTTCTACTACAGTGCTCCCATCCATCATCACGCTGCTGCCGAGATAGATGAAGTAGTCGACAACTGCCAGCACCTCCCCATCGAGCATCAAGCTCGGAGTCGTTGACGTCCAGTCTTGTAACATCATCCTACACTTTGAAGGTGCAAAACGCATGCCGAATGGAGCTACAGCACTTGAAAGTCTATCTAGTGCACTTTGCGCATGTTCCGTGGATTCGAACAGGCAGACAACGTCGTCCGCCTAATCTAGGTCACAGCTTTGCACTATTTCCTAGTTCGACGCCGACATCCTGAAGATTTTGCAGCGCACTCTCCATTATTTCGTCCATGACGAAGTTGAACAGGAGTGGAGACATAGGACATCCCTGTCGAACACCGCTGGTCGTTTCGAACCGACCAGATAGTTCACCGTAAACTCTAACGCGGCCAGAAGTATGCGAATACAATGATCTCGGTAGGTTCACGAACTTCTGGGGCATACCTTTCCGCTGAAGAACACTGAAAAGCGCTGTTCGATCAACTGAATCGAAGGCGCCTTTCAGGTCTAGGAAAACCATTACTGTCGGTCGGCGGTGCGTGTAACGCGTTTCAAGTAGTTAGCGAAGAGTAAAAGTCTGGTCGATGCATCCTCGACCTGGGCGGAATCCAGTCTGCTATTCGCGGGCATTCCTCTCGCAAGTAGGCGTAAGACGGTGCAGCAAAATCGAGGCTAACACTTTGGTGACTATCGAAATTAAGCTAATCTCACGATGATTACCACAGTCATTGCGTAGTTAATTACTATTTATGGCTAAAATTTGTCCTCTTCTGTGTTTAGTTACTTATGAGCACTAAGGGCTTACATCGTGAACCTCGGACATTCGTAATGTAATTTTTCTCTCTCTAGGATATATTGGTTTATACTAGCATTTTACGGACCTTGTTATATGAACAGTTCACGTATTCATTCATAACTTTGTTTCCTCAAAGGTTTACACTTCTACTGCTAGATAATCTTTCTGAGTGTTTCACTTGTACGGCCGAGCGGAGGCTCGATCCCTCTACCATAACGTTTCCGTCACTGCACTCCACCATTGACCGCCGCACGTCAACGGCAATAACAGATCTAGTGCCGGATTCGTCCATTCACGTTGGGACGTGCTCTTGTTTGCCCCACAGATTCAACTTATTTTTACTCATTTGTTAATAATTCTCGTATTGCAACCACAGTCTGATTCACACCTTTGTAACTGATTTATTGATTCGTGGAGGTTAACGTTTCCTGATTTGCTGATTGTACCGCAACCGAACTGCGCTAAAGTTTCGTTCAGCTGCTTGCTAGGTGGACCGCTTTCATTTTCTGCACTGTCCCGATTTTCGGAAATTTATTGCCCATTGTTTTTGGTTTTTCACTTGGCTGTAAGTCTTTTTCTTGCTGTATGTTTTTGCTTATTGTATTGTTTAGAATCACGAATTGTCGATAAACACGGTTATTCGATTGCAATTTGTTCTGTTGCCCGTAGCCGCGTTTTGCCCATTTCGTGCGTAGAGCTAGTGAAACTAAAATTCCGCTACATTGGAAGCTCTAGACATCGGGATAGTCGCAACAGTTTGCCAGCTTTCCAAATCTCTGCTTTGATTTTCTGTTTGAATTAGAATTAAAAAAAGTTCTGTGAAATGTAGTCCCGTCATGGTTCCGATAGTGAACGCCAGTTATCACAAGTTCCGTTCGCCAGCTCGAGACTGGACCGAGAACATAAATTGGCAAAACTAAAGATTAAGAAGTTGGAGCTTGAGTTGGAAACCGCAAGACATATCAGTGAGGCTAAAATGAAGCTCTCGGAGAAGATCAGCGGTCTACCAACAGAAAAATGGTCAATATTGTCGGTGCAAACCTCTCGACCACCTACTCCGCAGCCATTTGAGAAGCTCGAACGAGTTAAGAACTATGTTGCAGTCCCTCCCAACTTCAGATGATCAACCGGCCGACCCGATATCCTCCAAGGAACCGGAAATTCGTGTTTTGACTTAGGAACAACCAGTGCCAAGCAACGTCGCTGAAATCGCTCAGCTGCTCCAAGCATGCATAAGCCTTCCCGCCCGAAAATTGGTCAGATTCGAGGGCAGTTTAATGAATTACTTCGAGTTCATGTGCAGATTTCAAATTACAGTGGTCAGATACACACTCGATCTTGCTTGCCTATTGTATCACCCAATTTCGGCGCGTGAAGGTGAAGCCGCCGAATCAGTCGGAAACTACGCAATCCTCGAACCTAGGGAAGAATACGATGAAGCACCGCGAATCCTCGAACGGCGTTTCGGTGAGCTACATGTGATCGCAAGACAGTGCATCAACGAACTGATAGACGGACCAGCTGTGAAGCCTCCAGACCACAGCTCTAATCAAGTTAGTTGACGAAATAAAGTTGTGTGCCGCCACGTTAGAAAGGCTGAATTATCAGTCGGACTTAAATACCTGTCGGACTCTTACAGTAGTGGTGCAACGGCTTCCCCATCATATTCAGTCTAAGTGGTTCGAAAGCGCATCCCATATCAATACCGTGCGCGAGCCTACTTTCAGTGAGCTGATGGACTTCGTTTCGGACCAAGCTGATGCTCCCGTAACCGGCCTGGTTTATATTACATATCAAGATAATCGTGTCTACGCTCAGTCAGAATCTCGATGGCTTATGAGTAGTCAAAGCTCCCGAGATCGATCAGCCGCAGTAACGTCAACGGAGACTAATGTAACTGCATCAAGTCTGAAAGCTTCGCCAAATCAAACTTGTTCTATTTGTAAGGAACCGCATTACGTGGACTAATGCAGCACCTTTCAGGGTTTGAGTGTTGCCAATAAACGCGATAAAATAAAGAGGCTGGAGCTGTTTCCTCTGCTTGAGACCAAGTCATGTTAAGAATTGCCGATCACGCTGAACCTGTGGTCTAATCGACTACAAAGGTCAACACCATCCGATGTGGCACAGACAAAAAACCCCGGGGGGTAAATGCTGGACTACTCAAGTAAGCGAACATACTGTATCGGTTTGTCACGCCTCAGCAGACGTCAGTAATACCGCCCAGCAAGTGTCTTTTGTCATATTACCAGTCCGGCCCCGAGATCCATTAAGTGAAGTCACCGTCATTGGTTTCCTCGACAACAGTTCTACTGCCCGTAGCCGTGTTCTGCGCATATCGTGCGTAAAGCCAGTGTGACTAAGTTTCCGCTAGATTGACAGCCCTAGACATTGGGATAGTCGCAACACTCATAAATATCCAATCTGAGTTTGAAGTTCGTGTCGGTTTTCCCTGACATTGTGTAAGTACGATGTGCAATTATGTCTGGTTTATACCCCTCTCACTTGCGCAGGTATTGATTGAATAGTATGTAGTGGCGCTCCCTCACCACCGGATTAACGAGTGTCCAGGTTTTAGGTGATTGCCGGATTTTGTAATACTTTGCGCTGGATTACCTGAGGCTATTTTTACGGCTTTCTAATTATTATAATCTGATGTGCGCGGTGATAAGTCATGTCTGCTTAGTACGGCAACCGCGAACTAATCCCGAAAATACACTTTTAACGAATATGTTTCCGTGTGTACCCGGGTCTGGGTTATCAGTTGCGCTTATGATAAGCATTACACTATCCGCTTCTCTGTTGGTGAAGACGAAATAAAAACTACATTTATCATCGGGAGTTTATCAGGTTTCATAACGACGAACTGATATGTGAAGTATTCATAATCTATGACAGTGTATTTTTTCCACATTCTCCCCAAACATTTTGTTCTGGGCTGTCAATTGTCTTTTCAGGTAGTTCCCAATAGCGCTTTTGTTATATCGCGCCGCGCCTACCGGGATAATTCTAGTAACTACTGGATTAATGATTCTCGCGCAGTCTATCGCGATGTCTCCAATCTACTGAGACTTCACGGAGTTGATCTGGATCACAATCGCTTTCTGATTCTTCAAGGAGAAGTTGAGCAAATCGCTTTAATGAAACCCAAAGCTCCTACAGAACATGAGGACGGGTTTTTGGAATACTTAGAGGTTAGTGGTGGTGGATTTTCGGTTTCTGGCTTCCTTAAAGGGTAGGGGTTATATCCCATAACCAGATGAACTCTCGACACTTTCTGATCTGTTGCATGATCTTCGCCATTTGAATGCTTTTCAGTTATTCGGAGGCGAAATAATCATAAGTTTTGTATGCCCCCGTTTTTGTTAGTATTACAGTTACGTGATTGAACCTGTGGCTTTATATATATATATATATATATATATATATATATATATATATATATATATATATATATATATATATATATATATATATATATATATATATATAATCTTGGCGTTTGATTTAGGATTCCTCCTAGGTCGGGTTTAGTAACGAGTCGGACGACAATGACTTACCGTCTACCACCAAAGTGACCGACAATGGCGAGATTCCAGCCTGTGACCCCCGAGACGGATATCAAACGCTCTAAATCACTCGACCAACACCGAGCTCCAATCTGCCCCCCCTCCCCCCCAAAAAAGACATATTCGTTTAGTCAATGCCACAGTATTTTCTTCTGACTTCACAACCCTTGCATGATGACCCAGCAGTAGCTTGAGAACCACATGGCTTTGAGACAGCCGTCGAGTGGTAAGAATGAGCTTGTTTTTGGGCCTATTCTAGGGCCTTCGCGTGTTCGCAATGGACTTGGTGTTTAGGTTTTTTGTGTCCCAGAAGAAGTTGACGAATGTACTTAGACTCCATTCCTGCGTTATTGCGTTTTTGTTCCGTTGTCGCCTGTCCGAAGTTAAAGTCCATGATCGACAGTTGAAACCTTAGAAAAAACTGGTCAAAACTTCCTCCTGGCCCTTTTTTTCAAGCGGCTAGTAGATAAAGAATAAATGTCTCGTTTTTGGGTTGACTATACAAAGACTGATTTTTTGTAATAGCTGAATCGTTATCAGAACAGTTCGAAATGAATTTGTACACCGACGGCGAGACAAAGTTAATTCACTTCTTGGGTTTGTCTGGATTATGTGGTGGGATCGAATCGCTGAGGCTACCAAACTTATAGATCCAGTGGGTTCAACCGTCTATAGCATTTAGCGAAGACAATCGAAGAAGGCGGCCTATTCGTTTTCACATAAATGAATTGTAATACGATCGGATATAATTGTTCAGTTGCAACAGACACAACAATAAGAAAATACAAGAAAAAACAATGCCAAATGATTTAGACTTTACTCATCCGAAAATCTTGCATACGCCTAAATATAAAAGAAGCAAACGTAGAAGAAATTTACCCAACAAAACTGAGGTTAAGGTAATGCTTACTGAGCTAGAGAATACGTAATAGTTCGCCGAGTTGAACGATAAATCGCGTGAATCTAATGAATGTATGTGTTTTATTCATGTCACCAATAGTATGTTTGTCAAGAAACGCAGTCTTAGGAAAAGCAGATAGGAATGCAAAGAACTCGCCTCAAGTATCTAAGGATAAGAATAGAGCAAAACGAAGCGGTGTTCATTTCAGTTCAGTTCAAAGAGTCAGTATACCATTACTACCGAGCAAAGTTTCTAAATTCACCATCAACGACCGATCAGTTTCATACAACAAAGCTCATTTACTCCGCTACTTAGTATTTTGATGTATTCATATTCTCTCATGCATCAGGATCATAAGTAGCGGAGTAATTGAACTTTGTTGTGTGAAATTGGTGATCGGTTGTCGATGATGAGTTTAGAAACTTTTCTCGGTAATGGACCATAGAGCTGAATCTTATTTAACCGCCAAATACACGCCCTCGTGGTTCTATTTGAGACAGTATATCAAGCTTCCATTTAAGGTTTCAGACTGTCACTGGCATTCAGAACAGCCTTCGAGGATCAGCCATCATAGGTTGTCATCACGACCACTGTCATGTAGAAAGAGTCCGAGTGCAGAAATGTCCCGCAGTAGTGTAAATGAAAGATATTTTTGATGGAGCAGGTGTAAAATTACAGATGGAGAATGGAAAATAAAGATTTGCTATTCTAGTCACCACATTGGCTGTATAATCTGTGCACGTGTGCGTGCATTTATTATCAGACACGCTGACCTGATAAGAAAGAACTGAAGGATCAGTACTACCTATGGTTTACTTCCGTGTCTCAATGTCTTCAATCAGTTGTGGACGGAATCTTTTGGACCCTTATCAGGTAGGCGAGGTGCACCACTCTCCCTAGTCTCTTCTTAGGCTTCTTCATACTTCTGATCGAAATAACCCGTTAGCTTTCACACTACCTTCATCCTGATTCTGGAGTTGCGAACAGTACTCGTTTCGACTGACAGTTCCCCAGCCAGTGAAGTCTATCTAGTTCGATTCGATGGGATAACAGATTATCCGGGATAAGCTGTAACAGTGAATCATTTTATTCTTACTGACCAGGCTGTTCAATCCCACACTTGTTATGTCGTATAAAGCGGTGGTCGAAAACGTAGTCCGTGAAAACTGCGCAGTTTCCAAGTATCAGCCGCACTCGTTCTGTGGCGCGTTTTTAGTAAATTTTTTGGGTTGTTTGTGGTTAGTAGATGAGCCGCTTATTCATCCTATACGCGCCCCTTAATGCGTTAATCGCCGTTAGGATGGAGTCAGTCTCGGCATTTATTCAAGTACGTTCCCAAGGCTTAATGTATCAAATCCAAGATCCTTTCGGAGTGTATCGAAAAAACGACGCACCATATGATATGTTATAGGTAATTGTTTATTGTTCGGTAACACAGCGTTATCGGGAAAGGTTGTAGTCAGTCGACGTTTCGGTTACCGCGGGTAACCTTTCTCAAGACCATTTTGCAGTCCATTACAAACTGGTTACCCGTGTTCCCGAGACTTGGTCAGATTGATAGATCCCCAGCCTTTGAGAGTCTTCACGACCACACGGGTGTGATATGAGCAGCTTGCAGTTAATTAAACTAAGGATCTTGAAATTTCGTCTCCAAAGACGTTTCGTGTTTATTGAATATTCATCAGTCTCTGTGGGAAGCCGTTTGTGTCTGGTTTAGCTTATTCCATCGAGCCTCGCAGCACGAAAAAGAGGTTTTTTGTTGTTCCTCGGTAATTTTATGACAAGCCGAAAATAAAACAGTCTTCCACACTTACCATTTTATGAACGTGCTAATGGAGCTGTTGTTTATCCATATCACTTGAGCAGTTGGAAAGTTCTCGTCTCGTCCTTCTGAACGAAACGTTAATCAAGAAATAATGTTTGCATGTTCATTATAATTTCAGATTATATGATCACGAGTCCTATATTAGCGTCGGAGTTCTGCATCCAAGGTCTACAACTTGCTCATTACCTGGACAGCTTGAGCAATTGCCTAGCAGTGTTCGGTATTCATCATCATCATCATCATCGTACGGCGTTAAACAGTAGGGCAAGCCCACTGACCACTGCCTTCTTCATCATCTTGTACATTGAATTAGAAGGTATGAATATACAAGATGGACAGGGAGTGGACCTACATGGGTGGGAAAAGGAAAGAATGCCCTAGTAGCCAACACATGGAATACACAGTCTAACTGTACAAACGCACATCGATCGGTCATTCTGATTCGACAGAAAGTGACAACACGATCGCCACTGTTCGCGGTTCGCAGCCATATCCTTCAGTGTCTCCAGCCAACTGGTAGACGGATCTTTCTGACCCCAACCACGAAGACGTGAAGTACCTACTTTTCCTAAGTCTGCTGTACATTTTCTCATTCCTCGCTGCCACGTCATCTATATTGTTCTTTGCATCTTCAGAGTGCAAGGTGCTGTACGAGGTGTCTGAGAGCAGTAGCACCTCCGAGTTGGCTGACTTTCCTGTCCCTCGGGACATCCTCCATCTCCTTGGTCTCCACCATCTACCCAGCCCTCACATGTCGCTCCACGGAGCTGAAGCATACATCAGCGGCCACACTTCTCAAATAGCTCGACAGATGGGCTAAAACAGGCTGAAGGCAACCAAGATCTAAAACCTCGGTGTGGTGGAGTTTGGCATGTGAAGACAGATACTCCTGAGTGGGTGGACGCGACCAACCAGTCCAACGGTTACGAAGGAAAACATTCCAACCTACCCTACTTGGTATCCCGGAAGAGGCAAATGAGCTAAACAACAGGCCACCCGCTCGTCTGTAGCAACCCTGCTGCTAGAGGTTCTTCCTCGAACAAAAACACCGGATCAGGTACCGTCAACTTACTTTTTACTCCGGACTGGATGACCGAGCAGCACAACAGTCCCAAACGGTGCTGGGGACACCGCTTCTAACTATATTCCCGAGAATATCCATGAATAATTTCCGCGATATTTACGAAGCCGACTTATCCTCTAGCAGGCGGTAGTCGCGTGGAAAAAGGTGCTATTGCGGGACTGCGTTTGTCCAGCACCAAACCTTTCGATATCTGGGGAGATTGTAGACCAAGTAGATCAGTTTGGTTATCCATACAGCTGCAGTTCACCAAGAGGTGGGATATGAAATGAAGTGTCTTCACCTATATCGAAGGCTCGTTTGACTTTCGCCAACCTCAGTCATCTTTGGCGCCTACATGACATTCGTCTTTCTACCAAGGATTAAGTGTACGCTACAGCAGTCAGACCAGTTCTTCTTTATAGTTCAGAAGCATGGCCTCTACAGGTGGAGGATATACGAAGATTATCAGTATTCGAACGCCAATGTCTTCGTGGTATTGCACAAATCGGATGAGAACACTGTATCAGTAGTGCTGAGATTGGTGCCGAGTATTAGGCACACAAACGAAATCATCAGATGAAACACTCAGGCTCACCAAGTTGAAGTGTTTGGGAAGTATATTGCGCATATTTTCGGATAGGATTCTTTGATGCACGATGCTTGCTGAGGATGGTAATGGTAACGGTGGCCAGTCCATTACATGGAAATGTATGGAAAACCCAACGGGTGTATTTGGCCATGTAGGGTGTGCTAGATTTCCTGGATGGAGTCCAAGAGATCCCTCATTCAGTAGTTAGAAAGGCTGGAGGATGTGGCTTGGTGTGGCGATCAGTCACAAACTTTCTTTATCGACTTTATACTACCATTTGCAATTTTCTTCTTACTCTCCATTTTAGTTTTTCTATTGTCCGATTGAGGTTTCTGCTGAGACATAGCCGTAGCACTCTGTTCATGTTATTCCTTTTTCAGCGTTTTGCTACCGACTATTATCTCAGTAGTCAGACTGTATGACTGGAACACGCGTTTTCTTTAATCTTATTGGTCGATTCTTCTGATCTTTGCTCTGACCGGTCATTTTTACGCTTCGACCACCGAGAGACGGTGTTTTCTGCTTGGGACCGCTGGTATTCCACCTCAAATAATCACACACTACTTACCGAGAATTTGACTGTCTCCTGACATTATATCCACCTCGAGTGCGTCTATTTGGGTGACAAGCCAGTGTAGAAAGCGAACAAATGATTTGGCGTCTACAAAGTTATTCGAGGGTTACTACGATAGCAACCACAACCAGTGCACCGAGTGCATGGGTAATGGATGTCTCAAATGGAGGAAAGTTGTCGTCGTACACGATGAATGAGCTACTGCCCCTTGTAACTTCAGTATTATTTGTTTTTCAGCCATTGGGTTACGATCGTCGAAATCCACGATGTATTGCCGATCTTGGTTGACCTATATTATGTATACGTGGGCTAACGTTTTACTTTTTAATCTACTACTGCCGATTGCATGTAGCGCTTATTTTTTTCCACTTTCCGGTCTGTTGAAGACGTGAGTGATTTTTCCAGCATTTCTTTTTCCATCCCTTTTCCAGGACATAATCGGTTCAAGTCGTTTCAAGCAACCACTTACAATCTATGCTGATCGAATCGAGAAGCTAAATGATTTGCGTTTGGAGAAGCTGACTCGTGTTAAAGCGGTTGAGAAGGAAAAGGATGAACTGGAAGATGTGCGCAATGAGGCAATGGACTATCTTCGTCTGGTGAATCAGGTCACCAGAACAAAAAACATCATGTTTCAGAAAAACCTAGCAGCTGAACGAGCCGCTGAGGCTAGTGCAAAAGAGCACCTGTCTGTTGCGCAGGAAGAATGCAAGGTTTGCTTCTTATGTCATTGGGTCCTGCTAAAATTTTTTTAATCAGTTCCTGTAGTAGAATATTTAAATTATTCCATTCTGAAGTGTCGACGCTGAACCCACCATCAAAAGTCCGTGTAACACTGTAAAGCTGCTTTATCCCTGTTGGGAATCATCATGAGCACGTATCCGAATTAAAATTCAAACCCAGAGTGTAGCATTGAGTTCAACATAAGCTGTCTCTCAACTTCACGTCAACATTACTTCGTATATCGCAATATCCGTGGGGGCTGGGACAAAACTTCGTCAATTGTGGATTCTTGCTATGGGACTCGAAAGTCTGACATTAGCAGCTGAACGTAATAGATCATGTAGTTTTTGACAAGAGTCCTTGTTGATTGTATTAGGATTGCATTTTAGGGTCACATTCACGAAAACGGTAAGTGGGCGTAAGACGGAGTGATAACGTTGTTGTAACGAACAACGTCTCCAACATTACTCAGTTATGACGCATGAATTGCGGTATACTTACTGTCGGCTGCGCGTCATAAAAGTTTATGTTACCCTCTTTATTTAAATGGGCTTGTTGTTTTGTTCCCCGTAGAATCTGGCTGCCGAAATCAAAGAGAAGTCCTCTGAACTGACAAAAACGGAAGCAGAACGAGATGAAGTAATTGAACGGCATGCTAAACTGCAAACCCGCCATCGAGAAACCAAAGCTAAATTCTCCGAGTTTGAGGCCGAGGATAGTCGTCTGCGTGACGAACACGCACACATCAAAGCAACCGGACGTCGACTGACCAAGGCACTCCAAACTGAGCGCACCAAAGTGGAGGAATTAGAACGTTTGCCGGGTGAAGCAGACGCTCGCCGTCAAGCTATACAGCGTCAGCTATCGGAAATTGAAGAGGCCAAGAAAAAGCACGAGGCAGCTTATCAGGTGAGCTTAATGAGTTCAGTTCAAAATAGACAGCTTTTAAGTTGGTTTCGTACTGATAGAGGCCACATTAATAATATCGAAAATAAACTAGTACGACTGGTGTTGCGATTAGTTCTTCATTATTCACTTGATGTTATCTCTTTTCTCGTAATACCTCTAATTTCACCCGTAACTATATCTACGCTAGTCATACTTTTCCTGCTTACTGCCATACTTGTATAGCCACTCACTTTTGCTGAAATTTGACAAAGAAAATTGGCGCATTTTGGTACTGAGAAAATCTTTGCATTAAACTAATCGTAAATTCTAATCATAGACTTGGTTTGACTCACGAACACCATCAAGAAACCTTAACGTCTAGCTAGCTAATTTGTTTGGTAATGGATATCTTCCTCAGAAGGACCTATCAATCATCTTAGATAACACCGAACACTCAAGTGGTTGGCAGGGCTTGACCATTGAACCTGTTTATCGTAACCCGTAGTGTGTACTTTATTTTACCGTTTATTTTCGTCACGTGATTAATGCGTGGCCTCACCGTTTCTGTCAGACACGAAGCATACAGTTTGGTACCCCATATTTGCGTCTAGTTGCACTGAAAGGGATGTGAACCATTGCCAATAAAAACCCATTACTGTCACAATGAATCATCAATCATGATGCTGACTCCGACAGTGGTAAACCATATGATGCACCAATAGGTAGGTGGTTGGTAGAAAAGTAAAGGTGGCCATTCCATGACGTGGAGTAAAGGTATAAAATGTCTATCGAGTGGACTTGACCATGTAGGACGTGTCAGGCTTCCTGGGTGCGATCCAATGGATCCCCCCACTCATTGGTTAAAGGCACTGGAAGACATGGCTAGGTGTCGCGATCTATTACTACTACTACCACTAATAATGCTACTACTACTTTCTGTAGCTCTTATTCTTTTCATACTGTTGTTATTATTCCCGATTGTAGCTCCCATTGGGGGATATCAACCAAACCGCTGCACCAAATGCACGATTATTGGTTATTTGAACCGAGCTGATCTAATAACAACCGTTAATAAGATCATTTGTTGCCTCGATCGTATCAAATGAAGCAACGTGTTTTTGTGATGCTGTGTTCATTGATACAACAAACAAACGGGGCCAGTTTTGTAAGCTGAGGGAGGCGGTTTTGCGACCGTTTACTTCGCGTTGCGTCTTCTATTCACCGTACGTGCGTCTTTTATAACCTGTCAACGGCTGCTGTCAAAGCTATCGGCGTTTGTTAACCTGGATTTACCTGACACCTTTTTGCATAACATGATTGACTCACATGGTGCACAGTGTTCTTCCTAAGGTGACACTCAGTACAGCTATTGCATAGATAGTACTAATTCAGATGTGTCTGTAGTGTCACACTCAAACGATCCTTTTTAGAAGAATTAATTTCCAGTCCTAACTCAGCCACACCAGCTCTTTACGATTATCTCTGTTTATCCCACTTTTACCATTTCATTAAGGAAACCGTGGATAGTTTAGCAGTTGAAACGGCTCCTTTGAGGTTGAAAGTTGAAGCTGCTGAAGCTGCCCTCGCTCCGCTTCAATCAGAAGCTGATGATCTGTCTAGTCGACTGACTTTGGAACGACAACAATTCGACTTGGTTATGGCTGGGCAACGACGAGAACAAGAACGTGCGGATAATGCTCGAAAAGGTGCTCAAGAGGCTCAGAAGAAGCTTGCGGAACGCGAGGCAGAATTAAGCGAAGCTAAACAGTGTTTGTCATCCGCACCAATCAACAACACTGCAAGGCACCGGTCCAGTCAGTCCTCTGGTGTTGCAAATCTTCAGATTGCTTTAAATTCGGCCAGTCGTGATTTGGGTGAAGTGAAAACTCAGGAGGCCACGCTCACGAAGGAAGTCAATGAACTACGAGCAAAACTGGCTGAATCAAAGTCCAGTTTTCAGGTATAATGTAATATTGGTATTTTATTCATTGACTTCATATCTCAATAAATTCTCCGATCAGATGTGTTGTAGAAAATGATACCAGATGATTGCAGTTTTGTTGTAACTAATTGGGTTGATAGCGGATGGAATGGACGTAAATAACTTCTGTTAGTTTCGCTGACTAAGGTACGATATGTGATTTTAGCCATCGGCGAATCTCGTCGTAGACGACACTAACTGCTCGTCGTCGCAGTAAAAAATGCCTGCTAAATGTTTTAAAACCGTTGACAACAGGGTCGAAGCGCTACTTAATGAAGGTGATGCTTTCTGTTCGTTTGAAGAAAAAACCTTTCAACAGTATCTGTGATAGGTTCAAATAATTGGAACACACCCAGGTATCACGAGGTGGCCAAGCGCTAACAACACAAACGTAAATAGTGAACCCCAGAATAATTATTGAAAGCCTCGAAACTGATATCACGAAAACACGATGCATCACACAACAAGACGTCCCAAAGCAATCTCACTCACTTTGGCGGTAAAAGCGCAATTCAGCGAGACGTGATACTGCGTGTATCAACGAACGCAAAGACTAGGTTGTTCATATACGAATTCCAGTGCCCAAATAGTTTTACAAAAGCCAGTGAACCAATTAGCTGAGAAGAATAACAGACGGCAAATAAGATAGTGTATTCGCGAAGTTTAAACAATGAAAAATTGACCTTTTGCTCAAAATTTATGGTCGCCTTTCGGTGCATTGGCTTATTTTAGGTAGTCTTCCCCTAGCAGTCCAAAGTTTGATTAGGATCCGAATTCGTGATCATTTCATTTCGATTCAGCAATGTTAACCTATCAGTAACTGTCATTTTTAATTGATTTCAGGCCGATAATTCTCGTGGCCGAGTGCTCGCTGCACTTTTAGAGGCTAAGCGCTCAGGTCAGTTACCTGGTATACTTGGACGTCTGGGTGATTTGGCTGCTGTCCCGCAAAAGTACGACGTGGCAATTTCTACTGCTTGTGCCGCTTTAGATAACATTGTCACGGACACAATGGACACGGCCCAGAAGGCCGTAATTTTTCTGAAAAAGAATAATTTAGGATTGGCAACCTTCATTGGTAAGTCCGTAAAGTACAGCTCATGTCAGTTAAACACACTAATTCACAGTGAAACGTACCAAAACTCTCGCTGCACTCAGCCCAAAAGCGACTTATCATGCATTGACAAAAGCGCTTATAGACACTAAACGCTCTTCATAATGTTCGATTTTGTGGCTAGATTTCTTCCTAAACTTTTAAGTTACGTATTATTACGCACCTCGACGACGTTGAATAAACTATTATTCAATAACCACTTTCAGGTTTTTGTGCAATTTCCGGTTTCCAAAATACTGTCCGAGTTTAGCATGTTTATTCAAGAAACTATACGAAAAACATTTGTTGAGTGAGATTGACTTAATTTCGAAGGAAATTTTCGGCAAAAGTTCGTTGTCAGCCTGTTCATGAAAAAATTGCCAAATAAAAGTAGATAATCAATCAGGTATCATGTTTTTTCCCCGGAGAATAAGTAGTGATGCCACCGTCGAGCTCATTGGAAGCTCTCCAAAACGAATTTGATGGTAAGCTGTGTGTTGATGTGTTGGCTGTAGACAACTTGAAGTTCTGACATCTGCCTACTGCCCATCGTTAAGTGTCTAATCAGTCTACCGCCTTTTCAGGTTTGGACAAAATGCAGAAATGGGCAGACAAAGCTCGTGCACCCTTCACTGTTCCACAGGGAGCATTTCATGCCGAGCGATTGTTTGATCTGATTGAGATTGACGACGAGTCGATTCGCCCAGCATTCTATTTCGCCCTGCGTGACACCCTTGTCACCGACAATATGGACGCGGCCGTAAAAATCGCGTTTCAACAACGTCAGCGCCATCGCGTGGTCACGCTGCAGGTCAGTTTGCATTGTCATGTCGATCATCTCAGTTCAGTTCAGTTCTTTCAGTCATCGATGTCTCAATTCTTCGTTTTGGTTTTAGTCGCTCTAAAGTTGGTAATAATGTAAATAAAATAATGGTTCGAATGTGAGTACTCCACTGACTAAGGCACTGCTGTCTAATGTCTTCAGCTCTCCAGTGAGCGGGTCTCGGGGACCCTGATCCGGAAACCTAACAGTTCTTGCATGGCCATATTATGGACCAGCTTACTGGGCTCAACCTCCAGCCACTATTTGATTCGAAAGACACTTGGTCTGGAAACACCTTTGATCTCCAGCACCCTAGCAAAATCAAGTCCAGTGAATGCTTCATGCACCCGAGGAAG
Source organism: Fasciola hepatica (assembly GCA_948099385.1). Classification (NCBI taxonomy): domain Eukaryota; kingdom Metazoa; phylum Platyhelminthes; class Trematoda; order Plagiorchiida; family Fasciolidae; genus Fasciola; species Fasciola hepatica. Next base: position 67,248 of record CANUEZ040000088.1, on the reverse strand, counting down.
GAAATTTAGCTGCTGTATAACCACTACACTGCAAAAATCGTCAGTAAAAAGCAACACATAAATGTATGTTTCATGGAGCGAATGCAGGAAATCGCTCATGATAGAATACAGAATGGCGAGAAAACGAGCGACCTAAGGAATTAGAAAGGGTTTATGAGCTCTAGTTCGATCAAACATGTTTGTACTGGGTTCAGATGGCAGATGTTGATATCTTTCAGCATTGCTGATACAGCGTTCGCACCACATCCAATTGATGCTCCGACGATGTCGATGCTCGAAAAGCGCAACAGTCCTCATGTTTTCTACTCGTAACGATCATGTTAGAGCTTTGTAGGAGTACTGATAACTGTTATGATGTGCACTGGGCCTTCAGTGAGCAGACGGTGGTGGTCCAGTGGTTTAGAGCGTTTGATTTCCACAGCGCAGGTGAGCGGTTCGAATCCTCACCGCCGTCGAGCACCTGGGTGGTATCATCATCATCATCGTACAGCGTTAAACAGTAGGGCAAGCCCCACTGACCACTGCCTTTCTCACCATGTTGCACGTTGAATTAAAAAGTATGAATATACAAGATGGACAGGGAGTGGACCTATATGGGTGGGAAAAGAAAAGAATGCCCTAGTAGCCAACACACAGCATACACAGTCTGACTGTACAAACGTACATCGATCAAACATTCTGATTCGATAGAAAGTGACAACACGATCTCCACTGTTCGCGGTTCGCAGCCATATCCTTCAGTGTCTCCAGCCAACTGGTAGACGGATCTTTTGGACCCCAACCACGAAGACGTGAAGCACCTACTTTTCCTAAGTCTGCTGTACATTTTCTCATTCCTCGCTGCCACGTCATCTGTTGACCTCCACGTGGTCTCTTCCACTCCCTGGGAGGAACAGAGAATAGGACACGGTACGGTAGACGTGTGTTTGCCATATGTAACACGTGTCCCAACCAACGAAGTCTACTAAGTTGGATACGCTGTGACAGAACGTTCTCTGAATTAGTACCCAATACTCGCTTTCTTACCTCATCGTTGCTTACTCGGCTATTCCACCCAATCCTAGCGATACTACGTAAACATCGATGGTCGAAAACCTCGAGACGACGAATATCTTCAGCACGCAGACTCCAAGTTTCGCAACCATACAACAAAACTGAACGCACAGTGGCACAGTATACACGACCTTTCAACTTCAGTGAAATATCGGATCGGCGCCACAAGTGCTTCAGTCCAGCGTACGCCGCTCGAGCTTTGGATATCCGCGTACTCACCTCTACTACTGTGCTCCCATCCGTCGTCACGCAGCTACCGAGGTAGGTGAAGTGATCGACAACTGCCAGCACCTCCCCATCGAGCATCAAGCTCGGAATCGTTGACGTCCAGTCTTGTAACATCACCTTGCACTTTGAAGGTGCAAAACGCATGCCAAATGGAGCTACAGCTCTTGCGAGATTATCTAGTGCACGCTGAGCATGTTCCGTGGATTCGAACAAGCAGACAACGTCGTCTGCGTAATCTAGGTCACATAGCTTTTCACTATCTCCTAGTTCGACGCCTACATCCTGAAGATTTTGCAAAGCACTCTCCATTATTTCGTCCATGACGAAGTTGAATAGGAATGGAGACAAAGGGCATCCCTGCCGAACACCACTGGTCGTTTCGAATCGACCGGATAGTTCACCGTAAACCCTTACGCAGCCAGAAGTATGAGAATACAATGATCTCATTAGGTTCACGAACTTCTGGGGCATACCTTTTCGATGAAGAGTACTGAAAAGCGCTGTTCGATCAACTGAATCGAAGGCGCCTTTCAGGTCTAAGAAAAGCATTATTGTTGGTCGGCGGTGCGTGTGACGCGTTTCAAGTAGTCGGCGAAGAGTAAAAATCTGGTCGATGCATCCTCGACCTGGGCGCAATCCTGCCTGCTGTTCGCGGACATTCCTCTCGCGAGTGGGCGTAAGACGGTGCAGCAAAATCGAAGCTAATACTTTGGCGACTATCGGAATTAAGCTAATCCCACGATGATTACTGCAGTCATTGCGTCTTCCCTTCTTGAAGATGGGAACAATCAACGACTCATTCCATATTAACGGAATACGCTCCGCGTTCCAAATGTCACGGAGCAAGGCGGTTAGTGATTTTATCAATGCCTCACCACCCAGTTTGAAAAGAACTGGGGGAAGTTCGTCGGGACCTGCCGCTTTCCCCCGCCTTAGTAATCGAATACATGACTCTACTTCTACTTCTGATGGGGGCTCAAGTGATACCACCCAAGAAGTCACAGTTGTTGACACGGGAGTAACTACACTAGCGTGCGGCCAGCTAAACTGCTCCTTGAAGTACTCGGCCCATCGGTCAAGCCTTTGCTGTTTGTTATGGATGGGTTCTCCATTCCTATTGCAAATCGTTTCACTGACCTGAGTTCGCCGTCCACCGGTGTCACGAATAAGTTTGAACAGTCTTTGACTGTTACCTGAAGCAGCTGCCACTTCCATTTCTTCGGCCACATTGACCCACCAATTTTCGCGATCCTTCTTAAGGCTTCGCGTAACTTGTCTTTGCAGCTTTCTCCGCATCTTATTCATCTCCTTACGGTTCGAAAGCTGACGCTTTTGCTCCATTATACTCAGCGACTCTTGCGAGATCCAGTGTCTCTGATGAACAACGGATCGAGGACCACAGGCGAAACCTGCTGCAAAGTGCATTGCTTGTTTGATATGAGCCCAATGCTCATCTACATTACTGTTCTCCGTGGATCCTAGCTCATGTGCTAACTTCTGCTCATAACGGGTGCAAACGTCTGGATCACACAAACGTTGCACGGCTAATCGGGTTTGCGGTTTGCGACGATGGCCATGGAGCTGGAGAGATAATCGCATTAAAACTAAGGCATGGTCCGACTCTACGTACGTGGACCAGTAAGATCTACAGTTCTGAAGAGAACTGCGCCACCGGTAGCTTACGGCGATATGGTCAATTTGACTAAAAGTACCTGTAGAGTTAGAGCGCCATGTCGCTGTGCGACGTGAGCTGTGTCGGAAATTTGTGCTAGACAAGAACAATCGATTGTCTGCACAAAATTGGAGAAGCCTATCCCCGTTATCTGTGCTCTCAGCGGGTAAAGCACAACGCCCACCTAAGCAGGCTTCTGACGCACTAAGTTTGCCAACTTGTGCATTGAAGTCACCAGCTAGCACTACAATGTCGGAACCTTTACTGCTGCGAACGAGAGTGGCGAGGGCAGTGGTAGGCAGTAAGGCACTGTCATCCGACTCGTAACTACACCTGACCTAGGAGTGGTTACAGGTCAAACGCCAAGATTGTCACCTATTGCGACGTTATGTGCTGTTCTCCTTCTTTTCAAGTCTTAGGGTCAGGTTGCTGGTTAGCCCTAATAGTGCAGTGGGCCTTTGTGGCTTTGGGTTGTACCCCTTTCACTGCATTCATGCGCAAGCATGTAATAAAAGGACAAATGACACTGGTGGTTGAGAATGGCGAAGACGAAGCATGCCTGGGAAATTGACAGCACTTCATTTGACACCCGACCACCAAGCTGAGACGTAATTGGCTAGGTAGCAAAGCCTGTCCACCCGTTTAATGTTCCTCTTTCTGTACTAGGGTTTGGTACAAGACAAATTCAGTCCCACAGCAGCGTTTTAAACTTTGAAGGTACAAACCACATCACAACCACCACTAAACTGCTGTTCATACCAGGTAAAATGGCTTGCAACTTGAGTCCTCAATCAGAAACACAACGTTATCTAAGTCGGTTCCTTTTCTGTCTGAACAAAGATCTATAATGCTATTCTCACAATAACACAATCTCTTTAATTTTAAATTCAAAAGTAAAGAATGAGAGCTGATGGTGGAAGATGCTAGTAGGCGAATAGTAATCGTGGTGAAGCTGGGTGATAAACCACAATTAGCACCCAGGGCTTCGACCGTTCCTGTATGAAAATTGCAAAGAGGGGACCACTATTTCTGTCACACCGTTCAGTAATAGATTGCGCCAAAGAACAAAAGCCGCCTCTAAATCAAGAAAGAGCATGAGTTTGTTTAACCAGAACTGGTTATTTTATTCCACACAAATACGGATGAATATTGTATTAACCCCGCACGTGCGAGATACAAGCTAGGTTTGTGGTCACCAAATAACCAGGCAACATTTACATACCTTCAATTGATGTTTTTTTTTCTTTCTCGATATAATGCGTCTTCTGGTTCGCTTGCTCTCAAGCTTGCGTTTGCCTACCCTTTGCCGTGAGTCTGAAATTCTCGTGTGTTTTTTATTCCGTGGTTGTGCATGAGCACAATGAAGGGGATAAATGGGTTGTCGCATAAATCGTCTCTACTGTTGAGGAGCACAGAAAACATGCTTCTAAGCTTGAAATAATGAACCACATTGAGCTCCAGTCAGTCAGTTGGTCATGTTAGTATGCTGGACGACAGCGTGGCTTCATATCAACGCAACTGACCTCCCAGGCTTTCAAGATGTTGTGGTGGAAATGTATCCAACGTGAATAAGAACGATTAGGTGTGTGTGGTTTGAGTTTTGCGTTCTCATAGTGTGCGAGAGGTACGGAAATTTAGTGATAACTCTGCACGAGGTCACTACCACGGAGACCAGGAAGAACTGTCAGGCAGTTGCACAGCAGCTTTGAAAGGATTGTTCTGAGATTATGGTCTACACCGGTTGGGTCATAAGTCCCAAGTGTCCTAGGCACATTTCTGACTGAAGTAAGCTATGACTGGGAGCGAAAGTAAGGTAAGCGGGTCAAAATGATCAGTTATTGGATCATGTTCCATAACCACGTCTCAGTGATAACCTGCTTTAATACTTCCTATTTCCATCAGGGCCACTTGATTGAAACCTCAGGCGCCATGTCCGGCGGTGGAGGTCGACCTTGTTCTGGTCGCATGCTGACCACTTTGGCTCAGGTTCGTGATCGTCGCAAGGCCATGGAACGTGGTAATCCATCCGGGCGCGACTCGCTTGGTAAAAACGCTTCTGAAGGAACAAATCTCGCTCAGTTGGAACAAAAATTGGCTCGGGGTGACGCAGAGCTGTCTCGGTTGCGTGAGGCACGAGGTCGACTGGAGGAGGTGGTCACTCGGCTCACTCGTCAACGAGAAGAAGCCGAGCGAACAGTAAAAAGGTGTGAGGTGAGCGCAGTCGTATATTCGCTGACAAATCAATCAGTCGTTCCTTCCGGTTTGAGTTGAGAACTTTTTGGGTTACTATTGTTTGCTGTGGATTTTTACTGTAGTTGCCTGCTAAACACAGTCATTTTCATCCTTGTTTTTGTTGTTATCTTCAAGGAGGGAGGGGCCTGGAATACTTAACCTGCCACTCGTCTATGGTTCGTACGCCCGATCTATTTCACTTGTTATTCAACGATACCGCAAACAGTAGTCAAAACCAAAGCAACATTTTAAGGTTAATGGTTAGATTACTGCGCTCTCAATTTGAGCAATACAATGATACTTAGTTTAATTCTGTTACGCTCATGGCGCTTGGTTCATCACGATGAGACTGCACCTTGGCGTGGTGTTTATGGCTTGCATGTCTCCATGACCCTAAGAGTTATGCAAGATGGCTTCCTTAAGCCGGAGGTACAATCATGCCTGACAGATCGACGGGAACAGGCCAGACAAAGTCCACTCTCTGAACCAGTTGGTGGGTAACATCTGGTTCTAACCGCTATACTCCTAGAGGGGACACTCCAGCGAATAAACATCGAGAGGAGCGGTTTACGGGTCTCAAAACCTCCACTACACGGATGTAGGAGTCGGGTACCAGGGGTTTCTCTCGGCGATGCGAGAAGTCATCGCACTTCACTGGACAGCTATCGTTCGCCTAAGCTGGGCAGCCCCCAATCCAAAGGATGCTGCCCGGTACACGCTTGGCTTGCTCCATTGAGTGCATGGGGCTAAGGACTGAATCCGAAAAGTGGATCGATAACGAAGCACCAGCGAAGACAAGACAAATCGCATGCAGTAATCAGGTCTCATGTAACATACCAGAAGAAGTTCGTTCACGAGTTCTTCGTTTACGTTCCCGTGCTGGATTGACGCCCCACTGTCTTATGGGTGAGACTTTTGAGTTGAAGACTGCGGTTAGGTTTCCGAAAGAAAAACCCCTTCTGCGGTGTGGGCAGCCGCTAAGTATGATTCTCCAAAAACTTCCAACATCTTTCCTGTAAATAGCCTTACCAATTTTTCCTCTTTTAAAATCGATTCAACACGCCACGGGGATTGTGGCTCTGAAGAAAGCGGTAGTTCAGGGTTCTTCTTAAACCTACGTGTTCGCTTCACTTGACTGCCTTCAACATCCGCATACTATGTCAGATAAGGCAACAGGCTGCCCTCGCTAGAACTCTTGAGACTTTTAAAATAGATGTATGCTGTGTCTCCGAAACACATACATAACCCCACTTTTCTGATCACTGTTCACACAGCACAGGTACAGCCTCAGTCTTTTGCTTCACTCTTCGTGTGTCCGGTGATCCGGTGTCTGGTGTTCGTGGTCAGACCGGCATTGGGATTGCTTTGAGCAAGAGAGCTGAGCATGCACTGCTGGATTGGATCCCAGTCAGCAGTCGTTTGTGTGCAGTTTGATTAGGCAGTTCCGTACGTGTCAACAACAACAGACAATCGTCGATGCTTGTTCATCGTGTCTGTGTGTGCGTCTACTGACTGCAGTTCCTCTAGGACTAAAGACGAATTCTACCACGATTTGCCTCCACTGCTTCGAAGCGTTCGTTCAACGGACGTTGTGGTCCTTGTTGGGGATTTCAGCGTCAAATTTAGCTGTTTGGGAGATTTCGATCGCATTGACAACGGCAATCGTGTCGTCCAGCTGTGCTCTGGCCATACTGTTTCTGGTGAGTACGAATTTCTACCATAAGCAGTAGCGTAGATTGACATGGCCTCCTCCTACTTCTTCACAACATAATGTACTGTTCAGCGCTGGCGTGGATCAGTTGGAGATTGTCATCATCATCATCATCATCATCATCGTACAGCGTTGAGTAGTAGAGCAAGCCCCACTAATCACTGTCTTCCTCACCATGCTTCAAATAGAATTAGAAACAACGAATGTATAAGATAGAAAGGAAGTGAACTTACAAAGATGGAAAAAGGGAAGAACGCCCTAGTAGCCAACACACGGAACACACAGTCCGACTGTACAAACGCATATTGATCAATCATTCTGATTCAACAGAAAGTGACAACACGATCACCACTGTTCACAGTTCGCTGCCATATTCTTCACTTTATCCAGCTAGCTGGTTGACAGATCTTTTGCGCCTCAACCACGAAGACGTGAGGCGCCTACTTTTCCTAAGTTCGCCGTACATTTTTTCATTCCCCTTTGCCACGTCATCTGTTGACCTCCATGTGGTTTTTTCCACTCCTTAGGAGGAACGGAGAATAGGACACAGTATAGTAGACATGTTTGCCATACGTAACACGTGCCCCAACCAATGAAGTCTACTCATCTGGATACGCTGTGACGGAACGTTCTCTGAAGATTGTCGTTCATTTTGGTCTATGCCTGTGGACTCAGTACGCCTTGTTACGTGGTCGCCTGTGTTTACGTCTCGTCCGTGATCACACGTACGCCAAAGCCACCCGTCGTGCATAGTTTCTTCTCTGATAACCGACGATCTGCTTTTCAGGCGGAGCTGTCTACATAGTTATCGATGCAGTCGGATGTCCCGGATCCAGGTGAACGCTGGGAACAGCTCAAGGAAGCCTTGGGTGCCGCTTTCAGTGCCACATAAGACTCTGGCTCAAGTTGGTCTCACGATCGATGGATATCGCAGATATCAGCTGCTCTGTTGGATGTTCGCAGATCCGTCCCTCCGAATATCACATTCAATGAAGTGTGTGAGTCCTCGAAACGTCAACTGACCAGGAGTCTGAGAAATGGGGCGAGCAACGGTGGATTGCGAAATGTAGGGTAATGGAAAAAATGCGTTTATTGGCAGTACTCATAACCTTTTCCGTTTGATTAGAGGTACCGGCCCACGAAAGCCCGGTGTAGGTGAGGTCATCAAAGAATCCGACGGCCAACTGATTCTCGCTAAGGGACGTCGTCTGAACCGTCGACGGGAGCGCTCTAAGAGACAATTCATTTGGCCCACTCCAACGGCGCATCTTCCGCTTGTATCTGCAAGAGAACCGAAGCAGGCAGACATCACTCCTCCATCAAAAATGCAGGTTATGCGAGATATAAGTTTCTTGAAAAGGTACAAAGTCGCTGGACCGAATGGGTTGTCTCCATCTTTTTTCAAGAATGGAGGTGAAGCTTTGGTTTAGGAATGAACAAAACTCCGGGTAATCTGGATTGGTGAACAGATTCCCAGGAATAGTTTCAATCGGCGGTTGTGCCGATTTGCAAGAAAGATGGCAGGTTCTCGTGTTTAAACCAGGGTGATTAGCTTGGTAAGTACCTCATTCGAACTGCCCATCGGACTTATTCTTCACCGGTTAACCAGCACCCGCGAAATGTGTACGCGTGATGACCAAGTTGATTTCAGACTCGGTTGGTGTTGTATCGAGCACATCTTCACTGTTCGCCGAATGTTAAAGCATAGACACACCTTCCGTAAGCCAATAATCTCTGTCTTCCTTGATCTGAAATTGGTTCTGCCTCGTCTTTGAAGAGTGCACCCGAGAAAGTTAGTTCTTTCTAGTACTTCAACGCAAACAGCCGAAGCCGAGTTTGTGCTTGCGGCGATCTTTCCTCCGAGTTCATCACGGAAACGATGTTCGTCAGGGTTGCCCTCTTACGTCTTTCCTTTTCAATTTTGTAATTGAATTGACTTTTGACATAGCTCTATCCTCGTGTGAGAATAGCGGCATCGATCTCTGCTTAGGCAGTAAACTTTCTGACTTGGAACACACGGGCGATATTGTTCTTCTGAGTGAAGATCCAGGCAAGTTGCAAGCTTCCTTAGGTGTAGCCTAGAAAGCAACATAACAATGTTTTGGATGCGTTTTGCATTTTCAAAGTGTAAAATTCCGCTGCAGGATTGGGTTGGCTGAACACCGAACCTCTTCTTGGCAGCGGAAGCTCTAGCTGAAGTGGACAAGTTTGTTACCTGGGCATTTATATCTCACCAGATGAACAGATATCGGAGGAATTGTCATGGTGTATACAGAAAGCGCGTTTGGTTTTTGCCAACCTCAGTCATCTGCGGCGTCGGCGTGACATCTGATTGTCTGTCAAGGATAGAGTGTACAATGTGTCGGTTACGCCCGTTCTTTTATCCGGCTCAGAAACATAGTCGTTAAGAGCAGAAGATAGACGAAGACTGACGGTGTTCGAACGCGGATGTTTCCGTAGAATTGCCCTAATATGGTGGGAACACTGTATCAGAAATGCAGATGTTAGGCGCAAGATGTGGGATCCAGAGGTCAGTCTGTGGATCAAGTATTGAATCTGAATAGGTTAAGGTGGCTGGAACATGTGTTACTCATGCTCACCGATAGGCTTCCTCGGCGTCCGCTGTTCTCCGAGGTAGGTAGTGGTTAGAAGGTAGGTGGATGTTGTCATTCCACGACATGGGAAAAGGTATGAAAACCTTAACCAGTGGACTTGGTCAAGTAGGACGTGTTGGACTTTCAGGTTAGAGTTCACGTGCTCCGCTTACCAGATGGTTGGAAACACTAAGTGATATGGTTAGGTATTGTGGCCAGTGGCGTAGTTGCATTCGGACCCTTTCTTTGTCCTCGTGATTTCCGCTTATTACTTTGGTTTTTTTTGGATCTTTCTCATTTAATGATGTTATTCCTTCCATCTTTGGCTCGATGATACTGGAAGATAGCAGCCGAAACCAGAGCACAGAATTGCGAGCTCAGTTGTTGATTAAACTGAAACTGAAATATGCCGCTTTGTAAATGGTCTTGCAATTGACATGAAACAGACTTTTATTGGCATCCGTTGGCAGTGCTTCGTGAGACGTGAGTAATATCCTTGTGCAAAGGGAACTTGCTCGCAGACAATTCATGCTCGGTATCAATCTCTTCCGCTTAGTTGAGTACAACTGAATTTGGAGCCTAAAGTGCACGTGGACATGGTTCGTGGTACTAGTGAAGTCATTGGTGAAATCTCTGGATTACAGTCTCCTGCTACTGTTTTGTTCGTGGACTTGTGTGGATGTGTATTTCTCACTGCTTCGTGTCCAACTAATTGTCTTGTTTGTATAAGTTATTGGTATCCACTCCTCGTTAGTCTTTATCGGTGCAAATTTGATGTGTTGGTTCCTTATGTGTAGCTTGGATCCAGGCCTCAGTCATGACTTCTGGTACTGCGTGGTGGTTCAGTGAGGTCATATGATCAAAAGGAATAACCTTTCGACTGTGCTTTTGCATGGGATGAATAAAAAAATAACTGATCTGTTCGTCTGGAGCAGTCCTCCTCGTACATTCTGCCCGCTCACCGCCAGATTTCTACACACACACACACACACACCACACACACACACACACACACACACGAGGATTTCCAATCACCCAATCACTTGCCGATGTGATTCATATTTATTTTTCTTTTAGCATGCCTGCCTGATCATTTTAATTGTTCTTCTGATCCCCCCTGCACAAATTTGCACTCCGCAGACCGAGTGTGCCCGTCTTCGTGATCAGGTGGCCATGCTGTCGACTGAGGTGGACAAAGCAGAAGAGCGTGCCCGTTCAATTGGTCCATCCGCTGCCGAGGAACAACAGTTGCGGGCAAATCTGACCAAACTAGAAAAACAAACCAAGCAAAAAGTTGACCAGGCCCAAAAGAAACGCGCCGAAGTGGAGAAGCTCAAGGCCGAGCTGCTCGATGTGGGCTCGGTGCGATTAACGGCGGTTCGCAGTCGACTAGATGCATTTGAAGAGAAAGCCAAGGAAGTGAGTATTAGGACAGAACGTGTTTTTACTACATGTTCGTCTAGATTCTTTCAATGGGAATGAGCCACTTGGGTTCGTAGTAGCTGCTAGTTGTCATAAATTGCCTCGTATTTGGCTAATACGCATCTTCGAAACTGGACTCGTTGTGTGTGTGTGTGTGTGTGTGTGTGTGTGTGTGTGTGATAAGGGCAAAGTGTAACTCTTGTTGCACACTTGCGATGTGGTCTTTCACAGCCCTGATATACACCAGTCTTTAAAATGTCGCAACCTTTGGGTAAGGACAAAGTGCCACTCAAAAAAAAATTCCATTTGAAATTTTGGGTGTATTTTTGCTACTGACAATATGAGTAACAAATTTACGATGCTGTTAACAACGAGGTGGTAATTTAAGTAGAAACATCGCAACTTCCTTGTCATTTTATCTGTTCATTAGTTGTTTCGAGATATGTCCGATTGGTTTGGGTCTTCTTTTGGTCACCTGTAGATTTTGATGAAAATTTCGTCTCCGTATTTTTTTAGCCTGTCTCCATTTGTCATGTCACACATGCACAGTGGATTTTTCGGAAACGGACTGCGACCAAGTAATAAGCTGCTTGTGAGGAAGTGACCCAACGGCGAGAAGCTTCGTTTGTCCTGGTCTTTGATACATGTTGTCTGAACCCAACTCTTCGATAACAGCAAATTCCTAATTTTAACGCGGTCGCATATAGTGAACAGAGGAGGTGTGTATATTTTTCAAACAGTACTGTCGGGTAGATAATTTATGTTTGCCTTAAGTGGTTTAAGTCAGACTCGTGTGTACTGAAGCTGACGCACTATTATCCGATATCTTTCCCTTTTCTAGTGAATTATATACTTCTTAAGAGAGGATATATTAGACAATGGAGCACAAGCAAAATCTTACACTTATCATGATTTATCCGACTGCTTAAATCTTCTAACCAATCTCACTACAGGACACAAGTCATCCATCCGTGCGTTTCGAGAACTAAGACAGTTGCGCAGTACACAATTCGTATCCAAACCCCGAAAGCAGAGTGGATTCGCATATTTTCCAATGACAACCGGGGGACAATTTTTTGTCAGAAGAACTGCAACAAATCTGGATTGTTAATCTAGCTTTCGAATTTTTCTTTCCAGAAGCCTAAGCATGACACACTTCTAATATTCGTCTGGACAAGGTATAATAATATAAAAGCATTGAAAATATCCGATTGTGTATGATTTTGCTTCGGATTTCGCAAATCATCCAAGAATATAATGACCATTTCATGACTTGCCTTTCCTCGTTCATCACAAATCACCTAAACAATAATGCAGTATTATTTCGTGCATTCAAGTCAACTAGCTTGCATGCGGGGTTTTTTCACGGGAATGCAAACTTTATGAAATCTGCAAAACCACGACAGGGTTAAAGTTCAATTGCTATGATGTGTGGTTCCTCCTGATCCGTGACGAGTTCCGGTGCTTAACTTAGAGAATGTTCAAGGTATTAATGTACAAAAAACTCCCACTAACTCTGTAGCATCACAATCCGCATCCCTCTTTCCACCAGCTGAACCAACTTTGGCAAGCTTTGAAGTCCGGCTTGCCTAAAGTGGAAACAACGTTCGTGACCATCGTGCAGATCTCGTTTCTCACTGTGAGGATTTCACTTTGTTTTTCGCTCATCAACAGAAACCATTGAAGAGTGGCATCAGCTGCTTCATCAAATTTGTCTCCACTTTCAAATTACACCTTAGTAGCTTGCTGCCTATACTGAGGTGATCTTGAAGCAGTCCAGTTTGCGATTACATTGTGAACGGTTTTTCGCGAAATGCCAAAACGTCCCACCGGAGGTTTGTATCACCTTTGGTTCAGAAACCACGCTCGGAATTTCCACCTTCGTTTTTAATAATAGTTTTCTATTCATGATCTTGCAGTGGCTTCTCGATAAATAAACTGAGAATTTTCCCGTTTGTGTGGCAGCCAACAGTTTGTGGGTGTATATATTGGTCCGTGCCAACATGCAGCCTGACTTTGGTAGCAGACCAGCGCCGTCACCCTGAGTCATTTGATTGCGCAAGCAGCACCTGTCTTTAATTGAGGTCAAGGATGGAGTCAAAAAATCACGAGCAGCAAAACACCTGGTCGACAGGTTAAGAAAGGTAAATTGTTAAGCGGTGGTTGTTTGTACCACCAACCAATCATAGGGCAGTTTCCGGGACCCAACAGAACCGATTCGTTCTGTGGAACAGTTGATTACAGTGACCAGCATCCAACATAAAAGTTGTTCTGCACCGATGAACTGAAATAGTTTGGAGGCGGAGAAGTCTTCTTTCCAGAACCGGCGGCTCAGTTCAAAACATACTACTGCCTAATTAGTTAGACCCATCGATTACTTGCTTTGATCAGGGAAAGGTGAATGCGGATGCCGTTTGGGGTGCAACGTTTTGGAAAACCCATTGCTATGGTAATTCAATGAGATTGGTTTGAGTGATATTGGGAACTTTTCACAGACTGCTTCTTGTGTGGACTCTAATTCCCTATTGATAGCTCACCACTCACGGATATATAACTGGTAAACATTTCCCACACGCGATTCTTTGTAATGTACAATAACGGCCAGTTGCGTTTGAAGTTAAAAAACCTAAACCCAAATTGGGGTTCTCATAATATCAGGTTTCCTGATTCCGTGGTTGTTCCAACATGTATCCTGCTGTGTTAAGAGTTAACAGAACTCTACGTTATTCTTACCATACCGTGACTGGATCATCGTCGGATGTTTTTTTCACTTTGCCTTGTGCTAATAACACAGATCTGGGGTTCTAATACTCTTAGATTTCAATCGTCACTCCCGTGTGCAGATAATTCGGTATTTGTATGAAGTGTCTTTTGCACTCGCAGTCCCGATTTCTCATTCGCATTCTTTTACCTTGGGAATATCTTGACCACAAACAGTCTCTGCGATAGAATTCAGTTAGAGCACACAATAATTTCACTGCTCGCTCATTCTACATACCTTTTACCTCTTTTTCTAACAACGAGCCCCTGTGGTTGGGGTGTATGCTCCTACTCCACTCGTGTCGAAGTACGTAATCATTCAGTGTCCATTTATACGAATGCACGATTACGGTAACCATGAGAACACATTGTACTTGCACAAAGAGTCGGTCGGTAACCGTAACACTAATCCGCATGAGGGCCCAATAGTCCATTTCAGCCTAACAAACAACACACGCACTGTCCTCGTTGGGTGTTGATTATTCTCGGGTCTGGTTAGCAATTTTAATCGCTTATTACCACTTTCTTTTACTTTCATCCCCTCATCCCATAGACTCAAGATCAGCTAACCAAATTGGAAGTGAGCGTGAAAACTGCCGCACGCAACCATGAGAAGGCGTTAACCAAAGTGGCCAATATCGAAGCGGAGCTAGAGGCCGTTAAAAATCGGTTGACTGAAGTTGACAGGAAACTAAAAGAGTTGGAGGAAGAGGCACGAACGTGCATGACCGAATTTCAACAAATTCAAGCCGACGTAAGTGAATGCTTTTTTGAAATGTCTTATACATTGTTCCTGAGTCTAGCAAATGGTTATCTTGGGCAGCGAATAATGGAGGTTTTAGTGTTCGAAATTTAGTCTAGGCGTTCTGCACCGCAGAACACCGCATCAGTCTGTGGACAGCACTAAGATGTATCAAATGTGACCCGCCACCAAATACGATCACAGTCTCTTGTCGGGGCCCATCTATCCGACATAGTCTTCCGGAAGAACTGCATGAACTGCATAACAATTCGCCGGCTTGCTGGAATAATTGTGGTGTATTGCGGGCTGTATTTAGATGTGCAAAAACTGGAAGTGTATCCCCAAACTAAAAGGCCGTATAAGGTACCGTCAGCTTACCTCCTATTCCGGACTGGCGACTGAGTAGTACGGCAGTCAAACGGTGTTGTGGACATCGCCTCATACCCCATTCCCGGAAATCTTCATATTTTTGGAAACGTGCGCTGTTATCGTGTTACGGCGTTCTCGGTAATCGACGCTTTTCGTAGTCCAGCGGTCGACGTGTCAAGACAACGAGCTGGAATACTGAACTGTAGGCAACAGGCATCAATGGATTGCCAGGATGTACGGACAACAAAGGATAGGGGTAGCCAAGGTTTCACTAATCCTGATCGTAAGCGGTACTGGATAGAAGTAGCGGAAAAGATGGACGTTGCGTCAGGGATTACTGACTTCGGCAAACTATTCCGTTTCATTCGCAACGCATTGGATAGGCGCTGCAAGCATGATTCGCTTCTGCCCGACACAGCCGGCCAGCTCATACCTGAGCAAAGAAGAAAAATTAGACAATGGATAATGCTCTTCGATCGATTGCGCAAGCGGCCCCCGTATCACGCGACGGACCCACAACCCACAATTTTTTCATAGTCGTACGATGTCAGTTGCAAGTCACTGAGTACAACTAAAATCCCCATAGTCACCAACCACCTAAAGCACAGGAAAGCCGATGGAGAACATTAAACACCGCCAGAAGTTTACAGATGCTGCCTGTCATCATTAATCAACAGACTGCTCTATTTGGCTCTATATAGCGAGAAGAAGTCTTCTCGACTGATTTGGGCGCATCTTTCCTACTACCTGCTCCCAATAAAGGAGACATACCAGTGCTCGGAAACTATTATCGATGTCGCTGCAAAGAGTTTCTGCGTGCTTCTAGTCAACCGCGTCATTGGTGCGACTGCCGCACCCGAGAAAATCAGTGGGGTTTCTGCCATGGCAGACACTATGGGGATCAAACTATTACACTGCGTCGAACACAAGCATCTATACGAGTTCCAACAACCAACCATTTCTTGATTCGTCGCTTTCGATTCGGTTAACCAAGAGTCTCTCTGGGCTATAATGGAATCTGACATTACGCCCGATGAACTCGTAAGGCTACTGAGGGGATACTGTTTGTCCACTAGGGCGCGAGTCCATATGTATGGCAAAAATCCTCAGAGTTCGCACCCACTTCGCGAGTCAGACAAGGCCGCCTTCTTTCATCGGTGTTGTTTAACCACTCCGAAATAGACACTGAGCCCGGCATTGACTGACTGCTCTGGTATTTGATTGAGTCAGTTGATGCAGATTTCGGACCTAGAGTTCGTGGATGACATTGTTGTGTCTTGAAGCTCTCCACGCTTCAACTAGTTCTTGATCAAATTGATTACTTTGCGAAGTCCGTCGGACCAGAAGTAAACAGCAGAAAATAGTTTTCGCCAATTTGCCCCGGATCATCAGCTTAATAACTGTCCATCAGTGGCCAACCGATCGAATGCGTTCCTCCATTCAAGTACATAGGCTCTAGGTGACTTCCAAACGGTCAGGCGAAGATTGAAATAACATTGCATATCAGCAGCGCCGGGGTAGCATTTCTCCAGTTATGACGGACGTTGTGAACCCGAAGTGAAATAAGCCTTCGGATTAAGGTGCGAATTCGCCGTGCCACTGTGCACCCCATACTTGGCTACGACCGGCGAAACTTGACCAGTTAGAGTCGGGATGCCAGGAGGTTGAAGGTGCTTGCAGCATATCTCAAAAGTAAATTGACGCGACAGAGTATCCAACGACAAAGTTGGAGGACGATACTTCGGATTCGATGAATCTTCCGTCTTTCTTCAATACGGTCGGTTGCGGTAGCTGGGCCATTTCTTTCGTCGACCCGAGACGGAACTAAACAAATAAACCCTGCCCTTGTTTCGCTATCCTCTTGGTGGCCAGCTCATAACTTGGATCAGCGCTGTCGAGAAGGATACAGAACACTTGGATCCACGGTCACTTTGTGGTACCACCAGTCAAAGAAAAACGGTAGCAGTCTGCACTGAAATCTCTTCCGACTGCTAAGTATGGTCAGATACGATCCGTGATATCTATGAACACAACCTATCCAGCAGCAGATAATCGCACGAAAGTAAAGAAGTAGTATTTGGTCGGAGTGAATATCTTGCGAGTTAACGAATATCCTCAGTTGTGCTGGATCATAACTGAAGCACATTCTGACTGAAAGATGAATGAAGAAATAATGTGGTAAATCTCAATATTTGTGGAGTTCCTCCACCATTCAAGAATAATTCACAGGACATCTGAGTAAAACTGAGTGACTTACAGTTAACTTTAAAAGAATTGTGTCGTTTTGATTGACATTCTACAATTTTTCCAATTTCTTTATATAAGGTCGAAGAACTCCAAAAGACTAAAGACGAAGCTCAGCAGAAGCTCGCCGTAATTGAAACCGCTTTAACAGATGTCCGGAAGGCGGAAGCAGTGGCCCAACGTAATATGACTCAGTTCGTGGCCGAGTTATCTCAGGCTACGTCTAAGGCGCGTTGTTGGCAACGAGAACTGCGCGGTTTACGTTTGCATCGTATCGATGAGGATGAGATGGATGAAGAGGATAGCGAAGCTGCAGATCAAACACATGCTGTTGATGCTGACCAACCAGCTTTGTCCCAAGCTACAGAGAACTTGACACAATGTACAACTAACCAACCGATGACTGATGGTACGACAGTTTCTCCTTCAGCACCGAAAAAACGGCGCCGACAATCCACTGATTTACCCACATATACTGTAGATCAACTTCAAGGTCAGTTATTTTCATCCCCTATTCGTAACCTGTGGAACATAATGAGCTTCTTGTTTACCCGGGGGAGGGGGTTTCTGATTGACGGTGGTACACTACTTATGGAGTTAGTTTCTGTTCGGTACTCAGAACCTTGCTGCTATCAACATTTTTATGTTAACAAGTCAAGTGACAGTAGATTGCTGTCTGCTACTAACGCGACCAGTGGTGACGAGAAGTTGGAATCATTTACCTCAGAGTTGGTCGAGGCTCACGTTTCTCGACCGCCATCGGTCGACTACAATTTCCTTGAATTCTTTTTCATCCAGTCACATTGGGTGGCGTGATTAGGAAACAAAACCCACATGTACTTCCACGGAGTGAGTTTGTTGCGTCATATGGAAAAGGTAAATGCGAACTCAAGGGATGGGGAGATATTGTTGCATAGCAAGTTTCCCGCCCATGACCTTACTTCCTAAGTCTGCTTACTGGAAAGGGAGGCACCTCTAACCAATTGGGTGAAATTGTCCCACATAACTGGTGTTGATTACTTTTCCGCTCAAATTACAAAAACTGAGTGATGTAGTTCAACTTTAGCGTTCACCTTCAGCAGTCATACGGAATAAATCAGAAATTTTTGTTTTGCTTACTTCTTTTTTACCATACGATGGTAGTAAAATATTTCAGTATGGGGTGGCAGCCAATAAGATGCTGTCAATTTGGAGGAAGTGCTCGGCGACAGCGGCGCAAAGACTCGAACCTGGAGCGGAGGCGTCAGAGGAACCCATGGCGATGACTGTTCGAACCGTTTCTGTTTCCAAGACTGTGAAATAACTTACGGAGTCTCGGGCACATTTTTTTACATGACGGTTTTGGCTTGGGAAAAAGAAATGAGGGCATTTCATAAGGTTCATTCAGACAGTGGTTGGTTTTGGAGTTTGCTTGATGAAATAAGTGCTTCCGCTGTTCGGAAGAATTCTGTAAGATGTTTCAATAGGCCGTGCTCTTTTCTTTGCTCGTTCTGATCGATCATGACCACCGATAAGCGTAATTCCGGTCCACGGCCTTCTCACTGTTTTTATCTATATTTTTCACCCACAGCCCTATCTGTCGATGAACAGGAATTAAAACATCTTGAGGAACGGATTGCTAGCATGGCACCCAACATGGCCGCGATAGAGGAATTCCGTAGAAAAGCCGAGACCTATCTAATCCGAGTCAGCGAATTGAATCACATCACGGCTGTTCTGAGTGAGCAGCGCAAATTGATGGAAGATGCCAAATCCAAGCGGCTGTCCGAATTTCTCGATGGGTTCCATTCCATTACGGCCAAACTGAAAGAAATGTATCAGATGATTACCCAAGGTAAATTCATTCGAACTTCTGCGAGTTGCATTTTTATACACTGGGTTATTTTTTTACTTTTTTGAAATGTGGGATTTGACTTGGCGTATGGTACTTTTTCTTTGATTGACAGTAAACTCGAATGTTATGTTCCCGAAGATCTGGTCGTAAGCATTTTGACTGTAAGCATACCAGTGTGATTTTTAAAGTCACCCTTCTGATTATTTCTTTGTTTAGTATACAAAAATGATAGTCTTCCAGGAAGGAGGCCGTGATTGATTAGAAGCTTCTGAAGGGAAATGTGACCGGCGGCAGAATACGAACCCGAAATCGTAATGTCTGAAGCTTTCCACACTAACTGTTTTATCACTACCCTTCAAACAGTTTAAGTTTGTTAGTGAAGCGTTTCCGAGCGGAGTTGTGCTCTTGTCTCGTATTCATTTTCGTTCGCTCCTTTCTGTCGTTGTTGTTGAAATGTGCAAAGGAACATGCATTATCTCATTATTGCTGAATAACAAAGGTGTGGGCTTCCTGTCGTAGAAGTTGTGACCATTAAGGCCC
The DNA here is from genome assembly GCA_948099385.1 of Fasciola hepatica. Lineage (NCBI taxonomy): Eukaryota > Metazoa > Platyhelminthes > Trematoda > Plagiorchiida > Fasciolidae > Fasciola > Fasciola hepatica. Next base: position 47,847 of record CANUEZ040000088.1, on the reverse strand, counting down.
CTCACTAATTTTGACCGGAAGTTTTGGATAACCCGATTGTCCCCTAGCTTGTGGTATCCTGTTCACTCAATTTATAACGGTTCCGCCATTGCCAGTGGTATGGTTTTAACTTTTTCCTGATCATCACGTACCCAGGCAGCTAGTCATCCTTATCAAGTTTCTGTCATTAGATATCGTACTTCTGTTTTTCAATCTTTTTCTCCCGGAGCGTTAAACTATGGGACACTCTCCCTTCTTCCGTCTTCCCGCTCACTTTTAACTTCTCTCTCTCTCTCTCTTTAGAAGCAGGATCAGTAAACTGGTTCCTACGTGAATATTCCCCACAACACACTCTTACAGCATGTCTCCTGATTATGGGGTTGACTCTTTATGCTGTAAATCACTTTACGTGTATTTGAGAAAAATTGTTGGCAGTATCGTGACTAAACTAGTTTGTTTTCTGTTTCTTTGCATGCATTCCCTTGACTTTTAGGTGGGGATGCCGAATTGGAACTGATTGACTCATTGGATCCTTTCTCCGAGGGCATTGTGTTCAGTGTTCGACCGCCTAAGAAATCGTGGAAAAATATCGCAAACCTTTCTGGTGGCGAGAAAACCTTGTCCAGTTTGGCGCTAGTTTTTGCGCTGCATCACTACAAGCCCACTCCTCTGTATGTGATGGATGAAATTGATGCTGCACTGGACTTCAAGAACGTGTCCATTGTGGGAAACTACTTAAAGGAGCGCACAAAAAATGCTCAGTTTATAGTAATATCACTGCGAAACAACATGTTTGAGTTGTCTGATCGTTTGGTGGGCATTTACAAAACATATAACATTACCAAAACAATTACTCTAGACCCCGGACCACTTATGGATCGACTAAGTAAGCTGGTCATGCGAGTTGCCACAGCACATGGCCGTGAAAAGGACTTACAGGAATATCAACAGCAACAGTTACTAATTCAACAGCAGCAGCAGCAACAACAACAGCAATCCACCCAGGTGCCTCCGATAACTCGGCAAACCCCGTATCTGATAGAATCCCAACCGACACAGTCTGCCGAACGGGGGACCTGTTTGTCTGCTCATTTCTTCGACGGGCAAACCGCCGAACAGCCCATAAAAATCAGTGAGGTAAGTCCCGGGAGTACTCGATTGTTACCCTTCGCCATTTTCGGGCTTTCGATTCACGTTTAATGCACCGGCAACCACTCTACCATTTTCAGTCGGAATGAACTAATGGCGTGTCATGACTGTCGTCACCATCTATGTCTGCCGTTTTCTATTCCGCACAATCAACATCCAAGCCCATTTAATGTTCAGAAGTACAGTTCATCTATTCTAGTGGTTCTTTACGGCGCTGTCATCCGTTCTTGTCATCTCAGATGTTTATAGCTGATTGCACACAATTTCAGGTTGAACAGTCTTTTTTCCACTAAAAATTTGTTGATTTTAGCAATTCTTTCTCGGCGAGGCCTAATGAAAAGAAAAATGGTTGGTGATGTGGAAGCAGTAAGAAAGCACAACAAGTGGAAGTATTAGTGGATTGTGAAAAGTGTGCGTACGATAGAGTGTAGACGATTATAACGTATCTAGCTCGCGCAAAAGAACGAAACGTGCGTTCTATTTCGGATTCCGGTCGTTTATTCTGTGGTGCAGTTTCTGCTTTCCGAAAGTTTCTTCAAACGAGAAAGCAGAATTTTTGAGTTTGGCTTATACTTTAAGATAGAAATAATGCACCACAATGCGTCATGAATAGGTAGGCAACGAAGCACTCAAGAACATCAAGACGCCCAAGAGAATTCTTTCGGTGTCCAGTTTCATTGACGACAAATTGAGGAAACCGAATTTGTCTCCACAAGCTGTGGATCTTGAGCACGATAAATCCATTTTTTTCGCAGAACAACCGATTTGGGCGCTAACTATGAAACCCGTTCTACCAGAGTATGAAGAGAGCGGACGGTGTCAGTGTTCCGACAAGCGTGATCGATGTGGATCTTGACGACCCTGTTTACGGTGCTTTTCATCATGTGCTGAATTCGGTAAACGTTCCAGTTATTCTCGGTCGCTGGTGTGACCTTTGTCCCCAACTACCGATCTTGAATTCATGCAAGATGGTAATGCAGGATACGTGAAGTATACACCTATTCTGTACGAAAATTCTTACTCGTCTACAAACAGATGTCCCGTTATCTATTCAGGCCGTCGTTTGAACTGTAAATGCAACCCATCTATTTGGTAGATGTCATACAGTGCCGCTTATTATATAACAGGTTTCATGTCTACAGTAGGAAAGTACAAGACGAAACACTTGTTTCTCGCAGTCAATATCTCCTTTCTGTTCTTATGAACTGCCGAATTTTAATCGTCCGCATTGATTTTGTAACCTTGTTTATGCAACTGGCGTGTAGTATTAATCTTTCGATTGTAATCTCTAATCCAACAAATCTGTCTCTTACTTTTTCAGGATTCACCAAGGGAACTTGAAATTTTTGAACAGGAACAGTCCTAACTATTCTGTTCAGTTTTTATAGTCTATTTTCACTTCTTCAGAATACCCCTGTAAACATTTTTCAAGGTGTGTTTTCGCTATTGTTGTTTCTCACTTTCAACTGGAGAATTCTGAACGTCACCAGAGGCAGTCTTGCCATTCCCTGCACAGGCCCTTTGCCCACGTCCCAATAGGATGTACAGAGTTGTATAACGTTTGTTTTTTCCTGCTTTAGAGGCACTTCAGCTGTTTGGCGTGCATGTTTATGCACAAACCCAATGCTCTACTCGTCCTCAGTGTATCCCGTTATCAGATATGGTTCACTTCACTGTTCTCCGTTTTGTTGATATATTTTTCTATTCTATGTAGCATTCGTTTCAGCCGAGCTGTTTTTATAAATTTTATTGTTTACGGTGTAACGAAACGTGGTTTTTATGTTGCGCAATATGTGGTCCAGTCAAAGTTTCTTATCGATCTATTGTGTTCATCAGACAATCACGTTGTTCATCCGATCGAGCTTATAAGACATGTTTTAGTTATATGAAATGCAGTTTTTCTCCAACAGTCAGAGGTTATAATCGACAAGGAAAATCACTGGCTTCCGACAAGCATAGTAACGTCCAGATTTCACTATAGTGCATTCAAGGATTTAAGTTCCCGCCGTTAGCAGTGGCATGTCGTTGATCGTGCTGTTTCTTACTTCTATTGTTCGATGTTTTTATCCCATGGACCTGAACCAAACTGACTGGGGCAAATGCTACCTATCCACGGTGGAAAGCCGTCAGTTGTATCAAGCACTGTTTGCAGCTGTTGCATCAGGATGGAATCAACCACGTGCAGGTCAACAGATTTCTCTGAGAAAATCGTAGTGTGACAGCGCATGGAGAGATTAAGGCTAGTAGGCGTCTTCCTGGTTGGAGTCCACAAAATTCTGTCACCGGTTGTTTGAATACCTTTAAGGATCTGGCGACTTGCCGTGAACGGTAACGATCTCCGTGTCATTCTATGTTATGTCATCCTGTTTGCCAATATATGCACACTCGAGTAGATTGCGTGGTCCTTGTGTTCAAAAAGCCACACTTCTCGATACTCTCTTCTTCATTAGTTGATCTACACCATCTTGACCATAAAACTTGTTATACCAGCGATGAGCAAAGTGGTTTCGGAAGAAGTACGTTTTGCTGTTCCGATGATGATGATGAACTACCTTGCCATATCCGTACTCTATCCTGCTAATTCTCTTTGTCATCTGCAGTCAGATGGGCTTGTTTCCACTTAGTTGAGATCTACTCACTTTGTCGCAAACCCCATTTCAAGCAGCTAAATCTATCCGCACGTCTAAAGAACCGAAATTTGTGGTGCGCACTTTCAGACCTCCGTAAAGGTCACAAAGACGTTATACATTGCTGTGGTGTGGTGGCTTGTTCTAGTAAAAGGGCTGCGCAGTATCGATCTTAGTGAGTCAAACTTTGAATTTAGGCCGGTGGGCGCGGTTTTCGACTCGTCCAGAATAAAATCCAGTGTGTGCGGAATATGCATGTTTACCCCCGGCTTGAAAGTAAGCTTGATAACAGCGACTAAAAACGCATAGGAAAAGGTTCAACAGGATGGGAGATAATGGTTAATGCTAACTTCACACCCCGACGCCAAGTCATGACCTAACCACTGCGTCGTCTCTCCCAGCATAAGCAAATAGGTCACGGAAACGAACACAGTCGGCAGGCATTCGTAAAACATGTCCGAGCCATCGGAGGCGACGTAAAGCGATCACCTTAGTCAGAGAGCGACTATCCATAACTAGCACACGGCGACAAACCTCGTCGCTGTTCACTTGATATTCCCACCAGACGCGAGTAATGCTTCCAGACATCGTTGTTCAGACGTGGACAGTCATCGAGCATCCTCAACGTAAAGGGACCAGATAAGCATTCCGTAGACCATGCTCTGTGGCAAGCTTGAAAAGAAAAAAGGGATGTAGGAAGGCTTTGAAGTACTCTCCCGGATACGGCAAAGGTTGGCGAAAGCTGTTTCTAACCATACCTGGGGTGTGACGGCACTACTGTTTCAGGACCGAGACACTTCTCTGGTACTCCATTTCTGAACAAATAGTTTCACAGGGTCGAAGACCGCGCGAATGTCTAAGAACGCGATGATCGTTGGTCTCTATTGGGTATAACGGTATTCTGGCAGATATGGGCGAATGAAGGTTTAATCGATACGTCTACGAACGGTGAGAAACTCAGTCTGCTCTTATTGCGTTTGCACAACCTGCGAATTATGACAGACGCTGGCGGCCTAGGTGCCTTTGGAATCAGGCTTATGCCCCAATGGCTAACGTAATCGTTGCATGAACTCTTCTTGATGATGGGGATAACAATCAATTCCTCTGAGAGAAGGAGGACCTGTTCTGAACTTTACACCTTTGAGAATAATATGAAGCTCTGTAACAGGCTGTTCTCCGCTGTTTAAACAGGACTGGGGAAGACCATTGAAGCCCGGCGCTATGTGCCGTCTTAAGGCCCGGATTTTTTTCATGGATCCCCGCCCTAAGTGGATCTGTCGGAAGGAACCACGGGACGCATGCCGGAGTAGCTATACGTTAATCTGATACAAAATGCCAGCTGAACCATTTCTAGAAGAGCTCCGCCCAGCGAGCAAGATGCCGTTGCTAACTGAATTAGCGAACTGTCAACTTCAGCGATCGTTTCGCTCATACCTGGTGATTTTCTACTGCTCGAATGAGATGGGACGACTTACGGGAATTTTCCGTGGCGGTAGCACGCTCCATCTGATAGGCGTTGAGACCATCGTAGACTTCTTACGAGCCGTCTCCCGCTATATTCGCTTCCAGCGGGGATCGACTGACGTGCGTGAGTAAGGTTCAAAGATCCAGCAGGAATCCAGTATCACGACGCGATGCGACAGGCTGCAACTCAAGACCGGCTGAATGCATGCATTCTTGGTAATCGACCAGTACTGATGTTATCAGTCGAAGTCATTTTCAGCTAATGCGCTTTAGAAGACAGATAGGCGAGCCGGTTTAGATAGTTGATCGCACTGTACATTTTCAACGCCCGCCGTAGCATAGACAGCTTAGCGCAAACTAGTGCTTCACCAGAGGCAACAGGGTTGTTCCAGTACGAATTATACTCTTGTGTACAGCTCCGCCATTTGTCGCCTATAGCGATGTGGTCAGTCTGGTTCCTTTTCTGACTCGAACGGGGGATGCACTATGGTGTGTTGTTGATTAGAGCGACTGAAGCTCGTATAGATGATGGTCAGATCACTGAGCCAAAAGCCGTCCTGTTTTCCGACCGACAGGAGTCTAACCCAAAAGGCCCTCCTAAACGCGCCTCGTCGGATGGCAGTTGGCGTACTCAAGTATTTATCTCTGCCCAAATTCACGATATCAGCCCGGTTTACTTGAAGTTAGTGGTCTTGTCGCTTTTGGTAAAAAACATCTTTGGTTGCATTTGGGCTGTAATCGGTGAGTGCATACACCTAAACGACGAAAAATTGCGTCTATCGTGACGGTGACGGCTCACACTGCACTAGTTTCTTAGTCGCACTCCGCACAAACGACTGTCTACAGTCCAGTCCAATGGGGCGGTTTCAGCTTTCTCACTGAGAACTACGCCAATGGCAGCAACACCGGAAATTACAGCCCGAGGGTCCCCAGAAAAGCGTAAATCAAGTTTCACAGAAGGAATGATGAAACTTCGACCGCGAATGCAACTCATCGATGGCAAGAGTACCAAGCGTATTAGCCAAACCTGCCTTTTGTTCTAAACGCATCGGGGCTCGCAAGTTGAACATGGCTATTTTGAAAGGGTGTCGAGGACGAAGGAGAGCATCAGTTGGCGGTGGCGGGTCTGGTGAGACTTAGAAAGATGTCGAAGAAGGACTAGAGAGCACGTAGTCTGGATTTTCACCAAGGGCGCTACAGCTAGTACGGTCGAGCGAAGTACCCGTTGAATGTGACAAAATGCTAGAGGAAGGGATAAAGTTGGGGAGAACCGTTTTGTATGGTGTAAAAGAGCCTGCTTTCGAGTGAGACTATTCAGTGCACACAAATGAAGCGTCAGTCATAGTAATGTCACTGTCGTTTGCGTTGTGGTCTGTTGAGCTACCCGGTCACCCAGCCGGGAGTAAACCCTTTTATTTGGGGGTACACCTCTAGCGTTTGCGCGTGCTACAAGGCAGCAGCATTGGTCCAGATGGGCCGGTGGCCAATTGTACGATTCATTCGCCTCTCCCGGGAAACCTTGCCAAGTAAGTGGAGCATGAAAAAAATCGATGGCCTTGCCTAATGGCGGGTCACAGTTCCGTCAGCACATTTGTGGCGTTTTAGAACGCAGAACGACAATCAAGCGGAAATCCCACCATATCCTTCAGCATGGCCGCTGATTGTCCACGACTGCCTATTGAGTGAGTACATCTGATGCACGATTAACCACCGGAGTGGCCATAATTCTTCTGCGACCTGGGCTGCACCGGGTAGTATACAGCTACGTTCTGTCCAGAATGGAGAATCGGGACTCTTATTGGCATAGACTGACATATGAGCAAATGGGATTTTAGATAGTAAAATATTCCCTTGGTGGATTTTTTTTTAGAAAACTAAGGTAATCTATCGAGTGTCGCAAAGCAGCTCCAAAGGAGACAGGCAAACAATCCTATCCATAGCCGTGGCATTTTGACCAAGTGGTATTAACAAGTCTTGTGTTTGGTAAAATAGTTTGGCAGGATGCTGCTTCTTTCCTAGCCAAAGATAGGCAATGTAATGAGACAGGCACAAGCAGTCGGCGAAACCAGTGGTGGAATTGCCCACGCGAAAGCATTATCGTTAGCCTGACAGTTGCTATTGTGAATTCGTGTGAAAACGAGACTGTTTACTAATTTTGCAAAACCCCGTGCTTGAACTGCATTGGCCTGATGTGAAGTAACGAAAAGATGGATCTGTTTGCCGCATACAGCTTTCTAAAAAAAATAGATCGGTACACGTGGCGAATGCATCCAGGCTATCATATGTAGGCAGTAACCGAGTCAAAAACAGTGCTGCTGTTCAACGACGTTAGAAAAATAACTGTCACATAAATTCGGATCGTATTTACTTGTGCGACGAGACTGCTAGGAGTCAGATATGCGGAGTGCTTTCCGTTGTGTGTGGGTGGTGATCGTTGTTTATACGGTGTAAAATGAAATGTTTTCGAATGCAATGCAGAGTAAGGCGAGGGAATACGAAGCAGTACCACCAGATATCCGCCGGCGGTCCATCGATTTTATGGGATGAGCATGCTCATAAATACATAACTCAATTCCCACTGCACTGTCAAAGAAAGAAAGGCCAACCATGACTTCGAAACTTGGCTGGTTAAACCAGAGGGCTTCAATAGGTTAGCGGCAGTGATCGGTCGGGTGACAACCACAGAGCTGACCGTTGGTGATCGGGTTTGAAAATCACGTCATAACTGATAGTGTATCTCATAACTATGGACCACCAGGCTTTATCGCTGGGCCACCATGTCTTTGTATACTGAATTAGTCTGATTTCCAATTTACATTTATGGTTCCAGTTTCCCTGTGGCTTTTCATTCGGCTCTTGGGCATGAGTTTAGCCGATTTCTGGCTTTTATCTTCGTAGTTTCCGCGTATTCCGATTTGAGCTTCTACTTTGTTGACTGCCGTCCATGTGAATGCAAGAAGTGTTTCTAAATGAAATGAATTGAGGTTATCCATTTTTGTGCCATGGTTATGAATACGTGAGACAGTGGTTGCATGACTTTCGACTACTGACAACTGTACCAGTAGTATAAACCTGAATTCGACTGATATGGACCGTCGTTGGACATACTGTGCACGATGGAAACCGGTAATTGCACCACTGTGTCTCTAAACCCGAGTGCGTTTAAATGGTGGATTGAGAAAAACCTATCTCTCTCATACACATGCAAGCACACGTCACTTCGCCCTTAGGAAGATTCGAGAAAATGACCTGATCGCTTGGCCAAAATGTCGCTCAAGTAGATTTGACGCCGGGGTGGGGCACAGACATCCAATTCCGAGTTAGTTTTTAATTATTTTTGTTGCATATTGTGTCGGTGCTGTTCATGAGATCCGACAACGTGTGCAAAAGAAGCTAATATCGAATTTGACTGACCCTCCAGCTCCGTTACGAGACACCTGGTTGGATTTAGTCAGCTTGGAATGATGGAATAAAGGTAGCCCGATCTGGCTCACTCATCATAACTCGTGCAAAAAGCAGACAATGTCTTTACAACTCACAGAATGTAAACGTTTGGAAGTTTAAAAGTTGCTCCATGCAATGAGGCAAAGCAACACAAAACAACTCGACTTTTTGCTGTTAAACATGCAAACCGTCCTCCTTTCTCTCGGAAGTACTTTCGCAATCCCATGGAAATTCCGAGAAACAAATTCTCGGTAAGCCGAAACTTGTTTTGCTGACTGTCCTTCGGACTCTACCCTTCACGCGCAAACCTCAGGTCATCCAACCAACCTGCACTCGGAAGTACCAGACTCGAGTATCGCTCTTGTTAGAGCTCATCAGCGGTGCATATCCTCTGTCACACCCAGGGTTTGAAACCGGGCCCTTTCACCTCGAAGGCTTGTGAGTTACCACTGCACCACCCCGCTCCCGCCCGGACTGATCCGGAGGTTTGTGCGTGAGAGGTGGAGTCCGAAGGACAGTCAGCAAGACAAATATTCATCAATCCCACACACTACTCGCAAGTAATTGCGTGATTATATAAACTGAAACTTACAGGAGGGATGAAACTAATGCTGAAAGGTGTTGTCTCAGAGGGCATTCTCCGATAAAAGTCAGAATAGGGGCATAAAAGTACAGGGAAAATGTGTAGTGATTTTCGTGTATCGCATTTATTGGTGTCTTTTCCCGGTATTACATACCGATTGTTTTCAGAAACATCCCAAACACAAGAGGTACCCGGTTTTTTGAGAATTTGTTTACTGCTTTAATTCAGTTGGCTGCAGACTGCATTGAACACGGGAGCCATCTGACTTGTCAAATGACAGCTTAATATCTCATCCACAAATGAGCTCAACTTCCGCTGATTGCTGCACTAGACACTGTTATTGTCATCCTCGTCTGGTAACCTCTAATTCACTTTGGTATTTCCTCTTTGGTTCCATGATTCTACTCCACGAAAGGTATCGATTTCAAACATATGGATAGCATTGTGAGGATGAATTATGTGGAAAGAGAGTAATAAAATGTATTATTTCGGTTTGCCCTGCAACAAAAATGTAAACCAAAAATGTAGCATTTTAAGGAAAATAATAATGTTTCGTTCTATATAAACCCTTTTTTCCAAACAGCCCGATTATCACCTCCTCAGATTTTGAACTTATACCAGTTCTCCCTCGGTAGCCTTCGCAACAGCCGACCGAGGTATTTGTGATACTTCAGCAGCTGTCACACGTGACACAGCCAAGTACAGCTTCGTAACCACGTACACGGATGATCCTCAACCAATCAGGATCGCTGCGGACAAGTCCGACAAAAGCTCCCTGTGATTGGTCATCTTCGAATCTGCCAATTATATTCTCTAATTTAACATATTTATACAAACCCACTCTGCAATACAACTAGCTTGCTATTTCGTGGCCTTGATCTTGTTGCTACTTCCGTTCGCTTAGTTCTGGGAGGGGGCAATTTCAATACGTCCTGTCAAGTCAGTTCAGTACGACTATTACAATATTCCAAAATGGAAGTGCCGGTGCATCGATGTTTCCTTTGGAAAGAAAACCAACATATATGCACGCTATTGAAATTGCAGTCGAATAGAATAATGTTGTTATCCCATCTTGTTCATTCTAATCATACATTGTGAAACAACTCTGTCAAGTCTGTTAGGTGTATATTTGACTTTGACCTCATTGTTACATCTATGTTATGGCAGCAGCATCTTTCTACTGATCACTCAACCAGTTTATTGGCATTATGAACCGACTGCTTTAGGGACTTATCCAAAACATTAGATTTGACTGAAAGTCGTCAGTATCCCTAGCTGATAAATCTCGCGTTCTCCAAGTAGCTCTGGTTTCACCATTTTCCCACATCTAAGTTATGAAATTCCGTCTGGCTCCTCCGGAACTGTAATCAAGTATGCTGATGTAATTATTTTCACACCGTATCAAGAGAAGAAGAATTTATTAACCTATCTGATAGCCTTAAGAATATCGCGATCCATTCTTAGCAGAGTGATCTTTCCCTCACCCCTTCCAAGTGTTCTGAATTTATCATCACCCCATTTCATCACCTTCCCCAAACGACCAGGATACTCAGAGCACTGTTTGACTACACAGAACTGAATCTATTCCGTACATCAGAATCATGTTAAGCACTGTTCTTCTCATGTCGTCAACTGTGGGCGAGCATTTCTCGGACTTATCTTCAAATTCTCATAGCTCAGGCAATTCTGCTTGATGATTATCAACACACAATATATCTCGTGACCCTGTTATTACGATAACTGTGTGAATACGAAACTGTCATTTGTCGTTACCATGATTATCAATCTTATTGTTCTTCCTTCCATTATCTTACTTTAAATGCATACAGAATATGCTGTATTTGGCCAGATGTTAAGCACCGAGATCAAGCTCATTCTCCGCCATATGTTCTGATGCCTCAGTCGGGTATTTTTAATTAATCTAGCGATAAATCCACATCCACTTGTCCCTTTTTTCAGCCTATTTTAAAAAACTTACTCTGTTTCTCTCTCGTAATATTTTTCATGATATCAATACAGGATTCGACGTATTCACGTAGTTGTTCGTATATCTTCCAAACCGTTTTTGAACTCATCACCAAGATGTTTGATTTACATGTGTATGCTGATGAAAAACTTGGTGGCTCGACATAGATTCTCGTACGATACACTTGAAGTGAGAACGGCTTAGCTTCAAGATGAAACGGTATAGTTACTTTTATCGTGTCAAATTCATAGTAGGGCTAATTTTCGGAGAAACACGATATTTACAGTAAAGACTGCGGTTATTCCCACGGTATTCGAGTCGAGCACATTATCCGTGATACCCGTCGTAATCCAAGATACAAGCCTAAGCGTAGTATTTGGACCGGATTCAACGCGTCACCGCGAAAACTACTAGGTGCTGCTTGATTAGCCCCACCATGAATTTTCAGGACATCTTTAATTTAGGCCCTACTCCGAAATTAAGATCTAGTCAGAGCAGTATCCGCGGGATGTGCTCAAGGATAAGAACTCATATCCTAATACAACCCACTTCTCCGAACTTCGAAGTAATGGTAATTCAGTTTATCAGTCACCAAACCAGCAAAAATACATCTTTCAAATTGAAACCATTCAGCGATTAACAAATAATTCACCGAGCTGTAATAACGCTCCACTTACTATTGAAGACCATGAAAGCACTGTAAATCTTTGTTGCTGCATCATGAAATATTTGTCAACTAAATCCAGTCTGCTGCTACTGAAATTTGTCCCAGGATTTTTTGCGAATGAAAGCAAATGAGTACGTCGAACACGGAATGGAGAGATGTCAGCGTGCAGTTTAGCAAACCTAATCCTCAAGAAGTCTCGAACTTAGTGAAGAATTCATTGAATGAAACAACCGACGGTTGCGTTGTCAATGCACTACGAGAGGGGTACCTAGACAAACGGTGCTCATTTGAGAAACGTTCCGTGGCTAAACATGGGAGATGGCGATCATTGATTCTCCAAGGCATGAATTTGCAAGAAATACGGTCTGAAGTTCGGGGTTTGACAATTTAAGACAACATCACAGAAAAGGAAGAAATTATTGCATTCGATTAAATACCATTAAAAAATTAATAAAACTTTCATTACTACAAACGAGTTTCTTTTTGAAATTACTTCGTTTTACCCGTGGAAATGAGACTTTTTTGTCGTTCTGGATTTTTATCCGAAAAAATAAGCCCCAGTACCTTTTTTGATGAAATATGCTATAAGACCTAATGAATGAAGGATAGTCAGTGCTTTAGATATGAGAACAATTTGCCGCATGCATTTGGTCACCATTTTTCTGAACTCACCGCTAATGCACAAAGAAGCCGTAACGACTGGATGTTTCGTAACTATTTCGGCTCTACCGGCTGATGTAAATGTTAATCTCGACATTTATGATTGTAGTCAGCTGCAAGTAAGTTGGCATCTTGTTATGTTTTTTAAAGACGTGCTTCCTCATGAGTACAGTGGAAGGTGTATACCTCAGCCTCGAAGATCCACTGCACTATTAAGGATAGCCGGCAATCAGACCCTGAATCTTGGAGTGGTGAAGCACATAAGACCACAATAATTTAGGTGTGGTAACGAGCCGAATGACAGTGCATTACTGTCTACCACCAAAGATGATTGGAGACATCAACACTTTCCCAAGAATATTCTACCACTTTCGATTTACTCCGTTTTCTGTAGTTTTCATCCGGGCAAATGAATATAGAAGGCTTCTATTTAATCTAATAGGATGTAAAGATTAGGGTTAAAAATAAACTTCCTCGTGTGTAGTGGTACTAGGATTTCCAGATTTCAACGTGAGATTCCATAGGTTATATTTAGCTGGATATGTTCTTTCCTGTTGATTCTCAGGATACACGCATGTGGGGAGCACGGGCGCTGCATTCTAATGATAACACGAACACAAGTTTATTGCACGTATTCTTTACATATATACATAAAATAAACACGTTTTGTGATAAATAACTTTTCAAGGTGCGAATTAAATAATCTATCCAGTTGTCATCCCACAGGGCTGAGTGCAAAGCTAGTAAAGAAAGTCATTTATTTTCATCTCTTCATCGTGTCGATGAGCCGAATGCGGATGTTATACACAGACTAGTATCACAAATCCGTCTACAGGATAATCGAAATGTTCTGCCTATCCCAAATGCGTATAATGCAATGCACCGTCGTTTCCATTGTTAGGCTGAGGACAGTTTGGTTCCTTTGTTCAGATCACATGACCCCACAGATCCACCGGACCGACGTCCGTCCGTGAGCGCAACAAGTCGCACGAACGAGGCCTGTGCCGTTGTTGGACGGGAAGAGCGTGATAAGACAGGCGGCCAGAACGGACAATGGTCGACCAGAAAGGCCTGTGTCTAGTTTGCCAATGAATTGCAATTAACAGACGCGTAGACCACCTGCTGCGTAGGGTTCTTAAATTTTACTTGTAGTCTTCCAAATATAGGTAAGTTTCACAAACCGATGCCATAGGTTCTCAAATCTATCTTAAAATGGTACTGACTACTTCGCACGTCTTCAAATCACACACTGGCGCTGTGGTGACGTTGGCTGGTATCAGCTAGCTTTGCCTGGGTTGTTTCACCGGTCCGTGTGCCGTTTTCAGCGCACACGCAAGTACATGCGTACGGCTTTACTGCTGTTGTGGCGTTTGCCGAAATCGCAATACAACCACAACGGTTGCCAAAAGTGAAAGACCTGGATCTCATGATGCTTCAAAAATCCATTGAAGCACCACTGGGCTTTACCGTTTTACTAGGTTGGCGTCACGATCAATGGACACGAATCTGGCCCTCGTTACTCATTGTGGTAGAAAATGACTGACTACAGTGTCACTTGATAACTCAAGCCTGTGATCGCCTAAGGACCATAACTAGGTGGAATTCTTGGTTGTTTTTCCGTCTCATCGAATTTAAGGGGAAAGCGAAAGTGCAACGTGCGTGAGCGCGTGTACGCACGCATGCTCGTCACTGTGGCTTCGCCCAGATCACTGACACCTATGTCCAACCAAGTAGACTTCGGGATTGGGCCTTCTGTGGTTGTTGATTCGTCGCAGCTGATCGGCACTGCTTGGGCGTACTCGATCACGTGCTACTTGCACTGATGAGACAATATCTTCTCTACGACATCCTCCTTTAATCCCGAATACAGCACCGTTTCTGTTTCAAATATTTAGAGCTCTAACTATTGATATTGCAGAACAAAGAATCGATGTTAGATCATCGACATCTTATCATCACTGCTTGAATCCAGGGCAAACACTGGGTCAACCACTCTGTGTGTGTTCAGTACTCGAGGTCAATCAATAGATCAGCCTGAATCGGTTAGGTTGATTTGGGTGTCCCCAAATTGACCTCTCGAATGCGAACTGTTTACTGAGGCAGTTATCGATTAAACGATAGGGCAGAATCGTCACTTAATGATATCACAAAAATACGAAAACCGGACCAACGAACCTAACCTCGCAGGACATGTGAGGATTCCGAATTATAGGTCTAAATCCAGTTACCTATCGATGGAACAGTAAACGACGTCTTACCGTTGTAGAAGTGAAGTCTTTGGATTTGTGGGCTTCTATCCAATTCATTTTTTGCACATGGCTTTCTTCGAGGTAGCTCTTTCTGCTTCTATTTATGCCAATCCAATTAGGTATGCCGGAGACAGTTATCAGAGTTAGTAGGCAATCCAGTGATTGGCACAGTTGGGACTGGCATCATACACTCAGTGACGTTCATCTGCCTATCGAACCTACGAATAAAACAACCTGCTAACGCCTTTAAACGTTTTGATTCAGTAGAATGGAACAGTGCTCAGCAGTCTGCTTTGTTTGACAACAGTACTGACGGTCGGAAATCCAATATTTCCTCGCAAAAATCTAATTTGCGCATCACGACTGTGAGTAGATGCTCCTCTTAGAAGAGTTCACTGAGGAACCAAAACGGTTTTCTCGCAGTTAGTTCTATGTGGGTTAAACACGTCTAATCCACGGAGTGTACAAGTATCCGAAAAATGGAAAGACAAAAGAGTACCGGATGGGCACACCCGATGAGCGACAGAAACCGCGAAATCGGTCGGGTGCCTCCAAGATACTTTTTCCACCCACCAGTAGACACTACTCACATCTAAAATCCAATATTATTTTGACACTATTAGTCAGTTTCCAAAATTGAGGAAACTCTGCAAGAGTTTCTGAGATACTGGCGTTAAGTGGAGATACGTGATCCTGCTTTATTTGGCACTCTCTTTTTGAGTAACGGAATTTGGGGAGGGGGTATAACCTACAATGGACTGAATAAGTTTCGTTGACGCTGTGTTTCTCGGTCCCTTTGTTGCTTGAGTATGACAATTATAGCTGAGCCATTCTTGAATAACGACTAACTTTGCGGACTGCGTAATTCACTATTCGAAGGTGGCTACACCAACAACTATTCGTGCGTGAAGTTCAAGTCACAACTCACCGACTTAAAGTATCACTATATTGCATCCCTTAGGTCAATCCGGTCGCTCGACATTGTACGCGAGGATGCGCACGAACTGAATATGAATGGATTATAAAACACGAATTCAACTGCCCACAGTTTTTTCACGGTGAGTGGACTACCTATCTAATGGGTTTCAGTTTACTTGTATTACAACTGAATTGTTCGTTTTAATCTTTACCGGATTCTTTTGAATGCGAAAGTGTTATCACATAGCACACCGAAAGTTCATTAGTCTTGCTTTTTCACTACACCCCACGGTATCAAGTTTAACATCAAATAAAAGAAAACTGACGAAGCAGGCTGTTTATTCTCATCTGTATCAGAATAAACCAGCTAGTGCACGACGTTTTATCCACATTTTATAGGCACATACATGTGCTCTGAAGGTAGCGTAACAATTTAGCTCACCCGTAAAGTTTTTCTACTTACGGTCTGGTCCAAACTTGGAGTCTTAAAGGACCTCTGCGTCGTAAACACACCATAGGGATAAGCAGCAAGTGACAAGTAACTCGACAGTGGCGTTGGGGCTGGTGAAGTCGGAGGATATTGATGGGGGAAAATGGGACCGGGTGGTTGCATTTGAGTGCAAGGATTAAAAGTGCTCGCCCAACCTGTTGGCATACATACGGTCCAGGGACGTGCTGCTTGCAGAAAGAAAGTGGTTGGCTTGAGTTGCGGTTCCGGAATTTGATAATCCATGAGAATCGGATTGTTTGGGACGGTCATCACGGATGCAGTCGGTCGAATAGAGAACCATAGTTGATCGGTTGATATATCCGGCATCTGGTAGTACGGATAATTTATTGGAACTAATTCCGAGTGGGGAGACAGCTTTAAAGTCGACTGGTTTATGGCATCTCCTGAACATCTGGACTTCACACGTTGTTCTTGTGTTTTTTTATCGACTGCAATTTCCGTTTTACGCTCCGGTGTTCCGAAGCAGAACAAATGCAGTTCCTTCTCAAAACTACGCATTGACCCCTCTCCCAGCAAGTCAGAAGTTTCGGCCAGTTCCAGTATTCCAGCAGTTTTGATAGAGCATGTTGTTTCAGTGTCATCTGCGTAGAGACGCACATGGTTTGGCTTTCTTACATTCATCCGAACCGGTTGTGCCGACCGGGAAGCTAGGCGTCGACGTAAACGAAATTGCTCTGAGTAACTTGTGCATCTATTTCTTTCACGCAATTTCAAGCTACCTTCATTTGCATTCTGCGTTTGCAGAAATTCGGGTGATATCTCCCCGTGGACAGCTGAATTGTTAGGCAGTAGAGGAGCAGTCATAGACCTTGCTGTACGCAATGAATTTCTCGAATCTACTTTCTGCAGGCCTTTCTGAGCCCTAATGGTACGACAAGCCTGTCGAAAAGGATTGCTGTTCCCATATATGTCTCCATAGACAGGCGGTAAACGTGCGTTACTTTCATAAGTCACAGATTTTTTGAGGACTCGGTGGTTCCAACCACATGCAGTGGTTACCTTTTTCCGACGAGATTCGATTCGCCCATACGTACCACAGGTAACAGTGGGGCTTTGAGGATAACTTGTGCACCGCTCGGACTGGACAAATTTATCACATTTCCCGCTCGGTTTGGACTGATGGGAAGGAGAGGTTGATGGTACAGTAATCATTGTGCTTAGAGTGTCAGGGGATTGCACTGAACAGGTTCGGAACGAAACCGAAGATTTAAATTGGACAGACATATCTCTACCAGTCCCAGCTGTTAAATCATCTGTATCACTTTTCGTGACACAAATTGTTTCCACCTCTTCACCAGTTTTCGGACGTGATTGACAAACGAATTCCTGTAGAGCGTCACCTAATAGTTCTGCAATTTCCTCTTCAGAAGCTGTGACGGAGTCCTTATTAGTTCCTTGGGGTATCGCTCCGTCTGTTTGACTTGATGTTTTCAAAATAGAGACGGATAGTGCTTTTTCCAGTTCACGCCACTGATTTCTACGTGACTGACTAACTGAAGAAGTAAGCGACTGAGACCGACGGAGGCACTGTCTGTATGAGCTACTGGTAACTTTAGCTATCATACTGGCCGTGGACGAAAGAAAGGTAGGGGATTCACCATGACCAATTTCTGTGAACTGTTTCGAATCAAAGGGAGGTATGTGACTGGTGATTAGTGTCTGAAACGTTGCCCCGGTGTCAAGGATTCCGTCGCAGTTCGTATTCGTCAACAAACCGGATGTTGGCGTCTTAGCTTCACTCTTATTAACAGGTGTTGCAACATTTTTGCAAACTAATCCTTTTTTGGGAGGATATGTTGATGGTACCATTGAGGAGACTGTAGCTTTGGTAACTAACTCCGCTTGTGACTCCCCTTTTTGAAAGGAGTCTAAGTTCGTTACAGTTTGACAATCTTTTTCCGGTTCATTCTCATTACATTGTGTTGAATTTCGTGGACTTAATGTTTTTTGGTCTGACGTTGAAGGAAGTGCTGTTTTCTGGAAAATGCGGACGAACTGTTTGAACGCGTCGTTTAAGGTAGTTGGAAATGTGGACAGCGTAAATTCAAACGACCGCTCAGAATTACCCCGAGGTAAAACATCCGTTAGATTTGTGGTTGCACTGTCCCCTGCTGCACGACTGAGTCCTGAGGGAGATTGGTTAGTAGAACCGGAGCACCACCTTTCCGTTGGAGGAGTGAATGGAACTGCAGTTCGGTTTATATCATTCGAATTTGACCTGAAGCACTGACAAAAATGACATTTGTATCGTTTGATCCACCTGCACGAAAGAATACCACATTTCGAAGTATCCATCTGATTATCCGATCCATCCTCTAAAATGTAGGAGAATGTGGCTGTTTGTCGAGAGTCTGTGTTTGGGGAATGTGCGAGAACAGACAAAACCGGAGTGCTCGCAGAGCTGGCAGCATTGCCAGGAGGAGTTGTCATTCAGATTTACCTCCCGTGACAGTCTATTTCAAAACATCTTCGTCATATCGATTGGTGTCCAAATGCACATCACTTGACCTGGGACATTTTGATAGTGGCACGTGTTTCCAAATGAATCCAATGACCGGAATATTTTCATTGGACAAAGACGCCAGACTTTTTTGCGGGTGTATGAGAATGGATATTGTGATAATGCTGTTATCCTGAAACTGATGAACCGGAGATAAACTTGGTATAAACTTGCCGAATCGCTCCGTATATTCCCAAACAAAATTCCACATCAGTCCGGTGTACACCAGTACCTCGCGCACAACGCACAATACGTAACTTCACGAAAAAGTAGTTTAAAATGGTGGGGATGAGCAGTTGTTAGAATATGACATGTTTAACTGACAAACCCGACGCTCCATAAAAAGTGTTCAACTAGTGACCGAGATCTGCTTTGTTCAACCAGATACGTCGTGTTTTCTAATGTAAATTGTATACAACGGGGCCAACATCGCCTACTTCATAGATGCACGCGGAAGAGTACAGTTGTGAGTGAACGCATCACATACCTCACACACTCTTGGACTGTAACTGCTAGCCAGTCAACTGTAGAGATATTGTGGTGATTCAGCCGCCGTCACACGTGATGCGACCGGGTACAGCTTCGTAGCTGCTCACGTGGATGAGCCTCAACCAATCGGGATCGTCGAGGACAGATTCGGCAAAAGCTCCATGTGATTGGTCAACTTCTAATCTAAAAATTATTTTCTTCGATTTAATATATTTTTACAAACCAGTTTCACAGTACAATCAGCGTGCTACTCCACAGCCATGGTGTTCGTGATATCTTGGTTTTCATAGTTCCGGCGAGAGCGTTTTCAGTACGTCCTATCAGTTCGGGTATTGCGAATATTACTGATATCCTATCTGTTCATTCATGAGCCAACAATCAGAAGTTTCTGTTGTCATTTGATTTACCATTTGTGTGATGTATGACTTTCTTCATAACGTCCGTTAATGTGGTGATATTACAATGAATGTCCTGCCTGCCCGCGTAAATGATTAATTCCATTTCCGCTCTTTATGGCACATATACAGGCAATTTTGTTGTCCATTCTGCAGTTACTATTGCCTACATCTCTTCTTTTGTCAAACTACCAAAACTTTCACCCGTACTGCATGGCCTCTACAGGATAAAACGAAACAATTTGTTTTCAGACAAATAGTTTTTTGTTTAGCTGACTGTCCTTCGGACTCCACCTTTCACGCACAAACCTCAGGTCATCCGATCAACCTGCACTCGGAAGCACCAGTTTTTTTCCTTTTTGTATTACGGTTAGACACTTTGGATCACAAGGGACACTCGCTAGCGGTTAAATTCGCCTTGTTCATGGTTGCGAGCATATTTTGAGATTCCAGTTTCACTGGACCACATGAAACATGGATAACAGTGATGCTTTTCGATGCTTGTAGATTTCTCCCCTAAGTGCCAGAAGCATCGAAGGGCTGTGGCGATTCAGTATGTAGTTCTCGGGATATCCTGTGATACAGCATTGCGGTCAGGTACACTGAGACACCTCCGTCAATCAGAACAATCGTAACCAGGTACAACAAAGCCCTCTGTGACTGGTTAACTTGCGATATACCAATATTTAACCTTGACCTCCGCACACAAACAAATACACCATGTGCGTATGACTCATCTCAGTGCCGTCATGGATATTGGTTATCTCGGTACGCATGTCGCGAGCCCAAGAAATGCTTCGACACCACGTGACGTTGTTTGACAAGTTTGGAACCACCAATCATATTGCTCGTGGATCAATACTTGTGTGTACATGTTCCGTTACGTATTTCATGTCTGTGTAGATGTCGTATTTTATATGCTAAGTGGGCCATACATTCCAGTGCCAGCTACTGTGTCTTCTGATTCCATTTCGGGCAATTCGGTCGTCACACACATCCCTCGCACTTGTGCGACGACGTGTGATGATTCGAATGTTGCCACACTCAACCCGGCACATTACAGCTTGTTTTACAGGATCCATCCAGTCAGATGATGCCAGAACTTGACAGGCAAATCTCGACGAACAATTTGGAAGCGAGTCTTACCGAGCTAATTATTCTGTTGTATTCACAAGAGGGCCTGTCGCCTTTCTTGTAAATCGGAACAACCAGCTAATCAGACCATTCCCTCGGAATCTGTTCACGAGCCCAAATTATTCAGAGGAGTTTTGTGAACTCCGAAACCGAACCTTTGCCTCTGTCCTTGAAAAATGACGGAGACATTCCGTCTGGTCCGGCGACTTTGTACCTTTTTAAATAGCCTCATGACTTCTATTTCTGATGGAACTGTTATATTTGCCTGCATTGTTCCTCTTACAGGTAAAAGTGGAAGGTCTGTTGCAGAATTGGGTAAATTTAACTGTTCCGTGAAGTGCTCTACCCGACGGTTCAGACGACGTTTGTGAGAGTCAGTCAGTGAACCGTTGAATTCCTTGACTAACTCACACCAAGCTTCCGTGGATGAGTACTTAAAATCAAATGGTAATGACTGCGACATGTCAATAAAAGCAGCCTTTTACATTCCCTTACATTTCGCATTCCACCGCTGCTCACGGTCGTCACTCAAACTCCTAGTCATGTGGCGCTTCAGGGATTTGCGCATCTCATTGAATGTGGCATTCAGATGGACGGATATGTGAGCGTCTAGCAGATCAACAGATGTCGAAGCTACTCATCGTTTGTGAAACCAATATGGAGAGGAGAATCGTTGTAATAACCGGATTGCTCGAAATGAAATCAGAAGTCACACCAGCAAGCAATGAAATGTATTGTCGTTTAGCCTATAAAATGCAGCAATTTACGTAGGCATGAAATAAGGAAAGTAGAGCGTTCACACACAAGTATTGATCCATTCGTAATGTAACTGGTGGGCACACACTTGCCGGGCCCTGTCACGAAATACGGACGTAGATCATGTGCGCGAGATACGCGTACTGCGATAATCAATACAAAGGGTTGGACTGAGATGAGTCATACGCACATGGTGCATTTGTTTGTATTCAGACAAGCGTAGACGCTGGGTGAAATGTATATCGAATGAATTACCACTGACTGGTCCAAATGGGTTTTCTCGAAATGCATGTGACTAGGACAGATCACCGCAAATGTTACACTGGAATCAGCGTGCAAGGCTTTCTTGAGCTGTTGCCGGCATTCGTCCGGGTCCGGGCATTCGCCTTCATCGATAGCCATGCAAACCGGCCTAGTGGTGGAGCGGTTTAGAACGCGTGATTACCACCTCGGAGGTCGGACCTTTGGATGCCCGCCATCAACGGTCACTTTGATGGTGTGAAGTAATCCACTGTCGCCCGGCCTCTTACTACAACTGATCTATTGGGGCTTTAGGTGGTTGTCCATTTCAAGTCTCAGGGTCTGGTTGCTGGTTATTCCAAATGGTGCAAAGCGTCTTTGTGACAATACGGCATGCTCGATGCACTGCACACATACGCAGTCATATGATAAGAAAGACAGCTCCAACCGGGAAGCAGACCGTTGTTAATTATCCACAGATTTTCGCAGTCATATTCGTCAGCACAGTGCTTCAGCGGAAAATCTCGGATGGGTTTCAAACGGCATGGACAACTACATGTGTCTGGATTCACCACACACATCAACTCCAGTCTCTGCGCTGACCCGACAAAACTCATTAGGTTGCATTTAACACATAGCACTGTTGTGCTCACTCCCATCAGTGGAGCAGTTGTGATTTTTTTTGCGATCAAAATTCTCACTGTAGCCAAATTGATGGCACCGGCGAAAAGATATGTCTGGCCGATATTGTGGATACACAAACCAGTGCTGTGATAAATCTCTTACATACGGTGAATGTCTGGGACATTCAAGTAGCTTGACACGCTGATACCGGTTAGATTTAGGCTGGTGGGCCAAACATCTGAACATAAAAATCGTAGGTGTATGGGCATGTAGATATGCCCCACTTGTGCTTACCAGGTGGTAAAAATGAGTCTGCTAACAAGTGCGTTTCAACGACACTCTGAGAACAGTTTGAAAGTTCCACCTCAAACTAAAGCAATATACTGTGATGTATTTCACTCCAAAGGAGGTGGAAAAGCGAGAAAGCAGCCGAAATCGGCGAAATGGCTGACAGGAACAATCCAGCTGTTGCTTACCTCTTAGTCGTGTCTCAGCCCCCATTATTCCTTTTTCCACTTGCAGCTTCCCTCATAATGAGCACCAGTAATGAAAACTTAATGAGGGATATTGCATGTACACGTAATAAGGTGTAAATTTACAGTCGCTCATGATTACTTTTTGAAAAAACATCCCAATTACCGCTGATCAAGTGTAGTAATCGTAACGAACTGACTTGACGGGACGTATTAAAATTGTTGCCATGAAGTTCTGATAGCTGAGCTTGGCGTTTAGATCACAAACGTTTCATCACCAGTTGAGGTGACATCGTCAGTGCATGTGCCAGCACGTTGGGGACTATGATTTGATTAGTATCCTCGGGCAAACCTGATGACTTGAGTGCGTGTTCCAGTTCGGCAAGGTATTCCTTCGTTGTGGCTTTTCGCAGGTTGAAGTTGAGTCCCTTTTTGAGTACTTCGTGCTCTTCAATTGACAGTGGCCGAGATGACAAATTATTGACCCACATGCACTGACGATGTCAACTCGACTGGTGATGAAACGTTTGCGATCTAAACGCCAAGCTCAGCGATCAGAACAGCATGGCAACCAACAACCTGAGCTACAACCAACACAAATATTTAAAACTATTGGTATTGAAATTGTCCCCACCCAGAACTAAGCGAACGGAAGTAGCAACAAGATCAAGGCCACGAAATAGCAAGCTAGTTGTATTGCAGAGTGGGTTTGTATAAATATGTTAAATTAGAGAATATAATTGGCAGATTCGAAGATGACCAATCACAGGGAGCTTTTGTCGGACTTGTCCGCAGCGATTCTGATTGGTTGAGGCTCATCCGTGTACGTGGTTTCGAAGCTGTACCTGTATGTATCACGTGTGACAGCTGCTGAATCGACACATCATGTAAGCACCTAACGTTTTTTGGAGTCAAACAGCTCTAAGTAAATCGCTGCATCAAATGATTCGGTGTTCAATGTCCCAGTGATGGGGTGTCTGGTTTGCCACTCTCTTTCCCCGTGAGCATGCTTACTTATTGAATGAAAATTCAGAACGACGGTGAATAAAACACCTATCACTTACACTTACACGTAAGCTCTACTGATGGGAAAGTTTTGTCCACTGCTATTCACAGCTACAGTAGACGTAAGAGTTCTTTTGACGGCTACACCTTTGGTTCTACTGCAAAGCAGATTAAGATTTGTTTCTTCGATCCAAATCGAACCCATTTACCTCATCGTCACTAACTGTCCAGCCAAATATCGAGCTGTGGACTGTACAGAAATGTTTCCTAGTTCGGACATTGTGAGGGTGTGTCGACTCGGTCTATAATCGGCCATGTCGCATTAGCAATCAGCATTTCAGCGTCTGTCCAAAATCCAGATCAGTGCTGTGCCAGAGGATACGCAAGTGACAAGGTAGCGGATTGATAAAACGTGAAAGAGATCCCGTCAAATGGAAGCTGGTCTTGTCATCAATCTACCAGTCAGAAGACAGGCTGCTGGAAGCAAGTATGAACCCGTTGGTTCATGTTGCAACGGTTGGTGACAGTGACTGTTTTGTTCCCAAATAGCCAGTGTTCTGCACTAGTAAACTGAGATGATTGGTGGGCGGAATAGAGTTCATACTGGAGTTAGTGGGACGGAACGAAACAGACATCAGCTTCCTTACTTCCACGTGACTGTTGGTCGCAGGAGATCCACTGGAACAGTTCTTCAATAGCCGACAAAATTCACCCTGACACGATTCGTCATCACCTCGATCAATCGCATGTATCCAGCTACCGAATCTTGATCCCTTACCTCTCATCACACGAGCTAAATGCAGCCAGCCTTGTCCTAATTGAAACACTGGGCTAATGCGTTTTTGTATTTCACTCGAATGCTTTACGTATGGCGTGATCCTTAGCATCATATGCAAGATACGATGGAAATCGATCGGATTGTTATCTCAGCCATTACTCAATAGCACTAGCGACCGCACATTGTCACTTTTCGCCAATCATTAAACGTAAAATCAGGTTTCCCAACATGCTCATACAGCCATAGTCTTATATTTAGGTATCTGGCGTAGCAGCCTAAATCTAACCGGTATCAGCGTGTCAAGCTACTTGAATGTCCCAGACATTCACCGTATGTAAGAGATTTATCACAGCACTGGTTTGTGTATCCACAATATCGGCCAGACATATCTTTTCGCCGGTGCCATCAATTTGGCTACAGTGAGAATTTTGATCGCAAAAAAAATCACAACTGCTCCACTGATGGGAGTGAGCACAACAGTGCTATGTGTTAAATGCAACCTAATGAGTTTTGTCGGGTCAGCGCAGAGACTGGAGTTGATGTGTGTGGTGAATCCAGACACATGTAGTTGTCCATGCCGTTTGAAACCCATCCGAAATGTTTCGCTGGAACATTGTTTTAACAGTGCGGGACGGGTGGCTTTACGGTTGGCGTGACCGCAGACGAGACGTTAACAGAAGCGAGCGCCTACCAAGGCGTAATGCGAGTCCACGGGCAACAGGCAGAAGTCTAACTGGGATTTTAAGTTCACTCTATATTATGTGGTACCTAGCACAATAATGGATTATGGTCATGAAAAAGGAGTCATTACTGGCCGCTGGATGGTCAGGGCAATTACTGGAGTCTTGTTACCACACTCACACGTGTTCCTGAATCATACAAGACAAACTGTAGGTGGGAACACGTTGGTGGAATAAATTATTCGATAAGACGCGATATATTGTCACCGTTGGGTAATTTGACGCTCTCGAATGCGCCCATGAAAACTCCACTAGAGAAGCTGAAGGAACTCTTGGTAAACCATTTTCTGCCAGTCAATTTCAAGGCAACCAAAGGTGAGAAATTCAATTCAGTCGTGTTAGGGAAGAATGTCTTGCCACAACTCTATCCTACAATTCAACCAACAAACCGCCTGTTGTTTTAATGGAAATCGTTTTGGGGCAGCTTTGCTATCGGGTAGTTGCAGGAGCTAACAATATCAGTCTGCAGCGGAGGTTGTTGGAACAGGAGGGCTTGAATTTCGCAGAGGCCCCCATAATTCGCGAACAATATACGACGAAAAATATTCAACCACCACTCCAAATACCACAATCGTGTTCCAGCAAAGAATGTACGGGCCGATGAAATATGTCAAAGTCGCCAAATCTGAGTGTACTAATCAAATCAATCAGATACCACAATGTCTCCCAAACCCGTTAGCAGATACATGTGACACGGAGATTTCCATTTCCGTTCAATGTGTCGTTTCCATCAGGCTGTATGCTCTGTGATAAAACTGGCTATATACAAAGGTATGCCGAAGATCCACGTGCAGCAAGTTGGAGCTGCTCCAAAAGAATTAAACGGTAGGAGTGAAACCTTTGTACGCCCTGAGGACTACAGGCCAACATGATGAATTTTCGTACAGACTGGTGTCAGTTCAATGTGGATTTCAACACAAATTCAGTGTGTATGTAGGGAGTGGAGTCCATTATCCCGGAGAATGTGTTAAACATTGTTTTTCACCGTGCAACTACAAAATCAACTGATATACGCATGCTACGCTACTTGGTGAAAAAACTTTAATTGTTCAGTCCAAACAAACAATCGTTCGTTCCAGTCAGTCTCCTGACTTTGGTTGGCAGCCCGTCTATTCTAGGGCTGAATGGATCATGGTTTATGCATCATTGGCTTTCATTTCAAATAGATGCTCAGCAGTACACTTTTCGAAGATAAATCTGACTGATGCAACTTACAAATTCCGCCCCTTCTCGAACCAATACCACTTAAAACCATCAACACCATTTGGGGCGTTTCGGCACAATGTCAAACCTTTTGGTTTGCACTCTTGTGGAGGAATTTGTATGTCTTATGTGCCCAACCGTTTAGGCCGAGAGAACAAGACATCGTGTCGGTCTGGTGTTGTGCATTGTTTGGATTAATCAAACATGTTAATAGGAACTCAAGACAAACGAAAAGGAGGGGTCACGAGGGCCCAATATTTGACTGATCAATGTCGTCTGCAATGGAATATGACCCGTGTCAACCTAGTATGTGTGTGGACACGAGCAGGATATGAATCTATTGTCAGTAATGTGCCTATGAGTGAGACGGTTTGAACTGAACACCACAGAGCAAATATAGAAATGACTGTGCGGGTACGTGCGATCGGTCGACGGTCTGCGTGTGGGCAGTCTGACAGGCTTATGACCGTATCGATCGTGAATCCTGGAAGGAAAAGTGGATTGAATGAATTCAGAAAAGGAGAGTTGAGATAGTGGCAAAAATCAGTGTCTACACTACACGCTTCATCGGACATTTTTCAAGCTGCCGTTACAAGGTGATTGATGTTTTGGCCAAGGGTAATGGTGTATCACGAATTTCTGGTAGTGTTCGGAGCAACAGAAGTGGAACAAGATCATCGCTTGAAGCAGGCCCTGGAGCGACTTGTAGCCAAGAACGTACCGATCAAGCTATCAACATACATATTCGGTTTCAGAGAACGGGAATGCCTTGGTTTCAAGATAAGTGCCAATGATTACCAGCCGGACACCAATTGTCCATGAATCAAGCACATTTGAGGTCCATCACTGGTTGGTTACAACACAGAACTTCGCGACGACTGCGCACCTGCTGTTCCGCGCCCGGTCATCCGAAGGGGGACTGCACATTGCGGGGTATTCTCAAAAACATCGGCAAACGTCTAATGTTACCTTTACTCACATCATGCAAACAATCAGTGCTCATTACAAACGCATCCCAAGTTGAAACCGTTTCAATGCTTGGGCAAGATGGATACCCGATTATCTTCATTTCTGGACTCCTTAATGCTGCTGAAAGAGGATACTCAGAAACATTCAAGGAAGCGCCGGCCGTGTTGGGGGCGCACATCGTAACCATAAGCACTCGTTTGAGTCGAAGTTGACGATTATAACAGAATACCAGACGCTACAGTTGCTACTCATCACCGAAAAAGTCCATTGCAAAGTCCACAGCCATTATGATGCAACGATGGAGTACTGCCACCGGCGCATGTAATTATAACATTCTACATCGGACTGGTGAATCCATCCTGATTTCGATATCCTGTCGAGTTATCCACGATTCGGCGCAGCTTGACAATGCCATTACATTTCACCGTCCGCAATTTTGTCGATGGAAGAGTTACGAAAATACACCGGATGATACTGTTCCCTAATGATTTCTGATATGAAGAAAGGTGGACAACAAAAGTATCCGCAGTTTATCATGCCCTGGGTGGAATTCTGCGTGCAACCTGACGGAGTGCTATGCCGCAGCGACCGACCGAATATATATCACCCTCTGAGTAGAACGGTTGTGGAGGATTCGAAAAAGAGATAACTATAACGGAGGGATGAAGACTCAGGCTCGACATACATTTTGGTGGCCCGAATTGCATGTGAACATCTGCACAGCAGTCAAGAACTGTGATGCGTGTTTGAATGAAATCAAGCCGAGACCAAATAACTGGAGCCCCTGGCGACGATTACATGCCCATCCGTGCGGTCTGTCACCGAACAAACACACCCCAGTGGCTGACTAATACTCAAAAGGGCCCAGAGCTTCTTTATCTCCTCCATGGTTTAATATGGACCCAACACCGGTGCTAAAATCTAACCAAAAGCACAAAATTTACGAATAATTTATAACATTACCTGATTGGTGTCAAGGATATCTTCGCTGGGGGTAAAGTCACCGATTGTGGCAAAATCGTACAGGCACATGGCTGAAGCTGTGAGATTTCTAGGGAGAATTAAGCGTCCGCTGCTGTAAGCCGCGTTTCATGAAAAGCTTTGATGACGGTGTTGAGATACAGCTCTATCCAAGCGCACCTGACAAAACCAGTAGATTTTAAAATATCAGACATACTCATCAATTTTTCCCGGGTTTGACTTTCTACGCTATTCAATACGTAGTCAGGAATTCTTCCAAAAAACGCATTTGGAGAGCCAGATTATCCCTTATTCCACAGGATATATTAGACAATGGAGCACAAACAGAATATTACACTTATCATGATTTATCCGACTGCTTAAATCTTCTAATCAATCTCACTACAGGACACAAGTCATCCGTGCGTTTCGAGAACTAAGACAGTTGCG
The DNA here is from genome assembly GCA_948099385.1 of Fasciola hepatica. Taxonomy (NCBI): domain Eukaryota; kingdom Metazoa; phylum Platyhelminthes; class Trematoda; order Plagiorchiida; family Fasciolidae; genus Fasciola; species Fasciola hepatica. Next base: position 18,914 of record CANUEZ040000088.1, on the reverse strand, counting down.
CAGTACACAATTCGTATCCAAACCCCGAAAGCAGAGTGGATTCGCATATTTTCCAATGACAACCGGGGGACAATTTTTTGCCAGAAGAACTGTAACAAACCTGGATTGTTAATCTAGCTTTCGAATTTTTCTTTCCAGAAGCCTAAGCATGACACACTTCTAATATTCGTCTGGGCAAGGTATAATAATATAAAAGCATTGAAAATATCCGATTGTGTATGATTTTGTTTCGGATTTCGCAAATCATCCAAGAATATAATGACCATTTCATGACTTGCCTTTCCTCGTTCATCACAAATCATCTAAACAATAATGCAGTATTGTTTCGTGCATTCAAGTCAACTAGCTTGCATGCGGGGTTTTTTCACGGGAGTGCAAACTTTATGAAATCTGCAAAACCACGACAGGGTTAAAGTTCAATTGCTATGATGTGTGGTTCCTCCTGATCCGTGACGAGTTCCGGTGCTTAACTTAGAGAATGTTCAAGGTATTAATGTACAAAAAACTCCCACTAACTCTGTAGCATCACAATCCGCATCCCTCTTTCCACCAGCTGAACCAACTTTGGCAAGCTTTGAAGTCCGGCTTGCCTAAAGTGGAAACAACGTTCGTGACCATCGTGCAGATCTCGTTTCTCACTGTGAGGATTTCACTTTGTTTTTTGCTCATCAACAGTTTATGGGTGTATATATTGATCCGTCGCCAACAAGCAGCCTGACTTTGGTAGCAGACCAGCGCCTTCACCGTGAGTCATGTGATTGCGGGAGCAGCACCTGTCTTTAATTGAGGTCAAGGATGGAGTCAACAAAACCACGAGCAGCAAAACACCTGATCGACAGGTTAAGGAAGGTAACTTGTCAAGCGGTGGTTGTTTGTACCACCAACCAATCAAGACGCAGTTCTTGGAACCAGCTGGACCAATTACTTGTTTTGCAGCAATTGATTACATTGGCCAGCAACCCACATGAAAATTACGTCCTGCACTACTGAACTGAGATATTTCGGAAGCGGAGAAGTCTTTTTTCCGGAAATGGAGATTCAGTTCAGAACACAAACTAGAATTGGTTGGTAAAATAGACCACTTGTTTCGATCAATCAAGTGTGGAATCCGCTACCAATCAAGCCCGACTTTTTAGAGACCGACCGCTATAGTCGTTCAATGAGGCAGCCTTCAACGACGTCGGGAACATTTTACGGATCGCGACTTTTTCAAGGTGCGAAAGTTCACAGACTTGAATGTACATCGGACAAATAAGGATTCCTAAACATCAGATGGTCACAAACCGACCCGACCCACCTTCGGTACTATCGGTCCACGGACCACAAGTTCAATTCCGGAAATAAAAAATCGAAGCCCACGCCAGAACAAAATACTCATGGGAGTTTTTTTATTTCGGGTACTTTTCAAGCAAATTAATAATCAAACGGGACGACCTACCCCACATGTGGGCACCGAGCCAATCGAAGGATCAGTCGGCGCGTACTAACGGGTCAGCTTAGCCCATTTCGCGCCAATGATAGGGGCAAACGTGAACAAAGTAACTAACCAGCATCGTTGCCGTTGACTTTCCTACCTAGGCAACAACTAATTACCGAAGACGTTCAAACGACAAGCAACAGATATAAGCATTCGCCAAACAATTCTTGCTTTACTGTTGTTACCTTGGCTGGTGATAAAACTTTGCGATCTAATTTACCAGTTCGACGAATAAAATCCACAGTAACAATATGTTCCATTACGCTAGGTTCTTCAGACGACATTAGAGATTTGCACATAGGTCATAAAGAAATGCCGATTCTTTCTGAAATAAGAACCCATGGATTTCCCAAAATGAATAACAGATTCAAACTGACCAGGGCAGAAAACGAATAGAGCAAGAATCACAATTGCAAATGGAACATTGGTGGGGAAAGTAGGCGTTTGGGCCGATAAATAATGCGTCGTAGCTTATTTGAGAGATAATGCCAATGAAGACGGAAAGCGGTTACCGTGGATGTGCAATCTCACAAATGAATGAGTCGTAAAGAAAGTGATAAATGGTTGAATTTCCAAAATGGGAAAACAACAGGCAGCATCTACCAAGTGTAATGTGTATACGAAGAATCATAGGTTTGCTACTATTATGCAAAAGTGGTCGGCCCGAGATCATCAACCAGAGGCCGGAAAAGGAATGGAAAAATGACACGTGAATTGAGAAGAAGCTCGAGTGTGTGCACGAGTACATCAGGAAGTCACATACTATTTTCCACGCAGATCACCTGCGCGGCCCTCTTGTGGCTGGGTTGAGTCCAACTGCTTGCCCAAATACTCCCTGGAATGAGAAATACGAATAGGGAAAGGTGGTATTGATACTTAGAAGATAGGAGATAGAAATCTATCGAAATCTGTAACTAAAAAACCATCGATTCTTACTCGCGACGACAGAACGAACACATAAAGTCATCAGAAATTAGGAACCTCAGACTCGTACAGTTGGGTTGCCTGACAAAGATCCCGCGCACGAGATTCACTTAAATGAAAAGTAAAACATCTCAGTCGGGACAAAAAGTTAAGCAAACGTCTGAATTAGATGGACAAATCGGACTGTCATTGACTACACAACTACTGGAAAAGATTACCTCTTCTACAACGATAAGCGCCGAAGAAACAGTGTCTAATGCCATGCAAAGATTTCTATGAGCTGAAAGCGATCGATTCGGTTCCGGCTTGCACTACGAACGTTTAGCGGCACAAGCATACAACTAGATATTAAATATCCACGAATAACCATCTCCTAATAGAATGGTCCTGCTCACCATTGAAAATCTATGAAGATCTAAACTGTTCCTCCAGTCGGCTTGCTAGGAATTCCACGCTGTAGTTCTAATGAGGACTTGGAGCCGGCGCACAGGATTGTAACTGCACCATACATTACCCTATTAGCAAACAAAGGCCTGTCTTACGTTCACAATACATAATGCAACGCTCATTCGTCAATGGCTTTGGCCGTTGACAACTTATCTTCTCTTTCGTAGCAGTAGACTCGCATATAGGCTAACTTCTCAGCAAGAGCTTATGAAGACATTACAAACAGCCTCAAAAGCTTGGGTCGTTGGACACTTTCAAAAGACGTCCATCACGAGTGACGGCCACCGTGGAAGTGCCAAGATGTTACCGTCCAAAGTGAGAGTCGAATAGGTAGGTGTTTTATTCTGTGGTGCTGAAACGGAGAAATAGTGAGGTTAGTGGTTTACGGGGACTCGCAATAATACAAGTCGAGTTCGTCTGAAGAGGCTGCACTTGTGATGTAATCGGTGTGACTAGCATGTCACCTTTGGATGTCGAGCCAATGATCTTGACTGATCATAGGCCATGGGAGTTGTGAACAAGACGGAATTAGGCACTCGTCTCCATGCTTGTAAACTCCGATGTTATATCTTCACTAGGATCTAATTTGAATCGCCCGGAGTGTGAATGGATACTCTCCATTAAAGAGCCCACGAATGAATCACAACTGTGATATATATATATATATATATATATATATATATATATATATATATATATATATATATATATATAAAGTATTAGATTAGATTTTGCACAATATAAGATTCATCTTGCAGTGTGTACGGTCAAACCATTGGAACCATGGAAGCACTGTCTAGCTGTTCCATCCTTGTTAGGCTCCATAAGTTCAATCAAGCGTTGAGAGCTAGCCCTGATAGCCTTGTGGTTAAGGTGTTCGATTCACAATCGCTCACCCCGGGTTCCAGTCCCGGTTGGGGCTCATGGGACGTGCACTGCTGATGATTCCTAACAAAGACGAAACAGCCGTACGGTGCTTCCACGGTTTTCAATGGCCTGAATGTTCACGCTAAATGATGAACATTGTATTACGCAAAATCTTATCTATGTATGAGAAAACAAGGGCCAACAAACGATTAAAAGTCACACACATGCGTGAATTCAGTGGATGAAGAGTATCCATGAAAGTAGGAACACATTTCCCTATTAGGGAGAACTGGCAACCATGGTTCTGTATAGGAGCACCAACTTTCCATATGCTCAGACAGACTTACCAGTTGTGTACCATAATCTTTTGTAGTGACACAAGGGCATTGTAACGCACGTTTGGATCACCGTGTTGTAATAGACTCATCACTCGTTGTTTACCACCAAGATTTTCAATAACTCTGAAACGAAAAACAAAATGGAATATTCCATCCGGGATCTTCAATCCAAGCTTATGCATGCGCAAAGTTAAAATCTAAAGCTAGACGAACCAAAGGACCACACAACGAGCTGACACAACCTACACTGTTGCTAGTCGATGAGAAATCTGCACGTAATATTTGTCCCAGTCGTAAACAAGTCAAGAAAAAGCCCTCCGCAGGTATAATGACGTACATTCGAACTGCCGAACCAAGTAATCTTTTATTAGAAAAATGACTATATCTGTGGCCTGATAAACTGGAGGGGCGAAGTTCTGCTCGATATACTTGAAAAAAAAGAAAGACCAACTACAAGGGACAATCAGCACCAGACATTCCATGAGTTTTCAGTTAACGAGAACGTGTCAGCAACTTTCGTTCGAATAAGACGCTTTAGGTATGGCCTTCGTGATTTCGTGGATTCTTCACCCTGGGGGATCTGTGCCTTCTCAACCGATCCCTTCACTTTAGCAGTGAACGCAAAAGTAGTTTCGGGCAACTTTTTCTTTTCCCTCCACAGTGCGGCCGCAGACACGAAATGGGTAGGGATGATTGACGCACCGACCTTCAGACCAACCGAGCGGACCTTCCGAACGTTTTTGACATAATTCTAAAATACTGTGGGAAATCGTGCAAAGGCACTGGAATTGCAAGCGGAGATCGTGTACATAGACGGTAGATGAGAATTTGAAAAGTTTCCGGGAGTGACAACAGGGCTCCTGGTGAAACTTCCCGGATGAGGATTCCTCGCTGGTTCATCTTGCGGGTTCGGAACTTCCTCAAAGGCTGTTTACTTTCGGTACGTGTCAAGTATATTTCACCTAGAACATTTCCCGTGACCTCGAACGTTACTTACGGTTTCGTATCTTTTCCCCACCCTGTTCTTTATTTTTACTAGTGGCCTGTTGTTGAGCACACAGAATTCCATCCATGCATTTGTCACGACATCTTTCTCCACTCCTTCGTTCCACATCCGTTCCATGCTTCCTACATGAGCTGTTTATCTCTATGGGCTGACTTGGACACATTCACTATCCATGAAGCTAAAATTAGGGTTTCTTTCAATATTTCTCAGGAGTTTTTTTTTCCATTTCCCTCTGGTTTCAATTTCGATAAGAATTATCTCCCCTTCAGTTGTACGGCGGTATTCCTGGACCTCCGATTCCCTTTGCATCTACCTTACCTCACCACCCCTCAAGTTTCTGAAATCGTGCATCGCGCCTCGAGAAAAATATCACACCCGTTCCACGCGAGACGCTTCTTTGCCCGATCACCAAAACGCCCTAGAATCAGATATTAGTCACAGTTGGGGTGGGGCTCTCCCACATTCTCTTTTAGATCAGACTTACCGCAAAGTCCTTAGGGCTAATGCGATTTTTCCCAAACTTGAAGTCTACAACTTCTTTCCATCTCACTGTCTGGCGGCTGGAAATTTCTCTGATCACTCTTCCTCAGTTCAGTTCAGTTTATTCAACCATTACCTCGCACTTCTGTGCTCTGGTTTCGGTCGCTACCTTTCGGTATAGTCCAGTAAATGGCAAAAAGAACAGAAGCATAGCGATTAAAATCCAAAAAAGTCAAAGTTTTAAGAGGAAATCATAACGACAAGGAATGAGTCCGAATGCAACTACGCCACTGACCGCGACACCTAGCCCTATCACTTAATGTCCCCAACTATCTGGTGGGCGGATCACGTGGACCCCAACCTGGAAGTCAAACAGCCCTACGTAACCGAGTCCACTGGTCAAGGAGTTCATACATTTTTGCCATTTCATGGACTAACCACCTCGACCTACCTTCCGGTCACTACCTACCTCAGAGAACAACGTAGGCTGAGAAGTCTATCCATGGGCATGAGTACCACATGTCCCAGCCACCTTAACCTATTTAGAATCAATACTTGATCCACAGATTGGCCTCTGGCTCCAACATCTTGCACTTAACCTCAGCAGTTCTGATATAATGTTCTCACCATAATAGGGCAATCCAACGGAGACATCGATGCTCGAACACTAACAGTCTTCTTCTATCTCCTAACTTTAACGATTACGTTTCTGAGCCGTATAAATGATAAGGAACCCTCTTCTATTCAACCTTTATCTTCTGTACCTAACCACGTCCTTTGCCCCCTCTATCCGCCCATAATGCTCCCACTGATAACACGGCCAATACTCGAAACGGCTCATTCTCAAATTGTGTCGTAAATAATCCACAATCACTTAACTCACATTTTCTCAACCCTTTTCAGCCTCGGGATCTCGGATCCCTCAACGTGTGTACACTCATGCAGGCCGATCAGCAGGTGTGCAGAACACTTACAACGAACAATCCGAGGATTGATGTCTGCCGCGTAAGTAAAACGCGTATCCAGGATTAGAGCAGTGTGACCCAGCTAACTGCTCCTGGTATCTCACCAAGGTATTTTCTGCGCACTTCAGGAGACGAAGTAGCTAGAGCTGTGGGTCAACGTCGTGTAGGAATAGTCTTGACTGACAAGGCTGAGGCTGCCCTCTTAGACTGGATCCCTGTTAACAGTCGTTTATGTGCTGTGAGACTAGAGGGGTCAGTTGGTGTTTGAGAGGACAATTGTGTTAAGCGCAATTTGTTTGTAATCTCGGCATACGCTCCAACGGACCGCAGCTCTGACACAGAAGGATGAGTTATATGATGAACTCACCACTCTTGTTCGCAACAGCAAAGGCTCTGACATCGTAGTGCCAGCTGGTGATTTTAATGCACAAGTTGGCAATCTTAACGAGGCATAAGTTTATTTGGATGGGTGTTGTGCCTAACTCGCTCAATGCACAGATAACGGAGATAGACTTCTCCAGTTTTGTACAGACAATCGGTTATTCTATCCTAGTACGAATTTCCGACACAGCTCGCGTCGCACGGCGACATGGCGCTCTAAATCTTCATATACTCTGAGTCTGATTGATCATATCGCAGTGAGCTACCGGTGGCGCAGTTCTGTTCAGAACTGTAGATCCTACTGGTCTACGTATGTAGAGTCGGACCATGCATTAGTTTTAATGCGATTTGCGCTCTACCTCCATGGTCATCATCGCAAACCACAAACCCGGTTAGCCATGCAACGTATGTATGATCTAGAAGTCAGCACGCGTTATGAACAGAAGTTACCACATGAGCTAGGATCTACGACGAACAGTAATGTAGATGAGCATTGGGCCTATATCAAACAGGCGATGCAAATTGCAGGAGGTTTTGCCTGTGGTCCTAGATCCGATGTCCATCAAAGACACTAGATTTCCCAAAAGTCGGTCAGTCTAACTGGGCAAAAACGTCAGCTGTCAAACTGTACCGAGATGAATAAGATGCGGAGAAATCTACAAAAGCAAGTTACAAAAAGCCTTAAGAATGATCGCGAAAATTGGTGGATCAAGGAAGCCGAAGAAATGAAAATAGCAGCTACCTCAGGAAACAGCCAAAGACTGTTCAAACTTATTCACGACACCGGTGGACGGCGAACTCCGGGCAGTGAAACAATATTCGACAGAAACGGAGAGCCTATTCATGGCAGAGAGCAAAGGCAAGACCGTTGGGCCGACTACTTGAAGAAGCAGTTTAACTGGCCGCACTCTAGCGTAGTTACTCCTGTGTCAACAACTGCGATTCCTTGGGTGGTATCACTTTAGCCCCCATCGGGAGTGGAAATGGAGTCATGTATTTGATTACCAAAACGTGGGAAAGCAGCCGGTTCTGACGAGCTACACCAATTTTTTTCAAACTGGGTGGAAATGCTTTGACAAAATCGCTTACAATCTTGCTCCGTGACATTTGGAATGAGAAGTATATTCCGTCAATATGGAACGAGTCGTTGACTGTTCCCATCTTCAAGAAGGGAATACGCAATAACTGTAGTAATCATCGTGGGATTAGCTTAATCCCGATAGTCACCAAAGTATTAACCTCGATTTTGCTGCGTCGTCTTACACCGGCTCACGAGAGGAACACCCGCGAACAGCAGGATGGATTCCGCCCAAGTCGAGGATGCGTCGGCCACATTTTTACTCTTCACCGATTCACTGAAACGCATCACACGCTCCGCCGACCGTCATTAGTTTTCTTAGGCTTGAAAGGCGCCTTCCATTTAGTTGATCGAACAGCGCTTTTCAGCGAAAATGTATGCCCCAGAAGGTCGTGAACCTACTGAGATCATTGTATTCTCGTACTTCTGGCCGGGTAAGAGTTTACGGTGAACTATCCGGTCGGTTCGAAACGACCAGTGGTGTTCGACAAGGATGTCCCATGACTCCATTGCTGTTCAACTTCGTCGTGGACGAAATAATGGAGAGTGCGTTGCAAAATCCTCAGGATGTCGGCGTCGAACGTACTCTTACTTTTACTTTTGCGCGACGATCTCCTGCGAGCGGATGGGTCGGCTCCATGGATATCACGGACCATTGCTGACTACCCGCGGCGGTCAGAGGCGAGCTCCGTACAGATCCTGATCCAGTCCTTTTTCCGTCGCCGGGCTCCATAGACTGACCGAAGGCCTAGAAGCTCTACGTCTTTCTCGATTGTACTGGTCCACGTTTTGAGCTGCCCACCAAGGCGACAACGCCAACCAGGGCAGGGAGTGGGGCAGAGTGTTTGCTTGGTTAGCTCCGACTCGGGTCGCCGAAGCGTATGGCCGAACCACTGAAGTCGTCGACGTTGGGGGAGGACGGGGAGAGCATCGATATCACAGCATCGTCTCCTTACCTCGTCGTTGGACACCCTGTCGCGCCACTTGACTTTGAGGATTTGCCGCAGGCACCAGTGGTCGAAAACCTCCAGCCTTCTGGTATCCTCAGCTCGTAGTGGCCAGGTTTCGCAGCCATAGATGAGTACGGGCCGGATGGCAGCACGGTAAACACGAGTTTTGGTTCTTAAGCTGATTTCACTGCGAGTCCACAGCGTTCGTCTTAGCTGAAGAAAGGCTCTCCTGGCGCTGTCGATCCGTGATACCACTTCATCTTTTGTCTGGCCGTTCGGAAGCAGAGTTGAGCCTAGGTATTTGAATGAAGGGATGTATTCGACTGGTTGGTCATTGATCGACAGTCGTTGAATTATCGGACCTAGATGGGTTGTGAAAGCTTTTGTTTTGGTCGAATTTACTTCGAGTCCAATGGACCTCGCGAAGGAAGTGATTCGGTCGAGGATTGGTTGTAGTGTGGGGGAGGGGGAGTCTCCTAGCGCGACAATTCTATCCGCGAACTCCAGGTCCGAGATGTATATTTCCTGGCTAAGCGAGACGCCAGGGTAGCTGTGTAATGCCTGTCGCATTGTCCAATCAATGGCGTAGTTGAACAGCACCGGTGAGAGGGGACAGCCCTACCTAACTCCGGTAGTGAGTGCGAACTCGCGGGACTCTTCACCGTACATACGAACCCTAGCACTAGTTGTCGAGCAGCATCCCCTCAACAGCCTTAAAAACTTATCGGGCATTCCATCGGATTGGATTATGGTCCAAAGAGACTCGCGGTTCACCGAATCAAAAGCTGCCCGGAAGTCGATGAAACAAGCTACCGTCGGCTGCTGGAACTTAAAGCGGTGCTCCAGTATTCGGCGCAGTGTGAAGATTTGATCCACACAGCCTCTGCCACGGCGGAAACCCCCTTGGTTCGAGCGAGTGTGCAGATTTTATGCCTCGAAGAAACGGGTTAGTAACAACGCACCAAAGATCTTTGCGGACACATTGATCAGGCTGATCCCTCGGTATTTGTCACATGCTGGTTTATCATCTTTTTTCGGAATGGGAGGCAGAATGGACATTCCCCAGTCGGGTGGAAATGATTCCTCTCACCAGATGGAGCCAAAAAGTGTACACAGCCTGTCAATCAATGACGATGAACATGCCTTATACACTTCTGGAGGGATGTCATCTTCCCCAGCAGCCTTTCTGTCCTTCAGTTTGTTTATCATTTCTGTAATTTCTGCGTTGTGGGGCGGGTCATAGTTGTTTTCGTACTGCATTGGGTGGGGGAGTTGATATTGGTTGGTCCGTCCGGTGGTCTGTAGGCCGTTTGAGCAGCTGACCAAAGTGTTCCACCCATCGGTACATTTTCTTACTCTGTTCAGGTATTAGGTTTTCTGCCGTGTCACGAAGAAGGGAATTTTGTTTACAGAACCTATTAGAGGCGTTGCGAATAAGGCGGAACAGTCCACCGAAGTCACCAGTTCCGGACACGGTCTCCATTTTTTCAGCTATTTCTATCCAGTATCTTTTGCGATCAATCTTGGCGGAACGTGTGGCCTCTCGTTGCAGTCTGCAACGCTCGTCACTACCTGCTAGTTGGGCTTCGTGTGCTTTGGTTGACAACTGGAGCATGTTCTCGGAGATCCAATCTTCTGTCCACCTTTTTGTTCTCCCGAGTACTGTCCAAGTAGCTTCCTTGATTGTCGTCTTCATTTGCGTCCATTGCCCTTCAACAGAAACTTCGTCTGCTTGTGCGTTGGTTGCGTTGGTAAGTCGGTTTGTGATTGCTCTTGACAACGCTCCTCGCTTCTCTGGATTTTCTAGGGCAGCAAAGTTTATCCGGGAGGGTGCAGACAGTTTAGCACGTGTAGACTGATGCACTTCGAAACACGCGCGCAGGAGGTCATGGTCTGTGCCGTTTGTACTGCCCGTTTTTGACCTCCACAGATGAGGCCCAACGGGCTCTCGCCAGGATGTGATCGAGTTGGTGTGCAGTATCATGTGAGTAAGTGCTTCTTGGGGTGTTGAAATCGAGCGCTGCAGACAACCGTTCTGTTGATGTCGGCTAAACAAATCAGTCAGCCACCGTTCTCGCAGCGCTGACCGAGACCGAATTTCCCGAGAATATGGCGAGTGGATTCATCGGCCGTACCTGTGCGACCGTTCCAATCTCCTGCGATGAACAGTACGTCGCGCTCAGAAACCCGGTTGATTACCTCCTGCTAGTTATTGTAGAATTCGTCTTTTATTTCGTGATCATCCGAATGGTTTGGAGCATAGATCATATCCACCATCAAATCGTGCGAAGAGCCTTCAAAACGTGCCAAGCCAACTCGGGATGAGACTGCTTCGCAAGAGATCATTGCATCATTGGCTGCTTCGTTCGAAGCAAACGTGGCGTCGAACTAGAAAACAGTGAAAAACTGTGACCCAGATTACACAAACGACGTTGTCTGCTTGTTCGAATGCGCGGAACATGCTCAACGTGCATTAAGTAGACTCTCAAGAGCTGTAACTCCATTCGGCATGCGTTTTGCACCTTCAAAATGTAAAGTGATGTTACAAGACTGGACATCAACGGTTCCGAGCTTGATGCTCGATGGAGATGGGCTGACAACTGTCGAGAACTTCACCTACCTCGGAAGCAGCGTGACGACGGATGGGAGCACATTAGTAGAGGTGAGCGCGTGGATATCCAATGCCCGAGCGGCGTACGCTGGACTGAAGCACTTGTGGCATCGACCTGATATTTTACTGAAGTTGAAAGGTCGTGTGTATTGTGTTGGAGTGCATTCAGTTCTGTTGTATAGTTGCGAGACTTGGGTTGTTTGCGGAAGATATTCGTCGTCTTGAGATTTTCGACCACCGATGTTTGCGTAGTATCGCTACGATTGGATGAAATGAACGAGTGAGCAGTGCTGAGGTCAGAAATCGAGTATTGGGTACCAATTCAGGGAACGTTCTACCGGAGCGTATCCAGATTAGTAGACTTCGTTGGTTGGGACACGTGTTACGTATGGCAAACACACGTCTACCATACCGTGCTCTATTCTTCGTTCCTCCTCAGGAGTAGAAAACCAAGTGGAGGTCAACAGATGACGTGGCAAAGGAAAACGAAAAAATGTACAACGAATTTAGGAAAAGCAGGTGCCTCACGTCTCCGTGGTTGGGGTAAAAAGATCCGTCAACCAGTTGGCTGGAGACACTGAAGGATATGGCTGCGAACCACGAACAGTAGCGATCGTGTTGTCACTTTCTGTCGAATCAGAATGACCGATCGATGTGCGCTTGTACGGTTAGACTGGGTACTTCGTGTGTTGGCTACTAGGGCATTCTTTCCTTTTCCCACCCATGTAGGTCCACTCCCTGTCCATCTTGTATATTCATACTTCCTAATTCAACGTGCAACATGGTGAGAAAGGCAGTGGTCAGTGGGGCTTGACCTGCTGTTTATCGCTGTACGATGATAAGCCGTATAAAAGAACAGGCCTAACCGACACTTTGTACACTCTACCCTTGACAGACAATCAGAATATTACACCTCGATGATGCAAAACGCATCCAAAACACTGATATGTTGCTTTCTAGGCTACCTAAGGAAGCTTGCAACATGCCTGGATCTTCACTCAGAAGAACAATATCGTCCGCATATTCCAAGTCAGACAGTTTGCTACCTAAACAGAGATCGATGCCGCTATTCTACCTCGAGGATAGAGCTATGTCAAGAATCAATTCAATCACAAATCGAACAGGAAAGGTGAAAGTGGGCAACCCTGACGAACACCACTTTCCGTGGTGAACTCGAGGGAAAAATTGCCGTAAGCACGAACTCGGCTTCGGCTGTTTGCATACAAGCATTGGAAGAGAGAAGTGAACTTTCCTGGCACACCCTCCAATGAGAGGCAGCGCCAGAGAACTGTGCGGTCGACTGAGTCGAACGCCGCTTTCAGATCACGAAAGACACGGATTGTGGGCCTGCGAAAGATGTGTCTGTGCTCTGAGGTTTGCCGAAGAGTAAGAATGTGATCGATACAACCCCGACCGGGTCTGAAACCGCCTTGATTCTCACGCGTACACATTTTGCCGGCACTGGATAATCGGTGAGCAGTTTCGACGCGATACTTACCAAACTAATTTCTTTTTGGTTTTCACAAGAGGACCTGTCCCCTCTCTTGTAAATCGACACAATCACCGATTTACACCATTTCCTGGAAATCTGCTCTCTATCCTGAATAATACGGAGTTTTGTTAACTCCGAAACCAAAGCTTCGCCTCAATCCTTGAAAAAAGATGAAGACAACCCATCCGGTCCAGCGGCTTTGTACCTTTTCAAGCAATCGACCTCCCAATGGTTTTAAATATTTGTATAGATTGCAGATCAGGTTGTGTTTGCCATGATGTTCTGATCGTTGAGCTATCGGAACATAATGGCAACCGACCTCCCGCATAATCTCCATCTCTGATGGAGGACTGATACCTACCTGCATTGTTTCGCTGGCAGATATATTTGGAAGGTCCGGTGTTGAATCGGGCCAACTGAATTGTTCCTTACAGTGCTCCGCCCTGCGCTCCAGACGACGTCCCTGAAAGTGAATCTGTGAGCCGTCGGATTCTTTAATTGACTCACTTACACCAGGCTTCCATGGACCGCTGCCTCCAATCAAACGGAAGAAGCTGTGAGTATTGCCAATGGACGCAGCCTTTTCCATATCCTTACATTTCGCAATCCACCACTGCTCACGGTCATTCCTCAGGTTCCTGGTCATTTGGCGTCTCAGGGATTTACGCACTTCATTGAATGTGGCATTCGGAGGGCGGGTCTGCGCGCATCTAACAGAGCAATCGATGTCGAAGATATCCATCGTTTGTGAGACCGACTTGAACCAGAGTTCGATTTACGCTCGACTCCTGGATCACTACTTTCATCACAGCCGCAATTACCCGTGGCGTTTAGCATCGATATTAAATTAACAGAGGGGAAATTGGTAAGGCCCTATACAGCAAAGATACTGAAGGCTTCAGGGTGGACCATATTTCGCGGCTGCCAACTACGCAGGAAGGGGGTTTTCTTTGAGAATCCTAACCGGAGCCTTTCACTCAAAAGTCTCATCCACAAGGCAGTGGGGCGTCAACCCAGCACGGGAACGTAAACGAAGAACCCGTGAACGAACTTCTTCTGGTATGTTACATGGGACCTGATTACCGCATGCGCTTTGTCTTGTCTTCGCTGGTGCTTCGTTATCGATCCGCTTTTCGGATTCAGTCCTTAGCCCCATGCACCCAATGGAGCAAGCCGAACGTGTACCGGGCAGCATCCTTTGGGTTGGGGGCGATAGCTACCCAATGAAGTGCGATCACTTCTCCCACCGTTGAGAGAAACCCCAGGTACTCCACTCCTACGTCAATCTAGTGGAGGTTTTTATACCGGTAAACTGTTTCTCTCAGTGTTTATTCGCTGGAGTGTCCTCTCCAGGGGCATAGTGAAGAACGAAATGCTGCTCATTAACTGGTCCTGACACTGGACTTCGTCTGGCCCCTACCCATTGACCTGTCAGGTATGATTGCATCTCCAGCTTAAGGAAACCGTCCTGCATAGCACTTTGGGTCATGGAGGCACGCAAGCCATCACATCATGCCAAGGTGCAGTCTCGTCGTGATGGAGTCTCTCTTCCTCGTGAATACTGTCCCGAGACAAGGGGCAATTCATGCCAGGTACCTGTAGTACTTATCCAACATGTTAATCAAATCATCATTCAATTCCGGAACCGCAGAACTTTGAAACATCTTAACATACACATGTAAACTTTCTCCCTTTAAGCGCAGAAGGCAGTAGGCCGATTGAACCATGGGATTTCCGCTGTTTTATGATGCGTAATGTTCACTCCTGTGTTAAAAGGTCAACCGTCATTTAGAAACGATCCCTGATTATGCGTTCACTATTTTCCTCGGAATACGTCTCTCGGACCCAATCTGTGAAGAAACCAACTAGAGTATACGTTCCAGAAACAAAACAATTTTAACATCTGCTTGATAGTGCAATTCCTCGATGGAGCAGAAGTGAACCGAGTGCAGATTTTTGTTCCAGACTTATCTATTCTACAAGAAACCAAAAAAACGAACATAGTACTCAAATCCCACAGAATAATGTTGACGAACAAGTTTGTAAATTTGTAATCCAAGCTCACGTGTTAAGCCGTATTAGCCAGAGAGCAAAGTAACATAACAGAGGCTTTTTCAATGCCATAAATCTTTTCCACATGATGCAAACCGATCACTTAGTGAAGATACTCTAGACACTGGCTCGCCTCGTGCATAAAGAATCATCGAATTATAACTGTTACAAAGGCACAGGCCAACTGACAGATTACAATCGCAAATGTCAGTGTTGATACTTTATCCTAGCTCTCGTGCTTTATGCTGAGCGGTGACCGGCACTGTGAGTTGCGGTCAACGGAGCATATGCAATCATCTCAATTGCAGGACATGCAAATTCGAGAAATCGAATTGCTTCTGCTGCCGGAACTTCTCACTCATGTATCAGATAAATTTATCAGAAAAAGGGGTATCTTATAAAATACTACAAACTGCTCATCAAAACTTTGGCGATCAAAATCAGTGACTAGTGAAATGACAGCCATGTCAGTCACACCCTATCGCCCAACGGACTGATATCCCGGGCGACAGATCACTTGAGAACTTGGTTGTATGCCACCTATTTCCCTCCCAAAGAAACATAACAGGATTGTCAAGGTTTAGGAATGAAATAATCGGAAATATTGTAATCAAAAACGAACTCCAAAGATAGCGGGAGGGCCGCAACTCTAAGTATTCGAATCGTGAAAGACGCGATCGACACCAGCGAATTTAAAACTAATCTGTTAACTATTTTTCAGAGGGAAGTGGTAAAAGAATGCAATGTAGACAAATTCTGATTTCTTCAAAATAATCAGGTGTAGTTGACTGTCGATCCGCAAAAATAGTACGTGAGAGATCAACAACAGAAATACCGGATTAGAAAACTTATCTCACTCATTGTGATGATCAGTTAACTCACTGCTTTCCTCGTGGGTAATGCCGCACGAATTCTCCAATATCATGTACCGCCACCGAGAGACTCAATGGATCCGTGCAAATTTCGACCAGACGGACCAGCATTCTGTAACGGATGGAGTGGAGGGAAAATATAACAGAGGAAAAGATAAACACTGACGGTACCGATAACACGTTCAGATAAGACACCGTTGGGCCCGGAGAGAAATCACCGTCACAGAAGAATTTATTACGCGGTGTATGGGGTGGCTGACAGGGGTAAGAATCTCTAAGTTGGCAGACTCGTGCCCTTGGGGTATCCGACATCAATTTGATCTGCACCAGGTAAACAGTTCTCACCTGTGGCTCCACAATGCCGAAGCGCGCGTTGCCGGCACATCCCAGAAAATTGCTCGACAGGCGGTCTAAACCAGGTTGAGGGTAACCGAGGTATAAAATCCTCGGTTGGACGGTGTTCGACATGCGAGGACAGTTACCCCTGAAGGCGCGGATGATATTAACCGTATAATCCAAAGGCTGTGAAGCAAATCTGTTGAACTAAAAGGATTGCTTATGAACTTTTTTATTACAGTTAAAGTGAATTATAGATAAGGAGTAAACCCCATAATCGGAAGACATACTGTTAAAGTGGGTTTTGTGGAATATTCACGTTAGAACTAGTTTACTGATCCTGCTTTTGAAGAGAGAGAGGTTGTAATTGGGTTGGAAGACAGAAAGAAGAGAAATATTCCATAATTTAACGGTCCGGGGAAAGAAAGAAGATTGAAAGATAAAAGTACGACATCTAGTGAAAGAAAATTGATAAGGATGACTAGTTGCTTGGGTACGTGGCGTTCGGGGGAAAGTTTTGGGAAAACGAACTGTCCAAGCAAGCTCAGAAGAACAAAATCCAAAACAGTACCGGTAGAATAGACAATAAAGCAACAGCCCGACGATGGGTTAGTGACTGTAGACTCGAGGTTAAAGATGGGTCGTCGACCAGCCGGATGTCCTTCCGTTGAATCCGATCAAGAAGATAAAGGGAGGTAGACGAAGCTCCATCCCACACTTGACTGCAGTGTTCAAGTGCGGAACGAATTTGAGCTTTGTTTTGACGAAGAAGATGAGCTAATGTGAAGAAGCGTCTGGTGCGAACCAGAAAACAAACTTTGCGCGCAGCACGAGACGCGAACTGAGATATGAAAGCGGACCAACACAGAGAAGAAGTTATAGGTAAGCCAAGAAGAGAGACAGAACCTGTGGAAGGCAGCACAGTTGTATCAAAGGATAAGTGAGGGTAGAATGAATGATGTTTCAAGGAAATTGAGAGAAAAGAAGTTTTGGAAGCAATAAGTGCAACATGATTGTAGGATCCCCAGGAGGAGATGTGTTCGAGGTCGGACTCGAAAGATGCATTGATTGCACGGCGGTCGCGATCGATGTTCGTGTTGGCATAGGGGGATGGTGCGGTAAGAAAAGGAAGAATGAAGAGTGGCGTTGTCTGTAAAGGAATGGATTAGGTTGGAAGTGGTGGATAGAAGATCACTAATAAATAAAAGAAATAGGATGGGCGCAAGTACTGAACCTTGGGGAAAAACCAGCATTCACACGAAATGGCTGGGACAGAACCCTATCAACTCGGACGAAGATGGTTCGCTTACTGAAGAAACTTGATGTCCACGATACAAGAGCGGAGGGGAACTCGGACATGTGAAGTTTCACCAGAAGACCTTTGTGCCGTACTCGGTCAAGAGCCTTAGAGATATCGAGCGCGACCATGTGTGTTTCTCCGTGGTTGCCGAGTGCAGCCGACCAGGAGTGTGAGACGAGAGCCAGAATATCACCGGTTGGACGGAATCCGTATGGGCGACCACTCAGTAGACCTTTGCGTTCGAGAAACGCATGTAGTTGGTCGGAGATGGCAGTTTCAATACTTTCGAAATAATTGGTGTGAGAGAAATAGGACGATAGCTATTCGGGTAAAAGGATCACTACGTTTAAGAATAGGAAAAATCACTGCGTGTTTTCAGGGAATCGGAAAAGTAGAAAGTTGGGAGAGGGGAGAGAGAGAGAGAGAGAGAGAGAGAGAGAGGAGGAGGAGAGAGAGAGAGGAGGAGGAAGAGAGGAGAGAGAGAGAGAGGAGGAGAGAGAGAGGAGGAGAGAGAGAGGAGGAGGAGAGAGAGAGAGAGGAGAGACAGAGAGAGAGAGAGAGGAGGAGGAGGAGGTGAGAGAGAGAGGAGGAGAGAGAGAGGAGGAGGAGAGAGAGAGAGAGAGAGAGAGAGAGGAGAGAGAGAGAGAGGAGAGAGAGAGAGAGAGAGAGAGAGAGGGGGGGGGAGGAGAGAGAGAGGAGGAGAAAGAGAGAGAGGAGGGGAGAGAGAGAGGAGGGGAGAGAGAGAGGAGGAGAGAGAGAGGAGGAGAGAGAGAGGAGGAGGAGAGAGAGAGGAGGAGAGAAGAGGGGGAGAGAGAGGAGGAGAGAGAGAGGAGGAGAGAGAGGAGGAGAGAGAGAGAGGAGGAGGAGAGAGAGGAGAGAGAGAGAGAGAGGAGGAGGAGAGAGAGAGGAGGGGAAAGAGAGAGAGGAGGGGGAGAGAGAGAGGAGGAGAGAGAGAGGAGGAGAGAGAGAGGAGGAGAGAGAGAGGAGGAGAGAGAGAGGAGGAGAGAGAGAGAGGAGGAGAGAGAGAGGAGGAGAGAAGAGGGGGAGGAGAGAGAGAGGAGGAGAGAGAGAGGAGGAGAGAGAGAGGAGGAGAGAGAGGAGGAGAGAGGAGGAGTGAGAGAGGAGGAGAGAGAGAGGAGGAGAGAGAGGAGGAGAGAGAGAGAGAGAGAGAGAGAGGAGAGAGAGAGGAGGAGAGAGAGAGGAGGAGAGAGAGAGGAGGAGAGAGAGAGGAGGAGAGAGAGAGGAGGAGAGGGAGAGGAGGAGAGAGAGAGGAGGAGAGAGAGAGGAGGGGAGAGAGAGAGGAGGAGAAAGAGAGAGAGGAGGGGAGAGAGAGAGGAG